>OX388159.1:12884895-15354895 GCA_947579745.1 Apocheima hispidaria
TTTTGAAACTAAGTACCGAAATATAAACGAAAGTATTCAAACTAGTATCTTAAATTACATGAATTTACAAATAACCTTAAATGTTTAGGTAAAATATATGATCGAGCCCAATTCCACCGCTCGTCGATCCATCTAATACACGTAAACCTGTAAGTTGACAGTTCAGAACGTTCTCGATGTTTATTGATAACCCGTAGGTAAAAGTTTCAAACTTTCCGGTCGGGTCCCGAACTTGAATTCGAGCCTCCGTGTTTGTTTTGGAACGATTAAACTGTAGTTTTGTGCCGAGATATTTTGTTCGACTTTCGCGTAAGTTGAGACAACCGCGGTACAATTGGGATAAAGGGTTAGGCGGTTGGAATATTTCAAAGTTTTGATACAAGGAAGTGCGTATTGGATTACAAGTTGCCCTTTGATGTTAAGATCAAGTCGGTTAGAATGTTAGTGAAGATGAGAGAACTGTGTGCTACAACTACGGTCAAATGTAGGCTTATAATAATATAAATATAAATAATTTGGTAGATCTCAGAGCGGCGTTTTAGAGTTTGGATTCGGTATTCGTTGTCTGTAAAATTTTCTGTACATTTTCCAAGGTGTTTTTAACGCGGCATTTTTCCGATATGTTGTCTCTAGAATGTGCTGGGCTGCAAATTAAATTGAATATAGCATCTTTATTGGTATTAGGACCAATAAAGCTTCGAAGTATGAAAATGAATACGTTCGTCTTGAGAAAAAAAACTTCGTTTGCGCGATTCAGAACTCCCATTACAACTATCAGTCCATACAAATCGTCAAAAAATACACAAAAATTGATCAACGCCATCTAACGAATGATAGGAAGTAAGTTTGTCTCCCCGTTTGGATGTTTGTCTTGTTATCACGGCTGAACGGTCCTTGATAAAATTTGATAAGGAGTTACTGTATATCACGGACATAGGATATAGGATACTTTTTTTATGTCCACGCGAACGAAGTCCAAGTACTACGACGACGAGCGACTAGACGACGACGCTACAAGTTATTAAACAATATACGTACCTATCAAAACCACGTCGATGATTGTATAATATATAATCATAAGTAGTTATCGCACATCATAGTTCAAGTAGAGATCATCATCATTTTCAGCCCGAAATCGCCCACTGCTGAGCATAGGCCTCTCTTCTTGTACGCCACTCATTCCGGTCCTGTGCCAATCTTGTCGACCCGCGATTTTCACAATATCGTCATCCCAACGAGCTGGAGGGCGACCAATGCCTCGTTTACCGGTACGCGGCCACCAATCCGTCAACGTTTTAGTCCACATCACTTTGCCTGGCAACGTGTCTTGCCCAACCCCATTTGAGTTTCGTGATTGCAGTCCCAATGTCACGAACCTTAGTGCGACGCCTGATTTCAATATTTCGAGAGTAAAGATATAATTGTTGAGTAAGGAAAGACAGAGATAGAGAAAATAAAATTGTAATGATGACAACGGTACAATTTAAGATTAGGTTTAGATACATCAATGTATATACAAGCAACTAGACAATTGAACGTTTACGGACAATACCCCCGAGACGATCATTATTCATTAGTCCATGGTCGAATTCTATGAATAATGAATGGTGACTAATCAGATTCATGGTCAGCTACTGGGAATTCCCTTACTTTGCTATATTAACTTTACTTATTGTGAGTGTCCGAATCGAAATCCCTAAACTAACTGTTACCTAGGGCGCCGCGGATTTTTTTCGTTCGCAAATTTTAATACTCGTAGAACTTGGAAGAGTTCTTGGTTATCTGATGTAACAGGTAAGTGTTTAAAAGTAGAACGTGCGGCGTTTTCTCATAAAACCTTCATTGAGATGAAAAGAAGTGAAAAGATAAGAAAGGTCACGCGAAAAATGATTTAATTACTATGATGAATACATATAAAATTTAAATGAATTAATTATCATGAATAGGTTCTTTGTCTTGGGGCTCTGGGGTGGTCAGAGGTAGGGCTCTAACGATCTACCTAAGCTCCTAGCTTTCCCGGGTGAAGCGTGGTGCTGAAGGCTCCGGTACGTTCTCTTGGAGATCCCAAAGTCATCGGTCAAAGCACTAAAGCAGGCCACCGGGGGGGTATAATCCCACATAGCCCGGCTGCACCCCATAGCGGTCGGGTATCATGTAAATATTTCCAACTTGACAAAAAAAAAATGTTCTTTGTCTTGATGAAATTTTATTTGGATAGCATGTTTATTTAAGTTAGGGTGTGATTCCTGCATTTTTAGGGACGTCTACCATCTTCGACCAAATGGTCATAGATAGTAAACTTGGTCAAATGACTAGCCTGTCAACAAAAGTAGTAGATTATGCTCAAACTTAAAAGGTTCTCAGTTAAAGTCAAGTAAAAATGGAGTTATTTAATTTGAGGGCTTAAAATTACATAGTAATAATAAACAAAATAAACTAATCTAAAAGAACGCTACCAGTGGGAATTGTTCCCAAAATGCTGGCCCCATTACCACGTTGTATTGCAATACTCAGCCTTTGGGCGAAATAGAGGCCAGCATTTTGGTCACGTGTTGCGTCATTAATTAGTTTTATGCAATTATTTTATGAAGACTTCTCAGAGGTCCAAGATCTCTTATATTTTATAATTTTGCAACATGATAAGGTCTCGAATATAATTTGTTTTGAAATTAGCTTTCCTGCTATTGTAGTAAATTCTAAAAAAGGTTCAATTTATATCAAAGAGCGTATTGCTGGAGTAGACCCAGTTCCCATTTTCCCTATCAAGATATTGAGAAGTTTTGCCAGACTGACGGGTTTTTCGCGATTTAGGGGAGAATTCGAAAAAAACTGGAAAAATCTTAAGAGCGGAAAACAATTAAATATAAAAATTGTTTTCTCACTATTTCACGTCCTAGATAACTCCGGTTGGTATGTGAATTTGACTGGACAGTAAAAATATAATCAGTCAGTAATAAAACCTTATAAAAATCTCCGTTATTTGCAAATAATTCAAGTAATTTACTAATTCAGGTGTTACTTTGCTGTCAATCATCTTCAAAACTGTGTGTGTGTATAACAAATATCTAGTGTTTTACTGCAATACCATACAAGTAATATATGTATATATTATTTTATTCGTGGTTAAATCGCAGTTTATATTTCAATCTAAACATATTATTATTATTATTTTTAAAAAATAAAGATTTTTTTAAACTTTTTAACATGTTTGAGGAAAACATATGAGGAAATTTGAAATATCAAACCTGGCAACGCTTATATTTGGAATCACAAAGCACCATACAGGGTGAATGGCTCACAGGCTCTCAATTCCTCCAATAAGGTTTTCCCGAGGGTATGGAACGTGGGACTAATCGGCCATTACTGATGACGTCACTACCCTAACCCTCTAAAGAGATGTGCTGTATCGATACGGCTGTGTAGTAAAATTTTACGTTATGACCAGAGAAAATTAACCGCCTCTACTTCTATGCTTGTATCACAGGTAACACTAGATACCGTATTACGAGATTCGTTGTTCCTACAAAAATTCATTGAGGAAGGCGCGGGTCGCGGGGAGTGCGACCAACCGTTCTCATTGGCTATCTCAAGGTTACGCCTACTCGCGCCTAAAACTCAACCAGAGTAATTTCTTATAAGTATATTTAGACCGATGCGTGGTGCGCTTCGAGCGTCCTGAATGCAGAGTCTAGGGTGTGATCTGTGCCTTGTATTGTATGTGTGCTGTTATACTGAGGCAGGTCCTGACAGGAAACTGAAGTGCGATCCTAGCGTACTAAAGTTAAAAACCTAAGCCTACCTAACCTACCGACCTCTTTCCAGAAGACGCAGGCCTTTAAACGCTGCAATTAATTATTAGAATCACATTAATAATAATAACAATAAGAGTCAATCTTTTAATTCTCATATAAATACTAATACAGGATAAAATTACTTTATAATGTATTTAAATCTCGTCAATGAACGTCACATTTATTATTGCACAAAACTGGCTGTAGCATATTTCAGCCATTAAAAATCACCTAAGTATCGTACAGACTTCAACAAAAGCATCGATAAAAATATAAAAATAAATGAATACATTTCCCATCACAAAAGATAGCAAAATGAAGGCAATTCCGTTTCTATACCTAACACAACCCGGGACAAGATTTACATGGCAAATGATTTCGACGCAATGGTACAACCAACTTAACTGTGGACTTAGTTGGGGGAGCCACAGTCGTATTTTCTGAACACGAGACAGACACGTGTATCGATGTTTTAGTTTCCGTCATTCGAACACATCTACAGATAAGTACGTTGCTCAGTAATGGTGAGCCATCAATTTTATAGCACCGTCGATTCAACTCCATAAATTTTGGTACCTTTATAAAACAGGGGATTTGTTAATGACTCGATTAGATAGAACGTGAGGAATAAACCGCGTTTTATTGAAAGGCAATTCTCTGCTGTAATTTATGTGTATTGAAGCCCGTGGTACTGCGGTAAGACGACGAATGGTCCGTGAAAATTGGCTGTATTTACACTCTTTTATTTGGTTAACAATTGGTTAGGTTACAATCGCAGCCCGTGATTAATTTTCCGCCAAGTTGATTTGTAATAGCAGATTTATGATTTAATTGTAAACTTTTTATCGATAAATTATTATCGATGCAGTATGTACTATTCTTGATGCTGCTAGCACTCAGTACATATGTATAATATGCTTTTCAAATAACACATAATCTTTTTCGCAGGCAGCTTCCCTAGATTAAACTTAATAAGTTTTGTATCATATTATAAGTAAAAAACTGCCTTTTTTTCTTTCATGCAAAATAGAATATTTACGGTGGGGCTCTACAAGACAATTACTTGAACGCGGTCTTAAATGAGAAGGAACGCAGGGACCCGGGCAAAGCTTATGAGCTGAGAGTTGCACCTAAATAATACAGAGAAATATGTTCATACAAACAGTCTGTCTATGAAGCCAAAAAGATACTATTCCAAAACACTAGTATACAAGGTAACGGAAGATTTACAAAAAAATATACAATCACACTAATATTATACATGCGAAAGTTTGTGTAGAAGTAGGTAACGGTTTTTCGACTCTGTAACGGCTGAACAGATCTGAATGAAATTTGGTATGGAGCTAGCTTATACCCTGGATTAAAACAAAGACTTATCTCTGAAAAATATTCGATTTCTGTAGAAAGGCGGGTGAAACCGCAGGGCTCAGCTATAGTAACAATATAAACGTGGAATCACGATGTATGTAATTTTCTCGTAAATGGTATCTGTGAATAATATACATTACCCAACACGTATTGTAGAGTAGTTCGCGGCAGATTTTTACAAACAATGTTAATTCAATGCGTATTGTCTCTCTCGATTGTGTTAACATAAGAACTATTATTGATCCTGTGATATATGTATGTATCGAGATTGTTTGACTGATCAATTGTACCAAACAAATTTAATTATAAGGTATATTATTATTATAGGATTATTATGAACTTAACTTTTACGAAATAACACAAGTTTTGGAAAATAATAAGATGACGCGACATGAATTCTTCACGTTCCCGCCAAAAAACTCACGTGACATTATATGCCAGGATACAATTTTTCGCTTTCGTTCGTTACATTTCGCGTAAAAGCTACATCTAAGTAAACGCTAATAAAAATAAGAAATAAATTCTCGCTAGTTAATTTGTTTTAATGTCTTGCAGCTTCAGATGCAATAACATTGCAGAAATATACTACAATCCTCTCATCTAGATGGTAATATCGCGAATCTGGACATTTACTGCGAAATACGTTTGGAATGCCCGGCGTAGGTCAAGCGAATCTGTAACCTTTTCGGTGAGGGTTTATTTCAGTTCTTTAAGCATTTATTTTTTAAGAGAATCGGTTCTTTTAAACCGACTTCCCAAAAAAGGAGGAGGTTCTCAAGTCGCCTGAATTTTTGTTTTGTTTTTCGCGATGGTCCCGTCACTTACCGACGTCTTAGCTAACGTAGTTACTTCCTTGATGTTCTTAGCTACGATATTTGATTTGATTTTATAATCTTGCAGGTAGATTCTATCCGGATGTTGTTCTGGGGTAATAGATATTGTTTCTCTGTCGCTCTCGTTGAGATGGATATGAGGGAAAGAATTGCCCAAAATTGCAGAACAGTAGTCCCGATACAAAGATTACAATTTTAGGGTTTAGAAGAAATTTATGTAAGTACACCTATGTGATGCTCGTTAAAGTATTAATATGGAATATTATGATTACGTAGCATAACAGGGCCTTTAGGTACTGCCCGTCCTTACTGCGATGATTTTTAGGTTCTGCCGCCGACGCCGACGCTGACGCAGCACGGATCGTATCGCCACGCGGCCAGGTACTCGCGAATACAGACAAAGTTCAAAACTCACTATCTCTGAACAATTAAATTGAATTTTTACCTAGTCGGTTTCCCAATTCAACGGAAAACTGTTTTTTTGTTAAAAATCTGGCGTGAGTTGATTAGAAATCTTAACATGAGCTTGAGCTATCCGTAAAGTAAAAGAGTACCAACCCGCGGCCACACTACGCTTCTCGCACTTTTCCTCGCGTTGCGAGTTTTGGACACATACTGCTCTACTCGCGCCTCAGAGCTATTCATCTCTTTTGCATCTTTAGCTAGATATAGATATATAGAACGATGGCAACGTTCTATATATCTCGCGCTCAAAAAACTGACAAAATCAGGAGACGTAACGTGGCCACATTACGTCTCTGCCTACTTACTTCGCCATTCGTCGAGTATGCGGCCGCAGCTTTACGAAATCATATTCTACTACTCGGCTGGCTAGATACCACCCTCAAATTCAAAATCGCGAAGCACCCAAAGTTGTGCTCCTGCAGCCTCACTTGCGAGCCAGCTAAATATACTATCTTCGACCACACTGTCACTTAAAATCAAGTGGATTGCGGTCACTTTAATAATAAAACGTCGCATGTATTTGGAGGCCGTAAACAAAAAATTTAATAGGTGTAATTTTTCATACTTTCTAAGGCGTGATAAAAAAGGTCGCCCTAGCCTTCCCTCCATTACCATGGCACAATTATTAATTATAAACAGTGGAGGAGAATTAGGCGCGAGGTTGCGAGGCTTCCGAAGCCTTTATCCACTTACAGGCTTTGCGTTACTTAGCCGGCAATGTTTATGGCTTGTTGCTATTAGTCATAATGCAGTAGTAGCCACGTAAGTAGTGTTGTGTGATGTTGTTCGACTAACTTCTTTCCTCTAATTCGATTGCGATAATTTATTGCCAGTTTCTTGGACCCGGGTAAACCCGAGATTTTACAGTTTTCTCGCATCCTAAGCTTTATTTTGCTTCGTAAGGACCGGGCCAATGAACATTTCAAATGGCACCGACTATGATATGTTCAAGTATACTAAGCACCATCGTGAACTCAGTCGAAGGCGACCCGCGCTAGCGAGCAGGCGTCACCTCGTAGCGCCATTCCTGAACTCTTACGAAAGCACATCTCACACATCATATAGGCAATGCGCTACAGTTAGTATAGTAGGGATGACAACAGATAGCATATGTTTGTGCTGTTTGGAGTCGAAACTTTAGGTTCCGTGGGGGCCGGCCAAACGTTTGTTAGATGCGACAGGTGATCGGAGCTGGCGCCTAATTTGGACAAAATTCAGCTTTGCCATCCAGCGTAGGCACGCTGCCAGCATTCAGGCTATCTTTCCTTCCACCATGAGTCTAGTACGAATTATTTATTTTTAAATTTGTAAGTAGTATAGGTATATGACAGCAATTTTAAGGTGCTTAGTTTATTTATTTTTCCACACTGTATATTATGATAAATCCTAATATAATATATAAGGCGATGACGTGTATGTATGTTCCCTTTAGACACCAAAACGGCTAGACCGATTTTTATGAAATTTTCAGGGAATCTTTAGATTAGCCAAGCCAAGCCGGATCGAGTCGCTAGTTAGAAATAAAGATACAATGTTCATGTTACATTTTCATTTAGGTATTGAATTAGCTTTATGCATCCAGTCAAGTACCACATTTTATACCACAGCTAAAAACATAGCTCTAAAGCTTTACAAATCGCATAACCCCTCGGTACGCTGCCTTCGCTGCAGCGCATTAGCTGTGAGGTCAGCAGAGTGTATTCTGCATCAGACAGACGTTAGTATTCAGTTACTCTCCGCAGTTGTGCCTACATTGCGGCTACGTGATTGTTTTGCAACATCCTGGATATGTGAGACTGGCTAGCAAGTTATGTTTTAAGTTGAAGCTAGTAAAATAATAAAAAATACATGCGAATGGTGCCAAGTGGGCTGGTAAAACACACAGGTCACACTAGATACCGCATTACGAGATTCGATGTTCCTACAAAAAGTCACCAAAGTTTGAGGAAGGCGCGGGTCGCGGGGAGTGCGACCAACCGTTCTCTTTGGCTATCTCAAGATTACGCCTGCTCGCGCCTAACAATCAACTAATCAGAGTAATTTTTTATAAGTGTATTTAGACTGATGTGTGGTGAGCTTAGAGCGTCTTGAATGCAGAATCTAGGGTGTGATCTGTGGGTAAAACAGAACATCGTGTGAAGTAGACTTCTTTTATAGAGGCCTGCTTAGGAAACCAAGGGGTAAATGTACCTAATGATGGGATTTTTTAGGGACTGGCAAACAAGCGGATGTTCCGCTTGTCCGCTCCGGATGGTAAGCGGTAACCGCCGCACTCAGATCACCATAAATAACGCTTTACGAGACTGGGAACGGCAACTGGATATCAAATGAAGCTATCGGAACGCACCGGGTTCATCGAGGTGCTTGTTGTAGCTCGGGAGGATAGCTGATGGCGATGCAAGGTCCTCGGAGTAAGAATGTAAGTATAAGCCATTCCTTTCTATCTTGCGCAGCCCTTACATCGTGGATCGTTTTATCATCATTATCATTATCATGTTCCCGCCTTCTCTCAGATGAGAGGACGGGCCCTAATCCATCATCATCATCATCAGCCAGAAGGCGTCAAGGCAGAAGGAACATAGGCCTCCACTTAGACCGCCACACCAACCGACAACGCTCCACTTGCATCCACCGGTTGCCCGCGACTTTCACAGTGTCGTCGGTCGGTCAGTGGAAGGCCTATCTACGCTGCGTCTTCCAGTTCATGGTCGCCACTCAAGAACATTTCTTCCCCACCGGTTATCGGTTCCTCGAGTGATAATCCATCATACTATTGTTTTATTCTATTTTATTTTGTTCTAGTGATTGTTCTATTATATCGGTCATCGGAAAATACCAAACATAAGAATGTTTTGACCAGAGTTAAGTGGGTATTTTTCTCTCGGGATAACAAATGTTACAATAGAGACATAGCACGTCGCAGTCCGATTTGGCCAAAATAATGTCGTGTACGTGGGATCGAGCGACCCGACTGTTACAGGAATATATGTCGCATAAAGTGAATAAGCTACTTATAAATAATTCTTCCAAACTCCATTCGAATTATATTTTCGATCTGCAGAATCATGTTTATCGGAAATCAGAAATATTTATTGCCAATAAATAGCATTGAATATTCGAGGCAAGTCACTTTTACAAATTAAACGATGTTTAGAGTTAGATTAGGCAAACGAATAAATTTAAATAAATTTATTAATAATATGACAGGATGTTTTACTCCAGTTTGCTCATTACCCAAAAATGCGGATTTCGAGAATTTCATTGACACACACATGCACTTAATTTGATTATTTTCAATGAAATGGAAAGCATTTCATTAGCTTTACGAGACTGGGAACGGCAACTGGATATCAAATGAAGCTATCGGAACGCACCGGGTTCATCGAGGTGCTTGTTGTAGCTCGGGAGGATAGCTGATGGCGATGCAAGGTCCTCGGAGTAAGAATGTAAGTATAAGCCATTCCTTTCTATCTTGCGCAGCCCTTACATCGTGGATCGTTTTATCATCATTATCATTATCATGTTCCCGCCTTCTCTCAGATGAGAGGACGGGCCCTAATCCATCATCATCATCATCAGCCAGAAGGCGTCAAGGCAGAAGGAACATAGGCCTCCACTTAGACCGCCACACCAACCGACAACGCTCCACTTGCATCCACCGGTTGCCCGCGACTTTCACAGTGTCGTCGGTCGGTCAGTGGAAGGCCTATCTACGCTGCGTCTTCCAGTTCATGGTCGCCACTCAAGAACATTTCTTCCCCACCGGTTATCGGTTCCTCGAGTGATAATCCATCATACTATTGTTTTATTCTATTTTATTTTGTTCTAGTGATTGTTCTATTATATCGGTCATCGGAAAATACCAAACATAAGAATGTTTTGACCAGAGTTAAGTGGGTATTTTTCTCTCGGGATAACAAATGTTACAATAGAGACATAGCACGTCGCAGTCCGATTTGGCCAAAATAATGTCGTGTACGTGGGATCGAGCGACCCGACTGTTACAGGAATATATGTCGCATAAAGTGAATAAGCTACTTATAAATAATTCTTCCAAACTCCATTCGAATTATATTTTCGATCTGCAGAATCATGTTTATCGGAAATCAGAAATATTTATTGCCAATAAATAGCATTGAATATTCGAGGCAAGTCACTTTTACAAATTAAACGATGTTTAGAGTTAGATTAGGCAAACGAATAAATTTAAATAAATTTAATAATAATATGACAGGATGTTTTACTCCAGTTTGCTCATTACCCAAAAATGCGGATTTCGAGAATTTCATTGACACACACATGCACTTAATTTGATTATTTTCAATGAAATGCTTTCAAATCTGTTTAAATTTGCTATGATTTAGTTCGGTTATAGAATTAGGTATTTTATATTATATTATATTAGTATTCTCAATAACTCCCGATTAGTTGTTTTCGAATAACAATAGGTTTTATTGTCGTGTTACAGCTATTTTTTTTGGGGGAAATTTCCAAATAATATATATTTTAAGTATCTGTTTATTTAAATATCAGAAATATTTATAAAACATTTTTGTTTTGATTTAATTTAATTTGACAGAAGAGATAGATTAGTGTATGTATTATCCTATTCCCTCCGTCAAATTAAACGACATTAAATTTCAGTCATTTCATGAACATTCAAATTTAAAATAATTTATTCAAGAAAAAGTATATTCATGCTTTTACAGTCACTAACCGCCAAACTGGGTGTTAAAAGCCCGTGTCTTGGTAGTTAGTTCATTCTTTATATTTGTTAGTTTTATTAGTATTATTATTAGTTCATATTTGTTTTTTTATATACTATGGTTGTTGTAAATGTTTTCTATGTTCATTTTATTTTATTTTCATTATCATACAACATAATAATAGTTTTTTTATATCATCAATATTGCGCGACCGAATCAACTTTTTTTTTTTTTAGTTTTCATAATATATTTATTTAGTAATAATAATATAATAGTAAATACCAGTGTAAGTTGAATCCTAGTAATACAATAACTTAAGGATTTAATTATTCCGAATCAACTGCAATGGGGTGAAACTAAGGTCTTTTGTGCGGTCTAAAAGCTCTGGCACCACAGCTTATATACTTATAGAACTTTGATCACCAACTTATCTATAACGACAACGCAGTCAAAAGGAATCGCAATATGCAAAATTAACAAACTTAGTTTCCAGAAACTTACTAGCTATTCGAATGACAACTACTCTGGCACATCGTAGACATTTAAAAGGGTTAGCTCCCGTGTTCTTTTACTAGTAATGAAGTAGAGTACTCAAGCCGATTTGGACCTTTGAGCTTGACGACCCCCACGAATAATTCATAAGAGTGCAGAATAAATATACAGTCCCTGTAGCTGGGAGTGGCCGAGCGGAAGGAATACGCAATGACGATAGCAACGTGGGCTTTTGTCGCGTTTTGGCGGAGTGTTTCCTGATCGTTTCTTAGTGCTAGCTAATCCTATCGTCCACTTTATAATACTAGTAGTTCGCGGCGGACTAAGACCTCGCGATCCCTATATCTTCACAACCCCTGGACCGATTCAGCTCATATTCGAATTAAAAAATATTGAAATGATCTACTTGCCTACAAAATTTCATGAAGATCGGATCAACGGTTCACAAGTTATCATTGGACAAATATACACACAAACATACATACAAAAGCCAATTTGTCCCAGTAAACTCTGAGACCTTCGCTTCGCTCGGTCAATAAACTGATGTGTTTTTGGCACATTTAGTTTTAATAATCCATACTAATATTATAAATGCGAAAGAGTGTTGGTCGGTTCGTTTGTTCCTCTTTTAGACCATAGCAACGGATCGACCTGGATTTTTGCATGGATATAGTTTAGGGGTCGGAGAGTAACATAGGCTACATTTAATTCCGTGAAAAAGTACAGTTCCTGAGAGATCTATCACGTGGGTGAAACTGCGGGATGCAGCTAGTACGAAAATTACTACGTTAAATTAATTCGGCTAGTAGTCTATTAACATCCCACTGCTGGGATACCGGCCTACCCTCGAAGGGTGATTGTGGTCATATCCACTAATTTCGTACATCGCTGCCAGCAACAGTCATTACAGACCGCGACAGTAATGTACTAAAACGATCGTTATTGCAGCTAGGGCTTGAGGTCTTTAATACATTCTTAAGTATTGAGTTAAAAAACCCCCTTATCGGCTTAGATATATATTTTTATATCCTTTCTGACTGACCCTGTTTACAGTAGAAGGACCAGTGTGACATAAATCACTGTTTAACAAGTAGATAACCAGAATGCTTCATGTATTTGAACACACGCGCTGTGGGTAACCAATCAATTATCGGCCCAGCTTCCACAATAACTTGTACGCAATCTGTGTCAAATTCACGCTGACTTTTGTGTATTCTCTAGGATGGTTATGTACCAACTAGCCTGTATTCTGTGCCCCGGTTTTGTAGACACTAGTGTGTAATCCATGGCCCGGGTTTTGGGTTCAGGTGAAGCGGCCGCAATGTCAATAAGTAGGTAGGTAAGGAGTTCGGGTGGCCACTTACCTAACAGATTGATTTGGCTCTCTCGAAGGATTCCGGGGTTCGACGCTTTTAACATTTGAACAATGCTTTGTTTCTTGTAATTTTATGGTTTAGCAACGTTTTTACCCGCAACCTCACTTTTTATCCGACACTCCAAGAAGGATGCTAATGTTTTTTTTTTTTCTTACCCGTCTGCTTAATAAGGAGGGTAATGATTTGGGTTGTATGTATGTTTGTGTGTTACTATATTACCTCCTGTAGCCTAAGGGTCTACACATGGCCCGACCTGACATCGTGTGAAAGGGACAGCTAGATTTGAATTTCACGGGAGCAAAAGAAACAAACTATTAAGGTTATAGCTTCTCCCTTTCGCTTCCCCAAAAACTTATATATAGCCATCTCTTTCAAGCGATGTCGGGTCGAGCCATGTAGCGAGGCCTTAAGCAGCTTGACCGAGTTGTCGTTGGATTTGTCTTTATGTCGGCACCGACAAAGCTATTGTGGCCTCACTCTAAAGGACGATTTCAACCGACCGGACCGCGCCGGAGCGGATGCGCGCTCACGTGGTCGCAGGTGACCGCATGCGCGCCCATGCAGATTTCAACTTCAACGTCAATTTTTGTTCGTGGCGTTCTGCAGCGTTGCCTCAATTTTGCCAATGTCTTGTGTTCTTAGTCTTGACAGTACACTGAAAGCTGGCCGGTGAAAGGAGCCGGATTTCAAGCTGTGTTAATGCCATGCAAATGTGACATTAACTACATATTTCATAAACGCTTCAATTTCGTTTAGCACATTGTGAGATGCGAAGTGCAAAATTCGCACTTTCTCACCCTGTTTTTAATATAAAAATTACAAAGAGTTTTTTTTTAATAATACCATTGACAATGTTTTATAGCAATTTCCATAATATAATTTTTTAATTTGGAGGTGGAGAAGGAAAAACACTTTTTTTTTTCGAGTTTTTTTGTTTTTTTTCTTCGCCAAATTAAAAAATTAAGTCATGGAAATTGCTACAAAACATTGGCACACAACAAAACATGGTATTCTAAAGAGATTAAAGAGAAAAAAAATATAGAGATGAGATAGTTGAATTACGGGATCCGGCTCTTAAGGCTGCTGGACAGAGATCACACTGGATACCGCTTTACGAGATCGTTGTTCCGACAAAGTCACCAAATTTGAAGAAAAGCACAGGTTGCGGGGACTGCGACCGAGCGTTATCATTGGTTATCTCAAGGTTATATCTACTCGCGCCTAGCAATTAACTAATGAGCGTAAATTATAAGTACAGGGACCTCACCACCTCTTCTTTTATTTTTTATTGTTTACATTTTTATTTAATTTTTTTGACCTTCTTGACGAAGCCTCTATACAGCTGCGTGATTTCTCATGAACTGAATTTGACTTATACTCAAAAATAGAATTGATAAATCCTCCTAATATTTTCGTTTTCTGAGGCAGACATCAAATGCCTAATATAAATATACAATGACATAAATAATATTGTTAAAAATTGTAGCATTTTGAAGAGTCCATAATGGAAGCATTCTTAACTTTTTTTATACTTTGTAATTGTTATGAATGCAACTTTATGACAATAAAGAATGTTCATTCATTCATTCATTCAAGGCACGAGCCCTGTAACCTTCCAAAGCATTCCGAATCTGCTTCTAATTAATGAAGCACACTCGCCAAAGTCCCGCACGAGTGTGATTGTATGTTTTCATACATTTCGCCGTTAATAGGGTACATACCGGCTCAGTGGGCCGGTTCAAAGAGCCATCGGCGCTATAACCGGCTCGTGACGTCAGAGAGACAAACGACGCGATTAGATATGAACCCCAAAGAGCCAAGTTTGAGAAAGTAATTTGGATTTAATGGCACTTGTTGATTATTTTACTATGAAAACTGACGTACTTTTGACGGTTCATTTGAAATACTATTAATATATATTAATGATATACTATAACTTAATTTTAATTTTATATTTTACTAGCTGCGCCCCGCGGTGTCACTCGTGTGAAAATATTTTTTTTTGTTTTCCCTGCTATTCCCATTATCTCCAGTATTGAGACAAACAAAAAAAATATATATTCACATCGGTCGAGTAACAGAAGAGATCTTTATTTTTAGATCTTACTCCTTTATGTTGGTCGATCCATTTTCTAGTTTTTGCGAGACTAAGAAACGGCAATCGATTTTTATATATTATAATATATGTATTGATATTAATAATACTTTTAAAATAAAATAATAATGCGGGACTCCTCATGGTTACTCTTGTTTTTAGCACATCCAGTAATCTTTGTACTGCCTAAGTCACCGATTGTCAGTTGTGAGACATGCACTTCCTCTTGGTCAATTATATGATATTTCAGATAAATTAATCGGATTATTACTTACAGATTAATTTAATTTAAAAGTTTGTGTTCCAGATTTAATGCAGAGTTAATTTGTTAATTCTATTTTTATGTGCGCAACCAGTTCTGTTCTCAAAATTGTTGTTCAAACCAGCTGAAGAGCCGTTTGTTCCACACATTCATCAGTAAGCCCATCCCGAGAGAGCGTTCGTTTGAAATCACATGTGAAGAGCGAGCGTCGATTATACCCAACGTTTCGTACGTTAGGGAATTTCCATCGACAGAATGCACTGAACATTTTGAACCAACTAAACTTGTTAAACTAACGGAACGTGGTTTTCAGGTTTTCCTCTAAGGAAACGGACGAAAACGTGAACACCTCGGACGGCGGACCAAGGAGACACAATAAGGGGTAAATACATCAAGCTGAAAAGGCCGCTCTGCGCCACGCGTTTGGCTCTCGGCCCACGCCCCGTCGCGTGGCGCGGTGCAGTGTAAGAACCGCCTGACATTCACATTCGTAATATTATGGGACCCCAACAAATTATTGATGGATTCGTAATTTCGTATAAAGTTTAACCGTACTACTGTGGCTTGACTAGCTACTGAACAAACAAAGTTAGTCCACGTGGTTCGCTTGAATGCTGCGTCTCACATAGTTTCCAGTCTTTTAACCAAACAACTTGCGTAATTTGAGACCGTTATAGATCTTCCTTTATTTCGAGTATCTAAAAATAATAATAATAATCATCGCGAGGTCTCATTTCGGGGCGAACTACTAGTAAGTAAGTAGCATAATGTAAGCAGTTAAATGTTATCAATCTAAAGAAATTCAAAAATATTACCTACTACACGATCTTTAATTATAAGATTAGACCAAGCAAGCATGTGGACTTTTTGTAATATTGGAAGTAATAAACAGATCATTTTTTTTCCTTTATTCTCATGGAAATGAACACCGAATCCCTAAGAGTATGTTGTATTGAAATATTTATTGCAATTTTACCTAATTTGGACGAAAGCATTCTGTCTGCATCAGCCTATTCAGCCTTTAAGCATCCCACTGCTGCGATATCGGCCTTCCCTACCCCCTAACAATTTTTCCTTTGCATCGCTCAATTTTACTGACCAACCCCACTATGTTCACTCAATTTAGTCAGGTTGTACTTCTTCTATTATAGGGAAAACTTTTCGGGTCAAACACGTCACCTATACTGATCGATCCAAATCACCCTAAAGGATTACCGACCCCCTAATACAGGCTTTTCATGAAACATGCAAAACCGAGATCCGGCCGTTGAAAACGACTGAGTTAATGGATACAAAACGAGCACACGAGTAAAGCTTTGCTGAATTTGAAATATTATTGTGAATGTGTAGTAGTTTGACTACACTTTGCAGTTTCAGTAATGATGTCCCTGCCGCTTTCCTGCCGCTCTCCTTCCCGCTTTTGTCCGGGATAAAAAATATCCTGTCTGTATTTAGGCTTCATACTGACTCTATGGATAATTTAAAAAAAAAAAAACCGCTATTGACCTAGTTGTGATTTTGTAATAAAGAGAGTGACGGTAGTACGTTATTAGACGACTATTGTCAAAACAAATAGTCAAGAAGTTTCTCCATCTAAGAGCCTGTTAGAAGGGGACCTCAGGGCTCGGTGGCGGTTATACAGGATTATAAGGAAAAGGTATATGCTACGCCGAAAGGGACTCATAGTACTCATGATTGTGACCAACCCTGAAATCGAGAAACAAAAACATCTGCTGATAAAATAAATTAAATTAAAAATAATACAGGGTTATAAGTAATGGGTATGCTAAGCGGAAAATGGTTCATAGTACTCAACATTATGAACAACTTTTACTAATAAGCCCTATTCGGCTTATACCCTTTCCTTATAACCCTGTGTAGATACGGCGCTCAAACCTAATCTAATCGAGCCCAGGGAAGACGACACGTCGAGTGGCTAACGTTATCGTAGGCGGAGCCGTCTCAGGACAGGTGCTAGTTGTCCCGGGAGGAGCTGAAGCTCGATACTAAGGGCTCCGGTGCGTTACCTTGGAGATCCCGGAGCCCTCAGTCGAGCACCAAAGCAGGCCACCGAGGGGTTTTTAGTGGGTGTAATCTCACATAACTCAGCTGCACCTCAAAGCAGTAAAAGAAAATGTCTGTTTGTTCACCATTCACCAAATGTTAAGTGATGGTGTCATCGTCAATTAATCTAAAGGAAACAGAACGACTTTTATTCAATTCTATAGACAAAGATCCTAAAACACCAATGAAAGAGAGAGGCAGGTGCCACGTTGAAAATAAAGCAATTGATTCAATTCAGAGCGCAAGCCACGGCCCACCGGACCGGAAACGTCTCCCTAATGCGAGCGACCACATTCCCGATGAGAATTCCTATTTAACATTTTCCCGATGAAAATTCCTATTTAACATTCAACGAGGGCTTTCAGAAACACTGGACCAAAAGAAAATAAATTTATGTCACGCAAACACGATTCGACGTACTTCGAAAAGTTTGGGAACAATCCAAGTGTTTATTGAGTGAGTACGATTTTTTATTAAAGTAGGCAACTTTTTGAGTGCCCTTTTTACCCGGTTGTCCAAGGAGAGTAATGCTCTTGGGGTGTATGTAATTATGTGAAAATGTATTAAAATGTATCTATTAGGTTATTTGAAATTGATTATCAAAATTGTATTAATGACGAAATTCGGTGTGATGCACAGCTCCTATATTTAATTGTATGATGTTTGTAATTCAGCCATTAAATACAATTATCTTATCTACCTATTTAAGTTATGTCCACCCGTTTTGTCTTTGCGCTAACGTGACAAAGCTAGAATATGGATGCATCCGTCTCGTTCTCGTGGGATAACTGTGGTGGATAAAATTGTATCCCGGCGCCCGTGCTAGGCCTGCTGTAGGCCTAGGTATTATTGCCATACAGGGAACTAGTTGTTACCCGCGACTTCGTTCGCGTGGATATACAAAAGTATCCTATAGTCGTCTTTGTGATATATAGTAACTCCTTATCAAATTTTATCAAGATCCGTTCAGTCGTTTAGCCGTGATAACGCGACAAACATCCAGACATAGAGGCAAATTAATCCCTACAGTTCGCTAGATGGCGTTGAACCATTTTTGTGCATTTTTTGTTGTTTTGTATGGACTGACAGTTGTAATGTAGGGAGTTCTGAATCGCACAAGCGAAGTTTTTTCCTTGAGACGAACGTATTCATTTTTATACCTCGATGCTTTGTCCTGATACGACTGCGGTTAGATTCCTCTGAAATAAAACATTAGTTAGAATTAGGATATTGAGATTGGTATCTACATAAAAAATAATCGATCAAAAATAATCTAAAAATAACCAAAATTAAAACTGCCGGCCGAGAAAAAAAAATACGCTTCATTATTCGTATTTAATTTTCCCTATGAATATACTTAAACTGGGCGTTACAGTATCCAGGCACACCCACCACTAATCTTTTATCTAAATATAACGAAACATTGATCGAATTTAGTAAGTATTACTTAAACGTAACGGAGCTCTGATTTCAAACTAAAATATACTCAAAATACGTTTCATCTACACTTTTTTCCTACACAGGTAGATATAGATGCAAAACACTATTCGTAGTGACGCTATAACCTATTCGGATTTCTGTTCCTTTTCCTAAACCGTGGGATAAATGTACAGAAAGTAGAATCAAAGTTCGAGTCTCGCTGCGTATAAAAAATACGAACGCCATTCTGTAAAAGATCTTCGCTATTTTTCGACAATTCGCTAGACGGTACTCTCGTGTCTTGAACGCGAATTGTTGAATTTGTTGAACTGTAGAATATAACGTTTGGTAAAAAAGCTCGAAGAATTTACGTTTTTACTTAAGTTATATTATAGTCTAGCCACAGCTAGCTCTCTCGTACATTTACAAGTTTTTCGTTTTGATATATATTATTCGTTCAGGCTGACATTGTCTAGTATTCAAGAATGTCTAGTATATGCTAAAGAGTCTAGTGTCCTATTTCGTTCAGTCCCGGAATGTCGAAGCAACAAAGGTACTCAACGTTCTTAAATATTGCGTAATATCTCCAGTTTCCGTGAACCGATTTTAAGAAAACAAAGTTTGTTATAAAGCCTACTACAGACTATTTTTTAGAAAACCGCATGTCGACGGCCCAGCTTAAGCTGAGCCTTGTGCACTAAGGATTCTTGTTCTTGCTTGATAAAGCCTTGTTCCATAGTTCAACTTATAATAGACATCCTCATATTTTCATAAATTGCGTCATAATTTCAATATTCCTGCATCGATTTTGATGAAATATAGCCTTTGTTAAGCGCCGGAACCCACAGAACATATTTTAAAAACTGCATGTAAATCCGTGTCTTTGTTTCTGAGTTTATACCGGACAGACAGACAGGCAGACAACATTTTTGAAAACTATTTTTGGGTTCTCTTTCTCCCAAATACTCCTAAAAAATATATTTTTAAAAATATCTTCAATGTACAGTAATAACCTCGTAACAGTTTTATTATAAGTATAGATTTATTTTATTTATTTATAAGTTGAAACAGAAAAGGTGATTTATACAAATATTTAAAATTTAAACAAAAGTAAACAATAAGTATAACATATTCTAGTACCCTAGATTTCGCACTAGGTGGACCTGTGTCGCGAAATTCAGTGTCTTTCATTCCATATCAAAACAATATATAGATAGAAGTATTTCTAAAGTGTTTGCAAAAGACAAAAACAGAAGACCCGTCGCTACGACGAGACAATAACTCTCAAACAAACCATTTTTCAAAGGCCGGTATACGTATACCCGTAGCTGATATTTTGCCAAGCTTCGTTATGATCCCAGTTTACACAGAACAAATTCCGGCGGGCTCTGTAACCGGATATTTCCGCAAAGTTTCGAGCCCGCGATTTGTTGTGATTAGCAACATATCGGTCAGGCGTCACAGAGCCGCAAGGACTGTTTTAAAAGTTTAATGCGAGTATTAGTGGAGCACATTCTATTGAACCATTTTCTAATTTATCATCATCATATTGCCACCTTAATGACCTTTAGAGAACAGTAAGCCAAACTTCTTGCGATCTCATGCTTCGTTCTTTAGATGCCAGCTAAGTCCAGTCGACTCCTCTTTTATTAAGGTAACAGCTCTAGAATGAAGTCTATTTTAATTTCAATGTGTGAGAATAGAAAAGCAGTACAAAACACTTGTTTAACTCTTTTCTTTAATGACCGAAGCGTAGCGCTGAGTCAATTTGTTTGACGAGAACTAGCGAAAAGAAGTAAAAGGTGCCAAGATACAATCTAGGGCTTTTCAAGTTCAGATTGAATAGGTATGCTAAGTCTGCGTGCTTCATCTTCGACTGCATCGTCGGTTACTAACAGGCGTGTTGGTGGTCAAACGAAGACCTAAAGGCGTTACAAAAACCTAACGTTAAAAAACTGTGTCTAAAATAACCAATCTGTAATGTCTTTCCGCTGCAACGTCGCTTCCAGTACAATAGGAATAAGGATCAATTGCCTGTGCTTAACCTTATATTTATTTATATACGCTTGCCCTTAACAATTCAGCCACCCAGAATTTTGAACTTCAACAATTCAAAACAATGCGCGGCAATGCTGCATTATACACTTATACAGATTATATAAACTTATATTATACACTTATACAGATTATATTATTTTTTACATTAATTTATATTATACATTTTTTTAATGAACTTCGGCAAAGTTACGACTGAATCAATCGACAACCTAACGTTAATTAGTTATTAAATTGTTTCATTAATTGAATGTTGTGTTGACCCACAACATTCAATTAACAAACCAAACAACAATTTAAGTATGTGCCGACATGTTAATTAGTTGCGACATGCGTATCGCGTATTTATTGGTAGGTGTTCAAACGTGACGGGGCTGACAGTAGACCACTCGTTATCTATCGATCCATGTTCGAAACCAAGCCTTTGCTAATTACATTAATTAATTACCATCACAAGGCATATAGGCATAGCATAATCAGAATATCATCATAGCCATTTTAAATTATACTCTGTTGGACTAAATTCTGACTTTAGAACTGATCACTAGAAAGAACTGAACTGTCCCTTCTAGAAAAGGGAACAGAAATTAGCGGCCACATATTGGAAGTTTCAGATAGTGAAAGCTTCGCTAGTTAAAGAGCTTTCTCAAGACAAGGTAAGCGATCACATATCTACACAATCAAAAGGGCGTGGCAACCGTTCACTCAGCAGTAATGGAAAATGCCATTTTCAATATCATCAACGTTATTTATTTCCATTTAATTCGCCCTATATTAAATCCGTAAATAAGCCGATAATGCGACCGAGATGAAATTGATTTTATGGAATGAAATCGCGGGGTTTAGAATTGGCATGAATGAAGTAACCAATCTTTACAACAAAGGTCTACTTGAAAATATTGACATAATATAAGAATATTTTGCACAAAATAATAATAAGACTTCGCATAGGGTGTGACCATGATGTGACATTAGAAATAAATCTGACATAACGACATAATATAGATACAATACAATATAGCTTTATTATACGCCAAAAAGACAAAGATAAAAAAAATATTAACAATAATATTTTGAAAACGGTAGAATAATGGGCGGCCTTATAGCCTAAAGCGATTTCTTCCAGACAACCTTTGGATGGATTTAGCCTGAGTTTTTAACAGAATTGTGTTTATGAGACGCTGCACTAATTTGTTTACGTTCGAAGTAAATCCGTTACTGAATTGTAGCCGAGAGAAGCGATTACAGAATAGATGTCGCTAGTTTGACGACATCCAATCCAAAGTGATTCAATTGACGAGCTAAGACTCTTTTGAACGTATACCGGTGGGGAAAAAAGGTTCTTGAGTGGCGACTACGAACTGGAAGACGCGGCGTAGGGAGGCCTCCCATTAGGTGGACGGACGACATTGTGAAAATCGCGGGCAACCAGTGGATGCAAGTGGCACGTTGTCGGCGGTGTGGCGGTCTAAGGGCCGCCTATGTTCAGCGCATGCGCGACAAAATCTTCTCTACTCTTCATGTCGTGAAAAATGAGACAAACGGATACATAATCGTAGCCGTGTCTTGTTCTTGCATAACAAAAAGATTCTGATAGGGTGCGCATGCTAGCCCTGCAGCGGTGGACGTCTTCTGGCTGATGATGATGATGATGATGAGTGATAAGTTTTCGTGAGAGATAGCAGGACTTCGTGACAGCGACTACTGATTACATAGTTCGTGGCTTAGCTGGAAAATAGTTGTTGACGGATGCATGGTTAGTAGTATTAATAGTTTGCGTCGAACTGAGACCTACGACCACTACAACTTCAAACCCCCCTGGATAGATTGTGCTCCTAATCGAACTTAAAAATTCTGCCAACCCACACTGGGCCAGCGCGGTGGATATGGCCCAGTCACCCTTCGAGGGTAGGCCGATTTCGATGAGTGGAATGTTTAAAGACTGATACAGAACTTGAAAATTGTATTGAAATGAACTTCTGCCTACAAAATTTTAAAGGTCGGATCAACAATTCCTAAGTTATCGTCGGACAAATAAATACACAAGCATACATACAAATGCAGACTTGTTCCCGAAGACCCTCGCTTCGTTCGATCAATGATGGATGGTTCAAAAAGAATCAAACTCACCCTATTTCTGCAGTTATACCTACCAGTCCAGAGACGTCCTCATTCGTATTGACAAATATTGCCTCATGATAAGTCAATATTTCGACCACGCAGGAAATATTGACCTATTGGATGAATAAAAGAAAGAAGATT
Source organism: Apocheima hispidaria (assembly GCA_947579745.1). Lineage (NCBI taxonomy): Eukaryota > Metazoa > Arthropoda > Insecta > Lepidoptera > Geometridae > Apocheima > Apocheima hispidaria. Next base: position 12,908,084 of record OX388159.1, read on the forward strand.
CGTTATAAATATTTTAAACAGATCAGTCAGATCATAATCAACACAGCCAGTCATGTCACAGACGCAATCGCTAATTTTCTTTATGAAATACGGAAATTCGGAATACATATTTTGTGGTTAATTTTTGGAACTAGTTTTTGTGCACAGGTACTAGTGAGGGTATATTCATGCCTATTTTTTGAATCACGGCCTTATTGCACATACACGGTAAACAGTTTTAACAATTCTGTAGAAAATCACAAATTATAACATAGACACGGACATCTTGCAAAAACATGGCAGCAGTGGTCAAGATTCTGCGGCCAAGGTTCAAGGTGTTGGATCTGCGGCCTACTACGTCCCACATCAAAGGAGAGATTAAACTCACTGTGCTTATCTCTTTTTATACATCAAAGGTCGCTTCCTCTATTTTGGGTCAATTTGACGCGCGGACAAGGGACGTGCGGAATCGAAAATGTGATGTCCTTTCGCCTGTTTTCCTGATTGGTTGCCCTTTTTCCTGTTACTTAGTGTTGCCAATAAAGCTGTTATAAAATCGGGTGATAAGTTTTGTAAAAAAATAAGCGTATAAGTTATTGGTTTATTTCATTCACGAATAAATATAGACAATGCGTATTTTTCTCGAGAAGCGTAAAGTATCGCTGAATTACATCTGAAACAGATGACAGTTAATCAGGTGTTAAGACTATAATTTTATCGACAGATATATATACCTGAGTGAAAGTTCTATTGACCCTAATATCAATTCAAATCAACAATGTTTTGAATGATTGATAAGCTAGTAATCAGGTAATTACAATTTTCATTACAATTTTCCTGTACAAAAACTATGAAAAGCATCTTATCTTCAAAATAATACACATCTCAATCATTTTGGGAAGTGCTACCTCTATGACAGCCACCTCTTTAATATTAAACTATGGTTTTTTCACTGTCTCAAAATTGTTAACTTTAAAAGACGTATTCAACGACAGTCTACATGATATTTTTTCATGATTTTCTGCGATTTTTTTTTAATGTTTGTGCTGTTACGTGTATGAGTCTTGTTATCACACCATTATTTTACAAGTTATATATATATTTGACACGTAAGGTCTATAATTACACTATCGTTGTACAAAATTTCATGCATGTCGGTTTAAAACTTTGGAATTTATAAGGCTGTAAAGGATTCAGACAGACAGACAGACAGACGGTCATGACGAACTTATAAGGTTTCCTAGTAGTACTACGAAACCCTAAAAAGTGAAAAACTTAATGGAAATAAATATGGTTAAATTAATCATTCAGGACTTCGTATCCAGTCGTCAATAACCAACATTACCATCCTTCTGGGCAGTCAAATATATATTGCAAAAAAGTTTACTCGGGACGTCGTATTTCCACCGAATCCTCGCGATCTAGCAATGTACGAAAACCGATTGTCATTCAATAAGACCCTAATCTTACTGTCTCAAGGCAGTAAAGCTAGTCATGTCGACTTGCAAGGAAAACACCAACTTTCCTGACAGGATGATATGGATTACGCGTATGTATAGAAGTTTCGAGGATACAGCTGTTTCCTCGGGGATATATTAAAAAACTCTGATCAAGATGTATCCCTTTTATTCTTTAGTTTCCTTATCACATGCCGAGGTAAGAACATCACGTCATTTCCGCATTTAAATAACTTTGTTTTATGTTTTTGTACACGACAGAATATTGATATGAAGTTGTATTCCTCCTTGGTATCCAATGATAGACATGTTCACGCCATTGCGCATTAAAAGTCTTTTTTTTTTTTAATTTGCATCTCGGTGACGTTTTATTTTGTCGGTATGAATCACGTTTGGCCATAACAGTTCAATGCCACCCAGAATTTTAAGCTGTAGCAGTTCTGTAGCAGTTAGCAATTTTCCTGCGCTCGTCACTCCGAGGTATTAGATCTCATTATGCTCAGAACGAACGAGGATATTCGTCGAAGAACCATATAGCTTTCAGAGTTTGCAAGCTGAAGTTGCAATGGGCAGGCCACATCACTCGAGGAACCGATAACCAGTGGGTAAGAAAGGTTCTTGAGTGGCGACCACGCCTCGGAATACTCAACGTAGGCAGGTGGACCAGGTGGACCGACAACATAGTGAAAGCCGCGGGCAACCGGTGGATGAAAGTGGCATTTAGTGGATATTAGTATCCTAAAAAATTTAAAAATATATAAACCGCTAACTATACCTAGAACCTTAACTGGAACTTTTAGTCCTTAAAATACACAGGAAATTGAATCAATTGACTTCGTTACCCTGAAAATATAAAAATACGCGACCGACTTACTCTTAAATCATTAAAAATGTTATTCGGCACCGGGCGGCCATCTGGCGGCTCCCGGCGGCACTCGTGTCGGCATCAGACCCACTCGAGTTAATGATGCACTCGATTCTATTCTATTTGAGACGAGCGGTGACTTTACATAGCGTGAAATAAGACGCGCGTTTCTTGCAAGGATTCTCTACTATAGCGGATGAGCCACAAAGTATTGTTTGCTCACGTCACTTGGGACCGCTTCTCCGCACGTTGTGTTGTTTTGTATCCCTTTGTTCTTCTTTGGAATTGTTGACGCGATTATGTCAATAAAAATTCTCGCATTTATCAAGAAAAAAAGGCAATTCAAAATTATCGAGCGAAAAGTGAATTTGTATTATACTAGCTGTTACCCACGACTTCGTTCGGGTTGACCTACAAAAACATAGTAGCCTAAGCCCCGAATACTGAAACGTTTGCTATAAAAAAAAAACAGGTCGATCCATTCAGCCGTTTAGCCGTGATAAGGAGTCAAACATTCAGACAGAGAGACAGACAAGACAGAGAGACAGAGTTACATTCGCATTTATAATATAAGTTAGGATTTTGTCCGACGATAACTTTAAACCTTCATAAATAAATCGTTCATAAATTCTGTCAGCTATTATTCCAAGGGTTCTGCAGTGTACATTCTGGCTGCTGGAGATGAAACTAGCTAAGTTCAATGGATAACTTAAGTTTTAGCTATTATAGTTGGGTAGATAAAATTAGCAAACGCCTCAAGAACACAAATAAATTACAAGATGTTTCATCAATTTCAAATTATTTATTGACATAAAAACGATTACACGTTTACATATTTTTTTGTTTTTTTTTCTCTTTCCTCCTAAGAGGATTATGGCGTCGCACGTCTTATGCATTTGCCAGTGTCAAGTATACATATTTCTCTCAAGTTTTGTTAGATATTATCAAAAAAGTCATAGTCACGGTCAAAGGCGAGCAAAGCAAGTCACGGTCAAGTCCAAGTCATGCCCCAGTAAAGTGGTGAAAACTTTTCTAGAGCCTTCTATGGAGTTTTGGAAACAACACGAAAATTCACGTTTCACGACATTATACCACTCACCAACACTCGTGCATGTTCACGAACACTTAACGGGTAAACATTCACCGTTTTTACTCATTAACACTCGAAATAACACAAGTTTTGGAAAATAATATAATGACGCGACATGATTTCTTCACGTTCCCGCCAAAAAAAACTCGACCGCACACTATCTAGTTGTGAGCTAAAAAACCGCACGCAACTTGTCACAGGTGTAAAGACGCCTTAATATGACATCATCGGGACAACCGCGACAGTTATCTGTATCCTTGTTACGACTTAAATAGACTCGTTTATCCTGTGAATTATTACAGCAGTTGTTTTGCTTATGAATGAGTAGATAATAATAATAAGGTGATAATGGAACTGTTTTTTTTTCATACATAATTACGCCCGCAAACTAAATCATGCTTATGGTATATTTTATCTTATGGTAGGCATCACGATTGCCCATAATAGTTCAGTATATTACTATGAAAACTGACCTGGTTTTGATACATTTTGTTTTAATAAAACGGGAATACTCACGTTGAGTCGGTTATTCCAACTATAGTTTCGATCACATTCGGTGACCTTTATCAAAGAATGCTAAGCGAGACACGAGCGCGACCTATAGTCTTGCCTTGCACTGGAAGTTACTAGTTCAGCGTCACCCAGAATGAGAGACAACCCTGCGCGGCAAGACACTGCGCACACGTTGTTTTATTAGATGTTAAATCTCTTTATTATCTAATATTTCCATTTCACGATTAATCTCGATGTAATTTATGTGCATCATAAGAATATTTTTAACCCGAAGTGAGGATAATTTTATTTTTATCCTTCCTTTAGGGAAGCGACATTGATATAAATTTATCACTTCGTAAGGACCGGGAGAATTACCATTTCAAATGGTACCGACTCCTTCGTATGTATACAAGTTCCATTCAGTTTTGTAGCTCAATGACAAGTTCTTATTCTTATTCGAGATGGGGACGATAAGGTTGCCTGGAAGAGATCGGTTTAAGCGATAAGACCGCCAGCTGTTACACTAGTTTTAAGTTGTTTTTTGGTCTTTTGTATATTATTTCTGGTGTGAACAATAAAAAGTTATCTATCTATCTATCTAAATATTACACTGACGACGTCCCGCAGAATGGTGCGTATAGTAAACAAGTTGTACTATATGCACCGTGAACTCAGTAGATGGCGGTTCGAGCTTCTTGCATAACAAAATCTTTTTGTTATGGATTTATATTATTTGTTTATCTTCTTGGGTTGTGCCCTGAAGCCTGTAATAAGAGCCTATTAAAAGGGGACCTCTGTGTTCGGGGGTGGTTAGATATGGGGCTTTAACCATGTACCTAAACGAGCCTGCGGAGAACGACAGCGTCAAGTGGCGTACGTTGTTGTAGGCGGAGGCATCTGAGGACAGCTCGTAGCTGTCCCGGGAGGAGCTGATGCATGGTGCTGAAGGCTCCAGTGCGTTGCGTTGGAGATCCCAGAGCCCACGGTCAAGCACCAAGGGTATAATCCCACATAACCCCAAAGCAAGCGGATTTCCCCCTCGTCAAAAAAAAGAGGGGTCTAGGGAAATTAATGATGAAATATCTACTCTTCATAAATTAAACCACTTGGAAATTATATGAGTCATAATTATGATTTACGTCATTGAATCATTTAAACTTAACGAACCAATCTATACTTTTGCTAATATGAAAGAAGGTAAAAGGAAAATCAGACTTGGCAAAAACGACAATTAATTAAGATTTAGAATCTCCTTCACAAACACATTTACAGCTCATTCCGTTAAACCCATCCTACATAACATTTCAATTTTGGAATGGGCATTTTCCAATTTGGAAATTGTCCAATCAGCGAGCAGAATGATTCCATTAATTACCGACCGAAAGCGGTTATATGGGGTAAATAAAACAGCGTATTTCTGCGGTAGACACACCTACAAGCGGCGCTTCGCGGTTTTACTCGCTATTCTACAGGTATCGTAATTTTTTTTGGGATAGGCATCTGACCTAGTAGAATTAAAGAAATTCGGAGCGATATTTGACCAGCAGTGGGAAACAGCAAACTATACTTAACATGTAATATAATTAATCTGTTGTCAAAGTTAACAAACGTTTCAGTATTCGGGGTTTAGACTATGACTGAGACTTATTTTAATTCTGCATTTAATAATTTAATATTTGACTTCACTTGAAATATTACAATACTTGACACTGGCTAAATACGCAAATTATGGAGCTAAAATATAAGAGGGGAAAAAAAACAATTGAATGAAAAATTTTAACGTTCAGCCTAAGGACCAGGGAAAAAATTCGGAGAAATGACATTTTTATCTCTCTCTCACTCACTCCCATTAAATTTTAAACTAGAGAGACAGTCACCGAGATAATCTCGAGCGCACAGGAATAGGGTCCAAGAATGGAAACAAATGCATTTACACAAATTCACTCGTGTTTGTGATATTAGTGACATACCTTCATTTGCATTTCTGTTTTAATTAAGCTTAAATTTGTAGCTAATATAGAAGTTCATTATGTTGTCTCAGAGCGTTGTTTTGTTATCTTCTTGCTCTTCTCCTCGCTCCCTTACATCGTTATTGTCTTGAAATTGCTTTTCGAGATGTGTCTACTTTGTTAGTAGATGTCTGATCTTGGGGCGTATTATTTGTAGAAGTAATTAAAGCGTAATTACGTTAGTAAGGCCGCGTTTTCGATACCAACGACAGCGTGGCGGTGATGAGAGCGGAAGCAGCTTGTTTTGGGTGCCTTTTTTATGTGACTATGCCATTTTGCGAAAGCCACTCTACGGCTTTCGCAAAATGTCGAAATAAAGTTCTGTTAATAAAATATCCCTTTAGTGAAAATGTTCAAACCGATATAAAAATCGACGAAAATATGGTTAATATAGAAATATAGTATTGGTATATGTCCGCAATTTAGGTATAGGTTTAGTTCAAATTAGAATGCAATAAGCGACGTATAAAATTTGTTTTTAAAAAATGTTTTCAACGCCATTTTTTGAGAACCTAGCGAGTTTTGCTAATCAAACAAAATTTTTTGTTTTTTTTTACTGATATTACTAATGCAATAATATTCATAACCAGTAGTGTTTTTTCTCCGTACAATTACGAAAGAGTTAGCTTGGGTTTCTATTTCAAGTCAAGCAGAAATTGTGACTTTTATGTCGCTGTTTAAAGCGCAAGTGACAGCTTACATCCTTATCAGTACTACAATCGGGTTACGCATCTTTTTATGGCCACTGGTACTCTTCTTTATATAATTTCTCTATGTTTTTAGAAAGGTTAATTCTTATTCCACGTTCAATACAGACTATAGATCCAGACAGTAAATGCAGTGAGATTGTCCGCTGCACGGAAAATAATCCCAGCTTACCTGCAACAAAAGAGGTTTGTGTTATTCAAGACGGACAAAGACGAATTACTGAATTAGAAACATAATAAATCTGAAGAACAGTTTTACCTCCAGTTCCACTTAACTAATGTAAATCTAATCAATTACGGTAACCGAGCAATTCGAAATAAAACAGGATATTCTATTGTATTCGATATTATACCGGTCACAGTCTCTCTAATTAAAAATACCATGAGTGTGACAGAGCTCATAACATGCACAAGAATATTCTTGATTAAAGGGTTCTTGTGCATTTTAGATGATATACCCTGATCGTGCATCTGCTCATATCGTCGGACCAAATTAACAAAGATTTACTTGTTTAGTTTAAGTACAACAAGATGACGAAAGTGTGCGTATGAAACGACGCTTCGTCGACAGGAGGGCTTACCCTGGTCCTCCTTAACTCGTTCGCACTTTATAAACATTTTTTAATATAAAAATAAAAGTTGTTGTTTTTAAACGAGGAAAAATGTACGTCATTTATGCCTTAACAAAGAAACTAAAAAGAACTGGAAAAGTATACGAAAACCCATTGTTAACGTGCTGAAAGAGCACAAAAACTATATGAAAAAGTACATGAAGATTAAACGTACCTTTTTTGTTTGAATTTGTGGCTTTTGGTTATATGCCAAAAAATTAAATGAAAAAAAAAATATGTAAAAAAAATAATTATGAGTCAAAAAATAAATGCCCGCTATTAACATATTATTTAGGTAATACTTATTTATCTACAACATTGTAATTGTTATTTAGAAATATTTATCATTATTATTATTAACATTTGATTTCCAAACGGTGATCCAATCTTGCCGAATTGATTTTGAAAAAACAGAAAACTGCGTAAGCAACATTTACGGCTTGACAATGTCCCCGAGTTGTATTGGGGGAAGTATAGGAGGAGTCAAAACGCGTCATTAACAGTTTTCAATGAAAAACGGCTGAAAGTTGCGAACAAAACAAAAACTTCGCTAACAGCTCTCTCTGAACAACTGTTACAGAGCGAACAACTTATCTGTAGTCTGATAAAAGAAAGAACTAAACATTTTCAACGCGTGGCTGCCAGTTTTGTTCAGAAATTATGTTGGCGGCTCCACTTCTCAACGGTAAATAAGTTGGTCGGACTGCTCCGGCATGTAATGAACCTCTTTCTATGCAGATTCTGTTAATATCTAGATCGCATTGCAATGGACATAGTTTTATAGTACTTTTAAATGAGGTGCGTCGAATTGGAAGTGAAAAATCATCTAACCGATAGTGAAAAACACATCAAAATCCGTTGCGATATTTAGGAGTTAGCGGAGATACAGACAGACGCGGAAAGCGATTTTATTTTATACTTTGTAGAGATGACGTGCCACGTGTTTATTTATTTGTATATTTATACAATATGGATCCCCAACAGAAGTTACACATTATGAAATATAGGCATCAAGCTGAGTGCACCCCAGTTACAGGAGACCACGTCGTGCTCATGGAGGTTCGACTAGACTAAACTAAATTGAAAATATTTTGTGCTGCTTATAGAGTACAAAATAATTTAAATTGACTATTAGTTTAGGTTTACATTGGAAGTGGAAACATTTACTTGTGGTTCTTAATTATACAATGGGAAAAGGTAACAATGTATGAAGCGAGTTAAAACTAGGAAACATCAAAATAATTATATTAATAATAAGTACCGCCGTCTAAACTAGCAATGCATAGCTCCGGACCAAACCCAATGGCTGCTAAAATATACAACAAACTACCAGTACAGATAAAAGAGATAGAAGATGAATTCAAATTTGCTAAAGCCCTAAAAGTTGTATTACTCGCGAAATCCTACTATACCCTAGACGAATTTTTGACAGATAAGACAATTATAGAATAGATTGACCCGCTCCGCACGACATTGCCATACCCAATCAGGGTTATTATGATTACTTATTTAAAATATGCTAATTAAGATGTAATGTAATTTGTATTGAAATGTATGAAAATGTGTATGACCTGATACAGATGAGTTATAGGCCTTACGCGAGCGAATTTCACGTCTCGACGGTCAATAGCATTAAAAAAAACCACAAAATTCATCAATTAGCGATAAGGCCGCCAGTTGTTACACTACTTTTTAAAGTCTGTTTATAAATTGTGTAAAATTTGTGTGAACAATAAAGAGTTAATGTATCTATCTATCTATCAATTAACATTTAAGACTTTGAAACTGTATCCAAAATAACTATCTGTAGTGTCTTTCCGCTGCTACGTCTAATGAACTAAATGAATGTGTTTTAAATGTATGTGTGTGTGAATGTGTGTAATGTTGAAAATGAACTTCCGCAAACTTTACGCCAGGGACCCTATTCCTGTGCGCTCGAGATTATCTCAGTCACTGTCTCTCTAATTTAGAATTTAATGGGGGAGAGAGTGACCGAGATAATCTCACGCGCACAGGAATAGGGTGTCCTGAATCGATCGACTAATGAATACTTTATTTGAATCGATTTTAACTGCCAATGAACATTCCAACGCAATAACGCATTCAAGACGTAAGCTTATTTGATTCCTTCAAAGTGTGCGTAATAAGCGCAAATCAGGTGCCAAATTCAAACAATATCAATAGACAATAGTTTATTTGTATCAAGAAACATAGAAAAAATAATTAAAAAGGTAAAAAATAAACAAAAAATACACAGAGTTTTTTGCCACAAACCAGCCCCAACTCAGCAATATGCTGGTTGTAGCCAACCAGCGCTGGTCTTATCACGACCCGTATACCAAATTACAACCTAATCCAACCAATTTAAAGTTGATTTTAGTTTGACAGTGGACTAGTGAGATTCAAATAGGTCGACAGGAAATGTTTTTGGGTCATTGTCACACCTGCGCAGTTCACGGCGCGAAGTCGTGGAACATTCAACGCTGGGATTCGAAATGAAAGAAATGCTATTCGCTTTATCAGAAACTAGTTGTTACCCGCGACTTTGTTCGCGTGGACCTACAAAACAAAAAGTAGCATATATCCGTCTCCGAAAATACTTTTAACCGAATAGAATGTCGAAAATCTTTCTTAGTAACAAAAAAAATATCGCAAAATGACCCCCTGAAAAACCCGTCTGAAATCAAATGCTCTGAATTTTCAGCAGTAAGTACAAATCTTCTTCCTACAAACTAAATATCCAGGGTAGTGGTTTATACGGCGAACCAGGTAGTTTTTCTATTTGATTTGTATATTTCTGATAATCGGCAAAAAAGCAATGAAAATCTACAATTTCCCGTTTTTTTCAACAAATATGAAATGCGATTTTCAACTTTAAACCTTAGAACTTTGAGAGGGTACAATACTCATTTCAAATCACGATCAGGCCTCGCCTTAAATCTCCATTTTATAGTGAGATAGTGCCCTTTAAAAGTTACATTCTCCATTGAATAAATAAGGAACGTTTTTCTTTAGATTTTGTAACTGTGTAATAATAAAGCGAAATCCAAAACGTCTCCGTTGTTATCTGACACAATGTTACAAATCAATAAAAAAGGCTTAGGGGAATCCCTTTAAATCTCCATTTTATAGTGACATAGTCCCCTTGTCGACATAAAGGACGACCCTCCCCGCCGTTCGAGTGTCACTATAAATATTTACTGTCAACTAAACCCCGTCTTTAAGCGAAATTGCTTAACGGATCTAGTAAATATCATGATAGTTCTATTTATTGCTTTGGAAAGTTTGCCCCTTTTTTTTCTTTTTTTTTTTTCTTGGAAACAATCTAGTCGATGTAAAATCTAAGAAGTGGTTAGTCCACAGATCACACCCTAGACTCTGCATTCAGGACGCTCGAAGCGCACCACGCATCTGTCTAAACACACATATAAAAAATTACTCTGATTGGTTGATTGTTAGGCGAGTAGGCGTAACCTTGAGATAGCCAATGAGAACGCTCGGTCGCACTCCCCGGGGCCCGTGCCCTCCTCAAACTTTGGTGACTTTTTGTAGGAACAACGAATCTCGTAATGCGGTATCTAGTGTGATCTGTGGGTTAGTCTGAAAAAGTAGTTACTACGGCTCGAAAGCTCAGCAAACTTATTCTCTATGTACATAATCAGATAAAACATCAAACGGCGCTAAATCTGATCGGGCCCTTTGTCCCAGAAACTCAACAAGATTCCAGGCAAATCGTACCGGGTTTATTAACTGGGACATACGGGGCCGTCCCGGGATCGTTGATACGGTGCGCAGGAAAAGAACAACGCGATTTAAAATTTAATCTAACCCAATACAAGTACAACATGAATAAAAATCAATGAAAAGGCTTTCGATGCGTTTTTTTACAAGTTTTAATTTCACTTGCAATCTTTGTATGTATGTTCTGGTCAAATCTTACAATTGAATATTAGGCCAATTCCCCTTGTTCAATTGAGTTAATATTATGATAGATAGATAGATAATTTTTTTATTGTTCACACCAGATTGTACATAGCTAGCACAGAAAACAAAATTTTTAACTAGTGTAACAAATGGCGGCCTTATCGTTGAAAGCAATCTCTTCCAGGCAACCGTGGGATGGAGAGGATCGTAGAAGATGTAAAAGATGTATGCATGCCATACATAAAATGTATGTATGCATGTCAATTTCCGATGACAACAAAATATTATGACAGCGAGATGATATGATGATAACAGTAGATTAATGGAGTTTGTACTCATTTTGATCAGCTTACAGTATCAATCAAGGATTTTATAAAAGCTTGTCTGGAAAAGTATATTTTTCCACAAAATATATAATAATAAATAAATATAATATAATAATATATATTTTTTTATCGAGGTGTCATTGAACACAGTCAAAGATACGGACAACCAAAACCCACACCCAGGGCAGATATTTAAATTCATCATTCAAACATCAGCCCGGCCGGGAACCAAACCCGGGACCTCCTGCTGATAATCGCCAAAATCGGTGAAGCTGCTTAGGCTTACATCACACTAAAATTATAAATGCGAAAGTTTGTATGTAAGTGTATTTTGTTCCCAGTCAACTCCGTAACGGCTGAACGTATTTAGATTACATTTTGTATGGAGGTAGCTAATACCCTGGATTAACACAGGCATTTTTTTTCATCCCGGAAAAAATATACTATTCATATGGTATAGCGGGTGAAACCGCAGGGCGCTGGCTAGTAGGATAATATTAGAACACACAAACATAGATACTAACACACCACAAAACCATTCCCCTTTCACACACATCACATTTTCCTTCTTGTAACGTCGGGTAAAATTCTAACCTCGGGATTCTGAAACGGTTGTTAACTTTGACAACAGATTAAGTATATCGCTGTCTTTATCATTTGCTTAGTGCCAGACAAAGGCAGCAGCCTACAAAATACGAAAAACAGTCTCAAGTTAATTCTACGCAAAAGCTTCGTACGACATCGCCGAAACCTCAATACTTGCCAAGCTTAAACTAGTAGTTCGCGCCGAACTGAGACCTCGCGATCCCTATATCTTCACAACCCCTGGACCGATACAGCTCATATTCGAACTCAAACATTGTATTGAAATGAACTACTTGCCTACAAAATTTCATAAAGATCGGATCAACGGTTCGCAAGTTATCATCGGACAAATATACACACAAACATACATACAAATGCCGATTTGTCCCAGTAAACTCCGAGACTTCGCTTCGTTCGGTCAATAATGAAGCGCCTATCAAACTTCAACAAAATTGTGATAAAGAGGGCCAAAGCTTAAATCAGTAAATCAATCAAGGCAATAAATACTGAAAAGTTCAATAAATTTATATTACGAGACAATAAGTTGCTTAGAAATGCATTCTTTAAGAAATTAATTTGATCCTTCGCTCAATACCGTAATAATATAATATCGTAGCACGTGCTACGAGGGTCGGGAGCTACGTTACTCGCTACGAGCTCATTGCGCTCGCTACGCACGTAGAGAAGTAAGTGCTACGACGTAGACGTTCTTGAAGACGAGGCTTGCGCGCCACTTCCTTGTAAAAATATTTTTATTTATTGCAAAGGAAATTAGGAACATTAGTGATATTATATAATCACACTAATATTATAAATGCGAAAGTTTGTGTGTAAGTGTGTAAGTAAGTAAGTGTATAAGTGTTTGGGAATTGGATTATCACATAGGTTACTTTTTATCCCGGAAAATAATGGTGAAACTGCGGGGCGCAGTAACTTTTTATTAAGAGCCCAATTTATAATTTATTAAATAAATAAATAATTACAATATAATAAAACCTTAATAATACACCAAAAAGACAATTAAAATTAAATATAAACAATAATTAGCCCTTTTCGGGCGGTCACTTACCGATGGGGGAAGTTATAGAATTATCTTAAAAGCGAGATGCAAGGTCCTGCTACACTGACACGATTTATTTGTAAAGTCGAAAACACAGTTGAATCTCGTTAAATATCAAAGGACTGCTCTCCGGCTTTTGTCTCCATCGAGAGAATAAAAAAATTCAACGAAAGAAAAAGACAGAACACGAAGAAACTATTCAAAGGCGTTTATTAATTAGAGGATGAGCCTTCGTTAGAATCTCCATAAATATTTCTTAAATTAAAAGTCCTAAAGAATTCCACTCAAGCCCTAAAGAATTTCACTTTAATAAATGTAAAATATAAAAACTCAGTTCACGTAATGGAGTTCCATCAACCTGTTAGAGTGAATTCTCTATATTAAAACGGGAAACAAAATGAAGGCACAATACCTACACCCTTGGACGAAACTAAATCCATGCCACAGCCGCACCACGAAGTGCTCTTTTTTAATGCTTATACCAAAGAATATTTACACGAGAATGTCCATGTCATAGTTCGTCCATGTTTGACATCGTGTCAAAAGTGTACCCCGGAAAAATCTGCTTAACACTAGATGGCGCTTACGTATTTAGTCAGCTAATATCCAAACCGCTATAGAAGTCAATGAACATACGTTTAATATAGAAACATAGTATTAGTATACGTCCGCATTTCAGGTTTAGTTCAAATTTGATTGCAATATACGACGTACAAAATATGTTTCTAATAATAATGCAATGCGCCATTTCTTGAGAACATCTCTTGAGGATTGCAAATTATCACACTAATATTATAAATACGAATGTTTGTGTTTTAGTATGTAAGTGTGTTTGTTACCGTTCAACTCTGTAACGGCTGTACAGATTTGAATGAAATTTGGTAAGGACGTAGCTTATTCCCTGGACATAGACTATAGACTTTTATCCTGAAAAGATATTCGGTTTCTGTAGAATAGCGGGTGAAACCGCGGGGCGCAGCTAGTAATATATAAAGTTAAACTACCACTCACTTCTATAATATATATATAAAAATGAACCCCTATTTCTCCTGGTCACGCTATAACTTGAGAAAGTCTGGACCGATTTTGATGATTTATTTTTTGCCAAATGCCCAACGGCCATGAGAGAATACTACATATAAGTACATATTATAATCTTGGTGTCTACAAACCACCGCCGATATAGCCGGTTGACAGCTCGTACCTATTCCCCTAATTCTAATTCTTCGTGGGAATAAGATCTGACGTCCCGCTTGGGGCGTTTTGTGCAATTCCCCGCCTGCCAGCACAAACCAGCCGAGCTCCTTAAAACCACGGAGCACGGCCTTGTGTCGCTGGCATACCTGTTACATTCCTATTTCGACAGATGTTGTGACTTGTTACTGACCCTGTCAGGAAACTAACGAGAAAGAATCATTAAAAGATGATCAAAGGATTTTTCTTTCTAAAGTCAACCCCTCACAAAAAAATTGTCATCAACACTCACAAGACGTCCACTGCTGAACATAGGCATCCCACTAAAAAAATCGTAAAACTTTAAAATTTCACTCAGACGCGGTTGAAATCACATGCAACCGCCATTTTCAATATATTTTTGCAGTTGTTCTCGGTTTGTACGTCTGTTTGTCCATTATGTAAATTGGAGGCTTGCGGCTTGTTTACAGGAAACACTGGTAAAAGCATTATTTTACAGTGGGAAAGCTTCAGGCTTTGATGGCTTCGTCCACTGATCGGGGTGTTAAGCGAAATTGCTTTTTGGTAGATAGATTGAATAAATAAATTACAATCAACATACTTCAAATAAAGGCGGAAGAGAAATTTCTTTTTTGCTTTTGGTAACAGCATCAACAACTGTTAACAATTACTTGTGAACTTAGGTCTTCATCATCATCATCAGCCATAAGACGTCCATTGCTGAACAAAGGCCTCCCCCTTAGAGCGCCACACCGACCGACAACGGGCCACTTGCATCCACCGGTTGCCCGCGACTTTCACAATGCCGTCGGTCCATCTAGTGGGAGGCCTACCTACGCTGTGTCTTCCGGTCCGTGGTCGCCACTCAAGAACCTTTCTTCCCCACCGGTTATCGGTTCCTCGAGTGATATGGCCTGCCCATTGCCACTTCAGCTTGCAAACTTAGAACTTAGGTCTTAGCTTATTTCAATCCGAATTATACAAAAGAGCAAACTTTTTTCTATGAATCAATCAAAGATCAAACCGCTTAAGATAGAGACGTGAAATTTGGACCTTTTATCCCTCAAATAATATAGGTAAACAATAAGAAAGGATTCTGCGAAATTCCACCTGTAAAGGGGAAAAACAGACCCCCAAAGTTTGTATAAAAATAAAAACTTTTTTCATACTACGCCAATGAAACTCTGTTTGTATATAGAGTATAAGAAATAAATAAACACGTGTCTCAGGATTTTTCGATAATCAACCCCTGAAGAGGTAAAATGGGGTGTTTAAATTGCTTATTCGAGCGAAGCCGTGCTAGCTCGCCCAGCTAGTCGCCGTATAAACCTATGAACCGCTGAAAATGCCTGAAATATTGATATGAATAGCTTCACCCAGGTGTTTAGAGGTAAAATAATAAAGTTATTATCGAATATCAGACTAAGAGCCAAGCCCAAAACTCGCATCTAAAGTTTTAAATCCATTCGATCAATGCTCTAAGTCAGCTGTCTAGACCGACAAAGTATAAGTAAAATTATTGACTTGTGGCTACCATCACTCTTGACAGCCTTGTGGTTCAGTGGGTGGATTTCCAACCTTTGATCTATAGGTTGTGGGTTCGATTCCCACCCAGGACAAACATTTGTGTGATGAACATGGATGTTTGTTCTTTGTCTGGATGTTACTATGTATTCTATGTATGTATTTACAAAAAAAAATAAGTATTTATGTATTCTATCAGTCTGGTTCATAGTACAAGCTTGCTTAGTTTGGGGCTAGATGGCGCTGTGAAAAACGTCCAACAATATATTTATTATTCTTCACTCTTGTTTTTTTTAATACAACTGCGGGACAAGACGAGTGGTTCTAAAATACTTACTAGATGGCGTAACAGACCTATCGTTTTACCTGTCATTGTCATTTCTGTCGAAAAATTTATGTTTATTTTTTAAATCGTAAATTATGGCTCCACACGTTGTGTATTTAGCCAGTGTCAACTATTGTAATATTTCAAATGAAGTCAAATACATAGTTACGTTACTTGAAATTGTCTAAATACACATGTCGAGCTAAAAAACATAAGAAAAAAAAAAGCACACGTACATTTTTTTGTCGTTCATGTCTTGACAGTGACAGAAAAAACTCAAGGTACACCTAACGCCATCTATTGGGTACTTTTATAACCAGGACTTCTTTTTTTTTGGAAAACGCCTCATTAAAATGTGACCGTTCAAAACTATGTTCCCACGCAGTACACCCAATACACAATACTACTACAGTGGTACATTAAATACACGGGCAAGTCAGGCAACATAAACTTAATAAGTGCGGAGAAAAAGCGAAAAGGACTAAGCACGTGGTAACTAATCCAAGGGCATTTATTAATACGGGGATTCGTATATTGCCGTGCATGATTTTAAATGGTTAAAGTACATATATCTCGGTTAAAGTATATATATCTTGGTTAAAGTATATATATCTCAGTTAAAGTATATATATCTTCGTTAAAGTACATATATCTCGGTTAAAGTATATATATCTTGGTTAAAGTATATATATCTTGGTTAAAGTATATATATCTTGGTTAAAGTACATGATATAAATCCGTTAAAGTAGATATTAGATTTTAAATCTCATTGTGCCCAGTAATTTCACTGGATGCTACCCTTTAGTCAGGAACTCGGTAGTATTTACACACTACTGCTTGGCAGTTCAACAACTGAAAAATAGTATTTCCCTGAGTGGTATCTTACCCCTACAAAATTAGATTCCCTTTTCAGTTACTCAATTAAAATAATCTAGAGTCTAGACCATAATGATCTTCGTTTTCGCCGTTGCATTGTTACAAGTAGACGGCATGGCAACAGTTCCCCGCCTCAGGATACTAATTCTTTCGCTCGAGGCTCCATTACCGGTTAATCAGGAAAGGAGGTAAAAAAGTTAATTAAGAGAATAACCCGAGTAAGTAGGCGGCCTAATAAATTGTGTCGGATGCAAAGATATATGGTGAATCGGTACAGTATAGGTAAAAGTTGTTTTAACCGACTTCCAAAAAAAGAGGTTCTCAATTCGATTTAATGTTTTTTTTTAATGTTTGCTACCACAGAATTCCGTCTTTTATGAACCGATTTGGAAAATTCTGTTCTAGGTAAAAACTGGGATTTATGAGGAATTGAGGGAACTCCTCAAATATTATAGGAATACATATAGCGATTTTGGTATTTTCATCAACAAGTCTATAAGTAATAAGTCTATACATAATTTATTTAGTTTATTGGCACACAAAACAGAATACAGTCAAATAAATCCCAAATCAGGATAGGATTTACAGTTTCGATCTGGACTATATCCCTTAAGTATGTGTACACAACACGATCTTAACTTAAAAGCTAACTTAACTAAGCTAACTTAATAAGTTTATTATAGTCCATGCAGACAAGGCTTAGGTATCTGACAAAAGGATATAGTATATCTAAGAAGCACAATGATGATTGACAAGAAATAAATGTATATTACTGACAAGGTTTAAGTCGTGGTAGCTGTGTGGGAGCACGTCCTATATTCGTGGGGTGGAGGGTTCGAGCCGATATATACCACTGGCTTGCTTGCTGCCAAGGGCCCGACTGCCCAAAAAGAAGGTTACGATTTTTAGGGTTTAAATGCAAGTTTGTAAGTATGTATGTTTTTATTTTTTTATTTTTTTTATTTACAATATTGCTCCACGGACTCCGGGGTCCGTGCCATTTATCAAGTTTTACAAATATTTTATCAACTAAAACGGAATATAAATACTAAAGACTTTACAAAAGGAATATACCAACGAATATATGCTAATAAAGAGCTAAGTGCTATTATAGATTTGAGTATGTATGTTTGTGTGTTCCTATATAACCTCCGGTAGCCTAAACGGCACGACCGATTTGACCGCAATATTTTGCAGAAAATTTTCATAAATGCAGACTTTTTGCAGAAATGAAAAGTAGTACGAGTAGTATCTTATAGTAACGCAGTTAACTTTTCGCGAGCCCCGGTAACGAAGCCCCGAGGGATCCCTCGAACATGGACATGGAATGGGACGTCCGGAGACGGGGAATAAGGAAATGGACCATTGATTGCTCTCTAAAGTTACCTATTTCAGTTGAAATGAAAAGAATTACTGTGGCAACTTAGATCTGGCAATGAATGAAATTTATGGTGTCGTTTACGTCAGGAGTGACATGCGCTACACTTTGCAGACGGAATAATACTACTTGCCTAACGTAAGATTTGAAAAAAAAAACATAGCGACACAGATTTCGGTTTATCCAAGCCATTGACACCGAAAACAAAAGATTTTGTTAAGATTTAGGGAGTGATAACGTAACTGGTAGCCATGAAATATTAAAGACATAATAAAATGTGCTAAAAACAAGTCCGTTTTCATAGTTAAAATAAATGTTTTGTTTTTTTTTATACTTTACTGCATCAGACAGAACGCTTCTTAGCGCGTTTCGAGTGTAGTGTACTCAGATATTGAAGTCGACGTTGTACCATTTTCTAAACTAAACTAAATTTCACAGCTTTTTAAATATGTTGTCATCTTTTTCTTACATATTGAAATGAAGAGACACAGACAACCTTAGTTCTGTCAGATGGGAATAGTTTAGAGATTGGTAAAACAGCACTGGTACCAAACTGCACAGGACCGCCCGCTGGGCTAATCTGAAGATTGCCTGAAAATTTCATCAAAATCGGCACACAAAACATACATACACACACGTCTTTTATATATATAGATAGATAGATATAACTCTACCAAATTACTGGGCTGTCGAAAACACAGCCATTTCCAATTATATCAATGAATTAATAAGATTATGCTGCCAGCGGCAGTTTGAATTGCCCGTGTTCATTACAGCTTCAATTGAATGACTGCTCTTTGATTAACGTTCCGCATCGCTAGCCACGTCTATTTTTAAAACAACTGGTATCATAAAATTGTCTCCATGAGTGTCACACTTAAAATTTAATCACACTTTACAATTACACTCTAATATTGCAAACGCGAAAATAACCCTTAGCTAGCCGTAAATCCTTTGTTTTTTTTTTCTTGAGGTGTGTGGGGGTGAGGTAAACACTTGCACTTTAAGGGCTCGCTCCCCAAATTAAACTAACTCTTTCAAACTTTAAAAAAAAAAAACAACTAACCCTGCGGCTGCCTACGAAAACTATGCTACGTGACCAGTTTCGTACATAGACTTTTTTTTTATTTCTACGTTTCTTAAAAAGACCTTTTTGTTGTATGATACCAAGAATATTAGGTATTCAAATTTGGTAAGGTTATATTATCTTACGAGTTTCGAACTACTCGCGCTTCATGCTCTGTGTAAGAATAGCGTGATCATCTTAAATCGGCAGTGTAGACCGCCAAAAGAGTAGAGTTACACTGAGCAAGTCACATTTACAAAATATTCAGTTCATAATTACATAATTATTTAATATATTACAAAAAAATAAGTACTAAAAATAAATAATTTAATAAAATATCATCATCATCATTGGCAGCTTATTCAGCCCACTGCAGAGCATAAGCCTCCTCCCTCTTCCGCCAATCTACCCTGTTTTGTGCCAATCTCGTCCAGATGTTGCCGCAAAACTTTTGGATGATTAATATGATTAAAATAAAATATGATTAATAATAATGTCAGCAAATTTTATAAATGTAAATATTATTAGAATAAATCTTCAAATCGTATACCTAACGAAATCTACCCGATCAGGCCATTGTCCGGCCGATTCGTCCACCCCTCGCCCGGGTATCGGGGAGCTATATCCAGGATTGATTGGACATTGAGCAACCAATTATGGAGATTACGCGGACCCGGCTACACTTAGCCGGGATGAACGCTTTAATCGTGTTTTAACTATTTTATAAATGTTTCCTATATGTGTGTATGTTTTTGTTTGATATATTTTTTATTGGTATTGGCGAAGTAATTTTATTGTTTTAAATCAATACTCAATAGTAGTCGACCGAGCGAAATGAAGATCTTCGAGTTTTTGGGACCTAGTCGTAATTTTTAGGTTTTTTTGTATTTAAATCTTTGTTTGTCCGACGATACCTTGCGACCCCTTGATCTGATCTTCATGACAAAAGCATGAAAGTGAAAAAAACCGACATCATTAAAACCATTTATTTAAATTTGCTTCGTCATAGTCGCTCAACTATCACAATAGAGATTATCTTGGCGCCGCTCGTGAAATACTTATCACGGGTTATGCCAAGAATATCGATCGTGCGTTTTTTTCAGAGTATTTTATTGAAGTCGGTATTTTGTGTTCAAATTAGTAGATAAAAATTCATTTCGTACTGACGACGCTTGCATGTCCCAACGCTACAAACACCAGGACCCGTATTTACATCTTCTGCGAGAAACCACACAAAAACCTATAAATAAAGAAACGCCAAATCGTTTCCGTTTATTCCGCTAGCAATACATTATTCCTTGTGTTTCTTACATACTCTTCGACAGTTACATAAAGATGTTACATTTTCTATCTTTTTAGATGGAGACACGGTTGTTTTTCTTTTACGTTTCTTGGAGCTAGCGTTTTCTTTGCTCCAGTGGAGCGCGGTACGCCGTGTTTATTTTGGTTCGCCTGAAGATTTCTATTACTTAGATTTTTGTATTCCCCCTCTTTGGTCTTTTTAGGGCGTATTTGTGAAGACGTTAGTGTGATCGGCCGAGGTTATGCACACAGGTAAGATTTGTGTCAATATTAGCAGACTGGCATATCACACTATAGTGCGGGGTTGACCCTCTCAACTCCGATAGGCCAGGTGATTGTTTATTTTATATATCATACTCAGTTATTAATTGGTTTCCATAAAATTTGTACTAAATTTTAAATTTAAAAATTAAACTTCAAACAAAAATAGTTGAAAAACAAAATAAGAAATTAAAAATTAAAATGACATTTATACATTGATCAAATAATGTCTAATCAAATAATAAAATAATTTACATAAATCAATAATAATCAATTGAAATATGTGAATAATAATAAATTACTGTATTTTTTTTTTTTTGTCAAAGACTTATTTTAAACAATTTATCTTTATAATTATAATATAAATACGTTAAATATCTAGCTTTAGTGTTTTAAAGTCCCTTTAAACGTAGTCTGGTGCCAATATTAGTATTTGACAAGGCATTAGACTACGGATAAAGATACTTTAAAACTCATTGGAAAAATATTATGTACATTAAATGGACCACGCCATTTTGAATAATATTATTTATATAATAATATTTTCTTGTTTTATACTTTTACGTAGGCGGGTTTTAGTTTCTGAACTTATATTTTATTGAAATGTAAATGTTGCAGTATGTTTATTGTTGTTTGTGTTTGTGTTTTAAGGCGAGGTCCAATCGCAAAACAACAAAAGGTACCATTTTTCAGCGTGTTGTTCGAAGTGACGAGATTACTTTATCAGGTGCAAAAAATACTGCAGATAGAAAATAAAACCGAAATTACGTTTAACCGAAAGTTAAGGACGATATATACATTTTTTGGTTGACATTTATTTTAAGCCTACAAACGTTTGTAGTGCTGATACAAACCTAGCCTTGTGGCTCAGTGGATGGATTTCCTCCTTCTGATCTATAGGTTGTGGGTTCGATTCCCACCCAGGACAAACATTTGTGTGATAAACATGGGTGTTTGTTCTTTGTCTGGGTGTTTCTATGTATTATATGTATGTATTTACAAAAAAATAAAAGTATTTATGTATTCTATCAGTTATATGGTTCCCATAGTACAAGCTTGCTTAGTTTGGTGCTAGATGGCGCTGTGTCAAAAATGTCCACCAATATTTATTTAATTTTATTGTGCTTTTGTGACGTTTTGTTTATTTAGCCTAGTTATAAAGTGACTATGCATAAAAGTATTCTTAATACCTATTTGGAAATAAAGTTGAATTGAATTGACGTCTCAGACTCAGTTGCAAAAAAACAATAATTGAAATTTGCACATCTTAATAGCACAAACTGTAATTGCTGGTGATGTTATAATACATTCGAAGCCCACAGACGCGTGGAAGCCATATAGGCGCTCTACTAATAGCCTATTTGTAACTTTAATTGCCTCGTTAACAGACTATGTAAACACGGTGTCGAAACTCCGGATAGGAATGAATAAAGTCATATTTTGGTTTATAAGTTTATTCGAATAACGTCTTATTTTAAGGTAACACATTTATTCGTATGAAAGAAAGAAAAGAAGATAGAAAATAATTTTATTTTGCAACAACAGTAAACATTAATTAATAAGGTCATATTTTAGTTCACAAATTTATTCTAGTGAATAACGTCGTACTTTAGTTTACAAGTGTGTTCGAATGAATAATGTCGTATTTTGTTAGCACGTTTTTTCGAATGAACAACATCGCCTCTTTCTTTCCGATTTTTTTGCAAAGAATTACGTCGTATTTTAGTTTACAAGTTTATTCGAATTAAGAACGTCCTATTTTGTTAGCACGTTTATGCGAATGAACAACATCGCCTCTTTCTTTCCGATTTTTTTGAAAAGAATAACGTCGTATTTTAGTTTACAAGTTTATTCGAATTAAGAACGTCCTATTTTGTTAGCACGTTTATGCGAATGAACAACATCGCCTCTTTCTTTCAGATTTTTTTGAAAAGAATAACGTCGTATTTTAGTTTACAAGTTTATTCGAATTAAGAACGTCCTATTTTGTTAGCACGTTTATGCGAATGAACAACATCGCCTCTTTCTTTCCGATTTTTTTGAAAAGAATAACGTCGTATTTTAGTTTACAAGTTTATTCGAATTAAGAACGTCCTATTTTGTTAGCACGTTTATGCGAATGAACAACATCGCCTCTTTCTTTCAGATTTTTTTGAAAAGAATAACGTCGTATTTTAGTTTACAAGTTTATTCGAATTAAGAACGTCCTATTTTGTTAGCACGTTTATGCGAATGAACAACATCGCCTCTTTCTTTCAGATTTTTTTGAAAAGAATAACGTCGTATTTTAGTTTACAAGTTTATTCGAATTAAGAACGTCCTATTTTGTTAGCACGTTTATGCGAATGAACAACATCGCCTCTTTCTTTCAGATTTTTTTGAAAAGAATAACGTCGTATTTTAGTTTACAAGTTTATTCGAATTAAGAACGTCCTATTTTGTTAGCACGTTTATGCGAATAAACAACATCGCCCATTTCTTTCCGATTTTTTTGAAAAGAATAACGTCGTATTTTAGTTTACAAGTGTACTCGAATGAATAACGTCGTATTTTAGTTTACAAGTGTACTCGAATGAATAACGTCGTATTTTGCTATCACGTTTATGCGGATGAACAACATCGCCTCTTTCTTTCCGATTTTTTTGCAAAGAATTACGTCGTATTTTAGTTTACAAGTTTATTCGAATTAAGAACGTCCTATTTTGTTAGCACGTTTATGCGAATGAACAACATCGCCTCTTTCTTTCAGATTTTTTTGAAAAGAATAACGTCGTATTTTAGTTTACAAGTTTATTCGAATTAAGAACGTCCTATTTTGTTAGCACGTTTATGCGAATGAACAACATCGCCTCTTTCTTTCCGATTTTTTTGAAAAGAATAACGTCGTATTTTAGTTTACAAGTTTATTCGAATTAAGAACGTCCTATTTTGTTAGCACGTTTATGCGAATGAACAACATCGCCTCTTTCTTTCAGATTTTTTTGAAAAGAATAACGTCGTATTTTAGTTTACAAGTTTATTCGAATTAAGAACGTCCTATTTTGTTAGCACGTTTATGGGAATGAACAACATCGCCTCTTTCTTTCCGATTTTTTTTGCAAAGAATTACGTCGTATTTTAGTTTACAAGTTTATTCGAATTAAGAACGTCCTATTTTGTTAGCACGTTTATGCGAATGAACAACATCGCCTCTTTCTTTCAGATTTTTTTGAAAAGAATAACGTCGTATTTTAGTTTACAAGTTTATTCGAATTAAGAACGTCCTATTTTGTTAGCACGTTTATGCGAATGAACAACATCGCCTCTTTCTTTCAGATTTTTTTGAAAAGAATAACGTCGTATTTTAGTTTACAAGTTTATTCGAATTAAGAACGTCCTATTTTGTTAGCACGTTTATGCGAATGAACAACATCGCCTCTTTCTTTCAGATTTTTTTGAAAAGAATAACGTCGTATTTTAGTTTACAAGTTTATTCGAATTAAGAACGTCCTATTTTGTTAGCACGTTTATGCGAATGAACAACA
The DNA here is from genome assembly GCA_947579745.1 of Apocheima hispidaria. Classification (NCBI taxonomy): domain Eukaryota; kingdom Metazoa; phylum Arthropoda; class Insecta; order Lepidoptera; family Geometridae; genus Apocheima; species Apocheima hispidaria. Next base: position 12,932,642 of record OX388159.1, read on the forward strand.
TCGCCCATTTCTTTCCGATTTTTTTGAAAAGAATAACGTCGTATTTTAGTTTACAAGTGTACTCGAATGAATAACGTCGTATTTTGCTAGCACGTTTATGCGGATGAACAACATCGCCTCTTTCTTTCCGATTTTTTTGAAAAGAATAACGTCGTATTTTAGTTTACAAGTGTACTCGAATGAATAACGTCGTATTTTGCTATCACGTTTATGCGGATGAACAACATCGCCTCTTTCTTTCCGATTTTTTTGCAAAGAATTACGTCGTATTTTAGTTTACAAGTTTATTCGAATTAAGAACGTCCTATTTTGTTAGCACGTTTATGCGAATGAACAACATCGCCTCTTTCTTTCAGATTTTTTTGAAAAGAATAACGTCGTATTTTAGTTTACAAGTTTATTCGAATTAAGAACGTCCTATTTTGTTAGCACGTTTATGCGAATGAACAACATCGCCTCTTTCTTTCCGATTTTTTTGAAAAGAATAACGTCGTATTTTAGTTTACAAGTTTATTCGAATTAAGAACGTCCTATTTTGTTAGCACGTTTATGCGAATGAACAACATCGCCTCTTTCTTTCAGATTTTTTTGAAAAGAATAACGTCGTATTTTAGTTTACAAGTTTATTCGAATTAAGAACGTCCTATTTTGTTAGCACGTTTATGGGAATGAACAACATCGCCTCTTTCTTTCCGATTTTTTTTGCAAAGAATTACGTCGTATTTTAGTTTACAAGTTTATTCGAATTAAGAACGTCCTATTTTGTTAGCACGTTTATGCTAATGAACAACATCGCCTCTTTCTTTCAGATTTTTTTGAAAAGAATAACGTCGTATTTTAGTTTACAAGTTTATTCGAATTAAGAACGTCCTATTTTGTTAGCACGTTTATGCGAATGAACAACATCGCCTCTTTCTTTCAGATTTTTTTGAAAAGAATAACGTCGTATTTTAGTTTACAAGTTTATTCGAATTAAGAACGTCCTATTTTGTTAGCACGTTTATGCGAATGAACAACATCGCCTCTTTCTTTCAGATTTTTTTGAAAAGAATAACGTCGTATTTTAGTTTACAAGTTTATTCGAATTAAGAACGTCCTATTTTGTTAGCACGTTTATGCGAATGAACAACATCGCCCATTTCTTTCCGATTTTTTTGAAAAGAATAACGTCGTATTTTAGTTTACAAGTGTACTCGAATGAATAACGTCGTATTTTAGTTTACAAGTGTACTCGAATTAATAACGTCGTATTTTGCTAGCACGTTTATGCGGATGAACAACATCGCCTCTTTCTTTCCGATTTTTTTGAAAAGAATTACGTCGTATTTTACTTTATACTTTCATTGGAATGAATACCACCTTATTTTAGTTAAGAAGTTTATTCGATCGAACAACGTCGTATTTTAGTTTACAATCTTATTCGTGCAAGGCCTAGTCTAGAGGCCAGAGAGATTCGTGGGTGAAAGGTTTCGTTATTTGTGTCTACAATTGTCTCGCTCGCGCTTATTTTCGTTATTGATCGTAGATAAAAAACACTACGTATGAATTTACAAAATGTTGCGTCTGGTAATGAGAAGATTACTAATGTTTTAAAGAAACTTTCATTATTACATTTGTTAGAGATCTAAAAAACGAAAAACGAGGTTTTGTCTTGAATGTCTATCTCCTCCGCGAAGTTAAAAGACTTCAAGAAATAAATTTCCCAAAAATATTTCTTATGTTATATGTTACGATAGATAGATAGATATGACAGTTTGTGTTAATTCACAAAAAAAATTGCTAATGTGCGACTGAGATAGCTGCGGCACGACTATTTACCGTTCAACAGTTAGGTCGTTGTTTACGTTGTCGTAAATTGAGGAATGGTTGTCTATTGTTGGAAGGTGGCCGCCAATTGTTACACTAGTTTCAAGTAGATTTGTATTATGTATGTAATTTCAAGTGTTAATAATAAAGAGATATCTAAGGTGTAAAGCTGTCATACAAGACACAAAAAGGCGGCGTTATAGCATGCTACATAATTCAATATGCGTAAACATGAAATATTATTTTAGATCGTTGAAATAGCAAATAGTACGATTCTGTAACGATTCCGAAACGTCAAATGTTAAATAGTATTCAGACTTTGTTATTTTTTAAAAGGCTTGACTATACAGTATGTCCAGACATCGGTGTCCGAGCTGAAAATACGTATAAGTACTCATCATTTTGAACAACTTTTACAATGAACCAACAGTGAATATGCGAAAATAAAACAGCTGTTCCGTACATTTCGTTGAGTGTGAATGTTTTTTTTTTTTATGGAGGAGCTGATTTTTTGTTTTCGATTTCGATTCTATTTCGATTTCGCCGATTTCAAATACGCCTACATGCTACAAAAACCTTGCTGTCTTGTGTACCGCGTGTTTATGTATGCCAATTTAGTTTTTTTTTTTTTGTCTTAGTATATGGCTCCACACGTTGTGTCAAGCCAGTGTCAAGTATTGTAGTATTTTAAGTGAAGTCAAATATTTCATAATTAAAATAAGTCTCAGTCAAGCAAAGTTAGTCACGTCCCGTCATGCCCCAGTAAAGCGGTGGAGACTTCACTAGAGGTTTCTATGGAGTTTTGGAAACAACACGAAGAGTCACGTTTCACAACATTATACTATTCACCAACACTTAATACTTAATGGATAAAAATCCACTCTTTTTACACATTAACACTCGAAATAACACAAGTTTTAGAAAATAATACAATGACGCGACATGACTTCTTCACGTTCCCACCGAAACCAACGAAATTAGTTGAGGAGTGGGGAAGAAGCGGATTTTATAACAAGATGATCTACTGATCAACTAAATTGAGCTGTAGAGCATCAAATATTCGGTAATACAAACTATGTCCTACTGCTCAACTGCTCAGCTAGTTCAGCAATCTAATTGAGCAGTGAGGAAGAAGCGATTTTTTAACCGACTTCCAAAAAAAAGTGAGGAGGCTCTCAAGTCGACTGAATTCTGAATTTTATTGTAGTGGCATTATAAACGCGGTTTGGTAAACTCTCCCAATATTAAACCAAAACAAAAGTATGCGTCAGCGTTTCACATTAAAACACGCAAGTTGAATTTTCGTAACAGCAAAGCAAAGTAGAACGGGCACCGTAACCCCTCATCGTAAAGCCCATTTTCCTTCGCCCATCACGATCATTAGCGAAGCCCTTGATTGGTACGCTGGCGGCTCTCCCTTGCTTGTTTTGTGCTTTTGTGATTTTGTTAACCCTTACAACAATTGCGGGCAAATTATTTTTAATCTTAGCACCCAATGAATAAGGCTAAAAATTTAATATTGCTCGAAAGTTTCAGGGCTTGTACAAAGTATGTTTTTGGATAAAGGTAAAATCAAGCGAAAATGGACCGTAATAAGTGAATTTAATAAGTAACAACGTAATAAGTATCCCTCTCCTACCCTTAAGCTATATCTATGCAAAAATTCAGGTCGATCCGTTCAGCCGTTTAGCCGTGATAACGCGACAAACACCCAGACAGAGAGACAGAGACAGTTAGACTGAGGTACTTTGGCATTTATAATATTAGTTAGGATTACGCATACCGATTGACTTGCCCTGATGCCGGGGCACTAGAATACGGCATCAGTATCCCCTGCCTGCAGTAAGAGCCTACTAAAAGGGGACCTCTGGGCTCGGGGGTGGTGGGGCTCTAACCACCATTTACCGACGCGAGCCCGGGGAGGACAACAGCGTCGAGTGGTGGACGCTGTTGTAGGTTTAAGCGTCTCACGACAGCTGCTAGCTGTCCCGGGAGGAGCTCAAGCTTGGTGGTGAAGGCTCCGGTGCGTTCCCTTGGAGATCCCGGAGCCCTCGGTGAAGCAACAAGGCAGGCCACCGGGGAGGTTTTAGTGGGTATAATCCCACATAACCCGGCTGCACCCCATAGCAGTCGGGTATCTTGTGAAGATTTCCCCCTCGCAAAAAAAAAGGCATACCGATTGACATTTATATTTACTGAAAGAAAAAAAACAGAAATACTTAAATAGTTTATGACATAACCATTATCTTATGTAATCTACTGTTAGATCTAAACAATAAGAGAGACGTTAGTCATTTTATAGGCATCTATAACAGACTAGACAATAGTCATATTTACAGCCACGATAACTCGACGTTAGGTACAGGCATAGACAATGAGAGATAAGTACAATAGTTAAGTACACAACTCTGTGTTCAATTTCAACATTTTTTTTAATCTGTGACTGGATATGCTTTGGACCATAATCCAGCTGATAGTGACGATATCGTTTAAGATGGAAAACACGCATAGCATGGAACTGGCTCTCGAATGACGCTGCCGGTACATACCCGAAGTTGCCAAGGTAGTTTTGGCAGGAACGCTAAAAGTCATGTCGCGTCATTGTATTATTTTCCAAAACTTGTGTGAAAATGGTGGAATTTTTATCCACTAAGTGTTCGTAAACGTACACGAGTGTTGGTGAATAGTATAATGTTGTGGTGTAGTAAAACGTGACGCTTCGTGTTGTTTCCAAAACTCCATAGAAACCTCTAGTAGTCTCCACTTTACTGAGGCATGACGTGGACTTGACGGTGACATACGTTGCTTGACTTACCTCCGAATACTGAAACGTTTGTTAACTTTGACGACAAATTAAATCTATTGCTGTCTTTGTCATTTGCTTAGAGCCCGACAAAGGCATTATTAGAATGAATCTGTTGTCAAAGTTAACAAACGTTTCAGTATTCGGGGATTAGAGTATGACTGACACTTATTTTAGTTCTGAAATTTCATTTAGAATATTACAATACATGACACTGGGTAAATAAACAACGTGTAGAGCCAAAGCGTAAGAGGAAAAAAAAAGTTTCCCAAGCAGATGAATTGTGACCGAAAGTACCTAAAGGAACACTGAGAGAAAATTTCGAAATACAATAATTGAAGAATAATATTTGCTTTTTCCTCATTTTCAACCCTTATTATACTCAGGGGGCTTATGCTCTAAATTTGAAACGTTCGTGATTCTGATTGCGAGAGCATGCCATCTCGCTCGTACCAACTTAGTCGCACTGTACGCGGTCCCGTTCGCGCAACTCTCGCTATCGCTTTCAGAGTTACGGGTCCCACTGCCCACGGCCCACTGGTCTCGAGAATACCTAAATAATAAGACATTCCTGATGAAAGGGAAGGTAAGAGAAATATGGATGTATCAAAAGAAAACGTACTAAAATCGAGAAAGAGATAGATATGTACTTACTCGTATATTAGTTTCGACTCTGTTGTACCATTTTCTAAATTTAGTGTAATAAGTTTCATTTAGTGCTCTCAGAATAAATTAGGTTTTTTTTCTGCTTTTCTGTATTGTACAAACAGATTATCTCGTGTAGATACCGCATAACGACAGCGTTATTCCGACAAAACGCACAAAAGTCTGAGTAAACGATGGTTACGGGACTGAGACACAGCGTTCCTATTAGCTATCCCAGGGTAAAGACTCGCGCCTCGCAAAGAACCAACCAGTGTTTTTTTTACCTGGCTGCCCAGATGGAGGGTAATGTGTTTGAGGTTTATGTAATATGTTGTACATATTACTTTGTGAAGCTTAAACGGCTTGACAGATTTAGACGAGTGAGGTGTCGTTTATAGTCTTCTGTGTCCGGAGAGTTATAGGCTTCATTTAGCAATCGGGTTTTTTTTACAAAAGGTAGTTGTTTTGTGTTATTAGAGGGCGTAATCTATAGAGGAGGTTATCTGTGGTTGTATATCTACTTATCTGTAGCTATTTACATACTTTATGTGTATATGTTGTAGGAATATAGACCTGTATAAACGGTTTGTTGCCCGTAGTACTACCAGTAGTACCATTAAAAACATTAATTGGTCGCTGAAATAAAATTTCTAATTGTAAAAAAAAACACCATTTCGTTAAGTTTCGTTAAGAAATAATATTTTTTTCGATTGAATTCCTGTTTAAAACGATTTAAAAGTTGGCAGTGAAATTTGAAACTGAGTACAATGAGCTCCTTTCGGGTTATTACACCCTTTCCGTATAATCCTATATAATAAACGATGACACCCATATTTATTTTGTATATTCATTTTTTTAATAGTCTCCAAATGGTCTCATAAAAAAGCACTAAAAAGTGTAATTGTCTGCGAGGATAGTGGTTTTAATTTTGACAGTAATGGCCCACGCAGCTGTGATATGAAAACTTTATACTATTATAAGACGGCGGATAAATAACAGGGTTGCATATTCACGGAATAGAAAAAGAGATTTTGATATAATCTTATGTTTTGGCTCCACATATTATAGCCAGTATTCAGTATGAAGTAAAGCGTAGTATTTCACAATGAAAGCAAATCGAAGTCAACAATTTAAGTCACTGTCCAGTCCAAGTCATGCTTCAGTAAAGTAGTGGAAGCTTTACTGGGGCTCCATTTTTGAATCGCTAGTATTTCGGATATACGCTATATCGCTAGTATTTCGGATATTTTTACGTTCGGTATTTTAAATTTATTTGGTAAAAATATCTCTCCTACGTTCATTGTTTTACCTTCCCCAACACACCGGATCACATACACACCAGCGCGCACGAATCTCGTTATTGCCGGTAACGCAATATCCATAATCGCTTCGGCGAAGGAAAATCCAAATTCAATACTCCTATCTGCTCCTAATTGAATTTTCGTTCATAGTTATGTAGATGAAGTTAACAAATTGATAGTTATCGTAATTTCACTAGCTTTGATCAGGCTAACGTTATAAGATGTATGTGAGCAAGATTAATGTCGATGGTTGGGTTGGCAACATTAAAATGGTGGAATATTATCCATTAAGTGTTCGTTAATGTGCAGGAGTGTGGGAAAATCATATAAAACGGTGATTAGTTTCCAAAACTTTATTATTAGATTAGTCTCATTGTTTCCAAAACTACGTATAAGCTTCCAGTAAAGCTTCTGGCATTATACTGAAGCATGACTTGGGCTTGACTTAGACTATGACTGAGACTTTTTTATTGTGAAATATTATACTTCACTTGAAACAAATATTTCAAAACTTGACTCTGGCTAATACCCCAAGTGTAGTGTCGAATTTAAAGAAGAAAAAAAAAACTATACTCGCTGATGGACGCCAAAAAGATAGCGTCATCCTGACGATAAATTGTCAATTGTAACGCGAGGAGCAGCGAGGAAAGTATCTCTTATAAATAAAGGTTCTACAATAATTATTATTAAAAGAGAAAGTCACTCAAACAATACCTATTATTTTGTTGCCAAATTCCTTCTAGGTTTAATCAAAAACACAAACATACAACACATGTGGACTAAAAAAACAGAGCTACATCGTATTCTATGACCGCATTAAAGGATATGGAGTGTCGGAAGAGGATATCATAGTGTAATAATGATTTAAACAAAATTAACGCAAACAAACCAAACCCAACAAAGCAAACCTTTAGTAAAAATTCGTTAATCGCATAAATTTCAAGTAAATCCCCTGTCTAAAGATTCTACATTACAACGCATGGATGATAGCACGAAGGGGATGAATAAATTTTTATTTCACCCCCGAAACGGCGTTAAATGTATTACTTACATTGTTATTTATAAAGTTCGAGGAAAACGGAGAGAGGCCCTGAGAAAGGCGTGAAAATTGCGCGCCAAGATAATGCTTTTTTTATGTTTTTTGACGTCTTTGTAATTGTCATTGTCGTCATAGATATTTTTTTTTTTTTTTCTTTCCTCCTAAGAGGATTTTGGCGTCGCACGTCTTATGCATTTGCCAGTGTCAAGTATACATATATATTCTCAAGTGTTCTTAGATTTCAAACAAGTCATAGTCACGGTCAAAGTCGAGCATAGCAAGTCACGGTCAAGTCCAAGTCATGCCCCAGTAAAGTGGTGAAAACTTTACTAGAGCCTTCTATGGAGTTTTGGAAACAACACGAAAATTCACGTTTCACAACATTATACCATTCACCAACACTCGTGCATGTTCACGAACACTTAACGGGTAGAAATTCACCGTTTTTAAACATTAACACTCGAAATAACACAAGTTTTGGAAAATAATAAAATGACGCGACATGAATTCTTCACGTTCCCGCCAAAAACCATAGATATGTTTATGAAGCGTTTTCGATGTTGACAATTGGGTTGTCACTTTTGACACTGGCAAGTAAATCCAAACCTATACGGTACTTCCCGATGACATTGACTGCCCCGGTGGCTCAGTTGGTAGTGAACCTACGTTCTGTGCCTGTGGGCGTGGGTTCGATTCCCATCTAGGACAAACATTTATGTGATGAATATTTGTGTTTGTTCTATGTCTGGGTGTTAATATCTATATAAGTATGTATTTAAAAAATATCTATGTACGTATATCAGTCTCTGGCAGCCATATTACAAGCTTTGCTTAGTTTGGGGTCAGATGACCGTGTGTGCAAAAATGTCCCAGATTTATTACATATAATTATTAAATTTGGCGAAAAGCAACGTGTTACAGCACGTCACACACTCCCAAGCACAAACTGACACACACACAATTCACACAGACACACATTACACACACGCATTGCACAAAGGTATTACACAGGCACACACGTATTACACAAAGGCATTACCCACAAACGCACACACACAAACACACACAATCATTCACACAAAGTTTTATTTTTTTTCAAATAACCAAAAATAACATTTCATATTTGCTTTCTATTTGAGCGAAACGTATTCATTAAAATATTCGGAAATGTACGCTCTGCTGTTAAATTTCACATAAAAACATTACCATTTCGTCTCTCAAATAACCTCGTCAAAATTTGCTCCGATCCGAACATGGGTGTTGCTTCATCAAACACTTTCATTGGTAATTGAATTTGAGAGGACAATTCAGGACCATTATTCAACATTGTTGTTTATGCTTTGTTGTTTGATATTTACAGCATTGGTATCAACTCAAGGTGTATAGTCGTTCCACAGATATCTCACTCGCACAATTGCAAATTTTTGTAGATGGTGTGTATTTCAAAAAATCTTGTTGTATGTCTATTACAATATCAGACATATTTTAAGGAAAGTTCCGATCTCAAGTTTTTTAATTTGTCGAAAAAATATACTACAAACTAAGAGCTTTTATTAGCAAGAGATTAAATTAAAAGATATATTACAAACTAAAATTACTTTAAATTTAAAAAAATCTTTCGTCATCAATCATCTTTTATAAAGAGACACAACAATAAACTTTTTGAAAAATCCATATATATAGTGATTTTGTATCTTCAAGAAAATGAAAATACGCGAACGAGAAAACTGTACACGAAGTTCGTCCAATAAGCACGTGAGGCTCGAAAGGGGGAGAGGGAAGTGGTTCGGAAAAAAGCACGAAATATCACAAGGGGGAGGGGGAGGTTGTTGGGGGTAAGTGAGATATCAAATGTATTTATTTTTAGTTGAACGCGCTTTTTTTATTGTCTGTCTGTAGTCTGCAAATTTTTATCACGGTGCTTAATTTTCCAGAATTAAATTAGAGTTTACCTGTATTTTGAGACAATATTCTGAAAATGTTCGAGCTAAAAACTTATTTAGTCTAATATCTCACCACGTATCACCAGGAGAAGGAGGGTTTAAAAAGTTGCTAAAAAGCCCCCGTGATTAATGGACGACCCCTAAGGGCTTGTAATTGGTTTGAGAAAACCACTAAAAACTAGACATTAACTTTATTCAATAGTATGAATTATATTTTACAAGACACATTTTATGTTCGTAGGACCAGATTCAGAATAAGCTTTGTGAAGTCGAGATACATAGTTAAATTTAACGTCACACTAATAAATCTTTATTAAACACTAAAAACTCATGAAGACACAAAGAGATTGAACGGATATTGAGCGTAAACCAGTATATTGCGTAGTAAAAAATGCACGCGATGGTTATAAGTAACAAATTACAAAATTACGCGTAATTTTAGGCGCCGGCTTCACAGCGAGCGATCTAGAGTCCTAAAATCAGAGATTTCGCGAGCCTCTTCAGCGACCGTCGATATGTACAAAATAATCGCTATGTAAATCTATCTATCTCTGAGCTCAGAACTATAGACCGCTTGTTGTAGGATCGGCGCCTTATGCCTATATCCAGAGAAATCAAAATAAAAGTTCAAGTCATTCCGGCTGGCGCGAGAAAATAAATAATTGACTTTAAAAAACTCAAAAGTTATCACTTAACTGAAAGTATTTAGATTTACAAAAAAGAAGAATCTACCAATACTCGGTATGTTGAAAAGTGTTTGACTGCGAAGTCGGACAAATCAACACTATTATTGCTCAAAACCTGTCAAGTTCTTTAGTAGGTAACTGAACGGATGAAAATTGATCTCCATGTTTTTTTTTTTTATCGCGTATTAAAAACACACCAAACAAAGATTACCACCTTCTGGGCAGTCGTATAAAAGCAGCATTTTAGCTTGCAGTCACAAAATCCGTCTATGTATGTCCACATTACGATCCCATCCCATCGAAGTCTCGTTTCGAGGATCATTAATTCTTTTCAAGCGCAAATGGAAAGTTTGAAATTGCGATTAATTCCCAAAGTTTGTGGCAAGTTTCCCAACTTGAGCTCCTGGTTCTTAATTTGGTTAAAAGACAGAAGGCTCTGTTGATACAGTTATAAGATTCGAGTTTGGGCACAGAATAAATAATTGACCGAGCGAAGCGAAGGTCTCAGTGTCTAGATTCCAGCGATACAAGTGGGCATACACAATACACATGGTTCTGCATATTTAGCTGACAGCTTCCGCACCGTTCGTCTTCACGAAGTTTTGGAATTGTTGTAATAATACTAAAAATCAAAAACCTTAGTCGATTACTAACTGTCATATCGATTCATACTGTCACCTCTCTAAATGTGTATACTCTATGACAATAGGAAAATGATAGGACAATTATTAGGAATAAAATTCGGTTTAGGGTTCGTGTAGTAATAAGGGTCGCGAGGTCACAGTTCGACGCGAACTACTACTGTAAATAGTGTGAACTAGGTGTTTAGGCCACAGCCGGGCAGTATGGGAAAAGATGCTCATGATGCCTAGAATGAAATACGAGTGCCAACGCTCTGAGAAAAAGTTTTGATTCAAACAAACAATGAGATTAGATCGTGCCGTGCAAGTAAGGAATCTATTTTAAACTGTCAGTGACTACAGAATAATTAACAGTCATCCCACTACCACGACCCGTGACGTCACGGCTAGTAAAACTACAAGACGCGTAAAGTTATTTTCATAGACAATGTACATTCAAGATCAGCTGGCAAAATAAACCGACACTAGTACAGTCAACAACATTTTCAAGGGACCAAAAAATGTACAAAACTATGAAAGGTACAAAGTTTAGACATAATTAAATGCCTGAGTAACACACTCATCATGATACAATGTCGCCGATCGGCAAGTGACCGCTCGAAAAGGGCTTAAAATACTCATCATTATGAACAAATTTTACTATGGGACCAACCCTGAAATCGAGAAAAAACAATCTGCTGTTCCATACATTCTGTCGAGTGCCATTGACATTTTTCTATGGAACGTCAGATTTTTTTCTCGATTTCAAGGTTGGTCCCATAGTAAAAGCTGTTCATAATGAAGAGTACTATAAGCGCTTTTCGGGCGGTCACTTGCCGATGGGCGACATTGTATAATGGCTTGAAAAACGGGTATACAATGAATTTAGATATAAAACACTTTTTATCCATAAGGAAATGAGTGAAAAACTAGAACGAGAACCAAACGGGAACATTGAAACAGTTGAGTATGTGACAGTACTTTTGCGAACACTCAGTGCCAGGTTCAAGGTATGTTTACAGCGCCATGTTATTTCATTGCTCGTAACCCTGCTGTGAAACATCATACTAGGTGTATTTAGTGTGGAAAATGTCTTCGACCAAAGTAAGATGAAAGGACAGGCCTAATTAAGAGAATTTTGAAGACTTTAAAGTGAGCGCCGACGCTCACCTTGCTTAAGTTGCTCGCAGTCTGTGAAAAGTGCGGGAAGTACGTTCGAATGTCAACCGGTTCAAGAGCAACTGATAAACACAGATGTCTCTTTTTCTCTTGTAGATTGGGGCGGCGACAGCTTATTTATTGGAAATATCACTGGCACTGCGCACACGCTTGATGATGCGTTACGGATTTCGCATACGCGAATAAACCCTATCAAATTAATTTATATTTCTCGAAGGACCTGCGGAGTAGCGAAATGTGAAAAAGAGACGCGAAGGTTATGTACGGAAAGAATGTCGGAAAATGGTATGATTGTGGGCACACCTGGTTTTCCTGGTCAGTTGCGCACCTGCGAGGCTGGTGGTGTTGTCCTGCTGCCTGTCTTCTTCTTCTCCACGGCCGTGGAGATTAAGCGTTCGGAGATGTTTCTTCGGTATGAAAGGCGCGGTAAAAAGCCGGGCGGTCAATCCGCGCGCGACCGTTGCGGAACAGTTTTTTATGATGAGTGACGTAGGTGCGCCCGATTGGATAAGGAGAAAGGATTTAGCGGGAATCGCATCTGACAGTTAATTATTGAAGCTATGACGTCGTTGAGTGACGTGCGATGCAAGTTCGCGGCGAGTGCGATAGATGGCGCAATTTGGCGTCAACATCCTCCCGGCCTTAAAGGGTCACCTTTAAAGGGAATTAATTGAATAATAGAGCGCTATAGTAGCGTCTGGATTGTGCGGGTTGTGCGAAAGATATACAATTATGATCTAAGTAAACTTACATTCTAAAACTACAATAAATGTTTAAGACGAGAACTAGAATGCTAAAGATTATTGCGTAGGCAAAGGGCTTAGCTTCGCTACCGGACGGATGTACGTTCCGCGGGCAGTTCGCACTGAAACGACCCTAACTTGATCATGCTTGCAGATTTCCCTCGACTCGACGACATGTGCCTGAACTTTCTCTTCAGGGACGCCATCCAGCTCAGATTCGTCGACCCTGTTGTTAGGCCAGTTGTCTGGGCTCAGTTTAAGCCACGATGGTCCGTGGAACCAAAGAGGGTGACCAATGAGGTCATTAGGAACGAGCCCACGTGACAGGCAGTCAGCTGGGTTCTCGATTCCTGCGACATGGTAAAAATGTCGAGCGGGAATATTGTCGGTTGTTTTAACGACGCGGTTGGCAACGAAAGTTTGCCAGCGGTGCGGTGAGGCGTTGAGCCAACACAAAGTTACTTTAGAGTCAGAAAACGCGTAAATGTCGGCAATTTTATGGCGTCCGTTGTATGTGTCATGGACCTGGCGCAAAAGCTTTGAGAGCAACTCGGCGGCGCAAAGCTCAAGTCTTGCAATAGACTGTGGTTTTACGGGAGCGACCCTTGTTTTGGCGCAAATTATGTTGACTGTGACGTCGCTATCGCGAGTAACGTGCGCGTAAACTACACCTCCATATGCAGCCTCACTAGCGTCAGCGAATCCTACCAGCCTAAACACGGAACCGTTGAATACGCCGAGGTGGCGTGGAATTCTCAATTCGTTTAGCTTTGATAAATCTGTGCAGAACCTACGCCAAGTGTTGACGATACTTTTGGGCGGCGGTACATCCCAATCTAGTTTTAAGAACCACAACTCTTTAATCAGCAGCTTCGCATATAATATCACTGGCGCCACGAAGCCCATAATGTCCCAAAGTTTAGCAACCTCTGATAAAATCGATCGTTTTGTCCAAGTTCTGTCATTCACTTGACGGGCGACGTAGAACTCGAAGCAGTCGTCTGCTTGCGACCAACGAAGCCCTAGGATTTTATGTTCCGCAGGTTTTTCGAATTCAAGGGACTCGGGCGATCGATGCGATGCGGGAATGGTGCCTAGCACTGCTTTTGAGTTGCTAGTCCACTTTATTAAGTCGAACTGGCCTCGCTTGAAGAGCTCGATCAGTTGCTGCGATGCGGTGATAGCAGTATCTACGTCTCTCTCGCTGAAAACGACATCATCCATGTACAATGAGGTTGATGCGACCTCAGCGGCCTTTGGAAGCGTGTCTCCTTCCTCCTCGATGAGACCTTTGACCGTCCTCAGGGCATGATAGGGGCTAGATTTCAAGCCGAAGCAGACTCGATTGAACTCGTAAACTGTCAAAGGTTCTTTAGGGTTGAACCTGTACAGCATGCGCTGGAATCGACGATCAGACTTGCGCACGCCGATTTGTAGAAACATCTGCTTGCAGTCAGCGGAGAGCGCAATCGGGAATAAGCGGTAATTAAGAATGATAGTGAACAAATCACCTTGCAAATTGGGACCGCCATGTAAGATGTCGTTCAAGGCAACACCAGTGCTAGTCTTGCAGCTGGCATCGAGAACAGAACGGAATTTTCCGTTATCCCATACTACGGCATGATGCGGTATTATGTAAGATGGTTCATGATCGTTTATGCTAAAGAGCGGAGCGGGTGATAAGTAACCTTTTTCGAGGTACTCGCGGATAGATTTGTCATAGGCGACGCGAAGTTCGCGCGAGAATTCTAACTTCTTTTCCAAAGAGAAGAAGCGCCTGCGCGCGGTTTCGAACGAATTCCCTAACGAGAATACGTCAGCGTTAAAAGGAAGAGCCACAGAGAAGCGGCCGCTATCCTTATCCCTTTCGGTGGTTGCGCGGTAAAAATGTTCACACTCGACGTCCTCAATGGGTTGAGGCGGTGGGTTAATCAAGGGAGATTCTTCAATATGCCAGAACCTCCTTAAAAGATCATCAACGTTGCGTTCATCCACATCGCTCTGTGGTACGAAGCAACAATTGACGCGCGGTGATTCTGAGTGTGAGTGCGGAGCAGGAACTGATCCCATGAGTACGTAACCCAGCACGGTATGGATCGCAGGCGGCAGACCTGCATGTCGCACCGTATGTGGGAGAAGCAGATGCGGAAAGAGGGCAGCACCAATAAGTACATCAATGCGTCCCGGAACAGCAAATGAACTGTCAGCGAGCGGTAGGTTCTTTATATGCGGTAAAGCGGATAATTTAACTGGACAGCTAGGTAGGTTACCTGTTATGTGATCCAGCACTAGTGCGGTAATTTTGAATTTCATGCGGGGATCGTGCCTCGACATAAACGAAAAGGCGGCTGAGCCTATAATCGGTTGGTCGGTTCCACCGATGCCCTTAACGCTACTTGCAAAAGCGCCCTCTGGTTTTATGCCCAGTAACTTGCAACCATTTGATGTTATAAAGTTTGATTCTGAGGCACTATCCAAGAGGCACCGAAGAGCTTTGGGATCCCCGTGGTTGTCGTAAGCTAAAACTACTGCAGTGGCCAGTAGAATCGTGGAATGCGAGTTACGACACTCGTCGAGCGCGGGTACCTCGGCGGGGCTATCGTCCCGTGCAGTGCTGGTGTGCGCTACGGTGTCGTACGTGACTAAGCATTTTGCGGGGGGCTCCACGGATTTATCTTTATCGGCAGAAACCTTCTCAAAGTGTAATAGCGTGTGATGTCTTAAGGCGCATTTTTTACAAACTGAGGTCGAGCAACAGACACCGGCTTTGTGTTTGGTACTCAAGCAGTTGACACAAGCGCTCCTGTCCTTAACGCGCTTGTAACGTTCACTAGGCGAAAGGCTTGCGAATGCTGGGCACTTGAACAAGTGATCATGCGCTATATCAGAGCATAAGCACTTGTGCGGGTTGGAGAGGGTGACATACGAATGAGGCTGAGGCACCTTCGAAGCCTTCGTGCTATAAGCAGGCACGCTGGGAGAATTTTTAGGGAGGACAGCGCCACAATCCCTATTCTGCAAAATCCTCATTTGACCCTTCATGAAGGTGACCAAATTATCAAAGGTAGGTATCTCAGACTCTCGGTACGCCATTTCAAATGAGCGCACGGTCTCATTGTCCAATTTTTTGAGCGCGATATTCAAGAACATGACGTCTGCCACGTCTTTTAAGCGTAAATTCTTTAAAGCGTTAACTGATGCGACAAACTTGTCGAAGAATGCTTCGCAGCTAGTAATGGATGCGGTACTTGAGGGCTTGTGGTCGAAGACGCTGTTTAAATATGCGGAGGTGAGCGCGCGCTTGTCTTCGTATCGCCTTATGAGCGAGTCTAGTATGACGCGGTAATTTTCTCCACTCGGAGTAAGCCCTGAGAAGACGGACTGAGCCTTTGGAGAGAGCTTCGCCAGTAGGTAGTACATCTTCTCAGAGTCCGTGAGCAAGTGATTTTCATGTATAACGGTTTTGAAGTTTGAATAAAACAGGGGCCACGAGCGAATATCTCCATCGAAGGCAAGTATTTCGAGGGCAGGTAGTCGAGGCTTGGCCTTAGACACGCTACTGTTGGAAGAGGCATTCGTACCAGCCGATAGTTTATTATACATGTACTTGACACGACAATACAAGTCCTCAAACGAGTTAAATAAATTTGTCACCTGATCTTCCACACTAGAATGAGGTTCTGCTAATAATTTTAATTCATAGTAGTGGTCGGAAGCTTTATTAAATTCGTTTCGTAGATTGTCAATATTTACACAAGAACATAGAAACATTTCACGAGAATGCTCATCTGTTTCAACCGTCTTAGTATAGTCGAAGATAGTCTGGAGACGTGAGAACAAGCTGTTCCTCTTAGCTAAGGCTAATTGTAACTTAATCTCCTCGGTTGAGGGTACAGGTTTATCGGCAGCCTTTAGCTTAGCCTCCGTCCTAGCGGTAGCCATTGTTCACGATTCAAATGACCAGTATGACTTAATTTAAGCGCAAGTGTGAAAGCACACTCAAAACGACTAAAACTAATTATTTATATGTATATTGCATGTATATATTATATAAAGTTATTATTAATAAAATTAAAACGCGTACTAAAATAATGCACCAGTAAGTATAATGGCCACAATACACCAGTGTGAAAGCATATCTGATATGACTGCGACTCTAATTCAAATTTGAAACCATACGCGACAATAATGTACAAATGTGAAAGCCGATATGTACGTGTGACACAGCCGATAAACAAAAACTCGAATTCAAGTGTTAAACACTACGTGGGAGTGATGTACAAGTGTGATGGGTGACGTACTAATGTTCAAAACACATTCGTTAAAACCAAAGAATTGAGTCTAAGTTAAAAAAACGCTACGTTAATTTCGCACAAGTGTGAAAGCGCTTTCCACTATATCAAGCACTTACGGAATGCGCCCAATATGACGAACTGTTTGTACACTTTTATTTAGGATTCACACAATAACTGACATGATAACACAACACAGCTTATAACACAATATTGTACGTAGATTATTACTCAAAAATAGCGAAAATAAGCAATATTTGTCTTCAAGGTTTGCACGACAGAATTCTCCTTATTAAATAATTGGTTTGCACAAATAACGTTTCGAAGATAGTTTTAACGACAAAATGTGGGTAAATTGAGAACTTTATGGCGAGCGATTCACTGCGAACTGCGGAAATAATTCGAAATTATGAAATTATCCGATAGGCAGCAAAGCTAATGTAATAATAATTCCGTACCTAACGGTAATTACAATGCCCAAAGACGTTCCTGACGTGTTTGGAAGGTTCTTGGGCGCGACTTTTTCTGCGTAGATTATGATTATATTACCTTTTGCACACTAACCGCACTTTCCGTAAATTGCAAGAATTATATAGTATATTATTATCTATGAGTGATTACATGAGATTCGATATGTTAAGTAGGTAAAATTGTGGTATTCACAAGGAATGCCGGTTCAGATCCGGCTCGAAATGGGCCAAAAACATGGGGCGGCGACAGCTTATTTATTGGAAATATCACTGGCACTGCGCACACGCTTGATGATGCGTTACGGATTTCGCATACGCGAATAAACCCTATCAAATTAATTTATATTTCTCGAAGGACCTGCGGAGTAGCGAAATGTGAAAAAGAGACGCGAAGGTTATGTACGGAAAGAATGTCGGAAAATGGTATGATTGTGGGCACACCTGGTTTTCCTGGTCAGTTGCGCACCTGCGAGGCTGGTGGTGTTGTCCTGCTGCCTGTCTTCTTCTTCTCCACGGCCGTGGAGATTAAGCGTTCGGAGATGTTTCTTCGGTATGAAAGGCGCGGTAAAAAGCCGGGCGGTCAATCCGCGCGCGACCGTTGCGGAACAGTTTTTTATGATGAGTGACGTAGGTGCGCCCGATTGGATAAGGAGAAAGGATTTAGCGGGAATCGCATCTGACAGTTAATTATTGAAGCTATGACGTCGTTGAGTGACGTGCGATGCAAGTTCGCGGCGAGTGCGATAGATGGCGCAATTTGGCGCTCACCTTGCTTAAGTTGCTCGCAGTCTGTGAAAAGTGCGGGAAGTACGTTCGAATGTCAACCGGTTCAAGAGCAACTGATAAACACAGATGTCTCTTTTTCTCTTGTAGATATTATACTCGCTGTCTCTTTTTTGTGATTAATGTACGATACATACTTTAAATTACGTGTTGATGCCAAGTTCGATTGTTTTGACTTGTTATTTTTAAGGAAGTTGTGTGCCCATTGGCGTTGTGTGCCCCGTGATCCGTTGGTCGAAGGAAAATACATGGAAAATGTTATGAATCAAAATATTGGACAGATAAGTATACCTTCGTATCGTGTATTTATTTTAAACGATACGACCACAAGGTACATTCGATATTTCGATTAGTCTGGCTTACTGGCTGATCTTTTTTCTTTTCAGATCCAGGCCCGTGTATTTAGGTACAGAAGGATAACAAAGTACATATACCTAAACAATAATGAACGTGAGTGTGGATATAGGTACAAAAAAAAAAAAAAAAAACTGTTTATTACTATGAGTATTACAAAAAATCTACAATTATGCTTAGTTTAATCTTATAAGAAAACGTAAGCACGTTTTCCGTTTCTTTTTGAATGTTTCTACAAATATTAATCAAAATACGAATATTCTGGTGTAAAATAACTACAATCATGCGCTACTCTCAACTTACAATGCGCAAAAAAGATGCAACAATGTTTTCCAGTATGAATTTGAAATTAAAAGAGTATAAAGGTATAGCAAGTAACAGGTCAAACGCGAACCGACTCGAGAGCATTACTCCTAATGGTATGAGCGCCGTTGTGTCTCGCTGTGACACGACACGACGTAACACAAGGCATGTGGCGCAATACAAGAGCGTACAGATTTTTGTACCGATAGCTCTTTCTAACAAAAATTTCGCTTCGGTTTAAAATGCGCACATAGCGCACTGTCACCGTGCAAAAAGTTGGTTTGAGACGGGTATTTATCGGCTTCCGTCAGCCACATGACGTCATATTAGCGTGCTCACGGTGCTCACAAACATGAGGTGGTGCACTGTGTGCGCTAATGTCAAATTCAAATGTACATCTGTGAATTCCAGTATTCTGTGTTTTTTATCGAAAAAAAACGGATTTAATGTAGGCCAGTCTTCTGTGAAGACAGAAATAAAATGTGGCCATCAAATTATGAGACACTGAGACAGATAACCTGAAAAATAAAACTATCTGACATCTGAACTAAACGCAATCAGATTAGTTCATTTAAAATAACAGTACAACAAAATCAACGCCACTGGGGTCGATTCTGTTATGCTATTTTCTGCACAAACTTTATTTGACAGCTCTAAAATTGTTGCCATAGTTTTCTCCCATATTGAAATGAAAAGAGACGCAGATAATGTTAGTCCTGTCAAATTGGTTTAATTAAGTGAATGGTGCAAGAGAATCCACCCCATTGTATTTATGAAAAGTTGTCGTTATTTTTACGTCTGTCTCTTGTCTCTCATGACTTGGACGTGAAGAATACACGCGTATAATATCAGAGCGCATTTCCAGATAACATTTCCTTTGTAGATGACACGATTGTTGCCTAACAAAGAACGAGAATGCAACCTCTAGTAAGTGTATTAAAGCGTTAGCCGCGTCCATGTTTGTCTCGCTCGAGCATTTTTATTTATTAAAGAAGTATTCATTACTAGTATAAGTATTTATTATTAAAGATACTAAATCACTGGCCCCCGGTTTCTCGTACGTTTGTTAAACTCGTGTCAAATTAACACACGAAATACTGAACACTCATCGGTTGCCTGTTGATCATTGGCTGCCTTCAACCAATGAACCTATAGTATTGACATGAGATTGACAAACGTACGAGAAAGCGGGGGTTAGTATAAATTTCCAAAAGGTTCCACTATATACTTAGTATATATACATATACTATGTATATAGTGAGGTTTATAATAATATTACTTTGTTTTAAAGAAGCTTTCGTTTTTAAGTTTTAATTTTATGTAGATATAAAAAGATTGCATTTTTTGTTTTCCGTCTAATTATAAAATATATAGAGAACATTTATTTAAAAATGTATATTATGATTTACGTTAGACCAATAATATATTGCACTATTCTCAACGGTCAATGCAAAAAGGGAGCTTTTTTTTTTTCTTACTCCTTTTTCAGTAGAAAACAAAATTAGATGCGTCCTAGTTAATACCTAGTTTTAACTATAATAGTAACAAAAAATATCTTATTTGTTTTCTAGTGAAAATACCCTCGGGATAGCGAATAGATGAAATCATTATACTTACATTAATAATTTCAGCAGTCTCTTAAGTATTTCTAGCAAAAAGAAAATTGCGAAAGCTCCGTTTCCACGTTTGTTCAAAACTGACAAAACTGACTTTGGATGAACTTATAAATAACTATTTGTTACTCGCGACTTCGTTCGCGTAGACCTATAAAAAAATTTAGCCTATGTCCGTCTCCTACCCTTAAGATATATCTATGCAAAAATTCAGGTCGATCCGTTCAGCCGCTTAGCCGTGATAACGCGACAAACACCCAGACAGAGAGATAGATAGACCGAGAGAGTTACTTTCGCATTCATAATATTAGATTAAGATTAGGATGAATTTACGGTGTTAATCCATCAACGACAAAGAAGACGACGAGATCATTAGAAAGAGAATTTGCTTAAAAAAAAGCAAATAATAACAAACATATTTATTTTTAGCTAAAAAAGTAAAACTTAAATTCGATAAAATATTTAATTTATTTTTCTAATATTCATAAAGGCGAAAAGTTTTGGTATGATAGAAGACGTTTTGGTATGACGTTAATTAATCGCATTCACTTTGAGTTTCTTTTTTTTTCCAACTTGTTTTTTCCAACGGCTTGTGCTATCTCTCTACATATATATATATATATATATATATATATATATATTTAATGAAGCATCTGTATGTGTCTAAGCCTCATCCCGTCATAAAACCGCTTTAAAAAATTAAAGCGTTTGAATCGCCGCGTGAACATCGCTTGTAGAGACAGCCACTAACCTGCGTAGCTCCCACGCTACGGCGTAGCTGTTGCTACGAGAGAATAGAATACCGTTGAATTAAATATTCAGTGGTTTCTCTCTCCTGTACCGAGGCGAGGTTATGTTGTTTGTTGGAAATGAATAGAACGATTCCAGTTAAGCTTTTGATATGGTATTGCGTAAACATATAGATTAGCGTAGTTGACACAGGGAATCCTAGTCGGGAGGTATATGTGATACGTGATATTAAAAACAACCTTAAGCCTACACACATGATCTAAGAAAAATAGTACAGGTGGAATCCTCTGTCTATTTATGAACATCCCTGCCGGTCTCACTCGGACCATCACAGTTTTTGAACATGTTCATGGATAATGTGATTTATTTATCTCATTGTTCGAGGTTTATGGACATTTTATGTTATTCTAGAGGGAAACTTTTTTAGGACTTGGCAACACAGGTAACTTACTAGCTATCACTTGGACGAAACAATGAGCTAGCAATAATGCACGATATTTGGCGACACGATCACGTGAGCCCGTATTGCATGGCATAATAATTGCCTACCTACACATAGATTATTAAAATACTACTTATTCCAGAACCTGCTGATAAAAATAGAAAATCACAGGTAAAAGCGAAGGTACAGGGCAACTACAACACCAGAGGCCTTGCTGTTGCAATAATTACTGTTCAGTAAGAATTCTCAATACATTTATCTTGAAGTGATCCAAATTTTAGCTCAGTGGAAACATTATTTATGAAAACAAGTTACTTTCCGCACACTAGATACATAAAGTCAGTATTTTCGTTACGATCGCTAACCCACTGAGCAGAGAATAATGTTATTCAAACGAGAGCATATCAACTATTCTTTTTATAAGACATCGTATTGCCCGAATTTGTTATGGGAAACGTGCTCAACGTCTGGCCCGGTGGTGGTTTTATTTGAAATGAATATAAAGAAAAAACAGTTTAGGGTTTATCGACACAACCGTGTTTTATTTTTGCGTGAAAACATATACAGGGTTATAAGGAAAGTGTATGCTAAGCCGAAAAGGGCTCATAGTATCATTATAAACAACTTTTAATATGGGACCAACCCAGAAATCGAGAGAAAAAAACAGCTGTGCCATAGAAAATTGTCAATGACACAATAGTAAACGCAATAGTGTGCAAACATTATTGTGCCCACGACCAAAGGGCAATCTTTCCAGCGAAATTTATAGGCATAAAAGATATTTAACATAATCTTAATATCCCAGGGTGTCGAACACTGGTTTTGAAATATTGAAGGTCAAATTTCTGGGTGACACTGAACTGTTGTGGGCTTATCTTTAAGCGAGCTAGCTGGTCTCGTGACTCATTTTTATAAAAAACCGACAGAGAGAGTGAGAAATACTATTTCTATCGTTGGGTGTAATAGATCTTCTAGTTTCATTTCTATTCATTCTGACCGTACTAAAACCCATCCACTAAAATTCCGTATTGAAATTAAACCCACGGTGAAAGTAAAGTTGGAGGACGATTCGTTTTCATCTGCAAAATTTTTGTTTCTATAAACACCAAAATCTAAAAAAAGCTACTACGGACTATGTTCTTTATTGGTGGCCTTATAGCGATAGCAGCGATTTCTTTCAGGCAACCACCACGGACAGAAGCAGTATTACAAGAACATGCAAACTTATTGCGACCCCACGTAAAACATTAGGTAAGCACGCCTGCCATGAAAATATTTATTTGAAGAACTGAAGAATAGATACAAGAGGAAACACAAAGGGAACGTGGACTCGATAGAGCTTTTGTAAGAAAGAATAATTGTTAGTGTGCTCGATATATGAATAAAAACGTAATGTTTATTTGTCAGAATCCATTTTCATGTTATTTGTTGATTGAATAAATATAAGACGGAAAATATCCGAATGGACATGAATAAGTTGCCGAACCCCGCGATTCGCTGTTTGTATTTATAACGCCACGAACCGTGCATTTCCGGGATGACATGGAAGGGATGGGTGACCGCGAGTGGTATTTTCAACTGAATGCTACAACATTTACGATAGCGTGTTCAACTGTATTTGATCTGACAGTTTTATCCCTAATAAAACTGTCAGATCAAATAAATAACCAAACCATCAGACAAAAAACTAAAGTAAGAGATATAACAGAAACTACTAGAATATTGAAATGGAATTAATCAGGACATATTGCAGGATGCAAAACGACAGATGGAGTAAGAAAATCATAGAATGGCAACCAAGGGGAGAGAAACGAAACAGAGGAAGGCCAAATAGACGTTGGGAGGATATTTTTAACCAAAAACTTGGAATTGAATGGATGAGAACGGCAAGAGACAGGAAAGTATGGAAAAAACTGGGGGAGGCCTACGCCAATGACGCGACATATACACAAGACAAAAACGAAAACAATTGACAACAATGTAATAATATTAAATGTCAAACATACAAAAATAATAATAATAATTGACTAACAGATAATACTGGATATAAAATAATAATAAAATTGAATATTGACATAACTAAGAATATAATGTATTAATTAAAATGTAATTGAAATGTGTATTTGCAATAAAGGCTTTTTTATTTTATTTTATTTACTAGACCCCAAACTGGGTTCAATTAAGTACCCGTATCTTGGGGCTTAGGCCTTCCCGTCAAATTAAACTATTTGAGAGTACATTCCATGAAATATTCGGTTATGGAACTACAAAAATATAGAATTAAATTAAGCAATATTCAAATTTGTATCTCAATAGGTTCCGCAAAAAGAAACTAAGTACTCTGTGTTTAAAAAAATAGGTTTGATAGTTATTATATTATATAAAGTTATAGTTTTATAAATTTGGATGAAATCTTCATTACAATTTTATATCATTCGTGTTTATCATACAAACATCAGCACAACCTTCACCAAGCCTCCTTCGTGTAGTATGTTTATGAAGAGCTCCAATCCCATTAGCACTCGACAGTCCATATTTAATGAGGTGTAGCTATAAAGGCAGTATTCCCTGCACATTTCGCCACCTTACAGGCCCTGTGTCACTAAAGACAAGAGTCACAAGTTACTATTAGTAAAAAAAACAAAAAAATTAATCGTTATTATTATTTGATCTTGTTATAATCCAAGCCATGTACCTAATGGTGTGTTCCAATTCCAACACTTCCAACAGCCTTACTTGAGATTCAGTTCCCCAGGCTTGTGTATTTGCCATCCTCGATCACACTGTCACTGAGTTTGAGGTCAAATGCCTAGCGCATACAAAAAAAAAAACAATGGGATATTGATAGATGCGATAGCGGGGATTTTTGGCGGGAACGTAAATAATTCATGTCTCGTCATTTTGTTATTTTCTAAAACTTGTGTTATTTCGTTTCCCGTAAAGTGTTTGTGAACATGCACGAATGTTGGTGAATGGTATAATGTCGTGAAACGTAAATTTTCGTGTTGTATCCAAAACTCCAAGTTGACTTGACCGTGACTTGCTTTGCTCGCCTTTGACCGTGACTATGACTTGTTTGATAATATCTAACAAAACTTGAGAATATATATGTATACTTGACACTGGCAAATGCAAAAGACGTGCGACGCCAAAATCCTCTTAGAAAAGAGAAAAAGATGCGATGATAGCCAAGGGAATCCAAGAAAATGTTGTACTTTTAAGACTTCGTTGCAGTTGGAGTTGAGACTTATTCCTAATTTAATGTTAGATGATAATGCTGATGTAATCTATGATGAGTGTACATTGTACAAATAATAAAAAATATGAATAAAGATATGAAAAATAGAGACCCAAATTAAAGTATGATACACACGGCCTTTCGAATTACCCAGTTTGTATCAGGAGTTTGATTAAACAGGACTCGGTGGGCTAATGGGATTTTAAGTGGGGTTCGCC
Organism: Apocheima hispidaria; assembly: GCA_947579745.1. Classification (NCBI taxonomy): domain Eukaryota; kingdom Metazoa; phylum Arthropoda; class Insecta; order Lepidoptera; family Geometridae; genus Apocheima; species Apocheima hispidaria. Next base: position 12,957,870 of record OX388159.1, read on the forward strand.
TGGCCCCCGACCTTGGCCATAATATTTCATTTTAAGCCACGGCACCGTAATGTTGTTTCGCGTAGAATAGACAAGTAGCTATAACTGAACTGGGAGTAAAACAATATTTATATTCTAGGGAGTTGCGCAACTAACTCATGACAAGGTGTATTCATGTTTGTATTCATTTTAATTTCTTAATAAATGCTAAAGTAGTCAGCTCGACATCCGACCTTGGCCGTAACATTTAATTTTAAGCTAAGTTACGTTATTTCTTGTATAATAGACGAGTAGACACACCGTGTATGTTTTAGGGAGTTAGGCCATGACTAGGGATTTGTATTAATTAATTTATATTGTTTGTAGTCTGTTCTACTGTCGACCTTGGTTGTAATATTTGATTTTAAGCTACGTTACGTTATTTCTTGTAGAATAGACGAGTAGACACACCATGTATGTTTTAGGGAGTTAGGCCATAACTAGGGATTTGTATTAATTGATTTATATTGTTTGTAGTCTGCTCTACTATCGACCTTGGTCGTAATATTTCATTTTAAGCCGCTGCACCGGCGGTAATTTTCGCTTTTGTTACACTAGTTAAGGCCGCCAGTCGTTACACTAGATTTTAAGCCTCTTTTTAAAATGTATGTAAATTTTGGTGTGGACAATAAGGCCCTTTCGGCCGGAGGCCAGTGTTACTATATGCCTTCTTAGGATAAAACGGTAAAAAATATATCGAATAAAGAATAAATAGATCAAGGACGAATTAACTGATGATAGTAGTCATATTTTACTTTACTAATATACTTTTCCCCGATAAATTACTGGAATCCTAATCCTAACTAATATTATAATTCAGAGGAATATAGCTGCGGTCGTATCTGGACCAATAAAGCTTCGAGGTTTAAAAATGAACTCCCTACATTACATCTGTCAGTCCATGCGTCAAAAAATGCACAAAAATGGATCAACGCCATCTAGCGAACCATAAGAAGTAACTTTGTCTCTCTGCCTGGATGTTTGTCACGTTATCACGGCTGAACGGGTCTTGATAAAATTTGATAACGTGTTACTGTATATCACAAAAACGGACGTATGATACTTTTATATACACGCGAACGAAGTCGCGGGTAACAACTAGCACTACAATAAATGACAGTACCTATATAATATATAAATAAATAAAAGACAATGTTAAAGAAAGAACCTCATAATGGTACCATTGTTAAATTAACAATACAGCTATCCTTCCCGGTCTATAAATATCCCATTAACAGTATTGACAAGGACAAGGAAAAGTACATAATAACATACAGAACATTACATTATTGTCCTCAAAACAAATTTATTGTAAGCAAAACTGACCTGCAAACGCAAAATGTAAACGGGCAAAACACGCGGCTACGTAAACCCGAAATGCTTTTGAAATCACCTGGTACCTCGTAAAAATGTAAATTATTCTCTTTGCCGTCCGTAAACATCACAGGGGCACAGGACGCGAAAGGTTCATTAGGCCTTCATAACGACCCTATTATATTTATGAAGCATTTTTTCGCTTTAATGAATGCTCTGATTACATGTTAAATACGTTTTTGCCTTGTATTCATTGAAGCTATAACGGAAACTCAAAACTCAAATGTTTATTCAATTTTTATTTATTTAAGTTAGGAGATTATCGTAATATTATAAATTCGAATGTAACTCTGTCTCTCCATCTATTTCTCTCTCTGTCTCTGTCTGGTTGTTTGTCGCGTTATCACGGCTAAACTGTTGAACGAATCAAGCTGAATTTTTGCATAGACAAAGGATTTTCTTTTTTTTTAGAGACTTTTAGACTTGCAAGCCTATGTCAGGCCCTATCTTATCCTTATAAACTAGACAATAGATATAGCTTAAGCGTCGGAGACGGACATAAGCTACATTTTTTTTGTAGGTCCACGCGAACGAAATCGCGGGTAACACATGGACGTGATTATTGTCTAGTTAATTTTTTACAACAACAAAAAAAAACTATTTTGTCTACCCCGATCTGTGACTGGTGCGGGGGACCGAGGCATCTGTGATCGGATCTATGGCACTCAAGTAATCGTAGGACAAATGAACGCCGATTTGTTTTTGTGACTCTGTAACCTTCGCTTCGCTCGATCAATAAAATAGAAATATAATCAATAATAACATTTCGTATAAACAAAATAATACTGGGACAAGTGTTATGGCATCATTCATCAAAATGTAAAAAGATATTTCATTTTAGACTATGTATTTCAATAGCAATAATATAATTGTTTTATTTGTTTTCACCTCTACGTAGCATGCCTCGTTGTTGCTTGGGTAAAATTTTGGCTTAGTAGCTTTTTGTTCCAAAAAGTTACATTAAAATACCCGCCAGCTGACGCCCTTCAGACTGCCTGGTACACCAAACACATAAAACCCGGCATACTCGAAATGTGCTAACGCGCAACCCCCTCAAACTCCAACAAAGTTATCTAACATCCAAGTAATAAGCACCACGCAACATCCCCTTTATATTACTTCTCTTTTATGCCTAAAGACACGAATAAAAAAGGCATTACACGTATAACTGAACGCTGGCTACAATATGAGTAACCATTAGTCTAGGTCATTTTTTTTGGTCAAAGTAAGCCACACGAAGGAGAATTCTGTGGCCACATGTTACGACACATAATTATGTTTTAATGTAGAGTAAGTAACGTTTTGGTGAAAATATACTGTTAAGTTGCTTATTTTTGTAAATAAAGAATTGAATTGAATAAAATAATTGCCGTTTCCTACAATATTAGTAAATGTACCCGATATCGCAATGACCAACATTGGGATCTGTTATTTAGTAAATAAGCTTTACAAGTTATTTACTAAATATCTGTAATGACAATAAAGACAATTTTAAAGTACTTTCTGAGATCTCGCAAGTGGGGGTGGAGGATTTAGGGACCACACTCAAAGGTCTGTAACTATAATATACAAATTCCATGATTGATTTTTACGAATACCTTGGCTATATATATTTCGCTAATTCCAGTTTGGGCTCTCGGTCCACACACGCGTAAATTATGTACGAGTCCTAGGTCGTGTTCAGTAAGGACGTCCGACGACGCTCGATGACATTTGGAATTCTTTAACAGCTAATTACAGATGCCTTTTTAAATGTTATCTAACATTATTTGCTTATTCGGATATTGGTTCTAACGTTAACCTATTTAAGATTAAACATTAGATTCATCAGACGAAGCAAAAAAACGTATCTTCTTTAGCTCTATTTGTTAGCGTCTTCAAAGTTGAGTTACGCTCCTTTAAAGCTTTTCAACTATCGTGCTAAACACAATCTAGCATGAACTTAAGGAATAAATAAATAATAAATAAATAAATATCTGGGACATTATTGCACACACGGTCACCTGACCCCAAACTAAGCAAAGCTTGTAATATGGCTGCCAGAGACTGATATACGTACATAGATATTTTTAAATACATACTTATATAGATATTAACACCCAGACATAGAACAAACACAAATATTCATCACATAAATGTTTGTCCTAGATGGGAATCGAACCCACGCCCCCAAGCACAGAACGTAGGTTCACTACCAACTGAGCCACCGGGGCAGTCATTAGGAATTAGGTGAAAAGTTTAGATTAATCGAGAAATGACGTGCACTGATTTTATTACTGTAATAAGTCGGGGCCAAAATGGCGTCTTGTTTAAAATGTCACTGAAAACGGCGATATTTATCGTCATGATTTTGTTTCTTAAGCAAAGTGTTTATTGCTTTCCCTAAATATCTCATTCACAGTTGAACAATCAGCGTCTTGATTCTGTTTAAGAGACTCTGTCTGATATTCAAAGACCCAGTGAGATAAGACGAGGTGGTTGACGGCTGACGGCGCCTAATGACGTTAAGTTCTGTAGGATGGACGCACACCATACGCAACATCGACGACATAATTGTGTTGTGCACACTTCAACCAGAAAACATATAATAATATTACTTATAGAATGGACACTGAGTCCCCCCCACCAATCGGGGCTACCTCACCCCGCCTCCGATCCTGAGCCGTCGAGGAGCTGACTTCAGCTAGGGGTGCACCACACGAGAATCAGAATCACGAACGTTTCAATGTTATGTTAAGTTATGGTTTGTACAAGCCATTAACAACAAAAATAAAAGATTTTGTTAAGATATATGGGGTGATAACAGATTACCCCCGAAATGCAAATTTCATCAAAAAAATTAGGAAAATTTACTAACTCTCTCTATCGCACGCACGAGAAACAGAGCGACAGCTATACAATTTCAAATATCGAATGCGCAAAAACTTTGGGGCAGGACTATCCTCTTAACGATGTAAATAAATAAATAATAAAATAATAACGATTGTTAACTTTTACCCGACCGCCGACAAGGAGGATAATGTTTTTATAATGTTTGTATGTGTGTTTATGTGTTCTTTATTAGTTACGTTGGGCTTGGTCGGCCTCCAACTCGTTGGGACGACGATATTGTGTAAATAGTGAGTCGAACTTGGATAAAATTGGCACAGGACGTCTTTTATGCCCACGCGAACGAAGACGCGGGTAACAACTAGAAGGCAATATTTTTGAATTTATGCCACGAGCACACTTTGAAAGTCACTCATTTTCAGTGTGCGACTTGCCGCATCTATCCAAGCACGATATAATTGTATTTCTCCAAGTACCGCCCTACTGTTCAACATCCTATCTTTAGAGAGGCTGATTTGAAACTCCTTCTTGAATTTACAGTAGGTACAGTACAGTTTACGATGTTAACAATTTCATTACTTTTTTAAGAAAATTGATATCATTAAAATAAAAACAATATACCCGACTGCAAAATGGAGCCTGTGACACTCCGGACGTAAAAAGGAATCCAACGACACCGCGCTTGTCAAAATCGGTCGAGCCGCTTAGGCTACAGAACGTCTTATAGAAACACACAAACGTAATTACATACCCCAAAAAACATTACTTTTTTTCTTGGGCAGTCTGGTAAAATATTGAGTCTGGTCTTTGATTCACTGGGAAACAAGCAGATTTGACAGTTAAACTGTCTGTAGGTGGGTGAGAATCTTGCTTTTTACATACTTTGCCTCGGGATTCTGAAACGCTTGTTAACTTTGACAAAGATTAATTCTAATGCTGCCTTTGTCTGACACTAAGCAAATGACAAAGTCAGCAATAGACCTAATCTGTTGTCAAAGTTAACAAACGTTTCAGAATCCCAAGGTTAGACTTACTCTCTCATTATAAACATTATAACATTATTTTTACGTAAGTATACGTTTGCGAGATAATTATACTTTATCTTCTAGTCTTGAAATCATTTTGAAACAGAAAACTAAGTACAATGTAGGTACTTCCATACCGCGCCGTTGTGATCTGAAGAGCGAGACAAAGTTCTGCAGACGTCGCTTCCGAGCCGACGTCCGACGGAAGCAGACTCCTTCGGTTCAGACGCGAGTTTCATCCCGAAATGCGACGTCTTAAAGGATCACGTTTGAAACCTACTAACTCGACTCACTCAACTTACTCGAGATTTTATGCGGATTCACAAAGTACTCACAGATAGCAGACAGATAGTAGTAGCATTGTGGACCAGTGGGAGGATTTCCGCCTTCTGAGGTTGTAGGTTGTGGTTTCGATTCCCACCCAGGACGAACATTTGTGTGCTGAACACGGATATCTGTTGTTTGTCTGGTTGTTTCTATGTACACTATTTACAAAAAAAAAAATTGTACTTAGACATTATCAGTAATTTTTTCTGGACCTCGATAATAAAATTCAACAGTATCCGGACCACACGTAAAACTTCTTGCCGACCCCTGCCTTAGGCTGACAAACCAGGACCCCTATTCGGGGAAGGTGACATTCAATCTCATCTCGAAAAAAAACTCGAACTTCGAGATTTCCTATTCTCAACGCTGTCTTTCGAGATAATCTCGATGGGTTTATGCTCGAGATACATCGAGTGGTCGGAGGCAGTCGAGATGCCAATGAGATGGCATATCGCGACTCATTTGTTGCCATCTTCGAGGAAAAGGTTGCCATTTTGTACAGTGACATTGACAACTTTATCATAAATTAAAATAAAAATAAAATTCTAACCTAATATTAGTGCAAAAACAAAAACTGCCATTCAACAACCACCGATCAATACAATTAAACACCGTTCAAATCTCTACGTTTGATGGTCTAACTCATCACATGTCATAGGCTAAATTGCAAAATACTCTCGCAGAAGCCATAAAACAAGAATTGAATTGAATTGAGTAACAATAGCTGTGGTGAAAGTTGTTGTATTGTTCTGAAAATTTGTTGCATGATGGCGGAAAGTTATATTGCAAGAATGCTATCAAGTGCTTTGGAAGAAGCAGAAGAACGAGCGAGTGAGCCACCGGCGCCACGTAGGGTATTTCCGGATAAAGAAGATGCCTCTCACTTGCCTAACAAATTGCTTAAAAAATCTCTTTATGCTGAGTAATTTAGCTGGAAACATTGCCCTTCAATCCGGAACACAGTTTTGTTTGCTGACTATTACTTGGCGGTTGAAAAACTGGCAAAGGCGAAAGGCAAAGGCTTCCCATGGCGAACTCGGAAAGAGTACTACCACTACAAAAATTAATTTTAGTATGGAGATAGCTTATACCCTAGATTGACTCATTAATATTCAATTGCGCAAGATAGATGTTTGTGTTTTTATGTAATATAACCCATAGATAAGAATGTATACTAGCGATATAACATTCTGTAGCCTGAAAGACTTGACCGATTTTGACGAGTAAGGGCTAAGACAGACAACGCTAAATTACTTGCTGATACCGCGCGGTAGCGTCAAGAATGGTTTCACATTGAATAAACACACCCTGAGTTGTCATTAGATTCCCCTTTATGTCCAGATTGTCCTAAGCTACATTTTGCAATTGCGTTTCTGATTTTTTTGAATAATATTACTTCTTATGTCTGGTTGTAATTTCATTTTTTTCTTTGTGGTATTGTTACAGTGGTAAACATTATAATAAGGAAATAAAGGCGATTTTTTTCACAAATTATTTTAATAACCTTTTTTACAATAGAATAAATAATAATAAATACCTATGTTTACTTTAAATAAATAATCAACAAATCAAACCAATGTTTTAATAAAGAATTCTGTGGCTACGTATAGTACTTGTCTGTACCACAGCAACATAATTATCCTTATTAATATTCTTTACACATGCCACGGCTGAACGGATTTGTTTTAAATTTGGAATGGAAATAGATTATGTATAATTATCAAGTATGTCTTTTCAATTAAAACTATATAGTTGGTGATAATACTAGCGAAAATAATATACTCACAGTACCTAAATAATAAATTCTACTTGGCCATGTGACAGTATTAATACAAAAATATATATTGTTACTAAACATTACGGTAGAAGGCACATTAATTATAAATGATCAAAGACAATATCATCACTATGATTACTACTTTTAAGAGACTGTAGCTCCATAGAAAAAATTATAAATATTTATAAAATATTACACGTTTCATACATGATCAAATCTAATTTTTTTACTAAGCACTTGCGCCAGACTGTAAATGATTTTCAAAGTTGTTGGCTATGCACATTAAAGCCTCCATCTGGCTTTTTTATCTCGTTTTTTAACTTCACGTGTGAAGGCATCGGCTGCGTCAAAAGTGTGTTGCAGCTTCTTTGGTGCCACATATTTTTTTGATTTTGGGGTATCTGTAAAGATAGTTCATAATTATTTGATTTAAGCTAAAATTAATAAAATAAAAAAAGAATTAACATAAAATTGTAAAAAGTATGTATATTTGTTTGTTTCTATATTATTATCTTCTTTAGTCTAAATGGCTTGACCGATTTTGATGATTAAGGTGTCGTTGGATTCCTCTCTATGCCTACCTCTTTATGTACTCAGTGATTCTGAAACAAAATTAATATTCCTTATCATTATAAATTCTATCCAAATGGCAACAGGGCTTTATAATTAAAACGGCTATATATACTCAATCACCACAAATAGCAAGAATTATGTTACTATGTGTGTACTGTGTACTATGATGTGTGTAAGTATTCCATGGGGCTTACCCATGGATCTACCTATTGTAGGCCTAAGATATACTGTACAAACAAAAACTATGTGAAGGTTTAGTTTGAACAAAACCTCCTTAATAAACTTCTATCTTCCTCCATTTGCTTAGAGTGACTCATCATCATATCATGAGCCTCTCAGTGATTTAGCTACCCGATTTAAAAGAAAAAACTGGCATACCTTGAATATTTACTGGAGTAATTTTCCTTTTATTAATTAGTTTTTTTTTTTTATTTATCTTATGAAGGGCATGTTCGTAGTAGCAGCTGCTGGTTTTAGGTACAATATTTTGTAGGTCTGAAACAAACATTTATGACTGATTTAATTAATCAACCAAGCAATATGGACCCTCGAGTCCCAAAGAGCAGTAGAAGTGATGTCGGATGGAAACAAGACTCCTTCTTAATGCAGTGTATGTAAAGGACATAATATTTACCTTGAAACTCCACAGCTGACTCTTGACTGTTGTAGTGGCCAGATAAAGATTGGATACTCATGGTACTTAAAATTTGCAATTGTTCATCAGACAATCATATGTGCTCTTCGGATAGCGGTGTTTTTTTGTCTTGTCAAGGACTTCATGTCATGCCAAGTCTGAAATAGATGATTAACAAAAGTAAGTATTTACTGTCATAAAAAAGTCTTTTTCATGAGAGTTAGTTAGAAACAAAAAATATTGGGTTTGAATGGTGGTAATTAGCATGTCATGATTACTATTGTGATATTTTAAGTTGATTGTGGACATGTGTGAGTTTATGATAGATTGAACTTACTTTTCGCCACTCTACCCAGGTTTTCACGGCGCCAGGGACGCTATTGATCTCCTGGATAAGGTTTTCCCATCTTTTTTCGGCTTTCTTTACTTAGAACGAAGCCGTAAAGCGAGCTATTAATCTCGCCTTTTGAGCCACCGTTGGATACGCTTTTTTTTGTTGTTGAAGATCCATTATGTATAAAAAACAATCATGTTTGCAAGCTTTGTTCAAAAAGAATACAAATACTACGTTTAGTTTCTAACACAGAGGTTTCTAACTTCTAACCTAAGATCAATAACAAATTTAATAATAGTAAACAAAGAACTTTATTCACGTTTCGTTTCCCACAAATTCTCTTGGGAACGAAAATAATTTATTTGAGTTTTCCTACTTAGTGTCAATTGTAATAATTAACATAAACATTATAATCTAGTTTAATTTACCGATATCTAACTAATCCAAGCATGGATCTTGAAGAATCTAAGCCTTTAATCAACAGAATGGTCCCTACATATATTTTCTCGATTTCACCGGTTTTCTGTAAACACAGTCGAGAAAAATGGAACGTAATTTGAATGAGAAGAGTCCATCTCATCTCTCGTTTGTCTGAGAATACCAAATGGTTTGTTTTTGGGAGATTATCATGCGACATTGAAAAGTCGAATTCGAGATAAAAATGTCATTCCGCCGAATAGGGCCCCAGACGGGACCGGCTGTAGCTAAGGGTGTCTACACATGGCCTGACCTAACATCGTGTGAAAGGGACAGCTAGATTTGAATTTCACGGGAGCAAAAGAAACGGTTTGATTTATTTTGTTAAGGTTATAGCTTCTCCCTTTCGCTCCCCCACAAACTTATATATAGCCATCTCTTTCAAACGATGTCAAGTCAGGCCATGTAGCGAGGCCTTTAATCAAGGTTTTTAGATTCGGATAATTTCCGGATGAGGTTTGGACATGAATTTAGCATCATTTCGTCCAAGGGTTTGGAGCATTACAGTTTTTTTTTTGTTCATTCGCCCAGTTCTGGGCACGCTAAAGCCATTAAGGCCATACCGACTTGTCTTCCGTATTTTTTTCCCTATTTTATTTTTGCCTCTTTAAGGTGGTACAGACTTTACTAGAAGCTTCTAAGGAGTTTTGGAAACAACACGAAAAGTCACGTTTCACGATATTATACTATTCACCAACACTTACACTTACACGAACACCTAATGGATAAAAATCCACCATTTTTATGCATTAACACTCGATATAACACAAGTATTGGAAAATAATACAATAGCGCGACATGACTTCTTCATGATCCCGCCAAAACTCTCTGGAGCATTATAGTGATCGATCAGGCTTGCCATGTGTTCGGTATGACAAAAATACCAAAGTATAGGTGGCTCAGTAATTTCCATCGTTCATTTTTCTCTTTAATGAACGACTTAACTATCGCATTTGCGACAATGTTGCCGATTGGGGCACGATAACGAAGAAAAGTAGAATAGCCAACCAACCGCCAAGCAGTAGTGTGCAAGCATTACTGTGTTCCGGATTGACGGGCAATGTTACCAGCGTAATTACTGGGCATACAGAGATTAAACATCTAACATCTCAGGGTGTCGAGCACAGTGCATTGCCGCGCATTGTTTTGAACTGTTGAAGTTCAAATATCTGTGTGGCACTGAACTGTTATGGGCAAGCGTGACAATGGCAACAATTTATAAAATATTGCTTTTTTTTTTGGGTGATAACAGTTTGTCCCCGAAACGCGAATTTCATCAAAAATTAGAGAGATTTGAGTTTTTATTTTTTCGTGCTTTTTGGTAATTTTCAAAACCAGATCTGGTAACCCTGATAGTGACTCGTTATTTTAATTGAGTCATAGTACGTAATAGGCATATAACAGTACATAGCCACTTTGAAAACACTTGTACAATCCAAACAATTTTTCTAACTATACAATAAACACTGACGTAAATGATTAGCATCAGTGTTCAAACGAGCACATAAAGGTTTTCAATAACAATACTACTACAAAAGCTATGAAATTAAACCTTTACCCAAAGCACTGCAGAACTTGCTAATTTGATAAGAAGGTTATATTATGTATGACTGTACTGTACGATTATTTATTAAGCACTGGTTAAATGCACAAGACGCGCTGAGCCAAGAAACAATTAAGAGTAAGAGCATATATTTTTTTTACTTGGCACTATTATTTTGTAGTCATTTTTGTTTTTGCGTGACAGCGAAGGCTAAAATAAATGTACATTGCACCTTACATAAGATTAAATGCGGTACGGTCATAATACTCGGTTTAAATTGAAATGATCTTGACTTGATATGATGTAATCAGCCAGTACCTACAGTTAAACTGCTGAGCTTGGCGGCGTATCCAGGGTTCAATTTAAAATTGAGACTAAAACAAGTAGGTTTTTATGCGTGTTTTTTTTTAAAATTCTGTGTTAGTCTTGCGTTGGTGGTCAACATTGAGCAACACGGTACCGGCCCGAACGACAGTCCTGTGATGTTCAATGGTGGTTCAAACAAGATTTTAAAGTTTTGGCGGGAATATAAAGAATTTAGTTGTGTCGCGTCTTTATATTATTTTCCAAAATTTGTGTTATTTCGAATGTGATTGTGTAAAATCGGTGGATTTTATCCATTAAGTGCTCGTGATCATGCATCAGTGTTGGTGAATAGTATAATGTAGTAAGACTTCATATTGTTTTCAAAATTCCGTAGAAGCTTTCACCACCTTACTGAAGCATGGACTGGACAGTGACTGAGACTTAATTTACTTCAAAATATTTTTTAAAAAAAAACAAGAAAATATAAAAAATTTAGTACATTTCGTTTCCACGTTAGACGTCGCATTAACATTATTCAGTTTTTGGATAAACATACTACACAAAGTATTCAAATTTCATGTGTATTACTTACGAACTACAAATCCGTGAAATACAGACGGACAGGCAGCAAAGTGACAACAATAGGGTTCACCTTTGCTCTTTGAGTGCTGAATTCTAAAATGTTTACCCTTGTTACCATTACTAGAAATAGTGTCATAATTAGTTAAATTGTAATACAAATCGCTGTACGCTGAATCACAGGCCTAGAGCCTAGTTCGGTAGCAGTTTACCTGTTTTTATGTATCACCTAACTAGCCACTAATTATTAATGTTATATTGTGCATTCTTTATGAAATAAATTATTATTATTATTATTATTTATTAAATCTACCAGTTGTGTTCCCTAATTATTATTTTCTGGACAAAACGGGCCCGCAGATTTTTTTTTGAGGTGACACTGAGATGAGACGGTAGAATTGGCCATCGAGTATGTCACATAATGCCATTCACATGGCGTGACAACATCTAAAAGTTTTGCGCTAACACCTGGACGAGAATGGCACAAAACAGGGTAGATTGGCGAAAGAGGGAGGAGGCTTATGCTCTGCAGTGGGCTGAATAAGCTACCGATGATGATGATGATCATGATGACATTATTTTTACATACTTATATAATACATAGGATGCAGGATGTAGAACCAAGTTGTGAGATCAGAGAAGCCGAAGCTCATTGTAACAAAGGACAGTGGCTCGGGGAATCCGCAAGATGTTATGACAGGCTTACTACACCTGTGAAAACAAACACATCTGCAAGTCATTCCACTCAGGAATTTGTTTATGCACGTAGTAGTAGTTCAAGGCAAGTTTTACAAGAATTTTTAGCGTTATAAAGACCTGCCTGTTATATGATTCACATAATCAACTGGGTGAGAACCAGCAAGACCAGGGACCCTATTCCTGTGCGCTCGAGATTATCTCGATGACTGTCTCTCTAATTTAAAATTTAATGGGAGTGAGTGAGAGAGAGATAAAAATGTCATTTCTCCGAATAGGGGCCCAGCAAGTATCATAACAATTATCTAAAAAAACTTTCGTAACAGAATGATATCGGGCGTAAGTAAATGGAAACAACATTTTTCATACACTTTCCGCCGAATACGTAGTTTTTTCGATAGAAGTTACTTATGCTAGGGGGTGTTTTAACGAAACTGTGCGTAGCCTCATTTCATCATGTTCGTTCATCGAGCAGTTCATCAGGACTTTCTGTATCCGATCAATAGTACCTGTGACATTATCGAAACGCACTTTATATGTGTTCTTCTGTTAATATGTTTTGTCTCCACACGTGTATTTAGCCAGTGTCAAGTGTAATATTTGAAGTGAAGTAAAATATTTCATAATTAAAATAAGCCTCAGTAATAGTCTGTCAAGCAAAGTAAGTCACGGTCAAGTCCACGTCGTGCCCCAGTAAAGTGGTGGAGTCTTTACTTTGTGGTGGTTTTTATGGAGTATTGGAAACTACACAAAGAGTCACTTTTCACATTATACTATGACACTAACACTCGTGCACGTTCACGAACACTTAATCCACCATATTTATTTATTACCATTTGTCACACTCACCAAGATGGACAGGAGAGTGATGAGAACGGACACAATGTCAAGTCGTTACCTAGAACAGCCTCCTGTTCTGTAACGAAACATTATGTCAGTATTTTTGTGTTACAAATTAGTTTTTTTTTAAATTTATAATATAAAAAATATAAATGGCGAAGGCTGTGGTTTGTTATTTCATTTTATCTTGTCTTAAAATAAGGCCTTAGAGTTCAATGTAGCGCAGGCATTAATGTACTGAAAAATAAACTACGCCAATGAAATTAAATTACACGCAAGAAATCAATCACGCGTCTGATGGCTCAACATTACCTCGAACCGACCGGCAGTCATAATATTAAAAGCCGCCATAAGATCCCACCGTGATGCCTGGATATAGAGATCAAAATCGCATATGTAATTATTACATACTGCAACAAAATATTTAGCCGTGACATTGATGGATCATATCGTAATCACGAGAGTAATGGTGTGAGCACAGTGAAACAAACATTGATAGTTAGCGGCCTCACAAAATTAGCATTACCTATCTTAACTAGCGACAATCTTTGCTGCATTGCACTTGATTTCACAAGATCGTCTTGTAGACAGAGTGATCTCATTACAATGTTTTTATTTATTTTAGCGTGTTCCGTCCCATCTATCCTAGTTTCACACTTAACATTTTAAAGCTATAGTGGTCCAATTGAATCTACTGATTAGCGACCCATGTCCATTGACCTATCCAGTTCCGCTTCAGTTTGGCGGCCTTCTGACCAACGTCTCCGATTTGCGTTTTTGAGCGTAGTACCTAACTATATTATTAACTATAACTAACTATGTTATTTGTAATACGGTCTGTTTGTATGACTCTTAAGATACTGTGCTCATTGGCTCGCTGGCAGACCCTGAGAGCGAACTTCATCTTTTGTCTTTTGCAATTAGCTATTTGAGTATTTTATGTTGTATTTTAAGTTTAAAGTCCCATAAACCATTTTACATTTCCACACAAGTATTTACGTTTGTAGCTTATTAGTAATTTTTCACGGTCATAGTTCGGGTCGAACACCAAGTATAGTAATGTTTGCTCGAAGATTCTCCACTGTTTATTGACTGTGAGATATGCTAGTACATGACAGCATGACGAGCGAACAGACACACAATTAGTGCTGTTACCTTCTGAACACGTCATATTGATTGTATCAATTGATTCTGTGTTACGTACTGGCAGCATTTGTGAACTTCTTTAGGCGTGGAAGACAATCAAATCAATCAATCTCACTGTATTTAGTCGGAGCACTAGACTTGTTGAGATGTAAATATGACGTCAAACATAACAAAATTGATACTTGCTTACCTATGTACATATGTACCAACAATAACAATGATGAAAGATCAACTGTTAGATTTGTAAATAAAATGAGTTTTCCAAAAAAAAAAAAAAAATTGTTCTAATATACTTACTAAATGGCGTAATAGACCTATCGTTTTACTTGTCATTGTCATTTCTGTCGAAATCTTAGACGAAGCATCATATGATGCTAAATCCATGGTCGAAATATTTTATGTTTATTTTTTAAATCGTAAATGTTGGCTCCACATGTTGTGTATTTAGCCAGTGTCAACTATTTTAATATTTCAAATGAAGTCAAATACATAGTTACATTACTTGAAATTGTCTAAATACACACGTGGAGCCAAAAAACACGGAAAAACAAGGCACACGTAATTTTTTTATGTCTTTCATGTCTTGACAGTGACAGCAAAACCTCAAGGTACATCTAACGCCATCTATTGGGTACTTTTATTACCAGGATTTCTTTTTTTTTGGAAAACGCCTCATTGCCTACAGAATAAATAACAGGCTATAAAATTTTAACCCCCGAATATTGAAACGTTTGTTAACTTTGACGACAGAATATTTCTATTGCTGCCTTTTTCATTTGCTTAGGGCTAGACAAAGGCAGTATTAGAATCAATCTGTTGTCAAAGTTAATGAACGTTTCAGTATTCGGGGGGTAGACTTATACATGGTACCTAATTATTTGTAAGTAGTTATACTCACAGTTTATGTTTCCGAGATGAATATGTAATTTGTGCATTCTCGCGATGCACACTAAATTAATAATCCTAACTAATATTATAGATTCGAATGTAACTCTGTATCTCTGTTCATCTGTCTGGGTGTTTCTCGCGTTATCACGGCTAAAGGGCTGAACGGATCTGTGATATTTCCTTTTATGTGTATATTTAGTAAGTGGAATTAAACTGCTTTTATTTTATTTGTTTGTTTTATTTCCCTATTAACCGCCACCTATTTAACTTATATTTCTAACTTAGTTTTACGTAGCACACCAATATTTAGAGAGAGAGGGGAGAGAGAGGTAGATATAGGAGCTGTCAGTTTACGGAGTATGCTACAGGATCAAACTGAATTTTTACATAGATGTAGCTTAAGGGTCGGCGACGGACAAAGGCTACTTTTTGTTTGTAGATCCAAACGTGCGAAGTCGCGAGTAACAGCTAGTATTATAATAAAGCCTTGTTAAATATCACGAGGACCGGTTTTGGAGTTGAGCCATGAAAAGGATACATACGGACCTTTGATGTAACTTTGAATTTTCTTGCCCATCAAACCGATCAATCAATTTTTATTCATTCCACGTCAAAGTAAAAGAATCGATACTAAGAATGCCATTTCATTATCATTTCGTGACTTGTGAACACTTTAAAATGCCAGTATTAGCCAGGGTTCGCTTGACACGCACTAATTTGCAAACAAAGAGCATAATACGACAAAATTACATTAAAACAGCCTTCACCAGACCTGGGTTTATTGGCAGCTTCATCGAACGAACTACCTGTAAGCTAAACGACGTAACTATAGCCAAGTGTACCGTGTTTATACTGGTAAAAATCATCTAAAAACTGGAAGACGAAATCGCTAATTGTAGCTAGTCTAAGTTTATTTTATCATGGCATTGACCGCAGCCGCAACATATATATACTGCTTATAAATTTACACCAATTGTTCTTGCAACACGTCATGCCGCGGTCAAATTTGTTTTTACTTTAGATAAAAACATTGGGAACAACTTCCGCACATCTGTATCTGACTGTTTCATCTCGTTAAAAATGCACCTATCATTGGCACAGTTCGTAGCTCGAGTGACGACTACTGTTGGAGGATTGATCCGGAAATCTCTCTCACATTTTATAAACAGTCTATTTCATACGTTCCCGGCATGCAGAGTCCCGGTTACATCGAATATCACTACGTCGTCGCTACCAGATATGTAAACTATTTGAAATGCAAATACAAAATTTAAAATACCTATTTTTATTTTGTATTTGTACATGCGAAAGTATGTGTGTAAGTGTGTAAATTTGTAAATATGTTGTTCCTGTTCAACTCTACAACGGATGTGGATGAAATTTGATATGGACTGTGGAGGTAGCTTATTCACTAGATTAACACAGGCTACTTTTTATCCCGGACAATTATTCGGTTTCTTAGAATAGCGGGTGAAGCCGCAGGGCGCAGCTAATAATAAATAAGGCACATACTCTTTGTGGCTCATTTCATGTTGTTCAAGTAAACAATCATAATCTTATGAATTCGGTACAGTGGGCTTATCCTATAACTCTGAAAGCGATAGCGAGAGTTGCGCGAGCGGGACCGCGCATAGTGCGACTGAGTTGGTACAAGCGAGATGGCATGCTCTCGCAATCAGAATCACGAACGTTTCAAAGTTAGAGGATAAGCCCGCTGTATTCCACACATTAACCCACTGGGTGGTTGGAAAATAATGGCAGCGTAAATACCTCTTGGAACCAATTTAAATAAATAATTGCCCATCATTATACGTGATTACTTGGAAGCAGAAAATTTTGAATAATTAAATATGACTCCACCTTGAGGAAATCTGATAGATAATAACTGTGAAATGTACCATATCGGGAAACACAACATTTCAATTTATCTAAGTACCTACCTACCTTACGACACAAATTGAACAAGCGGTGCGGTTTCATAGCAATTTTCAAGCCGGTTTTGTTTTGCTACACGAATTAGTTGTTGTATATTTATATTGATCGATTGTGTCATTATTCATAAGTTTTTAAAATTATTGAATGATTGTTCGTGTCATTAATTTACAGATTGCAATCTAACTAATGTAATGGAGTCAGTTAAATACTTGCAGTTCGCAAACTTTAAATTACTAATAGATTCGTTTGGCGTATTAGAACTCACTTGCTGAGGCCGCCTGGGGAAGTGCCACACCTTTGCCAGCTATAATCGCCAAGCAGTAGTGTGCACATATTAATGTGCCGCATTGAAGAGCAAAATTTCCAGCGAAGTTACTAGACATAAAGATCACATCTTATATCTTAGGGTGACGAGCGCAAGACATGGCCGCGGAGGGTTTTGATATGATAAAGTTAAAAATCTGGGTCGCCTGAATTGTTATGGGCAAGCTTTACGTTTACCATCATGCTAGCGAAATGCCTTTCTTCTCACTCAGTTGCATAAAAAAATCACTAAAATAACTAAGTTCTATCATGTAACGTATATCAATATATATAAAATAAACCCCTATTTATCCTGGTCACGCTAGAACTTGAGAAAAGCTGGACCGATTTTGATTATTTATTTTTGTTGTTTTCGTAATTGTGAGGACAAGGTTTATATGAAGAGTTTAGCGAGGCCAAAGGCAGAGCTTTGCGGGCATCGGCTAGTAAGTAATGAAAAAACAACAGTGAACACAGATGAAAGTAGGTGAAATGAAGCAAGGGGGTTTAGTGGGATAATGTTATATTTTGGTCGTTTCCGGCCCTTATGCAGGAACTTTTGATGAATGGTCTCTGCAGGGATGGATGGATACGGGATGAGATGGCATGAGGTACACCTGAAAAAAAAAAACAACCAAAATATTAGGGTTTATGAATCATCGCACTGATAGACAAGAACAAGCACAAGAATACGGCATCGATATCCCCTGTATGCTTGTAGTAAGAGCCTACCAGACCTCGAGGCCCGGGGTTCTTTGAAGTGGGATCTTACCATAACCTAAACGATCCCAGGGAGGAAGATGACGTTGAGTGGCTGACGTTGTAGGCGGAGATATTGCGGGATAGTATGTAGCTGTAAATAGCTGTAGGGGGAGGCCTATGTTAGGGGGAGGCCTAAGTTAGGGAGTTGCTTATGTTCAGCAGTGGTCGTCTTTTGGCTGATAATGCAATGTAATGTAGCTGTCCAGGGATAAGCTGTACACAGTGCTGACGGCTCCGGTGAGATCCCGGAACCACCCGTCGAGCACCAAGCTAGGAGGTTTTAGGCAATATCATCATCATCATCAGCCAGAAGACGTCCACTGCTGAACAAAGGCATCCCTTAAAGCGCCACATCGACCGACAACGTGCCACTTGCATCCACCGATTGCCCGCGACTCTCCACTACTGTCCACCTAGACCCCGTCATCGTGGTTGGCCGTAAATCGTGATTGGTGTGATTAGGGAATATAATCCCCAAAGCAACAGTCGCGATTTCCCTCTCGTCAACAAAAGAAGGGTGAGTCATGATAATAATTTTAGCGGACATGAAATGAGGAATTCGTAAATAATCTGTATGACGAACAATCGTCGATCAACTTCGTACTAAGTAAAGGGCTCCTTCTTGAAATCCGTGTTCTAGTTGATTCTGTTCATCAAAATCTATAGTCTTTCATCAGCAACATCATCAGCCAGAAGACGACCACTGCTGAACATAGGCCTCCCCCTTAGAGCGCCACACCAACCTACAAAGTGCTACTTGCATCCACCGGTTGGCCGCGACTTTCACAATGTCGTCAGTCCACCTAGTGGGAGGCCTGCCTACGCTGCGTCTTCCAGTCCGTGATCGCTAATCAAGAACCTTTCTTCCTCACTGGTTATCGGTTCCTCTAGTGATGTGGCCTGCCCAATGCCCATTGCCACTTCAGCTTGCGCACTCTCTACAGTCTTTAAAATCCTGTTATTTGTTTTTGTAGTAGTTGGAAATATCTAATAAAAACTTTTCGTGTTCCGAACTGTTTAAAATATTTTCGAGCCTATTTAAATTGCGATATAAAATATTCGACCGTTTTGTCCAGGTGCCAAATACTTGTCGCTGTTCCCATGGACGCTGCAACAAAATATCTCTACTCCATTCTGATACAAAAATAGGCCAATAAATATGTAGTTCGGTAGCAGTAGCTGTTAAATTTAGTTTCGTTTAGGCCACGTTTTCGGCGGAAGCGGGCAGCGCAGCGGTAGAGACAACGCAGCTTCATGCGTACAGAGCTGCTTTGCCACTGCACGGGGCGACCCGCTGTCCTCATTGAGAACAATTCCATCAAAATACATTTGTTTTCTCAAAACATAGTGCAATCAATTCAAATCGCTTTTTAGGTCCATCATTACAAAATTGTAAACAACATACGTTTATCTGTCATCATCATTATTGAAAATCTCGCTTCACCTTAGTCCTTCCGCTTAGGTTTTGTCGCATTCGATATTTGAAATTGCATAGCTATCGCTCTGTTTCTCGTGACATTAGCGTTTCGCGGTTAGTCTGTTATCACCCCCTAAATCTTTTTTTTTTGGGTCATTGTCTTGGATAAACCATAATCTATGCCGCTATATTTTATTTTTGTCTAAAAATTATTATGGTATTCTTATAACATCTACTTTACTAACTTCGTCGTATTTTCGACGCAAAAAAAATGTAACTTTAAGTACCTATAACGAATATATTGCGAAATTAAAAAAAAAAACATACATAGCATAGCAAACAAGCATAGTTTTTCACGGTGTACATAATATATAGAAAAATCACCGAAATCGGATAACATTTAGAGGTGGGTATCAGACTACGCTTTTTTATGGACAAGACGGGCGGTATACTCAATTCCTCTCTGTAACATTGTTTTTTAAATCGGATGTGATTATAAATGCATAACTATATTAGATCACCACCCCCTTTCTGACGTCGACGTGGCCCCACTCGCTGCCTGTCTGCTAAGGTCGAAAACGCGGCCTTCCGCATAGTTACTAGAAACGTGAGTTCCTGTCAAAATGCAGACTTTGTTAGCTTAATTACTTCAGTAAAATGTGGCTCACAAACTAAACACCAGTAGCGGCTGTGGACGGGGACGTAACTCGGCAAATGTCGCTGAGAAAATATAAGTAGAACATTAGTTATGTTTATGTAATTATGCGACTGTATAAATACAAACTAGATACTACACCATCATTCAAATATGTCATAAAAACCGATTCAAGCTAAAGTGCGCTTCCAACTTTCTTCTAACTGCGTCGAATTACCTATTCGTGCGAGACTGAGATGAGCATGTGTTATGGGCGAGGCGCGGCGCTTTACGTCCGTGCCCTAACGCGGGTCGCCTGCGACTGAGTCCAAAATGATGCGTAACTATGCGTATGCTACTAATGCGATGATAAGCACCATGAAGTCGGTGCCATTGTTAATGTTTTTTCATCCGGCCCTTACGAAGTAAAGAATGCAAGTACTTCAACGGTTCAGTCGGAAGGATGATAGTCTTATCCTAACTGCTAACGGGTATCACACCTAGAGTGCGGTTTAAAATGCGCGCACAGTTACCAATGTTACCATTTGCACTGCCAGCGTGCAAACAGTCGGTTCAAGATGCGCATTTATAGGCTCCTGTCAGCCACATGACGTCAGGAGTGACGTCATTTTAGCGTGCTCACGGTGCTCACAACAATGAGGTAGTGCACTCTGTGCGCTAATGTCAAATTCAAATTGTCATTTGTGAATTCCGTTATTCTCTGTTTTCTAAAGAAAAAATGGATTTAATGCAGGCCACAGTCTTCTGTGAACACAGAAATTAAACTGTGGCCATCAAATTATGAGACACTGACCCCCGAATACTGAAACGTTTGTTAACTTTGCCAAAAGATTAATTCTAATACTGCCTTTGTCTGGAACTAAGCAAATAACAAAGGCAGCAATAGACTTAATCTGTCGTCAAAGTTAACGAACGTTTCAGTATTCGGGGGTGAGACAGATAACCTGAAAATTAAACTATCTGACATAAGCACGGTAATGAACGGTTTAATTTGTTGGTGCACTATTAGCGTACTAACAATTGAAACCGATCGTTAGCAGTGTTTGTGGTTTTTGCACTGTGAGCTCATTTTAAACCGCACTCCTACAGTTTATTTTATTAGAAATGCGAAAGTAATTTCGGTTTCTCGTACGTTTGTCAAACTCATGTCAACTTAACACACCAAATATATAAGCTCATTGGTTTAAGACAGCCGATGAGCAACAGGCAACCAATGAGTGTTCACTAATTACGAGTATAACAAACGTAAGCGAAACGAAACCGGAGGTAACTCTACTTAACTGTCAGTTCTAATAGCCAATATCTTTTTACGCGACTGCCCAAGAAGGAGGGTAATGTTTTTGGGGTGTATGTAAGTACGTTTGTGTGTTCATATATTACCCCTGTAGCCTAAACGTCATGACCGACTTTGACGAGAGAGGTGTTCTTTACGTCCGGAACTCCGGAATAGCATAGACTACATTTTGCAGTAGGGTATTTTTTCTCATTTAATTTTATTACTTATTATATTATAGATAAAAGAACATAGATAGCTAGGGTTTATTATAAACTAGCTGCGCCCCGCGATCTCATATGCTATCCTAGAGAAATCGTTTATACTTCCGGAAAAGTGTTATATGTGTACCCATCCAAGTACTATGTTTTTGTGTGTACCCAGAGTATGCGCTACTTTAATATTTTTAAGGAGTTGAATGGGAAACGCACGAGAACAGATACTTTCGCATCCGTTATATTAGTGTGATAATGTGATTGTGATTTGGTCCCTGAAATACATGAATTGGCGTAGATCCCAGCTCAACATATAGAGACATACACCGCACAGTGCGATAACGACTGGGATCAAAGTGGATGAATGGGTTTTAGAGCACGTTGCATACCTACTCGTCCAAATACGCATTTGATTACGCGCAGGCAAGCGTAAATAGCTAGAGGCGAAGTTGCCTTCCAATATCTACCAGTCTACCAGCGGAGCGTTGGATGTCCAGCAGCGAGATGGGTCGACGATAAAATAATAATATTACTAGTAGTTCGCGCCGAACTCAGACCTCGCGACCCCTATATCTTCACAACCCCTGGACCGATTCAGCACATATTCGAACTTAAAAATTGTATTGAACTAAACTACTTGCCTACAATAATTTCATGAAGATCGGATCAAAGGTTCGCAAGTTATCATCAGACAAATATACACACAAACATATAAACATACATACAAATGCCGATTTGTCCCAGTAAACTCTGAGACCTTCGCTTCGCTCGGTCAATTAAAATTTAAGTAAAATAACTACTATAAGTACTTAGTATTATAAAAAACACAAAAATATAAAAGTATTAAGTACTTTAATAACTGAAACCAATGCATTATGATGTAATATATCTATCACTGAATATTATTGTAGTGTACAAGTAAAATACTTAACTGAATGACAAATATAAAAAAAGTTTAGAAATATTTAAGTCCATTATTTTTTAATGTATTCATGGTAATTAAATAATTGTTTAATAAAAATACCGAATAAAATGTATAAGATTGGATCACGATGGGAAGGCCACCTACCAATATACAGGTGTTTTCACATCTAGTCTGGGGGCTATGGCTGCAATTTTAATGTTATGGACCGTTATGCAATAAAAATGATTAAAAAATTCAAAATGTATACAATATCGCCCATCAGCCAGTGACTGCCCGAAAAGGGGTTATAGTACTCATCATTATGAACATCTTTTACTATGGGGCCAACCCTGAAATCGAGAAAAAAAATCTGCTGTTCCATACATTTTGTCGAGTGTCATTGACACTTTTCTATGGATCGGATCGACCGGTTGGCCACCCCTGCTCTAGGCGACTTTGCCTTCGAATATCTCGAACCTCAGCGGAGCGTTGGTTGTCCAGCAGCGACATGGGTCGACGATATTGTATATCGGATCGAACGGACGACCAATTGTCGCAGACCGAGGCAGATTAAACAACAAGAGAGAGACCTATAATAATACCGAATAATAATAGCATGCTATATTTAAGATTATAGAGCTTATGTTAGTTTTGTTTTCTCTAAGTTTATTACGTAGCATTTTTTAAATTTGTCGTCATCATCATCATTATCAGCCAGACGTCGTCCACTGCTGAACATATCCCCTCTTTAGACCGCCACACCGACCGACAACGTGACACAGCATCCACCGGTTGCCCGCGACTTTTAATTTGTTACACAACGTCATATAGATACGCGTATTACCCCCGAATACTGAAACGTTTATCAACTTTGATGACAGATTAAGTCTATCGCTGCCTTTTTCATTTGCTTAGTGCCAGACAAAGGCAGCATTAGAATTAATCTGTTGTCAAAGTTAACAAACGTATCAGTATTCGGGGGTTAGGCTAGTACATCATTCGTCTTTTAAATCTTCTACGATCCTCTCCATCCCAAGGTTGCCTGGAAGAGATATTTTTCCTGGATATTTTTCCTTGGCACGCTATTACTTGGCTGGACCGATTTTGATTATTTCTTTTTTCTTGTGTTCGTAATTGTGAGGACAAAGTTCTTATCCAGAGTTTAGCGCGGCCGAGGGCCGAGCTTCGCCGGCATCAGCTAGTTCATTGTAAAAATATCCTTGTGAGCAAAACAAACACTGTTAGTATAAAAATAGAAAAAATAACTATAAAAACAGACTGTATCACTATACACTTACAGTTCCGTATGTTTTGACAGCCACATCTGTGTATTACAACTGGGGCGTTACAAATTAGCGTGATGAAACCTTGGCTCTCAATAAATGCTTAAATCTTAATTGTTAACATTTTATTAGTACTTTTGTAATATATACACATACTAGCTGCGGCCCGCGGTTTCACCCGCTATTCTACAGGAACTCAGGGTAAAAGTAAACTATGTGTTATTCCAGGAAATAAGGTACCCCCATACCAAATTTCATCCAAATTCGTTCAGCCGTTACAGAGTTAAAAGGGAACAAACACACTTACATACAAACTTTGGCATATATAATATTGGTGTGATAGTGGTAACACATCTATAAAATAGGCAGCGACAAAACAAGATGAAATAGGAGGAACATACATTTTTCTCTCTTTCTCCAGTTAGACGGCACTCTGTGCGAACCAGATCCTCAGGATGGTGGGATAAGATTCAATTGAGTGTAGGTACCCAAGATTGTAACGCCCAAGTAAATACAATTTAATCACTTCTCATATCACACTAATATTATAAATGCTAATTTGTGTGTAAGTATGTAAGTTAGTAAGAATGTTTGTTCCCGTTTAACTCTGTAACGGCTGAACGGATATGGATGAAATTTGGTATGGAGGCAGGTTATTTTCTGGATTAACACATAGGCTACTTTTCATTCTGGAAAAATATTCGGTTTCTGTAGAATAGTGGGTGAAACAGGGGCTCGCAGCTAGTTATAAATATAAAGGAGAATAGCATAATTGATATCAATAAATAATTACTACTACTGAGATGCCCCGTCACGGGGATGACATAGAATAGAACACACACAAAGTCTTGCTCAACGTCAAAGTCAACTAACACCTAGATCTAGAACAGATATCTAAATTCAACATTCAAACATCTGCCTGGCTGGGAATCGAACCCGGGACAGCCAACTCATCAGGCAGATGCGCAACCAACTAAGGTAGGAGGGTCATCAAATGACAGCATGTTTCAGTTGACCCCGAAAACCCAAATTCAATTTCCGGCTGGGCAGTTATTTGAATTACTTTGAATACCAGTTCTAAATGAGTTTTCTTTGCCTATGATCTGTGGTATCTTTAAGATGGGAACCCTAATGAGGAGCTATGAAGATGTTACTGTTAAATGAGACTTTGACATTTTTGGTAATTGAACATGAGATGTTAACAACCTACTTTGATAAAAATGTGATTTTTCTTTTTAGAGTTCCTCATTCTTTATTTAGATTAAAAATCTTATTTTATGATTTATGTTTTTTTTGTTCTGTTATCTAGTATTGTATGGTGGGAAAACATTATTACATGACATTTTCTCGATTAGAAAAGACCTTGATTTACACACATTTTTCGCTGGCGCTCGGAGCCCCTAGTGTATATTTGAGTGATTATTAGCTAATAGTGAGGTAATAATAATATCTAGTTTTGCATGGCACAGAATTTCGATTGATTTCCTGGTTTGGATGTAATTAGCAATTATCTGCTTTTTTTACTAGCGCACGCTTAATCCATTTTTTTTAATCTGCGCGGGAAAGTGTTTAACCTTACCTTTCTCTCAATACCCTCTTACATAAATACATATAAATAGACTTAGAGTGGTTAGCCCTGATGTTGGAGTTTTTAGACCATCATATTTGAGAGAATCTGAAGATGAAACTCATCTTCAGATTTACCTGGTCAAATATAAATTTGTACCATATTTGTGGATATTTCAGTCCCACATTCTCTAAAAGAGTTGTTCATAATTACATTAAGCTCATTTCGTTTTATTGCCACCGTTTCATGTAACCCTGAATGTGTTAACAAAAATAAGAAATGAGAAATAATAAACTCAGATTGAGTTTTTTATTTATTTACTGTTTTTTTTTTTTGTTAATTAATCTGTGACGTATGGTTTATATTCTTACTAGAATGTGATTTATAATTTTTAAAACTGCTATAATAAAGTTCTTATTTTAAGCACAAGTAAATAATGTGGTGAAGTAATTATTATGTTTTATACACAGCAATGACAACAACACCAGGAAAACATGATATCATTGTGTTCATAACAATACTGATCCATAACTGGCTAATGCTTATAGTATTTAAATTATTAAATTGCCGCTCAAACCGGGACGTTCTAGTCAGCCCACAGACTAAGCGATTTAATTTTGCGCTATGCGCCTCATTGTAAACAAATAATGTATTTTTAATTTTTACTATTACCTGCGTCTTACATCAAGTAGGATTCGAATGTATTAAGCGGGAAGCTTACCATATAAAGTCCTTGCAGTGCGAGCAGAATGTAGGCTGCTTGAAGAACCGCGGCATGAACTTGTGGTCTTTCACCAGGTAAACATTTTTCTTCTTGAGAGCGCCTTTGCGGCCTCGCAGACGGAAGACCCCTGGGACGATGTCGCCACCGCCTTCATCACAATTATTCTCCTCGTCCGCCATGGCGCGAGGTGGCACAAACGCCGGTGGATTTGGAAATAATTACTCTCTCACAATTTTTAGCGATGGGAGCGCGCACGTACGAACAACCGCACTCAACCGAAATTCATCGCGATTTGTCAATTTTGCCATATTGCGAAATTGTCAATAAAAAGTGCTGTCAATGTCATAAAATGTCATTGTCAAACCGAACTAAAATGCTGCCACATCGTGAAACACCAAGACAAACCGTCAAATACTGACTGCGAAAGCGCCCCGGGGGCGGCCAGTTTCTCGTAAAAGAGAACACTTTATTTCACGACGTAGATTTCTAATCTTATTTTTTTTCCATCACAAGATTCTAAGCAATGCCATATTTTTCTATTTTTTTTGCCTTATTTGACCCACACCTCCAGGCACGCCCACTTCGGCTGTTACAATTGACTGCAAAGCAGGCCTTGTGTGTGGTGGTTACCGCAGGCGACGTCTTTCTGTGACGAAGCATTAAATTGGAATTTGACTAATCATCAGTCTGTTTTCGACGTGTAAACTTGAAAATCAGTTAAATGATGTATTGTCATAAATATTATTTAATCATGAACGCACCCGTAGCCTGCCCAGAAATGGGCGATTTTTTTTATTAACGCTGAACGCAGTCATCATCTGTGGACAATTTGCGAATTTTTTCGGGCGGGCACGGTTTGGCCGTTAATTTGAGTTGTTCATGTTATTTTCTGAAAAATACGAAATGCACTTGCCAAAAAATAGTGAACGTAAAATTAATAAACTCTAAAACACTTAATTACTGGATATTAGTATTTTTAGTGCGTGTTATTACTTTTCATGTGTGTTAGCTAGGAGATTTGATAAAAAATGAGTTCAGAAAATTCAGATTGTGGGCTAGGCATCGCATTATCTCTCGTGGCTCAATTTGACGATATAAATCGTTTAAACAGTGTCCTGAATAACGGAACCGCCGAAGAATGTAAGTACCTGTCTTTCAGAATCTTTCGCCAAAACCGTATCAAGTTTTAAGAACTGAAGGTAAGAGGGTCGACCTATCCCCGGTCGTTTGTTTGCTTTTATTGCTTCGCCCTTGACAAGTCTCGGACAAAAAACCTTCGAAAAAAAATTTGCATTCACAAATTATCTCGTTAGCAAATAGAACTGTTTCTTGTCGCAATTAACATAATACACTCAAGTTTTATTGTTAAACAGTTAGATAGCATTCAAAAAGCATTTGGTGGCTATATTAGTACAAGAGTATGACAAGTCATGAATGCTGACAAATTATGCTGTAGGTAGGGTTGTCTTATTGTACACTTACGTACATAATAATTAGTAGTTCGCGCCGAACTGACACCTCGCGGCCCCTATAACTTCACAACCCTTGGACTGATTCAGCTCATATTCAAACTCAAAAAATTGTATTGAAATGAACTACTTACCTGCAAAATTTAATGAAGATCAGATTGACAGTTCTTAAGTTATCGTCAGACAAATAAAAATATACATAGAAACATACTGCACAGAACTCGCCACCTTAGTATTTTTACCATCCACTCTTATTTATACACTGAAGCTCCACCATTTTGCCATCTACACTGCCGATAAATTCAACAAAATCCCGCCATCCTTGTACAGAGCTGAAGCGTGTGTTATTCGAATTTGGAATGATTATTATATTATATAAAGTTAATATTATTATAATCTTAGCAACTTTGAGCAAGGTTTCTTCTAAACTCTGCATAAGAACGGTGTGAACTTATTGATTCGGGGGTATAGGCCACAAAAGGTGCAGCTTTAACAGGAACCCTTAAAGTGAATGTTGTTACAATGTTATTAATTTCACTTCCAGGTTTCATAGCATTTCTGAGGCAGACAGAATGGGTCAGGGGGCAGTGGGCAGCTGCCGAAGCAGAGGCCCGTCGCCTCCAGTCGGAGCTGGACGAGTCTTTGCGGACCCTTGCCAAGTGGGAAGCCAAGTTCTCTCACGTCAGGAAACTGCTGGACGGAGAGAAAAGGGAGAAGAATATTGTGCTGAAGAAGTATAATGAGCTGGTATGTATGTCATCCTAACTAATATTATAAATGCGAATGTAACTCTGTCCCTCTGTCTCCCTATCTGGGTGTTTGTCGTGTTATCATGGCTAAACGACTGAACGGATCAACCTGAATTTTTGCATATATAGTATAGCTTAAGGATCGGAGATGGACATGGCTTCTTTTTTTTTGAAGGTCCACAGTAACAGCTAGTAAGTGCATAGAATATTGCTGATGGAATTCAAATGATAATCGTCCATGAAGTCCTAGCTCCTACCGGTTCATCATTGTAGCATTCATAAAAATTTTCATAGGCATATTATTATAATAGAGTATACCGCCATCTCGTCCAAACGAAAAGTGTAGTCTGATACCCACCCCTAAATGTTATCCGATTTTGATGATTATAGATATTATCTACACAGTTTAAAACAACTATGTTTTGTTTGTTTTTTTTTGTAATTTCGCAATATGTCCGTTGTTATAGGCACTTAAGTCACAAAGTTTTTGCATCGAAAACTACGACAAAGAAAAGTAGTTGTTGTTAGAAAACCATTTTTTTTTTTTTAAAACATAACATAGCGGCATAGATTATAGTTTATCCAAGACATTGACACCAAAAAACAAAAGATTTTGTTAAGATTTAGAGGGGTGTTAATAGACTACCCTCGAAACGCTAATTTCACCAAAGTTAGGAAAATTCAGTACCTCTCTATCGCACGCACGAGAAACAGAGCGACAGCCATACAATTTCAAATATCGAACGGTCCAAAACGTCGCGAAAGGTCTATCCTCTTAATTGCTGTTCAAAAAGTTCACTGAATAGACTAAACAAAGTCTCTTTTTTGTCTTGCTTATTTTGCCTTTAATTTATTATGCTGCCCTTCTCCCACAGTGCAAACAATTAAACTTGGCCCGAGACCTACTGTTCAACGACAACAGATCCAAGCTAAACGATGAGACACTGCAGAAACTGGCATTCCTCAATGGAACAGCCCAACAGGATCACAACGCTAAGCTTAATGGAGTGCCGGAGCTTAATTCCACAGGTGAAATGTTGTTATCTACTAGCTGCACGTCAGAGCTTCATCTGCTATTCGACAGGAACTGTACATTTTGTCTGGAATAAATTTTGTTTGTCAAAATCCATTTAGGAGCTGTAGAATTGAATGGAAACTCATGTACGTTCAACATTCAAAATGTCGTAAGTCCACCTCCCACATGGTGGACTGACGACGTTTTGAATGGCGCGGGCAACCAGTGGATATAAGTTGCAAATTGTCATTCAGTGTGATGGTCTGAGGCCTTTGTTCATCATCATCAGCCAAAAGACGACCACTGCTGAACATAGGCCTCCCCTCTTTAGACTGCCACACTAACCGACAACTTGCCACTTGCATTCACCGATTGCCTGCGACTTTCACAATATCGTCGGTCCACCTAGTGGCATTTGTTCAGCAGTGGACATATTCAGGCTGCTGATGATGATCATGAAAGAAATCATTGCATTACCTTAATGTACTTATACTATACTATTATTGAATGATTATTCCTTGGTATTTCTAGGCACTCTCTTGTCAGAGATGTCATACTCTCGGTCCGAAGACGACCTGGATCTGTCTATCGCATCGTCTCGCCGCTCGTGGGTGCAGCGCGGCGGGTGGAACGCGCGGGAGTCGCAACCCGCTACCAAGAAACGACGCTCCTCTTCATCCTCTGCTACTAAGGTATGTGCCCCATATACACATACATACTATACACAGTTACCTGTTCCTGAACATCATTAAATATTGTCCTTTACTTGCATACTGTACATACTCATTTACTAAACAAATCAGGCCACACACATTTATCAAACCGAATACACAATCACCAAACAAATACTGTTACCAAGCTCAATTAATCGCTACAACGCCAAGTACAATACAGCTACAGAGCTCAATGCACAGTTGCAAAGGCACAACACCAGTGCCTACCTTCAGGGAAAGGACATTCTACATCTTGCAGGTCCAAATAAGACAGAAGCGAAATAAAACTTAGAGTGATTTCCAGCTTTGAGAGATATGTGAGTGCTTGGAAGATATCTTGACAGTCATTTGACTGTGTCCGAATGTACTTTAAAAATATTTATGAATGTAAATAAGTGATTAAATACACATTACAGACGGTGGAGCTCCACGGTGGTAAAGTGCTGGCCACCGCCACCACCACCCTCACACTGGAGCGCACTCCAACCAAACAGGATCTGAAACCGCCAATGAACTTCGTAAGTAAATTCTTTGCATTATATAATTATAATAGATTCTTAAATGAACAATCTTTAGGATTAAATCATTTAATATTTATACATTATCTAAAAGTGATTGATGTTTATCTTCAGCCCACATCACTCCAACTTTGGACATGGCAACAGTTAACACTTTAATGAGGCGTTTTCCAAAAAAAAAAAATATAGTTCTAAAATACTTACTAGATGGCGTAATAGTCCTATCGTTTTACCTGTCATTGTCATTTCTGTCGAAATATTTTATGTTTATTTTTTAAATCGTAAATTTTGGCTCCACACGTTGTGTATTTATTCATATTCATTTATTACTTGCGAGAGTAGGTAGAACAATTTACATTGTGGTCTTAAAGGTAACTAATGCACACTATCTCAACTATAAATTTAACATGCAAGTAAATATCACAAAGTCTTAAAAACTACCTAAAATTCATTCCAATTACAATTATAAACAGAGTCAGTATAATCAAATATCAAAAAAAAACATCATTAAAAAAAGAAATATTTATGTCAACTAGGTTATAACTATTTAAGATCTTTATCCTTTAAGAATTCGTCAATAAAGTAATATGCTTTTCCCAATAATAATTTAAAAAGCTTTACTTTAAAAAGATTAATGTCACTCTCAACTCTTATGTTTGTCGGAATTTTATTATAAATTATTATAAATAAAGAATATTTAGCCAGTGTCAACTATTGTAATATTTCAAATGAAGTCAAATACATAGCTACATTACTTGAAATTGTCTAAATACACATGTGGAGCCAAAAAACGAGAAAAAAAAGGTATACGTACATTTTTTTGTCTTTCATGTCTTGACAGTGACATAAAAACCTCAAGGTACATCTAACGCCATCTATTGGGTACTTTATTACCAGGTTTTTTTTTTTTTTTTTAAAAACGCCTCTTTGCTATTATAACAACGAAGATATTGCGAAATTAAAAAAATAATAACAAAACATACAAGCATAGTTTTCCACGGTGTAGATAACATATTAAAAAAAAAAAAAAACAAATCGGATAACTTTTTGTATGGACAAGACGGCGGTATAGTTAATATAAAAACTTTACAAAGCTGAAAAGGAACCAGAGACAAGTGCTACTTATTACCTGATTTGCAGATACAGGCTGTGTCGAAATGAATGGATAATTTTTTTGGGTCGAAAATACGACGAAGAAAAGTAGTTTTTGTACCATAAATATACAAAAAAAAATAAAAAATAAACTTTGCGGTATAGATTATAGTTTTCCAAGACATTGACACCAAAAACAAAAGATTTTGTTAAGATTTAGGGGGTGATGACAGATTACCCCCGAAACGCTAATTTCATCAAAAAGTTAGGAAAATTCACTAACTCTTCTCTGTCGCACGCACGAGAAACAAAGCGCCAGCTATACAATTTCAAATACCGAATGCGCCAAAACTTCGCAGAAGAACTATCTTGAACATTATAATTTCTTTAAAATATTTGTGAATCGTTATTTACAGCAACCGATATCTGAAAGCAGCGACGAGGCGCCTCCTCGTAACTCCTCGCACCACATCATTCCCGAAATCAAAATAGAGGTCGCGCCGTCCGCGCCGCCTCGCACCGGTCTGTACTTTGCTTGCTTTAAATGTTTTTTTTTCCTCTTAGTTTTTGGCTCCACACGTTATGTATTTAGCCAGTGTCAAGTATTGTAATATTTCAACAGAAGTCAAATATTTCACAATCAAAGTCTTAAAATATAATTCAAGTCAAACAAAGTAAGTCACTGTCAATTCCACGCCATGCCCCCAGTAAAGTGTTGGAGACTTTACTAGAGGTTTCTATGGAAGTTTTTTTTTTTTTCAAATAAATTTAAAAAAACATGAAGTGTCATTTTTCACAACATTATACTATTCACCGACACTCGCGCACGTTCACGAACACTAGATGGATAAAAATCCACCGTTCTCTTAAAACTTCTCGGGTAAACTTTACTCGGGTTGATTTCCGGCCGGGCAGATGTTTGAATGATGTAGTGAAATAACTGCCCTGGGAGTGAAGCTATGAGTGTCAAACGTTATTCTCTCTCTTGCCGAATATTTATTTATTTATATAACTAACACGATGAAACCAATTACATTAGCTAATCAAATCAAAAATAGAATTAAAAATACAGTCATTAGAGATTAAAAATCAAACAGTTCAAAATAATAGACAAGTAATAGAACTATGTGTCCACATGGTTGTGAGGTCAGGCCTTCGAAGCTAATGAGACTATTCATCATCATCATCAGCCATAAGACGTCCACTGCTGATCATAGGCCTCCCCCTCAGACCGCCACACCGAACGACTACGTTCCGCTTGCTTCGACCGGTTGCCCGCGACTTTCACAATGTCGTCGGTCGACCATGTGGGAGGCCTGCCTACGCTGCGACTTCCGGTTCGCGGTCGCCACTCAAGAACCTTTCTGCCCTATCGGTTATCGGTTCTTCGGGTGATGTGGCCTGCCCATTATCCCACTAGGCGGACTGACGACATTGTAAAAGTCGCGGACAACCGGTGGATGCAAATGGCGAGTGGGAGGCCTGCCTACGCTGCGACTTCCGGTTCGCGGTCGCCACTCGAGAAACTTCGAGTGCTGTAACCTGCACATTGCCAGTTCAGACGCAATTGTCAAATCAAAATCAAAATGTTTATTTGTGAGAACATTTTCTTAAATATAGATGTAACATAATTGACCGAGCGAAGCGAAGGTCTCAGAGTTTACTGGGACAAATCGGCATTTGTATGTATGTTTGCATGTATATTTGTCTGACGATAACTTGCGAACCGTTGATCCGATCTTCATGAAATTTTGTAGGCAAGTAGTTCATTTCAATACAATTCTTAAGTTCGAATATTAGCTGAATCGGTCCAGGGGTTGTGAAGATATAGGAGTCGCGAGGTCTCAGTTCGCCGCGAACTACTACTAATTATGAGTATCAAATGCTCTCCCTTGAAAGGTGTACAAATATATTTATGGTCATGGTAGATAATTCATACATATCTCGAAATTCGATGGCGTATGTGAATCCGCCAACCCGCACTGGGCCAGCGTGGTGGATATGGCCTAACCACCCTTCGAGGGTAGGCTGATATATTAGTAGTAGATAATCATTTTAAAAATTTACAATTATTTACTAAATTTATCTTCTAAAAAGTCATGAACACTATAATAACAATTATCAATTAAAAATTTACAATTAACATTACAGTTTAGCTCTTTGAAATAATTTGGCAGTTTATTATTGACCTGGGCGCCCGGCGTAACTAGCGTTACGTTACGTTACTATGCGCGCGTACCAAGCACGCGTGCAAGTTGGCGCTCAAATACTTAAAAATGTCTTTATTAAATGTGTTATATCTGTTTCCAGAGTCGGAGAGCGGGGGCGAGACGCCCCGCGCGGCGCCCGCGCGCACGCCGTCCGTGATCTCGGCGGCGTACGGGTCCCCCCGCGCGCGGCCGCGCCAGCACACCTTCGTCAGCAAGACCTTCTACAAGCGGGAGACGTGCGGACCTTGCGGGAAGGGGTGACTTGCCTCTCATTATTAATCACTATACAGGGCTGTAAGCAAAGGGTATGCTAAGCCCACAGATCACACTAGATACCGCATTACGAGATTCGTTGTTCCTACAAAAAGTCGCCAAAGTTAGAGGAAGGCGCGGGTCGCGGGGAGTGGGACCGAGCGTTCTCATTGGCTAGCTCAAGGTTACGCGCCTAACAATCGTCCAATCGGAGTAATTTCTTATGAGTGTATTTAGACTGATGTGTGGTGCGCTTCGAGCGTCCTGAATGCAGAATCTAGGGTGTGATCCGTGTAAGCCGCAAACGGCTCATAGTACTCATGATTATGAACAACTTTTACTATGACACCAACACTGAAATCGAGAACAAAAAACTGCTGTTCCATAGAAAAATGTCAATGACACTCGACAAAATGTATGAAACAGCTGATGTTTTTTTCTCGTTTTCAAGGTTGGTCCCATAGTAAAAGTAGTTCACAATCATTAGTACTGTGAGCCCCTTTCGGCTTAGTAAACCCTTTCCTTATAACCCTGTATAATTAGTCGTTCTCAATACGGTCCATGTAATGTATAGTGCCACTCTAACTGCCGCTCGTTGTCATGTTTTTTTATTTTATTTATTGGAGCACTTTGTATGTTACTATGTTAGTACTGATTTAAAAGCGATATTGTTTATACTACTTAAAATATCATAGACCTATGATTGGCTGTTTTATAAAATGTATCTATGCTCATTAATTTGTATTATTGTGCTGTTGGTCTTAAATAAATAAATGTTTTCGTTTCAGTATAAAGTTCGCGCGCGTGGGCGTGCGGTGCGAGGCGTGCCGCGCGCAGGCGCACCCCGAGTGCCGCGCCGCGCTGCCCACGCCCTGCGTGCCGCCCGGCGCGCACGGCAGGCACGCCGGCGCGCAGGTGCTACTCCCTGCCCTACTCCTATCTCATATTTGACCGAGCGAAGCGAAGGTCTCAGAGTTTACTGGGACAAATCGGCATTTGTAAATATGTTTGTATGTTTGTGTGTATATTTGTCCGATGATAACTTGCGAACCGTTGATCGGATCTTCATGAAATTTTGTAGGCAAGTAGTTCGTTTCAATACAATTTTTAAGTTCGAATATGAGCTGAATCGGTCCAGGGGTTGTGAAGATACAGGGGTCGCGAGGTCTCAGTTCGGCGCGAACTACTAGTATAAATTCTAATGTAACTCTGTCTATGTCTGGGTGTTTGACGCGTTATCACGGCTGAACGGATCGACATGAATTTTTTCATGGATATAGCTTAATTAAGGGTCGAAGACAGGCTTAGGCTATTTTATTTTTGTAGGTCCAACGGTTTTGCCTGTATTATTTATAATACAACAAGATCTACATATTGATCCTAAGTCAGAAGCGAGCCAGTGAATAACTTTTGAGTGAGTATTTCGAGAGAAAGATGGCGCTACACATTTTCGCGCGCAGATGAAAAGAGACGGCTTTAGCGGGCGCTAGTCACGAAACCAGAGAATTCCTGATTTCATCTAAACCAGGAAACCACCATGATTTGGCAATGTTTATTCTGTCTCGGCTCGCTTATTTTATTTAGCCAGCATCTCCTTATTTTGTTTTAATAAAACCTGAATACTCACGTCAAATTGAGTCGGTTATTCCGACCATAGTTTCGATCACATTCGGTGACCTTTATCAAGGAATGCTAAGCGTGACACGCGCGCGACCACCTCTTGCACAAAACCAATGCAATGTGTCAAAACCACATCAGTTTTCATAGTAAAACATCTCGTTATTAAGTATTAGGTTATTTATTTTTGTTGAATTCCCGATACATTTTTCGAACTCAACAAAAATAAAAATCGTGGTAAATATCCCGTGAGTACTAATAGTACTGTAG
Organism: Apocheima hispidaria; assembly: GCA_947579745.1. Classification (NCBI taxonomy): domain Eukaryota; kingdom Metazoa; phylum Arthropoda; class Insecta; order Lepidoptera; family Geometridae; genus Apocheima; species Apocheima hispidaria. The sequence goes on from OX388159.1 coordinate 12,994,179, forward strand.
TAAATCACCACGGAAGTGAAACATGTCGTGTTTGTTGTCGTACCCAGGAGGGGTGCATCGCCGACTACGCCCCGAGCTCCCCGCCGATGGTGCCGGCGCTGCTGGTGCACTGCGTCAACGAGATAGAGAAGCGCGGACTCAACGAGCGCGGGCTGTACCGCGTCAGCGCGGCCGAGAAGGACGTGCGGAGACTCAAGGTAATATCCGAGCGCGGGCTGTACCGCGTCAGCGCGGCCGAGAAGGACGTGCGGAGACTCGAGGTAATATCCGAGCGCGGGCTGTACCGCGTCAGCGCGGCCGAGAAGGACGTGCGGAGACTCGAGGTAATATCCGAGCGCGGGCTGTACCGCGTCAGCGCGGCCGAGAAGGACGTGCGGAGACTCAAGGTAATATCCGAGCGCGGGCTGTACCGCGTCAGCGCGGCCGAGAAGGACGTGCGGAGACTCAAGGTAATATCCGAGCGCGGGCTGTACCGCGTCAGCGCGGCCGAGAAGGACGTGCGGAGACTCAAGGTAATATCCGAGCGCGGGCTGTACCGCGTCAGCGCGGCCGAGAAGGACGTGCGGAGACTCAAGGTAATATCCGAGCGCGGGCTGTACCGCGTCAGCGCGGCCGAGAAGGACGTGCGGAGACTCGAGGTAATATCCGAGCGCGGGCTGTACCGCGTCAGCGCGGCCGAGAAGGGCGTGCGGAGACTCGAGGTAATATCCGAGCGCGGGCTGTACCGCGTCAGCGCGGCCGAGAAGGACGTGCGGAGACTCAAGGTAATATCCGAGCGCGGGCTGTACCGCGTCAGCGCGGCCGAGAAGGACGTGCGGAGACTCAAGGTAATATCCGAGCGCGGGCTGTACCGCGTCAGCGCGGCCGAGAAGGACGTGCGGAGACTCAAGGTAATATCCGAGCGCGGGCTGTACCGCGTCAGCGCGGCCGAGAAGGACGTGCGGAGACTCAAGGTAATATCCGAGCGCGGGCTGTACCGCGTCAGCGCGGCCGAGAAGGACGTGCGGAGACTCAAGGTAATATCCGAGCGCGGGCTGTACCGCGTCAGCGCGGCCGAGAAGGACGTGCGGAGACTCGAGGTAATATCCGAGCGCGGGCTGTACCGCGTCAGCGCGGCCGAGAAGGACGTGCGGAGACTCGAGGTAATAACCGAGCGCGGGCTGTACCGCGTCAGCGCGGCCGAGAAGGACGTGCGGAGACTCGAGGTAATATCCGAGCGCGGGCTGTACCGCGTCAGCGCGGCCGAGAAGGACGTGCGGAGACTCAAGGTAATATCCGAGCGCGGGCTGTACCGCGTCAGCGCGGCCGAGAAGGACGTGCGGAGACTCAAGGTAATATCCGAGCGCGGGCTGTACCGCGTCAGCGCGGCCGAGAAGGACGTGCGGAGACTCAAGGTAATATCCGAGCGCGGGCTGTACCGCGTCAGCGCGGCCGAGAAGGACGTGCGGAGACTCAAGGTAATATCCGAGCGCGGGCTGTACCGCGTCAGCGCGGCCGAGAAGGACGTGCGGAGACTCAAGGTAATATCCGAGCGCGGGCTGTACCGCGTCAGCGCGGCCGAGAAGGACGTGCGGAGACTCAAGGTAATATCCGAGCGCGGGCTGTACCGCGTCAGCGCGGCCGAGAAGGACGTGCGGAGACTCAAGGTAATATCCGAGCGCGGGCTGTACCGCGTCAGCGCGGCCGAGAAGGACGTGCGGAGACTCAAGGTAATATCCGAGCGCGGGCTGTACCGCGTCAGCGCGGCCGAGAAGGACGTGCGGAGACTCAAGGTAATATCCGAGCGCGGGCTGTACCGCGTCAGCGCGGCCGAGAAGGACGTGCGGAGACTCAAGGTAATATCCGAGCGCGGGCTGTACCGCGTCAGCGCGGCCGAGAAGGACGTGCGGAGACTCAAGGTAATATCCGAGCGCGGGCTGTACCGCGTCAGCGCGGCCGAGAAGGACGTGCGGAGACTCAAGGTAATATCCGAGCGCGGGCTGTACCGCGTCAGCGCGGCCGAGAAGGACGTGCGGAGACTCAAGGTAGTATCACCATTATTAGAAACCACCAGTAAAGTCATAGGGAAGTCATCTGTACATTTAACGTTGATTCTTGTTAATTTGCAATCCTCTGCAGATTATATTTACCATAAATATGGGTGATAAGAGCTTTAATTTGTCTGTATACTTGTAGTTATTATTATTAGTTGTTATCTAAATATATATTTCTTTTTTAAGCTGTTTTTTTTCCAAAAAGAGTAAAATAAAATTAAAATTATAGTACCGCGTAGTACCTACTACGTGGTACTACAATACACTTTAACAATAATAATTTATTCCACAAAAAGCACATTTCAAAAACATACATTATTACCTTTTTTTTTCTTTTAATAAGCACATGGCTAAAAATAATAATAATAATTTAATAATAATATAATAATTTTTTCAAGCACAACTGCGCAGTAACTTTTGGGTTTAAGGTTTTCATCGTATACCTTGTAATGATATTACTTGTCAAGAACATTGGCACACATCGGTTTAGTTTCCATGGTATTGTATTGTATTGTATTGTATTGTATTGTATTGGGCAGGAGCGGTTCCTGCGCGGCTGCGGCTCGCCGTCGCTGGGCGGCGAGGACGTGCACGCGGTGTGCGGCTGCATCAAGGACTTCCTGCGGGGGCTGCGCGACCCGCTCGTGTCGGCCGCGCTGTGGGAGGACTTCATGCACGCGGCGACGCTGCGCGAGCCCGCGGACGCCGCCGCCGCGGTCGTGCACGCCGTCAGCCAGCTGCCGCCGCCCAACCGGGACTCGCTCGCCTTCCTGCTGCTGCATCTGCAGAAGTAACAACACTATAATATGTTTAATCAGTCACTCGCCTTCATATTGTTTTTTTTTTTTTTTGTAATGTAAGATTAAGTAATGTTAAGATAAGTAGTTTTGCGCACTAGCACCATGTTTGTTCTATAGGCGATAGCCTCCGTTGGCCTAGGTGTTCTTATTGTCCTAGTGTTTAAATTCATTTGTATGAAGGCTATTTGGTTGTCCAACTAAAATAAAATAAAAATAACTTTTAGAAGCATACACAAATTATACTAACAATGCTAATGTCCATAGAAAGATGCGTAACTCGATTTTAGTACAGATAAGAACGTCAGATGTCGCTAGTGCTTTAATCTGCGACGTGATCGTCACAATTACTGCTCGACTTGAAATAGAAACCCGAGCTAACTCATTTGTGGTCATTTGTGTCATTTTCATTTGTGTCACTCTTTTGTTGTTTGGATAGTCGTTTGACTACGTAAGCGCCATCTAGTTATAAGCAGATTTTTCGGGGTATATTTTTTTGTATGACGATGTTATTCTTCTCGTGAAGGATTACAATTTGTACTTTTCCTCAAGAAAAAGTACAAAGTATTTCTGTCCCGTAGCGTACGTTCAGTTGTTTCTAGGGTCGGCTATAGTTACTGCAACCTCAGTGGACTAAAATTGGTACCAGGTACTGTTATTACTGCATCTGCTTAAAAACTTACTGCGTAAAAACAGACAATAGTGATGTTTAGTTCCTTACGGTTTTTCTATATAGTGTGAAGCGTTATTTCTTATGGTTTATTATATGCAACAGAGTGTCGGAGAGCCCCGCGTGCGAGATGGGCGTGGAGAACCTGGCGCGCGTGTTCGGCCCCACTGTCGTGGGGTACGGCCGCACGCAGCCCGGGGACATGTACGCGGCCACCGGGAAAATGGTCATCGTGAGTACTGCACTAGCACATATTCACCGTTCGCTTCACCCACGTCGTTAAGAAACTTTTTAGACAAAGTTTTGTTTGTCGAAAGGCAATTTCATTCTAAAGCTCCTTTGGAATAAATTGGCCAATGACAATGACTTTTTTACAAAATGCCCCTGGGGGAGGGGTAATGCTTTCCGGGTGTACAAAAGTATCTGTTTGTGTGAATGTTCCTATATTATCTCCTGTAGCCGATTTTGACGAGTGAAGTTACATTTTGCAGTCGGGTATTTTGTTATACTTATAATTAGACTTACTTCCGGGCATTTTCTTTAGGTAAGGACGAAAGCACTGCAGATCGTGTGACCACTTGCGTTTCCTCAAGTATTTGAGCTATATGAATATAGGCGCAACTCGTACTGCGCAGACTCATCTTCGGCCACATCGTCGCTTACCAACAGGCGAGATGGTGGTCAAACGCAGCCATATAAGCGTCAAAAAAAAGACTGCATGTGCATCCCACTGACACCTAAAATATGCGTACTGCGCCGCCACTCCGCGCGTGTACGTCGCGGCGCACGGCGCACGGCGCGCGAGCCCGCAGCCGGGCGGGGGGTCGTCTGCCACCAGGTACACGTGAGAGGGTTCCGTTCCAGGTGATGCAGCTGCTCCTGCAGCTGCCGGGCGACTACTGGTCGCAGTGGGCGTGTCCGGCGGACGGGCTGTCCCCGCCGGCCGCGCCGCGCCCGCGCGGGTTCTTCTTCTCGCCCGCGGACACGGGGTGAGACTAGTTTTAAATACGCTGTCGGCACGTTTGTCAATTCCAAAAGCTTCCATCCCATGTGCGCTTCAGAATATTTGTCAATTCCAAAAGCTTCATCTCATGTGCGCATTAGAATATTTGTTAATTCCAAATCTTCATCACATGTACGCTATCAACACATTTGTCAATTCCAAACCCTTCATTACACGGGTGCTTTAGAATATTTGTCAATTCCAAAATTTTCATCACTTGTACACTATCAGCACATTTGTCAATTTCAAAAGCTTTATTACATGTAAGTTTTTGAATATTTGTCAATTCCAAAAGCTACATCACATGTATGCTATCAGCACATTTGTCAATTCCAAAAGCTTTCATCACAATACAGGTACGTTGTCGGCACATTTTTCAATTCCTAACGCTTCCATCACATTTGCGCCATCGGTACTTTTGTTGAAAATTTATCTTACGTTTCTAATTTTTTTTTTTTTTTTTCAGAATTTCAAGAAAGAAGAGAAACTATTTCCAATAGCAAAATCGGTTAATTTAATCTTAATTTTCATACACTTGTGTTGTTCGAGTAAGAGAACATTTATGTTAACCATTTATAAATACACTATGTTTATTTTTAAGCTGTGTAAATTTTGTATTTATGCATATTGGGCCGGTTCCGACTGACGCAGAGTCGAAGCGAATCGAAGCGTCAAATTGTTGCGCGTTTTTGACGCGGAGACACGCACCTGCCTGAATGCGTCCGTGCGCTTCAGCCCACGCCACAGATCACACTAGACACCGCATTACGAGATTCGTTGTTCCTACAAAGAGTCACCAAAGTTTAAGGCGCGGCGCGGGGCGCGGGGTGTGCGACCAAGCGCCTACTCGCGTCTAACAATCAGTCAATCAGAGTAATTTCTTATAAGTGTATTTAGACTGATGCGTGTGGCACTTCGAGCGTCCTGAATGCAGAATCTAGGGTGTGATCTGTGTAAGCCGCAAACGGCTCATAGTACTCATAATTATGAACAACTTTTACTATGGGACCAACACTGAAATCGAGAACAAAAAACTGCTGTTCCATAGAAAAATGTCAATGTCTTATTAGTTTTAAATATTTTCACAGTGTAGTAGGCTTTTTTTTTTAGCCAGTCATTCAGCAAGTTCTAATAGTACTCATCGTTGCGCGAATGCGTGCGTATATTTTTTATATCGGTAGTATGCTCTACGTTGTGGAAATGAGAGTTCATATTGGCCACAGAATGTGTGATCATCGACGCGCTTCGCTTCGACTCCTTCAGTGCGAACCGGCCCTAGTCTGTTTCTGTTCTCTAAATTTCTCTGCCGGTGATTATCATTGGTACTATTTCTGTACGTGGTTGGACATCTAAAAATTAACAGACTGTATATAACTACGTTTTTTTTTTGATATTAGTTTGAATTTTTTCATTAGTGATTTTGCTTAATTATAATTACTTTAAGTAGTACAGAATCATTTTGTAAACCCGTTTTAGTAGTGGTAAAAAAACTGATAGACTTAGTTTATGTTTTTGTTTACTTTAGATTAGACTAACGGTTTTTACTGACTCATTTGACTGACACGCAACCAATTCCATTCTACCCAACTAACATTGTTATAGATTTCACAATGACGTCGATTCCGCTAAATTGGGTTTATTTTCATTTGCCTCTTAGATTATAAATATGATAGATTATAAGTTGTTTGTACTTAATTTTTGGTTGACATATCGTTAAAATATTTCTTTTGGTACCGTCATTTAAGTTTGTAAAATAATATTATGGGTTTAATTAACACTTACGTGCTCAGCCCGCTCAGGGCACGCCTCTGAGAGTAACCTCGGGCTTCTGAACCGTTTGTTAACTTGGACAATTAAGTATATTGCTGTCCTTGTCATTTGCTTAGTGCCGACAAAGGCATCATTAGAATTAATCGTAGTAGTCGTAGTTTTTGAGAAATGAGTTTTTATTCGCCAGAATGCAGGTATACAGGGTGTTTGCGTTCGAAATGTACCACTAAAAAAAAAAAAATTACATTCTGTCGTATCTGACGTGCAAAAATATTTACATAGAATTCGTTACTCTGTTCATACAATATGTATGTTTTAACATACATAGAATAAATGTTAAAAAAATAATAAACTTTACCTACAATAACTTTACATACATGACAAAAAAAATGTCAATAGAATACAATTAGCTACCAAACGTTTCAGAAACCCGAGGTGATCCACTTACTTTCCTCTGCTTGAGACCGTCGTTGGTCCCTGCAGGAGGACTTTTTAGTTATATTATTAAGTACACCGTGTCCGTTAGAGACGTCTCCTCGCCGCCTACTGTGTACTCTGTGTATAAACGGCATGTCGTATATTAATATTTTTCTATAAGCGGTTGTCGGGCGATTTTAAATTATTGTGTGCTGTAAAAACAGTTCAGTGTTTGCTAGTTTGTTCAAATTGTGTGATACAGTCAGCGTCAAATAGATGTTGGCTTTGAGATGTTGAGAATAGTCAAAAATGCATACATTAATTGATATTTACACAGACAGTATACGCATAAATTATTTTAAGCATCCTAAACGGTCAATGCAATCTTAGCAACACAGTTTTACGTAGATTTTATTATTTTTTCAAATAATACTGTACACTAGAATGGATAAACCAATAACATCTATTTGACACCGACTGTACTTTTCCAGTATTTTCTAAAACTAATACACAAATTTGCTTCTGATGAAGGTTATTTAAGTTTGTAAATAGTTGGGTTACGGGAAGTATTGTACTCATGGTAATACATTGATGGCAAGATGGAAATGCAAATCAATGAAAATAACTTGACATATAATTAGGCGGAGTTTAGACTAAATAGAACTTCTTGCAGTTTATTATTGCCAATTTTGAACGGCGCAACGGTAAGTGCTACACAGCACACTTGCTAAGGTGTAAAGCGAGTAAATGTGTTAATAGCCTGACGAAGAAATTTTTTTTTTTCGTGTTTTTTTCTAGTGTGAACTTTGCTTACTAAAGATTTCAGTCATGCTGTAAATTTCCGATTTCCACTTGGTAATTTTAAGTTCGGAAGCTAAATCAATGAAAACTTTACTTTTGTTAAATCCCAGTTACGCACGATGCGCATTAGCTTTGCTCTCTATATCTCTCTATCTTTGCTGCGTGAAACACTGCTGGTGAACTGCTACGCGCATCGTGTGTACCGGGCTTTAGCAATTACATCACAACCTCGTATCCTAGTCAAAGACTAGTTGTTTACTGTTCAGTTTTTTTTTCTTCACTGACTTATACACGAAATAAATTATTGCAAACCAATCGTGTTGTTTTCGTACCATAAATAGAAACACCACTTTTAAGAAAAACAAAAATGTAATTTTTTTTTATTTTGCAAAAATAATTAATTATAATGCCTCTAGTTTTTAGTCCACCATATTTAACCCGCGAGAACGAGACTGATGTATCCATATTCTAGCTTTGTCACGATGACGCGAAGACAAAACGGGTGGACATAACTTTAGGGTGTCTATACATGGCCTGACCTGACATCGTGTGAAAGGGACAGCTAGATTTGAATTTCACGGGAGCAAAAGAAACAAAATATTAAGGTTATAGCTTCTCCCTTTCGCTCCCCCAGAAATTTATGTAGCGCTTTATCCCGGCGCCTGTGCTAGGCCTGCTGGCGTTAATTTTACCTTTCATATTATACGCATCTGTTTTATTTTATTTTTTCGAAAAAGATAGCTAGACATGAAATCTATGGCAGTAAAAGGAACAAACTATGACTGGCTTGTTTCATGTACTTCAACGGAACGTATGTCTAGCCATACTTTTCGCAAAAATCTGATCAAGCACCGTGGCGTCGTGTGAAGGGCTGTGAGGCTTTGCTTTGAAACATTTATTGTTCCTGCGTAGATAGAGTAGAGAGGCTTAGAACAGAATGTGAGTGGAAAAACAAAATGAGACAGACGTACGTACGCAGTCTTACTTTGAATTTATACTGACGAGTCGCTGTCAGCTGCTTAGTTCCGTTTGGGTTCGGCGTTGTATTCTCCGAGTACGCCCAACTAAGCTGTTACATTCTTGGATTTCTTGATCAGTATTTTGGGCTTCTTGTCGGTTTTGTATTCGATACCGTAAGGCCGCAGCTGGTAAATGAGATAGTGTAGCACGTACATGTCGTTCGGCTTAATGTAGTGGAACGAAATAGCGTATTCGGAGCAGCAATCCAGACCCTGGAACACGAAGTTAATTATTTACCCGATGACAGCCACATCGTCTATACTTGACAATATTCTGTGCTTGACAAGCAATAGAGGCCCTGGACCCCTATTCTCAAAAGCTGAAATTCAATCTCATGTCGAACTTCGAGATTTCTTATTCTAAACGCTATGTTTCGATATATTCACGATGGCTAGCGTTCGAGATATATCGAGTGGTTGGAGGCAATCGAGACGAGAGACGATCGAGATTGGAATCTCGAAATCGACATCAATTTGCCATAATCTCGCTGTACGTCAATCTTAGAAATATTAGACGTCAATCTTGACAAGGTCGGAGTTTTGGCGCGAATGTGAAAAAATCAAGTCGCGTCATTGTCGTAGTGTTTTCTAAAAGTTGTACTATTTCGAGTGTTTCTTGTGTTGTTTCGAGTGTGTGTTGTGTTCTTGTCCGACAGCCGACGATGAACGAGCAGCGAGTACAGCTAGAAACGAGTTAGCGAGAAGCGAGTGTATAGTTCCGACAGTTATGTCGCCGGGCTCGCTATAGTGTACGAATGCGACGGGCGATTACTCGCACTGTAGGAGAGAATGACCACTGGGAGCGAGCATCACTCAGCGAGACACTGAGACAAACTAATGGAGAGAGAGTTCTTGCAGGCAGTGTGAACAGTCAGCGATCAAGTATTAATATTTATATTGTGTCTATGTGTGACTAATATAAGTTTCTTCAGCGAGTAAATAGGCGATAGTTCCTCGCCAGTGTTGAGACAAGTGCCTTAATGTGTATTTTATTCATTACCTAATTTAAGTGTTCGTGGGCGTGCACGAAGTGTTGGTGAATAGTACAATATCGTGAAACGTGAAATCGTGTTGTTTCCAAAACTCTATAGATACCATTAGCGAAGTCTCCAGCAGTTTACTGGGGCATGACATGGTCAACACTCAACAATGTCAAGTAAAATCTGTCCTGCAGATTATTCGCTTTTTGACAGCACATCAGGGGCGTAGCTACCGCCGTATCAGCCGTATCAATGATACGGGGTCCCCGGGCTACAAGGGCCCCGAACGTTGTTTCTTTGAAAACAGTGACCCTTCATTTGGGCCCACAACAAATTTTGAGACGGAGCCATTCTATGGCAAGCTACGCCACTGCAGCACATGTAGAGGTGACGACATAACTTTGTACTAGCGTCTAAGAAATTATATGCCATACAAAAATCCGCTCTATTTAAGTACATCACAAAAATCGAAACCTTTCTTCATAACATATATTATAGTCTCTTTATACATACTCACATCATGAGTAGGGTAGTAAATGTAGTTCCAGTACCAGAAATTCTTATTCTGGTTAGGGAACAGATGATCTTCGACCTTGAAGGGGAAGAAACGGCCGCGGCGCAGCGAGTCGCGCGAGTCACAGGCTCTCACGCCGATCTTCGACAGGCATTTACCTGTGAGATAACGTGATGCTATACGCAAATAGCAATACATCTCATGCTTGGGATTCGGCGAATATTCGTATTGTGGCGACAAGTGAGGCCGAGTAGTTCGTCGAATCGCGATGTATTCGGGCGAACACCAACGCTTATCGCGGCACTGTCGGTAAACTGACGCGCATCAAAGCGAACATCGCGTATAACCGAACACGATTTTTTATCGCAACAACGAGACACGAATATTCGCGCGATAATGTAGCCTCAGCATTACGACACGGCGCGAGTTGCGGGACCACGACCAAGCGTTTTCATTGGCTATATCAGGGTTACGCCTACTCGCACCTAGAGCTATGAACCAATAAGAGTAATATTTTATAGACGTATTTAGAACGATGTGGAGGCAAGACAGCAAAAGACCAACCGGACGGCCCAGACGGAGATGGAGAGATGAGTTATAGACTCCTACTTGAAGGACTGGAAACAAATTGCACCGAATAAAGGTGGGTGGAAGGAGGGATGGGAGGCCTTTGCCCTGCAGTGGGACGGTGTAGTCTAATATTATATGCGTGATGCGCTTGATAATTGAGTTGGAAATAATACGCCAACCCGCACTTGGCCAGCTTGGTGGATATCGCTAATCACCCTTCGATATCTCAGCAGTAGAATGTTTAAAGGCTGACGCAGTGGTGCCCTTTGATCGTCCTGAGAGCGGAATCTAGTGTGATCTCTTCATAGATATTATCGAGGTCACTTTAAAATGCACTGCACGTACCCATCTCGTAGTCTTCATAGCCGTGTTCATAAACCCTGCAGAGTGTCGGACCCGACAGCCCCTCGTCCATCAGCTTGTCGAGCGCCGCTCTGCTGAGAACGTACCCCGCGCCACCGCTCATGAAGTCCTGGAATTGACTCCCCTTATTATGGATATTTTTATCTGAGTTACACATAACCAGATCAACGATCATACATGGTGTAGTAAATTTGAGTACCTGCTTGTTGCGTACAAATCTGCAACCAAAGTAAAGCGGGATACTGCTGTTGTAGTCCGCCAACATGTATCTGAGATTCTCCACTATTACGTATCTGGAATGAGAAAACGAGCCACTTTACAACAGCGTAGTGTGTGTGTCACTGCAAATGAAGTTAATACGCTAATGTGAACTCCTATATTTTTCTTAATGATTACTGTAAGTGTACCTACAATTGTAAAAATATTAAGTATAATTAGTATATTCAGTTTTGATTACAATTTTTATCTGACTGCCCAAGAAAGACAGTAATGTTTTTGGGGTGTATGTTAGTGTGTTCCTTCCCATATTACCTCCTGATTTTTGAGCCTAAACGGCTTGACCGATTTTGATGAGTGAGGTGTCATTGGATTCCTCTTTACGTCCGGAGTAACATAAGCTACATTTCTCAGTCAGGTATTTTGTTTTTCTTTCACTTGTTATTGAGTTGCCTTCTTCTACCGAAGGTTGGCTTAAAGATCTGTTCCTACCCTTACAATTCGATATTTAGACATTTTTTAAGTAATAGGAAAGAAAAATACAAATTCACTTAGCGTATCACCTCACTTAGATAGATAGATAGATAGAAACTCTTTATTGTGTACACCAAAAATAAAAGAATACACGTACAGAACTATATTATACTTAAGCTAGTGCCACAAGTGGCGGCCTTATCGCTAAAAGCGATCTCTTCCAGGCAACCATTGCAGAGCTTAGCTTGCAGAGTAGACCGGCAACTTGTGGCGTAGCAGGTCGTAGAGCTAAGGTAGAGCTCGTACGTCGTAGCATAAGCGTAGCCGGTGTAGCGCGTATAGAGCTTGTGGTGTATAGAACTTGAGAGAGCAAGAAGTGTAGCAAGGGGTATTTATTATTTAGTAGCTGCGCCCCGCAGTTTCAACCGCTATTCTACAGAAACCGAATATTTTAACAGGATAAAAAGTAGCCTATGTGTTAATCCAGTGTGTAACCTACCTCCATACCAATTTGCATTCAAATCCGTTCAGCCGTTATTGAGTTGAACGGGAACAAGCACACTTACATACTTACACACAAACTTTCGCATTAATAATATTAGTGTGACAACGAAGCTGCGTGTTCCGGATGCTCTCGTCCAATCGCGGTTCTTCTCCTGACAGGGTCTTGTCTAAGGACGACAATTTAAAATAATAAAATCGATATAATATTTACGTGTCGTCGTCAGCCTTCATGAACCAGTCGGCATCCCTCCGATGGTGCTCGTACACGTAGCGGAACGCGGCTTTAGTCTTGGCCCAGAGATACTCTTCCCCTTCTTGGACTGTCAGCGTTATAGTCGGCAGAGTCTTGTCTGGAACTTTACAGCCACAGCTGTACTCAGAGATAGCCGATTGTAGGTATAGATCAGAAAATAATTCTCGAAGGAGCCACACCACACTATTTTTTGGCGCGGTCGGTAGAAATTGTATACAGATATAGCTGGTACAGCTTGTATTGCTAAAAGTTTTTCGATTCCCGGCCGGGCAGATGTTTGAATGATAAATTTAAATACCCGCTCTCGGTCTGGGTGTGATTTGTCCTTGTCTTTGTGCGTGTTGCATGGCATCCGACACGGAATTCCAGTGGGGAGCTATGGGTTTGTAGCACCACGTTATCAGTTGCCACCTTTTGAAGGGCAGTCTGGATAGCAGTAAAGATGCCATTCTAATGATAATTTCACAAAGATACACAAAGAAACGTCGTTTCGGTCGTCGCAAGAGTGCCGGTCTTGTGTCTCACCTGATTGCCCCCAGTCGTAGTCGAGCTGCGCAACGTGTCTACACAAAGTCTTTGTACCAGACAAAGACTTTAAGATTAGTTAACAAGCAATCTTTCCAAAACCGTGTGTCGGGTCGCCCTCTTCCCTCCAATATGGTTGAGGAGAGCGTTGGCTGGCACATGCGTCAACTCGTGAACGGGTGCTGCTTGCGGGAGCTGAACTGCTCGGAGTATACATGCAACATAGTAATAAGTACAGTAGATTTTCCTCTTGTTATGTTGTTAGTCTTATCAGTAAAAGTTGACAAAGGGCATGGACCTCGGAGTCCGTGGAGCTGCACCAAGAACAATAAAATAAAATAAAAAACCCGCTCGTTGCTTTTTCACTTACTCTCAGCAGTGCTCATGAACAGTAGAACATTGCATCGCTTCCCCCACGTTGCTTTGATATGCTTCAACTTTTTATGGTTACTTGGCTGCGTCAGCACCCAGCAAAGCACCCTCACCTTCCTCGCGAGCTCGTCCGCCATGGATGTGTCTTTGTACTCTAACAGCAAGCTGGGTTTCGGTCTTTAGGCGGTTTGGACGGAAAAAAATAAGTTAACATTCAAGAAGTCATAAAGTAAGGCCGAAACCGCGCACTGGCAGACTTGCTTAGCGCCTAGAGCCCTTGTGCTAAGGGGGAGGGGAATCTTCATCTTAACACATACCCATGCACGCACACACCTTAAATTATACGACTGTAGTTAGTTGTTTAGTAATAAAATGTAAATCCATAATTGGCTGTTAATTAAGCTTGTAAGTATTATTTTGTTTTTTTCTAAAGGCTGTGGATTTTGTTAAAGAAATTAAATTTACAAGAAACGAAATTGAGGTGCAGACGTTTCATGTAAGATTCTAACCGCTAAAACTTAGCAGGCCTGCCTCCGTGCCCAATGGAGAGTTCCGAGATCTCCGGAATGTTTGTCGTTGGATTCCTCTTTATGTTAATACTAGCTGATGCCCGCGATCTCGTACGCGAAGCAAACTCGGCCTTCGGCCTCGCTAAACTCTTGTTTTAATAGTTATTCTGCTATTCGGGACGGAGACAAATACAACAAATGAAAATCGGTCCAGCCGTTCTCGTGTTATAAGTTTACGAAACATACTTTAGTTTTATATATTAAGAAGATTAAATATTCAAAAATATTTATTATCCAAAATTAAACTTACCATGCATATGAATTGCTTGAGGACCTCAAACTCGGCTAAGTATGATGAGGCCCGGTGGGGATTTACTCACAGACTTTACTTATGTCCGATTTTATATAGGCTACATATATTTTTCAGTCGGTTATTTTGTTTTCCGTAGGTTAAAAGTGTTAACAGAAAGTAAGTTACCTGTCCAGCAGTCCATCCTTTTTAGTAACTTGAATCTTTCCGCTTGAATTGCAGTCGGATACTTGGTAATAAAATACAACTGCTGCCAAAAATCCGATCACCGTCAGTATAATAAAAATATACCCCATCCCGCGACCTTCAGACCGGACGGTCATGATTATAACGAAATGCGAAATAAGTAATTACTAACGTCGATGACGAGAAACGAACATTTCGGAAAGGAACGAAGCTATATAGCGGCCCAGTCGTGGGAAAAGGAAGGCTGTGGAAAAATTTGCTATTTAATTACGTATTGAGGCTAAATTCGATTGTTTTGACTTGTTATTTTTAAGGAAGTTGTGTGGTTAGGGCCCGTCCATTCGTTTTACTTAAATTGAAGTCTCCCATGAATAGTCTAGCAATTATCATTAGAATTATATAGGGAGCAATTTATTACAATTTAAATTTATTATTTAAAGCTGTGTATTTGACGTTACCAAGTGTTGTGCTAACCCAGGGTCCGAATAAATGAATTGAATTGAATGGAATTTAATTAATTTATTATAATAGATAATTTAATTTATTTAGACCTTTAATGGTCTCTGGATAATTCAACTGTTATTTTTATGTAGTAGGCTAAGTAGTTTAGGTAGTTTTAGTTTGTATGTATTTTGCTTGGTTAATAAAGGCACTTGCCCGTAAAAAATAATAATAATAAGGATTATTCTGTGTGAGCAATATAGGGAGAATTCTGTGTGCAGAGCTAATTGATATCAGTAAGTTCGATAACCATTTTTATACATAGAAATACACATACTCTAGACTATGTTGCTTGATCATTAAGTACTATTAATACGTAGGTATGTCTCACAGAATTCTCCTTATAAATAAGGTCCAGAAGGATAGTCTCCATACAAACACGATTTTGAAATGGCTTATAATTTTTGACAGTCTTTTTTGTCATGACATTTGAGGCTTTCCATTAAAAAGTGATTACCCTATTTGGTCGGGTAAATAAATTTTGATTGGAGTGATTTAGGTTGTATCACAGTGGTTCTTAAATAGGCTCTTATACTTTTTTTTTTATCATCCACATTATTGTTAAGTTAAATAATGTTAAGTTTTTATTTTCAATTTATTACGATGGAAATGGAATCCTCTAAATTTGCAAATAAACGCATACGCAACTTTCGCTTATTAGCGGATTTATCTTTTTTTAAACTGCCCGACTATTCTGCAACCTCAAGTAACACACATGTGAAGGTGAAAACCTAAGATAATGTGCATTTTTCTTGCAGGCCCAAAAACCCACAACCACTCTAAACAAATCTACATTCTTACATTCTTAGGAAGGTACAACATTTTATTTCTAAAAAAAATGCAATACAATTGTGTCATATCGTGACACGCTCATTGTAGGCTTGTTGTTGATAATTATGCGCCGACACATATTTTAGGCAAAATTATGAAAATTATGTATTATAGGTAAATTTATATTGTTGGAAGCCTTAATAGGTTTCCGCCATTATTCATCCCTACTTTGCCGAACTATTTTTATCAAAAGATCAGCTACATTTAATATATCTGAGTCTCTAGGAAACCTAAACAAAGTTGGGAAATTACAAAAAATATTTGGCAACACTATTATACATAACGTTGTCATAGTAACTATTCTGTTTACATTATTCAATAATTTTATTATTTTGATTTTTTATCCTAAAAGTATATTTTAGGACTTGTAGATGGATGTGGCAGTGGTGTTCTTTGATTCCTTGTAATTCCGGCAAGATTTTATTGCACATTATACCATCTTTTGTCTGATTATTCGGAGATTTTATCAGTATGGGATGAGAATGACAACTGTATGGAGCTCTTAATTTGATTTGACAGGTACGTCAATACTGGTGTGCTTTCTTTCAGTATAGTTTCATTTGCTGATTAGGTGTCTACCCCTTTATGTCTTTGGTATGTCTATTCCTTGTCTAGATTTAGGTAAATATAGATTATTAAATTATTATTTTGATCAGTCTTTGATTGACATCCAATGTTGACATTAATCAAACCCAAAGAGTAATATAATATAGGGATCAAACCTCATATTGGACATTCACGCCAAAACGTAGTGATTTAAAAAGGATTTATACGTATTATAGACATAATAATAATAATATCCCACCATTATCACCTCCACAATTATCTACAACCACAGATCACCACCCTAGATTTAACGCAAATCTATATACTTATCAGGTGAGACTGTAGTCAAACGCCTAGCCTGACAAAAATATGCGAAAATAATAGTTGAAATTAAAAATAGTCTTTTTAATGTACTGATTTACTGTTTATTTTTATTTAGTCATCTACAAAACATGTGCTTCTTAGCACAGGTTTTATAGGCGGCTTACCCCAGAAGTCCCCTTAGGAAATCCCCTGCGAGGGGATTTTTGGATTTTTTGTCTAAAAATCCCATTAGCATCACAGCATGATATGCGACAATGACACATTATTGGACAAGAAATCACCTGAGCCATTTATTTTAATTTGGCGGAAGGGGATTTTTGGTCACAAGTCTAGAAAAGCCCTTAACCATTAATTTGATTTCTGCGGAAGGGGATTATATAAAAAAAAAACAGAAATCACCTTAACCGCTTATTTTATATTAAATAAATTTAAAAAAAAAAGTTCAATAATCCTCTTCGTCTCTCATGCTCAGATACTGAAGAGGTCCGTAGATCGAAACAGAGCGTGGACTGTATATTACTCCAGCGGTCGGCCTCTTCAGTGTGGTTCGGGTTGTGATGTTCCTTATTCGGGTTCGAGGAGAGCTTGCAGTAAAACTTCTTGTTCCGTATGTACAGATCGACTACATATATTGAAATTCTTATTCTATCCTTAAGCTAAAATCACAACCTTAACCTCTTAGATGCTAAGGGGATTTTTGGAATTTTTGACCAAAAATCCCCTTAGCATCAGAGCAGGGGATTGTGTCAAGGGGTTTCTGGAGTAAGTGTTGTACTTAGGTGGCTATAATCAAATAAAAAAAACATCCAATAAATTCGACCAGTTGAACACATTTTGATGGGCAGTTAAATATTTCCTCACGAAAGTTCTTCCCTCATTTCGGCTCTTTCCCATTAGTGTCGTTTCTGAGTATTTTGGGCAGCTCGCTCGTCTTGAAGTTGATGCCGAAAGGTCGCAAGTGGTACACGAGATAATCCAGCACGTACATGTGCTCCGGACAGATGTAGTGGAATGAAACGGCGTGGTCGGAACAACAATCCAGCCCCTAGAATAAGGAAAACTCATACATTACACTTTAAGAACCCCCGACCGGTTCGGACAAGTGCTCATCAGAAGCCGCCAGACAGATATACGTCATACTGAGCTGTAAACCACATTTAAATATCTGGGACATATTTTTTTGCACACACGGTCATCTGACCCCAAACTAAGCAAAGCTTGTAATATGTCTGCCAGAGACTGATATAAATACATATATTTTTAAATACATACTTATATAGATATTAACACTCAGACATAGAACAAACACAAATGTTCATCACATTAATGTTTGTCCAAGATGGGAATCGAACCCACGCCCCCAAACACAGAAGGTAGGTTCACTACCGACTGAGCCACCGGGGCAGTCATTACATTACTATAACATTACATTACTATTATGAACATTACTATTAGTAC
Organism: Apocheima hispidaria; assembly: GCA_947579745.1. Classification (NCBI taxonomy): domain Eukaryota; kingdom Metazoa; phylum Arthropoda; class Insecta; order Lepidoptera; family Geometridae; genus Apocheima; species Apocheima hispidaria. Next base: position 13,012,125 of record OX388159.1, read on the forward strand.
TCACGGGATATTTACGACGATTTTTACCATTGCTGAATTTCCGATATTTCGGCACAGTTGCATGCGCCATGTTCACGGGTAGACTGACGATGCGGGTGGATGATGTACCCCCGAATACTGAAACGTTTGTTAACTTTGACGACGGATTAAGTCTATTGCTGTCTTTGTCATTTTCTTAGTGCCAGACAAAGGCAGTATTAGAATTAATCGGTTGTCAAAGTTAACAAGCGTTTCAGTATTCGAGGGTAAAAGTTCGAAACGTAGGAGCAGACGAACCGATCTACCCCCTTTCTCGGTCTTTTTCTACGGCACCACTGGTACTGGTGTAAGTCCCGACAATACACACTCACAGTATCACTACACATGGTATTTTGGTCACATTTTGGACGCGTACTTTTTACTGCATTCCACGCACTGGCGAGTTGAAATCCATCACCTCGATTAAAATATTTTCGTGATTTCAATTCCGAAATACCGAAATTTCAATCGTTGATCGGTTTGGCTGCTCCTAAATTTCGTAACTTTTAATCATCCACCCGCATCTTCAGACTACCCGAGAACATGGCGCATGCACATGCAACTGTTCCGAAATATCGGAAACTCAACAAAAGTAAAAATCGTGGTAAATAACCCGTTAGTAGGTACTAATAGTAATACAGTAAACAACCGCGAAACCTGCATTTAAATACCTAAAGTTGCATCAAAATCAGCATAATTAATATTACTGAGAAACTTTCGTATTGAGACTGAGACTGCCCCGCGGGTGGCTCAGTTGGTAGTTAACCTACCCTCTGTGTTTGGGGGCGTGGGTTCGATTCCCATCTAGGACAAACATTCATGTGATGAATATTTGTGTTTGTTTTATGTCTGGGTGTTAATATTTATATAAGTATGTATTTAAAAATATCTATGCACGTAGGTAGCATCTCTGGCAGCCATATTATAAGCTTTGCTTAATTTGGGGTCAGACACAGATAATTAATTCATCTGTGGGGTCAGATGACCGTGTGTGCAAAAATGTCCCAGATATTTAGATATTTATATTTACTTACCTCTTCGAAGACAAATTCTATGAAAAATGGAATGGAACCTCTTGGTTGTAGTTTTATAAGTATTTGAACATGTCCGGTTCGGGTTTAAACGACTTCCCAAAAAAAAGGAGGAGGTTCTCAAGTCGACTGTTTTTTATTTATTTATCTGAACTGATTATCTATACCTCTATACCAATATTATAAAGAGGAAAGATTTGATTGTTTGTTTGTTTGATTGTTTGTTTGTTTGCATTGAATAGGCTCCGAAACTACTGAACCGATTTGAAAAATTCTTTCGCTGTTGGGAAGCTACACTATCCCCGGGTGACATAGGCTATATTATATTTTCAAAAAAATTAGGGATCCTTACTAAAACTCCAATAATGTAACCCAAGATGTAAAAAAAATACCTAAAATATACTACGACTTTGCAGAACATCTATACCATATACCATATTTTTATTTTTTTGTTAAATACCCGTGCGAAGCCGGGGCGGGCTGCTAGTAAATTATAAATAGGTCAGTATATAAGTATCAATAAGTTTGTATTAAAATTTTACTTTCTACTTTTTAGTTTAAGTTTGAAGTCAGGTTCTTTTTTTTTTTTTTCAAAAAATTAATTTTATTGTAGATGCTATTTCAAACTGTTTCTGGACCTCCGTACGCTCGTCTGAAATGGGACGTCGTGTCGGTCGTATTCCAAAATAATCTCCATCTAGCGTGAAACTAAATAGTTATTTATGAATACTTAGTTTTTTTTTCCTTGACCGGCTCTATTTATGATCAGCTTTTTTATGAGGCAATAGAAGTAAAGATCACCAAGTAGTATCCTTCTATAGTTTTCTCGAGTATATTCACTAAAGTTCCACTGAGCACAGTAAGAAACTAATATCTGAGAAAATGTAAGACAAGTAAATGGTTTTACCTGTTCAGTGGGGTAGTACATGCGACTCCAGTACCAGAACTTCTTGTCCTGGTTGGGGAAGAGATGGTCCTGCGGCACGAACGGGAAGAAGCGGCCGCGCTTCAAGGAGTCGCGCGAGTCCATCGCCGTCACGCCGATGTTGGCGAGGCACTTACCTGCAGGCAACACGACATTATTAACATTATTACTTGAAATAAGCTTTGTGGAAAAAAATTTTTTTTGACCAGCTTTTATAAAATCTGTTATTGTATTATTATATCTGTGCGCTGATCAAAAAGAGTCCAAACTCCATCAATCTACTGTTAGTTAATGAGGAGTTCCATTGTCCTTCCGTATCCATAGTCAGATCAGCTCGTTGTCACAATATTGTCGTCGGAACTTGACAGGCATGCTAAAATTTCAACTCAATTGAACAAGGGGAACTGGTCTAAAATTCAGTTGCAACATTTGACCTTAACATAAGGACATACAAACATACATTGTGACCACCGCTAACGCCAGATAGGTAAGTAGGTACACTATCGGGTGTCTCTCGCGTCGTACGAGCGAGATCCAACTATAACGTCAAGAATTATTCGCTCTCGGGGTGTTTCGAGATGTGTGTACTGTACAGAGTACAGTACAGGACACACGTACAGAGACCGTGTAAGAAGAGAATCGCTTCATACCCATCTCAACATCTTCGGCGCCCTTGTTGCTCGCCTTGCAGAGATGCGGCGACGGGAGCGCTTTTTGGACGAACTTGTCCAACGCTGTGCGACTTAGAACGTACCCCGCGCCGCCGCTCATGTAGCCCTGAGAAATGCACGGGGTGCTTAATTTCATGCCCCTGTATAGTTTGTACACAAATTATTTCACGTGATTTGGAAAAGCCAGGGCCAGAGTTTTTTGAAACATTTTCTTTATTACGAAATTTGAAAATTAAACGAAAAGGTAACTTAAACATAGATGAATTTTAATGACATTTTAGCAAAGTTACATTTTAATATCATAACAGAACAACAGATTAATAATATTGTCGTACATTTCAAAAAATGAAAACTTTTATGGATCAACAAAAAAATTAAACCCCATCATAAACAAAAATAGTGCCTAAAAAAATCTCATTAAAAAACGCCAAGTTTCGCAAAACAATCTGTAGAAAATGTAAAAAGTTGTAAGACCTCATTCACGTCACGAAAAACGTCAGTTATTTTATTTGGCATGGAAACACCTATTCATTTTAGTTAGTACGGAAACACACTTTGACATGATTTGTTTCATAATTAGGTAAGTAGTTAACCCAACAACATTTAGTGGCTGGATCAATATTAGACATCATTATTTATTTCATACATATAGTGACTTGGCAATCGTCAACATAATAACTTATCTACCTAATATCAATTTATTAGCGATCTGAGAAGGTATTTCCATGCATGCCCTTTATTTGTGTTACGTTTGCGATTTTAAAGATGTTTAATATTGATACTAAATGTTCGTAGGTAAATAAATAGGAAATAATGTATGACAAAATTGTTAGCTAAGTGTTTCCATGCTAACTAAAATGATAAGATGCTTCCATAGTAAAATAACTGTTTGGCATTCCATGAGATTTCACAACTTTTTACTGTGGAAGGATTACGGTGCGAGACATGACTTTTTTTACATTTTATATTTTTGGTGGGATCTTATTTCTTTTTTTACTCGCTTTAGCCTCGAGAGCGCAGCGGGAGACAAACACCAACCCATGATCTGTGAATAGATCAATCAACAGAGGAAGGTTGTTGTTATATCTTTGTTAACAGACTGAAGCAAGTCCTAGGTGTCTTATTCCTGTCTTGCAGACTGCATTTCAATTCCAGCATAAATGTCCAAATAACGAGATAACACACTATAGTACCATTTAAAAAGCCTCCAAATTGTTGTCGAATAAATAAATATCGTAATCGACTCAAAACAAGTCATCAAATTGTTTCCAAAATAGTAATAATTTAATACGAAAGCTCACGCGTTTGGTAACCTCGGTTGAGTGAGACCAAATAAGGGGAATTCTGTGGTTGAGACTGAGACGCATGAGCCGAAGCGTTATTATATTATTTTAATCTTATTTATAAGGAGAATTCTGTGATTTTCAGAAAGTCTTATCGTCTTATAATACATACAAGACGATAAGACTTTCTGACCATTTGACTAAAAATGCCCAAGTACAAAATATTTAAAGTGAAAATGATTAAAATTAAAAATAGAGAATAGTCGTCTTTTGACATTATGAAATTTTGGCTTTTAAACGATTTCACATTTAGATTATAGACATTTTGAACCTACTTACTTAGAGACATTTCGTCGTTAGCTATTTAAACTTTAACATTTCATTATGTGTCTATCCGTGTTTTTAGCGTAAGAAAAGCAAGTTACCTGTTTAATAAACCTCTTCAACCTGCACCCGAAGTAAATGGAGTCGTTGGTGTTGTAATCCGCCAACATGTATCTAAGATTCTCCACAACTACATATCTGAAATTATAAAACATTCTTACCAATTCATTCCTAAAAACTAAATAACTCAGTGCTTTATGTTCATACTTCGGCCAACCAGCACTTTTTTTAAAGTAGTTATATTTTTCTGTCGTGCCACAGCTGTTCCACTCGCACATTTGCACGTTTTTGTAAATAGAGATTTAATTTCTAAGAACTGTAGTTATGCTGTACCGGTCTAACATAACATCAGTAACATCAAAATGTTTTAACAAGCAGTACGCCCCGAACTGAGACCTGATGTTCCGTTTCACAAGCTTTTATTTCACTTAGGTACCTACTTTACCTATACTGTTCATATTGTGTAAGTAAGAATTAAATATGTAATTATGTTGTTCTTCCAAATCAAATCATGTAACTGATTGTTCGACCTTGTGGTTCGACCCCTTTCAACGTTTGCGATCGAGTTGACGGGTTCGGGGCAAAAGGACGCGTCCGTTAAAAGTACGCAGTAGAGATCTATTCGAGAGGGGTAAGCGGGGCAGGGAGCTTGGTCGACGTGTGAACGTGGAACGTGTGCGCTTTGGCCGCCGTCTTGCGTCAACACATGCTGACCGGTGTGCGTCGTTATAAATCAAAATTTTAAATTTATGCAATTTTATGCTCCAGAGACAACTTGTGATGAATTTTGCCATTCTTTATTCGAGATAAAAAAATGATGGTTTTATTCATATGTTGATATAAATAAAGCCACCTTTTCCAAAATAAGATTCTAACTTATCATTCATGGAATTTGAACTAGTGACTATGGTCGATCGGGCATCGATACGTATGGTAGTACTGTTTATAGTGATGTAAAGTTTACTTTGTAACAGAATTATCTTTAACTGTGTTCCTGATTTGTTTTAGGTCAAACAATGCTTGAAAACTTCGATGTTATCGCCAATATCAACAAATAACAACGCACTTTCACGTGTGTTGTTATTTGTTGATATTCTTATGTAGCTATGCGTACTTTTATCCGACATGCGTACATTTATCCACGCCAATGCGTATTTTACCCCGAATTCGTGGTAAGTCAAACTCATAAGTCGGGTAAAAAAGGCTTCACTCACGTGTCGTCGTCAGCCTTCATGAACCAGTCGGCGTCTCTCCGATGGTGCTCGTACACGTAGCGGAACGCGGCTTTCGTCTTCGCCCAGAGATTGTCTCTGCCCTCGCTCACCGGCAGCTTCACCGTGGGTAGCGATTCGTCTGCAAATGAATGCTGCTTTTGATGAAACAAAGCCTTTTGTTAAGCGCGGGACTCCACGGAACATATTTTAAGAAACTGGATGTAAGTCCGTGCCTACTTCTTGTTCGTGCCCTTGGCAGGCGGCGTTAGGATTGCAAGAAGCAAGAAACGCTGCTGCCCGTCCTACGGTGGTACCTATGTACTTAACCATTGGTATTTTTTTAAATTGAATTTTCCTCTTACCTTCCACGGAGCTCATGAACAGTAGAACGTTGCACCGCTTCCCCCACGTCGCTTTAACATGCCGCGCCTTCTTCTCATGGTTGTTCGGCTGCGTCATCACCCAACAGAGCACCCTGACCTTCCTCGCGAGCTCGTCCGCCACTGATCTGTCCTCGTGTTTGTGCGCCGGCTCGTCTTTGCCATGATCTATGAAATCTACTATCGGGTGCTTTTTTATCTCTCTGAGTGATTCCCTGGAAATTTAATTTGTACTAGCTTATGCCCGCGGCTTCACCCGCGTTGTTCTAGGTATTAAAAAAAATATCGTTCTTCTAAGTACACTATTAATATTTTAGGATGTTATTGTGTACGCTGTAAGTGCTTCATTATTGACGACTGGTATGATTCAGTTGTCGATTTAAATTCCTGGCCCAGCAATTTATGGACGGTTAATTTAAATTTCTGGATGTTAGTTGTTTCGTGTCCTTACTCCTAGTATGTGTTCGATGGGAGTCCCACATATTATGAATCCTAGTGTGGAGAGTGTCCTGAGTTATTTTTCCCGTTTAGTTGCTATAGGAAGTACTTAGTATACATACTTACTTAAGATTACTTTAAAAGATACCTATATATAAGATACCTATAAGCTACAAAGATTACCTTAGATTAATTTTAAAAAAATACAAAAAACGTCTGAAACAAGAAACACATAAAACTTGCTACAATAATAAAATTATTCTACTTTGGCTGCTGAAGATGAAATCAAAAGTATTTATTTATTGACCGAGCGAAGCGAAGGTCTCAGAGTTTACTGGAACAAATCGGCATTTGTATGTATGTTTGTATGTTTGAGTGTATATTTGTCCGATAATAACTTGCGAACCGTTGATCCGATCTTCATGAAATTTTGTAGGCAAGTAAGTAGTTCATTTCAATAAAAAATTTACGTTCGAATATGAGCTGAATCGGTCCAGGGGTTGTGAAGATATAGAGGTCGCGAGGTCTCAGTTCGGCGCGAACTACTAGTTTATTTTCCAACTTACAGCTATCATTACTGGTTACTACCTAATGCGATAGCGAAGCTAAGCTAACAATAACACAACACCCTATTAGCAGTATTTTAGTAGAAGAGACAAAAAAAAACGTAATATTTAACAATCTTCTATGCAGCCTGCTAGGTGTACCTAATGTTATCCAGCCATCGAGTTTTGCTATCACCTTCCCTTCATGTTCTTCCCCGCGAGTGCAACCGCGAAATTAAAACTTCGATTTTTTTCGTATAGATAACTATTTGCCATAGTGGGCTGCTCAAGAGCTAGCAAAACGCGGACTACTTAAACAAACCGCGACTACTTCCCGTTTAGCACTTAACTGTTTAGCTTGAATCTCTCCCGGTCTGCCTACAGTCCAAAAACTGAGCATTCTCGAAAAAACCCTTAACATTTTCATATGGCACAAGGGTTAGAAACCGCGCGATTTCGAAAAAACTTAATCGTCGACTGTTTTTACTCGTCCCCGCAAAAGCGAAAAAAATAGCGATGACTTTTTGCATAATATAGAACGTTGCCTTGAAACCATATGTAGAGGGCGACTGGGCTGCAGATTGAAGGTATAAAAGGGAGACGGCGGAGGAAGCAAGCAGGAAGCGCGGCACGGGCCGCTGTCGGTAATATCAGGTCGATTCCCTGAGATTCACTCCGAGATGATAATTAAACATATAGACTCGCAACTCTACATCGCAATTTAAATAGTTTCAGCACACACAGCGAAGCATAAAGCTACCGACCACAGAAAAGAGAAGTAAAAACTTTTTATCTTCTGTGCTACCGACGATAAATGCCAACAAGTACGGAACGCGTTCGAAAATGCGAGATTGATCGCTCTGTAAATTTCGCATTCGTTAGGTTATAATATACAAGTGTTTAAATGCGACTTCGTTCGCGTGGCCATAAAAAAAGTATATCATGTCCGTCTTTGTGATATACAGTAACTCTTATCAAATTTTATCAAGATCAGTTGAACCGTTTAGCCGTGATAACGCGACAAACATCCAGACAGAGAGACAAAGTTACTTCCTATAGTTCGCTAGACAGGGTTAATCCATTTTTTTACGTTTGGAATGGACTAACAGTTGTAATGTGAAGAATTCTAAATCGCGAATATGAAGTGTTTTCCTCGAGACAAAGTATTAATTTTTATACTTCAGTATTCAGTATTCAGAATTTTATTGCACCAAGTAACTAGTTTATAAGCCTATAATATATATGCTACTCACTATGTTAACATGGACCCTGTATGTAAGGGTGTCGCAAATTTACATTTAACAATTTTAACTTAAAAATTGCTTGTAATTTTAAGTTTACAACTATGACGACATCATGGACGTTTTTTCACTAAGATAATCCTAAATGCTGTATTAGCATTTATGTATCAGGAACTGTCTAAGCTGTTTTTGGAAGACTGTTTCTCTGGGTTCGTTTCCAATATCTTTGTGTAGTTTATTGTAGATTCTTATTAACATGTACTCCGGTCCTTCAAAGCTTTATTGGTCCCTTTAGCGGTGCCCTTGCGTTAGTTACCCTCGTACCGTAATAATAGTTTTAGGGCTCAACGCCATAAGCGTTCGCCAAAGTGCGATATAGATGTAGAGGCCGGTATTTGCCAACAGCGTAGTAATTTTAAAAAACTGGCGGAGTGAACGCACAAATCTGGCACACATTTTATGATTATCTAGTTTAATGGGTTTTTTTTAAAGTTAGTTTTTAGTTACCTGTACTGCCAACCAACGTCTCGCGAGAATCCTGTACATGGTAAAAGAATGTACGCAAAGCTAAATCCTGCCGACATTCCGATCACCAGAGTTAGCACAAAACGGCGGCCCATCACCCGACCTTCGACCTGAGTTGACATCGTCATAATCTCGGACCACAATTTAAAAAAATATATTATACTATCTTCGATCGCACAGTTGCACGGCACAACGAATCGAAATCGACGACAGTATATTTTTCAGAGATTGACTTACGCATAATGAACTCGAAGAGTCTCGCGGATAATCTTTTATGGAACGAATTTTTTGTTAATTTGCTAATCTTTGCTTGAAAACAGGCGTAGAAATTGAAGGTTCCTAATTCTATAGCAGTTACGACAGCTTTAGTTTGCTATACGCTTGTAAGCCAGTCAGATTACGAAGACACGGTTAATATCCTTTAGAACCCAGTAAGAAGTGTGAAATTGAAAACCATTTAACATGAATAAATTATTCTGCGAGGAGTTCTCGCGACCACAAACTTTTTGCACAACCTCAATTCAACAATTTCATACTTAGTTATTTTTAATTGTCGGGTTATTGGAGGGAAAAAGGGAAGCTTAAGAAGATATTCTTCCGCGGGGTTTTGGTGCATTCGATATTTGAAATTGTATAGCTATCGCTCTATTTCTTGTTTCTCGTGTGTGCGAAATTTTCCTAACTTTTTGATGAAATTAGCGTTTCGGTGGTAGACTGTTATCGCCTAGATATTAACAAAATCTTTTTTTTTTGGTGGCTTGACCAAACCAAAACACAGAGGCATAAACCATAACCGCTATGTTTTTAATTTAAAAAAAAAAATGGTAGAGAAGACACAATGATTAACTATGTTTTATTTCTGGATCTACTCGTATATAATATAGCTTTTAGTTTTAATTTACTAAGATTCAGAAAAAAAAAGATTCGACAATGGCCAATTATGTATCATGGAAACCTCATCCGAACTAAGTCATTGCTGCTGAGCCGGGCAATAATATTGTACTGAATTTCATTATTACCCTCTACATAGGGCAATAATATTGTACTGAATTTCATTATTACCCTCTGCATAGGGCAATAATATTGTACTGAATTTCATTATTACCGTCTGCATAGGGCAATAATATTGTAATGAATTTCATTATCGCCCGCAGCGCTTTTTTTTCTCTATTTGGTAACATTTGTATGAAAATTTTTCCTAAGAATTTTCTTTCGTCTTTCGTGTAGATTTCTACACGAGAAGAATAACAATATCATACAAAAAAGTGTACACCCGGAAAATCTGCTTAAAACTAGATGGCGCTTGAGTAGATAGATAGAAACTCTTTATTGTGTACACCAAAATTTACCAAAGAAAAGACGTATTTGTAGGAACAAAAAAGCGTTTACTTTCTTTGCATTGAGGACATTTCAAATAAATATATCTTATAAAAAAAAGAAACAAATTGAGCAAAACCATATTTTTTTTCGACAATACAGCGTGACTATTCGAATCGGCACGCAAAATCTAAAAGAACCACAAAAAGTATTCTTAGGTATACGTACATTTTACAATGCCTAGTAGCTACTTGTATAAAACACGATTATTCTATAGTTTAGATACTTCTATGTTAAATTAAGACTCACTTCTACAAACAATTTAACTTTGTAAACAGAAATGGCGGATAACGGATAACCAATAAAGTGTGGGAGTTTTTCACGAGAACGTGAAAAAATTATGTCGCGTCATTGTAATATTGGCCACAACTTGCGTTATGTCAAGTGTTAATGTGTAAAAGTTGTGGATTATGAACGTGCACGAGTTTTGGTGAATAGTATAATGTTATAAAAAGTAAATCTTAGTGTTGTTTTCAAAACTCCATAAAAACCTCAAGTAAAGTCTCCACCACTTTACTGGGGCATGACGTGGACCCGACTGTGACTTACTTTGCTTGACTTAGACTATGACTGAGATTTATTTTAATTGTGAAATATTACAATACACGACACTGGCTAAATACACAACGTATGGAGCCAAAACATATGCGGGAAAAAAATAAACAAGTGACAATCAGTCAGGCTGCCAGATCTGTTGACCAAACTATCGGGAGAAAGTGACAAAAATGGGACTTGGGGTTGTCGCCGGCAAAAATTATACAGGTATATTAATTATTTTATTTTTTATATCATTCCTAATACTAATTGAAACATTTTGGATCATAATTAACGTAACGCCAAATAGATGTGGCAACATAAAAAAATTGTTTATATGGGCTTAGGGTGTCTGTACATGGCCTGATCTGACATCGTGTGAAAGGGGCAGCTGGATTTGAATTTCATTGGAGCAAAAGAAACAAACTATTAAGGTTATAGCTTCTCCCTTTCGCTCCCCAGAAACTTATATATAGCCATCTCTTTCAAACAATGTCAGGTCAGACCATGGAGCGAGGCCTTTAATAAACAAGGCTGTGGACGCTAATAAAAGCCTCAAACTAGTATAGAAAAAGCCGCCTGCTGTGAGCTTCATGCACAAACTGCCAGTTATTGGTAACCGTATGAAACATTAATTAGTGCCTCGCATTGTAATAATGCCATAATTATTATTTTTTTACATTTAGACCTACCTTTCTTTGGTATATTATAATTACTATTTATAAAAAAATAATCAAGTAAACCTTAGCGGACGCACAATATGGCAAAATGTGTATTTAGATAATAATGGAGCCATTATCGCAAATCATTGCCACAATAAAATATATTGAACTCTCTTCAGTATACAATCTGATAATTTTAACAATTTTCGGGCGATTAAACAATACATATTAAGGAATATATTGCAGGGTTAAATTAAAATAAGTTTGTGGTTTATTTTTTACCAGACCAGCTTTTATAAAATCCGTTTGTGGTATTGTAAGCTGATCAAAATGAGTCCACTGCCAGTTATTGAGTTCCTTATTCCATATTTCGTCTCCATCATCAGATCAGCTCGCTCTCATAATATTGTATTATCAGCGGAACTTGACAGGCATACTAAATTTCAACTCAATTGAAGACAGGGAACTGGTCTATTAAATTCAGTTGCAAGATTTGAACCGAAGTCAAATATTGCAAATGAATTATAGAGCAGTGGGCTTATCCCGTAACTCTGAAAGCGATAGTGATAGTGCGCGAGCGGAACGGCGCATAATGCGACTAAGTTGGTACGAGCGAGATGCCATGCTCTCGCAATCAGAATCACGAACGTTTCAAAGTTAGAGGAAGTTAGAGGCCCGCAGTTCATACAAAAATTGTAAGTTAATAAAAGCTTGTAAAAAAAGTATGATGATTGAGTGAATGATGAACGACATCATTCACTCATGGACTTTGTAACAAGAATGTAAGTAATAAATGAGATTTCATAATATTTGTTTTTATTCTATTTTTAGACTAGTTCACACATAAACATATTTTCTAAAAACATTATTTACAAATTTTATAAATTATTCGTGATCTTTGGTTTCGTACGAAACAAAGCTTTGCTTACAAACTTACACTAGTAGCTGTAAAACAACTACAACACCAGAACTGCATTGCACGAAATAGCACAAATCTATCGCAATATATCTGTCTATTTCAAGCAGTTTTTGCCTAAATTATATTATGCTACAGTAGAATCCGTTTATTATGACTCCGCCTATATTGACCGACCGCTTAATATGAAATAATTACACAGCGAAGTTTGGTTTTCATATAAAACTCTTTATAACGGATCGCATATAATGACTTCGCTTATAGTGACATGTCGCTTATTATGAGCCATTTTTAATAAATTATGTGCGGCTATAGTTACCGACGTGATTCGGCCTTCGACCTTCGGCAGTGTGCGGTAGGGTCACATGACGGCCGACGACGTTCGACGCGTGGCTTGTTTTATTTTGCGTCTCAGTGAGTAATTGCTAGTCAAAGATCACGCATTGTTTGTTAGTGATTTGTGAAAAAAAATTACATCTCAACGTCGTCGTAAAACAGTTTAGATTGAGGTGTTTGTAATTTCCCTTGGATGTCATTATAAACGGATTCCACTGTATTTTAGAATGTAACTTAATGAATATTTAATAAAAACATTTATTTACAAATAAATGCCGTGTTCGACCCTGATGATAAACTTATATCTAGATGAATATATATTATGGCGATAAACTTATATCTAGATGAATATATATTATGGCAAGTAATTATATTGGAGTCGATTCCACGTAAACTCGCTAAACGAAACTTATTGCTATCTTTTACTAATAGACACACAAGAAAGAGAGAGCATACATTTCAGTGCTGACAAATAAGTCAGATAAGTTCTCCATACAAGTTTAGACCGGAGCGGGTGCCGACTAAAAACAAGTTTTAACTGTCGCCGGTGTAAGTATATCTTCGCGGCTCAAATCGGTAAACTCATTCGACAGCATTAAAATGCATGCTATCTTTATTACTGTTTCTATTAGTAAAAGACAGCAATACCAATAAGTTTCGTTTAGCGAGTTTAAGTGGAATAGAAGCCATTATTATGCTTTTAATTTGCATTACGTTCGTGGAGGTAGTGAAATAGGGCCGTACGAGGCAGGCCACACGCCCTTCGCGGTCCTATTCCTCGACCGTCGCACTCGTACTCCTTAAAGGTCGACGCACACTTATTAGCAATGCACGCCGTACGCGCTGCATTCATCAAAATTCGTACGCGTGATTAATTGCCACAGATTAGTAAGCAGTTATAGTTTTATTGAATGCGGCGCGTATGGAGCGGCACGGCGGTCGCGGATAAGTGTGCGTTCACCTTTAGGATGGACGTCACAAGAATTGCTATAATAAATAAATCCAGCAAATTTAATAGCATAGGAATGTTATTCGTCTTTGCAATAATATTATACTAAGAATATTTCAGATCCATTCAAAATCGCCAAATTTTGAGAAAAAGCAATTATTAAATATCTCTAATTTTTTTATTTTTTTTGTCTTTTTCTATCAGTCCTCTTTGTATTATCGATTTACCACACAAAATTACTCGTGGATCTTCGTTCGTTTGGAATATAATGTGTGGAACAGTTGTTTTTTTTCGTGTATTTTCAAAAGTCGTCGAACAAAAGTTGTTTGTTAACTTGTATACATCATCCTCACAACCGATCCCTAGCCGATTAAAATACACCATGTATAAAGTATACGTTTATAATTATGTTTATATTAAAAAAAAACTGAATGAACAAAAAGTTGAATGAAGACCGTAAACCGTAACCGTTCCTTTTGCTGGGTTATCGAACGTAACATTGCACTGCAGCTAGTATACAATATACAGGGTGTGTTGTAATTAATGTTAAATCCGTTTCCTGCGGGTGAGGAACACTATGATAATAAAGAAAAATTTTAAAATTTTCCAGCTTTTGGTAATTTTAGGTATATATTTAAAATTTTTAGAAAATGATTGTTGAAAATTATCTGTTCCCTTCATGAACAGCTTCGGGTATCGCATCTATTAAACGCTATAATTTTATCTATATTATTTTATGATTGTGGTCAAATGCCAAAAAAAAAATGCGAACAAAATGTAATTAAAAATAGTTTTTGTTGTCGGCTTCGCAGGCAACCGAAGGCCAAAATAAACATCCAATAAATTCGGCCAGTTGAACACGTTTTGATGGGCAGTTAAATATTTCCTTACACGAATGTTCTTCCCTCATTTCGTCTCTTTCTCACTAGTGTCGTTTCTGAGTAGTTTGGGCAGCTCGCTCGTCTTGAAGTTGATGCCGAAAGGTCGCAAGTGGTACACGAGGTAGTCCAGCACGTACATGTGCTCCGGACTGATGTAGTGGAATGAAACGGCGTGGTCGGAACAACAATCCAGCCCCTAGAATAAGAAAAAATTATATTACATTATAGTATATAGTATTATTATCTAGGATGACGAGCGCAGAGCATTGCCGCGCATGGCTTTGAAATCTTGAGGTTCAAAATTTTGGGTGGCACTGAACTGTTATGGGCGAACGTGGCGCTTAACATCAGGTGAGCGAATTGCTCGTCTCGTCACCAAATTCCATTAAAAAATAAAAATAAAACCTCTCTATCTACAGGGTTATAAGGAAAGGGTAAGCTAAGCCGAAAAGGCTCACAGTAATCATTATAACGAACAACTTTTACTATGGAACCAACCCTGAAATCGAGACATAAATATCAGCTGTTCCATAGAAAAATGTCAATGACACTCGACAAAATGTATGGAACAGCTGTTTTTATCTCTCTTGATTTCATCATCTCATCTCTCATACTACAAGCCCGTTTCGGTTTAGCATGCCCTGTCCTATACAGATAGGGTAAAACTGAGTTTTTGTGGGAAAAAAAAATACCAGAAAAATCTTTAAAAAAATCCGTTATTAGCACTGTAAGCTGATAAAAATGAGTCCAGACTTATGAGTTCCGTTTCCACCTTCGGTATCCATCATCAGATCAGCCCGCCGTCATAATATTGTATTGTCATAGGAACTTTTCAGGCATTCAAAATTTGGCATTCAAAACTGGTCTATAATTCAGTTGCAAGATACATACGTATACAAACATTGTAAGTTCAATGAAAGCTCGTAATAAAATGTGTTTAGCTACCTCATTTACTTACAGATTTTAATTTTTTTTAAAACTGAGTCCGTCTCTATTAATCTGTATGGCTCTTAAGTCAACTGAACCCGCTCCAACCGAACCCGCCGGACCAGTTGACGTAACGCATATTTTGAATCGGTCGACTGAACCGTGACCGACTAACCTTCACACTGCTCTGTCACACTGGTGTGACGGTTAGGAAGAAAATTTCCCGACCTTCACATTAGTATTAAGGATAGGAATTGACAACGTTGCGTAATCTTTTCTCACGTTCATACTCATGACTGAACACGACCGACTAACCTTTACACTGCTCTCACTGGTGTGACGGTAACCCGTTGACAAACTTTTATGGACATCGTTTTTATGAGGTAATAAAATTGATCACCTCGCCTAATGGCGTCAAGTGGTATAATGTTCACGAGGATATTCAGAACGTTCCTATTTGAGCAAGTAATGGTTTTACCTCGTCAGTGGGGTAGTAGATGTAGCTCCAGTACCAGAACTTCTTGTCCTGGTTGGGGAAGAGGTGGTCCTGCGGCACGAACGGGAAGAAGCGGCCGCGCTTCATGGAGTCGCGCGAGTCCATCGCCGTCACGCCGATGTTGGCGAGGCACTTACCTGCAGGCAACACGACATTATTAACATTATTTTCCAAACAAGCTTTTAAAAAAATCCGTTATTGGTACTGATCAAAATAAATCCGTTGGAAATTGAAAGTGTGTGATGTTACTGTGATTCGCAATGGGAAGTGAGACAATATTACGGACGTATCTGCGTGAAATGTGATAGATATTAAAACGGACTTGGCTTTTCACCTTCCGCTGTTTTCGCTCTGCAAAAATAATTTCCCAGACAAAAAAAAATCCTTTATTGGTACTGTAAGCTGATCAAAATGAATCCAAACTCCATCAATCTACTTTTAGTTACTGAGGAGTTCCGTTTTCCACCTTCCATCTCATCAGATCATGATATTGTCAAATATGATATGTCATAATATTGTATTGACATCGGAACTTGACAGGTGTATGCAAAATTTCAATTCAATTGAACAAGAGGAACTGGACCCTATAATGACCATTGTGAATCTGATTGCGAGGGCATGCCATTCCGGTCGTACCAACTTAGTCGCACTATGCGCGGTCCCTCTCGCGCACTATCACGATCAGGTACATCCGTGTTAGGGGGCAGGTCTAAAATTGAGTTGCAAGTTTTGACTTTAACATACATACAAACATTGAAAGGTAAATAAAAGCTTGTAAAAAAAAAACTGCTTTTAAGTACGAGACGAGATGTCAGATGTTAAATCTCTTTACGTTCAGTACTTTTCTCAGTGGGATTTTGAAAAGGCTGATGCAGATGTTCGGTAATTTCCCGTTTATTGTGATGGCTAATGCCAACTGAACACTATCGGGCCTCTCGTTCTTGGCTGGTCAGGTCGAGGTTCGAGGCGGTGCAAGCGAGATACAACGATAACATTTCAAGTACACTCTTCGCTCTCGGGGTGTTCCGAGATGTACAGTACATTGTACAGCGGGTATAAGAAGAGAATCGTTTCATACCCATCTCAGCGTCTTCGGCGCCGGTGTCGCTCGCCTTGCAGAGATGCGGCGACGGGAGCGCTTTTTGTACGAACTTGTCCAACGCTGTGCGACTTAGAACGTACCCCGCGCCGCCGCTCATGTAGCCCTAAGAATCGTTTTTTTTTATGTTTATTTTATTTAATTACAAAACCATTTCGAGGAATAGCCTTACTGATCACTACCTATAACTTAGAAATGGAAAATAATTTTTATTAGTATTTCTGGCTTTAAGTGAACGACCATCGTTTGGCCCTACGATGACGTCACGCGTGGCTAAATGGAAAGAAATGACTGAGCCTACAACCGAAATAAGTGTCGAATGCCATCAACACCAGAAAAAAAAATAGGTTTCTAACATTGCTCTACATTTTCATAATGTAAAATAAAATAAAAATACAGAAATAAAAAAAATTGAGGTCGAGAAATTTTGAACAATCCCCATTGCACGGCGTGCTTTACTTCAAGCCTCATGCCCGTCTGCACTAAAGTCAACAAATATAAAACTTAGTTAAGCATCACCTAAACTAAGTCGGACTCTGCACCAACCTGTACCTCAGATCAGAGAAACAAGGTTGTTTCTCTGATCTGAGGTTTGTACACAGATTGTCTAACGTGCTTTGGGAAAGAAATAATTTATTTAAATGATGTGAAAGGTCTATTGTTCTGTTATTATCATAAAAGAAAAATTTGGTTTCTGCTTTTAGCGAAAGACAAAACACGTTAGTGTAGGTTGTTAGACTTAGATCCACCGTCAGTAACTATTTTCATAAACAGACATAAAAGATTTTATAATTCTCTTTTTTTTTATACAATCAAATTTTCAAAGATCTGCGGTCGGCCTGAACGTTCACTGCTGAACAAAGGCATCCCACATAGGGGAAAAGGGTTTTTCATAATTTCTACGATTGGTAGACGGCTTTGGTATCGCAGAAAACTCAAGGTTTACTATAGAGGACGCTGCTGCCCTTCTTCCGGTGGTTCTTGTCGCAGTTTTAGGAGATACCCGGGCATTTTTTTCTTCTGTGCCTATACGAAACCACATGTTTTAGCATTACATAACACAGATCACACCTAAATTCTGCATTCAGGACGTTCGAAGCGCACCCCGCATCAGTCTAAATACACTTATAAGAAATTACTCTAATTCGTTGATTGTTAGGCGCGAGTAGGCGTAACCTTGAGATAGCCAATGAGAACGCTCGGTCGCACTCCCCGCGACCCGCGCTGCGCTCAAACTTTGGTGACTTTTTGTAGGAACAACGAATCTCGTAATGCGGTATCTAGTGTGATCTGTGTTACGTAAGCAAGTTACCTGTTTAGTAAAGGGCTTGAACCTGCACCCGAAGTAAATGGAGTCGTTGGTGTTGTAATCCGCCAACATGTATCTAAGATTCTCCACAACTACATATCTGAAATTATAAAACATTCTTACCAATTCATAAATAAAAATATATGGTGATACTCAGTGCATTATTTTCGTACTTTGGCCAACCAACACTGAAATTCAAATTTTTTTTTAACAACTAATTTATTGTCGCAAAATTGGTTTCAATAAATCCACGATGAGTAATTAAGCTGTAATTGACAAAATCGCCAGAAAATTTGAATTTCGCGCGATGAGTGAAACGTTGTACCTTAAGGCGTAAATAGTCTTGTTGCCTCACTCGCACATTTGCGCGTTTTTGCCCGAGTGTCCAAGAAGGAGGGTAATGTTTTTGGGTTGTATGTAAGTATGTTTGTGTGTTCTCCTATATTACCTCCTGTAGCCTAAATGGCTTTACCTATTTTCACTGTTTTTACGAGTGAGGTGTCATTGGATTCTTCATTACGTCCGGAGAGACATAGGCTACATTTTGCAGTCGGGTATTTTGTTTTTCTTTTAATAATATTACTTGTTTCGTTTTTTTTCTTTCTATCTCTGTCAAATTAAAAGATATAAAAACAAGTTTCTTTAATAAAAACTTTAGTCTTATAAACAAAATATACTTTTAGAATGTTTACACCTAGTGATTTTATTTCTTAATTAAAATAATAATAAAAATCATCATCATCATCAACCATAAGACGTCCACTGCTGAACATAGGCCTCTCCCTTAGTTCGCCACACCGAACGACAACGGGCCACTTGCATCCACGTCGTCGGTCCACCTAGTGGGAGGCCTACCTACGCTGCGTCTTCCGGTTCGTGTTCGCCACTCAAGAACCTTTCTTCCCCACCGGTTATCGGTTCCTCGAGTGATAAATAATGAATAATAAAAATAATTATGTCAAAATGCGAAAGCGATACAACTGTGAACGGTGGGCTGTATGCGCCGACCCTTAGTTGTTCTATTCAAAGATAATAATAATAATCACGGGTTAATAAAAAAAAAACTACGCAATATAGCAAAAATATTATAATAGTTTTGAATTGCACTTGACAACATTACGGTACGGAATCCTAAAAAAAAAAACAATTGCTTCAAAAAGGAAAAATAACCTACACACCATAATAACCTTCATAGAACAATAACACACTATTCTATTATTATATACTCAAGGTCGAAATTTCCATTGCGCTTACATTGTGTACTTAAGGAGGGTATACGTTCAGTAGAGGACGTCATTGAAAGTGTGTAAATGTAAGGCAGATGTTTTTGTTTGTAACATATATCTTCGACGTTTACCTAAAGGCTTCAAAAACCGATCGCGTGTAAGAAGTGGCGCCGGGCACGAACAGCGTATGTCAGGCGCAGAGTAAGACTGGCTATACATGGCCTGACCTGACATCGTGTGAAAGGGACAGCTAGACTTGAATTTCACGGGCGCAAAAGAAACGAACTAAAGGTTATAAAAAAGCCCCAGAAATGTATATACAGCCATCTCTTTCAGCCGATGTCAGGTCAGGCCTTGTATAAATAGCCACTCTCAAATGTGAGCGACGCGTGTGAGAAGTGGTTTGCGAGTTTTGCGATAGCGATTTTGAGTGCCTGTGCCGCGCAGCACCTGTCCCGCATAGCCGCGTGACAGTTCGTGCAAGGGTCAGCGCTCATATTTTGTGTGGGGTGGTTCATACAGTTCCTTGTATTACGAAACGCACGGCCCGCAAGCGCTCGCGAGTGTACGCCGCGTTTGGTTTGTAGAAGCCTTTATTCATAGTCAGAAGGCTTATAATGATCGTCAGTCTGTTTTTCTTACTACCATAAGTACATAATTAGTACAAAAAAAACAATACTATAGTATTGTTTATATTATTCTATGCTATTACACTACAGACTAACTACATAACATTGCATGTACCTATCTATACTTACTAATGAGGTAAAATCTATTAGTTTATAACTATGCTACAGTGCAAAGTGACCAACATATCTGTAGCTGATATGGGGAGCCACCTTCGCATTCCTGAACAAAACGCCCATAAAACACCCGTTGAAATTTTTAAGTTCCATCATCTGGTCATTATGTAATGGTTGTTTGATTAGACTTCTTGTAGACCTCTTCGTCATATTAAAAGATACCAAACCGATATATTAAAAAATAATGATTCGAACCCAATTCACAAAAATGTGCAAAGGTGCGAGAAAGGTAGATGAGGCACGGTTATAACTCACAGATCACACTCTAGATTCTGCATTCAGGACGCTCGAAGCGCACCACGCGTCTGTCTAAATACACTTATACGAAATCACTCCTATTGGTTGATTGTTAGGCGCGAGTAGGCGTAACCTTGAGATAGCCAATGAGAACGCTTGGTCGCACTCCCCGCGACCTGCGCCGCGCCTCAAACTTTGGTGACTTTTTGTGGGAACAATGAATCTCGTAATGCGGTATCTGGTCACTGGTGTGATCTGTGTTATAACTATATCCCATCCGATAGTTGGAAAAAAGGCTTCACTCACGTGTCGTCGTCAGCCTTCATGAACCAGTCGGCGTCTCTCCGATGGTGCTCGTACACGTAGCGGAACGCGGCTTTCGTCTTCGCCCAGAGATTGTCTCTGCCCTCGCTCACCGGCAGCTTCACCGTGGGTAGCGATTCGTCTGCAAATATACTACGCCTATAAAATTGACGACATTTAACTAAAAATTGATTATTTAACAGAATTGAAGTTGACAGGACAAGGACAGTTTCAACAGGAGAATTGACATTGAAGTTATATCCCTTCGACTTTGTGGCCTTTGATAATTTCACAGAATAGATGATCACACTAATATTATATATGCGAAAGTTTGTGTGTAAGTATGTAAGTGTGTTTGTTCCCGTTCAACTCTGAAACGGCTGTACGGATTTGGGTGAAATTCCAATAATCCCTTGATTAACACGTGGGCTACTTTTTAATCCGAAAAATTTAAGAAATAATAGAATAGCCCAAAGTAATAAGTAATAGTAAGTAGTAATAGTCCTGTAGAATAGCGGGTGAAACCGTGGGGCGCAACACAGTATATTCTCTGTCCGAGATTGATGTTGGAGTTTCTTTTCGTCTTAGAATTCACGTTAGAAATTAGCTGTAGAGACCCGACTTCTACATACCCCAATTTTTTCAATTGAATTTTCCTCTTACCTTCCACGGAGCTCATGAACAGTAGAACGTTGCACCGCTTCCCCCACGTCGCTTTAACATGCCGCGCCTTCTTCTCATGGTTGTTCGGCTGCGTCATCACCCAACAGAGCACCCTGACCTTCCTCGCGAGCTCGTCCGCCACTGATCTGTCCTCGTGTTTGTGCACCGGCTCGTCTTTGCCATGATCTATGAAATCTACTATCGGGTGCTTTTCTATATCTCTGAGTGATTCCCTGGAAATTTAATTTGTACTGTATTTTTGGTCAAACGATCACGCAGATTTGCCTGATGGTAATATCTGTGCAGGTGGCTGTTTGCCTGATAGCCTATTTGCTTGTCCCATTTTCTAAACAAAACTAAATTTGACAGCTCAAAAACAGTTGCCCTCCTTGTCACACACTTGTCATTTTAAAAGAGATACGAGAACTAATCTAATTCCATCAGATTCTCTAAGAATGTGGAACAACATGATCGACACCAAAATGGTATTATTTTGCTCATTTTTCAATTCATTTATTTTTCGTGCTTTAGGTATAAGTAAATATACTCTTAGCAAAGATAAATGGCTAAGCTGTCGCTTTACGGTTTTGACCACAATACAATATCTGAAGGTATGAAGGTATTTGACAACGAATATACTGCCTATATAATTATGATATGGTTTTATGATATGTTCGTAGTTTCTTCTGATGCAATGAGGCACAAGCCTTGACAATACTTAATGGAGTAGACCTGGTTTTCATGCTTTTCTTTTAAAGGTTTTTTTACATTTATACCATGGACATACTCTTATATCGACATTTATTAGATGCTAGCATGACCGCTGCTCTCCATAAGAATGTAACCAATGAGAGTTATGACTAACTTATGATTTCATGGTTTAATACCAAAAAAATGTTTATTTTTAAATATCGTGCAAAAATGAATCGCCAATCAAACAATTCGAATGATCACATTCTACACAAATGATAGATAACAGACACCCTTTGAAATTATCATGAATACAGTCGATAAGCGGCTGTTCAGTTGGCGTGTGGGGGGGGGGGGGGCTCAGGGAGCAAACGAGAAGCGCCTACTCAGTTAGTTTCAGTCTATGTGCGGTTAGACGGCGGACTTATTCTACGAGGAGAATATCATTGTTCTTATCATTAGGATTTTTATACAAACAAACAATGAACAATTTTCACTATATGTAAATAAATATTGGTGGATTTTCATACACAGCGGCATCTAGCCCCAAACTTAGCAAGCTTGTACTATTGGAACCAGTTAACAGATGAATACATAAATACTTTTTTTTTTGTTGTAAATACATACATACTGAGAATAGTATAGCACCTCTGAAAAAGCTATTTAAAAAAATCAGCTTTTCCATACATTCATCAAGGGTGAATGTCACACCATCAGCCAGAAGACTGATACACAGGTCCCTCCTTCGAACGCCTCACTGAGCGACAATCTACCATTTCCATCCACCGCTTGCCGGCGACTCATTGAATCTCAAACTTTAAATGACTTGACTCACAATGTCGAAGGTGAATGTCATTCGTTCTATAGAACAGCTGTATTTTTTTCGCAATTTCTGTGTTGGTCCTATAGTAAAAGTTGTTCATAATGATGATATCCAAGACTAGAACATGTACGTCATCTAACCGAATAGCCGGTCCGTATTCAGAAAGCCACGAGTAGCCGAAACTAATCCAGTACTACTAGATTATCGCTTGGTCCCAACACGCTACCTGAACAGCCGCGTACTGGTACATACTTATACCACATAGGTACATAGGAACTGAATGCCATAGTAAGACTTTATACAGACTTTATTTACATTTGCCAGTTCATTAGTCAATTGTGAATTTAGATTCAGGTCGGATTTTAAAATTTGGTTTGGACAGACAGACAGACAGGAACATAACAGGAACAGGACAGGAAATAGTACTCGAGCCCACACTTACGTTGTAATTGTTAAGTAATTTCTTCCCGCCCCCGACTTCTATATCCTATTCTGTGGCTATTCTTTCATAGACTTAATAAACTGATGATTTAATTAAAATGGGTATGGTTCGTGGTTTTAACTAAAAAGGCCCGGCCCCTGGCTCTCGCTATATCGTTCGCACTTTTTCAACAGTTTTTAAAGTAAAAATTACAGTGGAAAAAAAAATTTACATCTTCAGAATACAATACTTTGTTTTGGCGAAGGAGATGGAAAAACATATTTTTCGAGTTTTTTTTTTTGACTCCTTCGCTAGATTAAAAAATAATAACCTGAAAATTGCCATAAAACATTGGCAATGGTCATAAATGATCTTTTTTTTAAATATCCTCTCTGTAATTTTTATATTAAAAAAATGTTTAAATGCGAACGAGATAACTGGAAAAGGGGAGCCGGGTCTTAAGGACGAATGAGGAGATAGGTTTTTTGGCATCGTTACATATGTCTACATTATGCCTATTTAAAAAAAAAGTGAAAAACAAAGGCGTGTAAAACTGACTACTAATACAAAAACATTTTTCAATTTAATAGTGCAGAGCGCTATATTGCAAACAGAAGGTAAAATTTTACGAGCAAGGCCATACATTTAATTTAAGCCAAAAAGCCAAAAAAAAAAACTCAATAAAAAAATTACAACAATTTTATACTGTTCAATGACTTGAATGTGCTTAAATATACTTACAGTCCGTTCATTACATTTATGAACGCTGTTGATTTCAGGGAAAAAAAAACATTTAAAAAAAAAAATGATCGCTATAAGCCGCAGTTACTTTAGATTTCATTAAGGTTCAACGTTTCGCTCCGCGCGCCAAATTAAAATTTTCTTACGTTTTTTGTCAATTACAGCTTAATTACTCACCGTGGGTTCATGAAAATGAATATTGCGACAATAAATAGGTTTTATAAAGAAATTACACCAACCAAAAAATCAAAGTTAAAGCTAGTATAAGTACACTTCTCACTAAACCAAAAACCAAGATAAAAATCAGTTTATTGAGATTCCTAGCTAAACCAATATTATCTAGGTGATCATTTTAGCCGTAATTTTTTGATACGACCTATTTATTGTCGCAAAATTCGTTATTACGAATCCACGATGAGTAATTAAGCTGTAATTGACAAAAAACTCAAGAAATTTTGAATTTGCCGCGTTGAGCGAAACGTAGCACCTTAAATACGTACATCGGTGTCCGAGCCGAGCAAACATGTAAGTAACTTTGAACAACTTTTACTGTGGGAAAAACCATGAAATCGCGAAACAAAAACAGCTGTTCCATACCTTCCTCTGAGTGTTAATGATATGTTTCTAAGGAACAGGTGATTTTTTTCGCTATTTCTTTGTTGTTGCCATAGTAATAATTCTTCAGATTCACAATGATGCAACGAGGACACAATGTCTGCACAAACAGTATACGAAAAAAAAAAGATACATAAGATGTTTTTATTCAAGTTTTTGAATTGAAAAATTCAAAAACTTGAATAAAAATTTTGTTAATTCAGTGATCATCATGTAATGTATAGACTGTAAGAAAATTAAGTTCTTCTAAAGTTGGTTTAATCGTACAAAATAATTTTAAAAGTGTCAGGTAACTTCTACAAAACGGTTAAAAAACTAACCCACTTCAGGATCTTGTCGTTTCTTGTTTTTAGTTGTTTCTGATGTATTTTATTGCAAGAAAAATAAACAACAGCGGAGTTAGGCAACCTTTTTGCCACAGCGGGCAGCGGGGCGACAAGCCGGAGGCGTCACGGTGCGTTGGCGAGATGATCCAACAGGCATTACTAGCTCTCGACTGTGGCGGGACGGCGGCATTGCGGCTCTATTACCCAGCCGCGTCATTGCTGTCGCCCTGCTACCCGCTAACTTAAAAATGCGGCCTTACGAGACATCGGATGCGCAAGAACTCTCGCTTTTTCACGTATTTTATTGAAGTACTTAAAACTAAATATTTCACGTATTTTATCTAAAAAATTCCTTTCCACTCAGAAATACTTTTTGCGGGTGTTACTTATCTAATTTATTACTTTCATTAACCTGTAGTTCAGTATCGCGACATGCATTCATATATTTGTCGGGTTTAAAAAAAAGTCGTTAAATATTCACGGCCAAAAACACGGCCTAATAAAGTATACTTGTATGTTGTATTATCGTTTAAATGCATATTATGTAGTTTAAAATTTTAAATAATGTTTTTATTTACCCCACTGCTGTAAGTGAATGAGTATGTTTACTGCTCTGTTGTGAATTTCTGTAGCCTAATTTGGAGTGCGGGGTGTCGTTACATTGGTCTTTAGGCCCGGAATATAGTATACTTTGTACTTTGCAGTCGTTTTTTTTTTTTTTTTAGACTATTTAGATGTTATTACACTGTTCTCAATTGCAGCTGCCTTGAATGCAGCTGTGATAATGATAAGAACCCAATACTACTTATATTAGATACTAGTATTAGTACTGTACTAGGTACTCGAGTTAGCTATAGAACTTATTACCTATTCGAATCTTTAAACAGATTCTTCTAATTTTTCTAGTTTGATATTACAGACAATCGGCAACTAAACCTTTTATTTCGATCGTTACGAAACAAAAACTTTTTTGTCTTTATAAAAAAAAGAAAAAATTTATAGGTAATTATGTTTTGGGACAAAGAATATCCTACTCCGCCAAATACCTAATGTAACTTTTTCATGGCACATCCCCAATATTTTTATTTTAATCTTGTACTAAAAATTTAAATAACAATTGCTATTTAACAGATATTCTATAAATTGTAACGTGCACCAAAAACAATAAATGCATGGATAATTTAAATTAGCATATGAGAGAGAACATGCTATATACAAAAGCGATACAAAAAAAAATACTGGCGAGCGGACGCACAATCCTGGCATGCATTTTATTATTTTCTAGTTACCTGTACTGCCAACCAACGTCTCGCGTGAATCCTGTAGATGTTAAAAGAATGTACGCAAAGCTAAATCCTGCCGACATTCCGATCACCAGAGTTAGCACAAAACGGCGGCCCATCACCCGACCTTCGGCCTGAGGAGTTGACATCGTCATAATCTTGGATCAAATTTTAAAAAAACTTTTTTATATGATCTTCAATTGCACAGTTGCACGGCACAACGAATCGTTTAATCACTTTGATAACGAAATCGACGACAGTATTGAATGGCGCAAAATGACTGACTCGAAATCTTAGTGTCGCGGAGAATCTTTGATGGAACGAATTTTTATTCATATGCTAATCTTTGCTCGAAAACAGGCGTAGAAATTGAAGGTCCCTAATTCTTAAGTAGGCACGGCAGCTCAGATTAGGCCTGCCTTTAGTCTGTAGTATTTTATAAAGACACGGTTAATATCCTTTAGTACCCTGTAAGAAGTGTGAAGTTAAAAACCATTTAACATGAAAAATATATTTAAACAGAAAATTCCGATCCAACAAAACTATGAAAGTTAGGGCTCGTTCAGGGATGCGCGGGGCGTCATATCGCGCGGGCAAATCCAACAGTATGCTAATGTATGAGTGTTCACGTAGAAGATTGTTCATGCGCGTTTTGTTTGATATCTAGCGGTACTCGCGGCAGAGCACGCTGCGGCCACCGCCGCGTCCTTTATGTCCTTTATTCCACGGCAGTCGCATACACCGCGCGCCGCACGACGCTCCGCGTCTTCACAACCCAGAGTTCATATTGCCATATGTTTATTTATCATTGAGTTTGCGCGAACAAAGCCTCGGGCCCCGCCTGTCGCTACACATACCGCCTCTACGTAAACGGAGACAACGACCAACGCGCCGCGCAACGCCCCGCTTATCTCTGAACGAGCGCTTAGTCGTTTTTCTGAAAAATGTCGTTCAAGATAAACGAAACGAATGAAACGATTATTTTTTTCACGATTTCTGGCTTGGCGTTGGATGTTCTATAAATCTTACAGCACGCAGACCACACGCAGACAGACAGCACGGAGTAAGCTATTAGCTATATATAACAAGTATTTGTATTCTCTTTGATATCTAATAGAATCGAATGTCAGTCTGAAGAGTCTTTTGCAACGTTATTTTATTTTAATTTAATTTTGTAGTTGCTGTTTGACAAAAATTGTTTTCTGTTTGTTTCTGTTGTGTGTTACTATTGACATGTAGGACAATATATATATAATATAATATAATATAATTTAATAATTTAATTTTGTGTTCTAATTGTAATTTAATTTTTTTTTATGTGAATATGGACCTTTGTAGTCTGAATTAAATGATTTGAATTTTAATTTGCGACTCAGCCTATAAAACTACTTACTCATGGCATAAAAATTAGAACATGGCCAAAAGGACAAATTAGAAATTTCTACGAGAGACATCTCCAAATTACTTTTCTACTCGTGACACAGTACTACCCGCTTGCCATCATTTCTACGACGGACATAGCTTATTAAATAGTAATTTGGTACCTATGCTAAATAAGTGGTATTGCTCCATCAACACCAATTCGTTTTCATTGTTGGCCCTAATTTGTTTGACGACAGAAACATCGCCCAGTTGAGGCACAATTGAGATCAATATTCAAAAGTCGCTTAGTATCTCAGTTAGTCTGAGGTTACTGCTTCAGCCTTCAAACATCCCGCTGCTGAGATATCAGCCTACCCTCGAAGGGTGATTGGGCCATATCCACCACGCTGGCCCAGTGCGGGTTGGCGGATTCACATACGCCATCGAATTTCTTCTCCGGAAATATGCAGGTGTTTTCCATCACCGAAAAGACAGTGGTATATATCCGTACGTAAGTTCCAAGGAACTCATTGGTACGGGCCCGCCAGGGTTCGATCCCACGACCCCACGAATGTTGGGCGAGCGTGCCCCCATTGAGCTACCACGACCACCGGCATCTAGTCTGAGGTGCTACACTTGAATTCATGTATTTCGGGAAATAAATAGATAATTAGGCGTGTTTAACACAGAAGAGGCGAGCGACGAAATTATAGCCTGTCCCAGCATCAGCTAGAGGCTAGCGACATTTTAAGAGCAAATATAGTTCAAATTTTATCGACAAACATCCTGGACGTGGCGGTCATGCGCCCCTAATTTTGGAATGGCAGCCATTTCATGTAAAAAAACATTGGGTAGGTCTAAATAAGGAGGTCAATATTGAGTTCTGAGAATCCAACAGATGTAAAAATAAGGCCCTTTGAAAATGTCATATCATTAAATAAAATTCGATTTTATTTTTATGTTTAAAATGATTAATATTTCATATTTGGCCAAAAAGTCTATTGTATAAACTAGCTTCTCAGTAAGTTTTTTTTTTTGTTTTCACGATAGAATTTAGTTTTTTTTTTTTTTTGTAATATGACACCAGAGTATTTGATTTAAATAAAATAACGGCCATATCCGCGCGTCTGTTGGGTCTTTTAGATTGCCTGTTTGTCTCTTTATTTTATTTATTAGATCCAAACAGCGCGTCGCTGATTTTTTTTATGAGAACCGAACGCGAATTTAAAAAAAAGACACTTAAAAAACATGAGCTTATTTTCGAAATCGATCCGTTCTGTCACTGATAACTTTTCCGGAAAGCTATTAATTTAATACACTTCGCGAAGGTTCAATAATTCTTTAAAAAATGTCACTCCGTGCCACTTTTCGCGTTCAATTTACTTTGATAAAATTAATTAGAACTGGATAAACGATTCGTTTTGCCTCTGCACTTACATAGTATTTATTTTTAAGCATATTTTAAGTTTTGACTATATTAACTTTTTTAAACTGTTGTATACGATTGCCACCACCTACTCTGAAATGTTACCAACGTAAATTGCATAGACGAAGAGGCAAATACATACAATTCAGCAAGAGAGGTGTGGCCTTACTGCAGGCGGGAGCGAAGCGATTTCCAATCGTGCATTTTGTGAAACGCATAGCATGTTATTTTTAGTTTGACAGTCTATGTATGTATGTAAGTATGTTCATATGTTCCCCCTTATCTCCTAAGCCGCTTATCAGATTTCGACAAGATAGGTGTCTATAAAATATAAGGTCAAAAACGAAAACGTATGAAACAAGAAAATGTTATTCGAAATTCAAAATGGCATCGGCATTTAATGTACATAGTTTTTTTCCAATGAGTTTCCAAGTCCCTTTAACCGTAGTCTGATGCCTTAATGAGTGCCTCACAAAGTACCACGCCTTGGCATCAGACTACGGTTAAATGGACTTTGAAACTCACTGGAAAAATACTCTGTACATTAAATGCCCATGCCATTTTAAATTTCGAATAATATTTTCTTGTTTCATACTTTTTCGTAGGCGGGTTTTAGTTTTTGAACAAAATTTTATAATGCACACTATATTTTAATGCCTGCAAATTCGACTTCGGCCTGCGGGGTTTAGGACTCGGATCGAGACTAAGTTCGGTCTCGCAAATACAAATTAAAAATGACCAACTTCTTTACAATTTTTTTCACTTTTAATAGTATTTATACTTATGTTAGCCAATCATTTATTATTTACATAATTGAGTGATGACAAAAAAATAAGGTCATAATTAATAATTATGGACGATCTAAGATTACGGGACTAAACTAATCTGACAGAACTAAAACACCACGTGCTGTTTTTTTTTTAAGTTTGTTAGACAAGGGCAAATTCTGTCAATTTAGTTTAGTGCGACTCCGTCAATCCGTACAAAACTGAACAAATGTTCTACGCTTGATGGTCTACGAGAATCTTACTAAGTGCCTTTGGCGGAATTGTGAATCGTCTTTGAAAAGCTCATATACAGAGTTGATAATATATGGTTGTCTTATTGTATGTTATTTTTCAGACACAATATTTGTTTTGGCCTTTTTGGCTCAAATTATACTAGAAAACTATTTTAGAATATTATATTACGAAAAATGTCGCGCATCGCGTAAACGCTAGTCGCTACTCGCGTGCAGTGGGGCCACGAATATTTGTTTAGAGTGCTCAACATACTTAAGAGGACGCTAACCCTGGTGCTCGCTATCTCGTTCGCGTTTTATCAACATTTTTCAATATAAAAATAAAAGAGAAGGAATAAAAAAATAATGCTATGTTAATGTCTTTAGAATACCATTTCCAATATTTTATAACAATATTCATCTTAGTATTTTAACGAAGGAGGAAAAATAAATAAATATTTTTTGTTTTGTTTTCCTTTTCCTTCGCCAAATAAAAAAAAAATAACATGAAAATTGTTATAAAACATTGGCAATGGTATGCTAAAGACATTAACACAGCATTATTATTTTATTTTTTCTGTTTTATTTTTATACTGAAAAATCTTGATAAAGCGCGAACGAGATAGCGAGCACCAGGGTTAGCGCCCCCTTAAGTATTGTTATTGATGTTGACGCGCGGGACACACCTTGTTATGAAAACTTGGATGAGTGTAAGCTATCACTGTTTTTAAATTCCAAATCAATGATTCTAAAAAACACATACTTCACAACTTTTTATTAGATAATCTTTCAAATAAGTAAATTTATTTAAAAATAGAATATGTACTTACTACTTTTATCAGACACCGACGGTTGACTCGATATTTAATTTTCAGTTATTTTATACCCTTCCTTTGTCTCATAACAACACATCCAATTTTCATAACTTTTACACGTGAAATATAAATAGTTTATATTAGATTTTAATTCATTCACATATTAGGAAGAGCTGCAGTAAAGGAAGCCTGTGTTACTGGTAGTGTTCATGATAAAATAATACATTAACATTATAAATGTTATCAATATCACATACTAATATTAATCAAATTAAACTAGTCAACAGAATGGTTTAATATTACGAATGTGAATAACTTTGTGTGATAAAACTGGGACATGAGCTGTTGAGATAAGAGCTTCCTGTATTATCAAACTGCTTTACTAATTGTATGTATCAGAATAATAAATATAAATACAAAGAGATCGGAGAAATTATTTTTCGAGGGGTGCATATTGAAATGCTTAAAATTTAAATGGCTACAACAGGCAAAATGTCTAGGTTCAAAATGTCCAAAATCTAAATGTGAAGTGGTTCAAGCTGTCGAAAATCATTATAAATAAGTTCAAATTGCCATATTTGATATGTCAAACGAATAAAATATTAAATTATATATGGTCCTTATTCTAACTTCAAAATGTAGTAATTTTATTTTCACCTCACAAGCTCGGAAAACTTCTGTTTATCACACGAAAACTGAGTGCAAAGTGCATATTATTCGCTAGCGTGGAAAGATTTTTAAAATTCGAACCTTTCTATTTTTCTTTTTATATGTATATCATCCCGTTTTAAATTAATTTATCCATTGTAGACAGTAGCAAATTTTTTATTCAAACATTGGAAGTAATTTTTTTTTTAATTTTACTAATGTTAAAAAGAAATAAATAAATATCTGGGACATTTTTGCACACACAGTCATCTGACCCCAAACTAAGCAAAGCTTGTAATATGGCTGCCAGAGACTGATATACGTACATATATATTTTTAAATACATACTTATATAGATATTAACCAGACATAAAAAAAATACATTAGTGAAGCTATGTTCATTTCTATCCACCATTGTCTTTATAATTTTTTTAAATTTATTACTGCCATTTATTTCAATCTTATGCCATATCCATATATTTGGGTACTTGACAGTTGACACAAATACATTTTACGTTCGATTGTATTATTTTTCAAATATATGCATTCAACAAACCAGCAGTAAGTAAAACTTAAAATAATTAATATTATAACATTGCATAAACATTTTATGATTCATAAAATGACTTTGGATTTTATGTGATTTTTAATTAAAGTAGCCATAGGCCATAGGCTATTAGGTGGTCTTAAACTATATTTCTGCATAGAAAAGTGTTTGATGAGAAGTCATAGCGGTGACGCACAAAGTAATGCTTTGGAAGCAGGTCCTGCATCTTTTCCTGCAGGCCGAAACAGCTACACCGCTACAAATGCACACAGCTACAAAATCTTCTCTACTTTTTATGTAGTGCGAAAATGAGACTAAAATCATAGCTGTGTCCTGTTTTTGCACAACAAAAAGATTATATAAAATTTTGTCAGAGTGCGAATGATAAGCTTGCTGGGAGCAGTTGTGCCACAGGTGAGAAAAGTGATTGGAGACCTTATTCCTGCATACTCAAGATTATACCAGTCACTGCCTCATTTAAGAATGTCATAAAAGTGAGTGACTAATCTTACATTTTTTTTATCAATTAAAAAAATCTTAAGGTGCAACGTTTCGCTCAGCTCGCGGCAATTTTTATTTGTTTGCGTTCTTTGTCAATTACAACTTAATTACTCATCGTGGGTTCATGAAAATGAATTTTGTGCTAATAAATAGTAAAAGCTAATAAATAAAAAGTAAATAGTGTAAATTGGTTGTATCGAGAAATTACACCAACAAAAAAATCAAGATGATGGTCTAGTACACTTTTCACTAAACCAAAAACTAAAATAAAAATAAGGTTATTGAGATTCATAGCTAAACCAATATTATCTAGGGGATCATTTTAGCTGTAATTTCTACCTATTTAATGCCGCAAAATTTGTTTTCATGAACCCATGATGAGTAATTAAGCAGTAATTGACAAAAAACGCAATCAAATTTGAATTTGCCACGCTGAGCGAAACGTTGCACCTAAAGAACACAAACCCTGTAGAGTATTAACTACGAAACCAACCCAATAGAACTTTAAATTACTAATTACCAGTGATTGGATAATCAAATGCATGTTTGCCTAAACGTTGGAGTTGGCGAGTATGGATGGCACTCCTTGAACTGTTTTATTTATAAATACATAATTTATCTAATTATATACTACTGTATACTGTATAAGCCTGCTAAAAATGATTTTGATTTTTTATCAATAAAATTTACTTCTTCATTCAGTGTCAGTTTAGTGATTAAATTAATATTTACCCATTTTATACAAAGGGGCACCAACCTTTGTGGCATACCATATCCCTCGAATATAACTATGAATGATCTGTCAACTTCTCGCTGACAAGAACTAGCCCAGTCAGTTTAGCATTTGACACAGTAGTAACAGTAACTAATAACAGTTTTTTTCTGTACATTATTTTAGAACCAACCTTTCATATTAATTTACAATAATTAAACAAAATGCATATCTGGAACAGACTCAAATTTTACCTTTTTTAAATATATTCTCTTTTTGCTTGTAGTCTATTTTAGATGACGATCGTAAGCACGGCAGTGAGTACTCAGGTGACGATAATGTATTATAGCTCAAGCATAAATGGTTTTTCCATGTTCTATACCTCCAAACTGTTTAATTTAATATTGAACCTACATCAGCAAATTATACCAAATAAAATTTTATATTTCTGTTATGAATTATATATGGGTCCTCCATACTAATTCCCGTACTTGAGTGGGCTACGATGCAACTCTTTTGAGAGAGTTAATCAAATCAGGCTAAGACTCTGACCTTAGTTTTTATCACACTAATAATATACATGCGAAAGTTTGTGGGTAAGCGTGTTCAACTCAAACTCCATAGAAATTACAGTGACCTCTGCTGCACGGATTTGAATAAAAAAATCTATGGAGGTGTCCCTGGATTAACAAGTAGTGTAAATATTTACGTTTCCTGTAAAAGAGCGAGTAAACCCGTCTGGCGCTGTCAGTTTACATAAAAACGAGAGGCGACTGCTGTCCGTATGTCTTCATAAACTTGCTGCATTCGACAGGGTTACATAAAACGTAAGTTGAAGAAAATATTTACGTATTAATTCAGATGTCCCAGGCCGGTTGAATATCGGTAGTTGCCAGGACTATTACATAGAATTGAGATCATTTATTTACAAAGATACAATTTAACACAAGAGAAAATCCTAGGTAATTAAGGGTCAAAGGTAAAATAATAAATCAGATAAGAAAGTACTGAGGAACGAGAGAATGATCGTTACTTACAGTCATCTTGCGGCTAACGTCTTATTTCGTTAATGTACATCAGTATTATCATAGTTGCATACCACATTATTGTTGGAATAAGCTTTGTTTTAACTTATCTTTGGTAATTATTTATTTCATTTTTGTATTAAGAGAAGGAAGACTGATTTTGTATGTTTGTATCAAATTAGCGGGCAAAGAGTATGTAATACTATGTTAGCGG
Organism: Apocheima hispidaria; assembly: GCA_947579745.1. NCBI lineage: Eukaryota > Metazoa > Arthropoda > Insecta > Lepidoptera > Geometridae > Apocheima > Apocheima hispidaria. Next base: position 13,046,647 of record OX388159.1, read on the forward strand.
GTGTCGATAATGTACAGCCCAATAATATACGACCTGATAATGTACGACCTGATAATGTACGGCCTGGAATGTACGACCGGTAATTATCGTATCGGGCTGCCAATTATCAGGTCGTACAATACAGGCTGTACATTATCAGCGCGTGCCAATAATGCACGACCATCACGGCTGTACATTCCAGGTCGTGCTTTATCGGCACGTGCTGATAATGTACGGCCGAGAATGTACAGCCTGATAAAAGACGACCCAGCGAGTATTGGCTGGAAGACTCTGCTCCTATTGATTGATGTGTCGATGCGCTTGGACGCGATAGTGTAAATAGGGCACAGATTAAAAATACCTTAACCAACTGTCATGTTACAAGACATAGAAGAAGGTTTCCGGTCTTTTATAAAAAAAACTAATAACCTAACCACTGTTGACACAGCAAAGATTTCCAAGTAGTCATAAAAAAAAAACCTTAATCTACTAACTATAATCCTTATATTTTTTATCTGTCTTATTTTTAGAATCGCGTTCAAAACGAAGCACGAAATCGTTAGATGTCATAGACAAAGTGGCTCTCAGACAATTAGGAATGGGTTGTCTTTTATCAGGCTGTACATTATCGGCTCGTGTCAATAATGTACAGCATGATATTGTTCGTCCAATATTGTACAGCCTGATAATTGATGTACCAGTACATGGAATAGTACTATATAGCCTATTCGCTCTATAGCCAAGAGATGGCTATAGTGTAAAGCCCGATAATGTAAGATCTGCTTGGTCGTGCTTTATTGGCACGTGCTGATAATGTACGGCCCGTATTGGACGGCCTCTATTATGATGACCTGATAATTGGCAGCCTGGTACACCAATTATCGATCGTATATTCCATTGGGCTTATCCCGTAACTCTGAAAGCGATAGCGTGAGTTGCACGAGCGGGACCGCGCATATTGCGACTAATTTGGTACGAGCGAGATGGCATGCTCTCGCAATCAGAATCACGAATGTTTCAAAGTTAGAGGATAAGCCCGCAAGCCATACATTATCGGGTCGTACATTATTGGGCTGTTCATTATAGACACCCCCCGCGCCCCGCGTCGCGCTGCTCTCGTCCTTGCTCCTTGCAATAGAAGTAGTGGTGAGTTTGGGACTAGGTGCGCGTCCACGCAGATACTTGATCAAAATACCTATTGCATCTAGTCCACCTAATCCGCCTAATATTAATAAAGTATGAGTTTCAAACTTCAAAGTAGGTGCCTATCATGCTTTCCTTCGCGTGTTACCCAGTACAATGTATGCGTAACTTGTACTTCGTCACTTTATGTATCTTTTCACGTTCGGCCTGTAAAAAAAACAACATAAAAGATTAATTAATGTTATTTACATAATTTGTACTACTTATGTAAATAAAATGATTGATCTTTTTTATTCTTTTTTTTTCAGACCAAGCCGCGATAACGTTCGGTAAGTAACAAAGTATAAGTACTCCTAATATGTACAACTTTACATATGGTTTTATTTTGGTATTGAACCATCTTCTCACAGATTAGTGTTATATTGACATTTGCTCCTTTTTTTCTAATCTACTTTTTTTTTTAAATTATCTAACCATTTGTTAACTGCTAACAGTTAGTAGTTTTCAATATTAAATACGAAATAATAATATTAAATAGGTATTCAATAGTTACTATCGAATATCGTCGAAGTATAAAACAAAGCAAAGCGTAAGTACCTATCTACACGTAATATACGAAAGCCACGAGAGATCTCCGGTACTTGACTGACTCAACAAGACGACAAGATCATATCGTGCATCAGTCCATCGAGTCCACGAAATACATCGCGTACCTAGTCTACAAAGAATTTGGTTGAATTATCGGAGCTAAGTTGAGATAGATAGATTGTCCGTATTAGTGCGTTAGAGAAAGATGGCATCTGTTTTGTGAATTTGTACGCACACTCACATTTCCGATGGCACCACGCGGCGTAGCGAAATCCGCGAGGCGCGCGCGGCGCGCGTGTAATTCATGATACTAGGTGGATTAGGTGGAATACAAAAAGTAATAAATAATATAGGGGGTGGTATAAATCGGTGGATCAAGTCGATGTAACTAGATGCGGTCTAATATCAAAATATACGTGATCTCTGCACCTATTCTAGTATATACGCCTCACCTCTAAATAGAAGTATTTTCGTGATTCATTCCTCTCCTCAGTAGAAAATATTTTGTGGTGTTTTGTTTGCATTGTGTAAACAAATTAAGTGTTTTGGTTTTGTGAAATTATTAGTCGAAGTTATGATATGAATAAGATGGTTTCGTAGCGGGACGCACCAGATTTAAACATCATTTTGTTTGTGCCCGTTTTGCCCGTAGAAATCAACAGGCTGCCAATAATGTGGCGTTCATTGTTTTGTGTTTTTATCATATCCAACGTGAAGAATGTTGTGGGTCTCAGTCCGCTGTGCGATATTACATCAAACGCCAATAGAAACTTTAGCTGTTCGACACAAGTAAGTTCTAGTAAATCTTTTGGTGAATTATTGTAAGATGTATCTCATTGGTATTGATTTCTAACGAAGTTCCTACGCACCCAGGTAACCTGAGTGCAGTCATACCATATCGTTCAGTACAAATTACACCTACTAGTAGGTTATTTACAATTGAGTGACCAGAATGGAGTCACTTGGTCCCAAATGATCTTAGCCAAAATATTGCAAACCAGATTTGCTTCACTTTTCACACAGCCAAGGTCTCGCTTTTGACTGTCAAAATTGTCAATAATTCCAAAACTTTGTTAATGTTGATGGACAACAATTTGCCATGCACTTTGGCATTAGACAAAGCTGTTTATTATTATATTATTTATTATTATATTACTATTATTTAATATGAATGCTGCTCAAAGATTTATTTTTCCTTGTTATTCAACTTTGACATGTTCACATAATGATAAGAAGAGTCTTTATTTACATAGAATTTCATTTATACATATAGTTTGTTTTAAAACCAGTTGTTTCACCTTAGTTCAAACAAAGAAAATTTACTCGAGAAGAATAACAATATCATACAAAAAAGTTTACCCCTGAAAAATCGCTTAAAAGTATATGGCGCTTACATATTTAGTCAGCGAATGTCCAAGCCGATGAAAATATGGTTAATATTGAAACACCAAATACCAATACTAGGTATATGTCCCCTATTTAAGTTTTAATTGACCGAGCGAAGCGAAGGTCTCAGAGTTTACTGGGACAAATCGGCATTTGTATGTATGTTTGTGAGTATATTTGTCCGATGATAACTTGCGAACCGTTGATCCGATCTTCATGAAAATTTACTAGGCTAGTAGTTTATTTCAATACAATTTTTAAGTTCGAATATGAGCTTAATCGGTCCAGGGGTTGTGAAGATATAGGGATCGCGAGGTCTCAGTTCGCCGCCAACTACTAGTTAAAATTTATTTTTAATACTTAAACTTATTCTGTCCTATAGATAATCGACGATAAAACGCTGAAAAATGACACGTGCAACATGCAGGTGTACACCAATAACAGTCCGAATTGCAGCATCATGCAATTCGGACCTCTTATGCCGAACACACACATTGGAGGGGTCACACTTAAGCCCTATGTCATGACTAGGGTGCATGACAAGAACTTGAACCACTATGCGATCAATCATACTGTGCTTAATATCACATTCAGCAATATTAAGTGGAAAAGTAAGTAAATGTCTTTAATTGATTACTAGATAGATAGATACACCAGAAATCACAAACATACAAAAATCTACTTAAAAATAGTGTATAATAGTGCTCATGAACTTGCTCTGACTTTGACCTAAGTCAGCTAGTCACTGGAATAACGAGGATACCAGATATACCCGACCACGAACCCTCTTTACTCGATCTCATGCTGACCACACGCCCTGCCAATTACCAGGTAGTGGTTGATGCGCCTCTAGGCAAATTGGACCACTGCCTGGTTAGAACATCTGTTCCGACTTCGCGATCCAACGCTCTTCCTCCTGGAAAGCAAAGGGGTTGGCATTACACTTCGGCAGATTGGGATGGGCTATGTGAATTTTTTGCTTCATATCCCTGGCAGCAGCTGAGTTTCTCGTCAGACGACCCTAGCTTATGTGCCTACTCCGTTGCTGACGTGGTACTACAGGGAATGGAGTGTTTCATTCCCAGTTCCAATGTACGCGTTGGTGGCCGGAGTCGTCCATGGTTTAATAAGTCATGTGCAGATGCCGCTAATGTGAAGATGACAGCTTACAAAGCCGGGACTGCGGCATCATTGCGCAATGATCCTAAGACTGCAGAATATAAAAAGAAACTCAACGCCGCTTCCAGATTAGCAAAAAAGGCCATATCCCGAGCAAGGTTCTCTCACATTAGTCGGATTGGTGATCAACTGACAAGATATCCTGCAGGTAGCCGCGCTTTTTGGTCGCTCGCCAAGGCTGCCGAGGGTATCTTTTGCCAATCTACGCTTCCACCCTCACATAGGCTGGATGGCTCCCTGGCCAATAGTGCAAAAGAGAAAGCTGATATCCTTGGTGCTCTTTTTGCCTCTAACTCGACTATTGACGACGGGGGAGCAGTTCCGCCTGCGCGGCCTAATTGCGCGAGCTCAATGCCAGAAGTACGCTTTTCACAGAAGGCTGTGCGGCGTGAACTGTTGTCCCTTGATGTGCGAAAGTCGAGTGGGCCGAACTACCCACGCCCACGCCCACGCTATTCGTCCTGCATATCAATGATTTGTTGCAAATCAGCAACATACATTGCTATGCGGACGATAGCACGGGTGATGCTCAGTATCTGGGCCGTGCTGATGCAAGTTAGGACGAGATTATGAAAAAGAGAGCAGAGCTTGTGTCTTCACTTGAATGCTGTCTTAAGTTAGTAACTCACTGGGGCGAGCAAAGTCTGGTGCAGTTTAACCCCACCAAGACACAAGCAATAGCGTTCACCACTAAGAAAAGCCCGTTTGGATGTTCACGCAGTTTTCAGGGCGTTCCCCTTACCTTGTCGACGAATATCAGCATTATGGGTGACGACATTTCTAGCGAGGTCCAGTTTAGGAGTCATTTGGAGAGCAAGGCCGGATTAACTTCCAGGTAAACACAAAGCGGTACTTCACGCCGAACCAGCGCCTTTTTTTATTGTATAAAGCGCAGGTTCGGCCACACATGGAATATTGCTCACATCTCTGGAGTGGTGCACCGAAGTACCAGCTCGACCCTCTTGACTCCTTGCAGAGAAGAGCCGTTAGACTTGTCGATGACCGAAATCTAACCGGCAAGTTAGAGCCGCTGAGCTAGCGCCGGGACGTTGGCTCGCTCAGCTTGTTCTACAGATTTTATAACGGGGAATACTTCTTCCAGGCAACCTTAACATGGAGAGGATTTGTAAGGAAGAGGTAAGTGACGGGGTGTGCTTTTATAAAGGAATATGTAACACACAAACAGAAAAAAATACTAAATAACTAGATACAGTGCAATCTGGTTGATGTGAGTGGGATTATTTTTATTTCATTTTATACAGTCACTGTTATCTTCTGCGTCAGCCTTTAGTGATTAGGCCATATCCACCATGCTGGCCCAGTGCGGGTCGGCAAATTCATGTTCGCCATCAAATTTCTTCTCCACAAATATATTCAACTAGCCTTGTGGCTCAGCGGGTGGATTTCCACCTTCTGAGCTTTAGGTTGTGGGTTCGATTCCCACCCAGGACAAACATTTGTGTGATGATCATGGATTTTTATTCTTTGTCTGTGTTTTTCTATGTATAAATGTACAAAAAAAAGTTATGGGTTCTATCAGTTATCTGGTTCCCACAGTACAAGCTTGCTTAGTTTGGGGCTAGATGGCGCTGTTTGTCAAAAAACGTCCACCAATATTTATATTTATATGCAGGCTTCCTCAGGCTTATTTCTTTCGCCGAAAAAAGTACGTAAGTTCCAAAGAACTTACTATGGTTCAAAATAAGGTCCCTGGTCCTAAATAGTTAACATACAATACAAAACAATATTAATATTTTTGAAACAAAAAAAAATTACATTAAAAAAAAAACGGCTTATGTTTAGCATGTGCGTTTCGTTTTATTTATTTAGCTCTTACCCTCCTTCATTGCAGCCATGCGGTTCCGCTTCCAAGACAAGTATAGGGACCTCCGGAACCACTGTCGCACGATTACCATATCCAACGATGCAGTTATCGACGACCAGTCGGTCCTGTACTACGACTGCTACTGGACTAACCCCGGCGAAACTACGCAGGGGCAGAGTCACATACTGGACTTCGAGGCTTATGGAGACGGCCTTGTTAATAGGGGACAGTATCATTTCAACGCTCCTTCAGCTGAGATGCTCAGTGAGTTATGTTTTTTTCAGTAACTGGCGAGATAGAAAGTCGCTCTCCTGCAGGGCTAGCATGCGCATCGCGACAAAATCTTTTTGTTATGCAAGAACAGGACACGGCTACGATTATGTATACGTTTGTCTTATCTTTCACGACACGAAGAGTAGAGAAGATTTTGTCGCTGATAAGCTTCACGGTTACAGTACGCGCATTTTTTGAGGTCTCGGAGCTAAGACGAAAGTCCCTCGAGTGATCTACAATATCCCACTGCTGAAATATCGGCCTACCCTCGAAGGGTGATAAGGCCAAATCCACCGCGCTGGCCCAGTGCGGATTGGCGGATTCACAAACTCCATCGAATTTCTTCTCTGGAAATATGCAGGTTTCCACGAGTGATAATTGGTGATAATAAGCGCGTGTTTCGTGTCGTGTACAAATGCAGCACTCAGACCAGCATGCGGTGTTGGCAGACGCGCGGGTGTGCGGAGCGGGCGGCGGCCCCTCGGGCGCAAGCTGCGTGCCTTCGACACCTAAAATATGCGTTCTCGCGCTAACCTCTGCGCCCTCAAAAAGATTTCCGCGCACTGTACCAATAGCAATTTCGTGCCACCCCGAATGTTGAACTTCAACGGTTAAAAACCCAGCGCGGCAATGCATTGCGCTTAATTGTCACTAATTTTATTTGAAAGTTCTCACATAGAAATAAAACAATAACACCACTTACAGACAGTGAAATTCTATAATTAATAAAAAAAAGTGTTTTGTCACCTAATTTCGTTATTTATCACAGAAGCTGATTTTCATCGAATCAAAGGAACATTCTGAGACAACCATATCTGCACCTTATTTCGTTTTTTAAGAGAGATAAGGATGGAAACAATTTAATAACTGTCCTGTTTAGCAGAATGGTTCATCAGAATAAATCCCATAATTTTTAGCGTATTTACGAAATAGTTTGTAATAAAATCCTTATGTTAATAGTGCTTAGAGTAAATAAACTAGCGTAAACGAATAAACATTTGCAGATCCAGTAGCAAAACCCGAAGAATGGAAACCATTCATCTACATAGAAATATTCCCGAGCATAATGCGTCTGCACATACCGCCGCCACCATCACGACTGAGGATTAAATCCTACCGCATCGCAGTTATGAAGGAATGCGGAAAAGACTTCGGATGCGAAGTCAAAACAAAGTCCATGAATGTTTATAATAAGACGGAGGAAGTGACGTATGATTATAACTTTGTTGGTGAAAATGGGCTGTTCTATTTTTTGGTGACGCCCATGCATAGAGCATGTGAGGTTGAAGGCAGGTGCAGGAATGTGGAAAGCCCGAAGATTAAAATCAGTAAGTGTTTTTTTGGTGTTGTATTTTAGAGTCATGTTTTTTTTGTATTTTTTTATTTTATTTATTTCTCCATAAAAAACATACATAGCATTTTTTCTAATTCTGCCAAACTGCATAGCAGTTTGTAGGCAGAGTGTAACTCTCATTGTGAACATTTCCCTACATATGTCGCAATAAATTATTGAGTACTAATAGTTGTTACTCGCGACTTCGTTCGCGTGGACCACAGATCACACTAGATACCGCATTACGAGATTCGTTGTTTCTACAAAAAGTCACGTCAGTGAGAGGCGCGGCGCGGGTCGCGGGGAGTGCGACCGAGCGTTCTCATTGGCTGTCTCAAGGCTACGCCTACTCGCGCCTAACAATCAGAGTAATTTCTTGTAAGTGTATTTGGACTGATGCGTGGTGCGCTTCGAGCTTCCTGAATGCAGAGTCTAGGGTGTGATCTGTGGCGTGGACCTTCAAAAAAAAGTAGCCTATGTCCATCTTAGCCAAAAATTCAACTCGATCCGTTAAGCCGTTTATTAGCCGTGATAAAGCGACAAACACCCAGACAGAGTTACATTCGCAATTATAATATTAGTTAGGATAATATAGGAATGTAAAAAAAAAAAAAAAAAATGTCTATCAGTTATCTGGTTCCTAGTACAAGCTTGCTAAGTTTGGGGCTAGATGGCGCTGTGTGAAAAACATCCACCAATATTTATTTATTTATATTTATTTACTAGCTGCGCCCCGCGGTTTCACCCGCTATTCTACAAAAACCGAATATTTTTCTGGGATAAATGTGTTAATCCAGGGTGTAAGTAACCTCCATACCAAATTTCATTCAAATCCGTTCAGCCGTTACAGAGTTGAACGGGAACAAACACACGTAATACTTACACACAAACTTTCGCATTTATAACATTAGTGCGATTTAATTTCCAGGCACCGAAGGGCAAACGTTGAGCATCTGTATTGCGAGCGTCACTGCACTGATAGTGGCCACTCTGTTCGCGTACTACGTGGCCCTGCGAGCCATCAGGAAGTGCTGCTGTAAGGATCAATACAAGCTGGCCGGTCAGTTGACTACAAATCTCGTCATCATCATCAGCCGGAAGACGTCCACTTCCATAGGCCCCCTCCTTAGAAATGACCGATCCACACCGATGAATATTTTTCCATTTGCATCGACCGGTTTCCATGTCAGTCCACTAAGTGGGAGGCCTACCTATGCTGCTTCTTCCGGTCCGTGGACGCCACATAAGATCATTTCTTCCTCATCTGCTATCGGTTTACATAACACATTGGTAAAAAAAAATAAAAAATTTGCTCAGAGTGTCTGCTCAATATAACGAGCGTCGTATGGAGCCGGCCTTCTGTGTCTATGTGTGCTTACAGTAACCGGAATTGGTACTACAGGAAAAAAATAGATAATCGGTTTTGTATAGCGTTATCTTATGTATCGCTGTCAAAAGGTCACGCGTCATGATATGTATCGGCTGTTGTTGTGACCACCACAAAAGTAAAGAATTAAAAATAATGCGCATTATCATGTGACAAAACAAACGGTTTAACTGCTCTATGGAGATAACTGACTGGAAGCATAATGTGCGACAGAGAGAACGGTATTTTTATTTATTTTATTTCGGATCCACACGTAGTGTGTGTAGCCAGTCTCAAGTTTTCTTATTTTAAAGTAAATAGTATTTTAAAATAATAAAAAGTCAAAGTCAAAGATTTCAGTCACTGTCCAGTCCAACTCATGCTTCAGTACAGTGGTGGAAGCTTCTATTTAGAAAAAACGCGAAAAGTGACGTTTAAAGACATTACACTATCACTCGTGCACATCACGAACACTAAATGGATTAAATCCAACGTTTTCAATTAACACTCGAAATAACACAAGTTTTGTTGAAAATAATACATTGACGCGACATGACTTCTTCACGTTCTCACCAAAACTCTAAGAGAACGATATACAAAGCCGAAGCCTCCAATTTTAGACTTACCTCTAGTCTTCTTCCGACTCCTCCTTCTTCTCCGATCCAACTGAAAAGCTATTTATTGTTCTATTATTATAAAAAACTAGCTGTTACCCGCGACTTCGTTCGCGTGAACCTACAAAAAAAAAAGTAGCCTATGTCCTGTGCAAAAACTCAGGTCGATCCGTTCAGCCGTTTAGTCGTGATAACGTGACAGCCACCCAGACAGAAAGACAGTTACTACCGCATTTATAATATTAGTTAGGATGACGTGGTTAAATCCCGTGTATAGCTTGTGTGTTGAACTCGGTATTTTCCCAACATTAGTTTCAACCACATTTGGTGGCCTTTATCCAGGAAAGCAAAATTAACGCACAATTTCTGCAAAATTGATTTTGGTTTTGTCACAAGGGGTTAATAAAATATGACAAAAAAAAAAATGCGGCTATTTCATCCCGCTTCTGAAAAGTATGACTTTAAAGGTGACAAATCATTATACGTTTTTAACTATTCCATGGGAATAGTATAATACTGTCGTGGTCTGTAATGACTGTTTTGATGGCGATGATGATGGCCGAAAGCGCAGCGTAGCGCAGGTCCAGGTCATCACAGCGCGGACAGCATTGCTGCCATTGAAATAAAGCCCTTACAGCGCGGACAGCAAGGGCTGCAATGATAACTAACTTGAAGGCCGAGAACGTAGGTAAGCTTAGCTCGAGGTCGTCATAGCGTGGCCAGCAGTCACGTCATTGCGGCCCACGGCTTGTATAGTGGTTTACTCAAACTATGCGAGTAATTTATTGAAACCGATATTGAAAATTGCAAAATAAAAACCCATGATGACCCAATGATATTTTTTTTTTAATTAGGCAATGGTGCTCGTACTCCCTATACAGCAAAATTCGGAATACAATCTTTATGCACCTGATTAGTTTTGAAACAAAACTCGTCAATAGCTGACTTTCAAAGTAAATTGCTAGTGGCTAAAACCCACCAGCAATGAAATACCATACAACTTTGCTGGCACCTATTGGAGTAGCGCCGAAAGGTCGACTTTGCTCAAGGAACGTTGTCAAAATAATGACCACATTCCAAACATTTTTTCGTGAAGGAATAATTTTTAAAAAACTGAAACTATTTATTTTCAGCAATGGACATCCCACCACCAACCAAAGTACTCGTCATATATTCACCGGCTAACCGACTCCATGGTGAATGTGTGACGTCATTCGTCACGTATCTACGCACGGAGTACGGCCTAGATATAATGTACGATGGTGATATATCGTCCACTTCACACGGGGACCCTTACATCTGGGCGGAAGAGGCCTTTAGACTCGCCTCGCATGTTATGTACATCTGCGGGCCTGCACAGGAAAAAAACTTTAACATCTATGACAAACCTATCATCACAGCTCATAAAGATGTCGATGTTCTCCTTTTGTCGTTTATCAAAGCTAATAGAACCTCGAATAGCCCAAAAGATATCCTGAACGTTTGCTTCGAACATTCCACTGGACCGTTGCCCGTTGAAACTAGATCGGACAAAGTTTATTTCCTGTTGAAAGATTGGCAGAAATTGATATCGCATCTATCTAAAAATCTGCTACCGAAGAAGCAGATTATGCGGACGGAAAAAGGCAGGTGCCTGTTGGAAGACTTGACCCGGGCTAAGAAAATGTTGAGCATTCAACAAGAAGAGACGATTCGTTGCGGGATTGAGAAAAACGCAGAAAAGAAAATATTGCTGTAATCTGGATAATGATTCGTTTATAAGAGTTTGATTCGTTCACGGGAACTTAATAATAGTGATAGAAGCGACGCGATTGTCTGGTAAGTTGCCTAATTTTTCTGTGCCTCTGTGAGGACGGTTGAAAAGGTTTGCGCTCTGAGTGGAGGGGATCCTTTTTTGTCGCGTCTATTTTTATTATTTAACCCTTTGTAATACATATTTTAGTGTTTTAACGTTCTTGAAAATGTTTCATTTTGCATTGCATATTGAAGTGCTACTTTAAATCTGTGGCAAATGCGGGAGTGAAAAAACGATCAAAAATATGTTTATGCTTATTTTACAATTGTTGTCTTTCCCAGTCTTTTTGTATATTTATCATTTTCTGTTTTTAGATGTTATCTTTTATTATTATTATCTTTTATAAATTATAGATATTATATCTTTCGCATTAAGTGCATACCCTATCGTCTACTAGAGCTTCGACAGTGTCGGACATGGTGCAATCTTTAATAATTTCTAGTAGTTTACTTTACGATTTGAATTTGTATCTACTTCATTAATTAAAATTCCTTGTGCTTTTATATTAAAATGATATTTTTCTAATTGTAGTGAATTATGTACCTGTATTTTAGTTTTTTTTGAAGATGCTTATGTTCTAAGGAATTTCAAAGTGTTCTGTCTAAATTAGGTGTGCCATAAATACCTGAACTCATGTACCTTTCAACCTTTTCAAAAGTTTGAAAGTCGCTTAATTTGTTTCATAATGATGAGTGAATAATTTTCTTGACAGTGCTGTAAATAATGGAACGAATTGAGCTACTTTCGTGATTGACTAAACGCAGTGTAGCCGTAGGCACTTTTGAAAAGCGACGTGACGATTGACACATCTGCGTTTATTTAATCTCGGGCATTTAAATAATAATCGTTATCTTGATATGTAATCGTGACATTCGGATGACTCGCTTGCACGCGTATATCTATCTTACACCTGAGATATGGTAGCATTCCGAAATAAGAGGGAGCCTGTTATCGGAATGCTACCTTATTGACAGGTTATTTGGGTGGATATTTGTATGCGGTAAGTCGGGAAGACTTAGGTCGCCTACATCGGAATGGCAAAAACTGTTGAAGTGTTTTCTATCGTTATAAAGGACCTTCAAATATTAAGCTCAATATAAATAAAATATCTTGTGATGTATTTTTATAAAAATAAAGTAGTGCATATTATAAAAATGCTGTTTTTTTTTCTTACACTGAGTTTCTTAGCATTTTGCATAGAATCTTGTATTAGACACTCGAGTAACTTTTACGCCCGTTGTGGTTTTACTCCCTGTCCTACAGGAACCGGTAAGTGTATAAGCTACGTCCACGGATTTGAATGAAGTTTGGTATTGAGGTAGCTTACTCTCTGGATTAACACATAGGCTACTTTTTATCCCGGAAATATATTCGATTACTGTAGAATAACGGGTGAAACTAAAATATGGGCCGACAAAGTTGTTTGCAAAGCGTGCCCCTCCCCCCTGCCGTTTCTAAACTATGCATCTCAGAAACTTGTCATCTTCCATTCTTCTTGTTATCCTGTCATCTTCCTATAATCCATGTTGATAGACCTTAGTAAAAACTTTATTTTAAAATTATTTCGGGTAACATCTGATAATGACTTTTTGAGATAAGCTGAAAAGAAGGATAAATACTTCAAACGTCCTACGCGCCTACGGAACCCTACTAAGCATGGCCCGTCATGCTAACTAACAAGTTATCATTGTTTCAATTAACGCCACAGGTGGTAGAACATAGAACTAGTTATTACAATTTGCCGCGACGTTTTGTAAACGGCGGTCGAATCGTAACTAGAGTTCCATGGATTTTAACAAAATGACGAGGTTTTTTACAATTTGCCTTCGGTATTTTGGAAACGGGCGAGCGTTAATGCCGAATCACAAAATATGCTACCGACAGAAAATGCAAAAAAAAAGACAATGTAGTTATCATTGGTTTATTTATCACGATGAACAACAATACAAACAATTTTGGAATATTATATCGAATACAACCTTTCTCTCTTGCCTTTACCGGTGAGGCCCTTCGTGTCGCATGCCGAATGAATACGACCTCCCAGATACGCGTTTATCGCCTCGTTGCGCGAACATTCGGGGCGATAGACGCATGTCTGGGATCAGCATTAATGTTGAACATTCCTTTTATCTTTTACAAATCATTTCAAAATCCTTAATTAATAAACGTCATTAGTTTTAGTAAAATATCACTTGTCTTTTTCGATCGAGTTCAATTTTTAAAAGAGAGAAAGAAACAAAAAGGGATGAAAGACAATAATGTACAGCCTAACGACAACCCATCCCTCATTGGCTGAGATCCTCCGAGTCTATGACATCTGTCGATTTCGTGCTTCGTTTGAACACGATAGGAAAAATAAGACACAGATTAAAAATTAGTAGATTACAGTTAGTAGTTTAAGGTAATTTTTTTTTATGACTACTCGGAAATCTTTGATGTGTCAAAACTGATAAGGTTTTTTTTTTTTTTTATTAAAACCCCTTCTGTTTTCTTGTAACATGGCAGTTGGTTAAAGAATTTTAAATCTGAGCCCAATTTACACTATCGCATCCAAACGAAGCATGGAATCAAAACAGATCATAGTCACATCGACCAATAGGAGCTGAGTCTTTCAGACAATACGGTCTGGGTCGTCTTTTATAAGGCTGTAATAATGTACGACCCGATAACACGTATACTTTCCTCACGTACGCGGATTATCCGCTGTACATTCTTGGTCGTTTTTATTGGCACGTGCTGATAATGTACGACCTAATTATTGGCAGCCCAGTACACCAATTATCGGTCGTACATTATTGGGCTGCACATTATAGACACCCAATCCAGAATCCGCTTACTGTTGTCACAGATACCTTGTTGGTCTGTAGAGGTGAGCAAATTGAGAAACTAAAATGTTCGACTGATAGATGTCGATTTCATTTAGAAAATGCGATTGTGGCTCCCCCGCTCAACTTTACAAATAACTTGATTACTACAAAGTTTATGTACAATACACCACTGAGCAAATATACGGAAGTAACAGCTTGTCATAATTATTTTTTTTACATATTAGGTCAATCTTTATAATTATAATTTGAAAATATAAATTAAAAATTAAATTAAATTTTAATTTAACGTGAGTATTCCTGTTTTATTAAAACAAAATGTATATGTCTTTTTGTGAGCGAGCCTCGAGCCCACAGATTACCCCCTGTAGATACCCATGTTGTTACGACAAAAACGCAACGTTTAAATAGTTTAAAGAAAACGAGGGTTTCAAGGACTTAGACCTTGCCGTTCACTATCTCAAGTTTACGTTTACTCGCGCCTTGCAATGAACCGGATGGTTTTTTTTTTTTTGCGTATTTTGACCGATACGTGGTGCGCTTCGGTCGTCCGAAGTGCTGGTTCGGAGTGCGGAATCTGAGGGAGTAATCAGTGCCACTACAGAAGTAAGAAATCGCGGGCATCAGCTAGTAAAATATACCAAATTATTAGCAAAAAACATAAGCCAAACAGTCGCAGCCGCTGGCTCTACAACATTCAAATTTTATGTTTGTAGCAAAAGTATCACATTATATCAAAATATTAACAAATCATTTTAAAAAAACGTACAAGCTTGTGCGTACATTTCAGTGTAAATTTCATTTCGTTAAACTTTATTGTTATCTCTTTTGTAGTATTGTCTTGAGGTTATTAAAAAACATTAGAGGTCCTTCTCCAGAAACTTTAAACAGACTTGTCATTACAAAGCGCTTTATTTAAAAGCCCTATAAGAATCCTTTGCCTTGTCTCATTTTCGCACGGCGCTCTTTTCGTCTGTTAGAAGCTGACAAATTATATAGATTGAGACTTATCATCGAATGTTCCTGTATAATACATTTGTTATCTTTTTCTACTACAACGCAATAGAAAAAGAGAAAAAACAATCGAAAACAATACATTTTTATGTAGTGATTGTACGTGACTGTTGTATCAATAGCACAGATCACACCCTAGATTCTGCATTCAAGACGCTCGAAGCGCACCACACATCAGTCTAAATACACTTATAAGAAATTACTCTGATAGGTTGATTGTTAGGCGTAACCTTGAT
This sequence comes from Apocheima hispidaria, assembly GCA_947579745.1. NCBI lineage: Eukaryota > Metazoa > Arthropoda > Insecta > Lepidoptera > Geometridae > Apocheima > Apocheima hispidaria. The sequence continues at coordinate 13,062,203 of OX388159.1, forward strand.
ATAGCCAATAAGAACGGTCGGACGCAATCCTCGCGACCCGCGCCTTCCTCAAACTTTGGTGACTTTTTGTAGGAACAACGAATCTCGTGTGATCTGTGATCAATATCAAACGACGCTGTTTGAGCCGAAACTTGTCGAATCTGACAAGTTGACAGATGTCAAATTCGATAACTGTCGCCTCGAGTCGAGCGGTGTCATTCGCTAGCCGAAGATAGATTATTATCATAGATACAAAGAAATACATTTCCAATCGTGTGCCAATAAAATTTATAAATCATAACAAAATATACAACTATAATAGGTACAAACTAATGACTTAAAACTGCGAAAACAACATGATTATACGATCCTTCAAATCTAGGTCTTGTTTTTGAAACACTACTTGTAATTTCAATATTTTTTTTGGGTCTAAATAAATACATTATGGCTGCTACTACGTTTGTCTCTTTCTATCACTAAAGAGAATAGCACAGCGGAATATTATGTATTTTCACTTTTTATCACGCTTATTGAATAATATTCAAATTAGCGTGATCACACTCGACATTAATTATGTACACATTATGCCAACTGCTCGAGAAACTATTTACACATTAAGCCAATAGTCCCACATAAATTGTATACGGATTTTGCCCACGGTTAGAAATAATTTGTGTGTCGCACTGTTCAATTTTTTTATTTCCAAAATAAAATGTCATATTATGACATGTTAATGATATGACATTTTCTGTGTTTCGTCCAACAGGGCTGGAGTCAAAATAAACGTATATAAAAATTCGTGTTTCAAAAACTAAGAATATAATGAGTGTATTTACAATGAAACCTTGTGTACCATTAATGTTACCATCACACAAAATTAAATAACAATATTTGGCAATATACACCTAACAGCTGTTACGCTACTGGAACTGTGAAAAGAAAGCTAAAGGCCTCGCTACATGGCCTGACCTGACATCGTTTGAAAGAGATGGCTATATATAAGTTTCTGGGGGAGCGAAAGGGAGAAGCTATAACCTTAATAGTTTGTTTCTTATGCTCCCGTGAAATTCAAATCTAGCTGTCCCTTTCACACGATGTCAGGTCAGGCCATGTATAGCCACCCTAAACTTGCTCACTACCTATAAAAGTAAAAAATGTATTAGTGATGCAAAGTGGAATAATTTTTATTTTAACATTCCACTTAGTCCCACCGATGGGGAAAGTTTCACTTTTTCACTGGTGGGACTCAAGGAAAACGGGTCTCGAAGTACTAAGAAGGAACTAAAAAGCCTGGTAACAATTTTGATAGTTAAAGGCCCGATTTATTACTAGGCAGTTGTGCAGTACTGCATTGAACTGTAATTCAATGTCGATAGCACTGCAGTTGTTAAGGGCAGACATCGCACGTCCCGCAGATTATGTCACGTCATAGGTACTAAGCAAGTTATTATTATTATTTTACTAAATTTTTAGTCCTTGTTGTATGTAACAAGGGAAGGTAAGTAGATATAAGTTTAATATTCCATAAGAGAAATGGTTACGGGAGCAGTCGAATGCGATTTTCATTGCCAGACTAATATGAACATTGCAGGTATGGTGACACAGTGGAAAATACTTAAGTTATCTTTTTACATCTGCTCACTTCGGTTCTAGGACAGCTGCAGCCAATAAGGTCTTAGGCACTAATCAAAATATAATTCGTAGTAACATTAAAATAAAAAATTAGGTTTAAATTAAATTGTTATGATTATTATCATGCCTGGTGGATATGGCCTAACCACCCATCGAGGGTAGGCTGATATCCCAGCAGTGGGATGTTTAAAGGCTGATCCTGATTATCATGTATATGTCATTCTACGTAATAAGTGACGTCATAATATGGCCGCGTTAATTTTTGCGTCTTTTAAATTGAATTTCAGCATCAATAATAACTAGTAGTTCGCGCCGCACTGACACCTCGCGACACCTATATCTTCAAAACCCCTGGACCGCAACAGCTCATATTCGAACTTAAAAATTGCATTGAAATGAATTAATTGCCTACAAAATTTCATGAAGATCGGATCAACGGTTCGCAAGTTATCATCGGATAAATATACACACAAACATACATACAAATTCCGATTTGTCCCAGTAAACTCTGAGACCTTCGCTTCGCTCGGTCAATAAGTCTAGCGCCTGAAATAAGAAACAATTTTTTTTTACATGATCACATATTTATGGTTCTTCTCAATTGAGATAGTTCTTCAGTTTGAAATATACAAATGAAAAACAAATTATACATACATATTATTATATTTACAAATTTATAAGTGTCAGGGCTTAATTGAATCTGAATACAAGTTCCTTTATCCACGGAGCAGTCTCTAAAATAAGAATAGCCAACATGCGAAAAAAAAATGATACCTCTAGATGAAGAAAAACATTGATTTCCACTTTATTTAAATGCCCGTAAAGTTAAATATTTATCTGGCAACGAAAACGCATTTACACTGCTAACTGAGGTTAAAGTTACATTGATACCTTTAACACCTAAAAACCTGACAGCAGACCATCGAGAGAAAACAAGATGAAATTATACTTCTATCTCTTTCCCTCTACTTTGTTAAGACGACGGTGAAGGTCCGCGTTTCTCATAACATAGCACGGATCTCTAATAATAAATAATGTTGTTTTGTCTGTTGACTTTTATGTTCTATGAGGTAAGGTGGAGTTTCCGCCATTGAATATACGTAGCTGTGTGCGTGAGAGGTCGACACGACACACGACGCCAGCGGAACACTAGTCTATTGGAAGCTATCACGAACAATGACCTTCATGTGCTGAAAAAAAAATAACATTTTTAATTTTACCCTCCCTTTCTTATGGTCGGCCACATTGTGGGGCGACACATTCGGCGAATATTCGCGTTATCGCGACAAGAGTGGTTCGGAGTAATTGTTACACTAGTTTTAAGCATTTTTGTCCTAAGTATGTAAAATCTGGTATGAACAATTAAAGAGTTTATCCTTTGTCAAAATCCAGACGGGGCTCTATGTAATGTTAATCGAGCTTTAAAAATACTCACTAAAGTCAACAATAGTCATACAAGATCATGTAAGTTTATAACTCACATGATCTCCAAGCTGCTGTCGCTGTTCTTCGTGGCTTGTTCTCCTTCGCTGGAGTTGGAGCCGCCCGACTCGGACCGCTGCCCTCTTCTCTGCTTCTTCTTCTCTTCTACTACTTCTGTGGTGGCCTCTTCCGCTTGCCGCTGCCAGGCGGGGATCGAGGGCGGTTCCGTCCGGCTTTTTAGTGACGGGAATTGATTTCTGGAATGTGTAATATTCAATTTTATTACGTTCTACAAAATTTTTACCAACGAATCTCATATATATATATCTATACCAATATTATAAAGAGGAAAGATTTGATTGTTTGTTTGCATTAAATAGGCTCAGAAACCACTGAACCGATTTGAAAAATTCTTTCGCTGTTGGGTAGCTTTTTCGCTTTCTTTATAATTTCCTTTTTTTTAGTAACCTGACGCAAATAGAAGGGTTAAACCCTTGTGTGTGTATTATAATTTTTAATTTTTCGTTATATACCCGTGCGAAGCCGGGGGGCTGCTATTATATATAAAAGAACAAGCATTTTTTTTTTAAAGAATCACGTACAGACACACCCCAGACTTGAAATTTGAACCCAATCCTCCTGAAATAGTCTAGGGAAACAATAAGAACGGGTATTGCGAAATTCCAATTCTACAGAGGTAAAATGGACCCCCAAATTTTGTGTGGAAATAAAATATATTTTCATACTATGCCAATGAAACTCGGTTTATGTAATAAGCATAAGAAATAAAAAAAAGGATTGTCTCAGGATTTTTCAAAAATCAACACCTAAAAGTGGTGAAATGGGGTGTTTTATTTACTGTAGCCGCTCGCGTAGGGTCAGCTAGTCAGGAATAAGTACATACATCTAAAAGGCACCTTATTGTCATATAAGTAGGGATGTGAATAACAGTATAGCTGTTTTGGTCGTCAACATCGGAAAGACACTTTCAGTATCAAGCTTTTCTTCTTATATTTTGGCTCCACACATAGTGTAATGCCAGTGTCAAGTTTTGTAATATAACAAGAGAAGTTCATGCATAGTCTAAGTCAAGTCAAAACGGTGAAACTTCACTAATGGTTTCTATAGAGTTTTGGAAACAACACGAAAAGTCACGTTTCAAAAGATTATACTATTCACCAACACTCGTGCACTTCACTAACACAAGTTCTGGAAAATAATACAATGACGCGATGACATGACTTCTTCTAGTTCATGCCAAAAGACAATCAATTAAGTTTGTTCTATTCTTACCTATTGAGCAAGATCCCTTTAACCGACGCTATATCAGATTTGATATTGTCCAGCTGCGATCTGACAACGCTCGAGGACTGCGCCTGCGCCGACGCTTGGATCTCCCCGCGCAGTGACGTCACGTTCGCGTTCAATATGTCTAGCGATTTGCGAAGCTCGTCGATACACTCTGCTGTCGACTTTTTCTTCGGCTGCTCGATGAATAGTAGATGTCTGATGCAGTTCTGTCAAAGACGTTAAAAACATTGTTAGTTGAAAGCGTGTTTTGTGTAATCAAGGCAACAGAGTCCTCAAAGGTAGGCAACGCACTGACAATGCCCCTGGTATTGGAGGTGTCCATAAGCGGCGGTGACCACTTACCATCAGGAGGCCCGTCGCTTGTTAGCCACTTATTATATAAAAAAAAAAAAAGGCCTATTGTACCAGCTGACGTCACAATCCGCTATTTTGCAATATTGGCATCTTTGTTTTTGTCTATTATGTGTTAAATGCGAATACAGCGTTCAAAAAAACACGCTGTATTTACAATTACCTCAGTAATTTAGATATATTTAAAAAAAAGGATCTTTATTAGCTTTATTTAGCCTTGGTAGCCATCAATATTTTGCCGTATTCTTCAAACGGTACTCCGTCTGTGTCATCTACAGTCAGGATGACAAAGACAGAGAGCGTAGATTTCGAATCGAATCCTTTCCAAATGGCCTGAATTAGCTTTAATTAATTGGGGGTTGAATTATCACTGATAATAACTAGTAGTTGTGCGAACAGTAGACCTCACGAGTATAAACTTTTTTTCACAACAACTATAACTACTGCTTTCTAAAATTTCGTAAATTTTTTGGTCGTCGGCGATTTGTGATTGGTGGGGTATTGCTTTCATCTTTCCGTATGTTGGTACTCGCGAACAGTTCCGTAAGTTGGTGTACAGGTTCTTCAATTTTATAGTTTTTTTTTGTCGACGGCAATTTTATATTGATGGGGTATTTCTCCCAAAAAGGGGGGCAATTTTGCTGCGGCGCCATTTACCAAGCAAGTTTGATAATATTTTGCATAAACATTCGGTGCTCAATTCTTACAGATAATTTTGAATATAAGCAAAATCGATCAAGAGGTTGTCAAGATATAAGGTCGTGAGCTCTCAGTTCGGGACATCTACCTGAGAACGCGCGATATTCGCTTCGCTCACTCGGTCAATAAGCATAGGCCTTTGTTTCTGAAACTATCGTTCATCAATAGTGCAGGATGTAGATGTAGCCAAAAATTCGTGGATAACAGATTATACAACGATAATATACCCTTGGTTATATAATTATACCCTTGGAGCGTCAGCAAAGCCTGTTGATACAGTCAGTGTTTGGTGACAACCCTACGTTTTTTCAAGACAATAATAAATGAGGGTAGATCTCAACACCCTCATTTCGCACAGACGATCCGAATTCTTCAGTCAGCTCGTGACCACGGCCATTGTAACTTGGCCGAAACGTCGAGGTATATAAATAAACTAGTTTTAGCGTGGTTAAGTCCTGATACTTAAAATTATGATACCCTTGGACTACCGAAATACGCACCGACCTGTCGCGACACTGTTATCAGAACGTAATAAAATTTTGCTGCGGCTAATTAGAATCCTTATCGCAATGTCCGATAGGGACTAAATTGCAACATATTCGTTAGCAACGTTGCCGATGGATTCTAGAAACTAATAGTAACTAAATTTAGTTTTTGTTTTGAGATAAGTAACAAAAAATAAGCACAAGGGTTTAACTACCATTCTACCTGACTGCCCCAGAATGTTTGTGACCTTCTTGTAGCTTACGTGGCTTGACAGTTTTCAGATAGCGAGGTATCTATAGATTCGATTTTATATCTGGAGTTTTTGCAGTCGGATTTTTACCGATTCGTTTCCCTAGAATGAGGCCTTCGCTTCGATCGGTCAATTACAAACTTAGCTTTCGGTACTCCTTAGTCTAGTCATTACGAGTTGATAACTACTATCTACATTACAAGTGCTTTATCAGGAAATCGTTGAATGATAACTTTGATAACATATATTATAAGGATTTATTTTGGCCATCGTAAGCTTTTGATTGACACTCGTATTACCTTTTAGAATCAGATACTTCTACAGAAAGCTTTACTTTTTATGTTTTTTTAAGTTTCTGACTGTACCGGCTATTAGTACTAGTAGTTCGCGCCGAACTGAGACCTCGCGATCCCTATATTTTCACAACCCTTGGACCGATTCAGTTCATATTCGAACTTAAAAATTGTATTGAAATGATTTGTCCCAGTAAACTCTCGAGACCTTCGCTTCGCTCGGTCAATTAGCATAGATAAATTATACGAAGGATGCTAATGTCCTTAAAAAAATGATTAACTCGATTGTAGTATGTAATGATAAGGACGTAAGATGTCGCTAGTGCTTTAATCTGCGTCATGATTGTAACTATTTTTGCTCGACTTGAAATAGAAAGCAAATCTAACTCATTCGCGGTATTCGTCAATGGTACGGAGAAAAAAGCGACTTCTTATGGATATTTTCGCATTAATAGATATTTTATTTGCAATCGCTAGATTCTCAAGAGATGGCATTCAAATCTTTTTTTTAAACATACTTTTTAGGTAGTATATTGTAATATAATTTAAATGGCGGACATAATACTACTGCTATGGTTCTATATTAACCGTATTTTCATCGGCTTTTAAAGTGTTTTTAGCTGACTAAATACGTAAGCGTTTGTATTATATGTTTTCCGTAAGCAGATTGAGTGTTGCGTGATTCATAGACGAAAACGAATTAGATACGTACATCTCAGGTTTGTCGCCGTTGACGACACTGATAACTCGGCTTTAATTGTAAATAATAAAATCATAGCCACAGCAATTTATTTCACAAAAAAATTACCTGTTGTAGTGATAATTTAAAGACTCTGAACTTGTGGTTCTTTTAGGTAGGTAGTTTTTTAAAGATTCGTTTTGTGCTAGGAGGTATTTAGTGCTTGGATGATGGGAGGGTCGGTGCTACTGGATTACTCCTTCCTTCCATAGGTAGGTACTATGAGGTATTCTGTGTTTATGGTTCATTTTATTGATAAGGTTCAAACTTAATGGCAGCCGTGAAGTTATGCGCGAGACGCTGTGGAAATGCAATATCAAAATATAAGCCTTCTTCCATACTATTTTATTCACCCTGCTCCTCGTGTTGCCGCTGGGTTGCTTATATTCGCTGCCACAGGGATCTACTCGTGCTCGACGACCGAAGTTGGGGGCACTCCAATTTTACAACCTGATAAAGGTTTCTCTGTGCTATCATTCACAGAGCTTTGTTTTTTCGTAAACGGAAAAGGTTTAGATTTAAATGACATTCCTAAGGAATTCGCTTCAAAGACGGCTAAACGGCCCTCCTCCCCTCGTCATGGAGTTCTTCCGCGGTCCCTGCTCGTGCCTGTCGAAATATGGCCGTAACATTAGAAATGCACTGGCTGTACCTCCGCGCTTGCAGCGCACTTCACAGCCGCCATTAAGTTTGAATGGGATTGTACCAATATTTAATTTTAAAACACTTAAAGGTAAGACATTAAAACAAGTCAAGTACGAGTAGTTTGCAGGTTTCCACGGTTCGAAAGTTGTGATGTAGTAGCAATATTTTGTAAATATTATGTGAAATTTTAAAACACAGATAGCGGTAGTAGTGGTATAGTAGCGCAGCAAACAATAAAAGCCGAATTTAAAAAAACGCCAATCGTTGGCGCCAAAAACTGTATAAAAATACGGGGCCACTATCACGCAAGCGCTGTTGCGACAGCGCATTTGGCGCCAGTAGGGGCACCGAGGCAATGAATTTGGTTCGCAAGACGTAGAAAAAAAAGTGGCGACTCCTGCTCCGGCTCGTTCCTGGTGCAAAGGATAGCGGGGTAATGCTGTCAATAGTATAGGTAGAGCTGCTTGATATAACAAGCACCCCGGGCGCGCGGACGCGGGCTCTCTGATATGTATGGCGTTCTATGGAACGTACGTATGTATGGCGTTTTCTTACCAATAATATAAAAATAAACAAAAAGGTACAACTAACCAGGGCTTGTAACCCTTTCATGAATGCCAGTTAATATCGTTCGTAAAACCGGTCTAATGGGGTTTATTAACCGGTTAAATAAAGAAAACTATACTAATTTTGGGCACTAGTTATTCTCGAGTATGGAATATTAAGGTTGAACAAAACTGTTTTTTCTTCTATAAACTGGAATTCATTTAATTCCGGGTGATATGTCCTTAACCGATAAAGAGATTTAACGGTTTCCGAGCCCTGCCACTAACCTTGTAAAACCAGTAGCATCCATACGCGAACCCTCCATAGACCAGCACCGGTATCGCGTGATCTCTCAACCAGTTCTTTCTACCTTGGAAGTAAAATAACTCCGATGTCATTGAAGAAAAGTCCATCATCTCGGAACATTGTGCTATGGCCTTCTGTATCTCAGGATCAGTTAAACCTTTACTTCGGAGGAAGCGTTCTTTGCTCTCTAATGTGCAGCGCTGGACGCTAGGGTTTGTCAGGAATTTGATCGCTGTTGTAACCTGTAATAAGATACTGTCTTTAGGTACATAAATGAAAAAAATACTACAAAAGTACAGTCTCTTTAGATGTGCATCTATGTAAAGAACATTGTTCGCTCATTCTATAGTACACCTTTCGCGGTAAAAGCTGTAAAATTGTGGAATCAACTATCTTTGGAAATCAAGCATTCACCTTCACTGGAAGTTTTTAAGCCTCAATATGTATTTATGTATATTATTATTATTATTTAGGTAAAATATATATATTGTTGTAGCATTAGTAAGTAGTATATTTTTATTATTTTACTATGTTTAAGTAGTATGTAGTCTTATTATGTATGTCTATTTTTCTGTTTGTGTGTGACATATTCCTTTATAAAGGCACACCTCATCCCTTACCTCTTCCTTATAAATCCTCTCCATGCTAAGGTTGCCTGGAAGAGATCGCTTTAAGTGATAAGGCCGCCAATTGTTACACTAGTTTTAAGTAGATTTTTGTATTATGCATGAAATTTCTGGTGTGAACAGTAAAAAGTTATCTATCTATTTATCTATTGGTGTTTTAGACCAATGATAACTTTGAATTTCCACACTAGTTATATCATTGATTTTAATATTGGTTTCCAGTCTTTCAGTTTGTTTACACAGTTGGACATCTTATAAGGTTTGGTGGAAAAATATATATTTCCATACAAGCTTTAATAAAATCCGTTATTGGAACTGTAAGCAGATCAATAGAAAGCTATGTCCGTCTCATTCTCGGGAACCAAAAGAGCGGTACCATTTTCTAAACTAAAAGTCAGTGCAGGAGCTATCGCCCCCATCTCGAATAAGAACATTTTATACCTGTCTATATATATATATATATATATATATATATATATATATATATATATGTGTGTCTTGAGATTTATTTGTATATTTTAATTACCTTAGTAATAGGTTTGCTAACTCTTATGTAACTGTTTCCACTTTTAACCTATGCAAAACTCATTAGTTAAATCAATAGTTGATTGTAATTATTTATAATATACAGTTAAAGCGTACATAAAACTTTCTTTGTACCACAATAGCTCCTTGTTTATAAAGTACTAATAAGTAAGTATCAGTAAGTAGGCCTGCTTTTTATGTATAAGTGGTTTGATTGTTCGCTTTCCAAATACATCCATGTTGATTCTGATGTTAGTTCAGACTAACATATAGACTACTAGCTGTTACCCATGACTTCATTCATGTGGACAAATAAAAAAAGTATCCTATGTCCGTCTCCGACCTTTTAGCTATATCTATGCAAAAAAATAAAATTCAGCTCGATCCGTTCAGCCATGATAACGCAACTAGCACCCAGACAGAGTTACAGAGACATGGAGTAATAGAAGTGCTTAGAGGGACTCATGATGTTATATCAATTTCTGGTGCTTTGTTGGATACTGGCCGAAAATCACGAAATGTTTTATATAAGACTAGCTTTCGTTTTAACTCCACGATTTTGCGATAAGAGTTTACTGCACTCAGCCAACAACTTGCCCAATAGTATGAGAAAATATTATGATTAATAAGATTCAAGAGAACAAATTAAACCAGCAAAATTGCACCGAAAGTTTTGAAGTGTTGTTGATCCCTGGCTAACTATTTTTGCGAGAAATTCTATTATATTGTTTTATTTTGCGAGAGCGAATTTGTGACGCAAACCTTAGCAGTAATAGTTTATCTGATGCCCATTTTTTATAAGCGATTTAATTAGTACAAACTTAAGACTACAAAAAGCTAGGACAGGGCGAAGGTCACGCAAAATAGTGCCGAATGTTGTACATCAATAATTAAGTTAAAACATTCCACATTTCATTGTTATACAATTAACTTAAATATTTATGTGATTTTCTGCTTTTATATTACCAAATTCTCCCGAATTTCGTTCCCAGCGCTGGTCAAAATTTCTGAAGCCATTGCTGATGATTTTGTGTGAAGTTCTTGGATTTATATACAGGTGATCTATAGACGACTAACACAAGGTAGTGTCTACTACTCATTAGAAGTTGTACAAAATCTTGAAAAATCTATAATTATTTTACTGTAATTAAAATTTCAATTGAAACACAAAAATCCAAAAAATAATAACTAGCTGTTCGCCTGAGACTGAGGCCTGAGGGGCAGGGGAGACAATAATGTACGACTCGATAATTGACGACCCGATAATATACAGCATGATAATTGGTGTACTAGTACATGGAAAATCAGGCTGTGCATTATCGGGTCGTGAAATATCGGCCGTACATTCTCGACACGGGCTGATAATGCACAGCCGATAATGTACAGCCTGATATTTCATGTACCAGTACATCAATGAGGCGTTTTCCATAAAAAAAGAAATCCTGGTAATAAAATATGTATCTATGTAATGTAACTATGTATTTGACTTCATTTGAAATATTACAATAGTTGACACTGGCTAGATACAAAACGTGTGGAGCCAAAATATACGATTTAAAAAATAAACATAAAATATTTCGACAGAAATGACAATGACAGGTATAACGATAGGACTATTACGCCATCTAGTAAGTATTTTAGAACTTTTTTTTTTTTTTGGTAAACGCTTCATAGTATCAATGAGGCGTTTTCCAAAAAAAATATAAAGTAGTTTTAAAACACTTACTAGATGGCGTAACAAACCTATCGTTTTACCTGTTATTGTCATTTCTGTCTAAATACACATGTCGAGCCAAAAACACGAGAAAAAAAGGCACACGTACATTTTTTTGTCTTTCATGTCTTGACAATGACAGAAAAAGCTCAAGGTACATCTAACGCCATCTATTGGGTACTTTTATAACCAGGATTTCTTTTTTTTTTGGAAAACGTCTCATAGTAAAAATAAGACACAGATTAAAAATATAATATAAGGATTAGTAGATTAGGATATTTTTTCATGGCAAATTGGAAATCTTTTCGGTGACAAAACTTATTCGGTTATGTTTTTTTTTTTTATAAAAGCCCGAAAACCTTCTTTCACATGGCAGTAGGTCAAGGTTGTATTTTGTATATTTTATCTGTAGTTTATTTAAACTATCGCGTCCAAAATGGATTTAGCATCATACTGGATAGAGTCATTGCTTTGGCAGCGTGTCCACTTTCTGTTGGCGCGTTTAGTGAGTAGGGAAGTGAAAACTAGTGCAGAATCTATCGATAAAAATGTACACAAGTGTACAAAACTAAGAATTTGTAAATTAAGAACAAAATGTTTGCAAAAATATGTACTTTATTGAACATCGAAACTCGTAATTGCCATGTAAATAGTACGAATATATATAGTATATATAGTAACTATGAAAGTTAATAAGTATCTACACCGTCTCCTAGTTTCTTTTATTCTTCCTTGTTTTTTAATTGAGCCCAGTCATAAAACTAGATTTTTCAAAATGTTTTCAACAAAGTCAAGAATATTTAGGTGGCTCCCAGTTTTCGCGCCTCACAGCCTTTATCCACTGATTTCTGATTTCCGGACATTTTGGAAACCTATAACAAAATATTTTATTTTAATTAATTGGTTAACCATGACACAATATTGGTACAAAATATCATACATTTCAAGCCGCTAAAGCTTCAAAAAGATTAAATTTAATTATCGATAGAATACGTATCAAGCCGATTAAATGCGGATAGGAATTAACGGTTCATGTTTCACTTAATTTAGTATATGTAGGATATTACAAGAGTATTATTAGATAAATATCGACAAAATATCGACAATGTTTGAAACGTGCAGTGGTACTTTACTAGCAGGAACACGTAAAACATTGCATTTATTTATCTTAAATTAAAGCTTAAATTCATAACTAAATAACACTGCGTGATAGGTGTATGACTTCAAAGATGTATATTCTTTAAGTGAAACGAATATTTAGCTTTGATACTGGTTATTTAAGGTAATAAACGCTACAAAAGACTTACGTGTGAAATGATAATTCTGGGTCTTTTATTCCTCCTTTCGTTGTTCTCGATGGACAAAACACAGTACAACACGCCATAATATCACTATGTATGATAGTATTAAGTCTTCACAGCGTTATTTTTATATGATTTCACTTTTGAGCAAGACAGGTCGCAATTTTATGACCTACTAGTTGGTCACAAAATGGACACAGAGTGCGAGGTTGCCAATCTTACAATACTCGCTCTAATTATCTCTCGCTTACTCTATGCGACGATCCGTGTAATAAAAAGAGAAACATGACAATGTGAACGTCGGAGCAACGTCTCATAGCTCTGTCCAGTATGATGTTTCGTCCAAACGAAGTATGAAAGCTAAAGAGATCATAGACACATCGACCAATAGGAGCAGTGCCCCTCAGCCAATACGGGCTGGGTCGTCTTTTATCAGGCTGAGATTATTGGTCGTATAATATCAGCCTGTTCCAGGCCAATATTTTGCGACCCGATAAAATACAGCCCAATAATGTACGATCCGATAAAACGTATTCTTTTCTCACTGACGCGGATTATCGGCTGTACATTATGGGATATACATTCTTAGGGTGTTTATACATGGCCTGACCTGACATCGTGTGATAGAGATGGCTATATATAAGTTTCTTGGGGAGCGAAAGAGAGAAGCTATAACCTTAATAGTTTGTTTCTTTTGCTCCCGTGAAATTCAAGTCTAACTGTCCCTTTTACACGGTTCAGGTCAGGCCATGTAGCGATGCCTTTATTCGTGCTTTATTGACACACGCTGATAGTTGACGGCCTGTATTGTAGGACCTGTGGGCTTATCCCGTAACTCTGAAAGTGATAGCGAGAGTTGCGCGAGCGGGACCGCACATAGTGCAGCTATGTTGATATGAGTGAGATGGCATCTCGCAATCAGAATCAAGAGAACGTTTCGAATTTAGAGGATACACCCGCAGATAATAAGAAGCCCTGTATACCAATTATCGGTTGTGGTTGCCAGGCCGTACATTATCGGATCGTCAATTATTGGGTTGTACATTATAGAAACCCCAAACAATACGTGGACTTGACCGTGACTTTGCTTGGCTTAATACTTGACACTGGCTAAATAAACAACGGGTGGAGCCAAAACATAAGAGAATAAAATACGTACAATCAATTTTTAAAAGTCACTGTCATTGTCATGTCTCGTCATTTTCATTAAAATTTTATAACAAAAATGTGTGTCGTTGTTGTGAGGGTGTATTTTATTTAATATTCAGTAATTACTCGAATTAGCTAGCGGGATGAGTGATTTAGAGAATGCTACTGAAGCTGCTTCCCTGGCCGTTCAATTCGACCAGACAGGACAGGTTGACAATGCCGTGGAATGCTATCGAACAGCTGCGAGACTCTTAGATAGGATTCGAGATAGATTTCCTTTTGAAAAGCAAATGGAAGTGAGAAACAAAGTGAGAGAGTACCTTGAAAGAGCTACTACATTACAGGAACAAAAAGGTTATACCTACAATTCAATTATCATTGTAATTACTTTGCTCTGGCACTTTTAGAGTCAACATTTTAAACATGACTCATAGTAGGTAAAAAAGGAATACAATCTTCTTAGAACTGCAACAAAGAGTCGTATTATGAAAGCCTTATTTTATTTTTAATGGGTTTGGTTATGATGTCAGAGTCTGTTATAATCATAGAGATACATATCTAGATGTGGTGATCTGAATCCACGACGAAATAAACCAGAGGAGTAGCCCCATCCTACTTTACGCACCTCGTTAATACCTACTTCAGGCAGTCGCGCCGCTATGTTGAGGGCCCTAGTGTTGTCGCTGTCTCTGGTATGTTTTATTTTCTGTCATAGTCTCCATTTTTAGAGCCGGGGTACTGGCTACCGTCAAGTTTATTTTGTATGTATTTCAGGTCCTCTGGTTTATTTCATTGTAGGATCTGAACACCCTAATATTTTTAGTTGCTTTTATGTTTTAAATTCGAAGAGGTTTCTTATAAGTCATATCTTAGCTTGCATGTACTTTTTTATCAAAATTATTTTATTGACTTAGTTGTGCACCATGGCTAGAACACAATCCCAAGAAAAATTGTTGACCCTGAAAATCTCAGGACTGTATACTCGGGATTTTCGATTTTGAAAACTCTTATAAAAAAAAAAAAAACCTAATATGCAATCTACTTCTCAGACAGGTCAGCAAAAGCTCAGCAGTCAGAAAGCGAACTGTTACTCCAGCAGTATTACTTCTTGATGCAGCAAGCACTAGACGCTGACCAGGCCGGGCACAATGAGCTAGCATTGGAGTTGTACACGCAGGCCGTTGAACTCGCCATTGGAGCTGTAAGTTAGTGTGCTTTACTATGGGGTGTGTGGATAAATCAACTGTATTACTAAAATCCGTTTTGGTAATAATGCTGCAATGCAGGTGACAAAAATTACTGTTGAAAAATTATGAAAAAATAGTGCCAAAGCATATGAAAATAAAAAGTGATATCAAACTAATATAAAAGCAAAAGTTTGTGTGTAAGTATGTAACTGTATTTGTTCTCATTCAACTCTGTAATGGCAGATTGGATTGCAATGAAATTTGGTATGGAGGTAGCTTACACCCTGGATTAACACATAGGCTACTTTTTATCCCGGAACAATATTCGATTTCTGTAGAATAGCGGAAATCAGGGGCGCAGCTAGTGTGATATATGACAGTAAATAATACATTGTTTGGAAAGTGACCAATTACCAACGAGAGTATTGTTTGAGGCTTAAGGTGCATCAGAGACATACTAGTTACTACTAATCACACTTTCTCCCGAGTGATACATAGTGCTCTATACTATCTATAAATATAAAAATGAATCAGCTAGTCCTTAAATAAAAAGAGGTAAATAAAGGACAAAACAAAATGAAAATTCAGATAACACTATATCACTAGATAAACATATCTTTTATGTAAATATTTCTTAATAAATTACTTAACACACCACATCCAAGTCTTAAATCAAATCCTCGTCCTTTCTTTGGTGTCATTCTCTGTAGTTGGTGTTATTTCTAATCATATCTTTTGTTTTGTAGTGTTATGCTAAATGTAAGCTATCCATCAATTGTTGAAACTTTACTACACCTTTCAGAAAGTAACAGATCCCGAAATAAAAGGTAAAATAGATAACCTAGCCGGACAGGCTTTGGACAGAGCTGAGGAGCTAAAGGGAATCAAAAAGCTGAGTTATTTATCAGTAAACGAGAACAAGAGACCAGGTAATCTTTCATACTTTATTACAACCACAATGACATTACAAATGCGAAACTTGTATTGCTTTCTTTTAATAAATGGTTTAAAAGATCATGGTTGTAAAAAAAAGTGGCGAGAAAGTAGTGTGTATCTCTAGGTCAAAACAGGGTACTTAGTATCCCGAATAATGTATAACAAATTGGTAGTGAAACGTCTAGACGTATTATGTTTTAAAATGATAAAAATCTGTCATGCGCCTGTTGGGGGCTAAGGAGGCCAGGAAAACGTTAAAAACTACCTATCCGCCATTGAGCTAGCTCAATGCAATCCGCTTTCTTCTTCGACTACACCGTCGACATACCAACAGAAGATTCGGTGGTCAAACACGGAATATTAACATACATTTTTACATTCCCACCTTTCATTTTTAGTAGTGAAAGCTTTTCAATATTTTAGGTGTAATCTGAAATCTATAATCCTCATAGTTTGCAAAAACAAAAGGACCGTGATACAGAAATGGTAACTGCGAAAATACAATTATTTCTGCTCTATGCTCAGCTCAAACAAACGATGACGATTCAGATTCCAGATCTACACTCTTCGGCTGTGTCACCTACAGTCAGAATGACAGATACTGGAAGTAGATTTCGAATGGAATCCTTTTTGCCTTGCAGCAAAATATTAGGGCTTAGTTAGCTAAGGAAACTTAGAACAACCAAAAATTAAATATAGCATTATCAATTTTTCTAAATTACTAATAAGATATCCCCTAATTATTTCCACAGCAGTATCGCCAAACCAAAGAGCACCCTTACAGAGAGGAGAGAGTGTCCATTTAAAAGTGAGCGGAAAAAACATAGTCTACACAGAGGAAGAAAAAGAAGTTTTAAAGCGGACTTCAAATATAAACAATAACTGTTTTCTACCGTTTATGAATGTTGACTATCAGGAAAAGTTTCAGTATGCAATACCGTTTGAGGATAGGTAAGTCTTCAATATTTACATTCTTATTCAGAAACATCGAAAGGCGATTTTTAGCTAAACTGCCAAACCTTTTTTGTCAATATGCGTTTTGTTTATTTTTTATTCATTAAACAGTTACATTTTAGTTTTAAAGAAATGGAGAGGCTTAGTTTAGGTTTATTTATAATATATATAGTACTTTTACAATGGGAGTGGCATGCTCGAATATCAACAACACTCCAGAAAAGAAAAAAAATAAAAAAAAATAATGGAGTACCACAAAACTACAGTAAGTTTATCGCGGTATCCACATTCGCAACGCGCTGCCACATAAAACACAATAACATAAAAAATGTGAGAACTGACATACTTAAATAAAATTAGTTAAATGTTGTAAATTAATACAAATATCTTAGGTAAAAAATAAGCAGGCATCTATTATCCCATAGAGTGACATACGATTCTGACTCGGGCGCTGTTCACGTCTCACTAAACCAGTTGACTCCTTTAGTCAAAAACATCCAATTCAATTAGGTACACTACGGGGCGCTGCTAGTCCTCAATAAAACTTTCGAACTTTCTTTTTTTTCTTCTTTTTTTCAAATTTTCTTGCATTTTAACACTGGAAATGGATCTTGAGTACATTCTACGCGCATTCGTAACCAATCAATACGGGGGAGAATTTTTTAAAGAAATTTTCTATGTTTTTTGTTACCTAACTAAATTTAGGTACATCAACGAATAAACACTATTTATTTGCGTGTTTTGTACTTATGGCTTTTAAAGCGTGTATCTAGCGAACATCAGTGGTTGATCCCATCGATGTTCGCTTTGCATAGTGCCTATACGCGGCCTAAAACTGCTTTATCACTATCCGGTTAAAACGACGGTTAGTAGCCCGGCGCCGGCGACTCGACATTGGTTTAACTAGATTTACTTTAATACTACGAGTACATAATTATTATTTGTGCGCAAAACAAACTAGAGGATGTGTTTGGATTTATAAGCAGTTGGTTGGTATAAGTAAGATTTTTATTGCAGGGCTAGTGAACTAAAACTGTCTCATAAGCAACAGATGGAATTTCATAGCTGGATTCGACCGCATGAACTCTGCGCTGACCCTAAAATGATCGTAGGAGAACATGTCGACTGTTTTAGCATAAAACAAACTGTGAGTTACAATATAATTATCGTGCACACTAATGTTATTCATCATTTTGTTTTAATAAAACGGGAATATTCACGTTAAATTGAGTCGGTTATTCCGACTATAGTTTCGATCACATTCGGTGACCATTATCAAGGAATGCTAAGCGAGACACGTCTTGTTTGACACGTTTGTCTTGTCTTGTTTATTCATCATCATGCGAAAATAACTATTTCTCGGTAAGACTACACGAAACAATTCTCGAAAACGTCTACACAGTCGTAGACGTCTGTTTCGGACGGTAGCAAGTAATATTATAGAAAAAAAAATACCCGACTGCAAAATAATTATACCTTATGTCACCCGGACGTAAAGTGGAATCGAACAATACTTCACTCGCCAAAATCGGTCAAGCCGTTTAGGCTATAGCAGGTAATATAGGAACACACAAGCATACTTGCATACTTACATACTCACATACACCCCAAAAACATTACCCTCCTTCTTGGGCAGTCGGTAAAAAGCAGTGATATGTCAAGTGTTTTCTGTGGTAACTACAAAAAGGCCAATTTATGTGTAAAGTTGGTCAAATTAAAGAACTTTTTGTAGTGGTAAGACTCTTTTGCAGAGTCCGCCTGGGGAAGTACGACAGCTATGCCAGCTATTCAACCGCCAAGCAGTAGTGTGCAAATATTACCGTGTTAAGAATTTAAGGGCAATGTTTCCAGCGTAATTACTGAGCATAGAGATCTGACATCAAATATCTGTCAGTGACGAGCGCCGGATAATGCCTCGCAGTGTTATGAAGTGCTATATTTCAAAATTTCACAGTTACATAAAACTTCGTGACCTCGTCTGTCAAATTGAAAGATCAAAAATTTCTGTAAAATATTTCTGATATTATGATAGATAGATACAACATAAATAGTTTTTAGAAGTTTATACTCTTTGTATCAAAACTTACAAAATTTAATGTGCGAGTGAGATAGGTTTAGCATGACTATATACCATTTAAAATGCCAATATATTCCAGATAGTATCAGACTGCTCGTTCGTCGCATCGCTCGCTGTTTCGGCGCTGTATGAGAAACGATTCAACAAGAAGATTATCACCTCCATCATATATCCTAAGAATAAAAACAACGTTCCAATATACAACCCATTTGGAAAGTATATGGTAAAGTTGCACCTAAACGGAGTTAGGAGAAAGGTGGGTACTTTGGGTTTCACCACGCTAATTCTTAAGATGCGAAAGTTCAAAATGGTTCAACATGTTCAGTCTCTGTTAAAATAGCACGAAAAAACTGGTATCTAACAAAAATGCTGTATTTATTTTAAACTCATTATGTATGTGAGGAAATTAACCAGATGTACTCTTTTAAATGAGCCTATTTTAGCACAAATACCTTTTGTCACCTTTTCTCCAAAATGGAATAACATCCGTGGGAACGAGATAAGCCCTGTTTTTGTAAAGATAAGTATATCGGCTGCTTCTGAACAAGACCAAAAATGTTTGTCCACAGATAATAATAGACGACCGATTGCCGTAC
The DNA here is from genome assembly GCA_947579745.1 of Apocheima hispidaria. NCBI lineage: Eukaryota > Metazoa > Arthropoda > Insecta > Lepidoptera > Geometridae > Apocheima > Apocheima hispidaria. Next base: position 13,081,927 of record OX388159.1, read on the forward strand.
AGTAGACACGGGCGTCTGTTGTGCTCGTACTCAAGTAATAAGAACGAGTTCTGGGTATCGCTGCTAGAAAAGGCCTATATGAAAGTGATGGGGGGATATGATTTTCCTGGATCTAATAGTGTGAGCTTAAATAATTCTTAGTATACTTACTTAGAGATTTGTTTTCAAAACACGTGAAGTAAGTGCCTAAATAAAAATGGGACATAAATGCTATAAGTTTTATTGAATTTCAATTCTAAAATACCTTTGATTATAATTATTAGAGTCTCTACGGCTTAAAATTAACATTAGAGCTAATTACTAAAGTGACAATTTTTATAAGTAACATTATTTTTTATACATACTTGTCTTTTTAGAATATAGATCTTCACGCGCTAACCGGCTGGATTCCGGAACGGTGCGCCATCCGTCCTGGCGAGGCGGACTTCAACGCTGATACCTTGTTCGACAAACTGCGCGAGCGCATTTCCCGCGGTGACCTATTAGCCACCGTCGCTACTGGGAATCTGCCCGATGCAGAAGCGGAGAGGACTGGCTTAGTCGCCACACATGCATATGCTGTATTAGATGTACGATTGGTTAATGTGAGTAAATAAAGAAATAATAATCACAAAAGTATCAGTATAATCCTACCTATTCCACTCATTATGGTGGCATATGTGAGTATAATGGTAAAAAAACTACAAATAAGGAACATTATATGATAATCCTTATCGTTTATCCGGCTTTTCGGGACGTAAACGGGTGTGTGTATACTCGAAAATTCCAAATTGTTTCAGACGAATTTTAGAATTTTTTATCCTAACACTAGTCCGTTAAACAGAACCAGAATAAGACATGTAGACATTACTTTTACTACAGTTATAAAAATGTTATTGTGGCAGTTAATGTTTCTTATTGACTTAAAATTATAATGCATTCCTCCTCAGGGGGTGAAACTGTTCAAACTCAAAAACCCCTGGTCACATCTTCGCTGGCGAGGCAACTATTCCGAACTGGACTTGCCCCACTGGACTCCAGAACTAAAGGCAACCCTCAACTATTCGCCCGACAGTGCAGCGCAATACGACAACGGAGTCTTCTGGATAGACTACAACAGCATACTGAGCTTTTTCGACGTTTTCTACTTGAATTGGAACCCGGCGCTCTTCCAGTTCACTTACTGTATACATCAGTGAGTGACGTTTTCTGTATTAGCATTACGTCTTAACTATAGGACAAAAAGAGAAAGCAGAAAGTGCAGAGATAACATTTTTCATATTTCACTATCCTATGTCCTACACAAACGCCTAAGATATGACAAATAAAAAAGTCTTTACGATTGAAATTGTGTATCTCGTATAGTGTGGTTTCCGTAATTTTGTGTTTTTAAACCAATATCTGCCCACCCGAGCCTCGGGTAGTTACTCATTACTCAATAGCTCAAAAATGTATAACACGTGTCGTTAAGTATTTTAGTTGGTAATAACTAACTACTAAATGCAAAAAGTTGTCTTAGAAAAATTCAAAAGCAAAAGGCAAAATTCAAACTTTGAAAACCGTATTATAATCATTATACGTTTTCTTGCAGGAAGTGGGACGCCGGCAACGGTCCCGCAAAAGACGCGTACAATATAAGCGAGAATCCTCAATTCACGCTCCACGTACAAGGCGCGGGTGCGGTGTGGCTCCTTCTCACTCGACATATCACGCAGATAGACGACTTCAGAGACAACAAGGAATATATCACACTGCTCGTGTATAAGAACGGGAAGCGAGTGTATTACCCTTGTGAGTATGCTCAGTTTAATTTAGGGAGGGATATATCGAAAACCTCTGACTAAATAGTATGGTGACAATGGGTTGCCTTGGTTTAGACGTGCAATATAAGCGAAAACCTAGTTCACTGTTACTGCTCATTCGACATACCACGTGCATAGACGACTTCAGAGATAACAAGGAATATATCACGCTACTGACGTATAAGAATGGAAAGTAAGTGTTACTACCCTTGTAAGTATATCAGTTTGTAAGAGTATAAAGAAATGTTTTACTAAATGATTTGGTGACAATGGGTTGCTATGTTTTAGGCAACGGTGTGAAATGGGTCGCCGAAATACAGTGAGAGGTGTGAAATAGCACGAAACATTATATCTACGTTCCTAATTTATACTCCATCTACAAATTAAGTGAATATATATGTCAATGAAATTCTCGGAATCCTCATTTTTGTGTATGGAAAAAACGGAGTAAAGCATAATATATACCCCCCTGTCATAATATTAATAAATTGTTTATGAGTTTGTCTAATTTAATTCTAAAAATAGATTAACATGTAAAAGTGACTTTCCTGTAATATTCAATGTTATTTATGGCCAATAAATATTTCTGATTTCTGACTAAGGTATACACTGTGTATACTGAGGTTAGTGAAATGACACGCTAAAAACGCTAGAATGTAATTGATAAGTTGTTGTTTCGTTAAACAAAATCAAACTTTCATTTTGTTATGTTGATATTTGTGACTTGCATGTAATATTCAATGTTATTTATGGCCAATAAATACTTCTGATTTCTGACAAAGTTATACACTGTGTATACTGAGGTTAGTGAAATAGCACGCTAAAAACGCTAGAATGTAATTGATAAATGGTTGTTTTGTTGGACCAAATCAATCTGTCATTTCGTTGTTGCTTTGTTCACAGATGATCCCGAGCCGTACATCGACGGTATACGGATCAACAGTCCGCATTACCTCTGCAAAATCACCACCACTGAAAGCACGGGAGGCCGGTATGTTACAAACAATTCTGTATAGACTATAATTATGTTTTGCGTGTTTTACTTCATTAATTTATACCTACTTATATCCAGGTACACGCTGGTGGTGTCCCAGTACGAGAAGTCTCGTACGATATTCTACACGCTGCGTGCTTACGCGACTTGTCCCTTCAGTTTGAATAAAATTCAGGACTTCCCACACGTCAGGAATGTGAGTTGGTTACTGACTGTTATACTCAAACACCCCTCCTGCAGAAACGACAATCTGAGCTATAAAGTCCTGTCAACTTTAGGTTGACGAGAAGTATCAAGTGCGGTCAAATGTAGTCTCTAGTACATTTGAGCTTCGAAAGGCCTATTTTTTTGTAATTATTTGGCAGTTGTAACTGTAGGTTCTTCTAAGACCGAATCCGAGCGGAGGAGAACTAGACAAAAATGATCGATAAAAAAATACTGTTTATTAAGCTTATATCGATGAATTTGAATTTTTATTTTTAAATGTGGACCATTAAGATACTCGTGTAGAAATTGTCTGCATTAATTAGCCTCTTAACATCAATCTGCTGGCAGTCTGGGATATGGGCCTACCCTCGAAGGGTGTTTGGGCCATTTGCGTAGCGTAGGGCTGGTCCAGTGCGGATTGGCGAATTCACAAACGCCATCGAATTCCCCGGAAACGTGCAGGTTTCCTCACGATGTTTTCTTTCACCATACATGATATATGATACTGGTACGTAAGTTCCAAAGAACTCGTTGGTACCGGCCCGCCCGGTTTCGAACCCGCGATCTACGAATGTGAGGCGTTCGTGCTCCCACCGAGCTACCACGACATCGAAATCTAGAAATTATAGGTTATTCGAACATTGCGTCCCTATTCTGATTTGCAGCCCTAGAATAAATTGAAAGACAACTTCTTAAAATCAATTGTCGGACAACTGCCGCGGACACCTGGCTCAGCAAAAACTTTTTTTTAAGTAGACATAAAGGAAAAAAATAAAAATAAAATGATTTATTAGTTAAATATAATCTCACATAATTTCCATCATTGCACACCTCTTCTATGAATCCTCTCCATCCTAAGGTTGCCTGGAAGAGTGATAAGGCCGCCAGTTGTTACACTAGTTTTAAGCCTTTTTTTAAATGTATGCAAAATTTTGTGTGACCAATAAAGAGTTAATCTATCTATCTATGTAGTAAAGGAATTATACATCACTGTATATGTTACTTTCCCCCATTCATCCTCACTGAACACTTACGCGGACGGTTGTATTATTTTGTCTTCTGTCTAATTGGTCGAAAAGCTGTACTCTATTCACAATATTTGAGTCGATGAAATCTGCTTCTAAGATAGAGATAATGATGAATATTTCTTCAGCTGAAAGGTGAATGGATGGGACGCACGGCGGGCGGCTGCGAGAACCACCGTGCGACCTACCCCAACAACCCCAAGTTCGTCATCACAGTACCCGAAACCAGGGGCGGATGCCATGTCGTGGTTGAACTAAAAGGACCCAAGGTTTGACTTTTGGTAGCATTTTTTTTTCTCTTCTATTATTGTCAACATCACACACAGATCACACTAGATACCGCATTACCGATTCGTTGTTCCTACAAAAACTCACCTAAGTTAGAGGAAGGCGCGGGTCGCTGGGAGAGTGACCAAGCGTTCTCATTGGCTATCTCAAGGTTACGCCTACTCGCGCCTAACAATCAACCAATCAGAGTAATTTCTTATAAGTGTATTTAGACTTATGCGTGGTGCGTTTCGATTGTCCTGAATGCAGAATTTAGGGTGTCATCTGTGACATCACACTTATATTCTAATTGCGAAAGTTTGTGTGTAAGTATGTACGTAGGTAAATATATAAATATGTAAGTGTGTTTGTTCCCGTTCAATTCTGTAAAGGTTGAATGGATTTAAATGAAATTTGGTATGGAGGTAGCTTACTTTTTATCTCGGAAAAATATTCGGTTTCTGTGTAATAGCGGGTGAAATCGCAGGGCGCAGCTAGTAAATTATAACGTATTTCGCCAGTGTTTAAGTTTTGTTATATTTAAAGTGAAGTATGAATATTTCACAATTAAAAAATGCCTTACTCATAGTCTTAGTCAATTTCAGTCACAGTCCAGTCCAACGCATGCTTCAGTAACGTGGCGGATGTTTTACTGAAAGTTTCTACAACACGAAAATATACGATTTACCACTTTGTATAAACTTATCCTCACTCTTCACTCAATTTTTTTTTGACCGTGCGTAGCGAAGGTCTCAGAGTTTACTGGGACAAATCGGCATTTGTATGTATGTTTGTGTGTATATTTGTCCGATGATAACTTGCGAACCGTTGATCCGATCTTCATGAAATTTTGTAGGCAAGTAGTTCATTTCAATACAATTTTTAAGTTCGAATATGAGCTGAATCGGTCCAGGGGTTGTGAAGATATAGGGGTCGCGAGGTCTCAGTTCGGCGCGAACTACTAGTTTTAAATTTAGTTTTCAATTTGTTCAATAGGTGTACCAAATGGGCATCGACGCCAGAGTAGAAAGCTTGGAGGACCCCACTGTCACCGCGCCTTTCCTGAGGGAGTCTTCGGGACCGCACAGGTAATATACGTCGTAGGCAGGCAGCTGTCGTCGGTGGCTGTTGAAATTGGCACCTTTTTGCACCTTAATGTTGCCCGGAAGAGATCGCTTTAAGCGACAAGGCCGCCAATTGTTACACTAGTTTTAAGTAGATTTTTGTTTTATGTATATAATTTCTGGTGTGAACAAAAAAAGATTTATCTATCTATCTTATCGCAACCAGCAATAGATCCGAAGAAGCGACTTTATCAAACATTAAAAATTAAAAAAAAAAAAACTGTAATGACGAGCGTCTTATTATCTATTGCTCGTGACAGAAGGGCAGGAAATGAATTAACACTTAGGTTTTAAAAACACGTCTAATCTGATCAATGCCATAGGGTGGACTCCTTACAAACATAATGTTAATTTTATTTATTTATTTATGGTACACAAAACAGATATCAATCATTTTCTTAATTAGTACATATACAAAATTTTAAGTAAAAATCTGAACTGGATTGTAATCCAAAATAGTGTACACAGAAAAGTAAAATAATGAGACGAACGTGATGAAAGGACCCATCCGTAAAGCAACTAGCTTACAGATGGGCACCCCAAGACGGCTATTCAGACAGAGCACAGCTGTTGTGTCTGAACAAACCCGCTTAAGATTAGGATGGAGGATATATTTTATGGTTTTTATGTAATTATTAAACCTAGAATCGAAGACATTCTTACAATTGGATTAAAGTAAGAAGTATTATTTTTATAGACTTCAAGTGCAAAAAGGTTATAAGGTTAGGTTATTTGTTTATATTAACTATTTTAGTAGTAACTGCTAAGGTATTCTGCTATTACATACTAACTATCAATTATTCTATGGTGCAGAGCGCTGTCAATACTAAGTATCTAGTATTCTACGGCGCAGGGCGCTGTCACGTGCGAATACGAGACAAAACATATTATAAAATATCCAACCAGAATCACACTAATATTATTAATGCGAAAGTTTGTGTGTAAGTAGGTAAGTGTGTTTGTTCCCGTTCAACACTGTAAAGGCTGGACGGATTTGAGTGAGATTTGGTATGGAGGTAGCTTACATCCTGGATTAACACATAGGCTACTTCTCATCCCTGCAAAATATTCGGTTTCTGTAGAAAAGCAGTTGAAACCGCGGAGCTGAGCTAGTGATTTATAATTGTATTTTTTTGCCTATTTCATAAAAATACTAAAATAACTTTGATAAAACTTCAAGCAAACTCGCGGTTTTTTGCTAAAGTAGAAAATACAGCCTTATTCGAGGAAAATACAGCCATATTGTAAGCTAATTACAACACATTATCCCCCACAGATCGGGCTTCGTAGTCCTAGAGCTGCCCTCTCTACCGGCTGGCAAGTATTCCCTCACGGTATCAACCTTCTTACCAGCGCAAGAAGGTCCATTCTTCCTCACGTTGAAGTCGATAGCGCCCCTGGTGGTCGAGGCGAGGAACTAGCGAGCAGTCGGCCGGCGGAAGGAGGACGACTGGAAGGGGTAGGTTTTTATTGTCAAGAATAGGCTAAGGTATACAAAGATACTCATAACTTTTATTATGTTATTATGATACAGAAAATTTAATTAATTCAATAAAAAATAATTAAAGTAACAATAAAACCTTAAAAAACCCACAACGATAGTATAATGGGCGGCCTTATCTCCTAATGCGATTTCTTCCAGACTACCATCAATTGGATATCTTTTAAAATCATGGGCATTATTCGCCTGCGCTATTCCACTTTTATTTCGTATTTTTTTTTAATTTTTTTTTTTATAAGGTAGGTACAAAAATAATTAGCAAACTGTGACACTTAAATAAGCAATACAGAAAATACATTTTAAATTTGCCATTCCAAACATTGTACACAGCATTGTTCATAAGTATATCTTGCTAATATACGTCAACTAGTTAAAATCATTTGAAAGAAGTAGTTTTTTAAAGTTATAAGTTATATTAAGTATGACATTCAACTCAATTGGGCATCTTTCAATTGAAACTGGAAATCATTTATTTACACTGTTCAACTGGCATTTGGCATCATTCAACACAATCGACTGGCATTTGACATCATTCAAAGCAATTGGGCATCATTGCATTCAATTGGGCAATTTTAAAACTGCGGGCTTATCCTCTATTTTTAAAACGTTCGTGATTCTGATTGCGAGAGCATGCCATCCCGCTCGTACCAACTTAGTCGCACAATGCGCGGTCGCGCTCGCGCACTGTCACTATCGCTTTAAGGTCATCACTTAACTCAAACCTATAATTCAATCCAAAATACAATTCTAAGGGACTTGACATAAAAATGGATGGCGCTCTATGGAACAGCGGCGGGCGCTTGTTCTATTTCGTTCCATAGAGCGCCATATATTTTTGTCTGACGGCGCTCTGTCCGGGCGCTTGCTTGCTATGCTCAAGTCAAGACCTCTATGGTATCAAGCTTTGTTTTTTGACGTGAATTCGATGAACGTCTAATCGGTCTAGCATGAGGTTTCATGTCAGAAATGAAATTAAGACAAAATTGCTGTAATTTGGTAATGTTATAGCACGGAGGTTATGTGAGTTACGGAAAAAGTGCTTATATCGCCGTATCTCAACTCGGGCATCTCGACGCCGCGCCCCTGCATGAACATACTACGTCGATGACCACGAGAAGTGGTGGGGAGGGTCTGTCAGTTTTTTGTAGTTTTATGTTTGTTTACGAATTTATGTTTGATAAATTATTTTGTAAGCGAAAAAATTAAAAACGTAAAATCTTTCACTTTTATAATCAAATTTGGACTCCGCGTAAAACGCGGGTCATTTAACAAGTATATAACGTTCCCAACGCACATAGATTTACATATTTTAGTTTATTCTACGAGTATAATCTAGTAAAATATATGTTTGCTTACTTACTATTTAATCGATATAGCTTGAGATTAGCAAAAATGACCAATTAATAATGATTATGTAAAAAGTTGAGAATGGACGAAAAATGGACGAAGAAATATTAACCATATTGTTTTTAAAATGATATGAACTTCGTCGACGAGAAGTGTCGCGCGTGAAAGCGAGACAAAATATTTATAATTATAATTATAAGCTGGCGGGTAAATATTATTAAGTTCGAAAATGTCATTGTGTTTTTTTTTGTTGCCGTTGTTTGACAGTAAAAATGTATTCTGCTGTTTAAGATCTGTGCCTTGTGATAGAGAAGGTTCGTTAATAATTAACGAACACCTATTACATGTACTTTAATAATTAACGAACGCCTAGTACATGTACACCCAGTGCTTTAGTAATTAAAATAAATAAATATAAATATTGGTGGACGCTTTTACACACAGCGCCATCTAGCCCCAAACTAAGCAAGCTTGTACTATGGGAACCAGATAACTGATAGAATACACAAATAATTAACGAACACCTCGTAAATGTACACCTAGTACGTTAATTATTAACGAACCTACAATAATAATTATTGTGTAGTAAGTCGTGTGCACACGATGCTTTATTTAGTCTATTTTTAGATAAAACAATTATTAATCTACAGGTACTTTATTTGCATTTTTTTAAGCAAAACTATTAGGATGATTATGTTTTTGTGTGTTTTTTAAATAGGGTTTTAAATTCGGAGAGAAAAGTTTAAATTTTATGCGTCAACTTTAGGTAATAACCATTTTTAAAACCGCGTCGTTTACGAAACTAAATTTCAACTCAAAACGAAAGCAAATTTTAATATAGAAAAGCCGAATAAAAACGTTTAAAACTAAAGCATCGTTGTTGGTGTTGGTACAAAAAGTCATTGCACGCCGAGTGAGCTGTAAAAAGCAGTTTAAAGTGGATGCGACCGTTTTAAATGGCGTTGATGGAAATTTATGCAACTTTTCTCTACCGTTTTCGTTTTGCTGGCTCGTGTGCACTCGGTTTAACTAATTAGAATATTTTTTAGGTTTGAAGTTTTCGGGTTCTGTGGGAATTTTCGTTGGTTTGTTCTGTTTTATCTTTTATAATAAAATATAATATAATTTATAGAAAAACCATATTTCGTTCTTTAAATGTGATATAATTTATATTTGCTGTATTTTGTACTGGGTATTTTTATCTCATTTGTTAGACAATTTCTATATTTCTTAGCGCATAAATAAATAAATAAAACGTGTTTTTTTAAAACTAAAACAGCTAACAGCTAACTCCTCTGGTTCTCGCTATATCGTTCGCACTTTACGGAATAAAAAAAAAAAAAGAAAGAAATTAAAAAAAAAATCTGGTTACGTCTGAATACCGTTGCCAATATTTTATAATAATTTTCATGTAGTTTTTTTTATTATTGCGAAGGAGAAGGAAAACCATATTTTTTTTTGTGTTTTTTTCCTTTCGGTTAGCCAAATTAAAAACTAGTAACGTGAACATGTTACTTTGAAAACTGACGTGGATTTCACACATTTTGTTTTAATAAAACGGGAATACTCACGTTAAATTGAGTCGGCTATTTCGACTATAGACTATATTATTATATCACCTTATAAGAGAGCCACCACGATAATGTTGTAAAAAGTATTTTCCTACAGAACCCTGAAGTATTATAGATGGTATGCACTTAAAATAAGCTTTCCTCATGTCGGCTCGCTTCGCTATGTTTCTGTTTCGTAAATAACCTGTGATATGTATGTTAGTTGTAAGGCTTGTAAAAAAAATCGATCACAGTTCATGAAGTGTTAGGTTTAAATCTGAATTTTATATCGTGTTAATAAATATATTTTATACGAATCTTTCTATTTCGTTTTTTTTTCGATCTCCTCCAAATGAAAAGTTGAAAAAGTTATTATTATCTTATTTTAAACAAACTATGTACTACCCACAGATCACACCCTAGAATCTGCATTCAGGACGCTCGAAGCTCACCACACATCAGTCTAAATATACTTATAAGAAATTACTCTTATTGCTTGATCGTTAGGCGCGAGTAGGCGTAACCTTGAGATAGCCAATGAGAACGCTCGGTCGTAATCCCCGCGACCCGCGCCGCGCCTCACACTTTGGTCACTTTTTGTAGGAACAACGAATCTCGTAATGCGGTATCTACTTAGTGTGATCTGTGGTACTACCATAGAGAAATTATACTAAGAGTGCTAATGTCCATAGAAAAGACGTTTAACCCGATTGTAGTACCTACTGACAAGGACGTAAGATGTCGCACAAGTGAGCGTCTATCGAGTTACTGAGTGAAATTATGTAAGGTTGCTCAACTAAATTGCAACGTTGCAGTGGCAGCAACTCTAGTACGTCATCATCATCATCATCAGCCAGAAGACGTCCACTTCTGAACAGGCCGCCCCCTAGAGCGCCAGCCCGACCGACAACGTGCCTCTTTCATCTACCGGTTGCCCGCGACTTTCACAATGTCGTCGGTCCACCTAGAGGGAGGCCTGCCTGCGCTACGTCTTCCAGTTCGTGGTCGCCACTCAAGAACCTTTTTCGCCACCGGTTATCGATACTTCGAGTGATGTGGCCTGCCCATTGCCACTTCAGCTTGCAAACTCTGAAAGCTATATCGGTGTCTTTATTACTTCGGCGAATATATTCGTTCCGGATTCCGGCTTTTCTCTAATACGTAGTACATAGTAACTCAATTTTTGGAATTTAAAGGTAATTTATTAATAATTCAATCATTATTGTAACCCTGACATTTCTAAGTGAACGTATAACGTCTTAAATCAACTTGAACTTGAAAACACCCGGTAGGGTTAAACTAGGAGAGGTTTTTCCAAAGACTACTAATGTATATACGAGTATCTATATATCTATTCATTTCCTCTTATTTTCTTTTGACGTTATTCAGGGTCACCTCTGACCCTGAATAACCAAGTCTAGTCGCAAAATACAAGAAACCAAGGCCTCCAATATTTTATTCAACAAATCACTCCGTTTCCTATGATGAATGTACCTAATGTATCGTTGGGATCGAACGGGACAACGTAACAAGGGCAAATCAAATAGTCGTTAGGTGTGCGGTACACGACTTTGGACCTTAAGCCTTTGAGGTAAGGAGATGAAGTTTTACGTGGTGTTATTGGAATGTGGTGTAATTGTTGAGGATCAGCGATTTTGGTATGATGAAATTATAGTATGTACAGCGCTTACAATCAAGCGGACAGTAGGATCGTTTGTTGCACTTTGTATTAAAAAAAAATGGATTTACGAATAAGATCGTATTGTTATTGACTAGCAACATCTCCAGAAAAGATATCAGGTTCCACTGGGGTGCAAAGGGACTATTTATCTGGGTCATCTACTGCAAAATCCACATGGCTGCTAGTTGACAACCACGGGATCTCCAGAGGAACACATTCAATTCCAAGCACTCTGCCTCAATGCGTCCCAGGCAGTGGCGCAGCGTGGACTAATTTACAAGTGGGCGAAGTCGCATCTTCCCGGCCCTATTCTTTCAGTACCGAACTATATTCACAAGATTAATGCTGAGATCCTATACTCTATATTTTTGTGAATACAAAATACACACATTCATGACACATTCATGATAGTGTAGTGAAAAAGAGTTAAAATAAGACAGTGGAGTTGAGTTTTTTGGCGGGAACCCGAAGAAGTCGTGTCGCGTCATTGTCACACACATTCCCAATATGAAAACTGCATGTGATCGTTTTTGGCGTTTGTTACGGTAATTTTTGCTACCACAGGGATATCCGAACGAACAACTTTTAGTGTCCTTTCGTACTAGAGTTCATTGCGTTCGACCAAGGGGCCTCACGCGAGGCCGTGAGCGTGGGCTTGGACCCGCTTCGTCCACGCCTACGCCATTGGTCCCAGGTCAGCTAGCTGCTGTTCCAAAACCCCCTTTCCATGAAAACCAGGGATAGATACCTGACCCTGTTGGAGCCTATATATATGCAAGATGTTGGCAGACCCAGCCCGTCCATGATTCTAAACCCGATTTCAAAATATCGCTAGTCTTTCATCACTCCAGCCAATCCCGTAAATGTTTTATAAGGGGAACGGTGTACGCACGGCTTAAAATTTAATTTAGTTCTCTTGTGGGTGCGATTTTATTGTTTTGGTAGATCCTAATTTTATTTTGCGTGACTACTGGGAAACGTCAACAATAGATACCATAAAAACTGTTGAAGAAATATTGGAGGCAGGTCATGAGAAACATGTAGGTGTAGATAACTACTCTGCACATGACACAAAAAATTTAAACGCTACGCCACTTGGTGGCATTGTATGGTACCTTTTAAAGTTGTTACCAGCATAAAAGCATCAGTAGACGAACTTACTTACGCTAGTATACATTCTTATCTATGATCTTACTGCCTTACTGCTATTATTATTATTATTATTTTGTTCAAAATGTATAAAAAATAAAAACTGACGTGTGACCAATGGTTATGAATAACACAGATAAGGTTGTATACTAGCGTAATGAATAAATGAGATTGAGATTGATTGATTGATTGATTGATTAAGCAAATCCGCATAACCTAAGGGCCGGACCGCCTTCTAACAAACGAGAGAGAAAAGAGTCATTTTATTGTCCGCCGGACCATGCCCGCAGGTTTGTTAACACACTGTCAATGAAGGCGGTGAGGGTTTTTTTGGCGGGAACGTGAAGAAGTCATATCGAATCGAATAAGATATTTTCCGAAACTTGTGTTATTTCGAGTCTTAATGTGTAAAAATATTGGATTTTAATTGTGATATATTTTAATTGTAAAATATTTGAGTTCACAATAATACAATACTTGAGACTGGCTACAATTTAGACAGTTTCAAGTATTGGCTCCACACATTGTGTATTTAGCCGCTATATACACAACGTGTGGAGCCAAAATATAGGATAAAAAATAAATAAATTAAGGCGCTCCCGCCGACAGGTATAATTATCAAACAAGTGCTTAAACGTATGTACTCACGTACCTAAGTACTAGCATTTTTTTAGCTAGCCAAATTTGTTTCTGACGAAACTTGTAAGCGTATTTAAATTGAATACGTACGTACGTATTAATGATTAGCTAAAATTTTTGAAAACCCTAATGTATAAAAGCTTTTTCATAGATAAACAACTTCAGACATTCAAATGTTATTTCCAATTAAATTAAATATTAAGTAAGTCACTATAGATACTAACTAAACAAATTTCACACCCGATATCGGTCCACTGTAGGAACATTAATACCTATTCTAAGAACATCTTTGTACACATTATTGCAATAAACTAATTCTTATTCACAAAAATTGGACGGATAGTTTAAAAAAAATATTATTTAGCGGTTGTATGAAAATAACCAGCGGGGTTATCCTCTAACTTTGAAACGTTCGTGATTCTGATTGCGAGAGCATGCCATCTCGCTCGTACCAACTTAGTCGCACTATGCGCGGTCCCGCTCGCGCAACTCTCGCTATCGCTTTCAGAGTTACGGGATGAGCCCACCGATGTCTGAAGCGACGTTAAGGCCCGGCCTGATCGTAGTTTGAAATGAGTATTGGTTTAAAGTTGAAAATCGCATATGAAAAAAACGGGAAATTGTAGTTTTTCATTGCTTTTTTGCCGATTATCGGAAATTTACAAAACAAATAAAAAAACTCTGGTTCGCCGTACAAACCACTAGTCTGGATATTTAATTTGTTAAAGAAAATTTGTACTTAGTTACCGCTGAAAATTCAGAGCATTTGATTTCAGAAGGGTTTTCAGGGGGTCATATTGCGATTTTTTATTTTGTAACTAAGACAGATTTTCGTAATTTTATTCGGTTAAACGTATTTTCAGTTTTATTTTACACGTGCAGTATTTTTTGCACCTGATTATTTAACCTCAAAATACTACTTTTTGTAGTTTTTGCGCTTAGACCTCGCCTTAAGTACATTCTTACTGATTTAATTTGCATCTTTCATGGATCATGCTTCGTCTAAGGCATCTTTCTTCACTTCTTTATTTCGCAAAACAAGACAGCTAACTATCCTAAGCAAAAAGGTTTACTCACGATTTTATTCCAAAGGTTTACTAAGCAGGCTAACCATGCCGATAAGCACCGGCAAAAAAAAAAGCAACGGCAGATTATAACCAGAAACAAAACACAATAAACACCCAAAATACTCAACAAAATCCTCCAGACCAAGCACATCAAATACAAAAATCCTCGAAAGCAATCCCTACAAGCCTTGAGCTCTAAACATAAATTTTAAGCTCAAGTGCGTTTGAGCCACGAAACGGTCCTAAATTGCGATTATTCTTTCGCAAATAGACGAAGTTTACAAGCGAATGCTCAAAGACCGCCGAGCATGTTTATTGCAAATATTTTGCAACTGGACAGTCCTTTGGGTAGACGCGTAACGATGGAATTATCTGTGAAGCTCGTATCACAGTGTTTTTTTAAACTATCTACTTTATAGTAGTTTGTAGTAGACTGAGTGCGGTTTAAAATGCGGCCACAGTACAAAAACCACAAATACTGCTAACGATCGGTTAAAATTGTTAGTACGCTAATAGCGCGCCAACAAATTAAACCGTTCATTAGTGTGCTTATGTAAGAAAGTTTCATCAGGTTATCTGTCTCAGTGTCTCATAATGGTCACAGTTTCATTTCTGTCTTCACAGAAGACTGGCCTGCATTAAACCCATCATAAATGCGCATCTTAAACCGACTGTTTGCACGCTGACAGTGGAAATGATAACTATGTGCGCATTCTAAACCGCACTTTATGTCTTTCTAATTCTAACACATAACAAAAACGAACAAACAAACAAGTGGTTTAGAGGCGCTCCCTCAGCGGGAGCATTTGCCTGTAATGTAGCAATTCAAGATTTCATTTCGAGCATTACGTGACAGTACTGCCTCACTGACTGACAAGTATTCGCATGTAATTTAACAATCTAGATTCCATGTTGAGCATTTTTCTATAATCGAATTGTTGTTGTTACAAATTGTATCATGTGTGCTTCTCACTCACTACTGTATCGTTACAAATTGTATCATTACAGGTTGCACGCTTAATTGCTCGGTTCTCCTCACACCCTGATGTAATGTTACAAAACGTATCATTACAGGTTACAGAACTGTTACATTACAGGCGAATGCCGAAGGCCCGGTGAGAGAGCACTTTGACAGTCTATCCACGAGTAGATAACTGATGACATTCTGTTAAAAACTATTCAAAAACATAAGCACGTAAAAAAGAGATGACCCGCTACAACGAAACTTAATAACGTTTTGTATCTAATCTTACGAATGTTATCTACTCATTTTAACTTAAAGCGATCTCAAGTAAACCTAACTTAAGAGGGCACTATAAATGCAAGGCACTATTTCAAAGCGCGGGTGAAAAGCTCAACTTCTTAGGATCTCACAGGACAAAGTATGAAATATGGCAGTATTCGGGGAGCTCGGGGATTTCATGGTCTCGACGACGGACTAAAATCGCTGATCAAATATTAAATACTGCAATTCTGCGCTGCGGAATGTTTCACTGCAATATTTGAGGACTTATATGCTTATACTTATGAGTTTGTCACATAAATATTATTTGTTCTGAGAACAGTACCACGCAACACAAAATTTTTGCACAACCTCAATTCTACAATTTCATAGTTTTTTTTTGTCTTGACGATTTTCGTTTGGAGGGATTATATCCTCCAAAAATTGGGGAAGATTGCGCTGGTGCCATTTACCGGCAATTTTTAATTATGTTGGTTCTCGCGTCGAGATTGGTTGAAAAATACGTCCTGTAATACGGAGTATGCTGGTTGATTGGAGTGGATGTACCCATCCAATCAAAAATAGCCGACGACAAAAAAATACATTTTAGAACCTGAGCAAAAAAAAGAAGAGCAAAATAGGTCCAGAGGTTGTCAAGATATAAGATCGTGTATAGTCTCAGTTAGATGTCCAGAACCTGTACACAAAGTTTCGTCAAGATTGGTTGAAAAATAAGACTTGTACGCGGGTACCAACATACGGATAGACGAAAGCAATTTTTTCCAATTGAAGCAGAGACTTTTGTTAGCTTCGTTCACTCGATCAATTAAAAAGCTGAACCAGGTTAATCTCCCCGAGTATGTCTGTTCATTGTGTCCTTTTTACGACTATACGACTAAACAAATTTGAATCTAAGTAGGTACAATAAACAACGTTGAGAAAATTCCTATCTAAGGAGTGGAATACACTTCCTGCCTTGGTGTGTTGCCTTGGTGTACTTATAAGTAAGGTTGTAAGCAAGTACTTGTCTGGAAGAGACCCAGGAGACTGGGTGACAAAAAAAAATGAATAGGAACCTTATGGGCAAGCTTGCTCTATCTTGGACCACATCATCGTTTTCTATCAGGTGATTTGTGGTATCTCCAGCAACATTAAAAATTCATGAGAACTGACATAAGATACATTTGTACTGTAGAATGCGATAGGACAGTAAAAGTGATGATAAAATGGCCGTTTTGTTTGTTTAAAATAATTTTTGTATAGCTTAGAGTGAATTAAATATCACCCTAAAATTGTACGACGTTGCATGTCATAAAGCTTGACACATAGGTACTCTGGTATTTCAAGAGCAGCTACAATCTAGGAGAAGCTTTACACAACCGAGTACGGATATTACATACCTAGTGGTAAACTCTTTTGCAGCGTCCGCCTAAAAAGTAAGTAGAAAGGGAAGTAAGTACTACACCTCTGCCAATTATTCCATGCAGGGACCCTATTCCTGTGCGCTCGAGATTATCTCGGTGACTGTCTCTCTAATTTAAAATTTAATGGGTGTGAGTGAGAGAGAGATAAAAATGTCATTTCTCCGAATAGGGCTTTCTCCGATTTGTTAGAGCAAGTAACCGCCAAGTAGAAGTGCGTTAACATTACTGTGTTCCGGATTGAAGGGAATATTTGCTTCGAGTGAAATCACTGGGCATAATGAGAATTCTCTGACGAGAATGATCAGCATCTCTGATGATCACTCCGCAAGGTTTTTAACTGTTGACGCTTAATATTCTGGGTGACACTGAGCTGTTACGGCCAAGCGTGGCGCTTATCATCACATCATCATCATCAGCCGTAAGGTGTCCGCTGCTGAACATAGGCCTCTCCCTTAGAGCGCCACACCGAAGGACAACCTGCCACTTGCATCCACCTTTTGCCCGCGACTTTCATTTTGTCGTCAGTCCACCTAGTGCCTAGGCCTGCCTACGCTGCGTCCTTTTCATCACGCAAGGAATTCCAGTAAAATTAAAAAAAAAAACTATCGTATTTGTTAACTTTCCCGCTAGCTCTTTACCTCCATCTTCTCCCAGTGTGTAAATCCTCGTTCCCAGTCCATTGTGCTCTACGCGGAATTAAATTGAAACATTAACTATGAACTCAGCGTCGCTGCAATATTTAGTTAAATCCTGACTCGGGTTTATTAATTACGTAAGTTAGCGCTGGTGTAACTTACATCTTGATTTACGTAGTTTAGACTACAAACCTAAAAGGGATAATTTCTAAACAGTATACAGCTTAATTATTGGGCATAAAGAGATTTAACATCTAATATCTCAGAGCGACGAGCGCAGTGCGTTGCCGCGCAGGATTATGAACTGTTGAAGTTCAAAATTCTGGGTGGCACTGAATTGTTATGGGAACCGTGACGCTTAAGATCAGGTGAGCGGCTTGCTCGTCTCGTCACCGAGTACCATATATATAATAGTACCATACAAAATTTGAATTTCATGTTTTTTTTTTCTATCTTCTTTTGTATTGTATCTAGCCAGTGTCAAGTTTTTGTTATATGCCAAATGAGGCTATAACATTTCACAAGCAAAACAATTCTCATTACCGAACGCAGCGCAACGAAGGTCGCAAAATCTACGGGCACAAATGGCTTGTGTACTGTGAAGGTATATTTGTACGACGATAACATGAGAACCGTTGATTCAATCGCAAGAAATTTTGTAAGCAAGCAAGGGCTTAGGTAGTTCGTTTTAATTACAATTTTAAGTTCTCTTGAGCAAAATCGGTTCGTAGAAGTCGCGATATCCCAGCTGGCCTAGCACGGGCGCCGGGCTAAAATGTCGTCCACTATATTTATCCCGCGAGAACGAGACGGATGTATCCATAATCTAGCTTTGTCACGTTGACGCGAAGACAAAACGGGTGGACATAACTTTATCCCAGCGCCCGTGCTAGGCCTGCTGTGGGACTCGATCGCCTTACATTCGTGGGATCGCAGTTTTTTCCCTCGTATAAACTATTAATTCGCGGCGAACTGAGACCTCGCGACCCCTGTATCTTCACAACCCCTGGACCGATTCAGTTCATATTCGAACTTAAAAATTGTATTGAAATGAACTTCTTGCCAACAAAATTTCATGATGATCGGATCAACGGTTCGCAAGTTATTATCGGACAAATATACACACAAAGATACAAACATACAAACATATAAACATACATACAAATGCCGATTTGTCCCAGTAAACTCTGAGACCTTCGCTTCGCTCGGTCAAATATAATACAATTAAAATAACATGAACATTGTTATAAAACATGGGCAATTTCACTAAAAATTCTTTAGAACTGGATCAAATTAATGCAATAAGTATAATTATGTATAACTGGCCTCGGTACAGTGATTTCTCACCCAAGTGGACTCTCCAACACTCCTATTATTTTCTTTATAAGGCTGTGAAGCACTTAAGCCATAAAGGGCTTCCTAAGAAACATCCGTAGGCATCAATATGGATTTTTCCTGAAAGAAGGCACACGTCACTCCTAAAATTCGCCCTTTTCTAATCCCAATTTCATTTATCATGTTTTTGACCTTTGAAAAAGTTTGTGTTTTTGCCGCCTTTCGCTCCGGTATGATGTTAATCCGCCCTGAAATAAGAACTACGGATGGCTTTTTGCAATTCATACCGCGATTCGTGCCTATAATGACTTATCTGATAAGCTGTTGCTGGACTTGCTGCATACAACTTTAAATTCTTGGTACTTTTACGCATGGTTTTTTTTTTCAGCTAGTTACAAACTAACATTTACCGTTGAATCATTGCAAAGCTGGTTAATCGCAAAACATATTTACTACTAGTTGTTAGCCGTGACTTTGTTCGCGTGGACATATAAAAAGTATCCTATGTCCGTCTTTATGATATGCAGTACTCCTTATAAATTTTTATCAAGATCTGTTCAGCCGTTTAGCCGTGATAACGCGACAAACTTCCAGACAGAGAGACAAAGTTACTTCCTATAGTTCGCTAAATGGCGTTGTTATCGCATTGCTATGTTTATGGAATAATTTTTAATTAATTAATTATATATATAATTATTCATGAGTATGTATTCGTAAATTTTTTATGTATTTTGTAACGCAATTAGTCTAGCAAGTAATCGCTGTTATAACCATGTTGTGTGCTCACGGTTTGGATCGCGGATTCGAATAGAACTTTCATAAAATTGTTATAATGTCTCATCGGTGATCTGTCGTGTGTACCTAATAAATAAATTAGAAAGATCTATTCTTGTGCATTTTATGACGTTGTGTATGGACTGACAGTTGTAATGTAGGGAGTTCTGAATCGCCCAAGCTACATTTTTTTTCTCGAGATGAACGTATTCATTTTTATACCTCGAAGCTTTATAGGTCCTGGTACGACTGCAGGTATATTTCTCTGAATTATAATATTATTTATTGTAAGAATAGGATTTTCGGAATTTTTCTCTTTATTTGTGCGGTTAGACCTTGTTTTTTTCCAAATTTCATAATTCTAGGTCAACGGGAAGTACACGATAGGTTTTGATTTATCTGCATGTTTTTTTGCGTCGATTTTTACAGCTCCATGGTAACATAGACGTATATATTTGATACTAGCTGCGCCCCGCGGTTTCACCCGCTATCTACAGAAAACGAATATTTTTCTAAAAAAATATATATAAGGGCGACCTGTCACTGCTTCTAAAACCGGCAGGCTACATACTTTTCAACAAAAGATAAATCTATTTATATTTTACGGATAAGTGCACGGATTTCTGATTTTAAAAACGCTGTTTTTTAGTTATTTTCTTATAAGTAAGTTATTTTTGTTAAGTGTGATTAGTAATATGATTATCAGCAGGAAGCGAAACGCCCTCTTCAGCTTCACGCAGGCAAGGTAGGTACGTAGGCAGTTCGTACACGAAGACAGCCAAGTAAGTACATAGCCGGCGGTTTCGAGAGTAGCGTTGCAAGTAACAGTGCACTAGAATGGAGCTTGTGGGTACACAACAAAATAACACACAACGAGTGGCATGTCATAAAATAAAATGGCTATATAAGGCCCTTTGTACACAGCGCTACACAAGTCTCCGACTTTAGTATATTTTTTTTTTTTTTTTTTGCGAGGGGGAAATCTTCACCAAGATATCCGTCTGCTTTGGGGTGCAGCCGGGTTATGTGGGATTATACCCACTAAAACCCCCCCGGTGGCCTGCCTTGGTGCTTGACCGAGGGCTCCGGGATCTCCAAGGGAACGCACCGGAGCCCGACTTTAGTATCTAAGCGACTACTGCTATTAGTACACATAAAAGTGGTTATACATGACCTGCCTGACCTAGCATGAAAGAGAGCTATTTATAAGAGCTATATGAGTTTCTGGAGAGCGAAAGGGAGAAGCTATAACCTTAGTAGTTTATTTCTTTTGCTCCCGTGAAATTCAAGTCTAGCTGTAACTTTCGCACAATGTCAGGTCAGGTAATGTAGCGAGGCCTTAAGCAGTTTCGTGCATAGGTCCGACGCTTGTCCCCTACGACATACCTATGTGAACTTGGCACCCGACTTTGGAAAAAATTACTTTTTTTTGTGTTTTCCGAAAGAGTTCGGTATGTAGTTGATTGTAGTAAAAATATTTTCGTTAGTAGTAATACCAAAAAAATTAAAAAAAAATTGAAGCGAAGTCGTTGCCACTGACACGTTGACATGGCAGAGCAATCCGTGTAAGCAGCTGTGTGAGCTACTCCGTACGATACCGTCTAACGTGTGAGCACATTACTGCTGTGTGACTGAGTTTGGCATTATTACTGTCGTTAATAATTGGTATATACCTTACTTAATTTATTACCTATTTTTACCAATAATAAAAGTCGATTTCTTGAGATATACAATATCGCAGCCGCAATGGCGCGAAAAATTGCACACGTCTTACGTCGATGCCGGTCTGAGACCATACTGACTGATGCCGTATTATCGTGTTCAAAAAATCGTATAAAATTGGAATATTAACTTTTGTTAAATTTAACCACAGCTTTTTACTAATTTAATCAGTAAAGAATAAGTGGTAATTTTATAAAATGTCACAAACCATATAGGAAGTAAGAGTTCTGATGTACAGAAATCACAGTTTAATTTGAAAATCCTAAAAGGTTCTACTTTCAAGATTTTTTTCTATCGAGCGAAGTAATTCATATCCTGTACTGGTATTATGGTGCATTGACTAAATAAAAAGTCTTCCCCACAATGTGTTCGCTACGAGAACATAACCAACATTAGAGAGGACTTGCGATGCGTTGTGTACAAACTGCCTAACTGCCAAGGGCGTCTGCGGCACGCAACTTTTCAATTGTTAACCAATCGAGATTGCGATCGACAAATTGGCCATATTTATAGAGCTGTTAGGAAATATGTAGTCGAGTGTGAGCTTGCATGCTTGATGTGATCATGAGGTTATCACACTAATATAGATATACACATTTGCGTGTAAGTACGTAAGTGTGTTTGTTCCCGTTCAACTCTGTAACAGCTAAACGGATTTGGCTGAAATTTAGTATGGAGGTAGCTTATTTCCTGGATTAACATATAGGCTACTTTTTATCCCGAAAAATGTAACCGTTCTTGTAGAATAGACGGTGAAACCGGGGGGCGCAGCTAGTTTACTATAAAACAAATAATGGTTTGTAAGTAGTTTTTATTTATTTGCAATTAAGGGAAATATATTTCCCTTTATTGCAATACTAGATGACAGAATCAAAAAAAACATACATCTCAAAATAAGATTATAAATCTACATAACTAAGTAGGTGCACTAAATAGTAAAATCAATGATAGTTCTACTATGTATCTAGTACTTTAATCATATAAATCTATCTAAATCTAAATCTCCATTTACTAACAAATCTAGCGATAGTAATACAAATTGAATAATGTTAAGCACAGCCAGCTGCGGTTCATGTGCTGCAAGTTAGCGAAACCTAAACTAACTTGGCTCTCGCTGTAAGATATAACTTCAAGCAACTTGGCGAATTGTAAGTTAATTTACGCCGAGTGTGGTTGTTTCAGTGCAAGCGATTGCTTATTATTGGGGCAATCGAGCAATGTATTGCAGTTAACAGATAAGATAGTTAAAAACAGATTTGTTCGAAAACTTAGCATTGCCATCCGGCGTGGCAATGCAGCGTTCTGGGCCGCTAGTCTCGACTTTTCGCTATGCATTTTACGACCGAATTCGGTCGCTATGACGCAAAATTCAACGCTATTTTTGCGTTTTTTCAGAACAATTAGTGTTCGATGTCGAATTTTGCGTCATAGCGACCGAAGTCGGTCGCTATGACGCAAAATTCAACTCTTTGTTTGCGTTTCTTCGTTAACAATTCGTGTTCGTTGTTGAATTTTTGCGTCATAGCGACCGTATTCGGTCGCAAAGTGCTGTAGCGAAAAGTCGAGACTAGCGCCCCAGGTCACCTTTATTTGCATCAAAGAGTAAATAAATAAATATTGGAGGACGTTTTTGACACAGCGCCATCTAGACCCAAACTAAGCAAGCTTGTATTATGGGAATCAGATAACTGATAGAATACATAAATACTTTTTTTTTGTAAATACATACATAGATACCTATAGATCAGAAGGCGGAAATCCACCCACTGAGCCACAAGACTAGTCAGAGTTGGTTGATTTGTATTTAGATTTGATGATTTTTTTATGATGATGGGGAAGGAAGGTTATTGAATCGTGACCACGAACTGGAAGACGCAGCGTAGGTAGGCCTCCCACTAGGTAAGCCGACGACGTTGTGAAAATTTTAAGCAACGGATTGACAGATTGTCCTTAAATGTAACGCTCTAAGGGGAGGCCTTCTGATGATTATCATTCTAAGTAGTTTACATTTTTAATTCATTGTACATTATTCTGAATACAATATTAATATATTTATTTATAATAAATAAATAATAAATTAAATAATACAAATAAAAATAACACTAAGGACTAAATCCTTGATATAAAGCATGCTATGGTTTGTAAAATATTTTACAAATTGATAATGCTCGTCAATGAGGGCTTGTTTAAATGGTGAAATATTTGACTTCACTTGTAGGTAATATTACAATACTTGACACTGACTAAATACACAAAGTGTGGAGCCAAAGATTATAAGAAAAAAAAAGGATCGAGTTCATTGTTTTTTCAGAACAGAAGTCTATCAATCATCCCCATTACCCTAGAACCACGTAAACAATTACACCCAACAAGTACCTTGTGTTTTGCGAAACACATAATACAAAAGTAGAAATAACTTCTCGATCCTGGATAAAGTACCGAAGTATTTCACTTTGGGAAACTAGATATTGTTAGACAAGTATGATCTTACAATATCGTGTTTAATTAATTAAGACGGTACGAATCCCTGGGCGACAACCTTCGTTTGAAATATCAATTTAATAAACAACGAAAAAAAAAAAAAAAACTAAGACATTGAAATTTTTGTTCTCTATTTTTGAATCTTGTAAAAAAAAAACGTATAATACAATATTGAAAAAAAAACATCGTTTAATCAAAATCGAGTTACGATCTTAAAATTACCAAATCTAAAACAATGAAATTTACACTTGACCTCCTCAAATCTCATTTTAATTTCATAGCGATTCCAGCCGTGAAGATCCAAAATAGTAATTTCTATAATGTCTATTATCATGTCTGAATTTCAGAAGGCATTTAAAAGATTATTAAAACAAACCTCCTGCTAAAGTTAGGAATCCGGCAGCGGCTTTTGTGTTCATTGCCTTACGCTATTGTTAGCAATCTTATAAAATTAGAAGTCTTTTCAGCGCCGGTCTTTATGCTTGATAACGGAGCTGAGTTATAAAGGTAAGTTGGTAAGGTCTTTGTCTACCTAGTTTTGTTTGAAGACAAAAAGATTGGAAAAGTGTTGGCCGTATCGATCGTGGTTAATCTTGTGGCAAGTTAGAGAATTATCCTCATTATCTTTTACAGTTTTGTTTACAGGTTCACTCATTTGTGATCCAACAAAGGCGCGATCTGGATGCAACTCTCTTGTTGCATCCGTAAATAAATATTGGAGGACGTTTTTGACACAGCGCCATCTAGACCCAAACTAAGCAAGCTTGTATTATGGGAATCAGATAACTGATAGAATACATAAATACTTTTTTTTTGTAAATACATACATAGATACCTATAGATCAGAAGGCGGAAATCCACCCACTGAGCCACAAGACTAGTCAGAGTTGGTTGATTTGTATTTAGATTTGATGATTTTTTTATGATGATGGGGAAGGAAGGTTATTGAATCGTGACCACGAACTGGAAGACGCAGCGTAGGTAGGCCTCCCACTAGGTAAGCCGACGACGTTGTGAAAATTTTAAGCAACGGATTGACAGATTGTCCTTAAATGTAACGCTCTAAGGGGAGGCCTTCTGATGATTATCATTCTAAGTAGTTTACATTTTTAATTCATTGTACATTATTCTGAATACAATATTAATATATTTATTTATAATAAATAAATAATAAATTAAATAATACAAATAAAAATAACACTAAGGACTAAATCCTTGATATAAAGCATGCTATGGTTTGTAAAATATTTTACAAATTGATAATGCTCGTGAATGAGGGCTTGTTTAAATGGTGAAATATTTGACTTCACTTGTAGGTAATATTACAATACTTGACACTGACTAAATACACAAAGTGTGGAGCCAAAGATTATAAGAAAAAAAAAGGATCGAGTTCATTGTTTTTTCAGAACAGAAGTCTATCAATCATCCCCATTACCCTAGAACCACGTAAACAATTACACCCAACAAGTACCTTGTGTTTTGCGAAACACATAATACAAAAGTAGAAATAACTTCTCGATCCTGGATAAAGTACCGAAGTATTTCACTTTGGGAAACTAGATATTGTTAGACAAGTATGATCTTACAATATCGTGTTTAATTAATTAAGACGGTACGAATCCCTGGGCGACAACCTTCGTTTGAAATATCAATTTAATAAACAACGAAAAAAAAAAAAAAAACTAAGACATTGAAATTTTTGTTCTCTATTTTTGAATCTTGTAAAAAAAAAACGTATAATACAATATTGAAAAAAAAACACCGTTTAATCAAAATCGAGTTACGATCTTAAAATTACCAAATCTAAAACAATGAAATTTACACTTGACCTCCTCAAATCTCATTTTAATTTCATAGCGATTCCAGCCGTGAAGATCCAAAATAGTAATTTCTATAATGTCTATTATCATGTCTGAATTTCAGAAGGCATTTAAAAGATTATTAAAACAAACCTCCTGCTAAAGTTAGGAATCCGGCAGCGGCTTTTGTGTTCATTGCCTTACGCTATTGTTAGCAATCTTATAAAATTAGAAGTCTTTTCAGCGCCGGTCTTTATGCTTGATAACGGAGCTGAGTTATAAAGGTAAGTTGGTAAGGTCTTTGTCTACCTAGTTTTGTTTGAAGACAAAAAGATTGGAAAAGTGTTGGCCGTATCGATCGTGGTTAATCTTGTGGCAAGTTAGAGAATTATCCTCATTATCTTTTACAGTTTTGTTTACAGGTTCACTCATTTGTGATCCAACAAAGGCGCGATCTGGATGCAACAAGAGAACAGCTCAAAAACGAACCGTCTTCTATAATAACACACAACTATGTAAATGGCGTCCTCAGATGTACCAACTGTTTACGAACTTTTAGTGCTAAAATTGCTTATTTATCAGTACTAAATAACCTATTTTTTTTGAAGTAGGCGCTGTGGCCGAGCATGCTTCATCATCATCATCATAACAATTTTGCCGAGAGAAGAGATAAGAGAAGCCGAGACAAACAAATTCAATGGTGCCGTTAAGTCATCCATATATCTATCTATTTATATAAAAATGAATCCCTATTTTCCTTGGACACGCCATAACTTAAGAACGGCTGGACCGATTTTCATGATTTCTTTTTGACGTAACGTCATTTGCGCGATTCAGAACTCCCTACATTATAACTGCCATTCCATACGAAACGTCAAAAAACGCAAAAAATTGATCAGTACCATCTACCGGACTATAGGAATTAACTTTGTCTGTCTGGATGTTTGTCGCGTTACCGTGGCTAAACGGCCGAATATCTTGATAAAACTTAAGGAGTTACTGTATATCACAAAGACGGACATAGGATACTTTTTTATGTCCACGCGGACGAAGTCGCGGGTAACAGGTAGAATAATATAAAATACTTGAATACAAAATTTTATGAAGATCAAGACCAACGGTTCCCAAGTTATCGTTGGGCAAAGATACAGTACTTATACTTAATATACATAAAAACGCCTATTTGCTACCATTGATCAAAAGCTTCGCTTCGCTCGGTCAATAATGGCTAAGTGCGTTTGCCCGTCGAATGCCATTCAGAAGTTTATTAGCAGCATTAAGATAAGTGAAGCTAATACGAGCAGAAAGCAGAGGTTGTGGATGTAGTGACCTTTAGGCTAAGCCTATTTAATCGCATTGTGCCGTGACAAAGAGTTTGGAAGAGTGTTATGGATAAGGCATTTTAACCGAAATTTTTTCTACGAGGTTTTGGCGCATTCGATATTTGAAATTCTATACCTGTCGATCTGTTTCTCGTGCGCGCGATAGAGAGAGAGTAAGTGATTTTTTCGTTTCGATTTTTCGTATATTTTTTTTTGTTCTTGTGCAGCTCCACGGTCTATGGACTACGGGGTCCATGCTCTTTGTCAATTTTATTATTTTTTTGTCAACTATTACTAATATTACATTCAATCTAACAACATCACAAGAGGAAAATCTACTATACTTTTTGCGTTTCGGGGGTAGTCTGTTATCACCGCCTAAATCTTAACAAAATCTTTTGTTTCTCGTGTCTATGGCTTGGATAAACCATAATCTATGCCGCTGTTTTGTTTTTTCAAAATATGTTTATGGTATTCTAATAACAACTACTTTTATTCGTTGTATTATCGACTCACTTTAAGTGCTATAACAACGAAGACATAGCGAAATTAAAAAAATAACAATACATAGTTTTCCACGTTGTAGATAACAAATAAAAAAAACATCAAAATTGGATAACATTTAGGGGTGGGTACCAGATTACGCTTTTTGTATGGACAAGATGGCGGTATACACTATTCTTAAAACGATTGGGTGGCCTACACTGCCACCCAAGAAGTTTGAGTAAGGTTTTTGTTCATTCATTCTTATAGAGAACTAGAAAATCGAAATTTGAATTACTATCTCTCCTGACGAGAAGAAGAAACGAAAAAGAGTCACGGGTAACGAGTGAAATTACTGAGTTGCTCAGTAAGTTCACTGCAATTGCTATAAGATTTTTTCGAACCGTAGTCCGTAGGCCGAGCTACGTCGTAGCCACTATGATTTGTAGAACCATCTACGGTCTACGACGTAGCACATATTCATATAATGTCATTCATTCACTCAATATCAATCAATCAATATCATTCACATAATTGATAGTTGTACTTTGTCGGCGGCACGAAATGTGCAACGTACACAATTGTGTACGTGACTGCAGCTTGAAGGTCGCCGGGCAACTGAGCGCGGAGCGCGTTCCCCACTCGCCGACATGCCGCCGATTTGTCGGCGGGTAGCGAGCGCGGGAAGATGTCGCCGACATGATTACTTTTCATATAGGCCTGTGTCGGCATGTCGGTGCCTCTAGTGTGTAGACTGCTTATGATACCTACTGATGCTTACGCTTCTTATGATGCTTATTTTCAATTTTTAAAATTCAAATCCTAAACTTTGAACAAACCAAAAGTCCGTCTCAAATAGTTATCGATTCAGTTACCTCATCCAAAAATCTTGAATTTTTCCTCAATCCGAGAACAATCGGTAGTAGCAAATCGCGTAGTCAATTAGACAACTCTCCCATGTTATAAAAGGAATCTTAAACCGATATTTTTAAGGTATATTTTCGTTTGCGTTAGCCGATCTCCAAAACGGTTTGTCAACTTCTTATTAGGCATTCCGTTTGTGTTGCATCGTTAATAGTGGAAATAACGTGAGGTTTCATTCCGTGACTACAGCTTAGTAAAATGAGGGAGACACTATTGTGCTTTCTAAATTTAACGTGTCCCGTGAACATTTTTAGTTCCACGGTTCTCTCGGCCAACTCCCCGGATAAGTTGGTCCTTGGTTGCTTGGTTGGTCGGCAAGAATGCTTCCGAGAAAGCTCCAGAAGTTTAGCAAGTAAGTATCTAGTAACTGAATTAATAAATATTGTTTTCATACAGTTATGAAATCGATGCTTGGTATTTTGTGTCTCTCTCAAAAAGCCTCTTTTAGGCCGACACCAAGTATTTTAACCTATTTTAAATTGAATTGTATAAAGTTAAAATTTAAGTTTATATAATATAATTGTGAGCAGAGAAATACTACAAAACTTGACGCTGGCTGACCACATAATAATAATGGCTGAATCATAATGTAAGAGAGAGAAAAACCCAAGGATTCTCTACTATAGCGGATGTACCACAAAGTATTATTTGCTCACGTCACTTGGGACCGCCTTGCGGCACGTCGGCCATGTTTTGTATCCCAGCCAAACTAGCTTAAAAAACATAGAGCTAGTTTTTGACAGCTTTTTGTTTTTAAGCTTCAAATGTTTTTGAAGTGTTAGGAAATCACTAGAAAAAGGGGTGGAGTTGACGCCATATTGTTTAATCAAATTGCTGCAAACGACATAACTTGTAACAGGTCCACTTTTGACAGAGTGTTCGTCGCTGTCAAATCACGATAAACAACATTTCGTCGATTTCGAATGCCAATTTTCTATAGAACAGCTGTTATTTTCGCAGTTTCGGTTTATGTCACGTAGTGAAAGTAGATCATACTGATGAATACAATGATATCGTAGAATGGCGATCGTCTAAAAGTAAACAGTAAAATCAAAGTGCTTGATACTGCGCAACTACCCATCTTATGTGACGAACCCTAGATGACATTGTAACCATTGTATAATAGACAACAGACAGACATTAGAGCGGGTTGAAACAACATTTCCAGCAAAGAAAATCTACTCGAGAAGAATGACAAACTCATACAAAAATGTGTACCCCCGAAAAATCTACTTAAAACTAGATGGCGTTACGTATTTAGTCAGTTAGTATCCAAATCACAATAAAAATAATGTTAAAACATAATATATTATTGCTATATGTCTTCAATTTAAGGTTTAGTTCAAATTAGATTGCAATATACGACTTCAAAAATATTTTTCCAAAAGTAATGTTTTCAACACGTTGAGAACCTAGAAAGTTTTGCAAAAAAAATAAAAAATAGTAATTTTACTGTTTTTTTAATATTACTATTGCAAAAATATTTATAACAAGCAAAACGAATGAGGTAGCTTTGGTTTCAATCACAAATCAATTAGGAACTGTGACGTACATGTCGCAGTTTAAAGTAGGTAGGTACTAGCCTGCTGATAAGGACGTACCTTATCAGCAGGCCTAGCAAGGGCGCCGGGATAAAGTTACGTCCACCCGTTTTGTCTTCGCGTCCACGTGACAAAGCTAGATTCGTCTCATTCTCGCGGGATAAATATGGTGGACAAAATTGTATCCCCGCGCCCGTCTAGGCCTGCAGTTCTACAATCGGGTTACACATCTTTCTATGAGCATTAGCATTCTTAGTATGATTTCTCTATGCTACCAGTAACAAATAGGCAGAATCCCGTTATATATTACTGTGTAGTGATCCAATCTGTTCAGGCGATTTATTACCAAGACGGATCGCTTTGTCGCTCTGCGCTAATTTTGAACTAGCTACGAATTGCTAATTGTTGGTAAAAGGATTGTTGTTGGCAAGCTAAATGGTAGTCTCGCCTCTGTTTCACTAAGAGACGTCTCTACAAGCCCGACAAAAAAAAAAAAAAAAGAAAAAATGGTGGTCGTTTTTCACACAACGCCATCTAGCCCCAAACTAAGCAAGCTTGTATTACGGGAACCAGATAACTGATAGAATAGATACATTTTTTTGTTCTAAATACATACATAGAGAACATAGAAACACCCAGACAAAGAAACATCCACGTTTATCACACAAATATTTGTCATGGTGGGAATCGAACCCACAACCTAGAACCCATCACCCATAAAAAACACCGAACTAAAAACATCGACTTTCAGTGAAACCTGAAAAGAATCAATCGAGCGAGATGTCAATTTGCAAAAAATAATAATTGTGCCACGATCGTCCCAACGCAAACAAGCTTTAGTCACTGAGTTGATAAAGTTTAATATTCAGTGAGGAGTTCATAACGAAAAACGTTTCGTTCATTATTTTTTGTAACATCAAAGAAGTTGATACGTTACCTATTATATTCGATGTTTACTCGCGTTTTAATTATAATTGAAAATTTGGGAAAATACCAATCTCTCGGCACTGTAATACAATGTTTTGCAAGTTAGCAATAACACGTATCTGCGTATATGGTCTAAAATAATTATTTATTTATTTCATTACAACTATTTTTACAGGATAGCACCTAATACAATAGTGTAGTTATGTCAACATTTTAAATATATAAGAAATTAGTCCAGAATATTAAATACATGCAATGTCAACTAAATTATACAATTATAAGAAATTACTCCAGAATATTAAATACATGCAATGTCAACTAAATTATACAATTATAAGAAATTACTCCAGAATATTAAATACATGCAATGTCAACTAAATTATACAATTATAAGAAATTACTCCAGAATATTAAATACATGCAATGTCAACTAAATTATACAATTATAAGAAATTACTCCAGAATATTAAATACATGCAATGTCAACTAAATTTATTTTAATTATGTTTTTTTTTTTTTTTTTTTTTAATTATGACCACAACTACGACGACCATCACTATTCGCGCCATCTTCCCGACCTATTAAAGGAATACTTAATCTACTAATTTAAACCAAGGAAAATAATACTCTAACGCATCTAAACTTTATCTTAACCTAAAACTATGTCAATTAAAGCCACGTTCAAAGCTCGGACCATTTTTGCAGTACCTAAATCATTCATCCATTCATTCACTTACTTCATTCAATAAAACTACACATTGAAAACATATGTCAAAGAATTTAAGGAAAACTAGCAGGGTCCAGCGGTTTCACCCGCTATTCCACAAAAATAGATTATTTTTCCGGGATAAATAGTAGCTTATGTGTTATTCCATGATATAAGCTACCTCCATACCAAATTTCATCCAAATCCGTTCAGCCGTTACAGAATTGAACGGGAATGAACACACTTACACAAGCGTACAGACAAACTTTCACATTTATAATATTAGTGTGATATCAGCAGATTCCAAGATAAATATCTGCGTTTCTTTGTTTTTTGACTCATTGTCGGGATTTGAACTCGCAACCTTCACCGTACAATCCAAACGTGCTAACCACTGAGCTATCCTTGCTATTTAATCCACACGTGAAGTTATGTTTTAGCATAACCTTATCGCAAATACAAGAAAAATCTTATACATACATACATACATACATCGCTGAAGGGCGTCATATCTATCCTAAGGGCCAGAGTTAGTGCAAAAGCCGTTCTATCTCGGCCCTCGGCCCATATTTCACTAATGTGTCGGGAACACTGTTGTCTCGGATCTTGAGTGTCCAATAAATGTATTCTATTAATATCTTTTCTCGTCTTTTCTTACTTTTGAAAGCGCAATCTATTATTATTTTATACTGTTATGTTGTAGTTTAATTAAGCTTTTTAATTATAGGCCTATATTATTTTCTATTTCACTATTCTTATAACTACATTACTTTACATATGGAACTGAAACGTGGTTCTTGACCACTGGCCTTTTAGAGAAACTCAGAGTCGCACGGCGGGCAATAGAGAGAGCTATGCTCGGAGTTTATTTGCGCGACGGAATCCGGAACGAGGATATTCATCGAAGAACCAAAGTCACCCATATAGCGATTGCAAGCTGAAGTGGCGATGGGCAGGCCACATAACTGGAAGAACCGATAACCGACGGGGAAGAAATGTTTTGAGTGGTGACTAAGAACTGGAAGACGCAGCGTAGGCAGGACTCCCACTAGGTGGACCGACGATATTGTGAAAGTCGCGGGCAACCGGTGGATTCAAGTGGCACGTTGTCGGTCGGTGTGGCGGTCCTATGTTCAGCTGTGGTCTTCTGCCTGATGATTATGATGCTGATTCTTATAATACTGCTCCTGTCTGTACAAGGTTGCCTGAAAGAGAGCCGTAAGCAATAAGCCCAATCTTCTGTATAAGCTAGAGACGGCTTGATCAGCAAGTCATCTGTAATGTTGAGTAAGGTTCCTAGTAGTGGAGTAGCTTGCCTTAGACGGGCCCTGTATCAAAATTTGTTTGGGGGCACGAATCAAATAGAGATTTTTCACAAATGGAACAACGTTCGGGGCCCCTGGGCTACAGGGCCCCCGTATAATTGATACCGCTGTTGCAGCGGTAGCTACGCCTCTGGTTCCTAGTTCTCAACAATCATGTGCTCGTAGAACTAAGCGAACATTGAGCTGCGCCAAGCGGTTTCACCCGCTATTCTTCAGGAACGGTTAAATTTTTCGGGATAAAAAGAACAAGAACAAACACACCTATATATTTACACACTTACACACATACTTCGCACTTATAATATTAGTGTGATTAATATTTTAAACAACCAAATCGGAAACAGTGCGGAAACACCTTTTTTTAAATTAAATTTCAGTTTTTAAAAAACCTTTGCAGTACTCCCTAAATTTAATTATCTATCTGCTCTATCCTTACTCTAATCTTAACAGATATAACATAAGATTAAATACTTTTTTGTAAATCATACTTAGTGATTTTATATCTTCAATGATACGAAAGTGAGTGAGCGAGACAACAGTGGATGTTACTCAGGCCCGCAAGTGAAAGAAAAAAAACGTGCCCTAGTTTTGCTTTACCAATCTTTTGTCCCCGCATTAAAATGCAGCCCATGCCCGAAGTAGTGTCACTGTATCTACGATAAAATGGCTAAAGTGGCCGGCGTTGACACAGGCCCTAGGGGCCCTCTTACGTAGGTACAGCTTACAGATCACACCCTAGATCCTGCATCCAGGACGCTCGAAGCGCACCACGCATCAGTCTAAATACACTTATAAGAAATTACTCTGATTGGTTGATTGTTAGGCGAGTAGGCCTAACCTTGAGATAGCCAATGAGAACGCTTGGTCGCACTCCCCGCGACCCGCGCCTTCCTCAATCTTTGGTGAGTTTTTGTAGGAACAACGAATCTCGCAATGCGGTATCTAGTGTGATCTGTGGTACAGCTTGATCGCATTATGTAGTGTAAGTTTTTGACTAATCGAAAGGAAACTTTCAGAGTCTACTGGAACAAATCGGTATCTGTACGTATGGCTGTGTATTTTTTATATTTAACTCTTTATGTCGTGCGAAAATGAAACAAAAGCTTTTTTAACGCGAATAAGTTCGCGTTGGGTTGCCAACTTAATTTTTTTGCACTATAAAAAGAAAAGAGTAGATTTAGTCGCAATGCATATGCAAGGAGTGCGGGCTGTCGCGTCGGAAAGATGACATAAGCCTTAAAAATCTATATATATAAAAATGAACCCCTATTTTCCCGGTCACGCTAAAACTTGAGAAAGGCTGGACGGCTTTTAAAGATTTATTTTTTGTTGTGTTCATAATTGTGAGGACAAGGTGTTTAAAAAGAGTTTAGCCAGGCTGAAGGCCGAGCTTCGCGGGCCAACAGCTAGTAAGATAATATTTTAAAACCCGCAATCAACACATTTTCAGAAAACTTATCTATTCTCACGCAATCAAGAACAAAAGCTTTCACGCTAAACGAGCGCCGATATCCGAACGTATACATCACGTTTTAGGATCTTTAGATAATACGACACAATAATACAATCAATTGACAATTGACTAGCCTTGTGGATCAGTGGGAGGACTTCCTCCTTTTGAGCTGTAGGTTGTGGGTTCGATTCCCACCCAGGACAAACGTCTGCGTGATGAACATGGATGTTTGTTCTTTGTCTCATGTCTGGGTGTTTCTATGTATTCTATATATTTACAAAAAAAAAGTATTTTATCAGTTATCTGGTTCAAATAGTACAAGCTTGCTTAGATTGGGGGTAGATGGCGCTGTGTGTGAAAAGCGTCCATCAATTATTATTATTGTAATTCAACATCTACAGTAGAGATGGAAAGGGTAAGCTATCGTATATTTTAGTTTTTACGTAAGCCACAGAATAATAAACAGTACAAATAAAGAAGACTCAGTCCAAGACGACAATTAAATTAATACAGACTCTTGCAACATCGCGATAAAGTTTATTTTAGCACGGACCGTGAAGCAAAAATGTCTAGCGATACTACGCGCAACGTGTACCATAAGGCGAGAGTGATCGCTCTGTCTTGCACTCGTTAGGTTAGACGGAAAACCAGTGCTGCCTGCGGATTTCAGGGCTAAACGCTTCGCTGCAAGACTAGTGGCTGTCTAGAAAGACAGCCCGAGCCTGTTGCAAAATAAAAAACACGACAATGAGTTTTGGCGGGAACGTGAAGAATTCATGTCGCGTCAGTTTATTATTTTCCAAAACTTGTGTTATTTCGAGTGTTAATGGATAAAAACGGTGAGTTTTTACCCGTTAAGTGTTCGTGAAAATGCACGAGTGTCGGTGAATGGTATAATGTCGGGAAACGTGAATTTTCGTGTTGTTTCCAAAACTCCATAGAAGGCTCTAGATTTTTTTTCACCACTTTACTGGGGCATGACTTGGACTTGTCCGTGACTTGCTTTGCTTGCTGACTATGACTTGTTTGATAATATCTAACAAAACTTGAGAATATAAGTATACTTGACACTGGCAAATGCATAAGACGTGCGACGCCAAAATCCTCTTAGGAAGAAAGAGAAAAAAAAAACACGACAATATTTGAGTTTCTCGTATGTCGCAAAGAGGATTATCTTTCTTGGGTTATATCCCGTGAGTGCCTACTAATTTAAACATCGAGATTATGTTAAACTTTCTATTCCTTTCAAATACATTTTGAAGCAAATTATGTACATAAAATTCATCACCGTGAATCGTTCCTTGTAAATAAACACCGATACGACATTCACTCAGCCGTCGCTTCCGTTTTCTGACATCGATACGGATTCGATTTACACTCAGCTCGGGAGCTTATTCGGTAACAGAAGGCTGCGATTCGAGACGTGCAGAGACAATGCTGCTTATTGCGTTTAGTAACGTGAAACCTTCGAAAATGTTTTGCTTTTTTTGCATTCTCTGAATCTCTACCACGGCTTTATGGAGCGTTGGTTACCCAACGTCATAGATTGCTAACTACTACGTTCTACGTAGAAAAGCGTCGCTCCCACTCCATGTCAATTTATCGTCGCCCGCTACGTAGCAGTACGTAGCAGTACTCCCGTACGGGTGGCACCACTCGGTGAAATTAATAATGTGTATGTAGTGGTCAGGGTGCCAACGCTGTCAAAATTTTATCCACAATCTCTAATTGCAATTTTATTTCCTATAGGAGACACCCCTGCCGTCGTATACGTCCAGACCTTGAGATAGGGACAGAAGATACTGTACGGCTTTATTGATCAGGTGAAGCACTAAGCTTTAAGAAAGAAACGAATGATTTTTTATTAATCTGTGCATTGAATTTCCAGCACAAAAGCTCTGTTTTCTCTATGTTTTCGTTACACATTTGGCATAGCGTTTGCGTAAAATTGTTATCACAAGTCGAGATTATCACCCCTACGTATATTTTACTTTATAAAAAAAAAAATAAAAAAATTTGAAGTGTACATTATTCCAGAGCTCTTTCTAGACAAGATTTGAAATTTTCATCATCAAGCACAACCCATTTTTACGACCCCTATTTTTTTCTTAGTTTCCCTGAGTTTCACAGTTTTTGATCTCCCTCTGTACAAAATTGTTTGCTATATAGATGTAGATATACAATGTTACAAAATACCTCAAGATTTGACATCACTATGGCGATCATCTCATTGTATATTGCGCCTGCTTTCAGTCGAATGAGATATCGAGAGTAATTACGGCCGCTGATTGAAATGAATCGATTAAAATCGCATGAGTCCTTTGTGCGATAAGTGATCGAACGTTTTGTAGGGTTGGGCTCAATAATGTTTGTTTAGGCACAATGATTAACGTCTACTTTGATAAAAATGTGATTTTTATATATAGTTATTAGATATTCATTAGTTATGTAGATTAAAATCTTTAAAAATTTCCTTTGAATTTCAATTAAATTCTAAACTGGTCTATCCGTTTCCCGTTTATGTTTTTCCGTAAATCCCTAAATTCCGCGTTAATTAAGCCGGGTTTTATGAACAATACGTCTTTAATCTAGGTTCCAGGTCATGCCGCAGTCTCCTCTGGAATGCACAAAACAAATAAGACCAACGACTCGTGAACGCACCATTCATCACCGCCCCTTGTTGCTTCTACCCTCATTTTATTTTCATCTTACAACATCGCTTCTTTTTACATCCATCGAAGAATATTCTACTAGTTTAACCTTTGAGTTTCGTTACGAGCCGTCAATGTATGCTAATCAATGCGGCAGTGCATGTATGGTGCGGGTAAGACAATGCCCAGAGTAGGCATGGTGATTGATACTCAGAAGGAAATTGTAGTTAAGTCTTGAACTGAGCTCCTCCATCTTGGTTAGGTTAGACTTAAACTAAAGGACATTGACAATTCGAGGTTTGTTAGAAGAGATGTTGTGCATAAATTGGGTTGTTCCGTCTTCGCCCCAGCGTGTCTTATCCCATTCTTGAGTCATCCCAAACACGTATTAGCAGCTGAAACCACCACAAAAATTAATATTTTTTTATTAAATCGCCCCAAGGTCTATTCTTGGCTCATCTCAAGGCAGAAATTACTAAAAAACGTATGGATGGCATAAAAATTCAATTTTTTTTTAATAATCTATCTCGTTTGTTTATTAACATTTTTAAAGTAAATATTACTGATTGGACATTATAAAAAAGTAATGTTAATTTATCTTAATACCTTTGTAATATACATGTAATACCTTTGCTAATGTTTTATAGCAATTTTCATGTTATTATTTTTCCACAAAAATGGATCAACACCATTTAGCGAACTATAGGAAGTTACTTTGTCTCTCTGTCTGGATGTTGGTCACGTTTTCACGGCTAATAAGGTGCATCGTTTCGCTCAGCGCGCGAAATTCAAATTTTGTTGCGTTTTTTGTCAATTACAGCTTAATTACTCATCGTAGGTTCATGAAAACTAATTTTGCGATAATAAATAGATTGTTTCACGACATTACACCAACCAAAAATTCAATTTGAAAGCTAGTGTAGGTAAATTTTTCGCTAAACCATAAACCAAGATGAAAATCAGCTTGTTTAGATTTGTAGCTAAGCCAATGTTATCTAGGTGATCATTTTACCCATAATTTCTTAGAACAACTTATTTATTGGCGCAAAATTGGTTTCAATAAATCCACGATGAGTAATTAAGCTGTAATTGACAAAAAACGCAAGAAAATTTGAATTTCGCGCGATGAGTGAAACGTTGCACCCTTACTGTATATCACAAAGACGGACATAGGATACTTTTTTAAGTCCACGCGAACGAAGTCGCGGGAAACAACTAGTAAAGTATAAATCTGAACAAGTTGTTTTAAAACAGAGACACATTTGCAGCGTTTACGAGCGCATGTGCATCGCGATATAATATAATATACAGACATAACGGCGCATTGTTATGCGACCATTTTAATGCAGTGCATGCTCTATTTTCACCATAAAGTTGCAATGTGGCAAACAGTGCCCAAACTTTATGTGAACCTGTAGTGCTTGTTCGGTATTATATCAAGTGACAAATTGGATATATGAATTGAATTTAGGTTCGACTAAATAGATTTTTGTCGACGACAAAAATTATAAATTTGTCGATGGATATAGTACCATTTTTCCACTTGACCAACTCCCATCCTCCCTGGTTGTTCCTTAAGTCCCATCAACGGAAAATTGTCATCATCGACCCCGGCGTCGACGTTTAACGGGGTGGATGGGACAGACCGAGTAGACATACCAGTTTCTTCCCGTTCAACTCTGTAACGGCTGAAAGGATTTGGATGAAATTTAGTATGGAGGTAGTTTATACCCTGGATTTACACAAATTCTACTTTTTATATACTAATATACTCTATATATACATACACCTATATATAAAATACAATATATTATTCTATTATTCTAAGAAAATGCAAAGCGTACCTAGTCCTAATTATTTGAAATGGTCATCCAAGAACTTTTGTTCTAATTTTTGTAATAGTCGGACACAAAAAAAACCAAGAAAATTTGTCAATTTGTGAATGTTGTATGAAGAGAAAAAAACGTAAGTTTAGCAACTGTTCTACAACGACCATATGACAATATGGTTCCGTCGTGGTGTAGAAATGGTGACCAACCAGACAGGGACGGAGTTACTTTAGCGTGTCTGAAGAGAAAAAAACATAAGTTTAGCAACTGTTCTACAACGACCATATGACAATATGGTTCCCTCGTGGTGTAGAAATGGTGACCAACCAGACAGGGACGGAGTTACTTTAGCGTGTCTTAAGAGAAAAAAACGTAAGTTTAGCAACTGTTCTACAACGACCATATGACAATATGGTTCCCTCGTGGTGTAGAAATGGTGACCAACCAGACAGGGACGGAGTTACTTTAGCGTGTCTGAAGAGAAAAAAACGTAAGTTTAGCAACTGTTCTACAACGACCATATGACAATATGGTTCCCTCGTTGTGTAGAAATGGTATTGAAGTGTATGCTGTTATATGTTACTGGTTTTCCGTAGAATTCTCATAATTATGGTAATTTCAGACGGTTGTCGTTGTCGTTTATATAACTACTACTTACCGCAAATAAGTGGTTGTAAAAATGTAAATATCAAGTGAAATGTCGGAAAAACTAGGACTTAGATTTAAATTAATAGTTCTATCTGTTGATCTAAAGACTGCTTTGCTTAGGTTTTTTTTAAAGTATTTTTTTGCAATTTTAATAAACATACGTTCTATTATTTGTAAGTAGTACGGATGCCCAAAACTGTTTAGAGATGAATTTGATTCGAAGTCAGTCGCCGTGCTAGCTATAATAAGAATAAATGTAGAATAACTTTGCGGGTACTGCAACACACATATTTTTTTGTTTCAGATATTAAATAATAAATAGTTTTAGGTTAGTAATACTTTTGTTTTCAGATAACAAAAAATTTTTTTTGAGTTTATGTTACACTAGCTGTGCCCCCGGTTTCACTCTATACAGAAACTGAATATTTTTTCAGGATACAAATGGGTTAATCCAGGGTATAAGCTGCCTCCATACCAAATTTCATTCAAATCCGTTCAGCCCGTACAGAGTTGAACGGCTATTTTAATCTGCGACAAGACCGTCACAATTTCTGCTTGACTTGAAATATAACTCAAGGTTCTTAAGAGATGGCGTTGAAAACATTATTTTATGGAAACATGATTTTCAACGTCGTATATGGCAATCTAATTTGAACTAAAACTTAAATTGCGGATATTATACCAGTACTAGGTTTCTATACTTACCATAATATATTCATCGGCTTTTATAGCGGTTTGGACTTTAGCTGACTATACACGTAAGCGCCATCTAGCATATTTTTCCTTACACTTACACACTTCCGTACACTTTTTTGTATGAGATTGTCATTCGTTTCGTGTAGATTTTCTTTGATTTAAGCATGAAACTTAACTTATTTTGTGATGAATGATCAACAAAAACAAATACCATTTTCTTACGGTCATTATAATATTACTACTTAGCTATTACACGCAACTTAGTTCGCGCGAATCACTAAAAATCTATGTTCGTTTCCTACCCTTAAGCTATATCTATGCAAAAAATCAGGTCGACCCGTTCAGCCGTTTAGCCGTGCTAACGCGACAAACACCCCGACAGAGACGCAGAGTTACATACGCATTTATAATTATAATAATATTATGTGATAGAATTACCTGGCGTCAGCAACCGCTAGTTTGCTGGTGGGCAAATTTAAATGCGCAGACTATATACTTTTTAGCCCATGGGTCTAGATTTAGACAGCGTTGATGTAGACATTATCTTTTATTCCCAAAATTATACTAAGTTCTACTGAACTGTTTTTAATTTTTACCCGACTACGTTCACACAAAGATATGCTTCTATATTATATATTCTATGATATGCAAGATTTATGTATTCTGTCATTTGAAGTGAGTCAAATATAGAGCATTGCCCTTGCCTCACGTTCTCAAGAATATCAGCTGTCTCATCACATTATTCCACATCTGTTACCCACGCAACGAAGGATTTTCGAATATTGCTTGTTATTTGCATTGAAACTTGTATACGTTGTACTTTCTATGTGTTGAAGTATAATTATATTTAGATCAGCTCATTATAACAATGTTATTTTTACAAATACCTACCTGTGTTACCTTAAGAATAGAGTATACCGCCGTCTTGCCCACACAAAAAGCGTAGACTGATAACCACCTTGAATGTTATCCAATTTCGATGTTTTTTTTATATGTTATCTATAGCTTCAAGATTTCTCTTAGTGTAGGTGCTGCACGACATTGTCACGTACAACAAGCTACATCATTATTTATATTGTTCAGATGTCATATAATGTATTGCAATGTACTTGTAATTTGAAAATAAATAAATTTGAATTTGAATTTGAATTTGAAGCTTGTAAAACCATGCTTGA
This sequence comes from Apocheima hispidaria, assembly GCA_947579745.1. NCBI lineage: Eukaryota > Metazoa > Arthropoda > Insecta > Lepidoptera > Geometridae > Apocheima > Apocheima hispidaria. The sequence goes on from OX388159.1 coordinate 13,123,334, forward strand.
ATGTGTGATATTTTTTGATTTCGCAATATTTTCGTTGTTATATGCACTTCGAAAATACGTATAAAAATAATACAATACGTATAATACAATACGTAGAAAAGTAGCTGTTGTTAGAATACCATAAGCATTTTTTGAAAAACAAAACATAGCGGCATTATAGTTTATCTAAGTTATTATAGTTTTATTTGTATCGGAATTCCTAAGAATATGAAGGTCCATAGCGTCCTGCGTATCAGAATCTTGAGGTGCTTCATTAGGTACGTCTTTGTCCATCTGTGTCGGGTCTGTTTCAGCCATAATAGCCTCTGGAATGGTCGATGCAATCGGTGGCTCTACAACAGCGCCCAGCAAGTCTACGGTACACGACGAGAGCCAGGGGAGCCAGCCAGAAACCAGCATTATTTGAAGGTTTGGTACCTTGTCACCCAGTACAAGTTTTTACTTGTACTTTTACTATTTTTTCGGCTTAGCTCACCTTTTAGAGCATCTCAATGCCCACATGAAGACGTAAAAATAACTCATATAACACATATTAGTGTGATTTAGTGTAGTCGAACCTTGTGCATGACGTGGTCTCCTGTAATTGGCGGTGCACCCAGCTTGATGACTATGTTTCATAATGTGAAAGTCATATTGTGTAACTTCTTTTGGGGATCCATATTGTAAATTATATTATATAAATAAATATATAAAGTTGTAGTTCGCGCCGAACTGATACCTCGCGACCCCTATACACTACCTTTTCGAATATCTACACTACCTGTTCGAATATGTGCTGCATCGATCCCCGATTCAGCTCATATTCGAGCTTAAAGATTGTAATAACATGAAATATTTGCCTACAAAATTTCATGAAGATCGGATAAACGGTTCTCAAGTTATCGTCGGACAAATATACATACATACAACTGCCGATTTGTTCCCTTCGCTTCGCTCGGTCAATATATCCCTCCCAGATTATTTAGGTTAATTTATTCAGGTTACGAGCGTATCACATCTGCACGAGCCTCCTAAAGCACCATTGTATAATGTACGCGTAATTCTGTGCTCTAATCTGAGCTCGTGACAGATGACGAGCATTCAATCGCGGAAGCAATGATAACAACACCTGCCATGACAAGATGGAACTCACCCGACAACCACTTTATAATAATACAGATGTCGTTAATGAGCGGTATAATTGACCGAGCGAAGCGAAGGTCTCAGATTTTACTGGGACAAATCGGCTGTTGTATGTATGTTTGTGTGTATATTTGTCCGATGATAACTTGCGAACCGTTGATCCGATCTTCATGAAATTTTATTTTTTTAGGCAAGTAGTTCATTTCAATACAATTTTTAAGTTTAAATATGAGTTGAATCGGTCCAGGGGTTGTGAAGATATAGGGGTCGCGAGGTCTCAGTTCGGCGCGAACTACTAGTAAATAAATTAAGGGCAAGTTTATCAAAAAAACAGGATACTTATATTTACAAAAATAACTAACTAACGCTATCTATTTCTGTTTACTACTTTATATGGTCAAACGCTTATTCCACCGCAATTAAGATATAAAATAAGTTGGCACTACCATCGTTCATAAATAGTCCTAATAATCCCACATAAAACACTGGCCATGGTATTCTAAAGATAACTGTTTACTTTTTTTTAATCTTGTCTCAGTGATTTTTTATCTTCGAAAATGTTGAAAATTTCAGAAAGAGATAATTATGTCTGGTCGGCCTTGTGTCACATTTCAGGACCAGACTCCACCGAAGCGGAGATTTGCGGAGACGCTGGGGTGTATCCACCGAAGCTGTGCAGAGGTACGTAATGGATAGAATGGAGCAGAGATGTGTATTGGCTATAGCGGAGCCGAGCTGCGCGCGGCGCGTGGGCTATGAGACGCGGGGGACCTAGCAGTGCCGCGCGCCGCACGCCGCTCCTCTCCTCCCTGCTCAACCGTATCCACTGAAGCTAAGCGGAGACGAGATTATGTAAGTAACGAAATCCTATTGGTTGTTTTTAATACATCTCTCCTCTCGTCTCGTCTCCGCTTTGATAGCATCTGGGCTTTAATGCCTATACTTTTTACTTTCACCACTCTTTTTGGTCCAACTAGCAAAGCGTAGTTTCTTTGGCATATTTTTTCTTTCATTCTCCTGAGTGACAGGACAAGTGAGTTGCTCGCCTACGCTTAGAGTCCTGCTTGACCATAACAGCTCGGTGCCACCCAAAATTTTGTATTTCAACACTTCGAAACAACGCGCGGCAATGTTGTGAACTCGTCACGCAAAACTTTTGATATTGTGTAACAAGTAGATAGGTTCGGTGATTATCAAACTTAAATAATACTAAGGAGTAATAATATAGTTTCATATTCAGTGCTAACTGGTAACAAAGCAATGTTAGAGACAACTAGAGCGGTAAGTTTGCAATTAGCAGGCCATTAATAGCACGTCGCAGGTGTGAAGCTACTGTAATACAGCCATTTGGTGCTATTACGGTGTCATAGTAGCGGAGATAGATAGCTTTAGGTTGTAGATAATAATGCATTATTCTCGTGGCAGGAAAATAAGGCGTATGTTGGTTGAGACGAAGCCGAGGTAAACATCACGGGCGTCACATCAAAAGGGTTAAACAGGGGTTTCTGGAACACACGTCCGACACGCAAGCATGCAATTTTTCTATCGAGCAGCTGCTTTTGTTTTTCGCGATTTCAGGTTTAGCCCCATACCTAGTTTTTAAGAGTTAACATGCGGTTTGTATCCTTGCGGGTCCGACAAGAGTTCCAGAACTATGTATACTTGTTGTTTGGTTAGACGATTTATATTCTACAATATCATTAGATACCCTATGACTCGTAAATAACCGTGAAATAGTGTGTAAAAAGCGGCTTGTATACTCATATGTATATATAAAAGAACAAGCCATTTTGTAGGAATCACCGTACAGACCAAAACGCTTACGATAGAACCGTGTAATTTGAATCCAAAACTTACTCATCAAATGGACTAGGTGAACAATAAGACCGAACTTTGTGATATTCCACTACTAAAGGGAAGAAAAAATACTATAATATACTATAAAATATATTATAGTATAAATACTATAATACTTTAAAATAATAAAATATAATAATAAAAACACCACTAAAATGGAGAAAAATTGTATGCAAATAATGTTTCAATCTTTTCTCATGCTAAGCCAATAAAACTAAGTTTGTGTACTAAGCTTAAGAAATAAAGAAAAGCATGTCTCAGGATTTTTAAAAACCAACTCCTAAAGAGGTGAAATGGGGTGTTTCATTTAGTCTAGCCCAGGCGAGCGAAGCCGTGTGGGAAAGCTAGTACTTACGTACACCCCAAAAACATTAGCCAGCTTCTTGGCCAGTCGGGTAAAACGTAACAGAATAAAAATGTAATCATACAAAATTCATAGAAATTCTAATACAAACATCCAAAGCGATAAATCAGTTCGCCATCTTCTGAGAACATAATTTTAGCGTAGGTTATATTACAAGTATTTCGGGAATTTAATCTATCTCAGAACCAATCTGGCGTTTTCATGGCTTGAATGAGTGACGCTTTAATAATTTGAGGTTTTCTTCATTTGGCACTAAAAATGGATTTTACTGTGAAAACTGATGTGGTTTTGACACGAGGTCGCGCGCGTGTCAAGCTTAGCATTCCTTGATAAAGGTCACCGAATGTGATCGAAACTATAGTCGGAATGGCCGACTCAATTTAACGTGAGTATTTTCGTTTTATTAAACCAAAAAATGGATTTTATATTTCTTACTTATTATGTCGAGTTACTGCGCTATGTTATCTATAATAGTGCTTTTCGCTGTAGTTATATAAGTTCAGGCTTGACTACCTCCTTTGACTACAACGTAGCTGTATGAAGCTGTCAGTAATAGAAAGAAACATTGCATTATATTCTTACTAGCTTTTACCTACGGCTTCGCCCGCGTGTTTCAAGGATGATCGTTTTTTTGCAGGACACCAATATTTCAGTTTCCTGTTATGTACGTTTGGAAAAGAATTAATCTTTTATTTATGAACTTGTTACAGTACTATTCCTTTTTTATTTAAATTCTGTACATTCATTTGGCTTGTACCTCACTTGTACCGCCAGAGTAAGTAGAGCGAGAAAAAATATTGACTTCTCCTTACAGTACGAAATCATGCTTGAAACAGTAATTAAAAAAATCTTTTTAAGGTGCGACGTTTCGCTCAGTGCGGCAAATTCAAATTTTCTTGCGTTTTTTGTCAATTACAACTTAATTACTTTTTTGCGCTAATAAATAGGTTGTATCAAGAAATTAAACAAACAGAAAAATCAAGGTGAAAACTAGTATAAGTACACTTTTCACTAAACAAAACCAAAATAAAAATCAGCTTATTGAGATTTGTAGCTAAACCAATATTATCCAGGTGAACATTTTAACCGTAATTTCTTGATACGACCAATTTATCGTCGCAAAATTCGTTTTCATAAACCCACGATGAGTAATCAAGTTAATTGACGAAAAACGCAAGAGAATTTGAATTTGCCACGCTGAGCGAAACGATGCATCATAAGTATATATTTTTCCAATAGGAAATTAATGGAAATGCAATCCTTCACGTTCTTATAAATTTACCGGGATAGTAAATGTTTCAATTCGGATCACCACCTTCTTCTCGATATATATATCTCGACGATATACCTTTATTTTATAGACACGCTGTACCGTACCTATATAGCTGTCACATGGAAGTGAACCTAGTGCGGGTCTACCACAAAGAGCGTCATATGCAAACACACGGGTCATAAACCGCGCATACAATGTCGTCCCTCAGCTTTGCCCCGATATTGCTCGTAAAACACATACGATTGTACGAGTATAAAGCTGTATATCCAGTCCTGCTGGGACTGTTGTCGCCAACATATTATTGGCAATATCATAGAGAAATTATACTAAGAGTGCTAATGTCCTTAGAAAGATGCGTAACTCGATTGTACTAATAAGGACGTAAGATGGCGCTCGTACTTTAATTTGCGACATGATCGTCACAATTTCGGCTTGACTTGAAATAAAAATCCAAGCTACCTCAGTCTTATAGGTACGGAGAAAAAACGCGCCTTGTAATTAACATGTTTGCGTTAATAATATAAGTCGTATTATCAATTTTAAATTTTATTTGCAGAACTCGCTAAGTTCTCACGAGATGGCGTTGAAAACATTATTTTTGGAAACATATTTTTTACGTCGTTTATTCCAATGTAATTTTAACTAAACTATAAACAGCGGACTATGTTTCTATATTATCCATATTTTCATCGACTTTTGTGGTTTGGATATTAGTTGACTAACTACGTAGTACATGTACATCTAGTTTTAGGCAGATTTTTCGGGGGTACACTTTTTTGTATGAAATGGTTCTTCTTCTCGTGTAGATTTTCTTTGGTAATATTATGCAACATTCGACAGCTAAAGCAACGTGTATGAGGAACAAGGACACAGGTATGTCTGTTGGATTTTAATTCCGTTTCAAAGCTGCTAAAGAATCACAAACTCGTTTGCGGCTACAAGCCGAAAACTCTAATAACAATTTTTGCAGTTAAACAGAGTTTTGGTCAAACGTTGAGTCTGTCCACCATGAAAAAAAGTTCCTGGTAATGTTTTCATATAAGCCCGCTCGTTATCTTGCATGCAAGGACTCGGGAAGTATCGATTGTAACCTCTCACGATTCAGAAGGACCAATCCGTTTAACTGCCATTCAGTAGATTTGTTATCAAATTTACGAGAATACTAGAGTACAGTTACTCGTACATATTCTGCATTGAATTGTGCCGTTTTTAACGAACGGACGGGAGAATGGGCGGATGAAATAATAATTGCTCTTGTATAATAAACAGGATACATATTACAACAAGCAAAACATATTTTCATTTTAGTTTAGTCTAGTCGAACCTCCATGAGCACGGCGTGGTCTCCTGTAATTGGGGGTGCACCCAGCTTGATGCCTATGTTTCATAATGTGAATGTAATATGTAACTTCTGTTGGAGATCCATATTGTATAAAATAAAAGAAAATAAAATAAGGGTTTTACCCCAGTTTTACTCCAGACTAGCCTCGTGGCTCAGTGGGAGGATTATCGATGAGGATGTCTATTATTTTATATATTACTTACTAGCTGCGCCCCGCGGTTTAACCCGCTATCCTACAGAAACGGTTAAATTTCGCATTTATAGTGTTAGTGGGATGTGATACTTTAGGTTACAGTTTAAGTACTTATGCTTAGGATATTAACCGACTATTTCACGGTATCAACACTTGTGATTATGTTTTGTAAAACTCATATAACCCGAAAAATATCAAATTACTGTTTGAAGAGTAATTAAAGAAAATTAATTATTTATCCCAACCAGAGCCAGAATAACGGAAAGCACTCTAAAATAATGCAAATTTGGGAATTCGAATGTTATCCAGACCAGCGTAAATTTAAAGTTATATTTTTTGCATGACATGTCAGAATGGTATGTGTTAACAATCAATCTTCATTCCCTTTTCACTCCAAACTTTTTAATATTAACGCGATATGGGAAAAAAAATGCTTCGAAAACTTCAACAATTTCGATAAAATTAATCACTCAAAAACCAACTCAAAGTCAAACAAAAATAAACAATAAATTTTTGATGCATTTAAATAACAGCGCTTTTAGGCCGGCTAGGGCTCCGCCAGAGGCTATCGATATTTATTTATTATTATTAACTAAAACAAGTGTTCGACAAGCTACATCATTATTTATATTGTTTTGAAGTTATTTATTTATTTATTTAATAGACACCAACATGATGTACGTCGTTGTGACAAAGAAAGAGGCAAGCAATGGAAACAGGCTAAACGTCACCACAATTATAGGTGCAGACTACATGATATTAAGAAGCGAGTTTTACAGTCAACGACTTAAAAATAAATATAATATAATATAATAATATAATAGTATAGTAGTGTAGTAGTGTAGTGTAGTATAGTAGTGTAGTGTATAGTTATATAATTTATGTATGTACTTGTAATTTGGAAATAAATAAATTTGAAATTTGAAATTGAAAACGGCACAATACGCCAATTACAACATTACAACTATCATAATAATATAACGTCGTACAAAATTACTATAAATTATTACAGTTATATATGTACTATGCACTAGATTTGCTAGATAGATAAATTTACTAGATTTGATTAGAACTGCTGAGCAGTGGAATGCGCTGCCCGAGTGGGTTTTTCCTGATAATTATAATCTGGGGGTCTTCAAGTCGCGGGTGAATCGGCGAGGGCGGTCAAATGCAAGCCACTAAATTATTAAAAAAAAAAAAAAACGCTATCTGAACAATCCCTCTGTTCGACTGAACTTTACTGCAATTCGTACACCTTGTTGTTACACTATGTTGAACGAAACGCGTAATAAATGAAATTCATGGCGCTTACGACTTATTTGGTCGCGAGTAAGCTCTATAGCGATCTAGCGCTGCACGTTTTAATAGTTTAGTTAGACAACATAAGCCATGTTTTGTGTGTTATGTACGATTTTTAACTCACCTGCATTTGTACAAATGGTTTTCATGAATTTTCTTGTATATCGGTTGAATATATGTCAATGCAGATATGGAATGAAAGTAGGGAAGGGGCGGGGGTTAACTTAGAGAACGACGCCAACCGTATCTTGTAACGTTATCTGTTAAACTTCTTTTGAAAACTACGAATTAGAGTTTTAAAAGATCAAAGAAGTCATATATCATATCATGAAAGAAGTCCCACGAAAAACAGCGGAAACTAATCAAGCCCAATCAATAGAAAGCCCTTATTTAACGTTTCACGTATTTTCAACGCGCAATGACAGCGACGCGCAAGTTCTTTCACGAAAAGCACTCTAAATATTACCTTGATGTCGCACCCACAGACCTATGACCTGACCGTATTATGAACATGGCAGACAACTTCAGGAGTGGTAAAAAAACTCGTTAGAAAGCTTTCTACTTCCCTTATAGTAATATAACACTCAAACATACATACATACACATCACCACACACATACTCAATCACTAATACTTGCTGCCTGCAACATACTTGCCTGCAAATTACTCTACCTATTTACTGTATTGCACTTTTGTTATCCTTATGATATTGTCTACCTTCATTGTCTATTTGTTTATTATCTATAATAATCTTATAAATCTCTGTCGCTCGAAATCTGATTTGTAATCCGCTGAAACTGGCTCACTAAGATACAGGCTTTGCCTAGTTTGGGACCCACTAGTACCACCACAGACTATGTATATATATATTTATAATGAATATGTATATATTATTTATAATATCTTGGCATAATTGTTTATAGTAAATATCATAGTAAGTATACCTGTGTATATGGAGATAAATAAATAAAATAAAATAACTAGCTGAACATTGGGCATTTACAAAGTAAGAGCTAACGCGTCCTCGTGGATTTATAACAAAATATAAGCAAATTCTAATATTCGCCAGACAAAAAAAACATAACAGCACCGTCGAAAAGAACAGATGACATTCCTTGATTCAGTACTTCCTCTATACGGCCGCTATATTTATCTAATAGCACATCCAAAAACGCTATTCATCATTTCATCTCGTGCGCGCGTTCCCTGACCCTAAATATTATTTCAATATTATGCTCCCTGAGACTGTTCTGTAATATCATGGGTACTATGAAACAGTAAGGTACGTTCTGATTCGCTAATCGATCAGAGTACAATAATTAGCACGTAGACAAAGAAAGCAGTAGATGGCTGGACACATGTCTCTTTCCCACAAAAATAACAAGATGGAAAATTAAGTATTATTCATGAACTTTTATTATTTTTGCACGTAGCGTATTTTCAGTTTTTATCAAGGGTCTGTCAGTGCATCCTGATTGGCCGAAAATTGGTTAATCATAATCGTGATTGTTAGATATCAATTAAATTTGTCTCATGTGCGACCACGCTATTCGACGTTATATACCTATAAATATATTATTTTTCTACGACTTAGTAACGATAAACTTCAATTAAGTGCTAGTGATCGTGCATGAGCGTTGGTGAATTGCATAATGCCGTGAAACGTGACTATTCGTGATGTTTCCAAAACTCCGTAGAAGCTTCCCGTAAAGCATTCACCACGTTACTGAAGCATGACTTGGGCTTGGAGTGTCCGAAATACTATACCTGAGACTGATTATAATTTGCAGGTTATTAAGCTTTACTTGCAAATACCAAAACTTGACACTGGCTAAAATACACTATGTGTGGATCCAAAAAAAAGATTTAAAAAACTGCAATAATTTTAGTCTCGGCCCAGTCTATGCCATACATCATTATATTGGAGGAATTGGTAGATTATGACTGAGACTCATCTTATCACTTTATTGTAAAATATTATTCTTAATTTAAAATAACATATATGCACAAGACGTGCGACGCCAAAGTTATACAATGAAAAAAAGAATACAAAACTCGGCACTGGCTAATTTCACTGCTTGGACCACAGAATACCAAATAGAATATAAATACTACGTACTTCTAGTAAAGAAAAGTAGGGGCAAAATGATTGAGAAGAAAATATGGGTACTGGTAGCTTCTCTACTGCAATGCTCTGTTTTGTGGCCTCCATAAAGCGGCTTGGGTCAAGATAGATACATCATGAATGTTGTCAAAGTTTGTTGTGTCGCGGCTATGTTTTTATTTATTTGCTTCGTGATTTTTGTCAATAAATATTTATGAAGTATTTCTTTTTTGGGTCAGTGGCTTAGCTATTACGATGTTGTTCTAGTCCTACTTTTTTCGACTCAAATCATAATTCTATACCAAAGACATTTTATAAGGAGTATTCTGTGTTGTATACCTATTACTTAGAACCATTGAGCAACTCGGTACCGGCCCGAACGCCAGCTGGAGGCCTGTGTTGCTCTAAGACTTAGAACTTTATCAATTCTTCAATCATAGACTAAATTGCATTAGAGGAATAAATAAATAAATAAATAAATATCTGGGACATTATTGCACACACGGTCATCTGACCCCAAACTAAGCAAAGCTTGTGATATGGCTGCCAGAGACTGATATACGTACATAGATATTTTTTAAATACATACTTATATAGATATTAACACCCAGACATAGAACAAACACAAATATTCATCACATAAATGTTTGTCCTAGATGGGAATCGAACCCACGCCCCCAAGCACAGAACGTAGGTTCACTACGAACTGAGCCACCGAGGCAGAATGAAATAATATTTTCCGTTTTCTGTCAATAAGAAAAGCTCACGTTGCGTCAGTCGCTGAGTCTGTAAAATCGCGAGACGTAGGTACGTTCGTGTCTTAGAGGTGGGGCTCTAACCACCATCTACCAAAACGAGCCCGGGGAGGACAACAGCGTCGTGTGGCGGACGCTGTTGTAGGCTTAAACGTCTCACGACAGGTACTAGCTGTCCCGGGAGGAGCAGAAGCGTGGTGCTGAGGGCTCCGGTGCGTTCCCTTGGAGATCCCGGAGCCCTCGGTCAAGCACCAAGGCAGGCCACCGGGGGGGTTTTAGTGGGTATAATCCCACATAACCCGGCTGCACCCCAAAGCAGACGGGTATCTTGGTGAAGATTTCCCCAGCGAAAAAAAAAAAAAAAAAAAAGTTACGTTCGTGTCAATACATGTGATTTAAATATCCGCAAAATTAAAACATTAGCTTTCTCTTGCTATTTGTGACAAATTTACTATATAGTTCATACTTTTAATTACGTAGCGAAGCCTGAGTTCGTTTGTTTTGACTAGTATTTTTTTTAAAGAAGTGTTGTGGTTAGGGCCCGTCCATTCATTTTACTTTGGTCGAAGGCAGAACCCATAAACCCCTCTGAAGAAGAAAACCTATGGAATTGTCACAAAGACCTGTATCAAAATTTTATTGACGTCTTTCGCGCGCCAGTTGGTCATTATTTGCTGCGTTGTCAATGCTCTCAAATGCCCGCCTAGTTATGTCACTGTCAAATGTTTTCTTCTTCAGAGATAAACCCGAGAAGTTAATTCAAAGGCAAGGAACATAGTACTCTCGCCTGTCAACCATAAAACAACGTAGATATAAAATCTCATTGGAGATCTCTTTCTAATAAACTGCCTCATTACAATATAATATGTTAGACCAAATTGGCCCTAATTAGCCCATCATTGTTTACCGTCTAGATAAACCTCTTTCTAAATGTGTTCCCTAATCAAATCTTGTAGACCTTTACTATGTTATAACATGTCATTGAAGAAACAAATTCGTGACACGTGCAATTGGCTACTATATACTCAAATATAGTCAGTGATAAATCACTAATATTATCGTAAATAGAAATTTTCGTCAGCACACAATTGATAAGTTTTAAACTTAGTACAAAATATTGATGATTTTTTAACAATTTTAAAGTTTACTCGGAATATTTCCAAGGATAAGCATTTTGAGAAAGATCTAGATAAATAAGTATATTTATTTAGATTTTTTGACGACCCTCCTGGCCTAGTTGGTTGTGCGCCTGCCTTATGAGCTGGAGGGTTCGATACCCGGCCAGGCTTCAGAAAATTGATTCAGTGTACAGTATTACTCCTCTTTCGGACTAAGTCATCTATGCTCAATATTTTCGTCGTTCAATATGTGATTTTGGCGGCCAAGGGCAGAGGAGGCTATTTATTTGCGATCAAATTACATGTTCCTTCATTATGGCCCTTTCAATTCCTTATTAATTGTCTGGGTGACTAGAAGAATAGCGTTTATTGCTTAAAACTGAAGAATTTTCTTCGAGGAAAAATTTGTCACACTAATATTCTAATTGCGAAAGTTTGTGTGAAATTATAAGAATGTAAGTATGTAAGTGTGTTTGTTCCTGTTCTACTCTGTAACGGCTGAACGGATTTGGATGAAATTTGGTATGGAGGTAGCTTATTCCGCGGAAAAAATTGAAGAGAAAAAACATGACGCGAAGGCTTCAAGTCACTGATTTCTTTTCTATTTCTACAGGCTTTTATTTAACTGGCAATGTTTGTATGTATGTATGTATGCATGTATTTATTTACGTATTTTATGGTCAAATCTTGCAATTCAATTTTAGACTAGTACTTGTTCAATTGAGTACACAATTTGCATGCCTGTCAAGTTCCGATGACAATACATTATTATGACAGCGACCTGATCTACAAAAATATCACGTTTATCTCTCTAGGCTACACTTGTTTCACCTCAACGCGATGCATCATAAGGACGTGTTGACTCTTCGATCGCACGATAGAGAATGGGTCCATGTTATTGCCGCGGTTGATACTGTACCCTATATATATATGATATTAGCTGCGCTCGCGGTTTCAACCGCTATTCTACAGAAACCGAATACTTTTCCGGGATAAAACGTATGCCTATGTGATAATGCAGGGTATACGCTTGCTCCATACCAAATTTCATTCAAATCCGTTCAGCGGGTACAGAAAAAACACACTTAAATACATACCTACTTACACACAAACTTTCGCATATGTAATATTACACACTGACTAATTAATTATAATAATTAATTAATTAATTGTAATTATTATTACATTCTGAAACTACAGAGAACTGAAATGTAAATGTAGACATATTATATCTAATATTAATGTGACGTGTCCAAGCGAATGTAAATTCCTATGGAATAAAGACTTTTGACTTTGACTTTATTAGTCACATTAGTGGACACACTATTTTGTTTCAAATACTTGACATTGGCACAGTTAAAAGACAAACATAATAATTATACTAAATGTCATAATTAATAATAATATGTATTTTATTTTATTTATTTTTATAGTCGGGTTAAGTGAACTTAGAGTTTCCATCTATCACAACCGGTACATCTAACTGGATTTATTCCACTCATTCCTGCCAGTAGGGATACCTTGGTAGGGATAGGTATAGGGATAGGCAAATTACTTATAGATTTGGCTTTAAATGGCGTATATTTTTCAGATCATAAAATCATTCAACCTCAATACCATGTCACCTTGTAACGCGATAAAGTCAGATTATCCTTCGTGTTGTAATCCCACGTTGACGCCGCCTCATCGCCCCCTTTGTGCCTTCTGTAAGCGTTCAGCCTTATCTATTACAGCTAATTAACGACCTTGTAGCTTTCATACATTCACAGACCACCAAGGTAAAGAGACTGAACATGTCAACATGTTCAACATGTCTGAACATTGACCGCAAACGTGAAAAAGTAATATTAAAAAATAAAATAAAAACCCGACTACAAAATGTAGCCTATATCACTCAGGACGTAAAGACGAATCCAACGATACCTGACTAGTTAAAATCGGTCAAGCCGTTTAGGGTACATGAGGTAAAGTCTTTAAAAGTCGGCAACGTATCTGTGATGCCCCTGGTGTTACAGGTATCCATAGGCGACGGTGATCGCTTACTTGTTTGCCACATATGGCATAAAAAAACCACAAACATACATACTTATATTACCAAATACATACGCCCTAACATTACCCTCCTTCTTCGGCAGTCGGTTAAACATTATCGATGTTTATTAAAATCATCATCATCATCGGTCACTTATTCAGCCTTCTTTAAAACAAACAAAACAAACAAAATATCTTTATTTACCTTAAAAATAAGAATACAATATAATGTTTACTTGTAGTCCCCGCACTAGGGCTAGCCTGTATCGCGGGAGACTGGTATCGATTACAAAATACTATTAACGAGAACTTAGTACTAAGTATATTTATTCATATTGGAATATGCGGGAGTGCGTGTGTGTGAAAGTGTAAGTGATAAGGGGTGTGTTTGTAGGTGTAAAAAAAAGCATAAAGCTTAAAGCATAAGCCTTCTCTCTCTTTCGCCAATCTGCTGTCCATATAATTTGAATTAGAAGTGCACTTTCGATCAAGTGAAATGTAATCAAACGCTAGCTTATTTATACCCGACTGCTCAAGAAGTAGGGTAATGTTTTAGGGGTGTATGTAAGTAGGTAGGTACTTGACATTTAGGTTATATTTCTATTCAGAAAAAAGTTTATTAGTTTAGTAAATGTACCTACAATTATGTTTTTATTTTTTGTATAATTATCTCTGTTTTGGCGTAACTTTTCTGTATAATAACTATGGGAAAAGCCACCTGAAATACAGTATATGTATACGTATATGTTCGGAGCTAATGGTTCAAACTTATTTTGGACAAATATATGTCAAATAAATTTATTTGTATTTGATATTGCTATTTTTCGGAGTTTCCCTTTTGTAATTCTAGTCTCTGTGATAGGTACACATGTTTTTGACGAAGCCTCGGACACTAGGGAACGTATACACTACACTTAAAGTCAAGCCCATTTTGCGTTACTACCTTGCCGCAATAATACACGAACATTTCAGTAACATTGCCGAAGAAAATGGGAGGCAGTGTTATTATGACAAAGTACTACAGAGTTTGTAGCTTGTTAGTTGTTACTAGCTATTATTTCGCCAGTAATTGCCAATTACGTTACAATAGGCATGATGACGTTCGATGTTTCAGTTCGAATGACATACACGTAAATCAGACCATATCAATAAGCTGCGTACAGTTATTTTATAAATGGGGCAGATACATGCTTTTTTTTTTTTTTTTTTTTTTTTTTATGTTACTTGGTGACGAGACGAGCAAGTCGCTCACCTGATGTTAAGCGTCACGCTTGCCCATAACAGTTCAGTGCCACCCAGAATTTTGAACTTCAACAGTTCAAAACAATGCGCGGCAATGCATTGCGCTCGTCACCCTGAGATGTTAGATGTTTAATCTCTGTATGCCCAGTAATTACGCTGGTAACATTGCCCTTCAATCCGGAACACAGTAATGCTTGCACACTACTGCTTGGCGGTTGAATAACTGGCAAAGGTGTGGTACTTCCCCAGGCGGACTCTGCAAGAGAGCCCTACCACTACAAATGCATCAACAATAAAGTTTTAAAACTTTGTTAGTTTTAGGTTACAGTCTAAGACTGGGTGCACCACAATAGGTTGACCGACGACTTTGAAAATCGAGGGCAACCGGTTGTTGCAAGTAGCATGTTATCGGTCGGTGTGGCGCTGGTGTGGAGGTCTATGTTCAGCAGTGGACGTCTTCTAGCAGGGCCTTTATTCTCTATTGCCATAACTAGCTTGTTAAGCGCCATGTTAAGTTCACTCTGTGTTAGTCGCATGAAACGGTATTCTCTAAGTTTCTTAAACGCGCGATTCTTCACGTCTTGGTACGATTGGGAACCGCGTTTAAGTTTAGAGCATGTTATGACGTCACGCGTTGTTGGCAAGTTATCTTATGTGCAATAGAGAATAAGGGCCCTGATGTTGATGAAGAAGTCAAGTCGACATGGCGTCACTTTTTTGATCTCGACCCCGAATTCAGAATTCTAAGTTTTTGATGAACTGCATGATCACTAACGATCAGTCAAATGCAATTATGTTTCTTAGATCTTCTACACATAATCGTAGACCGTCTACAGCCGTAGGCTGTCTACATTCAAACCGACTATATTACATTCGAAGAAAAATTTTCAATTTTATTGTTAACTTTAAAAATTATTATTCGTATATAACATACACTCGTGGACTAGTCAATTTATAGTCATATTCATATTCATTTATTTGATAAAGCCGATTTACAAGTCAAAAAGAAATAATACTATTATTCTTAGTATTAAATTTAAATTTATTTTAATTTACAAATAAACAATAAATGAAGCAAAAATTACAACCACGGATTCATCCGCAAAAATTCGTCAAGTCAAAATACTAGTAGACCGTCTGCGGCGACTTGGGTATCATCATCATCAGCGTGAAGACGTCCACTGCTGAAAAAAATGGCACTTATTTAGCTTATATCCTAGATTAACACCGAGTACTTGTTATCCCGGAAAAATATACGATACAGGAAACCAAAGGGAGCTGCTAGTATTATATTATCCTAATCCTTTTGTATATCCTGTAATAATTATTACAGAACTTAGCCAGTTTTATAATTGATATTAAAATGAAAATTAATTAATAATAATATTAATATTAAAATGCGTGCGCTCTTTAGATCTAATTAATTTTCACTTTGACAAGACGGTAATCTTCGAGGAGATTGCTTAATTAATTTAGTTTTAACATATTATATTTTACTAGCTACCCGCCCCGGCTTCGCACGGGTATAATTTGAAAAATATAAACCTAAACCTTCCGTGAAAAATTATCTAAATGATTGTGTCTAAATGTCTTATGGTGCAAGCCGCATGAAAATCCGTTGGTTGTTTTAGAAGAAGTTAGCGGATAAACAGACAGACAGACAGGCAGACGTGGACAGCGACTTTATTTTATATATTTAAAGATTAAAAAAAAACAATAATCTATGGCCCTTTTCTATAGAATTAAAAATATCTAAAATCATAGTTAAAATTATATAACATGAAATTACATCACGCTGAATGTGCTGAGAATCACAGAAAAAAAAATACTTCTAGATCTCTTTTGTGTACTGACAACATATATTCATAAGAAGGTTGCTATATAAATTCTTATGTTATTGTTTTTGCTATCTTTAAGTAATCAGTAAAATGCAGTAGATCATCGATAGAGTCCACAAACCAGACGTACAGATGATTTTACCAGAAAGTATGACAATTTAAAAAAAAAAGCTTCATATTTTCTGGAATAAAAATGCACTATTGAGATTTTCTTGGCGCCATCCGTAAAATACTTATCATTGAGGAGTGTCGGTGACCATCTGTGGTCTTCTTCATCATTTCTACTTCACCAAATGATACTTTCTGAATGCAAATGCTTGACTTTTTAAAAATACCAAATCGCTATATGTAATATGTATAACTTTGATATTCGAGCAGTTCCCTCAACTTCATGAACCTATTATCAGAACTGGATTTTAAAAACGGGACCAATCTGGGAGTGTATCCTATCAAATAGAAAAAATAATTATGTAAATCGGTTTATAAATGACAGAGTTCTGAGGCAAATAAAAATAAAATAAAAAAAAGGTCAACTTGAGATCGTCCGACTTTTTTTGGAAGGCGGTTAAAAGGACACCAAAATCATTCAACCGTGGTCGCATAAAAATGATAACCGCTTATCTGCTGCTTCAGGTGGTTGTAAAATTAATAACTTTTATTGCACTGTCATCGATCAATCGTCAATCTAAATAGTTGAACCACGATGATCAATCACATGTTTTAAATGTAATATTAATTGGGATGAGACGGGACAACCAAAAAAGCGTGACGCATAATTTGGCTCAACGTGTCATTCAGCATGGTAATGCCGCCAGCATGCTGGGTACGCTGCCAACTGGTAGTGGGCTTGAACATTTGCATTAACTATAGACCTTTAATGGTCTCCGATTAATCCAACTGTTTTATGTAGGCTAAGTAGTTTAGGTAGTTGTAGTTTGTATGTATTTTGCTTAGTTTATAAAGGCACTTATACATAAGAGATGTCTATGATTTTTATTATACAACTGAAAATTTTATTTATTGTCCCTACTAGTATTATATATGCGAAAGTGTGCTTATTTTGTTCCTCTTCCTTGCATCAACAGAGCAACGGATCGACCTGAATTTTTGCATGGATATAGTTAGAGCCCACAGATCACACTGTCGCATTACGAGATTCGTTGTTCCTACAAAAAGTCACCAAAGTTCGAGGCGCGGCGCGGGTCGCGGGGAGTGCGACCGAGCGTTATCATTGGCTATCTCAAGGTTACGCCTACTCGCGCCTAACAATCAACCAGAGTAATTTCTTATAAGTGTATTTAGACTGATGCGTGGTGCGCTTCGAGTGTCCTAAATGCAGAATCTAGGGTGTGATCTGTGTTAAAGCCGGAGAGTGACACGGACTACTTTTTATCCAGGGGAAATTGCGGTTCCTGAGGGAATTGTCACGCGGGTTTTGCGGGGCGCAAGTATTTGTCTGTCTGTCAGTCAGGACAAAGCTGTTTATAGATATAGATTAGTTAAAACGTTACAAACACCACTTAAACTAATTAATTAAAGTAAGTAGAAAATATAATTATTAATATTTATTAAAGTTTTCTTATGGGAGATTAAATTGTGGTATTGTTAAATCGAACGAAATTACAGTCGATCAATCAATTTTATATAACTAGTAGTTCGCGCCGAACTGAGATCTCGCAACCCTTATATCTTCACAGCTCCTGGACCGATTCAGCTCATATTCGAACTTAAAAATTGTATTGAAATGAACTACTTGCCTACAAAATTTCATGCAGATCGGATCAACGGTTCGCAAGTTATCATCGGACAAATATACACACAAACATACATACATACAAATGCCGGTTTGTCCCAGTAAACTCTGAGACCTTCGCTTCGCTCGGTCAATTATAAAGGCAAAGTCGCAAATAAAACAAAACACAAAAGTCGAATTATACCCACAAATTCCATCACAATCAGCCCTCCTACCGAACGTCCCAAACTGGCAGCGTTACCGCGCTGGATGGCCAGCGAAATGTGCTGGGTAAGAAAATCGCCCGACCGAGGTTCCCGCCCCCTCACCACCAAGCGACGCCCCAGATCAGGATCGGTGCGGATTATTTATAATAGTTGAATACATTACAATACATTATAAATAAAATGCGCTGAAACTAGCAAGGAGCGTTAATGAGAAGCGCTGTGGCTGCCCAAAATCATATATAATATACATATATACAAATAATATTGTGCAATAATAATGTATGGTATTTATACAATTATTTATTTGTTTTTTGTGTACAATATTTTTTTTCCATAAATAAAATTTTGTCTATTGTCTATACACAAACATTATCTCGCACAAGCAAGAGCAAGGCATTTTTTTTGTTAGGCATGGTGCTCAAATTGTATAATGTACTAGCTGCGGCCCGCGGTTTCACCCACTATTCTACAGGAACGGTTAAATTTTGAAGATAAAAAGTAGCCTATGTGCTATTCCAGGAAATAAGCTACCCCCATACCAAATTGTATCCCAATCCATTCAGCCGTTACAGAGTTGAACGGGAACAAACACACTTACATACTTACACACAAACTCGCATTTATAATATTAGTGTGATAGCAATGCCAGAATTTGCTAGGTAGATGAAACAAATTAATTTTATTACTTAATTTTGATTTTGCCTTTATCATTTGATTTGAATAAATTAATTTTGACAATAGGTCATTCGTTATCATTCCACAGTGTTGATATTTCATTATAATATATTAGTACAGCTGATGCGGGGACCTGAAAAGATGACGCTCATGTAGTGGAACACTACAACTTAACGTGATTACACTATAATGCCTTGGTGAACGTACACTCGTACACCTCATGCTGAATCATCACGAATCACACGTGATGGACGCATGAAATTTCACTTAATATTAATGGTCGGGACGTTAAAATATCTTGCGTACAAGTACTTCTTTTAATATAAAAGTACTAGTAAAAATGGATATTGTTGACAGCATGATATGTGAATTATTTAAGTATACCTATAGATAAAAATGCTAATTTTCGTTAATCTAAAGCTTTAAAAGGCTTTAGGTATTCACCTCATTTACAAACGTTTGGATAGATTATAATTTTTTAATGCTACGTAGTGACGAGAGGAGCAATTCTCTCACCTAATGGTAAGCGTTACCTTGGCCCAATTCAAAACAAACCATTAAACGCATAATTTTAATACCCATCACCCATAAAAGGAAAACCAAAATACCAACACTGTAAAATTGCAAAATGTAGCGTCACTTCGGAAGTAAAGAGAAATCTAACGACACATGACTCGTCAAAATCGGTCAAGCCTACCTGCCAGCTGTAGCTTAATCAGGGTGAGGTTATACAGGAACACACAAACAACATACTTATATACGTACTTAAATAATTACATAAATACTAACAACGTCTTGGGGGTGTCCATCTGTAAGCTAGTTGCTTTACGGATGGGTACTTTCATCACGTTCGTCTCATTATTTTACTTTTCTGTGTACACATATTTTGGATTACAATCCAGTTCAGATTTTTACTTAAAATTTTGTATACTAATTAAGAAAATGATTGATATCTGTTTTGTGTACCACAAATAAATAAATAAATAACACACATACTTACAAACACCCAAAAACATTATCCTTCTTAGTCTGTCGGGGTTGTATCAAACTGTCTTACGTCATGACCATACGTGACACATCTCTTCAGTGAAATTTGATAGTACTTTATATCATTATGAGTAATATGACTTACGAAACTGTAGTTATATTTCGCAGCATTTATATAGACGACAAAGAAGAAGGACGCGACGCGATCTAGTTTGCGGCATCGCTGCATTTTAGTTCTTCGTTTAGGTCGTTAGTTCCTCAACGGACCAAGCACCGACGTTCCTAAAACTTTGGTTGGAGCACAAATTTGTAGGAACATCGGAGTTTAAAAAGGTTTGTTCTTTTATATAATATAATATAAAAAATATATAAATATCTGAGACATTTTTGCACACACGGTCATCTGACCCCAAACTATAAGCAAAGCTTGTAATATGGCTGCCAGAGACTGATATATGTACATAGATATTTTTAAATACATACTTATATAGATATTAAAACCCAGACATAGAACAAACACAAATATTCATCACATGAATGTTTGTCCTAGATGGGAATCGAACCCACGCCCCCAAACATAAAAGGTAGGTTCACTACCAACTGAGCCACCGGGGCAGTCATATAGATATATATATGTATACAGGTGGTCCAAACGGTAACGTCAATCCGAAAAATATAGGTTGTTCACACCGAGGGCTTCACGAAAATATCCCATGTATGTTGTTAGATTTTTCTTTCTTCTTTCTTTTTTTTTCTTGTTTCAGAGTAATGTTTTTTTTTAGTGTTTTTCAAATGAGCAGTTTAAGGATAGGTATAACTTTTTTTGGGTGGATTTTTTGAAGAGAGGTTTAGGGTGAATCCGAAAAACATCGAAATATCCACCCGTAAAAAGATTGTTTTTTTTAAGCTTAAAACCTTCCGTATAACCTTTATCCTTCCTTACCTTTAGCCTTTACCTGCAAAAATCAGAAGAAAATTTAAAAAAAAAAGTAAACTCCTAAACTAAGAAAAATCGTAGTACATACATGGGGAATTTCGTGTATTTCGTGAGCCCATATGAGGAACCAACTTTTTTCGGATCGACGTTTGGACTATCCTGTATATTTCCATGCTCATACTTCACGTAATTAGTCTTTTCGTATTTAGTAATTTAAAACGCAAAACCAAAATTCTTGCTTCTATAAACATAAACGCTGAAACTGTTTCTACCAATGACATCAAACAAAACTGCAAATGCAAAACAATACAAACACGACGACGACGACGACATCGACGCATCAAAACAAACCATTCAACGCGTAATTTTTTATACCCATCACCGCCGCTACCTGCCGCAAAAACGAAATGAAAGACTCGCACACTCATCAATAACCCGGAAAATACAAAAAGATAGGACCCTCTGATAACCCCAAGCCTCCAACATAATACCCCAATTTCGTAGTGTTACAAAAACCCAAATGAGCGTTTCATAAGCTCGGCAATCGCGCTTGAAGGTCCTCACGCGGTAGATCGCTTTTGGCACCTGTCCCACTACCGAAAAGCTACTTGTTTTTACAAGATTTTATATAGCTAGCAATGTATGTATTTATATTAAGTATAAATCTTGCAACTCAATTTTAGTCAATCGTGTTCAGTTAAGTTGAAATTTTTCAAGCCTGTCAAGTTCCGATGATAATACAATTATTATGACAGCGAGCTGATCTGGTGATGAATATGGAAGGTGGAAAATAGAATTCCTTAATATCTAACAGTAGATTGATGGAATTTGAAGTCAGCGGAGTCAGCTTACAGTACCATTAACGGATTTTATATAAGCTTGTCTGGAAAAATATTTTTTTCCATAAAAGCTTATTTTTGGCCTAAAGACTCTGGCATTAGGGCTAGCCGCTAGTACCAGTGCGAGTTGAATGCAGTCGGGGCCTGAGATGGAGAGTTCTGGAGCATCTCCCCCCGCCATCCACACGCCTCGCATCTCACGCTCGCATTACAGTGTTGTCCTTGACATGTATCGTACGCTCGATTTTTGCTTGCTTGTAGCTTAATACTCAAGATGTTTCTTGTCAGTTTTTACTTTAAAAAAAATACTGATTCGATTCCTTCAAGATCTGTCACAAAAAAAAAAGTGTTAATCTAGGATGTAAGCTACCTCCATACCAAATTTCATCCAAAACCCTCCAGCCGTTACAGGCTTAAAAGGGAACAAACACAGATACATACTTACCTAATAATACGGCCACTGCATGTTTTTGTCGATATCGATATGACTATCCCTAATTAGGTAACACATCACTGGCACATTCTTACGTTCGCTATTCAATTCGTGTGCCGACTTTACCTATTCGTTTCTACCTTGACTCGCTCGTCACTGCTCGCTACCCGGTGAGACAAGAGGCTAAATGCCTGTCACGCGGTAGATCACTCTTATGGCGAGGGATCCCACACGTGTCATTATTTCGCTGTGGGAAACATTTCTATAGAAACGCTTTGAATGTAAGTATTATTAACGTGAATGGTAATGACTTTTGACCTTTTCGCTAGGGTTTTAAGGACATCGTTTAGTTTGTATCAATCTATACAACCTTTATTTTACACGCATGCGTATGTTTTTTTTTCACGACAGACTGGAGAAAGTGCTCGTATATGCGTTTGAGGTTGTTCGAGTGTTAGTGATTTGTATTTCTGTTACTATTTTGCTCCAAAACGGCTGGATGAATTTTGATGCGATTTTAAAAGTAGCATGATTATAAATAGGTTTCATTTCGGCGATTCTTAGTGCTTACCCTCGGTATAACTCGCGGGCGTGGTGGAGGGCTTGGGCTATAAATATTAAAGATAATGGTACTATGCAATTGATCACGTACAAAACTCAAAAAACCAAGTAGGTAACTCTCGGCTATTTGCAGCAACCGTAGTAGCTCAGTGGGAGCACGCTTGCCTCACATTCGTGGGATCGTGGGCTTGAACCCGAGCGGGCCCCGTATCAATGAGTTCTTTGGAACTTACGTACGGATATATAGCACTGGCTTTCGGTGAAGGAAAACATCGTGAGGAAACCTGCTTATTTCCGGAGAAGAAATTCGATGGTGTATGTGAATCCTCCAACCCGCACTGGGCCAGCGTGGTGGATATGGCCCAATCACCCTTCGAAGGTAGGCTGATATCTCAGCAGTGGGCTTAAAGGCTGAAGCAGAAGAAGATTTGCAATAACTACATATTTTCATACCATATTTTCTATCCCGTCCCCTTGAAGTGCCCGTCACGTCGTAGATCAAATTTTTTGGGCAAATATGAAACGCGTGCCAACATTTTTATGTGCAGGCGGATGAATCATTGCCTCGTTCGAGGATAATGGGTACTCGTATCATTATTTTACAACTCCATCTCCTACAGATACAACTGAATGTGGTTATTACACAGACATTTTATTAATTGCAGAAAAAAGTTGCATCGGTTGTGAAAGGCGGACCCGGCGGCAGCGTTCCATTTGTGATGGCGTAAAGCCATGGACCCTTGAACAAAATAAAATAAAAATAAAAATAGGCTGCTGGTATTCTAATAAAGATTCTCTCTTCTCGTCTGGTCGAAGCAAACCCGTGAGCAAAATGCTGGCCTCTATTTTATTCACCCAAAGGTTGAGCATTGCAATACAACATGGTAATGGGGCCAGCATTTTGGGAACAATTCCCACTGGTAGCGGTCTTTTAGATTAGTTGATTTTATTTAAATTGTGTTTCTTTTCTTTTGTGTAATATGTTATTTAACGATGTCAAGAACTTGATTAAATTGAATTATTCAAATATTTCACAAAAAAAATAAAAATGATTTGACTGTTTCCTTTTTCTAATTGACTTCTTTTTTTCTTTTTTGTTTCTTTAAAAATATTGACAATGAGTAAAGGAGATAGCTCTGGTCTGGGAGCGTGGCCTCAAAATCTAATATCATCTTATCAGGGCAAGCATAAGAAACTTTTCTAAAAAAATATATGTATTTTTTATATTTCTTGCACCTCATTAGTAGATTAGAGATCTGACGTTGAGTTTTTTTTTTTTTTTCTATCGTATAGTTACTGTTAGGAAGGAAAACACGATTACATAACATTTTTGCGTCAAAAAAAGCATTGAAAAAACCTCAACATGCACACAGTTGTCGCTGGGTCTCTCGCCTGATTACTCTAATATAGTGAGCTAATAATTATTTCTAGGCTATGGGCTCACAAAATTTTGATTGATTGTCTGTTTTTTTGTTGTTATCTATTTTTGTTTTAATAAAACGGGAATACTCACGTTAAATTGAGTCGATTATTCCGACTATAGTTTCGATCACATTCGGTGATCTTTATCAAGGAATGCTCAGCGAGACACGCGCGTGACCTCGTCTTGCCTTGCACGCTTAACGTGAGTATTCCCGTTTAAACCACGTCAGTTTTCATAGTTATCTACCTATTTGTTTTTTACTAGCGCGCTAAAGTCATATTCTTTTATCTGCGCGCAACAGTGTATAGCGCTATGTTTTAGAATAGCCTTATGGCTTAGTGTGAGGATTTCCGCCTTCTGAGCTGTAGGGTGTGGGTTTGATTCCCACCCAGGACAAACCTTTGTGTGATGAATATGGATGCTTGTGATGAACATGGTCTGGGTGCTTACATCATCATAAGTTATTACAAAAAAAAAAGTATTTATGTATTCTATCAGTTATCTGGTTCCCATAGTACAGGCTTGCTTAGTTTGAGGCTAGATGGCGCTGTGTGTGAAAAACATCCACCAATATTTCATTTCACTAATACTTTTCCTCGAATTAGCCCCTTAACGCCACATGATTATTAGTTCCCAATAAAGCAACCTTTTAAAAGTAGGTAAACTCTTAACCTATTTCAGTTGGGTTGGTGCCAAAATCGGTAACTTGAGAGGCGAGGGCCTGAACCCTTCAGGTCAGTGACAATACTTTATTATAAAGAAATATGTACGAACAATTTTCAGCGGCTTTCATTTCGAAACTCCGAGACTTCGAAAATCCCAGATGTCGAAAACTCAGGTCCGAGGTCTCGGCCAATCGCCACTGTGAGACGCTGCTGTCTATAAATTATTGTTCCTCATTGGACAAATTTGTATTTTTTTTTGTGACGAGACAAGCAAGTCACTCGCCTGATTGTGCTTCACGCATAAAAGCTTAACTAGTTTGGGAACCGTTGAATTCATCATAATTTCTGTTAAATTATGTCAAAATTAAATAACTTGATTTGATTGATTGATAACATAGCAAAGCTGCAAAGCAAAAATAAAAGACTGTTACAGAAGCAGTGAGCTGCGCTCATATATTTGATACAACCCAATATATTAGACTTTAAACCTCTTTATGAGTAAGTTGACAAAAATGGTTAAGGTTGACAAAAGGCACTGACCCCGGAGTCTGTGAAGCTAAGCAAAAAAAATAATTAAGAAAAACTCTTTATGACCAGTTCCTAAAACGCTTCGCAGTATCTGTTTGTAAATGGTGATTGTCCAATTTTTTACATATATTATGTCAGTTCAGAATCGTGTACATACGCCCTCCCAAAGTATATTCTTCGTTTAACCGAACGAAATTTGTGTTGCCAGTGATGACATATGGAACTGAAACGTGGTCCTTGACTACTGGCCTTTCGGAGAAACTCGGAGTCACACAGCGGGCAATGAATTGGCTCGGGGTTTCTTCGCGCGATGAAATCCGAAACGAGCATATTCCCCGAAGAACCAAAGTCACTAATATAGCTTTCAAAGTTTGCAAGCTGAAGTGGGAATGGGCAGGCCACATCACTCGAAGAACCGATAACCGATGGGAAGAAAAGTTCTTGAGTGGAGACCACGAACCGGAAGACGAAGCGTAGGCAGATCTCCCACTACCGACGACATTGTGAAAGTCATGGGGAACCGGTGGATGCACGTTTTCGGTCGGTGTGGCGGTCTAAGGGGGAGGCTTATGTTCAGCAATGGACGTCTTCTGGCTGATAATTTAATTTAATGTAACCGAACAGCCAGATCAGTATAACTCGGTGAACCAAATTTGTTTACCTAGTACCAAATGTCTTCTTTGCCACATTTAAGAACAAGGATAAAAGGTTGAGAGTACTGTTTGTCTGGTCGGTTACCGTCCTCGCGACTCCGAGACAGATCTCCTTGCCTTTAAGTCTGTCATCAACAGGCTTTGAAACTTGATACTGTACAGCTCACTGGAGAAATTTCTCTGCTAATTTAACTTTAATTTAAGTTTGTACCTACTTATAGCAGCTATAAAATGCCCATCAGGGCCGTGTTCAGTAAGGATGTACTTCATACTTCGTTTTGCATGAACCTAGTCTAATATTTAAGAACACAACTACTGATCACAGGCTATTCCATAGTGATACCGCAGTATGAGATTGTTGTTCCGACAAAAAGCACCACTGGGTGGTAAAAGCGTTGCGAAGATTGAGATCATGGGTATCATTGATTGTCCTAAATATGTAAAATCTGGGGTCAACATTTCTTCCATTCATGCCACAAGACAAACTTAAGTTTTTCTTTAAATTATTCTATGTTTGTTTTATTATTGTTTTAAGTTAGTTTTAAGCTTAAACTATGGACCATGGGTGGGCGAATTGGGGTAACCTGTGATGCCCACCCAATGAAAAATAAATTATAAATAAATAAATAAAGAGTTTATCTATCTACATCTCTCTCTTTATCTTATCTATCTCTCTCTATATTTATCTGTCGAATTTTAATTATAATTAATTTTAAATTTGAGTGAGTTGACATTGTTATGTTATTTATTTAATTTCAATTTCATTAGAAAAATATGTTTTTGTGTGTACTGGTTTGATAAATATATAAATCTATTTCTCTCAAGATTGCGCCTGCTCGCCTTAGCACTGAAACAGCGAAATTGAATCTATGTGTACTTTGACCAATGCGTGGTGCGCTTCGATCGTCCCGAGTCCGGAATCTTTAGGGGATAATCTGTGCTTGTAACGTACGAAACATGAGTACCTTTTCTCGTACGTTTTAGAACATAATTTATTTTTGTACGCATGCAATTCTTTTTATTACACGAAAATGAAACGACGTTATATTCAGACTGAAATATTAGTACGTCTTCGTAGTAATTCTTTTATTTCACAAATATAATAAAATAAACAATGTTTATTATCTTGAACATAAAAGCAACGCATGTTACCTTTAAGCCTTTATTTTGCGCAGTTTTAGAACATACCCGGGTATATCCTAAAACTGCGACCAGCTCCACTCGAGGACATGCAGCAGCGTCCTTTTAGTAAACAGTGAGAGTTCTACGACCCCTAACCGCCTGCGAAGTGAAGGGATTATGCAACAAACGTCGAGGCTTTCGTTCAGCGGCGCCTTCTGGCTGATGATGATGTTACCTTTGATGGGTAAACAGATTAACATTTTTTAGACATAGACATACAAGTACATTACAAGCCATAGCGCTAAAAAACTGTCCGAGCGGAGCGAGTGCCTCAGAGTATACGACAACAAATTGGCGGTTGTATGTTTTTTTTGTACCATAATGACTCGCAAGCCGTTGATCAGATTTTAATGAAATTTTGTAGATAGAAAAAAAAAATGAAATGAAAAAATTTGAAAAAAAAAAACAAATTGAAAATTTGACGTTGTTTTTTCTTTTGTTTTCGCGGGTAACAGCTACTTTATTATAATAATAATACTTTTAGTCTATTTACCGATATCTTACAATCACGCATTCAATATTCAAATCCCATTCGGTTGCGTTGGTAACTAAGTTTCCAAACAGCTGTGAGAGAGTATTTTTTCATCTTTCTTGGCAACCATAAATACGTGGTAAAAAAAGATATATGTTAAGTATTGAACGGTATTTTGCGTATTTATTTCAAAGAGGAAGCGCATATAAATGCCGAGAGCAGGGTTATGGGTACGGTTGAAGATCGATGGATCAAAGGAAAATATGTGAGATGTTTGCGGGATTCGAGAAATATTTTTTTTATTGACGTGAGGTTTAGTTGTATTTTTTAAGGATTCTACTCGAGCTTGAGAAAGGTGTATTTTCTCAAAGATCTGTTGGTTTCGTATTTATTTTAAGGGATCTTATAATTAAGCTACGATAATTCTTACACAGCTGGTTTTTTTAAACATGGTGAATAATCAATTTGTCAATGTAATCAATCATGGTGAATCAGTCTTTAATTTTAAAAATAAATATAATTAGTAAACAGAAATCTCAAAACTCAATTTTTTTATTGTTTTTATCTCCTCCAATATCTTTCCCGTACGCATATGGGAACAGGTTCGATTACTTTTTAACCGACTGCCAAAAAAAAGAGGTTCTCAGTGCGATAGTTTCATTCTCATGTTTGTTACCCCATAACTCCGTCATTTATACACCGATTTGTAAAGATCTTTTTATATTTAAATAATATTATATTAATATTTTCATTGACAAGTCAAGCGTTCGCATTCAGAAAGAACCATTTGGAGAAGTGGAACTGATGGAGATGGCCACCGGAACTCCTCAATGATACGTATTTCACAAGTGGCACCAGGATAATCTCGATCATCATAGTTGAGCGATTATGACGAAGCAAATTGAAATAAATGGTTCTGATGAAGTTTTTTTTTTATTAGTTTTTAAAAGAGGAAAATGCACAGAAGGTATTCCAGAATTAAAAATAATATACTAGAATATTGAGTCATTGGCTTATAGTTACTACATAAGTACTTATAGTCAATATAAGCCAATCACAGGAACGTAAGGGTTGGAAGTTGGAATTATCAATTTTTTTCATTAATTCCACAAATGATTTATTAGTTATATAAAATTTCAAGTAAATCATATTATTTCACAACAAAAAACTATCTCAGTCATAGTTCCGGTCAACAATTCCACGTTGGATGTATATTTAAATAAATACCCTGTGTATTACCCGGAATCTCTCATATCCTCCAAACTCCTTTACGCGACGCTATCAGACAGCAGGCGTTATTAAGGGAGGCTTATGGTGGGGCGAGTTCTATCTACGATTTATGTTCCTCCCTTCGTGACGATAGTGACAATATAACGGCCTTGTGGGGGTAAGAGCTAGTTCGTGTCAAACTAGCTCTTACTTCGACAGCGAGGAAAAATACTTAGCTTAAATCCATAAAGTACAGAGTGCTTAGTGCGAGTTTTGGCAATTGCGTTTACCTCTTCGATCGCGTCAACGTTACCTGTGACTTTAATGAAATAGAGGTAATACTAATAATAATAATAATAATAGTTTTATTACCAAAAACAAATAAATATTACAACAATTTACTAGGCCCCAAACTAGGCTGAGCCTGTATTTTGAATGTTGGAGGTGTTTACCTGCGTTTATCTTTCCGTACAAATACAATCCGGGGCTGTTCAAGAATAGCTAATAGGTACTTCCTAGGCAAGCGTGGTTATGAACCTTGATTGAAGTATTTAAACACCAAAAAAAGTGAGCAAAATCTGTAAAGCGCGTATAACTACAGGAAGAAATCGACAATAAAATACAAAGTCAAAACTTTGTAACCCAGATCGAAGTAAGAACGTAACTTTATGTAATCTATGGCCCGCCGTCGCTTCACAACCTTGCCCTCGCCATCCATCTTCCACGTCTGTCACCATCGATGGAAAAACGTCTCTTGTGACTTATACAGGGTTATAAGGAAAGGGAATGCAAAGCCGAAAGGGGCTAATAGTATTCATAATTGTGAACAACTTTTACTATGGGACAAACATGAAATCGACGGGGAAAAAACAGCTATTACATACATTCTGTCGAGTGTATAAATTTTTCTATGGAACAGCTGATATTTTTTATCGATTTCAGGGTTGGTCCCATAGTAAAAGTTGTTCATAATGATGAGTACTATGAGCCCTTTTCGGCTTACCATACCGTTTCCTTATAACCCAGTATAGCTTTACAAATAGACTGACTTCCCCTTGTTTGATTATCTGCAGAAAAAGTTTTGAATTCGATTCAGTCTTCTTATCTTACGTACTTGGTTGGTAGCCGGAAAAGATCGCTTTGTGCGATAAGACCGGTAATTAGAAATGCTCATTTATCATATTACAAAGCCTACGCAATCGTGAAATGGTAATAAACAAAGGGATCTACATTTGCATTTGTAATTATTAGTGTAGTCCGTTTTGCATACCGATATATTTTGCATTATTTGAATATTGCGCACGGAAGTATTTTTCGAAAATAGTTTAGTTTTGCTAGGCTTACAGATACATTCGCTCCGATGCCGAGCACTATAGTACGGCATTGGTGTCCCTGCTTGACTTAAGAGACTGCTAAAGGGAAACTTTGGGTTCGGGGGTAGATATAGGGGTCCAACAATCTACCTAAACGAGCCCAGGGGAGAACGACAGCGTCGAGTGGCTGACGCTATCGTAGGCGGACGCGTCTCACAGCTCGTAGCCCTCTGTCAAGCCCCAAGGTAGGCCACCGGGGGAGTGTTTTAGTGGTAGTGAGTTTATACATAGCCCAGCTGAACATTAAAGCATGTATCGTGTGAAGACTTCTCACTATACAAAAAAAAAGTATATAAATAAATACTTTTTTTCGATTCAAAATATTTCGTTTAAAAAGTTTATTACTGAAATGGAAAACGATTGAAATTCTTACTACCATACAATTTTTCCTCTCCATACAATTAATACATTGTTTATGAATAATTAATTCACAAAATCCCTCTTCAATATTGTCGATAATGAATAGCAAACAAGCAAAATCCATACAAAAGATTTCTCACACAGACAAACAACTTTACAAACAGTCGTCTATCGTACAGCGCTTGTTTTATTTGTATCGATAGCAACTCGGGTTTATTGCGTCTCTTCGCTTTATAGCGGGATTCGTCAACGCTAACACTGTGAATTATGTACAGAAAAACAACTAGCTTCTAGCGCGTAAGAAATGTGATATTGCTTTATTTGACAGCCTCGGTGGCTCAGTTGGTAGTGAACCTACCTTCTGTGTTTGGGGGCGTGGGGTTCGATTCCCATCTAGGACAAACATTCATATGATGAATATTTGTGTTTGTTCTATGTCTGGGTGTTAATATCTATATAAGTATGTATTTAAAAAATATATATGTACCTATATCAGTCTCTGGCAGCCATATTACAAGCTTTGCTTAGTTTGGGATCAGATGACCGTGTGTGCAAAAATGTCCCAGATATTATTTATATTTATTTATTTGCCGACGACACATCTTTCAAATTCAAATTCATATTTTCTTTATTAATGACAACAGGGGTCACATTTGGTTTCTAAATACAACTTTATACAAGGGTTAGTGAGACTTATAACAAAATTATTATCCTCATTACATAATAATTGTAGTCGGTACATGAACCAAAGAACTCTTGTAAGACTGATCAATGGTTCTTGTACTTACGTGGCACTCCACGCGGAATCATGACCCGCACTAAATGCTTAATGACAGGCGTATTGATGTCCTCACCCACTACCTTAAGGATGCCGTTGCTACTGCCTCGTACCCTCTTCGCTAGTGACGCCAGTTTTTTCCTGATGATGGCATGAAAACCGTCAGTATTCGTTTGCGCAAACATCTCCGAGGCACTACAATACCGGGGAAGTTTCAATAACATCCTAAAAATATTATTGTACTGGATGCGTAGGGTGTTTAACAATTTTTGGTACAGTTGAACCATAGACCACCCGTGTTACAGTCCCTGGCAGTACGCCTTGAAGAGTGTAATTTTGACCTTTTTTAAATTTTTCTTTGTTATTTAAAGTGAATAGAAAACCCTGGATGTGTCACGAATTAATATGTCTCTCAGCTTAATTGAAACAACTTAGCTTTGCGTGAACAATTTAAAGCTAAAATCCGAAGAAAACTTAAAGTGTAAAATTTACTTTGACAAGTAAGCCTTCCCTATATATGTTTAGTGAGACTCTTAATTTATCAGCAATAACGAAGTTTCTTGGCATCACCTTGGACAGTAACTCCAGTGGGGAGTTCTATCCGGTAAGCTGAGTTCTGCAGCATATGCGGCGCGGAAAATTAGAGAACTCTCAGATGTTACAACTGCAAGAAATGTATACTTTTGTTATTGAGGAAATTCGTCGAAGAACCATAATCACCGATATAGCTTTCAGAGTTTTGCAAACTCTGAAAGCTGAAGTGGCAATGGGCAGGCCACATCACTCGAGGAACCGATAACCGGTGGGGAAGAAAGGTTCTTCAGTGGCGACCAAGAACCGGAAGACGCAGCGTAGGCAGGGCATTGTGAAAATCGCGGGCAACTGGTGGATGCAAGTGGCACGTTGTCGGTTTTTGTGGCGCTCTAAGGAGGAGGAAAAAGCTTCACATTTCACTGCGATTCAGAACTCGCTACATTACAACTGTCAGACTATAGAAAACGTCAAAAAATGCACAAAAATGGAACAACGCCATCTAGCGAAATCTATGAAGTAACTTTGCCTCACTTTCTGGATGTTTGTTGCGTTATTACAGATAAACGGCTGAATGGATCTTGATAAAATTTGATAAAGAGTTACTGTATATCACAAAGACGGATATAGGATACTTTTTTATATCCACACGAACGAAGTCGCGAGCAACATCTAATTCTATATAAATTTAAAATGTTATTTCTCTGTTCGTTTGATACTCTGTAGCGACAGTACGGAGGAAGTTTCGACTGATGGGATTGGAATGAAACTTACGAACGGCTGACATATTGGGCTATGAGCCATAAATTGGGTATGGGCTTTTTTCCCACGTTACGTATTAGGTACTTGTACAAGATTGTGTGGAAATGATCTTTATTAAGATTGTCTACTTACTTTGTGAAGACTAGGTGACAATTAGGTTGTAACCTCGGTTGGTATTTCCATCACAGAGATGCATCACCTTGACGACCTGTCTGGCTGCGTGGTAGCGGCTCAGTTGGAGTAGAAGGGCCGGGTTTGATTTCCGTCCGGCCAAAATTTTGAATATTTGTTATAGGAGCTATAAGCATAAAGTTATATTTGTTGTGTACTTTCTTATATAAATTCGTTTTATTATTAACATCCTCATCATCCGTTGCTCTAGAGTTCGACTACTATGCTTCCAAGTTGAGATGTATCTATATAACATCAGAGCAATAAAGAAGCGGAACAATATTTATGTAATAACCCTCGGGATTCTGAAACGTTTGTTAACTTTGACAACAGATTAATTCTAATGCTGCCTTTGTCTGGCACTAAGCAAATGACAAAGACAGTAATAGCAATAGCAAGACCTAACCTGTCGTCAAAGTTAACAAACGTTTCAGAATCCCGAGTAACTTCTCTTTGTGAAACGAGAACACAAAAAAAAAAATAATACATGTACATATTGTATGTACGTACGACGAAACAAAGAGTGCAAGGCAAGATGAGGTCGCGCGCGTGTCAAGCTTAGCATTCCTTGATAAAGTTAACCGATTGTGATCGAACCTATAGTCGGAATAACCGACTCAATTTAACGCGAGTATTCTCGCTTTATTAAAACAAAAAGAGTTCAAAAATGAATAAGCGAATTTTACAAAAGTTAGCAACAAAAATAAACTGCCAAGTTTTGAACCGTGCGAACCACTTCCTGCTCGGGAAGTATACAAAAATTCACCAAATCACGAATGAATAATGAATCTTTGAAACATTCCTTCGAGTTCAGAATACATTAAATCCAATGTACACAGTAAGGGCTGTTCAAACAACTGGTTCTAAACGAGCGTCTAACAGCTGCTGGCCGCTGTTATCCCTACGATTTTCTAGATTTTCTGCACAGCATAAGTCTTTTTTAATAATAATAAAGCCTTTATAGGTCCACTAGCTTCTGCCCGCGGCTTCGCCCGCGTTTTCCTGGGAAACTAGTCCATTGAGTTACTACGAAGGTTAATAATTATACTTATCACACAGAAACTATATATTTTACCTAAATACAAATAGCTTATGTGTAATCCATGCCATTAGCTACCCCGAAAACAAATTTCATAAAAATATGTACAGCCGTTATACAGTTAAAGAAAAACAAACATACTATTACCAAAATTTTAAATATTTTTGATACTAACGGGAGCTAATTTTGAAAAAACTGTGATACCCGAATTTTTGAGTATCCATATCCATACCAAGTTTGGTATCAATCGAATCAGAGAATAAAAAGTTTCATACAAATTCAATTCCTCATTTCACCCTCTTAGGGGTTGATTTTCGAATTCCTTTCTTAGTGTGCGTTTAAATCCCTAAAAAAATACCCTCCAAAAATCAGGACTATACGTCCAGTGATTTAGGCTATAGGTTGTCTACAGATCAGTCAGTCAGTCAGGACAAAGCCTTTTAAAGGTATAGATGTACTTAATTGACATGTACATATAAGAAAACGAAGTTATACTAAGTAGATATTTACGACATGCTGATTCCAGGTTTATATTCGTTGGATTTCATCAATTCAGCGATCTTTAGGTCTCTCTTTGCTCCTTGTTCCGCTTGGACTCGTCCATTCGGTGACTCTTTTCGTCCGTCTTCAGTCTGTAATCCGGGCGATATGCCCCGCCCATCTCCATTTAAGCCTTTATGCGTGCTGCCCTGCGTCTATTAATTTAGTTTTCCTGCGAATGTCTTCGCTCTCGCGTTTATCAGTAAGTTTAATGCCTAGGATTCTTTTTTCCATAGCGCGCAGGCACGCAGGCACGTTTCTCTTATGCTTTCGCTCCACACGTTGTGTATTAAGCCTGTGTCAAGTATTGTAATATCTCAAGTGAAGTCAAATATTTCGCAATTAAAATAAGTCTCAATCATTATAGTCTAAGTCAAGCAAAGTAAGTCACGATGTAGTCCACGTCATGCCAAGTAAAGTGGGGGAGACTTTACTAGAGGTTTCAATGGAGTTTTGGAAACAACACGAAGAGTCACGTTTCGCAACATTATACTATTCACCGACACTCGCGCACGTTCACGAACACTTAATGGATAAAAATCCACCATTTTTACACATTAACACTCGAAATAGCACAAGTTTTGCAAAACTGAAGTCTATATTACCTTTAACTAATTGATGGAGCGAAGCGAAGGCCCCCAAGTCCTCGGGAATATGTCGGAGTTCGTGTATTTGCATAAGCGTGTGTATATATATATCCGACGATAACTTGCGAGCCGTTTGTTAGTCCGATCTTTATGAAATTTTGTAATCAAATCGTGGCGTTTATTCTGATGTAACACTCACTAAACTAACCTAATCTGACAAGAATAAAACTATCTGAGACTCTTTTCATTTCGATATGACAGAAAAGGATGACAACAATTTTATTTAATTGTAGAGCTGTCAAATTTAGTTTCGTGTAGAAAATGGCTCAACAGAATCGACACCAGCTTACACCTAAGTCATCAGCTCATCAAGTTACCTAATCTGAAGTCACAAAAGAATAATTTCAACAGTGTTTGTTGTGTCGCTTTAATACTTATTTTGTTTATATATTTTTTTTAATATTATTTTGACCTAATGTTGAGGACTTCAAGAAAACCATCAGTGCCTTTTCAAAGATATTTCCTTTGAACCAAATAGTCAACCCTGTTTTTATGATGATAATAATTAATAATCACACTAATATTATAAATGCGAAAGTTTTTGTGCAAGTGTGTAAGTAGGTAAGTGTGTTTGTTCCCGTTCAACTCTGTAACGGCTTAACGGATTTAAATGAAATTTGGGATGGAGGTAGCTTACACGCTGGATTAATACTTATTTATTATTTACTTATTAAATATATATAATTATTTATTTTCATCGCAGTAAAATATTCGGTTTCTGTAGAATAGCGGGTGAAACCACGGGGTGCAGCTACTACGAAATAAAGATAAGAAGTAAGTTTGGTGTCGGTACAAGAAGTTTTGTGAGTGTGTGCGCCTCCTTTTTGTTTTGTTAGTTATTAAGTTACTGTACCTACATTCATCTTTAGCATGTTACGATAAGGCAAGCCTCGAATCATGGAAGTAATTAAATAAAAAAAACTTCTAAATACGAGGAGTACTACGTACTATCATATTTTGAAACGAGAACAAGTTTGTATGTATGACTTTTTAATTAGGTTGGTACACTGAAATCGGCAGAAGAAAATAATTTATGTCAAATGACTACAATGAAAATGAAATTCAAATGAGTGATAATTGAGTGAGCAAAGAGAAATATTTTAAGAGGAATAATGTTATATTAGTACCTATTAAAATATGAATTTATATTATAATTGAAATTAGGGAAGGGAACCCTTAAGTTTGACCTGCGATACTTATTTTTATATGATCAAGCTATCGTGTTTTATTCGTTGCTTCACTTTAGACCTTTTTTTTTCACTTATGACCAGGGGCTTTATCTTGCAACTCTGGTGGAGAAAATCATCGCATGCCGTTGCGCCAACTTACTCACCATGCGAGCGAGCATGATAACAAACGAAGGCCATCGCTAACAGAGTTACATGATAAAGTCCCTGGTTTAAATAATACTGAAATGAAAACCACAAATCTGATATAATTTAAATATTTATTTCGTAATGTCACTTGGAACAACGTAAGAGCGAGCGGCGGAGTCCCCTGGACTCGCGAGCGACCTCGCCGCGGCCTTATATACTATGTTTAACGCGTAAAAAAACAATTCAACATCATCTATTCCGTTATATATATCTTTATATATTTACATCTCTCTCACTAAACGTATTTACATTAACCACTAAGTATGTATAACATACAGAAAGCGAAATATAGTACAGGAAGAAACACAGTTCATCGTCCATAGTCTCGTTTCGAGACTTAATTGTAAATGTAATAGTAACATCTTCGTTAGAATTTTTTATTGCGCCCGCGCCGGTGCGTTCCGAATAGGATCCGAGCGAACGCCTGGCGGAAATCTGGGCTAAATATCGTGTAGATCACAGGGTTCAATGTCGAGTTGAAGTAACCGAGCCAGAGGAAGAAGCTAGCTAAATAATCACTGATCACACAAGTTTGGCAAATGGGCATGACTAGCGCCATTATGAAGAAAGGTAGCCAGCAGAAGACGAACGCTCCCGTGATGATGGCGAGCGTCTTTGCGGCTTTTCTTTCTCGTTTCGCTTCGAGAGATTCTTTCTTTTCTTTGTGAGTCGGAGCGTGGACTATAGCACGCTCCGTTTTCGACCCATTCGTGACTGTCGAGGAAGACTTTTCTGGAGATACTGACACCTTTTCATTAATCGTGAACGCTGTCGTCCGAGGCTCTTCATCTAAGGTATCCACTGTCGAAGTGCTTTGCCCTTCAGTGAGTAACAGCGCTGCTGCCAACGTCTCCGCTCGCGTTCTTTGATTGCACTTTTTAAGGTTAAGGAATCGTTTTTTGACAAATCGCCTGTCCCGAGCTGGTTGGATGGGCTTCCCGACGGGAGCAGCACCTTCAGCTGATGTAGGTCGAGGAGGAGGGGGCTCTCGCCTTCTCCTAATGCGTCTTCTTGCTGTTTGGAAGATCTTCCAGTACAGGATCAGGATTACTGTCAACGGCACGTAGAATGTGGACATTGTCGCGAAGATCTGGTAGGCGAGATCTTGGCTAACGAGGCACTTTTGTTGCTGGATGATTCTGGCGTGATAGTCGGGGTCCTTCCATCCGAGCTGCGGGGCGACTGACACCACCAGGGAGGTCGTCCACACCAGAACTATCATGGTGAATATCCGCCGCTCGTTGCGGATGTGGATGTAGTCTACGTTAGTCACAGCCCAGTACCTGGAAAAGTTAATAGTCAAAGTTATGAACCAATGTGTTAATAATTATACTAAATACGTATAAAAAACCGAGACTATTTTGGATTGTATCATTTGAAATAGTACAGCAAAACGTTTGGCGTTAAATATTTTGTATTATGTTTTGTAAAAGTAGTTGGTTTTGGATTTAAATTATTGATGTTTGTTAGGCCTACGCTTTCTTCTGTGGCAGATTCATTAAAATACTTAACAATATTTCATATAAATATTTCCACCGCTCAATTGCAGTTGTAGTTTTTATACTAATACAGGTTTTCTTTTGCGACTGGTTCTTGCGAGCGAGGCCGAGGCTTGCGAGAGTAACAAATGATTGTATTCCACAAAAGAGGTATAGGTTGTATTCGTTCTTGTCTTTGTGTTGTAGGTGAACATAATAATACGTAGAACTGTAAGTAGGTAATAAACTAAACGTTTTGTTCATATTCTAAAGGCTTTACTGATGCTCTGGTTTGTGATTTATTTATTATCATATATTTACCTATCAGTAGCAATAGCAACAAGATGTAAAATGGAAGCAGAACTGCAGAGCACGTCGCTGGAGGTCCACATGTCGCATAGCTCCGGGCCCAGGATCCAGCCTTGGCTTACCTGAAACAATGAAAAAATTATAATATGCGTTTATAGTAACCTTTTTTTTTTTTTTTTAGCTAGTTTTGCTTTATTTATATTCAATATCAATAACTTAAATAACATTAAATAGTAAATAAATTAAAATAAACTCTAAGTAAAAATAATCATAAATATATATACAACTTAAAACTAACCCTAATCTAATAAACCGCTACCAGCAGGCATCGTGCCCAAAATGCTGGCCGAATTGCCGCGTTGAATAGCGATGGCGATTCTTTGGGCAAGGTAGAGGCCAGCATTTTGGTCACGAGATGCTTCGACCAGACGCGATGATAATTCTATAGTTGATATATACGTTTATAGTTGATTTTACAGCTTATAGATTAGTCTAAGTACACTTACTACACAATCTGGCCATAAGTAATCTGCAATTTGCTGTCCAAAGTTCATTATTAGATTATAAGATAACTAGCTTGCCCGCACGGCTTCGTTCGCATAGGTAAATAAAACAACCCATTACATGTCTATAGGGGTTGATTTTCGAAAAATCCTGAGACACGCATGTCTTAATTTTTTATGTGCTAATTATACAAGCCGAGTTTCATTGCTTTTTTTTTTAATTTCCATAGAAACTTTTGGGGTCCATTTTATTTTATTTCGCAAAATCCGTTCTTATTGTGCACTTAGATCTTTTGTGAATTATTGACTACAAATTTGACATCTCTATCATAAGCGGTTTGATCTAAGCGTTGATTCCTAGAAAAGGGTTTTGGATATATACAGATTGCAGTTATAACCTTAGTCTGTCTTTTTCGCTACAACCTTCTTCAAACAAGTCCGAAATGGCAAGTAATAGTTCCGAATATCAGTCATTTGTTATCCTTCGAGCTTGTGCGAAGGAAGGAAGCGTAGATCGCTAGACGTCCGAGGCCCTTCGCCATATCAAACATAACAGCTGGTTCCGGTAGATAAAGCAGAAAGGGTCCGAGTGGGAAACCGCCGGGAAAGTGTTATGTTATCAGAGGGTAGGTAAAGATAATTTTTGAAGGGTCGAAGGAAAAGTTGGATCTATACAAAGGTTTTTTTTTTGCTTGAGGTTGTCATGGTTACCTCTTTACTATAGTTAACGCATTGCCATCTGAGTCGTCGAGTAATAAACGCCAATGACGATAGGAATGTGCAACGGAATGCAATTTGACATCGATACGTATGTACCTGCGATCGCACGTTCCATGAGTCATTGTGACTTTCATTGACACAGCCACTGACTAAATTGACACAGATGAGGAAGATTCGGATGAGGATAATTGAATATCTGAGAAATATACCTAGAGACAAAAAAACGGCAATTTTCAGGGTCACAATACGATCTACTTTGTTATTGAATTACGTCTAAACAAACATTTATCAAGATATCACAATAATCTAATTTGTATCTGTAACTAAAAAAAAAAAACTTACATGTTACAAACTTTTACTTTCACATAGCGAAAAATTATATATCATAATCGTATCAAGTTATCGATATGCACCTCTATCAATCTTACGCACATCACTATAAGTACGACGGGTACCACTCCTGTAAGTACGAGCGAGATAGACAGATAAAAATGATTTATGACCCAACGACTCGGGTGATAATGCGTTTGCTATAGTTGTAACCTAAATAAAGTTTCACTTTACTTGTCTCAACTGAAATATTGACTTGGTACATAACTTATACAACTTGCTTATAACGAACATGGTGCTCAGTAATATTTTTTTCAGCTAATTACATATTTTTATTATAATTATTTATACATATATTTTAGTACTTGCTTCGGCAGTACATATACTAAAATTGGGACGATTCAGAGAAGATTACCATGGCCCCTGCGCACGCGCAAAGTCTGTTTATAAATTATGTAAAATTTGTGTGTGAACAATAAAGAGTTAATCTATCAATCTATCTAAAATCGTGAAGAGCTTCATATTTTTTTGGAAGTCACGGGTAACCGGTGGATGCAAGTGGCACGTTATAGGTCGGTGTGGCGCTCTATGGGTGAGGCCTATGTTCAGCAGTGGACGTCTTATGGCTGATGATGATGATGATTATTATTATTATTGTTTAGCCTTGTGCCTTAGTGGGAGGATTTTCGCCTTCTGAGTTGTAGGTTGTGGGTTCGATTCCCTCAGTACTTATGTATTCTATCAGTTATCTTGTTCCTATAGTACAAGCTTGCTTAGTTTTGGGCTAGATGGCGCTGTGTGTGAAAAACGTCCACCAATATGTTTATTATTTATTTATCTCGGCACTCAGTAACATAATAAAACTATTTTTTATATACTTTGTGTGGTTTTTAATAAAGAGCTATCTACGTATCATTTAGAGCAACGCTGGTACCGGGCGCGAACGGCCAATCAGCTGGAGGCTGGCGTTGCTGTTAGGTGTTACAACCAATGTAAGGCCAAGAAAATTATGAAAGTAATTTTAATCGAGATCAAACTGTCAGGGAAATTCAAGTAGTTAAATTAATGACCAGTAGTATATCTCGAAGCCGCGTTTACGTGCCAATTTTGGTATCCACAAAATCTATCATATTTCGAAAGCCTATCATCAAGAAACACTCTGTTATTATCGACAAGGGTTATGTCACTATAGCTAGAGGCCTTTTAATTAAACTCTGTTTTGCCTATAGGTATCTCAATTGAGCGTTAAATTATTAATTACTAGCTGAGCCGTACGGTTTCGCTCGCATAAGCTACAGTAATTTCAAGACCCCATTTCATCTCTTTAGATGTTGATTTTCGAAAAATCCTGAGACATGCTTCTTTATTTTGTATGCTTACCTAGTGTAAGGTTCAATCAATTTTACAGAGTTTCGTTGTATTTTTTTAGACTTCATTATCAGAGTTAAATGAACTCTTTGGTTTACTTTGAAGAAGGACGCACACGAGACACTGGCATAAAAGAAACAAAAGACACTCGTTAGGTTGGTCGGCGCAAAAAAAAACAGAAAGGTCAGGCAGTCGTGTTTTTAACATAATGTTTGTAATTTAGGAATTTAACCGAAAGGGAATCTGTTTATAATAATACAGTATAATTCGTATTAGAATTGGCATCTGGAGTTTCATTTGGAAAAGTTTTACAGTAGTACACAAAATGAGTTTCATTGGCTTATAATGAAAAAAAAAATGTATTTCTGTACAAACTTTAGAATTTCGCAAAATCCGTTCTAATTGTTCACCTAGCCTAGACCATTTGAAGAGTATTGGATTTAACTGTCACGTCTCTATCATAAGCGGTAGTCTGTGTGCTGATTACAAGATTATCAGAATTAATTCAATCAATCAACACATCTTGAAATATTTGATTATAGTAAGGAACAATGTAATATAACTTTTTTGTAAAACGATGAAGTGTTTTTTTTCCTGTTAGATTAAAAAAACATGTTGATTATCCCGGATACGAAGTATCACGTATACGTCTTTATGTTGCTCACTACCCTGCTAAATTTCAATCGTTTCAGCAGTTCGTTTATTTTAAAAGTTTGACCACTTTTTTGCTAGACGCAAAAAAATGGAATTTTAAAACTCCGAAAAAGCAATTAAAAAGTGAACATTACCAGGAAAAGTAGAATGCTACAGTTATTACATGCCGGCAAAGCTATTTGTTTAACAATTTTGAATAGTTCGCAAGTCGTTTGCGTCGCTCGCTTACATGACCTGGCTGGGAAGGGAGCGACGGAACTTATATTAAACCCCTCTTTGGACACAGGGCAGCAATAACAGTCAAGCAACTTTACTAAAACTTGGGTAAGGTAATGGGTGGACTTGGGTGATCTGATCGTAGACTGGCAGTCATCACAACGTTATATAAACGATGGCCGCACTGGTCTCTTGCTCATTCTCAGCCGTGTGCTCGAAGTTAACTAGTGTTTCCTAACTGTCGATAGTTCCATTATCGATAGTTAAAAATCCATACTGTATTGAATATCGGTGGAGCAATATTCGGCAATACCATTAATGTTTTCCAAAATATTGTCACTATCGTTCTACCATAAATAGCTTTACATACACCTACCTAATAAGCTAATGTTTAAGGTTAGTCTACCTTCTTAAATATCTATGTTATGAATCAAATTATTACCTGTAAACAGCTATTTACTATGTGTACAAACTTTTCAAAACAAATTCTTCACGTTCCCGCTAAAACTCTACCTATAGTTTTCAGAGCATCCAAGAAGCGTCTAAAAATAGGTATAATCAATTTGAGTTGTTGGTCCATAGATTCACTTCTGCTGATAACTACTGTGTGACTTGGGCTTAGTATTTTTTTTGCTCTCGTAACTTCGATAAGTTTACGTAATGTAATAACTAGAGGACTTACAAGTTTTTTACTAGGCATATCAAGAGAATTACCCAGCTGTGTTACTTGCAACTAGTTTGCTTGACTCTTTTTTTCTGTCTTATTTTTTGGCTCCACACGTTGTGTATTTAAGCAGTGTCATGTCAAGTATTGTAATATTTATTTATGTATTCTAACAGTTATTTGGTTCCCACAGAACAGGCTTGTTTAGTTTGGGGCTAGATGGCTGTGTGAAAAACGTCCACCAAAATATTTCACGTGAAGTCAATTCACAATTAAAATAATTCTCGGCCATAGTCTAAGTCAAGCAATGTAAGTCACGGTCTAGGCCACGTCATACCCCAGTAACGCGGTGGAGACTTTAGTAGAGGTTTCAATGGAGTTTTGGAAACAACAAGAAGAGTCAGGTTTATAACATTATACTATTCACCAAAACCCGTGCGCGTTCACGGACACTTAATGGATCTAAATCCACTATTTTTACACATTAAAACTCGAAATAACACAAGTTTTGGAAAAAAATACAATGACGCGACATGACTTCTTCACGTTCCCGCCAAAACTCGTTTTGAGTTTAGTGTGTGTGAACCTGCAAATTTTCCAAATAAACTAGCTAAATGCAAGTTAGACTCGCGCCCAGAAGGTTCCGTACCAAAGTCACAAAAAAATGGGGCTTCTTTAATTCTTCCTTCCCTTTATCGAATTTTAATATTTTTCGACCATAGAGT
Source organism: Apocheima hispidaria (assembly GCA_947579745.1). Lineage (NCBI taxonomy): Eukaryota > Metazoa > Arthropoda > Insecta > Lepidoptera > Geometridae > Apocheima > Apocheima hispidaria. Next base: position 13,166,939 of record OX388159.1, read on the forward strand.
TTGAACTATCATCACACCAAGTTTGATGCGACATGGATCATTTTGTTCTCAATTTGTTTGATTGTCATCATATTAAGTCAAACGTAGCTTGGCTGGGATACAAAAATAGTTTAAAATTAGTTTTAGATAAAATAGTTTTAGAGTGTCGTCCTGATAAGAAACATTAAATAAATTATCTGTTGAAATCGCGAAAGTTTAAAAATTACATGGGATACAAAACAGGGGCGACGTGCCGCAAGGCGGTCACAAATGACGCATGCAAACAATACTTTGTGGCCCAGCCGCCATAGTAGAGAATTACAATACAAAATACGAACAGAATAGAATACAAACAGAAGGTACATTGTTAATATGTCACTGGAGTCACATTGATGAATATCTTAATGCAATCTATGTACTTGTCTCTATGTGTATTATATTGTGGTTTAGTTGACGGGAAAGCCTAATCCCCAAGATACGTGTAGGTACTTAATTGCAACCTATTTGTGGAATAGCGCTACACTACTACTGCCAACACCGCTTAACTTTCGGTCAATTAGAAGTTTTGTGTTCTGTTACGGAAATTGATCCCACATAGTAAAGAAAAATGGAGCTTGAAACTTGCAAGTTTTCACTAACCTAACCTAAACAAAAAAAAAAACGGTTTATTAGCATTAATTAATTGGCACGGTATAAAAATATTTCCCAGCACCCGAGGTCGAGTACATTTTCGTCCCATATTTCCATTGGTGTATTCCAGAGTGTTCGTGCAGTAATGTCTGAATTGCTTTTGGCTTTTCATCACGCAGCCGTCTTTTGTAGTTTGGGAGCTACTTGATACCAGTCTGTTTTTGACAAAATTTTAATTATTTTCACTATAGGGTTATAAGGAAAGGGTATGCTAAGCCGAAATACATTGACATTTTTTTATGGAACAGCGGATTTTTTTAGCTGTTAGTGCTTAGTGTGTGTGTGTGTGTGTTGTTGTCCTGTGCAAAGTGTCATGGTTCTAAACCTATACCAACTTTGTGTCAGGCATAGGAAGATATATTGTATTCGGTTACATAGCATACACATACATACAGTACTGGTGTACAGTACCATTGATAGTACTGTGTTATTTTCTCATCTACCATTGATGGTACCACGTAATTGCTTTTTCATGGCTTTTCAATTAGATTTCTCTACTCTTCACAGTCATCATGTGAATTGAACTAACGTCTCACTATAACGTATACAATAATTAGAGTATATAGCAAATTAGCTGTTACACGCGACCTCGTTCGCGTGGATCTATAAAAAAAAAGGAGCTTATGTCCGTCTCCGATCCTTAAGCTCGATGATGGCTAGCCGTGATAGCGCCACAAACACCCAGACAGAGAAATATATTGACGTAGAGACTGAGTTACTTTCACATTTATAATATTATAGTCAGGATTAGAAAAAAAGTAACGCGTAATAATACTATCCCGCAGCTCTCGGCCTCGAGTGTCAATCAGATGTTATCGCGCTATCACAGTACATGCATATGCGGGCGAGGCCCGTTTGTTCGCTCAAAGAACACTTGTATGTGATAGGGCACGGGTTTAGAATACTTATGGCTTATGCACAGTTATGTATCTGTGGGCTAATAATATAACACGATACTGGTAATTATCTGAAACTAGCTGCGCCCCTCGGTTTCATCCGCTATTCTACAGAAACAGAATATTTTTCCGTGATAAAACGTAGCCCGTACCCTGGTATAAGCTACCTCAATACCAAATTTCATTTAAATCCGTTTATCCGTTACAGAGTTGAATGGGAACAAACACACTTACATATTTACATACTAACCTACTTAGACACTAATTACCTATTACCGTACTAATTAATTAAATTGACTAGCCTTGTGGCTCAGTGGGTGGATTTCCGCCTTCTGATCTGTAGGATGTGGGTTCGATACCCACCCAGAACAAACATTTGTGTGATGAACATGGATGTTTGTTCTTTGTCTGGGTGTTTCTATGTATTAACAAAAAAAAAGAGTATTTATGTATTATATCAGTTATCTGGTTCCCATAGTACAAGCTTGCTTAGTTTGGGGCTAGATGGCGCTGTGTGAAAAACGTTCTTGACGGTACCCGACGGGGTCCACAATTGTGACCAAAATGTAAATCTACTAAGTACCAACATACACTGTGGAATGCTAAAATAAATATGAAAATATGAAAACGTTCAACAATATTTCTTTATTTTATTTAAATAATATTTTTTTATTTAAATAATACATTTTTATTTAAATAATATTTTTTTTATTTAAATAATAGTTTTTTTTAAATAAAATAACTAAATTTAGATTAATATAGTAGATCTTCACAACTACATAGCCACTAAATAGGTATTGTCATAGAACATTTGTGTAAACAAACGAGTTTATATGTAATATCTCTTTGCGAGTAAGATATACCTCTGCTTAGGCGAAACACACCTAGGGCTGCCTTTGATGTCAACTCATGTATTTGCTGTCAGACCAACAAATGTCGAGCTAGTTTGTGTAGACGATGTAGTTTATTTAGTAAATGTGTTAGACTGGGCTTGATTTACGTAAACTGTGGGATAAAGGTAATTGCAATAATCTTGTCCTTGTCTCTTTTGATAGAACAGACTAAATAACTAAACTCAACTAAATACTTCATGCCAAAATGAATGGGTATACTTGAGTCAGTTTGGTCCGACCAGATTTATCATCATCAGCCATAAGACGCCCAGTGCTGAACATAGGTCTTATATTAGTTCATACTTAACTCTCTAGGACGTACTTTTTAATGAAAAATACGTAAGATACGTCCTTTCCTTTGACTTAGTTTAGATAGTGCTTACCTAAGTTTTAACTTCGTTAACTTTAGTGACGGGTATTAGTGTACTCAAACTGCACGACGATTTTTAGTAACCAAAACCAGTGTCAAGACACACGTATCATTGTAGCGCACAACATGCGCCCGCGGCTGTTCCTAAAAGCGCAATACATTTTTGTGTTACAGCGCCCTGTCCGCGCGGCCTGGGCCCCTATTCGGAGAAATGACATTTTTATCTCGGTCACTCTCACTCCCATTAAATTCTAAATTAGAGAGACAGTGACCGAGATAATCTCGAGCGCACAGGAATAGGGTCCCAGGTCGCTTGCTATACCTATCAAGTCCCAGATTACAAATGTTTGAAAAGAGCTTTTATTTTGTATCTTTTAAAGGTGCCATGTCTGTACATGCCATGGTGCCATGGTGCCATGTGGTGTCTGAACATGGCCTGACCTGACATCGTGTGAAAGGGACATCTGGACTTGAATTTCACGGGAGCAAAAAAAACAAACTATTAAGGTTATAGTTTCTCCCATTCGCTCCCCCAGAAATTTATATATAGCCATCTCTTTCACACGATGTCAGGTTAGGCCGTGTATAGACACCTTTAAAAGATACAAAATGAAAGCTCCTTTCAAACATTTCGACAGGTCGAAGATTGCGGATATCTTCAATTTCTTCCGACAAATAATCAAAACAAAAATGTATATTATGATAGATAGGACCAACATACAGTTTCTGGAAATTCATAAAATCTACATAAGATTGCAAATGTGCAAGTAAGTTTTTATATACCACTGGCTTTTCGGTAAAAGAAAACATAAGAAAAAGCCTGCATTTTAACAGAGAATAAATTAAATGGCGTCTGTGAATCCGCTAACCCGCACCGGACCAGCGTGGTGGATATGGCTCATTCACCCTTCGAGGGTAGAACGATATTCCAGCAGTGGGATGATAAAAGGCTGATGCAGAGTGCGAGTTCGATAGCTGTGGCGCGACCCACGAGTATATTTTTTTTAAACTCACTTCATAAACAGCACCCAGCGGCATCACGAGGCACGCCACCATCAGATCGGCCACAGCGAGCGACGCCACCAAGTAGTTGGCAACGTTTTGCAGATTCCTCTCGATTATAATAGCTGCTATCACGAACACATTACCTGCAACAAATTAAGAAAAACAAATAATCAATGCTTCACACATTTTTCATGATTGAGGTGTCGTTCAGTCTTCTTTACTTCCGGAATGTCATAGGCAACAATATGACATAGGCAACAATATGTCATAGGCAACGATATGACAATATGACATAGTATACAATTTGCCATCGGGTATTTTGTTTTTCTTATACTCATATTACTTGTTTCTTATTGTAATGTACATGTACACTAAATTCGTTATACAGTTTTAAAGATGAACTTCCCTTAAAAACATAGACCGACATTTGTGTACCTACTATTGCATATTGATCATATAAATACATAAATATGTCATATAATCTAATATGTTATATTTAATTGTCTTCCACTGATTTTAAAACTGCGCGTGTATTTTTCTGTGTATATATAATTATTACTATAGTTTATTATTATTATTATTATTATAGTATATATAATATTTAGCATTTTTTTGTTTTCTATACTATAGTACATATATATACATAATATTAATACGATTTGTTTCTACCTACGTAAGTAATATGTTTAGACCTTTTATTGGCTGTACTATATGTTTGTTTAAGATTATTTTTATATTATGTGTTTGTGCTGTACGTACACTAATAAAAAAAAAAAATTGTACACAGTCACTACTTTCTTAACTTGGATCACAATAGGATAACAGGTACAACTATTTAAAAAAACAGACTGCAAAATGTAGCCTTTGGTTCTCCGGACATAGAAGGAATCCAACGAGACCTAACTCGTCAAAATTAGTCAAGCCTAGTAGGCTATATAGTACGTAATATAAGAACATACACCCCAAATACATTAACTTATTTCTTGGGCAGTCGGGTAAAAAGCTACCAAACCAATTTAATTCTTGTCTTTAAAATGAAAAGACTGAAATTTGATTTCGTTGATCTTTGAAAGCCACCAAAGTGCCCAAGAAGTAGACGACCTAATTTCGCCACGATAAGAGCCTATCAGCTGTGCCTACAGTAAACTTCACGGGCAAGGTAATAAATCACTTATAATAATAGTGGGCAAGTTCAATTTTACCAGAACTTTCGAAGGATTTTTAATCCAAGAGCAATTGTTTCTTTTGTCAGCGAGCCTCAATGGCAAACACATTTTGGAAAATTTTGGGGCTAACCTTTCAACGTTCAAATAATATTAAAAAGCTTTCAATACCCTTCGTCGCAATAACTTACTGAACAGTCTTAATACATTATTGCTAGGAGTAAAAAAATGGACCCTGGAAGCTCCTAGGGGTTCAAGGGGTTAGTTTTTCTTGGCCTGAAGTAAATGAAGTGTTCTGCTCACGGATTTGATTCGCTTAAGCCAATATGTTTTTGGCAATTATTATTTTTAATTCGTCTACTCGTAATGTAGATATTTAATAAGTTGCCAAACAAACAAAAAAAATTTAGAAAATGATTGTTTTATTAAAAACCTAAATGCATCCTCGAATCCAAATGTAATTACACTCTGGAAGAATTTTTTAAAGATAATTTTGAAGATCTACAAATGGAACGCTCCGCACCAACTGTCTAATCGCAAATACCAAATGTAATTACATTCTGGACGAATTTTTTAAAGATAATTTTGAAGATCTACAAATATTATCCAAATTAATTTAGGCGATAAAATATATTATCTTACCCTAATAGGGTATCGCTAATAGGGTATCGCAAATAGACCTGCATGTATCCACAATTATGCCGCAATAAATGATTGGGTTTGGTATGAGTATGAGAATGTATGAAAAAGTTAATTAGGTTATTTTTTTTAATTTGTTTCGCTATGCAGTTCACCAAAAAAATTGTGAGGGTGTGGTCGAGGACGTTTTAATACGTTTCTAGTTATCATTACTTACTAACAAAGACGAAGCCAGAGATTTGCCATTGCGTTTGAAAACTTCTGTTATCTAGACATACAAACTATACCCGAAGTTTAAATTGGAGTCGAATGCACTACTAACTTGAACGAGCTACAACTTGACTCGAACGCACTTGAACACAATCTACCTTCCATTGTACCGACCAGTGTAGATAATCCTTGAAATATCTTCGCAGATATATGAACCCTGGATTTGATCGCAATTATCCGTCGATCAAGGTAGCCGGGGGGGGGGCATGATGCCGCAATAGTTTCGCAAAACCAATGCTCTTCATAATAATGAGAAGTTTATCCAATGCAGGCGGAGTACGGCGTATACTTACGCTTTGAAAGATGAACGAGGTTTTAAATTGACAAGCATTAAACTATAATGTACTGTTTTTGTAGTGGTAGGACTCTTTTGCAAAATCTGCGTGGCTGCAACACCTTTGTCAGTTACTCAACTGCCAAGCTTTGTGCATACTTAGCGAGTGAGTGAGTGCATACTTTACTGTGTTCCAGATTGGAGCGTAATGTTTCCAGCTAAATCAATGGGCGTAAAGAGGTTAGCCATCTAATATCACAGGGCGACGAGCACAATTGCATTGCCGCGCTGGGTTTGTTGATGTTTAATTATGGATGACACCGAATTGTTGTGGGCAAGGGTAGCGCATACTACCAGGCAAGTTACTTGCTTGTCTTATCACTCAGTTTTATAAACATACTATCTGATGCCCGCGACTTCGTAAGCCATAAAGTTCGGCCTTCGACCACTCTAAATTCTCTATAATACACCAAATAAAACAGAATTTAAATAAGTAAACAATATTTATCTTAAGAATAAAACTGGAAATGTTTGAAAGCAATAATATATATTTTTTTTCCAGTGAATGGGTAGAAAAAATTATCGGACTGTTTTCCTGTTCAAATAAACGGTCTCGTAAACCACAAACGGCGTTTCCTTAACATTAGCTAAGTCTTTTCAAGACTATAATTTTACTATGAAAACTGACGTGTTTTATCAAAACATTTTGTTTTAATTAAACGGGAATGCTCACGTTAAATTGAGTCGGTTATTCCGACTATAGTTTCGATCACATTCGGTAATCTTCATCAAGGAATGCTAAGCGAGACTCGCGCGCGACCTCGTCTTGCCTGTAACTATAATTGTGAGAGTCTGTCGGTGCCAAAAGGGCTTTGAAATAAACAGTTATTCATGCGAAAAATTTGTTAACTTTCTTGCGCGGCTCTTCGATGCCAGGACGACCTCGAAAAGCACTAGTAGACCTAGCACACGTGCTACGATAAAATTATGTCCACCCTTTTTGTCCTGTGAGAACAAGACGAACTTATGCAGACTTATGAAGACAAAACGAGTGGACAAAACTTTATCACAGCGCGTCTGCTAGGTCAGCAATAGCTCAGGACAGAGTCGGCATTGGAACAAGACAGGCTCAAAATAATAATGATAAAATTTATCGAGCGCCTCTGCAAGAACTTTTCAAGAAGCCTTATCTCATGCCTTGAACCGTATCTCCCCGCATACCTACACGTCGACATCAACTTGACCTACTCACAACAGATTTCGCACTTCACGCGAGCTTACATAAGCCGAGTAGTTTCATTCTATCAATACTTCGATTACTCAGTCCAGAGAAACATCAATATTAGTTTTTCATTTTCAATCAAATAACATTTGCCTGCCAAATGGAAGTAAATGCGTCTTTCCCCCTGAATACTGAAACGTTTGATAAACCGGACTTTGGCGAACGCAAAAGGCGTTGAGCCCTAAAACTATTTTTATTGCTAACGTAAGGGCACCGCTACAGTACAAACCTCGGCTTTGGCCGTCACACGGGAGGGGGGAATCAGACTTGCCCCGGCACCCCAGAAGGGGTGTGCCCTGGGGCCCTAGCGGTTTTGTTATTATCTGTTTGATTATTTGGAGAGAATCTAATCGATCTTCGGACAGATCCTGGAATTCTTTGACCACGCCGGCGAGGTCGGTGTATGATTGTGTGCCTTTGGTAACCGGCGCCTATACCAAATACTAAATACTTCCTGTTGACGGGAGCTGCCGGATCGGGAAAACTTAAGAGGAATTATACTGTCTAATATACCCAGATAACCTTTTTTTGTCGGTTAAAGTAATGCTAAAAATAGCATCGAAATATTCCCAACATGACTTTAATAAATTTATTTTAATTGCTTCTCTTCCTGCAAAAGCTCGGCGTGGATTCAAACGAATTTCATTACAATGAAATAAAGCTAATTTTTCATTTGGGTAAATTTAATTTTTGGTCGTAATTAAGGGGAAACCAGCCGCAGTCAGACAAACAGCGAGAGCAATATCAACAGGAGACGCTACGATGCGAGCGGCGACTACAAGAATGGTGATAATGTCCCTGGCGACCACAGAAGAGAAAACATTTTTACTTCTCTCTTCTGACGCTATGAGTGACGATCTGACAGGCTTCACGCGAGGCGCTGCTATGCGACACCGATACGCGACTGGCGACTACACGACGGGCGCCAAAGCCACTGGTATTATCGAGGCAGAAACAATAAAAAGCCTTACATGTTATGTCACTGTCGCCAATGATCTGACAGGTTAGACGGGACAGGCGGCACCTGCATCTCATTGAGCCGCCTGTCCGTCCACATGACAGTCTTTTGGTAGGAACGTGAAGAAGTCACGCCATTAACTGTTTTAGGAAACAGTAATAACACTGTTTCCTAAAACTTGTGTTATTTCGAGTGCTAATGTGTAAAAACCGTGGATTTTTATCCATTAAGCGTTTGCAAACGTGCACGAGTGTTGGTAAATAGTTTAATGCCGCGGAACATAACTTTTCGTGTCGTTTCCAAAACTCGTTAGAAAGACCGCGATTATATTTTGACTTGACCGTGATTACTTTGCTTGACTTAGACTATGACTGACAGAGTTGCTTAAATTGGGAAATAGTTAACTTCTCTTGTGTGGAGCCAAAATATATGAGAGAAAAAGATAGCTAGGCAAATACTTATGTCGTGACTTTAAAGTTTGTATGGACATGTTCAAATTGGAGCGGGCTTTGCAGTTATTTGGGCGGCTAACCGAGCAGTGAATCGAATCGCTCGCCCGCCTTATTTTGACTGAAGCTTTACTATCATGACAGACGGCTACGCGACAGAATTCAACGCAACAGGTCAGAACGCAGGGCAGGCTATGCTCCACTCCGTTGCTCCACTGTTATCTCTCTCATTACAAAAGACCATTAGAGTGAACATGAAAGAGGTAATCTTGAACGCATCAGAATACTCCCTCTATAATGTACTTACAGGACAGACAGCAGGACTGGTGACTCGACGGTAGATACATGTAGAACCTAAAAACAACGTGCGTACACCGGCTCAAACGACTCAGCCGTTCGGGCCGGTGTATCTGCGTTGCTCTGAGTACAGAACAAAAGATAACTTCCACAGAGAACGTCAATAGTAGTTGTCACTTCATGACGTCGTCAGTGGTTGTCACAGTCGCTTGTAGTGTCGCCTGTCAAGTCGCTCATAGTCGACTGCGAATTAGAGCGCTACTTGTTTATTTTAAGGGCGACGGAAGTTAATTCCCTTTTGAATGGGCTTTTTCGTTAATTTCTTTGTGGTTTGGAATTGCTTATTGAATTCTTATGGCTTGTTAATTAGCTGTTTTGAGGTCGTAGTCGTTCTTGAAGTTATTTTCGAATATTTGAGATATTATTTCAAAGAACTCAATGTGTAACTATCCGGGATTTTGTTGCCATCATGTTGGCACCGCGTACCTACTCGTTTACTGTCGCTTGAGAGTTCTGGGCGGTTTTGATACATTACTTTGCGGGGGAAGTTCAAAATAAACTCTCCGACCTGAATAGGTATAATTTGACCATTAACATAATTCGATAAAGCCGTAAAATTTTTTCGGCGCATGAAATGTTTGGCCTCTCCAAGTGTATTTTAGGCAGGGCTCAGCTACACTATCATATGTAGGTATGTAATGTAATGTAGGTATCATCATCATAAAATGATGTTAGGTAATCGCGATCAGATCAGTTTCTGATTACGGCCATTGTTTAGTGTCTCTGGTAGGACTGATTAAATCGCAGTCTTGACGTGGTTAGATCAGTTTGTTAAGTCACAAAGTGCTGTTTTGGGCACAATAAATTACAAATTTCTTCATTGGCGTAACGGTTTTTTACAACGTTGCAACACAAAATCTATCAAAATTCATTTTCATCATTTTTACACAGTTGTCACGAAACGTGTCAATGGATTTTTTGGCGCCAGCGTGAATAAAATAACATGGTCATAGGTATAATGCTGTATATTTTCATGTGTTTTTCGCTTTGTTTATATAATCAGATAGAATAACGGTTGCAGCGTAATTACTGGGCACAGACATTTAACATCTAATATCTCAGGGTGATAAGCGCAGTGCATTGCCGCGCATGGTTTTGAACTGTTGAGGTTCAAAATTTTGCGTGGCACTGAACTGCTATGAGCAAGCGTGAAGCTTAACATCAGGTGAGCGACTTGCTCGTCTCGTCACCAAATTACATAAAAATATGCATTATTGTTATATTATTTTATTAATTTTAGACTTTCTTATCTAATAGTATTATTATCTCAGGCATTATTATTATCGACCATTTATTTTGAGCCTACAAATATTTGTAGTGCTGATAATTTTATTTTACTTTTGTGTCTTTTTGTTTATTTTAACCTTATACGTAATGAATGATCTTCATGAGTATTCTTAAATTGGAACTAAAGATGAATTTAATTGAAGTTTCCAAAACTCCATAGAATCTCTAGTAAAGTTTACCACTACACTATGGCATGACTTCTACTAGAAAGTTTCAACACACCTCTATTTCTTACGAAATTCGTTTCTTGATTTTGTGTGTCGAATTTTCTGACAACAGAATATTTGACGAAATACAGGTGTTGTGAAACAAACTTTACACATATTTATTTTGAGTAGCTTTCAAAAACGTAAGAAAACTGGACCACTCCGTCATACCCAAACGGATTAAGGGTTTTTTCGATCCGACGAGAATTTTATACGCTTCTGTTTGATGTAATTCTGCTCGGGCTGTCTATTTTATTTGCTCAAACAGAAATGGGAAAATAAGATGTTTTCTTTACAGTCGAATTGGCAGTTGACTGCTGTCTGCATGATGAAGAGCGAGAACAATTTTCGTGGCTTTTTTGATAGTTTAATAATATTCGATCTAGCAAATAACGGCTTAGTGGTTTAGTTGAGAAATAAGTTTTTTTTTTATATTCCTCGGTGACGAGACGAGCAAATCGCTCACCTGATATTAAGCGTCACGCTTGCCCATAACAGTTCAGTGCCACCCAGAATTTTGAACTTAACAGTTCAAAACAATGCGCGGCAATGCACTGCGCTAGTCACCCTGTGATGTTAGATGTTAAATATCTGTATGCCCAGTAATTACGCTGGAAACATTGCCCTCCAATCCGGGACACAGTAATGCTTACACACTACTGCTTGGCGGTTGAATAACTGGCAAAGGTGTGGTACTTCCCCAGGCGGACTCTGCAAGAGAGCCCTATTATTGAGATACGTTAATTATACGTGTAGTAGTGTATATTGTTACATCGGGCGTTTTCGTTTGGTTATTTTTATCCTGTAATTCTTTGATTAGGATATAAATATGATGTAACTAGCTGCGCCCCGCGGTTCTACCCGCGGTGTCAAAGTAGTCTATGTGTTATTCCAGGGTGTAAGCTATCTTCATACCATAATTTCATTCAAATCCGTTCAGCCGTTACAGAGTTGAACGGAAACAAACACACCTACACACTTACACACAAACTTTCGCATTTATAAAATTAGTGTGATAAGCATGGCCACAACATGGATCCGGGTACGTCCTTAAACTACGAACAGATCCACTGCAGGTCTGGCAGTAGCGTCGTTTTAGTAATCAGTGGGGCGTTTCTGTTTTTAGCAGTAGAGGTCTTCTGGCTGATGATAAGATAAGATAATTTAGATAATTAGATAAGATAAGATAATTTATTTCAACATAAAGAAAGAACATACAAAGAAGCCAAATTATAAAATTAAATATCTTAGTTATAACACAAACTGCTTTTGGGATTTCTTAGTATACACTCTGTATAAGATTAGCCAGTGAGCCCCAAACTAAGCACGAAGCTTGTATCTTGCGGCCCGAGTGCGGAGTTACCGGAGATGATGAAGGATGACCACACATACAACTGCCGGAGAACAAGCACCGAGGTTACGAGGCATAAGATGAGGTTGAGTTGCTGACGGTAGCGTTGAATGTGATGTTACGACTTACCAACAATAGTAGCCAAAATGATGACAGCAAGCACGACCGACGTTACAGCCATGAGGACGAGCGACGAGGTGTCCGTGGACGTGGAGTTCACGACGGTCGCGTTGAACGTGACGTTGCAACCCCACGACACCGCGTCCACCCACGAGCAGTTGTCGAACCACTCGGACGTCGGTGGATATGTGACGTCATCTGCAAAACAAAAACGATTTATCAAAAACAGTCGAGTGTGAAAACCTTAGTACGGTATAGTATATTATTTTAATTTCCAGTGGTAGGCCTCTTTTGAAGTCCGACTGGGGATGTACCACACCTTTGCCAGTTATTCAACCGCGAAGCCGTAGTGTTCAAACATTAGTATGTTCCGCATTGGTGGGCAATATTTGCAGCGAGATTATTGGGCAGAAAAAGATTTAATATCTAATATCACACGGTGACGAGTGCAGTGCATTGCCATTCATGGTTATGAACTGTTCAAAATTCTGGGTGGCACTGAACTGTTATGGGTAAGCGTGACGCAGGTGAGCGACTTGCTCGTGCTCGTCTCGTATCATAAACCAAGTAAATATTTAAAAAAAACCCGACTGCAACATGTAGCCTATGACACTCCGGACGGAAAAAGGAATCCAACGACACCGCACTCGCCAAAACCGGTCAAGCCATTTAGGCTACAGGAGGTAATATAGGAACATACAAACATACTACATAGGTACACCTCAAAAAATTTACCTCCTTCATGAGCAGTCCGGTAGAAAAAGTTCAGGCTTTACTAAGTTGAATGGGAACAGCATACTTACACGCTCAATTTATTTTTTTAAATGTTAGTGTTACAAGAACAAGTAAAAAAATTATCATCCGAACGAGACGAGCAAAGCAACGAGACGCCTGCGAATTTAGACAAAATTTCTGAGCACTGACTGTTTCACCTCATTTAAACTAGTAGTTCGCGTCGAACTGAGACGCCACCCGTATTCTTCACAACCCCTAGACCGATTCAGCTCATATTCCAACTTAAAAATGTTATTGAAATGAACTATTTGCCTACAAACTTTCATGAAGATCGGATCAACGGTTCGCAAGTTATCGTCGGACAAATATAAATACCCACAAACATGCAAACATACATACAAACGTCGATTTGTCCCAGTAAACTATGAGACCTTCGCTTTTTCGGTTAATAACCCCCTCATGTTTACCCCTCCGTCCAGCTTTCCGGAACATTACTCCTAAGTAACTATTAGTACTCACGGGATATTTACCATGATTTTTATTTTTGTTGAGTTCCCGAGCTCCCAGGGTAGATCGGTTTGTCTGCTCTTTCGTAACTTTTTATCATCCACCCTCATCTTCAGCCTACCCATGAACATGGCGTGCAACTGTGCTGAAATATCGGGCTCAACCAAAATAAAAATCGTAAATATCTCGTGAGTACTACAGTAATGTAGTAAACGCCCACGAGTCTAAAACAGTGATTACTCCTAAGTCTTTGAAAACTTTAAGATTCCGGAAAAATTCCGGAAAGATTTCGCTTCGTTGGAAACGGTTTAGTGGTAGATTAACTTTTTGAAGTTGAAAAATGTTTTGCATTATTCACGATTTTTTTGCCGGAAAGTTCCGAGTGGGCAGATACTTTTATAGTTCTTGGCTGTTTGCGCGCTTACAGAGTTTATGGAGTTTTTATCAAGAATGTCCAGAAAAAAGAAATTTTCGATACTATTTTTAGCGCTTCTTGCTCAGTCCAGTTGTGGAACGCATTGCCTAAATATCTATTAGAATGCTCCACCTCTCGTTGTTTTCAAAGATCACATTAAAAAACTTTACCTATCGCAGTTGCCACCTCGTTGATATCTACTGTTGATGTATGTATCATTTTTATATGCTATAAATAATTATAAATGTATAATTTATTTTATGTAAATTATATTTCTGTATTATATTGTCGTTATCCTTAGTAATTTAATTATTAGTACGCATTATTATTAGTTTGTATGTCTATAATTATATTGATTTATTAGGGTATAAGTATCACACAATATCCATCATTGCGCACACACCGTCTTCTACCTCTTTTAAGAATCCTCGCCATACAAAGGTTGCCTGGAAGAGATCGCTTTCGGCGATAAGGGCGCCAGTTGCTACACTAGTTTCTAAGCCTCTTTTTAAATGTATGTAAAATTTTGTGTGAACAATAATGAGTTAATCTATCTATCTAGAGTCCTCAGAGATTACTAAAATGACATGCAGCCAGAGGAAAATGGAGATTATCCTGAGAAACCAATACTCAGAGCGCCGAGTGCGAGTTTTTTCGATAGGGTTTACTTATTCGGTAACGTTAACTTTAACTACGGTTTGTATGAAGTAAGAGTAGATTGTAGTAGTAGCGTCATCTAGATTGCGCTAGATGACGCTGCCCCATACATTGCATACCAATCATAGGCAAACGCAATTGAAAAAACTCGCACTAGGCACTCAAACCCCTAAAAAAGCACGACTAAACAGAACAAAACAAACATAGACTACAGTTCACGCAAGGGACGGCACGGGACAGGCTTTACCGGCCGATTTAGATAATATTTGGAAAACAAAAAAATGTGGTAGGTACTCAATTTTAAATAAGAATTTCGAAAACTTCGATTAGTTGTTTTTTAAATTTTCTGTATTTCTGTTAATATGAGTAAAATCAGTCAAGAAGCTGTCAAGGTCGTAACATATAAGTATTCGACATTCGCGCCGAACTGCGAATTTGAGATTGTGCAAAAAAATAATGTTTGTGCTCTCGAGGTATTTTAGAACCCAGATGTTATTATGAGCTAGAAGAATTTTTCAATGATAATTTTGACGAAATGTATATAGATCCTTCCATTCCGACTATTGCCATACCCAAATAGGGTCATATGTATTACTTTATTGAAACATGTTAATTTAGGAACCTCATGTATCTACATGACGGAGCCTGACCACAAGGGATTGTGATTATTGTGTTAGAATATTAGTAACTATTTAACATTTAAAGCGGGTATCACCCGAATGGGGTTGTACGTGCCAACACTGCTTACTTGTGTCAGAATGAAATGATGAATCCATGGATCTTGTATCACGATGAATCTGACACTTTTAATTATAAACGTCAATCCATTCTGAGCACGAGAGAAGTTTTGGCGATTGTACAAACCTGTGGCTTTAAATCCTTTTGAATCCATTTAATTAGTTAGTGATTTTGTCTTAATTAGTCGTCATAACAACAAAACTAGCTGATGTAATCATTCAAAGTGTTTATTTTGTAAAACCAACGTATAGGAATTTCTGCTGAAACATAAACCGGCTATGTCGATGGACGAGAAGCACTCACTGATGGCGAGTGACCCACCTGTGTCCCCGTCATACATACGTTGCAATAAAATATTGAGTAATGAGTATTGAAGTCTACCGTTCGCAGAACTCAGAACTACTAGGGTTTTAGTGAACTAAAAACTGTGTGGTCTGGCTGTATATACCTCTATCTAGGCAGTAGCCACATACCGTGTGTATGCTTTCATTAGTCCATTTCCATTTATGCATGCCATACCTCTTCAAAATTGAATGGAGCAGGAACAATTAAAAGGTGCGACGGTTGTGACGCCTACAGACGGTTATTATTTTTAAAACCAGTAATGAGTTCACTGTTCTGCGTCTTTAGGGTTCAGCGCTTTCTGAAAGAAACGTTAAAAAAAACTGCATGATATCGCTTCTGAATTTGATTTGTTACAGTTAAACTATAGTTACATGTTATTTTGATATATATGGGGTTTACTCACGTATAATTTAGACGGTTATTCTCGTTTTATCAAAATAAAAACCCATGTTAGTTTTCATAGTAAAACTAAAGGTGGTTAAAAATATTGCTTTGTTTCAAACCTAACTTCATTAGACGAGGAGAGTAGCACAGTCATTGTTTTTGACAGTAGTTTTTTTCACATTAAAGAAATTTTTGTTCTTGCATCTGAAACCATTAAACTCAAAATAATTTATTAGGTGTCTGCAATGAACGTGACCAGGTGCATGGTAAAAAAAGAACAGTAAAATCTTTATTTCTGAAATCCTAAAATAATTCATAATCATTATTATATTCAATATTAAAGGGACACAACACTTTTTGTTCTTACTCTCTACCAGGGTAAAGTTCGTTCTAGCGATTTATATATTTTCATAAATGGTGTCCACGAAACACCGCCTTTGCACACTAAAATTATAAAATTACCGGCGCCGCGCCGGGAACTTACCAGTACGTTATTTTAATGTAGACTACTCCTATCAACCGGGTCAAGAAAGGCGAGAACGCATTTATTCTGACAGATGACAGGTGACGTTGACATAGCGAAATGCGTGAACAAATGGAATCCCCGTTATACAAGTAAAATTCGCTCTTGACCATTTTTTATTCGTAACGCGAACGTTTGTGAAAATTCTATTTGCATTTCAGTTAGTACGTAATTGGAGTTTGAGCTTGAAAGGGGCTCTGAGGGATGTGAGAATGAAGATTTTTATTTGTGGTGTTATGAAGAAATGTCCTTTTGAGAACCTTATAACTAAGCTATATTCAGACTTATTAGCATTTCAAATGTTTGGCCTATTGTTAAGATAATAGGCAGAGCGCATCTTTTACTCAGAACTTCAAGAAGGCAAGTATAAAAGCGGAGGTCAGTTCCGGAAATATAAAGATGTCTTGAAGTCATATGAAGGGTGTGGAATTGAGCCCACTATAGTAGAAAAATAAGCCCTCAGTCGTTCCGAGTGGAGGCAATCGGTGGAGAGAAAGGCTTACTTATTTGAAAACCAACGACGGCGACCTAGATGCAAGGAGAGAATAGCTTACAAACAAATCACCTTCTTACACAAAATAAAAAACATATGTGAACATACACACACACACATTACATACGCATACATACATTCATATATTCACTACATATGTGAATGGCGTCCACACATGTAGCAACTGTTTATAAACTTTTACTGCTGAAATCACAGAAGAGAGAGGTAAAAAAAATTCTCTTCTGTGGCTAAAATGGATCATATCAGCCATGTAAGGATGCACCAAGAAACCTATTTTTTCCGGGGCCGAAAACGAAAACGGCCTGGAAGGTGTCATCAATAAGTAGATATATTTTATTATTGGCCAATTCGTCCGTCTGTCGTCTGTCGTGGCGCCGTCCGTTTTATTTTCGAATCCGGATTCGTTTTACTAGTTTAATTACAACTACGATTTTTTCTCGGATTATTCGATTCTTTTCTTTTAGATTAAAATATATTTTTTACAAATAAACCGACTTCCACAAGATGCTCTGATAAAATGCATTACCGAGATGTTCTTTTATTTATTTATTTAAGTATACATTGCCACATAATGCGTAATGGTAACATTTTTCAGAATGTACTAAATTACACATTATACCCTGTTATAGGCTGTTGCAAGCAGTATTGTTGCCTACATACTAAAAAAGTAAAACTTAGCGCTACCCGTGAAATACTTGTCATTTAGGAGTTCCAGTGGACATCTGTGGTCTTCTTCATCGAATCTTAACTTCACCAAATAGACCAATACTTTCTGAATGCAAATGTTTGACTTCTTGATGAAAATATCAAAATCTCTATATGGATGATAGATAGATAGATTATCTCTTTGTTGTTCACACAAAATTTAATATAATTTCAAAACTGGCTTAAAAACTAGTGTAACAACTGGCGGCCTTATCACTGAAAGCAATCTCTTCCAGACAACCATATGCCTGTATAATATTTGAGAAGTTCTCTCGCCTCATGGATCCCATTATCAAAACTAGTTTTTTTTTTAAATATGGCTCTATCTGGAAGTATATCCTTTCAAATCCTTTCGGCTTATGATTGACGTAGTTAGGAGGTAACATATGTTTAAAAAAAAAAAACAGTCTACTTGGAACCACAGAACCTCCTCCTTTTTTGAAGGTCGGTTAAAACGCTCGTAATACCGCAGTCAGCAGCTGTCCAAAAACAAAAAAGCGTTAATAATCAAAGTTATTTCAACATCTGTTTTAAATATTGTCCAGTAATTGGCCGATGTATTGGATGTTCATACTTTTGGGCATCCGTCATAATCAATGTCAAATAACAAGGTTTTTTGGACTGCAGCCAAATATAGCTCTGAAAGCTCGACTACTAATATTTAATTCGGTAAAACTTAATTTAAGCCATATTTTTGACGGACATTAGCTTTTTTATTACTTGTAGCGATGCTAGTTTCGTGGTTTGTGCGTTCGGATCACACGCTGCAAGGCGTGGGTTCAAATCCCAACAAAGAACTTGAGCTACAGGTGAAGGAAAATAACGTGAGGAAATCATAGCACGGTGGTATTTTCTAGTACTTAGCAGGCTAATTTATAGCCAAGCATATAACGGTGTGTCGTACTTGAGAGCCATTTACCGTTCTAGATCGTTCTACACACACTGTCACTTTAAATTAGGCGAGTTCGTGTTCAAATGCCTAGTCTTACAAACGATTAAAAAAATAGCATGGCTTTAAACAAAGTGTTATCATCACTTTATCCGCCAGAGCATTTAGGTACAAACAAACAGAGAAAAATAAATATTCATTCATACATTTCTTGGGCAGTCGGTTAAAAAGCATTAAATAACCACTGATATATTTATACTAGCTGATGCCCGCGAAGCTCGGCCTTTTGCTAAGCTCTTCATAACAACCTTGTACTCACAATTACGAACACAACAAAAAACAAATCATCAAAATCGGTCCAGCTTTTCTCAAGTTATAGTGTGAACAGGACAGGGTTCATTTTTATATATATAGATTTGATAGTTAGTTAGTTGGATCTATGGGAAAACCGATTATATCAAAAATAGCAATTGTCCTACCACAGATCCGTGAAGAATATAGAAACATATAACAATATATATAGAATATAGCATATAGAAAATTTTGTTCTCTATAATCTAATAATATGTAATTTTATCTCGCAAATAATAGTTTCGGCGGCTTCTCAATTTAAACATCTAGAGATTTATTATCGCGCATAGCATTGTTATTATTTTGTAAACACGGATTCCACTAATACGCTTTGTTGACCAAAACTAAACAAACAACCCTAACAAGCCAAACAAGAGCTTGTTATAACTCAAACGGCAACCAAACCTGTTGAGAATCCAACTTGGAACTCCGGGAAAATAATCCCACTTTGAACTACGATGCAAATCCTAAACTGTCCCATTCAAAACAAATCAGAGCTTTGATAGATGCCAAAAGGGTACGGTAACCAAGCCATGATAAGCTTCGGTAATTCTTGAATCGCGCGTGATCCGCCTGCAAACTTCCAATGGGTTTCCAATGGTTAGATTGTCAATTTTTCACTCAATTTCATATTTCACTCACGTACCATTAAGGGTCAGCCTTCGAGCCAATTCAGCCACTTAAAACCCAGCGTAACAATGTTTTAATTTTTAACCACAGATTCGCCCAAAATTGCCGGCTCTGGCGGAAAGTGGAACACCTTTTTGGGACAGTTTAAAATTTATTTTTTAACGACAGGGCGACGGTAGAGCTTAATTATGCGGATTCATTAAGCTTATGAGATTTAACGTTTAAAAATTTACATGGGCTTCTTTAGATCCGTGTAGGAAGCTATACAGGGTTATAAGGAAACGGTATGCTAAGCCGAGAAGGACTCATAGTACAACAACAACAACCAACAACAACCAATCATGAACAACTTTTACTATGGGACCAACACTGATTTCTCGAAAAAAATATCAGTTGTTCCATACATTTTGTCAAGTGTCATTGACATATTTGTATGGAACAGCTGATATATTTTTCACGATTTTAGGGTCGGCCCCATACTATAAATATTTCATAGTGATGAGTACTATTAGCCCTTCTCGGCTTAGAATACCCATTCCTTATAGCCCTGTAGAGAACTCTGACATCGAGATTACCTATCTACTTGTATACTTGACATTCTCGAGCAAAACAACCAGGATTATGCTTGTTCATAGAGACTACTTCCCAAAATGTATGTTACCAATATACCCACCTACGTAATTATCAGTTTCCCAAAATGTCAATTTGCCTAATTGTCAGTGACTATGCATGCGATACGCACTTGGTTGATTTCTAATAGCATTTTGGTTAGAAACCCTACTTACTTACCTTGTGCGTGACGTCACCTGCGGGTGCCAACGGAAGACCAGCGCTGGTTGGCTACAACCAGCATCTTGCTGAGTTGGGGCTGGTATGTGGCAAAAAACTCTGTGTATTTTTTGTTTATTTTTCACTTTTAAATTTATTTTTCTATGTGTTTTGCTACAAATAAACTATTGGCTATTGTCTACAGTATTAAAACAAAATAATTGAGCTTCGCTCGAGCGAAGCGAAGGTCTCAGAGTTTACTGGGACAAATCGGCTTTTGTATGTATGTTTGTATTTTTGTGTCTATATTTGTCCGACGATAACGTGTAAATTGGCTTTACAAATTAAATGACTATGACTATGACTATGACTAACTTGCGAACCGTTTATCCGATCTTCATGAAATGTTGTAGGCAAGTAGTTCATTCCAATACAATTTTTAAGTTCGAATATGAGGTGAATCGGTCCAGGGATTGTGAAGATATAGGGCCCACGAGGTCTCAGTTCGCCGCGAACTACTAGTATCAAATAAATTAACTAAAAATTGTATTTCTTACCAAAATAAACAAACTTCATTAGGCCTTGCTTAAACAAAAAAAAGTTTGGCTTTTTTAATCGTGACGTCTCTAATCGAACAATAGAATTTAAAAATGACAAGCGGAAATTTGGAATGTTGTCTGTTTGTTGTTTTTTTTTTTTTTTTCTCTTAAATTTTGGCTTCACACGTTGTGTATTTAGCCAGTGTCAAGTTTTGTATTATTTGAAGTGAAGTAAAGTATTTCACAAATAAAACAAGTCTCAGTCATAGTCTAAGTCAAGTAAAGTAAGTCACGGTCATGTCCAAGTCATACCCCAGTAAAGTGGTGGAGATTTTACAAAAGGTTTCTGTGGAGTTTTGGAAATAACACGAAAAGTCACGTTTCACGACAATAAACTATTCACCAACACTCGTGCACGGTCACGAACACTTAATGAATAAAAATCCACCGTTTTTACACATTAAAACTCAAAATAACACAAGTTATGAAAAATAATATAATGACGCGATATGACTTCTTCACGTTCCCGCCAAAACTCCTGTTTGTTGTTTGTTTTTGAAGCATTTTAAATTGTGGTCATTGTGGGAATTAGTCATTATAAGTCTTCATAAAAGTGAAATCGATCAATAGACACAAAAATTAAAAGCGGACAGTTCGGAAGGTGATTTTTATAACCTAAAGGATGTCATTTACGGCCAACTATCCGAAGACTTACTGAATATGCATAGCAATTTATTGAACCAGAATAGCAGAACTACCCCTAGGCCGCCAAAAGACATCTGATATGCATAATCTAAACTCCAGATCAGGAAGTGTGCAATTTAACATTCCGCTCGAAACACGGTTGTGTTAAGATTATTTAACTTAATAATAAAAATAAAAAATAAACATTTATTATGGATAACAATTAAGCTGTAACTTCTTATTTGTTTTCTATGTGTATTTTACATAAGTTACGGAAGTAGTTTGTTCAGTTTCAACTCTTTTTTTCTTTCTTCCTAAGAGGATTTTGGCGTCGCACGTCTTTTGCATTTGCCAGTGTCAAGTATACTTATATATTTTCAAGTTTTGTTAAATATTATCAGACAAGTCATAGTCACAGTCAAAGGCGAGCAAAGCAAGTCACGGTCAAGTCCAACTCATGCCCCAGTAAAGTGGTGAAAACTTTACTAGAGCCTTCTATGGAGTTTTGGAAACAACACGAAAATTGACGTTTCACGACATTATACCATTCACCAACACTCGGGCATGTTCATGAACACTTAACGGGTAAAAATTCACCGATTTTACACATTAACACTCGAAATAACACAAGTTTTGGAAAATAATAAAATGACGCGACATAATTTCGTCTTAATTTGATTTTTATAAGGTTATTTTTCGATGTGCTTCAAACTGACGTTCGCAACCACAGAAGAGGAAATTGCCGCGCATAGTTTTTTTTTTTTTTTTTTTCTTCCTCCTACGAGGATTATGGCGTCGCACGTCTTATGCATTTGCCAGTGTCAAGTGTGCATATATTTTCAAATTTTGTTGAATATTGTCAAATAAGTCATAGTCACGGTCAAAGTCAAGCATAGCAAGTCACGGTCAAGTCCAAGTCATGCCCCAGTAAAGTGGTAAAAACTTTAGTAGAGCCTTCTATGGAGTTTTGGAAACAACACGAAAATTCACGTTTCACGACATTATACCATTCACCAACACTGGTGCATGTACACGAACACTTAACGGGTAGAAATTCACCGTTTCTACACATTAACACTCGAAATAACACAAGTTTTGGAAAATAATAAAATGACGCCACATGAATTCTTCACGTTCCCGCCAAAAACTCCCCGCGCATAGTTTTGAGCTGTTGAAGTTCAAAATTCTGGGTGGCTCTGAACTGTTATGGGCAAGCGTGACGCTTAACATCAGGTGAGCAACACCGAGTAACATAAAAAAAAAAAAACTTGCTGGTTATTTTAACTATAAATTCTTCAATAATCTTGTTCTATGTTAGTTCAGTTTTCGAAGTATATACAATCCTTCTTCTATTTGATATTAGTCAATAACTCGGAATGTAAATACAGAGTTTCTTTTCGTATCTTGTTCGCATTTTTCCAAAGAATTTCACATACGTCCGGAACTTTTACGGTGATATATTCAAAGAAAGTTGTAGATGGAGTTGCTGCTTGTTTGAGTGCATGCAGGCTTGGCAAGACGACGAACATAGCTCAATTTGTGAGGTAATTATGTTTTGCTTTACACAGCTTATTGAAGTGCCACCGGAGGACAGGCTGCAGCGTCCTCTTAGTAAAAAGTCATCATTGCTATGCTTGGGGATTATGGCAACCCTTTTTTTAAGGGAGAATCCTTGTTCAGTGGTGGAGGTCTTCTGGCTGATAATTAATGATGATAATCCCTGTCCCCCGTCCCTTACCTCTTCCAAACAAATCCTCTCCATGCTAAAGTTGCCTGGAAGAGGTCGTTTTAAGCGATAAGGCTTCCAGTTGTAACACTAGTTTTAGCCCCGGTGGCTCAGTTGGAAGTGAACCTACCTTATGTGTTTGGGGGCGAGGGTTCGATTCCCATCTAGGACAAACATTAATGTGATGAACATTTGTGTTTGTTCTATGTCTGGGTGTTAATATCTATATAAGTATGTATTTAAAAAATATCTATGTACGTATATCAGTCTCTGGCAGCCATATTACAAGCTTTGCTTAGTTTGGGGTCAGATGACCGTGTGTGTAAAAATGTCCCAGATATTTATTTATTATTATTTAAGTTGTTTTTTGTATTATGATGTCATTTCTGGTGTGAACAATAAAGAGCTATCTATCTATGTATGATGATAATGATGATAATACCGCAGTAACAGCTCCAATCGAGCAGAATAATAAATTAAGATAAAAAGCTTGGATTAAGTATTATAAATAACCAGCTGAGCCACACGGTCTCACCTCCTGTATTCGCTACCTTCATGTCTTTTCATATTAGACAGATAACTATTTAATGTTCTCACCTAAAATTACATAGTCTGTACTATTTCCTCGAGTGGCAGCCCGACCACTGCGTGGTGTGCGTTGTTTTTCAATAAGTAGCAGTGCCACGACGTGGTCGATCGTCAAACATCGAAATATTGGCATCTGCCAATTTCTTTCTTTCTTTATTATTTCTTTATTGCATATATGTACATATTCTTCTTCTAACACTACGTTTTAGCTTACATAATGATATACCCCGTATAAAAGGACGCAGCAATATAATGTGGCTGGTCACAGACCAGACCATATCTTCTGTCATTTGCCAAAAAAAAAACAGGAAAATGGCGACCGCCACTCCAAGAGTCAAGAGTCAAGGGTTCTATCTTATATATCCTTCACCAAAATACGTTCCGCTGTTGCAGAGTTGAGTAAAAAACAAACACATACGCAAAGTTTAGAATCTATATATATATATATATATATATATATGTGTGTGATATTGCTATAATAATTGGGGGTAGCCAACTTTTTTGAAACTAATAAATTATCTCATATAAACGATATGTCATCACAATTTCAAATGCAAAAAACTATTCATATTAGCACTTGTTCGTTCTTTGATTGGAACATCCTCCAAATATTGGAACGTTTACCTGATTTTGACCTTTTCCTGATAACGGATCCGGTAGGACCCCGGCAACGTTGTTTACTATTCATTATTATGGCCAATTGTCACGGAATATATTCTCCGAGACGTCCGGAGTATTGTTCCGGGTCCGGAAACCTTTACTTTGTTATTCAGAACATGCTTCTTTGCGAAGTAAATACGTGCGTGGCGTCCGTCCAGATTCAGTATTGAATTTGCGACGTTGCGTCGGCCTGAATAAATCATTATTTTGCTCTTAATAGGTGCCGGAAACTTGTAATATGAATATTCGATGACAGGAGTTCGAAGACATGACTTCTTTTCTGTGATTTTTGCTATTGTGTAAATATTACACAAGGCAAGATTTATATAGAGAATTAAAGCGCTTCCCTGCGGACCTTTTTTAAATCAGAGACTCGGTTTATCCTAATTAATATTATAATTCAGAGAAATAAGCTGCAGTCGTATCAGGACCAATAAAGCTTCGAGGTATAAAAATTAATACGTTCGTCTTGAGGAAAAAACTTCGCTTGCGCGATTTAGAACTCCCTATATTACAACTGTCAATCTATACAAACCGTCAAAAAAATGCACAAAAATGGATCAACGCCATCTACCGAACTATAGGAAGTAACTTTGTCTCTCTGACACGTTATCACGGGTAAACGCGGCTGAA
This sequence comes from Apocheima hispidaria, assembly GCA_947579745.1. Classification (NCBI taxonomy): domain Eukaryota; kingdom Metazoa; phylum Arthropoda; class Insecta; order Lepidoptera; family Geometridae; genus Apocheima; species Apocheima hispidaria. The sequence continues at coordinate 13,192,119 of OX388159.1, forward strand.
CGGGTCTTTATAAAAAAATATAAGAAATTACTGTATGTCACAAAGACGCACATATAATACTTGTTTTATGTCTCCGCAAACGAAGTCGCGCGTAACAACTGGTATATTATATAAAATTCTAATATTACAAACCGAGTAAAAAAATATCATAACGCTTATTTTGTATTGTTACCTACGCAAATCAATCAGGTTTTGTATGAATGGTTTCTCTACTTACACACAGAGAGCTTTGAATTTTTACGTACACGAGGGTTAGAACTTTTTTTTTTTTTTAATAATTATCAATTATTATTTTATTTCTTACTTTTTTGTAATTAATTTTATTTTTTATTATTGAAACTTCTGTAACATGACATGTAACTGAATTTGTTATCAATAAAAATCTGGATCTGAATCTGAACTCTATAAGAGTTTGTTCCTCGAAAATTACATACGTGTTCTTAATGTCGGGAGTTAACAGGTTCCTTTTAAACATGAACCAACCTAGATCCTTCGGGCTCCGAATTTTTACGTACAACGATACTTCGGAACTCTATCGGATTGTACCTTGAAAAGCACAACAGGGAATTTTTCAAATCTGGAATTAACAGTTTCCATTTAAACGTGAACCAACCTAGATCCTTCGGTTCTGAATTTTTACGTACAACGAGGGTGCGGAGCTCTCCCAGAGTGTTCCTCGAGAAGTACAATGGAGCTTTCTCCAAATCTGGAGTTATAAGTTTCCTTTTAAAGCCGAACAGACAGATCCCCCTTCCTTCCCTCATTGTTTAACATCCACATTCATCCACATTGTTCATGCAGGATGCACCTATTTTTATTTCTAGCCGGGACAAAAAAAAAATATGTATGCATGCAATACAATGTAAGTACTTACTGGTGGTGTCATTGACCCCGGTGAGGGGATGCGAGGCGTTCATCGTACTGTCGCTCGTCCTCCTGTAACAAAATCAAACGTTGTTTGAACTACATTGCAAATAAAAACTCAATGTTAGTTTATACGTACTTCTGACAAAAGTTTGTGACTAAAACTTTTATTTATGGTAAGTAATACCACTGTAGCATGTAACAAAGTTACTTTGTAGTTTGAATTTGAAATGTAGAATAAGCTTTAGGTACATACCATCCTAATCCCAACTAATAATATAATTCAAAGGAATATAGCCGCAGTCATATCAGGACCAATAAAGCTTCGAGGTATAAAATTGAATACGTTTGTCTCGAGGAAAAATCTTCGCTTGCGCAACATTACAACTCAGTCCATACAAAACGTCAAAAAAAGGCACAAAAATGGATCAACGCCATCTAGCAAACTATAAGAAGTAAATTTGTCCCTCTGATTGGATGTTTGTCGCGTTATCACGGCTAAACGGCAGAACGAATCTTATTACAATTTAATATGGAGTTGGTGTATATCACAAAGACGGACATAGGATACTCTTTTTAAGTTGGTGTATATTAACAATATCGCGGGCAGCAACTAGCACTTGTAGTGGTAGGGCTCTCTTGCAGAGTCCGCCTGGGGAAGTACCACACCTTTGCCAGTTATTCAACCGCCAAGCAGTAGTGTGCAAGCATTACTGTGTTCCGGATTGAAGGGCAATGTTACCAGCGTAATTACTGGGCATACAGAGATTAAACATCTAACATCTCAGGGTGACGAGCGCAATGCATTGCCGCGCATTGTTTTGAACTGTTGAAGTTCAAAATTCTGGGTGGCACTGAACTGTTATGGGCAAGCGTGACGCTTAACATCAGGTGAGCGACTTGCTCGTCTAGTCACCAAGTAACATAAAAAAAAAAAAAAAACTAGTAAGTTTTAATAATAGAGTAGAAAATAGTGTCAATTCTGTTGTACTTTTTATCAACTAATACCTACCATTTTTGTACTGGATGGCCTATTTTGCAGAGTCCGCCTGGGAACACACTTTTATCAAACACGACTTAAACGCGACTCAGGGCCCAAACTTACTCGTATAACATTGGCCATTATGGCCCTTGTAAAACGTACGCCATAATTTCTAACTCATATTTTGTTTAGTTAAGAAAGGGCTGTGCGATTTTCTGTGACAACAAATATAATATGGATCTGGCTGTGTATACTCTTCCTTATTTTGCGCTTCCGACGCTGGTTGGTGTAACAGTCGGAGTATAAAACGGTGTTTTCAGCGAAGCAATTACATTTAAAATGCTGTGTTGACTCGTAATTCGGTTAGAGGGCCCTCGGGTACAGTCGTCGTGTTGAATGTACGATATAATATTTATTAAGTTTTGTATTTAGATTCAATGGAAACGATGGTGAAATTCAATTGAAAATAATTGCGTCTACGACAGCCTGACTGTATCTTCATCATCAACACTACTATTTACGCCATTGGAGCAATCGCGCCAGTGGCCCAGAGCCTCGCTAAGGTGGAACTGAAGGAGCTGGGCTGGCTCGGTATTGGTTGGTGACACAAACTTTTGACCAACGTAAAATGAATGTACGGGCCCTAACCACACAACTCTTTTAAAAATAACAAGTCAAAACAATTCAACTTAGGCTTCAATACGTAATTATATGTAAAGTACTTTCGTCACAAAAAAAGAGATAGCGAATATAATATTATAATACAATATCAAAGCATATTTTTGCGGATATTTGGATAGCATGTACTGACGAACGTACGTCGCGCACTTTTCACAGTCTGAGAGCGACTGAAGCAAGGTGAGCGCTGGCGCTCACTTTAAAGTCTTCAAAATTCTCTTGGGCCCGTCCATTCATTTTACTTTGGTCGAAGACACAAACAACATAACCCATGCGGGACGTCAGTGCAGGACTTATCGATTATGAAGTAATACATAGTTATTAATAATAGTTATTTCTTCAACAAGAGAGTGTTAAAGTTAGTTTTTGTGTTCTACTGGTAAGATTGAGCAAGCGAAGGATTCTATTATTGAATCACGATTTGAATCGAACGAAATGATTTAAATCAGAAAACAGAAAACTTTACTCTCGAGTGACACGCTATAAAGTTTTTTCTGCCACTACTTTGAATACTTTTCGGCAAGTTAAGAGATTGATAATCACCGATACAACAGAACAATCCAAGAATCTTTTTCAGAACTAAATATTTAAAAGAAAGGTAATGTCGATAACCGGTTGGAAAGAAAGGTTATTGAGTGGCGACCACGAACCGGAAGACGCAGCGTAGGTAGGTCTCGCACTATGTGGATCGACGACATTGTGAAAGTCGCGGGCAACCGGTGGATACAAGTGCCCCGTTGTCGGTCGGTGTGGCGTTCTAAGGGGGAGGCCTATGTTCAGCAGTGGACGTCTTATGGCTGTTGATGATGATGATGAAGGTAATGCCAATGTAGCAACTAAATACAAACACGACATACGTAAAATTAGTGTGAACACACTGTACGCGTGGCTTAGACTCCGAGTCTAAAAATGTAAACAAAGGGCTTGCTAAGACAAAAAATCGATTACTTATATTAGTATACTAAATTCTAGGTCTAATAAAATATATAAAAGGAATGATTTCTATGTATTATTTTTGTATTTTTTTTTTTACAACTCTATAAATGTGAATATATTTTAGTAGGATATATTTTCCGATACTGGTCACAAAACAAGGTTATCAAACATTTGGCAATTTCATTGTTGTTTCTATAACAACAATAAGTTTTTTGTAGACATAGTCTAACCATGCACGATTTTTTGGATCGTAATGGATCATAATTCATAAGCCTCTGAACTGGATCATATATGTTCTTGCATAGATCTCATAAAAATCATATCAAAACTCCATCAGTGTGAATGATTGAATATCTGTTTCACTTTCGCTGTCCAAATTCCAATGTAAAAGCCCTTTCAGAGCCGCACAAATTGCTTCGATCACGCGGCACAATCGAAGCCGCGGGCGGAGTATTAAGGCAGTGTAGTAAAACCACAGAAAAAAAGTATGACTACAGCTGGCCTATGACTTTGACCGTGACATTTCTGCTTTTACATTTTTGGACTCTAATTATGAATAAAAACTCCGAAGAAAAAAAATACAAATCCCAAAGCTGTAGAGCATTGCTTTGGAGCGTCTTTGGAGCTATTATAGAGGTTTCAAGAGGCTATTACTTCACACTGTTCTAAATTCAAAACGCTTTTGCTTACTAATAAGCAAGATAGAGTTTTGCTCACTGCTTTTTTTTTTTGTTTTGCATCTAACGGTTGCCCGTTAGATGCAAGTGGCAAGTTGTCGGTCGGTGTCGCGGTCTGAGGGGGAGGCATTTGTTCAGCAGTGGACGACTTCCAGCTGATGATGATGATGATGATAAGTAACTTTTCTTAATTCAAAATACGATTGCGTTTGACCTCACCTGGCCCTTGCTAGCAATGAAGTTATCTAGGAAAAGCAGGCTTACTTAAAAACACAGATCAACTAAAAACTATAAAAAATGTTTTTTTTTTGATTCTAAAGAATATATAGATAATATTGGTGTTTATGGAGGACTGCCATAGGCTACATTTTGCAGTCGGATATTTTGTTTTTTGTTTGAAATGAATACGTCTGTGTAAAACCAAAGTACACAAAGCGAGAGTTGTGAGAAGTCAAAGGCTAACTTGGGTCAGCATTATAGAACGAACGCGAGTGTCCATGTTTCACCGCATCAGGCACACAAAGTTGCATGGCGATATTTTTCGTTCTATAACATAACCTCGAATATGTCTGTCGTCTAACTGAACAGTCTGTATTTGGAAGCGGTCGCTTTTACGAGAAAATTGGCATCAGAAGGCAAAGCCAAAGAAGGAAACGCGAAGCCATCAGCTAATAAAAACGTCAGCGGGCCCTTACGACTTCTATATCCTAAATTGGTTTGAAAGAAATCCAATAAAACGTGAAAATATATAGGAATTACGACTCACGTATCCCGTTCTATCCTCACGAATGAATATGAAAATTTAGGGAACATTCGTAAAAAATATCAATAGTATATAGCATTGTAATAGAATGGGTAGTAAGATATTTTACAGTTTGTTTTTTGTCGCGTATAATTATGTATATAATTATTTTATTAATATATTGTACCGTATAATTATAACGGTCTGAAGCGTGCCAGGGTGCTAGCTGCGCCCTGCTGATTCACCCGCGTGAAATCCCTCAGGAACCATACATTTCCCCTAGATAAGAAGTCTATGTCATTCTCCGACTCTTAAACTACATTCATGCCAAATTCAGGTCGATCCGTTGCTCTGTTGCTGCGTGAAAAAGGAACAAACAAACCAACAAACTTTTGCATATATAATATTATTAGGAAAATTTGGACCGATTCATGGTGCGCTTCAATCGTTTTGATTGCGGAATCTCGGTAATCTATGGTCGAAATCTAAAATCGGTCAAGCCTTTTATGTGATAAGTCACATACACCCATAAAACATTACTCTCCTTTAGGAAGAGAACAAAGACTAATGGCCCATCTAATGACCTCGAACTAATTCTACAAATAAAACATCCCATACATGTTCTAGTTCAACTCTAAAGTTGGGACGTCATAAATTGTCCTCACTGTATAGCCTCATAAAAACTGACAAAGTATCGGTCCGGGCTTAACGACTAACTTCCATGCACTTAACTTGAGTAAGAAGAAGTGCCAAAGAGTTAATTATGTTGCACTGAAGCGCGGGCAGCTTTTGTTGCGTGAAATTATTTATATAACTACATTGGACATTGTTTGGACGTTTGATCGATCGATATTATTAGGGTTCTGTAATGCAACTTCTTCTTTCTGATTTAGACTTCGAGGTCTTGTAGTTAGGGTGTTACAAAGTTCCATTGCTTCCTTTGCGTCCCAGCTTTTTGATTTTGAAATGAAATGAAAAATATTGTATTGTCTAAAACTGCGCACCACTTACATATTATTATATGTTATCTGCGATAAGTAAGTACTTTACAACAGTCTTATCCTTGCCGAAATACAATATTGATAACCTAATAGATGATTTCTTAATGATTTCAGGTGGTTCATTATTATTATATACGGTAATAGACATTGTTTTACAAAAAAAATTATAACGTGCTGTTCGGTTTATATAAGGTTATATAAGGTTCAGTTTATACAGGTTCTTATCAATCTATTACTGTTTCTCTCATATCGGTTGTAAAATTCTAGTAAATAGTGTACAAATGCCTATTTTATTTAGCCTAGCTGTTTGTCTATTATCAGACCTAGAAATGTTGTTTAATTTATACCTTTTATAAGTTGACCAATAAGTTTATAAGTTAAGTTGGCTGATGATGATGATGATAAGTTGACCATTGTAAAAAAAAAAACAAATGAAAGGGCTACATTAGCACATTATACATAATATATTGTTAGTTGTTGCTCGCGGCTTTGCTTGCTTGCATGGATGCACCCGATAAAACTAAAGCTCACGTTTTTCAACCTATATCTTGTTTTAATTATATGGTCCAAAAGTTTTTTGTCATTATTTCTTTAATCTGTAGTCTGCTTGCTAGATAATTTTCACCACCAAGTTGAGAAGGTCGCCAAGCACTTTGTATTTATCGGTAGCCTCACTAAATATCCTGTTCCTATTCCAGGCTAGCCGTGATTACCGTCTTCGACACACGACTACCTTAACATCAGGTGACATGTGGTAAAACGCAATTTTTTTTAAACTAAAATCTAGGTACTTCTCTAAAATGAAGGGAAGTAAAATGCAAGATACTTAATTCTTAATTCGCCTTAGGATGTCATGTCCTAATAAGTATGAAGATTCCTTTATATGCAATACCGCTCTGACTGTCTGCTTTTTTGTCTCACTCTGTTACAGCAATAACTTCTACAAATAAACAACCGGCTACCAAAGGATTAAATAAAGATACTATACCATACAATACATACAATGCTCATAGCTATATATGTATATGCCTGTTTGTGGTAACTTTTAATTAGTCAAGTTTAAGTCAAAATATTAAACCTGTTACTTAAACTACTTTTGTTACTGTTGTAGCTAAGAGGTTAGAATCTGATATTTGAATTTATCATTGATATCGAACTCGGAACAGGCAGCAAACCAGATATTTTATATTATACATATATTAAGGTGCAGGAAAGTGTTTCCTGCAAAACTGTTCCACAAAACCGGATACAGAATGCTCAGATTCCAATCACTATCGGTATTTGTTGAATTTCGACGAACGTTAAGGATTTTTTCCGCACCCTTTGTAAACCTATTTTGCCATTCCTCTCGATTGCATGAGAGAGAATGTAACGATTTGATCGTCGAAGGAGCAAGATGCACGACAAATATATGGGCGATTGTATTTTTCAGGAACACAATACTGTAAGATTAATTAATACCCACAGATCACACTCTAGATTCTGCATTCAGGACGCTCGAAGCACACCATGCATCAGTCTAAATGCACTTATAAGAAATTACTCTGATTGGTTCATTGTTAGGCGCTTGATTGCACTCCCCGCGACCCGCGCCTTCCTCAAACTTTGGTGACTACTTGTAGGAACAACGAATCTTGTAATGCGGTATCTAGTGTGATCTGTGTTATTACCTGACCACATAAATATATTGTTTTAAACAGTTGGAATAAAATTAGTTTGTCGGGCAACACAAAAATGGAGAATGGAAGTAGTGGACGGGCTCAGTTTGGTGACGTCTTGCAAGATCGTCGGACAAGAACCGTTTTCCTGAGTACAGGCGATTGCGGACGGATTGTGAAAACGGTTGTACTGCGAAACGAATCTACTGGAATTCCTGGAATAAAAACGATTGAGAATTGTAATATTGGTTCATGTTGGATGGTTATATTGTGAACCGGAACAAAACATATTCAGGTAATTGTCGTTTTATTTGTAGTGATAAGGTTCCATGGATAAATTTGGGCATGCAGTAAGGCCAACTACTAGCGGTCTGTTATAATACTACATCTGCTATGTAGCTTGAGTTCAAGGCTGAAACTGGATGAAAAATCCATAGGTAATGTATCCACAAGACCTGATATATTTGTAAGGAACAGAGTCCACATTAAAACCAATCATCATCCTCGTCAGCCTGTATCGACCCTCTGCTGAGTATAGGTCTCATCTCCCTTGTGCCATTGCTCCCTTATTCGGACCCGATGGTTTGACGAGATTCGTCAATCGTCGGGCTAATTGTTTGTCGATGGAACGCTTATCCGCTATCGATTGCTACTCTGTCAGAGCTCTTCTTTACCTGCCGTGAATACGTCTATTGTCTAGCCAAGTGCCCAGTACCCCTTTACTTGCATAATACGGTTTCCAACATCCGTGACTTTTATCCTTCTTTGGATTTCCGTATACTTCGGACCGTTGTCTCAAACTGATACCTAGCATGACACGCTCGACCTTATTTTGGTGAGCGGTCATGTTTTGGGAAACCAAACTACCACCTACTTATGATAATATACTAATAGTACGTAAGAATATGCAGTACCCAGTACTCTTAATACGAGTTTAGGTGATCCTGCTATCGAAGGTCAAATCTCAACCTTATTTCACACCCTTCCTTAATCGCCGGTGGGGGTTGTTTTCATCCTCACGATCCTTTTTTATCCTCGCCCGAGATCTCAGCCTTTTTGAATTAATTGAATGAAGTCCCTACAAATGAAGACGAGAGTAAGTAATTGGATTTCCTTAGTTTTACTTAATGAATATGTAAAAGAACCTTTTTAGGCGTTCGGTGCTATCAATTATAAGGCGGAATTAGAGGCCTTACAGTCCAGACTGATCTTCTTTGATCTGATTAAGCTTTAATTAGACGGCCGGAAGATGCCTGGGATGACTAAACATAGCTAAATAAAGAAGTGGATTCAAGTTTTCCTTTTTTGTTTGTGTTATCGAAAACTTGATAAAACAAAACCTACCGAAAGTATGTACTCAACATTAAAATTATTTAAAAATATAGGCACACAGAGAAAAGAAGCAAAGTAAAAAGGCCTTTCTTCTTTCCTCTGTTCCTTCCTTCTTTCATCTCCTTCTTTGGCTTCCTTCTTCCTTCTCTTTCCTTCTTGGGCTGTCGAGTAAAAGTGGAGAGTCAAACGATAATAGCCGCTTCTTGAACACCTGTGCATCTTTTTGAAATCTACGTTATAAAAAAAAAAAAAATTGAATAAAAACATTATCATCAACAGCACTTCACTGCTGAACAAAGGCCTCCCCCTAAGATCTCCATACTAAACGACAATTTTCAACCTGCACCGGTTACCCGCAACCTTCAAAATGTCGTCAGTTCGTCTAGTGGGAGGCCTACCTACGCTGCGTCTTCCAGCTCGTGTTTGCAACTCAAGAATCTCCTACCCTACCTATCGGTTATCGGTTCTTCGAGCGATGTGGCCTGCCCATTGCCACTTCAGCTCGCAAAACCTGAGAGCAAAGTCGAAAAAATACGAAACGAAAATTACTTACATAGAATTAAATAAAGCACTAATTAAAATAAACCACTTATTTTACTTTTTAAAGTCTGTCACTGAGCAAATCTTACGACATTCACTTATGATCGAGTCGATATCCACAGCATATTATATCCTTCTCTACTGTCGATAAAGCGCGGCCCGCAGAGACAGGGCCTCGCTAAAAGGCCATGATTTATAGGATTTGTACAAGGGCAGCGAAAGAGGCTTAGATTTGAGGTAAAGTGCTGTGAGAAAGGCGTGGGCGTGATTTTGGTGTATGGTTCGTTAGAGGTTCTGAAGAAAATAACGAGTTTTGGGATTCCTATGGCCAAATGACAAGCTTTGGTAGCTATCTGAAGCACAGAATAGTAGAGGTAAAAAAAATTCCTCTTCTGTGATCTGAAGGCTTTTAATAAAATAAAATCTATATGTTATATTCTTATATCTTATATCTGGTCAGTTGAAGTTTTGTCTGATCTCAGAGTTTTTAACCCGCTTAAAGGCCTCTGAGTATGTATCTGTTGTTTGCCCTATAACAAACAACAGATACATACATTTCAACGCATTATCCGACCAATAGTAGCGATTATTTGTGACTTGTGAATTACTGCGGTCTCTCTGCACTCACACACTGCACTCGTCAAAATCGATCAAGCCATTTATGCTACAGGAAGTATTATGGGAATACAAACATATTCATATTCAATTATTTGGTGAAGCCGATTTACAAGTCAAAATAAATACTAATATTATAATTCTTAGTATTAAAATAAATTAAAATTTTACAATATATTAACCAAAAAATACAATTACAGATTTATCCGTACAAATTCGTCCATGTCATAGAAGGAGTGCCCAATAAGCCGGCGCTGAAAGTGGGATTTAAAACTATTCAGACTAGGAGTTGCAGTTACGAAATCCGGCAATTTACGATACACTGCTGGACCCCATTCCGTGCGTGAGTTTGGTTGACTTCACAAGCGACAACTTATTTCTACCGAGGTTTGGGGCATTACGCGGTCGGAGTCAATTGCGCCCTCGCGTACATTGCCATTTGCAATATTGTTATTGCTGGCAGCGTGAGTATTCTTAGGCGCAAAGTATGGTCGTAGGGAAGTGTCTTGTGATACTCGTACGATTGCTCTTACGGCGCGATTCTGAAGTCGGAAAACTCTCTCCCACTCTGAACATTGTCCCTAGATTTCGGCACCATACTGCACTAGCGAGTGAACTGTAGCAAAATAACACGTATGGGCCACTTCTACAGTCACTAACCGAGACACTTGTTGTAGTGCGAAGCACGCACTGCTAATTTTACCGCAGATATTGTCAACATGTTTGTTCCATATTAGTGCAGAGTCGATCTCGAAACATAAGAATGTTGTACCCTTACTTGCCTATCAATTTACTCTCAATTTCCACAGACAAGGGCCTGCGGTTTCGGCCCGATGGGTCGAAGTGAAGGAAACAACATACATATACTATATATACCTATATATATCATCATGACAACAACAACACTATATTTATGTACCTATATATATAATTTGTAGCTATTTATCTAACCGTTTGCGAAAGAGATGTGAAGTGTGAACCCAATACCCTTGAAATGGTTTAGATCAACAATAAGAAAGGATATTGCAAAATTACACCTCAGAAGGGGTAAAATTGACCCCCAAACTTTGCAAGCAAAAAAAAAAAACATGTTTAATTAATTAACCTCTATTTATGTAATAAGCATAAAAGATAAAGAAAGGCATGTCTCATGATTTTTCTCAAATCAACTCCTACAGACGTGTAATGGGGTGTTTCTTTTATTGTAGCCTATGCAAACGAAACCGTGTGGGCTAGCTAGTAACACATAGAGGTGCGCTAGTTGTTACACTTGTTTTATGTTGTTTTTTTCTTCTTCCTTTGTATATCTTTTATAGTGTGAACAATAACGAGCTGTCTATCTATCCCATCTAGAACCCAAAAAAATTACCCTCCTTCTTGGTGTTCCAAGTTCTTGTGATCATTCAAGACAAAGTACTCTGCCAATGCAATATTCCATTTAAACAACTAGCTTGGAAGTCTTAATTTTGCATGCGCAAAATTTTACCTTCACATTCAAAATACACCACAGAAATAGGATTTTTAAGACCACTGCTATAAGGTGTCAAGATTCCCTACAAACATATACACCACGTATAATGTATATAGATAATGGCAGCAGTCACCATGAGTGATAAATTACGGGGGAAAAATAAAAATATCAATTTTCCAAAATGGATCGGTTCCCACGATTCGTCGATGTTTGATGGCGCGAGGAACGATTTATCGAATGTGTTCTAATGTCGTTTGAAAAATGACATGCAATAAGCGTTTGGTGTTCCGTTAATCACCCTTGTCTGTCGAGGAAATGAACCGTCGCGGGATTAAGGCTCTTCGTACACGACGCTACGCTCCGATACCCGTACTTATCTGACGATTACTGCAATACTAACGTAAAGTTATTTATTGGTAAGTATCAACTTGCATCTCAAATATAGTAAGTTTTTGTGGAAAAAAAGTATTTTTCCAGACAAACTTGTATTAAATCCGTTTTCCACCTTCCGTATCCATCATCACATCAGCCCGCTGTCATGATATTGTATTGTCATCAGAACTTGACAGGCATGCAAAATTTCAACATAATTGAACAAGGGCAACTGGTCTAAAAATAAGTTGCAAAATTTGACCTTAACATACATACATTGCAAGTTAAATAAAAGCTTGTAAAAATATTGACAATATTGAAAATAATTAATAATACCTAATGCAAAACCCGCAATAACATTAAAAATAGTATGAAATTGTATTTTAAAAAAATCCCATCAATTTACTTAAATTCATTAAAATCGTAGAACAGCTGCTCTATAAGCCAGCAGTTCAACCTGCTACAACGTATGCTTTGTACACATTTCTGTGGAGGTTTTCACGTGCAGGTTTAATGATCACTATTATTATTATTAAATTGGTGGCTTTTGATTGATGGTAGAGTAGTTTCCATACTAGATAGTCTTCCGCCAGCGTTATCTGTCGTTTTTTTTTTTATGCCAGACATAAAATAGGAAATGTCGATCAATATAATTACGCTCTCTAAAGTTTATCGATAGACCCTTTAAACAATCTGTCGTTTCAATACACGGTTACATGTTTCAGATTCCTGAAAACCTCTCATAATTATACTTACTTAGTTAACATACAATTCCTGTATTAAATAACCGGAAATTACAGCTTAACCCATAAAGAACATACAAGACGAAATTTCATTTGATTTTGTAATTTTCTTACGGTCACCTTATAAATTGATTTACGGTTGAATGGTTGTCGATCTTAGACCTAAAGTTCCTTAGATTTACAAGGTGAAAGGTTGAATGGTTGTCGATCTTAGACCTAAAGTTCCTTAGATTTACAAGGTGAAAGGTTGAATGGTTGTCGATCTTAGACCTAAAGTTCCTTAGATTTACAAGGTGAAAGGTTGAATGGTTGTCGATCTTAGACCTAAAGTTCCTTAGATTTACAAGGTGAAAGGTTGAATGGTTGTCGATCTTAGACCTAAAGTTCCTTAGATTTACAAGGTGAAAGGTTGAATGGTTGTCGATCTTAGACCTAAAGTTCCTTAGATTTACAAGGTGAAAGGTTGAATGGTTGTCGATCTTAGACCTAAAGTTCCTTAGATTTACAAGGTGAAAGGTTGAATGGTTGTCGATCTTAGACCTAAAGTTCCTTAGATTTACAAGGTGAAAGGTTGAATGGTTGTCGATCTTAGACCTAAAGTTCCTTAGATTTACAAGGTGAAACATAGCAATTATTGACAAGCTAGGCCTTAGATTAGGTTAAGCGCTTGACGATGGACTTTAGATTTGAGATAGCTAAAGCGCCACCATCGTATGCTAACGACTTAAATTGATTCAGGCGTCGATATAACAAATCTTTAGTGTTTTTCCGCTGCTAATATTTTTGTTTAAATAATAAATTGACCGAGTCAGCGAACGAAGTCTATGCGGGCAAATTTGCTTTTATCAGTCCGTATGTCGGTACCCGCGTACAGGTCGTATTTTTCAACTAGTCTCGATGAAACTTGATACGCAGGTTCAACAATTTCGTAGTTTTTTTTTCGTTGGCAATTTTGATTGTAGGGGCATTTCTCCCAAAAAGGGGGAAATTTGCTGCACGCCATTTGCCGGCCGATTTTGACAATATTTGACCGAGCGAAGCGAAGGTCTCAGAGTTTACTGGGACAAATCGGCTTTTGTATGTATGTTTGTATGTATATTTGTCCGATGATAACTTGCGAACCGTTGATCCGATCTACATGAAATTTTGTAGGCAAGTAGTTCATTTCAATAAAAAAATTAAGTTCGAATATGAGCTGAATCGGTTTAGTGGTTGTGAAGATATAGGGATGGCGAGGTCTCAGTTCGCCGCGAACTACTAGTTAAATACAATCTTAAACTAGAATTTAGAATACGAGCAAAATCTCACGACCTTATATCTTGACAATAAAGTCTCGAGATCTTTTTGGGAGAAAAACCCCTCCAATCAAAAATCGCCGACGACAAAAAATAAAAGTATGAAATTGTAGAATTTAGGTTGATAATTTAATTTAGTTATTTTTTGTAAAGTGAAAGATAAGCAATTCATCCCTCATTTCTATCGTACTAGACGCGATAACACAATCTTATTATTGTAAAGATTTTTCCTTCCACCTCTAGCTTTATCTTATTTACGGACACGCCCACTAAAATTACCACACATATTACATTCTCAAGTCGGCATAGCTTCTTTTCCGCGTCAGACATTCGCTCCGTAAACAACCAGCTTACCTCACCTATCTGTGCAGGTACATAATTTAACCACGTCAACCGTGTATATTACTTAAAAGCCTTTGCCACTAGCGGTTGACACCTAAAAAGGGAATTATAGGGTTGCCACATTAGGAAGAAATAATGCTACCGCAATAAAAATAGTCAAAGCTTAAACTTTCAGATACACAGCGTTTAAAACTTAAAGTAGTGATTATAGATATAACAAACACGGATTTTTAGTGATCATTTTTTTAAAAGTCTGACTTAAACACGGTAAAACCTACTCTACATACTTTAAAACAGCATTAAAGCCCAGACTCCACCGAAGCGGAAATGTGCGAAATGGAGACGAGAGGAGAAGCTTCACCGAAGTTGTGTGGAGATGCATGCTGGCTAGACCAGAGCGGACATGTGTAATTGCTAGAGCGGAGCTGAGCTGCGTGCGGCGCTGTACTAGCGAGAGTTGAATGGCACGGGCGAGACGGGAGGTTTGTGCAAGACGGGGGAAATAGCGGAGCCGCTCGCGCACGCCGTTTCCAGCTTGCGAGGGACAGCTGACGTCTCTGTTTTATTCGCACCTAACAAATATAACACGTCTCCGCTCCTCTCTGCTCAATCGTCTCCACCGAAGCCAAGCGGAGACGAGAATCTTATCGGAATAACGCAATCTTATCGGTTGTTTCTAACACACCTCTTTTCTCGTCTTGTCTCCGCTTTGGAGTCTGGCCCTTAAGGGTTCTACACACCGGACGTGTGTCAGTGGTGGCATAGAGCGTGCAGAGTGAGCAACGCGTACACGTGCAGGGCGCCGTGCAGCAGTTGCACAACACTTGCATAGCCCAGCGCGTGGCTGCTCATGCGCGTGTTTTGCTAGGCTTTTAGGATTCCGTGTTTACAATAAAATACGACAAATACTGAGCCCTGGACAAGGGGATTTTTTTGAAAGACTTATTATTCCAGTTTTCAGCCTGTAAAAATAATAATGGAATGCGAACTGAAAGACTTTCCAAAACGTTCAACGAGGTTGATATTTTATGCTACTTATACCTACCTATAATAATGGTAAAAATATTTTGAAAATGGTTTTGTATCCTTAACCTATATCCATACAATTGATCC
Organism: Apocheima hispidaria; assembly: GCA_947579745.1. Taxonomy (NCBI): domain Eukaryota; kingdom Metazoa; phylum Arthropoda; class Insecta; order Lepidoptera; family Geometridae; genus Apocheima; species Apocheima hispidaria. Next base: position 13,207,480 of record OX388159.1, read on the forward strand.
GTTGCTGTGTAAAAGAGGAACAAACGAAACAACAAACGCACTTTCTCATTAATTATTTAAGTAAAGACCGGAATGCTGGAGCCTACTTTGGGCAAAAACTCAGCATTGCCATCCAGCGTGGCAATGCTGCCAGCATTCTGGCCACACTCCCCTCCACCAAGGGGCTTGGATTAGGTTTTTTGTATTTATTTATTTTTGTTTATAATTTGTTTTAATTCTAAGTAGGTAGGTTATTTTTTATTGTAAATATGTATAAAATTTTTGTTAATAAAATATCCCTCTACCGTCAGTAAAGATAATATCCCCTTTATAATACCATATTTTCGTTTTCAGTTTAGCTATTTACGTAAATCCAATCCCTACTTCCCATAACATAAGACACGTATTACGTAAGTTAAAAGCTTCTAAAGCTCACACCTACAAAGCATAGGCTTAGTCGACACGCGGGCGCTATCCGAGACACAGTCCGGCTTTAGCTAAGCCCTCTCGAGTGTACAAGTGCATTCTTCCAAGGCATGCCTTTTGTGCGACTTCGAAATCAACTAATCAACTAATATCATAAATGCGAAAGTTTGTGTGTAAGTATGTAAGTATGTAAGTGTGTTTGTTCTCGTTCAACTCTGTAACGCTGAAAGGATTTGGTTGTAATTTGGTATGGTGGTAGCTAATTCCCTGGATTAACATATAGGCTACTTTTTATGCCGAAAAACTTGACCGTTCCTGTAGAATAGCGGGTGAAACCGCGAGTAGCAGCTTGTATGATTATATGCATGTGTATTTTATTCGTCAAGTTTTAATTTTTTTATTCAAAATGGGCTTGCGTTTGTCTAGTCCTGTCTGAAGTTTCATGATGCGTTCCAAAAGCCTAGGTTATATAGGTTGAACAAAGTTTATACGGTTATCGGAATAGTTTAAAAAAAAGTGTTTATCTAGGTTGAGTATAGTTATTTAACTAGTTAGGTGATTCCTGCTTACTCTAAATTTAAAGTCATTTTTACTGTACTTTTCGAACTATGTTGCAAAAGGTGGTATGGAACCGCTCTCGCCTATGAGATAATGACAAGCTATTTGCAGCGAATTGAGCTTTTGACGAGCCACGAGTTCAAAATTGAAAGTCGTCGAGAGTAACGCCCAGACAATCGATATCACGTTTGTTTTCGATTAACCCGTTCAAAATTCAGGGTGATCAGTTTATATCTAGGCTTGGAGCAACTGCCGGCCTGAAGCCGGAGACCGCGATACCGGTGATAGCCTATAAACATCCCACTGCTGAGATATCAGCCTACCCTCAAAGGGTTATTGGGCCATATCCACCACGCTGGCCCAGTACGAGTTGGCTCACATACGCTACCGAATTTCTTCTCCGGAAATATGCAGGTTTCCTCACGATGTTTTTCTTCACCGAAAAGCCAGTGACATATCCTTACGTAAGTTCCAAAGAACTCAATGCTATGGGCCCGCCCGGGTTCGAACCCACGACCCCACAATGTGAGGCGAGCGTGGTACTGAGCTACCACGACCTTAGACACTTGAGGAAGTTGTGATAAAAATAAATAGAGATTTTTGTTTGGCTAGTATTAAGATTTATTTCTTTTTGTGTAATTTCATACGTTTACAAAACAAATATAAGATTAAGAAAAAAATAAGACATTAGTAAAAACCCAGAATTTTTAGAGATGAGAAAACGAATTTCAATATGAAAATGCGTAAAACTTTGCGTAAGTTTTTTTCTTACGGTTTTGGTACTTACTGACGAGACGAGCAAGTCGCTCACCTGACGTTAAGCGTCACGCTTGCTCATAAACGTTCAATGCCACCCAAAATTTTGAATTTAAAAAAAAATTCCAACTCTGTTCGGCACCGTACTTCAAATTCAAATTATTTATTTCATCTAAGTACAGATTAATAATGTAGCAGCACTATACCCCAAACTGGGTTCAATTAAGTACCAGTATCTTGGGGCTTAGGCCTTCCCTTCCAATTAAACTATTTAAAAGTACATTTAATGAAAACATTCGGTTATGGAACTACAAAATTATAGAATTAAAATTAAACAGTAATAAATATGTATCAGGTTCTGAAAAAGAAAGTAAGAACACAGAGTTTAAAAATTTAGGTTTGATAATAATAAATAGCTTTATAAATTTTGAAGACTTCAGTAAGTAAAGTTATTTTTTTTTCTTCGCTCGTCACCCTGAGATATTAGATGTTAAATCTCTAGTAATTTCGCTTGAAACGTTGCCTTTCATTCCGGAAACGCAATCGTATGCTTTCACACTGCTGCTTGGCGGTTGAATAACTGGCAAAGGTGTGGTACTTCCCCAGACGGACTCTTGCAAAAGAGTCCTACCACTACAACTTCCCCAGATGGATTCTATTGCTTTATATTGTTTAAACGCACACGAAAAGAGTACGCGACTATCATTCCGAAAATTCATATTTATAGCTGAGTAAATAAACTGAAAATGTTATAAATGTCCAATCTTGGCTGTCGTGTCTTATATCAAACACTTTATTACGCAATTCCCAGCTCTATATTGGCTCAAAATACGCGTCCAACATTATGCGGCTTCAAGTTAGAAAAAAAAAAAAGCAGCAGAGTAGGGCAACTTTGTAAAACTCTTTGGACATCCGAAGCTTAAATCCTGACCTCCAAAAGTTGATACCAACTGGCCAAGCAATTTGCTCATGACCAAAATGCTGACCTGTGTTTCAAGCAGAAAGTTAGTCCCGCTATCCAGCAACGCAACTGGCATTTTGGGCACGTTGCCCGAAATTATAGATCGTATAAACTATCTAGCAATAGAAGGCTATAGTTAACTTAAACGATGTCTAATTACTTTCATTTAAATTAGTAAAATTTTCGTTGTTTTTTAATTAAATGTACCCAGTAAACAACTGAGAAAGTCTAAAACAGTTTTTAATTACTTTCAAGTTACTTATAGTACAGTAGTTCTTATTTTATTTTTAGTAAAGACACTATTTATTTGTTGATATTCAATACATTTCGTCGAGATTGAATACAATTATTTTTATATTAGATGATTATACAACACAACATTAAAATTAATTATTTCAAATACACGTAAAAATACAAAACGAACAAAAATAACTAGAAAAACAGTAATTATATTCATTCAATTCGTAGAACGGATTATTTTCAAAGAAATGCTTTAAAATCTGTTTAAATTAGAAATGAAATCGAACCCACAACCTATAGATCAGAAGGTGGAAATCCACCCACTGAGCCACAAGACTGTCAAAATAATGTTTATAAGTTAATAAATATTTTGTTTTAATAAAACGGGAATACTCACGTTCAATTGAGTCGGTTATTCCGACTATAGTTTCGATCACATTCGGTGACCTTTATCATGGAATGCTAAGCGAGACGTGCGCGACCTCGTCTTGCCTTGCACAACTCTTCAAACGGTCAATGACTTTTTTTTTTTTTTTTGCGAGGTGGAAATCATCACCAAGATACCCGTCTGCTTTGAGGTGCAGCCGGGTTATGTGGGATTATACCCACTAAAACCCCCTCGGTCGCCTGCCTTGGTGCTTGACCGAGGGCTCCGGGATCTCCAAGGGAACGCACCGGAGCCCTCAGCACCACGCTTTTGCTCCTCCCGCTCACGACAGCTAGTACCTGTCGTGAGACGTTTAAGCCTACAACAGCGTCCGCCACACGACGCTGTTGTCCTACCCAGGCTCGCTTTGGTAGATGGTGGTTAGAAAACGGTCAATGCCTAGACCGACTCAATTTAACTTGAGTATTCCCGTTTTATTAAAACAAAATGTATTAAAACCACGTCATTTTTCTTAATAAATGTTAATAATAGGTTAATGTTTTTGGGGTGTACTACGAGTGTGTAATTATGTATGTTTGTGTCATCGTAAATTACCTTTAGCCTAACGGTCTGTCCAATTTTGACGAGTGAGATGTCGTAGGATACCTCTTTATATTCAGAAAAAACGTCAAAGGCTACGCTTGGCATTCCAGCTCTTTCTTTATTTTTTTTTATTAATTACCAACACATACTTTTATTTCTGTTCAGTTTTAGCTGTGGCTATATTTGGCATTCAGCCGAGCGCCGGCTTTCTTTTACACCCTCATTTTTTATCTCCCCGTGAAGTTTAGCTGCTAAATTGTATAATTAGCTGCAGATGTTTAGCGTGATTCTGTTCAAGTATCTACTTATCGAGTAATGGTTAGTCGTTATCGATGGAAAGCATTTTGGTAGTGAAATTTCCGAGGCCATTGTTAGCCGTTTATACTTTGTGAGTTACGTTTAGCGGATCGCGGTTTATGCAAAATAAATGGAAATTTTGCTGGCGCTAATATTTACTTGTACTATAGAAAAGTTATACGAGAAGAATGACAATTTCATAAAAAAAGTGTATCTCAGAAAAGACAGCATTAAACTAGATGTAAACGTTTTTACTAAGCCTATGTTCAAACCGCTATAAAAGCCGGTGATAAAATGGTTAATATAGAAACAAAGTATTGGTAAATGCCCGCAATTTAAGGCTTAGTTCAAATTAGATTGCAATATATGACGTAAAAAATATGTTTTCAGAATGAATGTTTTCAACGCCATCTCTGGAGATCTCGTGTTTTGCAATTATAATATAAAATAATATTAATAATTTTACCGATATTATTAATGCAAAAATATTTATAACGAGTTACGTTTTTTCTCCTTATTATTACGAATGAGTATTATTTATAATTAATTAATACTCATTCGTAATAATCAGGAAGGAGGATATTAATGAGATTGGGTTTCCATTTCAAATCAAGCAGCAATTGTGACGATCATGTCGCAGTATAAAGCACAAGCGACATCTTACGCCCTAATCGGTACTAAAATATGGAGTTACGCATCTTTCTATGGACATTGGCACTCTTTTTTATGTAATTTCTCTATGCTTGTATTAATATTAAAATATCAATCTATGTTTAGAACGAACTACATTCAAATTCGTTCAGACAGTCAGATAGCATTCAATCAAAATAACGTAAATTCTTATTTGATAGCAAAACCTGATCAGTGCTTCTATCGGGGGTATACGGATACAACATTTTCTTTGGAACAGGTAACAAACATTTTTTCGATTGAAGTTTTGTATAGGGTCTGATATTGCCATACTTATTAACACTAATTCTCAAAATGACATAGGTTATTACGATATAGTACACAATATGAGCACCTGCATGTTTCTTGCTGATCACTGTAGAAATAATTCAAAATATCTAGTTACTTTTGGCTGTGCTCGGTTTGTTTAATTCGGTCTTTTTACAAATTTTTTTTCTCTTAAGTTTTGGCTCCACACGCTGTGTATTTAGCCAGTGTATTGTATTGTAATATTTCAAGTGAAGTCAAATATTTTAAGTCTCAGTCATAGTCTAAGTCACGGTCAAGTCCACTTCATGCTCCAGTAAAGCGGTGGAGACTTTACTAGAGGTTTCAATGGAATTTTGGAAACAACACGAAGAGTCATGTTTAACAACATTATACTATTCACAACACTTGTGCACGTTCACGAACACTTTATGGATAAAAATCCACCATTTTTACACATTAACACTTGAAATAATACAAGTTTTGGAAAATAATACAATGACGCGACACGACTTCTTCACGTTCCCGCCAAAACTCCTTTTTACATTTCACTGTAGTAATTAATACCCAAAATGCAAGTCACCTTACTTGCGCGCCCACTAAACTTGCAGAATCAGGATGCTAATACTCCATTTTACATAGCACGGTGCGGGTGAAACAAGAGTTTTCACTGAATTGCGGCCATCTCACGGCACAATGAAGTGTGTGAATATTTTGAACACATAAAGAATATCTCTAAATAGCTGCAAGGTATACTTCATTGTGCTGAGGGATGGCAGGACCTCAGTAAAAAACCATTTGTCACCCGCACCATGCTAGGCGAAATGGAGTATATAATTTATTTTGTGTTTAAGCTGTCTGCCAAGCGTGAGGATTATAGAACAGCTCCTCTCTTTCACGGGAAGGGTCTTTGCACAGCAGTGGTCTTATTCTTCTGGCTGATGATGATGAAGTCCGCATAGGTTTAATGAATTATTTTAATTTTTGAGTCTTATGAACTTGCCCATCACTTACTTTGACTTAGATAGTCTAAGTAAGTAAGACTTATTTTAATAGTGAAATATTTGACTTCACTTGAAGTATTACAATACTTTACACTGGCTAAAATACACAACGTGTGGAGCCAAAAATAAAAAAAAGTCTCGTGTTACTTGTCAGAGTAGTGACAGCTATTTCAGCCGCCATAACTCCTCAGATATATCTAAGCTCGTTATGAATAGGTATAAAACTTGTTCATAAACTCGCAGATAAACTTCTAGTTCGATATTTTATCGCTCAATACCGATATCGGCGACTTCAACAGTTTATTGATATTTTATGGCGCGTCTTAAGCCGTTAACTGCGTTAATGTCGCTTCTAAGAGATTAGAAATGCAGTCTTGCTTGCCGCTTTAATTAAATTAAGTTTTACTGCCAGTATATGGGAAAAGTTTATTAATCAATCTAAAATGCATAAAGCTAAGGATTCGTTTTCACGTACGTGAAAAGTACGTAGTAAGTAAGTTCACGTACGTATGTAGGGATTCTTTATATATTTAAAAACCTTATCTTTCTGTGTCTTAATTGGTACGTATGTATAATTATATATTATTCATTTTATAGTATATGTTTTACATATATATAGTTTGTATTAACTGTGTGTATTTTATGTAGGTAGTAGGTTTATGTATGTTTTTTTTTCTTATTATTGTTATTATTTTTATTATTTTTATGTATCTACACCACCGACCGTAGTTTTTAAGACATAATTCTGTCCATCCAAAGGTTGTCTGGAAGAAATCGCTTTAGGCGATAAGGCCGCCCAGTATGCTACCGTTTTTAAAATATTATTGTTCATATATTTTTTTAAGTTTGTCTTTTTGGTATATAATAAAGTTATATTGTATTGTATTGTACGTGCGGACGAACTGTTTGTATATGACGTGGGCTTATCGTTGAACTGGGCCGATCGGCCCGATCTCTGCTCTTTCTTGATTTCCCTGTCTAATAACCACCATATAGTTCAAAGCTTAACGTTTGCCGATTTGCCCGGCCATCCTTGGGCAAATCGATTCTGTAGGGTAACCAAAGTACAGGCAAATAAAATAAAGTTTAGATACATTAAATATATACGCAAATCTATAATAGCACTTAGTTCTTTATTAGCATATTCGTTGGTATATTTTTATTTAATTTATTAATAGACCAACAGCACAAAATCATATTATAAAAATAATCTTAAACAAAAATATAGTACAGCCAATAAAAGGTCTAAACATATAACTTAAGTAGGTAGAAACAAATCGTATTATTATTATGTGTATATATAGGTACTATAAAGAAATAAACTAAATGATGTTTTACAAATAGTATAAGTGTATAAGTTTTGTAAAGTCTTTAGTTTTATATTCCGTTTTAGTTGATAAAATATTTGTAAAACTTGATAAATGGCACGGACCCCGGAGTCCATGGAGCAATATTGTAAAAAAAAAATTTGATAAAAATTTAAGACCTCGCTACATGGCCTGACCTGACAGCGTTTGAAAGAGATGGCTATATATAAGTTTCTGGGTGAGCGAAAGGGAGAAGTTATAACCTTAATAGTTTGTTTCTTTTTCTCCCGTGAAATTCAAATCTAGCTGTCCCTTTCACACGATGTCAGGTCAGGCCATGTGTAGACACCCTTATCCAGCTATGCTCGGATATAGTATGTAGGGTTACGATTTGTTGTGACGCCGCCATCTTTCTCGCACGTAACCACACAGCTGACAGAGCGCAAACAGTGCCACAAACGTCGTGAAATTGAACTACATTATGATGCGGTCAGCTATCTCAATGTGGTCAAGTGAATCGAAGGGCAAATCGACAAACAGTTCCTCTCATCGATCTGCCCAACTTTGTACTGTCAAATCAAATCAAGAAATGCCGGCGTATCGTGATCTGCCCAGTCAGATCTCGATCGGCCATGTTCAATGGCATATAGATACCTTAATGTATGATTTACTGGGTGTTCGGTTAGATGACGGACATATACTAAGATATACAGGGTTATAAGAAAATTGTATGCTAAGCCGAATAGGGCTCATAGTACTCATCATTATGAACAATTCTGACTATGGGACTAACACTGAAATCGAGAAAAAAACAGCTGTTCCATAGAAAAATGTCAATGATACTCAAAAACATGTATGGAACAGCATTTTCTTGATTACATTGTTGATCTCATACTAAAACTTGTTCTCAATCATACTCAATACTCAATACTCAATGATTTATTGCGACATATATGTAGGTCTTAAATAACATGATTTGGGTTTAGTGACACATATGACCCTATTAGGGTATGGCAATTGGTGCGGAGCGGTCCATTTGTATATTGTCAAAATTATCATTAAAAAACTCTTCAATAGTGTAATAGCATTTGGATTCCAGGATGCACTTTAGATTCTTAATAAAACAATCGTAGTTTTCTAAATCTTTTAGTTTGTTCGGCAATTTATTATATATCTTTACAGCCATTGAGTTAGGTCCAGAGCTGTGCATTTCTAGATTTGACTTCGGTTCAACGAGTTTATGCCTATATTGGTATCTAGTTTTGCGTGCTTGATCTGTTACTTTATGAAAGAAATGAGGGTACTTTTTAACAAATTTAGCGATTTCAAATATGTAAATACACACTAACGATAAAATTTTAAATTTAATAAAATAAGGTTTGTGGAAATTTGGTATTGAAATGAGTACTATGAGCTCCTTTCGGCTTAGCATACCCTTTCCTTATAACCCTGTTTATTACTTTGCGGCAAACAAGCAACCGGGCAACCTGAAATGATAAGTGATCTCCGATGCTTATACAATGTAGCCCAACGGCAAGTGACCGCCCGAAAAGGGCGATTACATTACATACATTTTGTCGAGTGTCATTGACATTTTTCTATGGAACAGCAGTTTTTTTTCTCGATTTCAGGGTTGGTCCCATAGTAAAAGTTGTTCATAATGATGAGTACTACTACTTGCATGAGTACTATTGACTAGCCTTGTGGCTCAGTGGGCGGATTTCCACCTTCTGAGCTGTAGGTTGTGGGTTCGATTCCCATTTGTGTGATGAACATGGATGTTTGTTCTTTGTCTGGGTGTTTCAATGTATTCTATGTAAGTATTTACAAAAAAAAAAGTATTTATGTATTCTATCAGTCATCTGATTCCCATAGTACAAGCTTGCTTAGTTTGGGGCTAGATGGCGCTATGTGTAAAAGCGTCCACCAATATATAAGAACTTTTCGGGCGGTCACTTGCCGATGGGCGACATTGTATTTACCTGTAACACCCTGGGCATCACAGAACGTTGCTGACCTTTTAAGACTTTAACAGTATTTTTGGAAACCCCATGTAACTCTGAAATACCATATGAGGAAGCTCATTTTTCTTTTCCAGATGTGAGGCAACAAGGGTCGGGAGAAACGCACAGCTTGCGATTTTCACAGATCGATAAAATATGGATGAGCTTTCAAGCGATGGCGGCTAGCAATTTTGTACTCGACACCTTGAACTGTTTTGTTTCCAAATTAAAAAAATGCTTCTGACGAAATGTATGGAACAGCTGATTTTGTTTTCGTGATTTCAGGGTTGTTCTTATAGTAAACGTTGTTCATAATTATAAGGGACTTCATATTCAAAATATATCTGCCGATTAAACAACCGCAGCTTTAAACAGAATTTGACTACATTTTCTTCACCACTGTAAATGGAAATTATTTGTCAAGTTCAATATGGCGAAATTGATTCGGATAACATTTTTGACGAAGTAAAGCAAAAGTTTTCTTTGCGCGATAATATCCGGAACGAGGATATTCGCCGAAGAACCAAAGTCACCGATATAGCTTTTAGAGTTTGCAAGCTGAAGTGGGAATGGGCAGGCCACATCACTCGAAGAACCGATAACCGATGGGGAAGAAAGGTTTTTGAGTGGTGACCATGAACCGGAAGACGAAGCGTAGGCAGGCCTCCCACTAGGTGAACCGACGACATTGTGAAAGTCGCCGGCAATCGGTGGATGCAAGTGGCACGTTGTCGGTCGGTGTGACGCTCTAAGGGGGAGGCCTATATTCAGCAGTGGACGTCTTATAGCTGATGATGAAGCGAAAGTCTCCGAGTCTACGGAACAATTCGGGTTTGTATGTGTATTTTCATTTTTCTGGGTATATTTTGTTCTACGATAACTCGCGAAGCCAATTTTAATGAAATTTTCTTACATTTTTATGTTCTAAGTATGAGCGAAATCGGTCCAGAGATTGTGAACTTATAGGGATCGCAAGGTCTCAGTTCGGCGCGAACTACTAGTTATCTATGGTTGAAATAGCAAGAATGTTTGAGTGTCAAATACGTACTTTTAGAGGAATGGCTTAGATACAACTTACGTAGCATTGCTACACCGTAGCAAGTGCTACGCACTTAAGCTTCGTCGTAGGCCAGTGGCTAGTTACGTAACCATAAAGATGCGTATGTGTAGTTTTGGTACTTCCAAATATATTTAAAACTATTGATGATGGGTTAGACCCGGGTTTGCCCTAAAACTGCGATCAGAACCACTGGAAGACGGGCCAGCAGCGTCCTCTTAGTAAACGGTGAACATTCTGCGATCTCCAAGCCGCCTGTCAAGCAATGGAATTATGGCAACAATTCCCCCAATGGGGGGGAGACTTCATTCAGTAGTGGACGTCTAAGAGCTGAGAAGGAGATGATGGGTCTATGATTTAATTCAAAATCTGCCGAAAACGGCAAGAAATGCAGTGCTTACATAAACGGGACGTAATATTTTTTTAATAATTTACATTTGAAAAATAAGTCGTGACAACGTAGCAATACGGTTGGATTTTCTAAATCGTAACAATTGCAAAGCTTAAACGGTTTTGTCTAAGTAAATCAAAGCTCGAAATTTTCATTAAAATATTTCTGATAGATAAAATATAAAGCTTTTGGGAATTCATGCTGTATCAAAAACTTGCATATGTGTAAGTAAAGTGAGATACCAAAAGCACGACTGTATAGGGTATTGACTCTTCCAAATTGTACATGTGACAGAAAAGAAAAAGATATAAAAAAAAATCTTCTGTGATATATATACACTTCCCTTCTACCCTAAAGTGAAAAATAAATAACGCCCAATAACTTTGAGCAACTCAAAAAATGAGCGGCGTTTTTTAAACAAATTGCTTTGAAATTGTTTTGGATGAGATTTTAAGCGCTGCCGTGGAAGTTACGATGTTTTTATAGCACTTCAGGCAGATTCGATGGACTTAGGAAGGATTATACGGGATCGCGATTATGAGATGGTTTAAAGTTGGTTCTAAAATTTAAGCGGTATATAGTCGTACTACTTACTGTTACCCACTGTTGAGATAACAGTCTACTCTCGAAGGTAGACATAACTATATTTATTTTTTGAAGACCAACAGCACAATAATACAAATTAAAGAACATAGATACATTTTATAAAACAGCCAATTATAGGTCTATTATATTTTAAGTAATATAAACAATATCGCTTTTAAATCACTACTAACATAGTAACATACAAAGTGCTCCAATAAATAAAATAAAAAACATGACAACAAGCGGCAGTTAGAGTGGCTATACATGGCCCAACCCGACAGTATCGTACGAAAGGAACAGCCAGACCCGAATCTCCGCCACGCCACGCTATATTTCATCTTCCGCAATATGCAGGCTTCCTCACGATGTTTTGCTTCACCGAAAAGCCAGTGGTATATCCGTAGGTAAGTTCCAAGGAACTTAGTACGGGCCCGCACGGATTCAAACCCACGATCCCGGGAATATGAGACGAGCTTGTTACGTCATCAAGCCTGCAGAAGAGTGCGACCTAGCAACTAGCAGCCTCGGCGTCAGCAGGAGACACTAGGCCCTTGTGACTCCCTCCATTACATATTTATCATCGGTTGCACTCACTTGTACTTTAGTTATAATTTTAATTATAGAAATTAAATGTAGTTTATCAATTTTTGGTTTATTTGGATCCGGCTACGGCCTTCGTAATTAGCTTGCTCCATGAGCTACCACGAATTCTCACAACAGTATACTTTTTGTAAATTCAAACTTAGTGTTTTTATAAATGTTCAATATTATAAAAATATGCGAGCAAGACAACTGTAGCTAGGTTGATTCAGGTTTGAATAAACGGGTGAAAGGTAAGCGCAGTGAGTAAACAACATTTTATTCTACAAAGATAACCTATAATCCCTATTTTACCTATAATGGTAACAAGATAATTTTTTGGAAAAAACGTTACGAAAACTATATGCATGATTCACAACTTTATATCATTTGCCAACATACGTGCATGTTAATGATTGAGCTTTAATATTTGTAGTTTTAAAAATAAAACAAAGTGGCGACATTACTTCATGTATGGCGCGAAAACTCGTTTTCGGGTGTTCGTTTCGTTACAGTAGCAAAAAGGATATAATATTTAGTAAATGCAGCGTTTTACTACGAAGGCTATCATGCCACGAAGGTTTTGTTACGAAACGATCGACCAGCATAATGTGCACCTTATCATCATCATCAGCCAGAAGACGTCCACTGCTGAACTAAGGCTTCCCCATATAGCGCCTAACTGAACGACAATCTGCCGTTTGCATCCGCCGCTTGCCCTTTTTCACACGTTGTTCGTCCACTTAGTGGGAGATTTACCTACGCTACATTTTCCTGTTCGTGGTCACCATTCAAGAACCGTGCACCTAATGGACTCTAAGGCATCTTGTCTCGACAAATACATGTTAAAATGTCATCCGATATGGGAGCGCTGTTCAATTTCTCATATACTCGTCATTTTGCTATTGAAAGGAAAGTTTTTTTAGTATAAGTTGTCCTAGGTACTGTTTTTTCAAATGATCTGTGAAAATCTCGCCATTGACAAATGTTTCGCGTGACAGCAAGACAAAAGCGAGCGCATGTTTAAAAGAGTGAACAAGTATTTTTATTCAATGAAAAAAAAAAAAACTGAAAGCCGCTTGAAATGGTACGGGCACGTAATGCACAAGGACGGTGACAATGCCGTTCGAAAGGCTCTGGAGATGCGCTGGAAAGTGGGGCAGAGGGCATCCCCCAACCACCCGGTGGACCAGTACACCCAAATAAAAAAAATCAGCTCTTCCATAGATAAATGTTAATGATAGTCGACAAAATGTATGGAACAGCTGTTTTTTTCTCTCGACTTCAGGGTTGGTCCCATAGTTAAGTAAAAGTTGTTCACAATCATGAGTAATATGAGCCCCTTTCGGCTTAGCATACCCTTTTCTTATAACCCTGTATTATGACCTTGAAATCGTAAATATATTTGCTCAAAAATATATTTAACACTCTGTCTTCTTCATTTACCTGCGCGTCCCCCGAGACAAAGATGTGAATAGGTTTATCCGTTTATAGAGACTCGGGTTGTAGCACTCAACATAATTGTCGCAAGTGGCAAGTGAGACGAATTAAAGGAATAGACGTCAATTTCTCGGGAGAATATCTGTTGAAGGGATTAAGGGACCTGTGGGCACAGGCACAGGTATTATGAACGTTGGTGATTCTGATTGTGATAGCATGCCATCCCTCTCTTTCCAAAATACTCGCACTATGCGCGGTCACGCTCGCGAACTATCACTATCACGATCAGGAACATCCATGATAAGGATAAAAAAAAAAAAAAAAAAAGGGGGGCTGCTTTCCTCGACACAGACTTGCCTAGTGAGGGAACCGATAAATAATAGTTTCTTTAAAGTCTAAAGTTTTTTGATGTTAATAAGCTTGAAATACATAATATTAATAGTTCGCGCCGAATTAAGATCCCGCGACCCCTATAACTTCACAATCCCTACACCGAATCAGCTCAAATTCGAACTTAAAAATTGTATTGAATTGACAATAAATAAATAAAATTAATAAATATCTGGGACATTTTTGCACACACGGTCATCTGACCCTAAACTAAGTAAAGCTTGTAATATGGCTGCCAGAGACTGATATACGTACATAGATTTTTAAAATACATACTTATATAGATATTAACACCCAGACATAGAACAAACACAAATATTCATCACATAAATGTTTGTCCTAGATGGGAATCGAACCCACGCTCCCAAACACAGAAGGTAGGTTCACTACCAACTGAGCCACCGGGGCAGTCGCAGGGCATACCCACCGCCGGACAATATTTACTAAATCATTGGATTATAGTAAAATTGGGGAAAATAATGATAAGATAGCACGTATAACTAGCTTAATAAGTAGGTATTTAACTATTATATTGAAAGACTAAAAAAAAAAGTTACTTGTTTTATTATCTATGGAACTAAGCGATGAAAATATATTTAAGGTGCAAGGTTTCGCTCACCGCGCGAATTTCAAATTTTCTTGCGTTTTTTATCAATTACAGCTTAATTACTCATCGTGGATTTATGGAAACCAATTTTGCGCCAATAAATAAGTTGTTTTAAGAAATTACGGGTAAAATGATAACCAAGGTAACATTGGCTTAGCTACAAATCTCAATAAGCTGATTTAATCTTGGTTTTTGGTTTAGTGAGAAATATACTTATACCAGCTTTCAACTTGAATTTTTTGTTGGTCTTAAAAAAATCTATAATATTTATTATCGAAAAATAGTTTTCATGAACTTACGATTAGTAATTAAGCTGTAATTGACAAAAAACGCAAAAAAAAATGAATTTCGCGCGCTGAGCGAAACGTTGCACCTTAACGTTCGTTACCACTAATAAAATATCATTTTTACATTACATAGACATAGACCAATATTCGACTGCGTAAACACTGGTTGAACGTACAAACTGTTTGGTGCCAAAAAAAACATTTGCAATATGACAACACAGAAACAAACACCACAACAAACGAGAACAGCATAAACCAATAAGCAGCAACAGACATTGCAACGTTTACAATCTGCAATTACGTTTTAATACTGCGCTTTCAAACCGCCGAGGGGCCAATCACAGAGTTAAATTTGAAAAGCGAACAAAACAAGAGACCGTAATTCGTTTAGAGTAGAATTGATGTGAGGTCCAGTGCAGCCCTACTTGGGGGTCACAGAATTCTCCCTATTAATATGGGAGAATTCTGTGACGCGGTCCTACGATTTACTAATCGATAAAACTTTACCACAAAAATGTATTGAAAACATGCCTTATTCGAGAAATAAATGTGAAACATCTGTACATACTTAAAAAACAGCGGTATCGTAGGACAATTGTCAAAGAAATTTATACCTAAAGGTACAATACAAATGATTTGAAAACATTGCTGCTTACTGAGATTTTAGCTCGTCTGCTGTTGTAGAGGAAAGTAATCTACTAACTTCAAATTGCTTACATACAACATACAGCTGGACCGATGCATTTCTTTCGTCGCTCTTAGCTGCCTACAGTTTTTTTGCACAGATCAATCTTTTAATTCTCTGCGCCTGTTTTTAATAATAATTGCATATATTGTGAGTTTTCACGGCGAAGCAGCTTAATAGTAATTTAGGCATTTAGACCGCAAAAAATGTATCATCCAAAATATTATGTTGATTATTTTGTGTATACTTATTGATATTACTGAAATAGTATTTATATTGCAAATTCTGACCGGAACTAAACGACGATAAATGTACATTTTCCTATTAACAGATGCTAAATTACTCCGTTCAATGGAAAGTAATGTTTGAGTTTACACGAGTAAAACGAACTAAAAATATTTTTAAACAAAATATCTCGAAAAATCGTCGATATTGCCAAAATGTTGATCGCGTCGTAAGTTCAGGGGAATAGTTTTTCGAGACATTGGTCGTTTGTGGAAATTGCTTATTAGACATTCGGAAAATTGTACATAACAAACCTGAACCCCAAAATGTCAATAACCATAAAGCACAATCTTTTAGTATTATAATGCGCTATGTATACACTCACCATTCATATTCTTTAGGGTTCGGGTATCTACTTTTAGGAGAATAAGTTAGTATAAGCTTTTAACGAGAACTGCGCATAAATTTTATGGTCACTAGGTTTCATAGCTAGTTCGGAGTAGGCATCCTAATTTTTATAATAGAGCTGAGGATATTTTTTTTGCCGAATTTTTTATCCATCTCATAACAGTAGTCTGTCATTTTGACTTATATTTAAGGCCTGACCAAATTAAATCACAGTCTAGTCCACGTCCACTCAGGGTGGAGTACATTTGGACTAGTTATATATGGCATACTGTAAAAGTTGTTACTCTGTACTGCACTACGTAGAGCACTGCATGATCTACGCTTACTGCCAGTGTATCGTAATGCATGCAGTGATATCTTACATAAAATACAAACTTGCCCGCACGGCTTCGCTCGCACAGGCACAGTAAATTAAACACCCCATTTAACCTCTTTAGTGGTTAATTTTCGAAAAAATCTGAGATATGTCTTTCTTTATTTTTTATGGTTTCCGAGTTTCCGAGTTTCATAGACTTAGCATTTGGTTTTTTTTTCGTAATTTTTCCATTTTACCCTTTTACAATTTAGGAATTTCGCAAAACCCATTCGTATTTTTCACCTAATCCATTAGAGGAGTATTGGGTTCAAATTTCAGGTCTCTATCATAAGCGGTTTGATCTGTGCGTTGATTTCTAGAAAAAGGCTTGTTATAGACTACACAGTAATCCACATAGTACTGCACTCCAACTGATATGCTGGTATGGACATACCAGCATACTGGTGTGGTGCGCTGGTATACGCACTAGCATACCAGCATACCAGCGCTAGCATACCAGCTACTGGTGTGACCGGGCCCTGAATGTTTTGTGGCAAGGCAAACAAAATGTATAATGCGTTTCTTTGTTTAACCGTGTTGTGTGTGTCTAGGGCAAATTAAAATTGACACTTATCATTATCAACACGAACAACTTACTCACGGTATAAAATTTTGATGAGAGCATGATAGAGGCCTTTTGGTGGCCCAAAACTGAGACAAGGGTCGACTACTCAGCCTAAAATATTTAACTTTTTCAGAACCATCAGACATTTTGTAAGAGTTTTTATTTAGTGTGAATTATACAAATTTCAGTTCTGATAATTATCATTTCAATTGACGTTATAAAAAGTAAAAAAAAAAAAACATTTCATTGTTTTTCAATCTCTGTCGAATTTAAGATATTTAAAAAAGTCTCTTTAAAAAAAAAACTTGTAAGCAGACGCAAAATAGAATTTTGGAAATTAGCACTTTGTGATTTTATTTATTTTTTCCAACAATTTTTTATTTTATTTTTTTATTTGGTTTTCAACACAATCAGCGCCATAAATAAATGTAAAACTACAATAAACCACAGTAGAAAAGGACTGAGTACCTTTTAATGACTGAACGGAAAACATTCAGAGCAGAGCAAATAAACCTGCCGGATGTCATTTGGACCAAAAGTTCATCTCTATTGAATTTCAGCGAGTACCTTGACACAGCCGTAAAATTGTTTGGCGCACACTCTGTTGGAATATTAACTCTGTTGACTGCTTTGGGTCCGCCCAATCAATACGGATATTTGACACAGATTTCCTGTGTACAAAATCATTATTATCCACTCTATCATTATATTTTAGACTACCCTTGTGGCTCAGGGCCACAGATCACACCCTAGATTCTGCATTCAGGATGCTCGAAGCGCACCACACACCAGTCTAAATACACTTATAAGAAATTACTCTGATTGGTTGATTGTTAGGCGCGAGTAGGCGTAACCTTAAGATAGCTAATGAGAACGCTTGGTCCCACTCTCCGCGACCCGCGCCTTCCTCAAACTTTGGTGACTTTTTGTAGGAATAACGAATCTCGTAATGCGGTATCTAGTGTGATTTGTACTCAAGGCAAACAGTTGCGTGATGAACATGGATGTGTGTTCTTTGTCTGGGTGTTTCTATGTATGTATTTACAACAACAAAAATATGTATTTATGTATTCTATCATTTATCTGGTTCCCATAGTACAAGCTTGCTTAGTTTGGGGCTAATGGTGCTGTGCATGAAAAATGTCCATCAATATTTATTTATTTTCTAGCTGCGGCCCGCGAATTCACCCGCTATTCTACAGAAACTGAATATTTTTCCGGGATAGAAAGTATGTATTAAACGAGGGAATAAGCTACCTCCATACCAAATTTCATCCAAATCCGTTCAGGCGTTACAGAGTTGAACGGGGACAAACACACTTACATACTTACACACTTAGAGTGTTGCTTATTACACAAATAACGCCTGATGGTCGTGATACCGCGACAAACATCCAGACAGAGAAACAAAGTTAAATTATATAGTTCGCTAGATGGCGTTGATCCATTTTTGTGCATTTTTTGACATTTTGTATGGAATGACAGGTGTAATGTAAGGCAGTCCTGAATCGCACAAGCGAAGTTTTTTCCTCGAGACAAACGTATTCATTTTATACCTCAAAGCTTTATTGGTCCTGATACGACTGCGGCTACATTCCTTTGAATGATAGTAATATTTTATTATATAGACAGACGCAGTAAGTCAAATTCATTGTTTAATTTTCAAGTGACACTATCAAAGCAGGGCAATTTTTTTATTGTATTCTGTAAAATATTCTGCATACAACGTTCACGCAGTATCAATACAAATTAAAATCGTTATTTTTTAAAACTGTCAAATACAAAGAGGTTGTCCCAAGGATGTTTCCACGGAATTTTCAATATCGAAGACACCGGGAGCTACTTTCGACTGGATAGAATAGCTTTACAATGCAAATTAGTGATCAAACGAACTTACCCAGGTATGTGAAGTTCGATCACCATTATATGAAGAACTTCACGCGATTTAATATAATATGTGGAGCCGAGGCCTGGGACTCAGCTACAGCATGTAAATAATAGAAGAAAGAAAAATCGCGTCGAATGAAGTCGAATATAATAGCAAGTCATCGTTACCATTCACATTTCTACAAGCATTTGTTATGAAAGCAATTTCTTAAAAGATAAAAGGTTGAACGTGGATCACGTGTTTTTCTGTGATTTAATGTGACGGGTTGAAATCTCTGTTTTTTTTTATGTCATTGTTGGCATACAAGCAGATGGCCTGACGGTAAGCGATCACCGTCGCCTATGGAAACCTGTAACACCAGGGGCATCACAGATACGTTGTCGACCTTTAAAGACTCGATTAACAGCTCTGACAAAATCTCAACATTTTTTTAGACAGTTTTTATTTCCGGGTTATCAAAAATGACTGTCGAGTTTTCACTTAAGTCATTCACTTAATTTTTTTGGTCGTAAATATCCATAAATTTGAGTTACAAGTTTTTGGATTTAAGAAGTTTTTTTTCTTCTTTTTTGTGAAGCAATTTAATGGAAAATAAACAACATTGCTTCGGTACATTAAAAATTTGAGTAACATTATTAATCTTATTAACCCCCGAATACCGAAACGTTTGTCAACTTTGACGACAGATTAAGTCTATCGCTTAGTGCCAGAAAATGGCAGTATTAGAATTAATCTGTTGTCAAAGTTAACAAACGTTTCAGTATTCGGGGGTTAGATAGTTAGTTGGATCTGTGGGAGGACTGATTGTATCAAATAGCAATTCGTCCTTCCACAAATCTGTGAAGCAGTGCATAAGAAACTTGTGTTCTCTATTTTTAAATATTGTTGTGTATAACAATTAAAAAAAAAGTGAATAATACAATATTGAAATAATAAAAATAAAACTTTTATCCATCACGCCGTTAGTCCAACTACTCAATGTCTAAGTTCAATAAACTCGGTACAACCGAAACTTATGGCGTGTCTAAACTATAAGTCTTTTCAAAATTATACATTCATAAATTTTCTTCTCCTTCACTTCTCTCAAGTAATAATACAGCCATGAAACCAAGAACTCGTGACATCTTTTCAAAAGCTGTTGTATTGAAGGTGTATAACAATAATAGCTCCTTTTACAACCCAATTGTTAGAATGTGTTGCCAATACAATGAAATATCAAAAGAACACCACAAATCCTTTGACATTTTAAATCAAAAACTACCAATGTTTAAGAATGATGTCAGAAATATTATTTTCATGGCCCATGTTTCAGCCCAATCTAAGACATTTTAATTAGCCTCTTTAAAATGTTTATTTTAACCTTCTAAAATATTGCTTTTAAGTTTAGATTGTGTTGTGTACACATACTTTAGGGATATATTGGCGTCGATTCCCGCTAAACCTAACTTAGTGCTATTGCTGTCTTTTACTAATAGAAACACAAGAAAAAGATAGCATGCATTGTAGTTCTGTTAAACGAGTTTACCGATTAAAGCCACGAAGAAAAACGTACACTAGCGACACTACTTACAATCTTTTATTAAATCGGCACCCGCTACGGTCTCGTCTAAGTTTGTATGGAGAACTAAGATCTGACTAATTTGACAGCACTATAATTCATGCCATCTCTATCTTGTGTTTCTATTTAGTAAAAGACAGCGATAGCCTTATTGCGTTGAGTGCACAGTGGAATTGCGGCCAGTTCAGACCGAAACTGTAAATCCTTATTTTTTAATTACTTGACTGTATTTTGTTTTGTGTGCTAATAAACTAAATAAATAAATAAAAGAAGTTGTAAGTAGTTGTAGGCATTGACATGTAAATAATAGTAACTCAGTGAGTGTTGGTATAAAATGTACACGTACATGTGTACATTACCGTGTCAAGCGTGTTATTAGATCCCAAGGAAACGTCGAGGCGACGTCGCGATATTACGTCTATGTATACTACCATTTTATCCGTACATGTAGCAGTGGCGCTAGATTGGCAATGTTTTAGTTTTGCTACTGAAGACTACCGAGGGGGCAGATTTAGTTCGAATTTTATCCATCTGAATGGTTACTTTGGTGTATGTATTTTACTTACAAACAGATTATTGAAGTTGTAGATATATATATTGTTTTAATAAAACGGGAATACTCACGTTAAATCGAGTCGGTTATTTCGACTATAGTTTCGATCACATTCGGTGACCTTTATCAAGGAATGCTAAGCGAGAAACGCGCGCGACCTCGTCTGGCCTCCAATTTGACGTGAGTATTCCCGTTTTATTAAAACAAAATGTATCAAAGCCACGTCAGTTTTCATATATATATTGTTTGTGAAAGTCGCGGGCAACCGGTGGATGCAAGTGTCAAGTTGTCGGTCGGTGTGGCGGCCTAGGTGCGAAGCCTTTGTTCGGCAGTGGACGTCTTCCGGCTGATGATGATGATTTTTTTTTTAGGGCAAAAAAGGTATCTACAAAACTAAACAAACTACCTAAACTACTTAGCCTACTACACAAAACGAACAGTTGAATTACCCAGAGACCTTTGAAGGTCTATAGATAATCCATGCATTGTCACGCTAGTTTTTGAATTGTTTAATTTGAAATAATGGCCCGGGGAACTGTAATGCGCTAGCATGATGTTTACGATCAGACGAGTGACTTATTGTTTTAATTGTTTATTAGCATAATTATAACATACTAGTTACTACCCGCGGCTTCGTTCGCATGGACTTAAAAAAGTATCCTATGTCCGTCTTTGTGTTATACTGTAACTCCTTATCAAACTTTATCAAGATCCGTTCAGCCGTTTAGCCGTGATAACGCGACAAACATCCAGGCACAGGCAAAGTTACTTCATAGAGATGGCGATGATCAAATTTTGTGCATTTTTTGACATTTTGTATGGACTGACAGTTGTAATGTAGGGTATTTTGAATCGTGTAAGCGAAGTTTTTTCCTCGAGACGAACGTATTCATTTGTATACCTCGAAGCTTTATTGGCCCTGATACGACTGCGGCTTTATTATTAGTGTTATTTATTTATTTAATTTACTAACAATAAATACTTTTTTCATTACAGACAAGTCACTTTCATTATAATTATGTGCACAAAAATGAACCTACTCTAAAAGTCCCGAACCGAAACCCCGACCAAACGTAACACTAAAACATACGCAGCGTTTCCGTGTTGAATGGCCAGGGAAATCATCTGAATAGGCCAGGGAAATCCTCTAATATTAGTTAGGATTAAGTAATTTTAAGCCAAAAGCCTAGTATTATTATAACGCAAGATTCGGGAATAAGACTTAGGTAGATAAGTGTTTATCGCAAACGTAGCCTTCCATAGTATCGTGTTATCCCGTCTCAGTATTTGCGTAGGCGAGTAATGCCTCCATATCCCTTAATAGGCATAGTTGCCCGATCTCAACTAGTTATTATCTGAAAACGAAGACAATATCATATGTTTTTTGATTTGGAAGCTAAGCTGCTTGACAAGTAAATCCATTTTTTTATGTATGTATGTCCTTTCCTTCGGTGTTCTGGTCGCAGTATTGCATGCCCGGGTAAAACAAACCACTTAGCCTACTTAGTTAGTTTTACTTACATAAAACGAACAGTTGGATTACCTAGAGAGTGCATGAGTAAAGGGCAGATCACATTTTGAGATCATTATCTGAGCAACCACTAGTTTCCCCGTACGGCTTCGCTCGCACTATAGTAATTTCAAAACCCCATTTTACCTCTTCAGGGGTTAATTTACAAGAAATCCTGAGACATACCTTTCTTTATTTTTCGTGTTTTACCAACCGAGTTAAATTAGAGTAGCACGAAAAAAGTTTTTACTTCCATACTAACTTTGGGGGTTCACTTTACCCCTTTAGGGATGGAATTTTGAAAAGCTGTTCTTATTGTTTACCTAGATAGACCCCTTGATGAGTAATGGGTTCAAATTTCACGTCTTCATCAGAAGCGACTAGATCTGTACGTTGATTCCTAGAAACGGCTTGTTATTTATGTATATAGATTATATATTTGCATAATTTCTCCCTGAGGTACCCAGCTTTAGTTCTTCACACTCAATATGAAATATGTAACAGCCCTCGCGGACGGGAAACGAAAAAAAGGGTTTCACGGCCATAACTTCCTTTTTTTAATGGCTCTGTTGAAACGAGAGGACTTCCGTTATGTCTCTTTATTTTTATGAAAATAGATTATTTGAAAGAAAAAAGGTTCTCGTTAAATCTTTTCTTGCAGTCATGGCGAGCTAGTTCATGATTGAAAGTAAGTACTAGTTGCGATCCGCGGTCTTACCCAATTTTTTGTGCACTTTTAGACTAAACAAAAAAAACACAAAGTCGCGGGCAATCGGTGGATGCAAGTGGCCCGTTTTCGGTCGGTGTGGCGCTGGAACGGGGAGGCCTATGTTCAGCAGTGGACGTCTTATGGCTGATGATGATGATGATGAAAACGTAAAAAACTTTAGTAAACATATTGAAAAAAAAAAAAAAAAACCTCTTGAATTGGCCCAAAAATTTCATGAAGGTGGGTTAAGTTATCGTAAGACAAAAATAGACTTGTTCTCGTAGACGCTGAGACCTACGCTTCTCTCGGTCATCTGATGCAATGCTACCGATTACATCAAACTTTAGAGTTACTTATTTACTTCAAACTTTAGAGTTACTTTTACTTTAAAGTTACTTATCTGTTAAGTAAAACTAAGCGCTAGTTCGATAAGGTATTCTAGTGAGATACGTGTTTTAATCATGGGATACCACCATTAGTATTCAGACCGCGAGATAGGTTACAGTTGCGGGATCGAATTTATGCACGAAATGTGACCTGACTCGGCGGCTAAAATAGTATGGGGAAACTACTCGTAATTGTGTAATTAAAGGGACAGAGAAAACTTCTGATTCCGAATATTTATATTTATAATCTGTATGTATCAATTACAAGTCATTTTTACATAATCACTAAAATATCAACAAAAATACAAATAAAAATATCTAAAAAATATTAATATTAAAAATATTAATATTAATAATATTAATATTTAAAATATTAATATTTAAAATATTAATATTTAAAATATTAATATATGAAAAGATTAAAAAAATAAAAAACTATATTTGCGTTCAGTATAAGGTCTTTATATTTTTTTTATATTGAGGTTTGGACAAAATTTTTAGTAATACCGCAATCCTTAGTAAAAGTCGTGTGTGTGGACCGAGAGCCCAAACTGGAATTCGCGAAATATATATAATAATAAATATCAGTGGAAGTGTTTCACACAGCGCCATCTAGCCCCAAACTCAGCAAGCTTGTACTGTGGGAACACAGATCACACCCTAGATTCTGCATTCAGGACGCTCGAAGCGCACCACGCATCGGTCTTTAATACACTTATAAGAAATTACTCTGATTGGTTGACTGCTAGGTGCGAGTAGGCGTTACCTTGAGATAGCCAATGAGTACCCTTGGTCGCACTCCCCGCGACCCGCGCCTTCCTCAAACTTTGGTGACTTTTTCAGGAACAATGAATCTCGTAATGCGGTATCTAGTAACCCAGATAACTGAAAGAATACATAAATCCTTTTTTTTTGTAAATGCATACATAGAATACATAGTAACACCCAGACGAAGAACAAACATCCATGTTCATCACACAAATGTTGGTCCTGGGTGGGAATCGAACCCGCAACCTGTAGATCAGAAGGTGGAAATCCACCCACTCAGCCACAAGGCTGTCAATAATATAGCCAAGGTTTTAGTAAAAGTCTTAAAACAATTTTAAAAATGAATCTTGGAATTTGTAAAATAAGCTACAGATATCTCAGAAAATTCTTTAAAAGATCTTTAGTAAATAATTTGTAAAAGAAAAAGTGTCTTGAATGACGGACAGACGGACAAACACGGTGATCCTATCCACTATTTTTTTAGGGTTTTCTTCGAATTCTCCAGGATTCCATCATCGGATCCTGACCTGGGGCCTTATCATGTAACTCTGGTGGCGATGGTCTTCGTTATATCCAGAATGACATGATATGGCACAGGGGCAAACAGGGAAAAATAAAAGAAATAGAAAAATTTGCGTGTAGGTAGTTAGATGTGCGATTCTGTTCTATCATTATCTTAGCTTGTTAACTAAATATCAAATTAAATTAAATGAAATATATAATTACAGTATAATTGAATATGAAATAAATAAAAATGTATCATCATCATCATCATCAGCCAGAAGATATCCACTGCTGAACATAGGTCTCCCCCTTAGACCGCCGCACCGACTGACAACACGCCACCACCACCACCACCATCCACCGGTTCCCCGCGACTTTCAGAATGTCGTCGGTCTACCTAGTGGGAGGCCTGCCTACGCAGCGTCTTCCGGCTCGTGGTCACCACTCAAGAACCTTTCTTCCTCATTGGTTATCGGTTCTTCGAATGATGTGGCCTGCCCATTGCCAAGTACCATTGCTGGTTCATGTACAAAAAAAAAATATATTATAATGAACAATGGTCAAATGTTTTTAATTCTAAATACATTTTTACGTTTTTAGTACGAGGTCAACATTGCAATTTACAATTAATAGGGCCCATTTCAACATAACGATATATATACATAAAGTTTTCTCCACCTGGAATGTTTTAGCTAAGCACAGAAACTCATCCAATCTTAGTAAACTGACTTACAGAACATGAGAGAATATTGCGATTCTGCCACGTACCGCACACATCTTACTGTTGTGTACTGTATCTTATTCGCTCCAGTTTTATTGTGAACAATCTTGAAACTGTGCAAAATACTTTTATTTTTACCTGACTGCCCAGAAAGAGGGATATTTTTGGGAAATTTATTTTATAGGTATGATGTACGTACAAAATAAATTTCCCAAAAAAAGGTATGATGTCCGTTGGGCTCGGGGGTGGTTAGAGATGGGGCTCTAACCACCATCTACCAAAGCGAGCCCGGGGAGGACAACAGTGTCTAGTGGCGGACGCT
Organism: Apocheima hispidaria; assembly: GCA_947579745.1. Classification (NCBI taxonomy): domain Eukaryota; kingdom Metazoa; phylum Arthropoda; class Insecta; order Lepidoptera; family Geometridae; genus Apocheima; species Apocheima hispidaria. The sequence goes on from OX388159.1 coordinate 13,233,410, forward strand.
GTTGTAGGCTTAAACGTCTCACGACAGATACTAGCTGTCCCGGGAGGAGCTGAAGCGTGGTGCTGAGGGCCCCGGTACGTTCCCTTGGAGATCCCGGAGCCCTCGGTCAAGCACCAAGGCAGGCCACCGAGGGGGTTTTAGTGGGTATAATCCCACATAACCCGGCTGCACCCCAAAGCAGACGGGTATCTTGGTGAAGATTTCCCCCGCGCAAAAAAAAAAAGGTATGATGTCTGTAGACTCTGTGTTGGCAGTTTTTGACGTATGAAGAGTTATTGGATTTCTCTTTATATCGGGGGTGGACTAAGCAAAATTAAAAATATTTATACGTCGAAATCGACCAACAACGTTGCATTACCTTTTGTCGTACGGGTTATTTTTAACTTACAAAATCCAAATGATCACGCCCACTACCAGATGGCGTATTTTAAAATTACCAAATCCAAATGGTCACGCCCACTACCAGATGGCAGCGTACCCAGCATGCTGGCGGCATTACGACGATGAATGGTAATGCAACGTTGCGCCAGGTAAGCTCGTGTCGTATGAACCTGGCACTCTAATAGATTTTTGAAAATGAGTTGTACTCGCGGCCACCTAGAACCCCCGTGTCTCAAGCTCAAATACGTACATTTATATATTAATTTTATAATTGTAACTATTAAATTAAATACAAAAGTAACCGCCAATTTACCTATTTCCATGTAACAAAAAAAAAACAATGTTTTTTACTCTTCCGTTTTTCCATAATAGTGACTTACAGCGACTTCGTAGTTTAAAAAAAAAATTCTTTTTTTGAAAATACAAAGCAATAATTGCTGTTGTACAATAAACAGTATAAACCACAGTTTGAAGAACTAAACACAAACGTTTCTAATTAATAAGCGCGCAGTTCCGTTTAGCACAATCTAATATGTAGGTACACAAAGTATAGGGCAATTAAGCTGCGTATAGGCATAATAATTTAAAATTTGATCACGAGCCAAATGAGCTTAATGTACCGTATTGTGATAACCCTCGGCTAATGACACGCGTAGACGGGGTGACCACACATTAAATGTGTGCTTTTTAATCTGTATTCCGTATTCTCAATTACTTAGATTTTATGGTTCTTGTATTTTGACCTGCCCAAGAAGGAGGGTAATGTTTTGGGGTGTACGTAGTATGTATGTACGCGACGCCTGACCAAAATGTGTGTATTAAAGTGGGTCTGTGTGTGTAAAAAAATTAAGAGGAGTAGGTTCTCAAGACGACTGTTTTTTTAAATTTCTTTTATTGTTTGTTATATCAGAACTCAACAGAATAAACCGATTTGGAAAATATTTTTTTATTTGAAATATTCTTCCAGACTATTTTTTATCAAAATCCAGTCCTGATAATGGGATCCATGAGGACTTGAGGAAACTCTTCAAATATTATAGGCATACATAGTGCTTTTTGATCGGCTAGACAGCGAAATTCACGAAAAAAAACAGCTTTTCCAAAACATTGTCCTTTAATGCGCAACACAAAAAAAATTGCACACTACTGCTAGCTAGCTGCTGCTAGCTGTAGTTGAATAGCTGGCAAAGAAATGGTGTGGTACTCCCCCAGAGGAACTGCAAAAGAGTCCTACAAGAAAGAGGTACAACAGAATATATAGCAGTGTCAATTAGCCCCAGCAAATCTCGTAAGCTCGGCATCAAATGTATGTATAGGTGTAGACAGCTATACGAAACCGCTAATTAGGTACGAACCCAGACCCACACAGATGTACTAGCACTTAATGTATGCTAGGCGCTGAGATACGGCTTGCGTGTGATGAGCTGGGGTGATAAATGATCCCTGTACAGCAACGACAGGATTTTTTTAGTGTGTAAATGAGATTTAGGACTAGGAAAATCATTTACCGTTTTATTTTACTCCCGGATTATTTTTACTCCGGGATAAAAAGTAGCCTAAGTATTAGGATTATGCATATATTTTGATTATTTATATTATATCTACACCACCGACCCAATAGTTTATTATTCATACTTCTGACCTTCCCAAGGTTGTCTGGAAGAAATCGCTTTAGGCGATAAGGTCGCCCATTATGCTACCGGTTTTTCTATTATTGTTTATCTTTAAATTTAACTGTCTTTTTGGTGTATAATAAATATATTGTATTGTATAGTGTCAAGTCATTCTACGACCCTTGAACACCAGATTCTTGCAAAAATGCTGCGCAAACAAATCAGTATATTAGTAGGGATAGAGATTAGAGAATTATTACTGAGTCCGCCTGGAGAAGAACCTCATCTTTGCCAGTTAAATAACTGACAAACAGTAGTGTGTAAACATTACCGTGATCCGGATTCTAGTGCAATATTTCCAGTAGAATTACTGCGCATGTAGAGAATTAACATCTAATTTATATCCTCCGTGTGACAAGCGCAGTGCATTACCGCGCAGGTTTTTGATCTGTTTGAAAATATGAAATGCGTCGATGAGGCTGAGGTGACGATGAATTGTTGAATGGTATAAAACAGTGCCAGCTCGTGTAATACCCTGTTCACTAATCACTAACTTCTAGAATATGTTTCACTAATCACTTACTTCTAGAATATGTTTCCACAAATCCTTTTCCCACTTTACCTATACAAAAAGTCAGAAGCTCCGCAGACAGAATATCAATTTTGACAAGAAACCCAAAATGTATATGTACCACAGAATGGATAAGTACAGTTGTACCTACACCTAGTAAAATAGATTCAACTTTTCCAGAGAAAACCCCTAATAACACATTGTCAGGTTTTCGATACAGATTTGACTGGATTTTTTATCCTGTAACTGATGTGCTGAATTAACATATAGACTGGTTTCGTGCCCTTCAAAATATTGGAGAAAATTCTTTAAGGGTGGTAGGTACTATGCGTAGTTATCTGCGCTATATCAAGTTTATTAGGCAAGACGTTGGGGAAATTCTCAGATTTTGTTTCTCGGAGAGAAAATATGAGTTCAGCTAAGAATTTGTAGGACGAAGCCGAATACCAAGTAACTTACTATACTAGCTGCGTTGCGTAGTTATACCGGCTATCCTACAGGTATTTGTACATGTTATGGGATAAATATAATCTTTTCACTTTTCATGCTCATGAAGTTCATGTTTATGTTCGGTGTAAGCGGACTAAACAGCTTCTTATTCTCCAGTCACAGATCACACTAGATACCGCATTACGAGATTTGTTGTTCCTACAAAAAGTCACCAAAATTTGAGGACGGCACGGGTCGCGGGGATTCCCACCAAGCGTTCTCATTGGAGTTCTCGTTCTCGTTCTGAACCTCTTTAAAATTATTTAAAGAGGTTGTAATATATTTCATAATTTATAAAGTTTGCTTAGGTCTATAATAATACCCATAGATCAGGGTATTTTTAAAGACTTAGACATAACATTTTGTCGAAATTCCAATTTAGCGGTAAACATTGAGTGGCTATCTCTGTTTTTAATTACGTAATATTTTAACCAAAGATATATTACTCACAACGTCACTGTTTTATTTCCTCGCAATTTAAGTAATAATCTGAGTGTATAACTCGTGCCCGACTTATATATCCGCCCTCGCCTTCGGCTCGGGCTGATAAACGCCTCGGCTAAAATGGATGACTATGCACCAGTTGTAAATTTTACTATTGTAAATAGGAATAATAGGAAAAAAAAAAGTTAATTGTAGCAATCTACTTTTATTATAATTGGTGTGTCGGTCTGTATATCCTCTAACTCGATGCTCCTAAGCCACGAAACGGATTTTAATGCAGTTTTCATTAACAGTTAGATAATTTTTCACGGAAGGTTTGTATTTATATTTTTTTAGATTATACCCGTGCGAAAGGCAATAAATAGTAAGTTAGTATAGGCTGAGGGGCTAGCCCTAACGTCAGAGTTTTTAGGCTATCTGGCTTTTGACATCGCTGTCAAACAACTGGGAAGAAACAAAGGCGGCACAAAGGTAACAAAAAGAAACAATTTTGAGAGAGAGCGAGAGTCGCTCTTGAGTACGTGTATATTTTGAGAGCCAGTATGCATATCTTATGAAACCAAATTATTATTCATTACAATACAATATTAGGTTAGTAAAATATTAATGACGTTGTTTCAGTCTAAAATCATATCAAACGTATTCGGGGAGATATAAAGGTTTCACGGCTTTGTTTAAAGTTTTTTATTATTCGCCGAGGAAACGTACTCAACAACGTATAATACTTTGACAGCATTTCACAGTTTTTGACAGCAAAGATCTCGCAAAGATGCAAAGGAGCGCAAAGAGTTTTGGCGGGAGCGTGAAGAAGTCATGTCGCTTATGTGTATTATTTACCAAAACTTGTGTTATTTCGAGTGTTAATTTGTAAAAATGATGGATTTTTATCAATTAAGTGTTCGTGAACGTACACGAGGTGCTGGTGAATAGTATAACGTGACTCTTAATGTGGTTTCGAAAACTCCATAGAAACCACTAGTAAAGTCTCCACCAGTTTACTGAGGCATGACTTGGACTTGACCGTAACTTACTTTGCTTGACTTTGACTATGACTGAGACTTATTTTGAAATATTTGATTTCACTTGAAATATTACAAAACTTGACACTGGCTAAATATACAACGTGTGGAGCCAAATCATAAGAAAAAAAAAGGAGCGCAAACGAGGCGAAATATAGTAGCATGAAACTTTTCAGTAGAAGCCTGATATGGTAAAATAATTGTGGTAAAATTTCAGGACAGGTTAACCGACTTCTAATAATAATGAGGGTTGGAATACATTATGAAATTAATGAAAACCTTAATTGTATTGCACAAAAACAAGTTAGTGTATCCAATAGAAGGAACTTAGACCTACAAATTGAGTTAAAAAAAAAAAATATAATCGAGAGATATCAGCCAGATAATTAATTAAGTATTAGGGTTTATGTTAGTAAGTATGCAAGTATGCAAGTATGCAAGTATGCAAGTTTGGAAGTATGAAAGTATGCGAGTCTGCCAGTATGCGAGTACACGAGTATCTAAGTGAGTATTTGAGAATGCGAGAATTTAAGCATTAAAGTTTGTACTGTAGTATGTTTATGGGTTACTATTTTACCTACTGTAGCTAAATTGCTTGACCGATTTTGACATTTTTATCGTTGGAGTCTTTTTTTATTTCCAAGGTGTCATATACTACATTTTGTAGTCAGTTATTTTCTTTTTCTTTTAATAATATTGCTAGTTATTTTTAACAATCCTTATGTTGACCGAGCGAAGGTCTTAAATTAAATTTTGGCAAGGCAAGTATTTCATGCAAGTGCAGTTCTTAAGTTCGAATATCAGCAAAGTAAGTCAAAAGGTTGTGAAGTTACAGGGACTGCGAGGTCCCAGTTCGAGGCGAACAACTAGTGGTATCTTATGATTATGACAACCATCCTTACTAAAATATTCTAAGAAGCTAATACAATGTTATCGATTCTGTTGCACCATTCACTAAACTAAACCAATGTGACAGGACTAAAATTATCGACGTCGCTTTTAATTTCAATATGTGTGAAATGGACGGTAGTAATTTTGCTGTCAATTGAGCTGTCAAATTTAGATTTAGAAAATTCTACAACAGAATCGACGTTTTTGTATCATATTGTTTAGTCACGTCTCGCATACGTCACGCGTTTGTCTGTTATGGCGTGACAAGCAAAAACCGTGGTTTTACTCCAGTGTGCTCGCGTTACGATCTTATTTACATACACAATTCATGGCCTTTTGCCTCCGATATTGACTATCAGCAGTTTTTTTATCACATTTATTCAAAAATAGCTTGATTATTCTTTGTAAACAGGGACTAAAATAGCTCTCTATTTATTACCCTAGGGACTAAAAGTGATTTGAGTTTGGAATATGTGGATATTCTTTGTAAAAATTCCAATCCCCAAAGTGATCAATCACGAACATTGTATGAACAAGTAACAGGCTTTATGATAAAGTAAACAGGGCGCGAGACAAAAATTAAAAAAAAAAGGTTTTGAAAAAATAAACGCGAAATGCATTCCGCCTTCGGTCGTATCTGTAATTGTTTACTCAAATTCGGATTTTAATTAATTTTAAATTTTAAAAAAAAGTGAGTCTCTTAGCCTGTAATTATTTCTATGCTATGTATTATTGTTCCTAATTGGATGTAATAAAATTAGATTTTAGAAAAAAATACTAAAATCGACTTCAAACTTAGAATATATTTCGAATTACTTCAAAGAAAAGAGCATTAAATGACAATCAAGGAACTAATTGATACTTATTTACCTATTTACAATTTAATCAGTCATTTTTTAAGTCAGTGTCAGCTAAGTTAATCCTACCTTTGCAACAAACTTTCGAACGGCATGTGGCGGCGGCGCGGTTACTGCGTTTTCTAAGAATAATAAATAATAAGAATAAGAATAATTCCACAAGAATAGTGTATTTTTCCGAGATAAAAAGCCTTTGTCCGGGATATAAGAGACCTCTTATAAATTTTAATCCAGATGCGTTGAGCCGTTTTGGCGTGATTGAGTAACAAACATCCATCCATTCAAACTTTCACATTTATGATCAGAAAAAAGATGGCGTAGTCGACGTGCCTATTGAAAAGGGAAAAACTATCAGCTTCACAGATTTATAGTCATTCTGTAAATTTTAATATTTTTTAAATATTACGCATCTGTGTCTGTGTGCTGTACCTACCGGTATAATTAAGCTATTCCCTTAAATACTCAATTCGCAGAAGATTCAACTTTAAAAAAGTTTTTTTTTTTTTTTTTTTTTTTTTATTGCTCCACGGACTCCGGGGTCCGTGCCATTTATCAAGTTTTACAAATATTTTATCAACTAAAACGGAATATAAATACTAAAGACTTTACAAAAGGAATATACCAACGAATATGCTAATAAAGAGCTAAGTGCTATTATAGATTTGCGTATATACTCCGAGCAGTCCAGCTCCCGCAAGCAGCACCCGTTCACGAGTTGACGCATGTGCCAGCCATCGCTCTCCTCAACCATATTGAAGGGAAGAGGGCGACCCGCCACACGACGCCGCCGCAAGAAGAAGCTTTTTAGTGAGCGTGATTGCTCTGGGGTATACACACAAACTTACAACAAAGGAAACAAAAATAAATAACTAATATAAATGTTACTTTTACAATATACACGCTATCTTTTACAATTCAATCGCCTACTCCTGGCCCAGGGCCTCCATCACCGCCGCGTTCCGATCTTTGATGGCCATCTGCAGGTTGTACTCTTTAATGGTCTTCGGTGACGCAGCCGACGCTCGACGCACGAATCGACTGATGGCATCGTCTTCAATGTCGTCGGCGTAGTAGACGAAGGTCCCGGTGTGCCGCGATACTGCAACAACCGCATGTGACACGCTCTCGTGCAGCTTCATTTTTGGCTTGGTCTTAATGGCGATTACCGACTCGTATGTTAGCCCCTGAGCTTCATGGATGGTAAGAGTGCGCGACCCTGTGCCTCCCCCATAACCCTGGATGATGAGGTTTTCCTTTTCTTCCTGCGTGTGCACTAAGAAAAGGGTGTTGGGGAGAGTGCTGGGTATTTGCGCCCCCTTGTACCGTCTCTGCTCAAGAGACCTAATACGGGGAGCTGAGGAATATATACCGGAGTATATTTCCCTCAGCGCATACGCGACGTCCATTGGGTTCCTGTGTGTGCAAAGCAACTCCTGACTGATATTTGTGATCAGGTTCGGGCGATGGTACCTCATTTCGAAAACATTTTCTCTGTCGATGTAAGGTAACTGATTGACGTCTCCGATGAGGACAAGTTCGCTAGCACCAGCAAGCCGTGCAGCCATTACAATAGCTCCGAAATGGTTCATGAGAGCTTCGTCCACCAGAAGGCGGCTGAAGCAATCTCTTCCGAAACCATTTACGAGGGAGGAAGCCATGGTTCGCACCCTGGTTTTAACCAGGTCTCCTATGCGATACGATAGTTTCACCCTCAGATCGTTTGCTGCCTCTGTTGTTGTGGTGATGATTGCGTCTCTGTCCACATCGAAGTTTCTGATTACCCATGTTGTCTTGCCACATCCTGGAACTCCGTTGACCCATTGTATCTTTGGCATCACCCAGTTTTCCCAGCTTGCTTCGACATCTGAGTTCCCTTCGACAGTCTTAGCCATCTCGAGGATCTTGTCGTCCAGCATTATCTTGGTGCACTTGGCAATGACTACAATTGGGTCATTCGATGGTATCGTGTATTTCGGTCTTCCTGTTCGCTTCGTTTCTGTCTCGTTCAGTGCCACAAAACCACTTTCTGCACTGTAAGCTGCCATATATTGTCCTTTCATGGTTCCCCTGATGACCTGGGAAGTGAAATTATTGTATATGGCTGCTTCCGCCTCCTCAAGTCCCTTATTTAGTAGACTTTCACTTCCTAGCCTGAAGAACTGCAGGATGTTATGGCAGTTCCTGAGATTTACTACTCTAGTCGCTCTCAATGTGGCTAGGAATTCAAGGAAGGCGTTTCTCGCGTGGCCTTGTGGCCCCGAGGCTAAGATGTAACGGGGCGAATCAACCTGTCCCATGTCGGCTCTCGTCCGGGCTGCCTGAGGTTGTGAAGCTGCTCTTGGGGTCACTGCTGTTGGGAGGGGTGGTGATTTGGGCGTGATTCGGAAAAAGCTCTGCGTTGCAGCGCTGAAAGCTGTTAAGAAAGTCGCTATGTGGCCTTCTCTTCCCTCTCGACTACCACTTGGATAGGCTGCGGCTTTTTCGACTGCTGCTTTTTGTTGTACCCTTTCGGAGCCAGATTGAGTGGTCGAACTCGGGACGGGGTGTCCCCAGCTGTCTGTTGCACTTGTTCGATCGTGAGCCTTGAGAAAACTTAAGTTTTCTCCCCTGTCTTCATACACGACGACCTCGTGGTATTCAGAGGCCTTAGTGCAACCCAGCCGGTCTGCGACTTCCGCTTTCGAGTATTCCACCATCATCGCGTCCACACTTATCACCCAGGGCGTGCTGTCTGCTTTTCTACTCAGGTACTCGAGTAGCGAGCTAGCTTGCGCAAAAGGTGACTGTGCTGCCCACTCGAAAAGTGCGATTGTTTTGTTTTTCGATCGCACTAGTCGGAATCGGTGACCGTCTATCTCGCACCCTGGCATAGCGTCGTAGGATTTCCGCTTCATAGTCACTTTAGCGGTACTCCCGTTGAGCAGACATGCTAGTCCAGGTGATAGGCGAACGCGTTTCTGGCTCCGTGCCAGGCAAAAGCTTAACCCGAATCTTTCTCTGTTGTTGTCCATGAAGAGAGCCACACTGCGCATTCGGATTCCTGGTACTCCCCTTTCTACGTTTTCGAAAAGTTGGTGAATCGATACGCTTTTTGGGAAAGTTTCTCTGCTGGGGATCGAACTCTGCGTGGCTTCAGTGGACTGAGTATGTGTTGTGTGTATTGAGGAGGAGGAGGAAAGGGTTTGAGGTGGGATGATGGTTTGGACTGGGGAGTTGGTTTGGAGTGGGGGAAGGGTAGAATTTCTCCTGGCCGCTATACGGAAGGACCTCTCTACGAAAGACAGGAAGTGTGGTCTACTACCTGTATCTGCTAGGATGTTGTGAAGATCTGAGACCACAAGCTTTCTGTCCAACTGCGTTTCGAGGTCCTGCCGCGCGGCCATGAACCTGGGGCAATTGATGAGCACGTGCCATACCGTCTCGGGCACATCAGGATCGCACTCGCAACCAGGACTGTTCTTGAGCTTGAACCTGTACAGGTATTCGGCTATTCCTCCGTGTCCTGTCAAAGCTTGTACCTGGAAGGGAGTCAACTTCGTAGCTCGCGTCACCCTATATGCGTTTGCGATATCGGGGAGGAACGTCTGTGTGACTCTACCTGTCTCAGAGGTTTCATACCGGTCCTGCCACTTCCGGACTGATTCCTCACGGATTTTTCTTTTGACGTAGGACAGAGGGATCTCTTCGTAATCTCTGGAGGTGCCAGTGAGTGCCGCCGATTTTGCGAGTTCATCAGCTCTCTCATTACCGGCGGTGCCAACATGCGCCCTCAGCCAGAAAAGACGAAGCGATCTCCCTTCTGCAGTTATCATTCCAATATTTTCTTTTATACTCTTTGCCAGGGGGTGACTCGTTTTGGAATTCCGGAGCAGCTCAAGTGAAGATCGTGAGTCACTCAAGACGTTGACCTCGGAGTCTTTACTCGCTATCACCATTTGGGTCGCTTGGTAAAGAGCATAAAGTTCTGATTGGAAGACCGTGCATTCGGAGTGTAGCTTGAAGGTCGAATACTTAACTTCTCTGCCGTTCTCCCACCAAGTTAGGGCAGCACCAACTTGACCCTCTATCTTGCTGCCATCTGTATAGATTTGGGGTCCTACTAGCTGGTTGGAGGTGTTCTCTAAGAGCTCGAACTCTACAAGTGTCTGGGTGGACGGGTGTGGCTGGTCCAGGTATCTTACATTTTGTTCGAGCTCCACTTCCGGTGGGAGATATTCTTGGGAGAAGTTCTTCTTCGCTCTGTACAAGCTGGCTGCTTCCTGTATTCTCAGGTCGAGGGGGAGTAGACCTGAGAGGGCGAGTGCTGACTTAAGGGAAACAGTACGGTACGACTTACAGATTTTCTGAGCAAAACCTCTTTGGAGTGCGTTCAAGTGTGACTTGTTTTCCTCGAGGTCTACCGCTTGCGCCCATACACTTGAGGCATACATGATGATGGGTTCCACCACTGCAACGTAAATAGTTCTCGTGATCTCGCCGTTTAGTCCCCAGGTCACTTTCGCTGCGCACGCAAGTTGTTTGTAAATGTTCGCCACCTTTTTACACTGGGCGTTTACGTGTGCTTTGAAATTGAGCCTTCGGTCGATCAACAGACCAAGCAGCTTGACTTCTTCGACAAGGCCAAGCCGAACACCAGACATGATCAGGTTTGGGGGTTCGTACTTCAACTTCCTGGTGAAGAGCATCGCATTGGTCTTTTGCGCTGCAAAGTTGAGCTTGTTACGTTTTCCCCATTCTACGATCATGTCCAACGTGTTGTTGGCCTGCTGCTCGATAATAGATGATGAATGGCCTGTAAACACGAGAACGACGTCGTCCGCGAATGCTTGACAGTGTACTTCTTCTACCTCTAACAGTCGTAGCAACGAGTCTAGGATTACGTTCCAAAAGGTTGGTCCGCCGATAGATCCTTGGACACATCCTTTCGTGGTTTCCTTCTCATAAGCTGCTCTAGCATAGTTGACCTTGATTTTACGGTCGTCAAGATATGAGTTCACCATCTCGTAGAGGTTTGTTGGACACTTCTTCTTCGCTAGCTGGTCTTTTAGGGCGGGCCACCATGCGTTGTCGAAGGCGCCTTCTATGTCTAGGGACACTAGGAGTACAATGTTTTTACTGTTTACTCCTTTTTTTATGTGCTCTACCAGGTCATAGAGGGCGTCTTCGGTTCCTCGTTGGGGCATGAAACCGTACTGTTTCTGACTGATTGTGGGGAGAAGATGCCATTGGAGTCGGTTTACCAAAAGCTTTTCGACGATTTTTCCGGGGACGGGGAGGAGACCAATAGGACGGTAAGATTTCGGATGTGTATAATCTGTCTTACCGGGTTTACGTAGGATGACCACATGTGCCTCTTTCCACTGCTTGGGGAAGTACCTTAGCGATAAGCACTTGTTTGCTATTGCCAAGAAGGTTTCCCGTTCGCAACGGATTGCTGCGGCGCAAATGTCAGCGGTTAGCCCGTCTATTCCAGGGGCTTTATTCGGTTTTAGCGTTTGCAACACTGATTCGAGTTCTGCTGACGTAAATAGTGGGTCATCTTCCGGTAAGTCCGTCGGTGTCTCTTTAGTCCGTTCCCGCAATTCTGTATGGCACAGCTGGTCTGTGCTTACAGAGTCGTCGGGATAGAAAGTTCTGGCTAGTAGTTCTGCAGAGTGCTGTGGGGACAGAGTGTTTCCTTCGGTATCTCGCAGGAGCAAGTCTTCTTGCCTCACCGAGGTTTTTCTGATCACTCTGTAGATCTTATCCCACATGCTCTCCTTCTCCTGGTTCGTGCAGAACTCCTTCCAGCTTTCCGTTTTAGCTTTATCGACTTTTTCCTTGTAGTCTTGCTTAGCAATTTGATATTGTTCGACTACAAACTGGATTCTGTCGGGAGCGGCATTCCTAATCCTTCTCTTTCTTCTAAGAACTTCTTTCTTCAAATCCTCGAGCGCTTGCGTGTACCATGGGGGAATCGGATTCCCTTTGCGCGCACCTGCCGGTGGAATGCTGTGTTCGCAGGCTTCATAGATACTTGCAGTGTAGCTTGTGATTATGGACTCCAGTTCTTCTGAGCTTTCACATTCCCTGACTGACTCCGGTGATATGTGCCTCTTCTCCAGGGAGATTTTCAGGCGTGACAAGAAGTCTGACCACTTTGCCTTCTTGGTGTTGTACCTGCGTGTTGTGATGGGCCTCAGATGTTCGAGGGCCTTTACCAGGCGCAGGGTGAAGGTTATTGCATTGTGGTCTGATGTTGTGAGACTTCTGTCTACCTGCCAGCCCTCTATTTTCCCCAGAAGTGACATACTGCATGCGGTAACGTCTACTATACTTGTGCAGAGTTTGCCTCTTCTGACGACCTCGAAGGTTGGTGTATCACCTGTGTTGAGAATGTGTAAACCCATCTCGTTGAAGAAAGAGTGGACAGCTTCTCCTCTGTTGTTTTCTGATGTGCTTCCCCACCAGTGGGACCAGGCATTAACGTCACCGGCGACTATTATGTCTTTGGTCTTTAGTTTTTCGCTAAATGCCTTGATCCTGTTGAGGTAAGGATCGACGTGCTGGTCCCCTTCTAAGTAGACGGAGATCACTCCCAGTTTCAGGCCTTCGCTTGCCAGCAAGACTGCCGCTTCCGTCTCAGTAACAAGCTGGGGGTCGTGGATAACCTCCAACTTGTCACCAAAGACTATTACAGCTGCCTTAACTGGTTTCTGCCTGTTCAGGCTGCACTGAACGATGCGAGTTCCAGGGTACTGTTTCATAACGCCTTTGTTGCCTACATAAGGTTCTTGGACTAGGGCGACTGAAACTCCTCTTTCCTTCGCGACCTTCAGGAGTTCTGCTGTTGCATTCTGGGAGCGATGTAGGTTTGCCTGGATGAAACGCAGACCTGCTACTCCTACTCTTCGGGGGACTGAGCCTTGTACCTCTTGAGTGCCCTCAGCAATACGAGATTCGGGACCGCGCTATGCCATCCCATTTTACCTTTTCAGGACACTCACTACTGAAAGCGTTATGAGCAAGTTCCCTACTCGAGCAGTTTGGGTGCGCGGCTGCGCAATTCCTGCACTTCGGTGGAAGGTCTTCTTTTCTGGCCTTGCATTGAGCCCAGGAATGGGGTTTTCCGCAGTGACTGCAGAGTTCTTCCCTTTCCCGGCAGATCGCTTTGGTGTGGCCAAAGCCTAGGCACTTGGTGCACTGCACCAAGGGTGAGTGGTCTGAGACTGGCCTTCTCTGAAGTCCAATATAGACCTTGCCTGCGTCTATAAGCGACCTGTGAATGCGAGGCGAGACCTCCAGCACAGGATGACATTCGTGCGGGTTGCGCGCCTTCTTCCTGTATCTGACCCTGATGGTACTTTCCTTCAAATCGACCTCCTGTAGCAAGTTTCTGTTCTGCGCGAGGAGGTTCTCCACTATCTCCGAGTCCTTGTGGTAGGACAGGACATCTCTAATTATAACGAGTGGGTTTCCCGCTTTTGCGGTTTCTACTCTTAGAGAAGTGTCTAACTGAACACAAGTTCGCACGAGGCTCAGGTCTTCCTCCGTACCACAGCTCAGGATAACCTTTCTGTTCCTGGCCTTTCGTACTCGGTCGACCTTCGCTCCGGTCGTCCTCGTGTCCAGCGCCACTCTTATCCTATCGATAAGGTTTTCGGCGGTAGTGGGAACGGCTGGATTTGAAGTTGATACTATCAAAGTGTGATTAGGCTTTGGCGCAGGCGGCTTCGCTGCCACTTTGGCGTAAGTGGGCTTAGGTGGTCTGCCCACTTCCGCCTGCGATATCTCTTCACCGATGCTGAGGGCTGGAGGGGGCTGGGTCATTTTTTCCTGCCGCATCGTCCGGAGCTCCGACGATACGGCCTCGAGGCGCTCCGTTATTGGCAACATGTGCTCCTCGATGTTAATATGGACGGGGGTTGGGGGTGGGGGGGTTGTTTTTTCTTTCTTACAGTGTTCATTTAGAGTTTTTTTAATTTCTTTTAGGGAGTCCGAATACTGGGAAGAGGGAGGAGGAGGGTTCAAGAGAAGGTTTGCCAAGGCCTCTGAATATCGCTGGAGTATCTCAGCAGTCTTTTCTTTATCTGATCGTGACTCCCTTCGAAGCTCATCGATCTGCCTCTGAAGAGCTTCCACTCCGGTTTTTAGGCCGGAGCAGTCTCTCCTCACCGGTCCTAGATCGATACATGCGGGGGTCGCAAGATCCGTCTTTAATTGACTGCTGAGAGCCGAAACTGCGTCTGCAGTCGCCTTTATTTGCTGGTGTGGCTCCCTAGTCTCATAGCTCTGCCAATCTCTGATAGCCTGCGTCTCCTTGCTCATCACGGCTATCTCTTCTCTGGCTAAAGCTACCTCCTTGAGCAGGTTTTGTTGTAGAGTCGTCATGGCTTTTATGTGTGCCCTTTCTGCCGACAACAGTTCCAAGGCGTGTCTTGTACGTTCGCGTTCGAGTGCAGCAATGTGACGGTATCTTGAGTCAGAAAGGGAAAGGACGATTTCGTACAGGGCCTGGAGACAGTCGATTGCTGTCTGTTTTATCTCCCGCTTCACGTTCGTAGACGCCTCAAGTGCGTCCTTTCCCCGCTGCATCGCGTCATTCGCAACTTTCGTGGCCATGTCCATCTCGACCCCCGTCCGTTTTGGGCAGTGTGCGATCAGCATACTGACTCTCTTATCGCGGGCGGGGGGAGTCTGTGCGGACAATTCAGACACGCTGTCCAACTCTTCTCCGTCGAGCCTAAGTTCTTTTGGCGGGGAAATTCCGCACTGCTCCCAATTCTCGACCCTGTCCACCGCCGCCACATACGCCGAGCTTGACTCCGGGACCGAGGTCGACGGAGCCGAGCTGTCGCTGGCAGTTTGTGATGGCGGTGGAAGCATGTGGGGGGACTGGGAGAAGCGGGACTCCACCTCTGGCTCTTGGGGTGGCGCACTGGGACCCTCACTAATGGGCTGTTTCGGCTGGGTTGCCTCCGACCTGCTGGTCTTGGTATTTTTCCTGAGTATACGCTTGTGGAGTGAGGATGCCACTGATCGGACTGAGGGCTTCCTCACTTTCGGCGCGGTGGTGAGGGCGGAGGTGGAGGAGGCGATTATTTTATCGGACATATTTAACTTATTATTCGTATACAAACTAAATATTATTAAATCTACCTTAACTATTTCGCTGATGGACTGCGATGTGGGTATATTCCTTTTGTACAGCCGAAGCAAAACGCGCCAGAGACCCGTTGGATGACTCTGCGTGGCTTCTTCACTCCCAGAGGTCACCAACCAGCACTTCAACAGGAACCAAGTTGTTGCTCTCGTTCTCCCGATTCCGATGACTCCGCACTCGGTGGGTCTGACTCAAAAGGTTCCTGAGTAAGGCTTCGGGGGTGCGGGGGGCGGGGGGGTGGCAGTGATCTTGAAGAGGGCAGGCTTCTTGGGCACCTAGTGATGACGTCCCTCGAACGGAATGTTTGCAGTTTGCTTGTACGTGCCGGGCTGGAGTCTTTAGTTGCGAGCGGAGGCGCCGAGCGGCCGCGTACGTGCCAATTTGATGGACACGTGAGTGCGCGCGACGCGATGTTGCAATTCACCAACCTTTCTCGATGGTGTATGGCTCCAGGATTTTAACTTCTTCTCCAGAACTCTTAGGTCCAGGCGGCTGCAAACACTAGTCCGGGGTCCTCGTACTGAGTATTGAACACTGGTGTGAATTATTCGCGCGTGGCTCAGAAGATTCTATTTTTTTAGAATTTTCTCTGCGGAGCCGATGTTGTGTCTGCGAGGCGTACGTGATAAGTGCTTTAAAAAAGTTAGAAATTTTTTTTTTAGTTCAACAATTTCGGGTACCGCTGGCGCCCTCTGGAGCTTTGTTTGGATACCTAGGTATTTTTTGTCGCAAAAAAAAAGCATTCTAAGTGCCCATAACTACGAATATATTGCGATAATTCAAAAAAATCTAACCCATAAGCTTTTTTTTTTCACGGTCTACATAATATATAAAAAACATTGAAATCACTAACATTTAAAGTTGGCGCTTTTTGTATGGACAAGTAGGCGGTGTACTCTAAATCTTAAATATGACGTAGGCAAGCCTGCGAGAGATTTTTGGTCCAATAACGCTGCAATGTTCAGGAGACTTGCACTATGTTTTTTTTTATGTTACTCGGTGACGAGACGAGCAAGTCGCTCACCTGATGTTGAGCGTCACGCTTGCCCATAACAGTTCAGTGCCACCCAGAATTTTGAACTTCAACAGGACAAAACTATGCGCGGCAATGAACTGCGCTCGTCACCCTGACATGTTAGATGTTAAATCTCTGTATGCCCAGTAATTACGCTGGAAACATTGCCCTTCAATCCGGAACACAGTAATGCTTGCACACTACTGCTTGGCGGTTGAATAACGGGCAAAGGTGTGGTACTTTCCCAGGCGGACTCTGCAAGAGAGCCCTACCACTACTTTAAAATCCATAACCGCAATATTATAGTTATGGTCTCCCCTTGGTGCTTGTTATCGGACAAACCTCTTCATAACCGCAGGGAAACTGTCCGATACGCTGTCACGTGTCCCATACGCGTCACGCCAGTCATTTATCTGTGTCAAGCCGTGACGAGCGAGTCACCACTCCAGCGTGTACGCGTCATAATCTTGTCTTGGGTTATAACAAATTGTATTTCTGTGTTTTTGCTGCTGAGCTTGCAGAATATGAGAAACAATTAAATAAATATTATATTATCGTTCACCTTGTATTATTGTTTGTAGTGGTAAGGCTGTCTAGCAGAGTCCGCCTGGGGAAGTACCACACCTTTGCCAGTTATTCAACCGCCAAGCAGTAGTTTGCAAGCATTATTGTGTTCCGGATTGAAGGGCAATGTTTCCAGCATAATTACCGGGCATACAGAGATTTAACATCTAGCATCTCAGGGTGACGAGCGCAGTACATTGCCGCGCATAGTTTTGAACTGTGTCAAAATTCTGGGTGGCACTGAACTGTTATGGGCAAGCGTGACGCTTAACATTGGTTGAGCGACTTGCTCGTCTCGTCAACGAGTAACATAAAAAAAAAACCTTGACGGGTGCGATTATAAGTATCACTCAAAATTGTAATT
Source organism: Apocheima hispidaria (assembly GCA_947579745.1). NCBI lineage: Eukaryota > Metazoa > Arthropoda > Insecta > Lepidoptera > Geometridae > Apocheima > Apocheima hispidaria. Next base: position 13,250,760 of record OX388159.1, read on the forward strand.
TTCCTTTCTTTTGGCTTAGTAAAGAAGCCGTGTGAAGACAAGAAATTAAAACGGAAACTGAAATATTTTTTTGAATGAGAGTGGTGGATATTAATGTACCTCTGTTTTTTTTAAGTAACACGATTTCAATTCAGAGTATGTATTAATATTTTTCTTAAGGGTTCTTCTTCATTTCTTTTTTATACTTTTCGTATACCCTGGTTATATATATTTCTTTTGGCGAAGGAGAAGGAAAAACATTTGTGTTGACTTTTCTTTCGCCAAATTAAAAAATAATAACATGAAAATTGTTATGAAACATTGGCAACGGTCTTAAGTCAATGACTAAACATTTTTTTTAATTTCTTCTTTGTTATTTTTATATTCAAAAATGTTGATATAGTGCGAACGAGACAGTGAGAACCAGGGTATACGCCCCCTTAACGTCGATTTGATTTAGTGGGAGGCTGACCCTTCGGGTGTTTAGTCGCGCGCGGCGACAGCAAGAAAGTTTTCCCGTCGTCTGTCTGAGCCCTACGGGCCGGTTATTCTGAGTGATTTGACAACGAATTATATTTCTTCAACATAATTATATTTCTTTTGACATTTTCGATCTACAAAAAAATGTATTAATTCGTCGTAAGGCCGCCGTTACAAAAATGTGATTACTTAAACCATTTGATTCTACAAAAGACTACAATTCCATCCGACAAATCCATATAATAAACTGTATTAAGTAAACTAAAATTTGGAATAAAAAACGTATCTTGTAATAAACTAATTTGCCAGAAAATCTGGTGGTGCTGTCAGATTAGCTTCGTTAAAAAGCTTTTAGGCCGCTTAAAGGGCTCCGATCTCCGACATGGCTAACTTCAGATTAATATACCTATATGATAGATTCCAATATCACATAGTGCCTATCTATCATCACTGCTCATCACGCTCGAGTAGCTCTGCTTATAATAGGCTAGGTGCTGCCCAGGGCGACCTAACGCGCCTAAGGTCAGACTGCCTCTCACCCGTGGTTGCAGTTGGCTGCACCCATCGAGAAAAATGCAAAATGTAGGAATGAATAAATATGATTCTGAGTGAATAAGAAAGAATAAGAATATATTTATTGCCAAAAACAAAACAAAAAAATAAAAAATTGACACGGCAGCATAAGTAAAAAACTAGTTTGCCAATAGGGGTACGCTCAGCGCTATGCTGCGTGCTCCCGAAGGGTCACGCAGGGCTGATTTTCAGCGTAAACCTATGCTCAAAAGATGGAAGGTGAGCATTAGGCCACTGCGGGTATTACAATATCAACTTCCGATATAAGTGTTAATATTAGAGTACTTAAAGGTTTGTGTATTTGTGTGTGTGTGTGTGTGTGTGTGTGTGTGTAAGTGTGTGAGAGATGTGAGTTCGAAGGTAAATCGGTATCTTATTTAAGAATTGCTTCAATGTTCTGTTTTTGTAGTTCATATAACAAACCCTTGTATATTAGCTTAAAAGTATAGAAAAATCGCTCGTGAAAAATATGTATTACTAACTTGCCCGTACCGTACCGCAAGGGGCTCATAGTATTCATGACTGTGAACAACTTTTACTATGGGACCAACCCTGAAATCAAGTAAAAAATATCAGCTGTTCCATTCATTTTGTCGAGTGCCATTGACATTTTTCTATGGAGCAGCTGATTTTATTCCTCGATTTCAGTGTTGGTCCAATCATGAATACTAGGATCCCCTTGCGGCTTAGCGTACCCTTTCCTTATAACCCTGTATCATATTCTGTATCTCAAATTATTTTAGAACGACCCATTCTTGATGGTTGCTTTATTCTTTTTATAGATTATTTTGGAAAACACTGGCAACACGCAAATTCTTTAATGAATTGCAAGTAAATATCAATTCCCGTATCGCAAAGTTATGGGACACTAAAGTTCTAATGGAATTATTAATCAACGTGCATATGTAGGCCTCAAAGCAATTCTGACTGCCCCGGTGGCTCAGTTGGTATTGAACCTACCTTCTGTGTTTGGGGGCGTGGGTTCGATTCCCATCTAGGACAAACATTTATGTGATGAATATTTGTGTTTGTTCTATGTCTGGGTGTTAATATCTATATAAGTATGTATTTAAAAATATCTATGTACGTATATCAGTCTCTGGCAGCCATATTACAAGCTTTGCTTAGTTTGGGGTCAGATGACCGTGTGTGCAATAATGTCCCAGATATTTATTTATTTATTTATTTATTTATTTAATTGCGTGGCGTACTGGTGGAGTACGGTATGCGGTATCTTGAAGTGCTTTATTAATTATTTTGTGCGATGCAAGGCGTGATTATGATATTATAGTCATGATAGTTTCAACATACTTGCTTGGTAGTTTAATTACAAGGTTATTAAGTTAGACGTCATGTGTCAAAATGCTGTCCGATGATATATTTGGACTGGCATCGATTCTGCTATTCCATTTCGTAAACTAATTTAAAAACTAGTAGTTCGCGCCAAGCTGAGACATTGTGACCCCATCGCTTCACAAACCCTGGACCGATTCAGCTCATATTCGAACTTAAAAATTGTATTGAAATCAACTACTTGCTCACAAAATTTCATGAAGATCAGATTAACGATTTTCATGTTATCTCCGGACAAATATACATACAAACATATAAGCATACAAAGATACATACAACTGCCGACTAGCTTCCGTAGACTCCGAGACCTTCGCTTCGCTCGGTTAATAATAATTGTAATGGCAACTATTGAATTCAGTCTCATTTCAACCATCCACCTCGTTTAGATTTTTTGTAACGTTTTGACAACTTTGTTACATTAAAGTTATCAATAAAATCAGTCACGAAACTTGTGATCAAGGCAACTGGGGCTCTATTTTTGAATCGCCCGTATGATTTCGCACGAGAATATCATGCGAAATGAGAGATTTTCTATAGATAGAAAGCAAAGGAAAATGGTTCTTATAAATTACTAGTTGCTTTAGCGAGTACTATGATAATCTAAAATAAAACGGGTTTCGTTTGGGAGTTCATTCGAAAGTCAGTTATTTAGCATATTTTCGCCTGATATTTTCGTTTTCAGTTTCATACATTAAAAAAACGAGCCCCAGTATGTGAAAAAATTGTGACAGCAATTTCAGAGCTGTCAAATTTAGTATATGTTCCTCTTTTTTTAACGCTTATAAATCTGCGTTTGACTAAAAACTCGCCTGTTGGTAAGCGATGATGTGGCCGAAGATGAAGCACACAGACTTAGAAGATTAGACTAGATATTATTCACTCAGACCTTGAAAAGCTCTAGATTGTAACTCTCAGGAAACAGGGAAAGGGGCAGTTTATTCCGCTCCTTGGCTGTACGGATTAAAAACGTTGTTTCAGGACGTTAACGTTTTCATAATCAGAAGAACAGAAGTGGCACCATACTCTGACAGTATACGTTGCTATAATATTATTGGACTCATTAAAGAAATAAGTCGTTGCATAAAAGCTCTGATAGAGTTGGCCATTAACTTAATGGTAAGTTAGTAGTATCAGTATTAGGTATGTAGGTAGGTATCTATTGCAGTCGATTTTGTTAGTTATTTAGGTTAGGTCTGTTAACTAAAACTTGCAAAATCTCTATTGTCATTTTAAATTCAAATAATTAAAAACCTTTTTTTTGATAACTGACAGATTTCGTTTGAATACAGTTCGAATTAGTGTCGTCGGTGTGTTCATTTGATTCTGAATACCTATTCCAAGGTGTGGCCGGAGATGGTTGCGTTTTACCTTAATTATGGTATTAGTCATCATCATCATCATCAGCCATAAGACGTCCACTGCTGAACATACGCCGCTCCCTTAGAGAGCCACACCGACCGACAACGGGCCACTTGCATCCACCGGTTGCCCGCGACTTTCACAATGGCGTCGGTCCACCTAGTGGGAGGCCTACCTACGCTGCGTCTTCCGGTTCGATGTCGCCACTCAAGAACCTTTCTTACATTACATTACATTATCAGCCAGAAGACGTCCACTGCTGAACATAGGCCTCCCCCTTAGACCGCCACACCGACCGACAACGTGCCACTTGCATCCACCGGTTGCCCGCGACTATCACAATGTCGTCACAATGAACCTTTCTTCCCCACCGGTTACTCGAGTGATATGGCCTGCCCATTGCCACTTCAGCTTAAGCTTATGCTTATGGTATTAGAATTTACTCCGAATTGTAAATGTGTCCCGAAATATAAATTTTGACTTGAAAATATGCCAGAAAAGCGCTACTGTTTTTTTCTTAATAAAAATAAACATTAAAATTTCCTATAAATATTAAACTCACGCGAAAAAAAGGTATTAAAATAATTAAAAAAGCTTCCCTTGGCCGCTGTAAAAATTCAGCTGCCGAAATATAAAAACTTGCGACATTCATGTATAAACTTTGTTCTCCAATTTTCATTAGAACAAAACAAATTGAAGAAATTCGTGTTTGTTTTCCTTTTTAACAATTTTCGTTTCGCAAATGAGCGATTGTTTGCCACTTCGTTCTGAAATGTGACTTGATCAAAGTGGATAATGATAAAGTCGTGAATTGAGGTGAAATATTTATTGACTAACCTTGTGGCTCACTGGGCGGATTTCCACCTTCTGAGGTGTAGGTTGTGGGTTCGACTCCCACCCAGGACAAACATTTGTTTGATGTTCATGGATGTTTATTCTTTATCTGGGTGATTTTATGTATGTATTAACAAAAAAATACTATTTATTTATTCTATCAGTCATCTGGTTCACATAATACAAGCTTGCTTAGTTCGGGACTAGATGGCGCTGTGTGAAAAACATTCACCAATATTTATTTATTATTATTATTCTTATCTGACTGCTCAAGAATAATGTTTTTGGGGTGTATGTAAATACGAATGCAAATGGTTAAAGGCGTTACCAAAGTAAGCAAGAATAATTTAAAAAAAAAAGTAAAACTATATGTTTAAATTTGCTTCGTCATAGTCTCTCAACCATAATCGATATTATCTTGGTGCCACCCGTGTAATACGTATCATCGAGGAGTTCCGGTGGCCATCTGTGATCTTCTTCATCAGTTCCAGTTCACCAAATTAATTTTATTTTCTGAATGCAAATGCTTGACTTGTTGATGAGAACAATGCAGCTTAAAAAAAAGTAAAAGTATGAGTATTCGCTTCGCTTTATTTCATCAAGAACTGTTCAACCATTTTATTGTGGAGTGGTAAAAAAAAGCAACATTCACACTATTTCTAGTAATGTATTATTTTAATGTTTTTAAAATTCATAAATAACGTTGCAATAAAAGCATAATAATTAATTGGATATCGCTAATAAAAGTTCAATCTAAAATAATCTCTATAAAAAAAGGAATCGCCGTTCGTTAGTCTCGCTAAAACTCAAAAATACCTTGACTGATTTTGATGATTTATTTTTTGTTGTGTTCGTAATTGTCGGTCGGACGAGGCTTATGGAGAGATAAGCAAGGCCGAGGGCCGAGTTTCATCGCGTACGAAGTCGCGGGCATAAGCTAATACAAAATATATAATGGGAACTAGATAACTGATAGAATACATACAAAAAAAATATTTTCTTGTAAATAGTACATAGAAACAACCAGACAAAGAACAAATATCCATGTTCATCACACAAATGTTTGTGTGATGGGAATCGAATCCACAACCTACAGCCCAGAAGGCGGAAATCCTCCCACTGAGCCGCAAGGGTAGTCAAATGTTCTTGTAAAATATTGAAATGATCTTGTTACGGAGTTTTTCCCTTAATTTGGTGCAAATTAATTAAACAGCAGTGTGCCCGTCCTTAAATTACAATAATTAGTGGACACTCTACAGCCGGGAGTTATATTTTGATGGGGCTCTTACAGATTTTAATTTGCTTTCGGCCCGTGACCTGGCTTATCCAAGAATTTTAATAAATGATGAATGCTTTTTATCTAACTTTACTTATGTTTATCTACAAAAAGAAAATATGAAAAAAAGTAGATAATTATGACAAATTTTGATCATCATTATTATTTATGTAAAATATCTAGTTTGTCGTGACTTCTATTTTTTGACAAAAAACTACATCCCACCATATTAAAAAAAAACACCAACATGAACAACATGACGAATTGAATTCAAATTTTTGAAGTTAATTTATTTGCTATATATAGCAGTACAAACATTAAAAAAAAAAACTTTGATGCAGTTTTTTTTAAGTAAATAAATCAAAAGAATTTGCTTAACTTTTTTAATTATTTCTTTTCTAAACATTGATAAAAAAATGAACGAAGTAAGCATAATTCATTTTGAGAGAATCTTCACATTCTCCTTACAAATCATACCGGCAGATGATGAATAAAAATTATAATGAGTTATCTAAAACATTGACAACATACGTACATTGAAAAGTAAGATCGTGTAGTTCAAGTGGCTAGCCCTTGATTGATTGATTGATTAAAACAATCAAATCATTTATTTGAAATAATACATGTTAATAATGGTGTTATAAATCATTTTAGTATCACGCTGTATGTAGTCTGCAAGCAGACGTACAAATATTTTTGTTATAAAACTGTATTATAAAATTATATTTTATTATTATTATATGAATCGTATTGACGATTATTAAATTCCTTGATGCTATAGAAACAGTTGCTAAGAAGCCTGATGCTTGACGGCTGAGTTTTTAGGCCGCCTGAAGGGCTAAATCTTAGATGATCTTGCAATTGTATTGAGTTTCAAAATAATTAATATCTCAACAAAAATCATGCACAATGTACAGTGTACTCAATATTTAGCATCATTTTTTTTAACTTACCAAATGTCAAAGTAATCAAAAAAACTTACCTGGCAGTTGCTCGTTCAAAACCGTCACAGCTTCCCAATCATTTTATCATCGCCGCGATGACATAAAAAATCCACTAACCAACCTCTGTCTTCCACATTACTTCTACATCTACTTTCACAACACTGGCCACTAGAAAAAGGTTTATTTGAAAATTTTAATTTTGAATTTAGAGCGTGCGTGTCATGTCTGTGCTGGAAAGACGTGCGCCCGACGCTAGAGTACTATGTAAACTGACATTACTGACAGGGATCGGGGGTGGGAGCGAGCGCTGGGCCGTGGCGCGCGCAAAACTGTTGAGTCTTGAGTCTGACTCTAAGAAAGTCTCTGGAACAGCTACGCTTGGAAAAATGTCACTTAGCAAGCTTTGAAAAGATGCGTTAATGCCGCTTAGGATACGTTTTCTTAAAGGGAATTTTAATGTGTTTACAGCAAAGTTGAATTTACGGCACCAGTGTTGAAAAACTGTATTCGTTCAGGGATTTTCCACATTTCAGTCATTTTTTTAGCTTGAGAAATATAAAAAACGATTAGCCCATTAGTTAGCGCGTTCGGATCGCACCGTAGGGCTTGGGTTCAAATCCCGACAATGAGTTTGAGCTAAAAGTGAAAGAAAACCTCGTATGGAAACCATAGCACGGTGGTAGTGTACTTTCTAGTATTTATGACAAAGCACATATGCTATGTTCTAGCAGCCTCACTTGTTAGCCAGTTCCCATTCCTTGCTGACTGTGTTTAACATCTTCGATCACACCGTCACCTAACACCAGGTGAGTTGTGGTCAAACACCCAGCCGAACTAAAACAAACATGACTTATTTGACTATCTTGGCACATTATTAAGATATTTGTGACTAATATTGGAAAAGAGAATGTTGCTCTATCTCCCTGTTTGTTGTAGATAATATTTGGCAAGGAAGTGGTACATCGTGGGGATGGAAATAAAGAACTAAAAGTGCTTGTTTAATGCTTGTGGGTTTGTATAAAACTGCGACCAGAACCACTAGAGGAAAAGCAGCAGCGTCCTCTTAGTAAGCGATGAGTGTTTTGCTATCCCCAAGCTGCCAGGGAAGCGTGGAGATGAACCTATTTTGTGGCCTATCTTTTCACCTAAAATTATTTCGCAAATGTTCATTTGACAACCAATGATTGGCAAAAACACGAATCGCCTCTTTATCTTTTTACAATTACTGCTTTTACAAATAATTAATATATAAAAAGTATTACTTGACTGGTTCTCATTTATAAGATGTCACTTGAGAAACGCTTCATTTATTATTTGTGTTGCTTATTAAAACTATACTTGTCATAAAAACATTTGACATATAAAATTTGAATGTATGTCATGCTAATAATTGAAACTGCGATAAAAAGTAACTGTAATAACTGTAATGTAGTGGCTTCGAACACTAGGCTACGGTTAGGTTATGTTTGAACTGCTATAAGCAACATCAAACAACATCTTTTTCCTACCTGATAAAATGATACTTTTAGAAACTTGATTTTATCAAAACAAATCAAATATTAAATATATTAATATTATTAAATATTAATGATAATTAAATTAAAAATACATAAACGATAAAATAACATTTGACACATCTATAAAAACAGAAGTTGTAAAAAAAAGTTTGTAAAATGAATAGTATATGAACCGTTGTTTGTAAAGTAACATTTTGTGAAAAGTGTTTTGGTGAAACAGTAGTGATTCCATTCCCCCATTAGAAGGGATTGCCTTTGTACAGCAGTGGATGTCTTATCACCGATGATGATGATGAGTCATGAGTAAAGCCGCAAACCGCAGCTAGTTTACAATAAGCAAAACTAAAACACAAGACAGATGAAAAGCAAACAAATTAAATAGTTAACTAGTGGAGGTAAACGCGACATTTGAAGATACACTACGTTTATTATGTCGAGTAGATAGCTTTGGAAGCTAATTTCAGCACGTAAATACACGAGATAGAATATAAATTGAATGCTTAGAGGATCTGAGAATAGCATGATAAAACTTTAATGAGGTCAGAGAGTACTTAAAGTGTGTCTTGAGACACTTAGTCGAGAAAAATATAGCTTTATACAATTTTGCTTGCAGGTGAAAAGAGATGGAGTTTACATTGGTGTCGAAAAATAATTTACTTAAATGTTAATTAGAATACAAAAATGGTTGAAAAACAAAAACCCGAGCTTAGGTCACGCCGCATTTATTTATTTATTACTTTATTGCACATACAACGTATTAGGTACAACAGGTGGACTTAATGCTAAAGCATTTTCTACCAGTCACTCCCGTGGTTGAAGAGAGGGAGATGTAGGTTTGCATCAAAAATCACAATTAACAATAATATATGAACATGATATGAATAAAAAGGAAAAATAAATAATGTTAATGGAAATCCCGAAAGTTACCCGTATGTCCCGCGAAATAACTGGGTCTGAAAATATTTGAAGCTTAATTTAACTGCGCTCGTGTATGTGCGTATGGTTTTGAACCATTTTTGAACTATTAAAATCAATATTCTGTGTGGCACTGAACTTTTATAGGCAAGTAAAGTGTGAGACTTGGTCCTCTTGTCAGTCAGAATAAAAACAATCACAGTGGGGATATTGCAAAAAATGTTTGTAAATCGAGCTTTATTCAATAAACGTTTTCTCTAGAAAATCTCATGTAATCATATTTTCCAATCCAGTCACACTAAAACAGAATCAAAAAACAAATCATCTAAAATCACAAATCTGCATAATCTACTAATGTGCACGGATTTAAAAACAATTTTTATTTTTTCGGTTTATTGTACTACAAATATTTCACTCGCATATTTACAATTTTTTGTAGGTAGAACATGTAGGTGCGAATTTTCTAAAACTGTATGGTGAGTTTCGAAAAACTGAAAAAAAAAAACACAAACAGATAAAAGCTGAGTTTTTATTTGTAGTGTTACATATTTAAAAACTCTACTTCCCTTCATCATCATCAACAGCCTAATGACGTCCACTGCTAAACAAAAGAACTACAGTTTGCAATTTGCATCACTTGCAATTTGCATGTTGCCCGCGACTTTCAAAATGACGTCAGTCCACCCAGTGGGAGGCCTGCCTACGCTGCGTTTTCCAGTTCGTGGTCGCCACTCAAGAACCTTTCTTCCCTTTCGGTTATTGGTTCTTCGATGAATGTGGCCTGCCCGTGCCACTTCAGCTTGCAAACCCTAAAAGCTACGTCGGTAGCTTCGGCGAATATCCTCGTACCGGATTTTATCGCACAAAGAAACTCCGAGATAGCTCCCTCCATTGCCCGTTGTGTGAGTCCAAGTTTCTCCATCAGTTAAAGGCCATGTCTCAGTTCCATATGTCATCGGACAACACACACTGGTTGAAGACCCTTGTCTTCAGGCACTGCGGGATTTTGGACGAGAAGATATCACACAATTTCCTCGCTCCACTTACTTTAACCTACCTCTACCTCACTCAGCAAAGTTTCCTGATACCCAACAATCAATATTCAAAAAACCGAAATCAAAGACTATGATTAAATCTACAGTATTCTTTATTAGAGATAAGGAACAGTTAGAAAAGAGTCTGCAGCCGACCTACAGCCTTGTAAGTAGTCAAATCAAAGCGTAGCACGATCTGTAAAATCTACTGTGATTTCAGTTTTGTTATAAGCAAGATCGCTTTGCTAACTCTTTGTAAAACCGAGAATGAGTCTTGAGATGTTTTTTTCCTGTTTTGATTTTAAAAGTATTTTAAGGGATCTTTTGCCTTTTTACACACATTTTTTGAAGGTAGTATTGAAATAGGTGAAATTAACGTAAAATATGTAGTAAAGTAACTCTGTCTCCCTGTCTCTCTGTATGGGTGTTTGTCGCGTTGTCACGGCTAAGCAGCTGAACGGATCCACCTGAATTTAAACATAGCTTAGGAGACGGACATAGGCTCTGTGTACATATTTTTATGTTGATGACTATTATTTCATACATGACGATGAACTCCAGTTTTTTTATTTAAATATATTTTTCATCTTCAGCCATAAGACGTCCACTGCTGAACATAGGCCTACCCCTTAGAGCGACACACCGACTGACAACGGGCCACTTGCATCCACCGGTTGCCCGCGACTTTCACAACGTCGTCGGTCCACCTAGTGGGAGGCCTACCTACGCTGCGTATATATATTTTGCTACGCTATTATACGCTGAATATATTTTTAACGTAATGAAAATATTGGACCCAAGCATGTTCTAAGACTGAAACCTGGGCTTGCAGCTCGTCCCACTAAAAAATGCGCAGCAGCATTCGTTGAAACAGCGCTTAATTACTAATAATGCAAATATTTTCATATCCTTTTCGTGTCACAACACAGAACTGTAGACAGCTATTACTCGTGCGTATATGGCGACATCTGTCTGAAACATTGGGCTATTACGTACTACGTACTAGATGTGACATCGCATTACATTGCGATGCCCCATTTAATTGTGGTCACTTACTATATCAGCCTTTAAACATCCCACTGCTGGGATCTGCTGGGATATCAGCCTACCCTCGAAGGGTGTTTAGGCCATATCCACAACGCAGGCCCAGTACGGGTTGGCATCACATACGCCATCGAATTTCTTCTCCGGAAATATGCAGGTTTCCTCACGAGTTTTTCCTTCACCGTAAAGCCAGTGGTATATCCGTACGTAAGTTCCAAAGAACTCATTTGTACGGGCCCGCCCGGGTTCGAACCCGCTACTTCACGAATGTGAGGCGAGCGTTCTCCCACTGAGTTACCACGACTTTTTAAATTGTGGTCGCTTAGATCAAGTTAACTCAGTAACTCGCTAGAGCCTGCTTTGTAATGACACATTGTGTTGTACGAGTATTATTTGATTAACATGTGTGTCTAACACTGAGTTAACTTGATCTAAGCGACCACAATTTAAAAAGTCGTGGTAACTCAGTGGGAGAACGCTCGCCTCACATTGGTGAGGTAGCGGGTTCGAACCCGGGCGGGCCCGTACCAATGAGTTCTTTGGAACTTACGTACTCTACGTAAACTTTTTCTTCTGACGCGTTTGTGACTTATGTCCGTCTGAATTTTGAAAGCCCCTAAGTTACTTAACTCTTTAGGACGTACCCAACAGTGAAAAGTACGTTGCACCAAACTTAGGAGGTTGCCTAAATGCGTAAATCATGAACTTAAAGACACCGATTTTGCATGACATAAGGCTAAGTAAGGCGCAACGTTTCGCTCGGCGCCCGAAATACAAATTTCCTTGCGTTTTTTGTCAATTACAGCTTAATTACTCATCGTAAGTTCATGAAAACTAATTTTGCGATAATAAATAGATCGTTTCAAGAAATTACACCAACCAAAAATTCAAGTTGAAACATAGTATAAGTACATTTCTCACTAAACCAAAAACCGAAAGTTTGGGAGCAAAATTAAGGCATTGCAATGCACTGTGGTGTCGCATCTAGTCCGTAGATAGGTCAATAGTCTGAAAGCATTTAATTGTTGACACGAAGATATACAGAACGTCAAGTGAATTATACTACGGATCCCGTTACGAGCTGAGTGATGGGAGATGGAGTGCGCATTAATAATTTATATTTCATCTTATATAAAATTTAAATTAGGTGTTTTTGCCCGACTGCCCAAGAAGGAGGGTAATGTTTTTGGGGTGTATGCAAGTATGCATGTTTGTATGTTTCTTATCTACATCTTAGATAAAATTAAAATTAGGTGTTTTTGCCGACTGCCCAAGAATGAGGGTAATATTTTTGGGGTTTAAATATGTGAGTACAAGTATGCGAGTTTCTATATTATCTCTTGTAGTCTAAACTGCTTGACAGATTTTGTTTCATATTCGGAGTGACAATTTTGCAGTCGTGTATTTTGTTTCTTTTTTTCTCTGTTATGTTTTGGCTCCACACGTTGTGTATTTAGCCAGTGTTAAGTAATGTAATATTTCAACTGAAGTCGAATACAACAAGTCACAATTAAAACAACTCTCAGTCATAGTAAGTTACAGTCAAGTCCATGTCATGCCCCAGTAAATTGGCGGAGATCTTACTAGGGGTTTCTATGGAGTTTTGGAAACTATTCACCAACACTCGTGCACGAACACTTAATGGATAAAAATGCACAATTTTTACACATTAACACTCGCAATAACACAAGTTTTGGAAAATAATACAATGACGCGTCATGACTTCTTCACGTTCCCGCCAAAACTCCTTTGTGTTTGTAAATATTCTTGTTATTTTATCATTCTGAATATATGTTTACACGTGTTTAGGATATCTTTTAACTCATCACTATCGTATCACTTTACTTTTGGAGGTTAACGAGCACAGTGCATTGCCGCGCAGGGTATTGAACATTTGGTACAATTCATGTTATTGTGTTTTATCGCAACAAACTTACTGTAGTTTCGCGATACTCCTTAAAAAGTATAAAGTATTGTGTAATGAATTAACGATGTAAAAAAAAAAAAAAACTTCAATGTTCTGTGTGGCACTGACCAGTTATGGGCAAGCGTGACGCTTACCACTATGCGAGCGGCATGCTCATCTTGTTGTTTAGTAGCATAAAATGAATCTGTGCCACTGCAAAGCTACAGAAGTAACTATAACCTCTAGAAGAGGCACCTGCAGCATTATATAATGTAATATTATATCACGACAGGTTGACTGTTTCTTATGATCTCGACGTCAGTGCAGAACTCGAATTATGATACGCCTCTTTCATTATCTCAAAGTAAATTATTGATTAGCCTCTCCCCGATTAATTATAACCATAACACACTAACTATATTTTCTGATTATTGCTAATTGTAGAGTAAGAGTGTCAAGTAGCTTTAGTGTTTGTTCAGTTAATGTGACAGTTAGCGCTACTCCGACATTTTGAAAGTAACTACTAGTTTTTTTTTCACACATAACTAGTTAAGGTTGAGGCTTTATTTGGAGATGATGAAAGACGCCCTTAGAATAAGATGGATGCTTCCGACTTGAGATTTAAATATACATCTAAAGTATAATAATAAGTAGTGTGTAGTATAATATAAGTCTATTGCTGCCCTTGTCATTTGCTTAGTGCCTGACATAGGCAGCATTAGAATTAATCTGTTATCAAAGTTAACAAATGTTACAGAATCCCGAGGTGAGTTTGCCGACCGGTCGGTCAACGAGTGACTGTCTTCAACGTTTTTCCATTTCATCTACAAGACAATGCTAGATATCGACACCGATTAGACAATAGACATTGGACGGGAGCATTCCCAAGAATTGTTCCTAACAATACGAATAAACGCTCTTTGTTTTAGTCGACAATGTTTAGGTACAATTAGTATTTATTTGTTACTCTTAGGGCCTCTTCATCATCTCCAAGTACATGCCAAGTAAACTAGTCTCCGGTTAAAGTGGCAAGTAACTGTAGAAATAGTTTCAAAATGTCGGAGTAGCGATAACCTTTGCAGAAACTTCACTAAATTTACTTGGGACTCGGATTAGTAATGATGAGAAAGTAGCTTATCAATATTTTACTTTGAGATAATGAAGGACGCCCTTATCCTTTGAAACAAAAGGTCATTTACTTGGCTTCAATTATTTGTATGTTTCATTTGTAGAAATGTACAAATTTAATCGAAATAGTATAGGTATATAAGGGGTGGACACACCAGTCGGTAAGCCACACGGGCAAAGAAAATGTTTGGCATCCTTAACAATAGTTAGTAACTAAAGTACTGTAAACGATAATACTAAGATATTGAAGATTCACGCCCAGCAGTTAAGAATAAACAAGATATAGGTCGAAAAACTAAAACCCGCCTACGTCCATACGTGAGCCTTAGTTTTATTAGCGAGCAAAGCCGCAAGAAACAGCTAAATAAAAATTGTATTAAATTGTAGAACCTGCATACCAAGTTTCATCAAGAACAGTTGAAAAATACAACCTGTACGCAAGTACCAAGATACGAACAGTCGAAAGCAAATTTTGCCAGATTTATCAGCAGAGACTTCGTTCACTCACTTTGTCAATAACAAGCATATATAGCAACCGCAACCATATGTTGAAAATGAACACGGCATCATAAAACATATTTTTTAGTCCATGACCTTATTGTCCTCTAGAGGGCGCCATATTTAATTTAATTTGAGTAATGTGACGTCACATAGCCTATAACCAACGGACAATGAAGACGCTTTCAACGATACCTCATTTCTCAAACTATGAGTAGTTTAGAAGTTATGAAGGACCAGATGAAACGGTTAGAATCATAACCTCCGTTTTGCTTCGCGTAGTCGTTAGAACTGACTACGTATCTTACAATAGTATGTAGATTCTTAAAAAAAAAAACAAAATGACAATCTCATTAAGAAGAGCCCATTTTAGCTATTAAAGTAAAGAACCCTAAAACGTTGACCTTTGATCTCAGATGTGCAGAAGAGCCATCCAACACACCCTACTGAATATTCCTCCTCATATTAAAGGAAAAATTAACCAACTTCCTTCAAAGACTTACGAAACAACTTTTAACCTACTTTTTATTAGCGTTTGATAAACGGATCAATGAACAATTAAAAACATTAAAAAATCTTTGTTTATTGTTTCTGATAGTAGCTGTATGATCCATGTTTCAAATCTTTAACAATTTGGCTCAAAAACTTAACTTATGATGAAACTGAAAACCTCTTAATTTTTTTAAAAATAAACAGGCTTTTCTTTAAGTGTTAAGAGCTATTAGTCATAAAATTTTTAATTTTCTTTATATGAGATCCATTGTAATCCAATTAAGTGGCATTTATTTTTCATATACAATTTTATACTTTATTTTAATTATTCCCTGTTTATGTTACCAATGCAATATTTCATTAATCAATTTTTAATATTTAAAGTAAAATTTAACAGTCACTGTAAATGAATTTCTAGGTTTCTTATGGACAAGATAATGTTGTTAAACTTGAATTTAAGTATATATTTTATAAATTTTTAATTCCAATCCAATTCTTTTATAATAATGAAAATAAAATGATCATAGAAAAAATGTATAACAACCATATTATATAAGACAAATTAATGCAAGGAACTAACTTCCAAGACACGGGTTTTTAACACCCAGTTTGGCAGTTAGCGACTGTAAAAACGTGAATGTACCTTTCCTTGAATAAATTATTTTGTATTTTTTTTTGTATTTGTTAAAGAGAAGTGTTTTGTGTAAATTTTGTAAGTGTTGATAAATCGAATTATTTTATCATAAATATGTCAATGTGAGGTTTCCCAAAAGTATTTTGGGGAAATGCCTCTGACTGTTTGACAATAGTTTTAAATTCTTTATCTACAGACAGGTTCACACATATAATGTCCCGTTTGATCTGTTCTGACAATTCCAATTTGAAAACGGATGAAAAATCGCATAAGTGCGTATTTTATATTCTGTATATATTTTGAATACACATTTTTATAGACACAGAATTCTCCTTTTATAGCATATTATCTATATAAAAAAATCATAGCATCGATGAAGCAATAGTGACATACTATGTTGGACACCCATGTATTATAAACAGTAACCAAAATACAAGCCAAGTGCTTAGTCTGAAGCTCACTGATAACTGTTTCAGATATAGTACATCTCTTGTTATTGTATTTTGTTACACATTGTAACCTATTAAAGTTTATTATTTTAATTTTGTGTATTAGCAATTCTTCGTAAATACATTTATTATAAATACATACATAATGTATAATGTGTGGCCACAAGTTTTGGGTTGGAGCAACACGTCTAGAATACAATTATAATTTGGTTTATGCCACACCAAGGGCAGTCTGGAGTGGGAATCAGTGACTACAAGAAGCTTTGATTGGCAGTAAATGTAGTTTTAAAATTATACTCCGATGTTCTTCGTAAAATAGACGACCAGGCATCTTTTCATCTGTTTTTCGAAAAAAAACTTCTTCTAGACCTCTGATCGATAAGCTACGCAGAAAATGTGTAATGTGGGCACTATCAGACAAAATCTTGCAAATCCTTTGCTAAAAAATTAAGAACTGCCTCTCTGACATAGTACGTATTGAAACAGTATGGGTACTTGCTTTTCCGTCCATCATCATCAGCTGGAAGACGTCCACTGCTGCACAGGAACCACCGCCTTTCCCTTAGCCGCCACACCGACCGACAACTTCTTGTTTTTCTCTTACACAATTATTAATTTTTAATTTTCCTTTTATTTTTAAGACTATAATTATTAGGCCAAATATGAAAAATCGAGACGATCCTCTAAAATAAAGGAAATCTGTAACAACTGGGTTAAACGCTGTTTATTGCCAAAAAATTCAAATTTTGCTTCCCGGCCTATAACTAACACTTGCTTGTTGGGTAAAATGAGGCAAAATACGGCAGAATTAGGCAAAATACAGTAAAATAGGGTAAAATGGGGTAGATGTACAGCGCCAATTACTCGTAGTCCAAATTAATTAAACCAAAGTTAAAGCCCTTAAGTTAAATTAAGACTGTCTATTGTTTGTTGCAAGGATGTAGAAATAAGGTAGAATAGACCAGAGAAGGGTAATCACCGTGGTATGTCAACGTCAGATCTGTGCCCGTCACTTCTCTGTCTATCCCAATGCGAGTATACATTTATTATTTACTAACTGCGCCCCGCGGTTTCACCCGCTACAGAAACCGAATAATTTTCCGAAATAAATAGCTTATGTGTTAATTCAGGGTATAAGCTACGTCCATACCAAATTACATCCGAATCCGTTCAGCCGTCATAGAATTGAACAGGAACAAACATAGGTACTTACACAATTACGCACAAAAATTTCGCATTTATAATATTCGAGTGATTAGAGTGATGTTGACAGAAATTTTAATTTTGTCCGAGAAAAACGATCTCGGTAAGATTGTAATTTATGACGTAGTAGGCAATATTAGGCAATATTCAAACGAAACTATGACACATTTCTTTATGGAATATATCAAATGCTAAAAAAACAACCAGTTGCTAGAACCTAAGCAAAAGATCCAGAGAAATGAGAATAAGTTAGACAATTTTTTTTTCACTACATTATTGAAATATTTTGCAAAAATGGACGATATCACCGAATTGCAAATAATTTCGCGCAAATATTTGGCAATGTGCAAAATTATTTTCTCTACCACATCATTAGTTACACGCTTACTAATCAACACAATTATATTCGTCCAGACCTATTCATCATCATCAGTCATAAGACGACCACTGCTGAACATAGGCCTCCCCCTTAGAGCGCCACACCGACCGACAACGGGCCACTTGCATGCACTGGTTGCCCTCGACTTTCACAATGTCGTCGGTCCACCTAGTGGGAGGCCTACCTACGCTGCGTCCAGACCTAATCTATTAGTTTTAATTACACAATAAATTAATTTTAATTTAATTTTAATGAGAACGTATGATATTCGCTGTCAACATACATAACATAATTATGTAAAGAAAAATCACCAAAACTATTAGACTACACGAGGTAGCATAGGAACATACTTATATAATTACATACACCCCAAAACATTACCTTCCTTTTTGGGCAGACAGGCAAAAATAAAAATGAATGTACCAGGGAAAGGAAGCTAGAATGGCAGTATTGCCATGTTGGATAACAATATTGAGTTGACCAAAATAGGCGCTAGTATTCCGGTTTCTCGTGGCCTTCACCAAACGCTTGGTCAGATTAGTATATAAGATTGTACATTCTATCATCATCTAAATCTTAGCAAAGATCTAATGTAGGCACTTCCTCCGAAGCTTTGAATTTTGTGTTTTGGTTTCGTTTGAATTACTTCAAAGTAATTGACATCAATAAAGTAACTAATTTCTGGCTAAAACATACCTTTGATGGACAATTTATTTCGTTAATAAAAGGATAAATTATTTTCCTGTTTCTTTGAAGAAACAAAGTAATATCGAGAAGTGTTTTTACTTATAAAAAAACCTACCAAAAAAAATATTTTCTCAAAACTACTTGGTAAATGTATTAACAATTTCAAAGAACATTCTTCAAGCTAAAAACAAAAGTCAGCTGTCTCGCGCTCGCACATTTAAACATTATGATGATATAAAAGCAATAATACTAAAATTAAAAAAAATTAAGAAGGTTTTTCGAAAAACACGACAGAGAAAAAGTTACTTTCGATCTCTATCCTCGAAGGAAAATTTCTTCACCTTATTTCTGATATTATGATTGTCTATTATCATGCATACAGTTTTTTTTTAAATACACACTGTGTACAAAAAATTGCAAATGTGCAAATGAGATAGATGTGACATGACTCGCTTTTTGAAATTAACTGTTGTCCTATGGATAATTCCTCATTGAACAGACAATAGTGAAATGCGAATGCCCGTTGCACATTGAACACTCCTATGGTTAAATGCACAAAAGCTAGCTAAAATCGATACTTCAATTTACCAGCCATCTTCGAATTGGCCATTCATAAACAACATGCCCATACAATTTCACGGCAACCGGTCAAAAGCCGGTGTAGGCAGAGTAATTATAACCGGTTATCACCGCCCATTACTGGTTCTGTCCGGTCAAAGCCAGTAGTCTAGGCTTGAATGCATTGCCCTGTCATAGTTTAGTGCAAGTGACAAAAGTTGACTGTTCTCTACTCTGACTTTAATAAAATATGTTTAAGTGTGTGGTTCTGCATTTTCTTTATAATAAATCCTAATCCTAACTTCCTATCTAATATTATAAATGAGAAAGTAACTCTGCCTCTCTGTTATCTGTCTGTCTGGGTGTTTGTCGCGTTATCAGGCTAAACAGCTGAACGGATTGACCTGAATTTTTGCATAGATATAGCTTAAAAGGCGGAGACGGACACAGGCTACTACTTTTTCTTGTTGGTCCACGCTAACATAGTCAGAACAATCAGTAACAAAAACAGATTTATTAAGATTTTAAATCAAATTTTGTGAAAAGCCTATACCGAAAAAACAATACATAAGTTCGTAAATTCGATTAATTTTTGGAGGGTATGCTTTGGTATCACACCTTTTTATGTTGTTCAGCGAAACTTGCAAGTAGTAGTGTGTAACCATTCCTGTATTCCCGATTACAAGGCCTAATATTGAACAGCGTACTTTTCGCTGTGCTACGCAGACTTTACTACAGTTGAAGTTTATAATTTCCGGTAACTGAACTACTTTGGGTTAATATGACATAATAATTTTCATCGGGTTTGTAGTTGTCAAGTAACTTGCTCGTCTTACTCAGTTGTTTACAAAAAAATTAGTCCCAAATGTCGTATTTTTTTTTTGTACCACACGACAATTTCAGTCCAACTGCGGTATGGTCACGAATCGAATCGGAAAATTGAAATTTAAAAACGGATATATATATTGTTAACATCGTATCTTTATTGGCAGTAGTTATCTCTCAGACCTTCAACTGTTAACAATAGTACTGAGAAAAGTAATGTAATATTAGCGGCTCCAAAACATAATATAGAATATAAAACACTCATGATCTTCGTTATTTCTATGATCATATGGATACTGATAAGCAATAACATGTCAACCTACAAAAAAGAAGCGTTCTGTATCATTCACTCAATTTTTTTTTTGTGCGTTGACATGTTATTGCTTATCAGTATCCATATAATGCTTGAAATAAATGTCATTTGATTTGAAAACATAAATCAAGCAATAATTTCATCAGGTTAATGCACAAATGGTGTATAAAACTCAGATGCGAGTTTAATTTTCTTTTGTAACGTTGACGTCGAAAATTCACGAAAGTGTAAGGAAAGTGCGGATTGCGGAAACTGCGATCAAGCGTTCTCATTGGCTATTTCAATGCTAGGTCTAGTGGTGACAAGCAACAAACGCTTAAGATATAAACATACGAAATAGGAAAGCAGTATGTAATCGATCACTTTTTGCCAAACTATTTGACCAATTTTGACATTGAGTCAAAATTGTGCACTTTTTAATCTACTAAATTTATGTTAGGTATAAGCTTTAAAAGGCAGCCTTAGCCTAGAAATTATTAAAGTTGTATTATTAAGTCTGTTAACTTTAGATTTTACAAAAAAATAAAAAACTTATTTATCTAAAGAACTTTCTAAATCAATCAAATCAATGAACCAATGAGAGTAAATTTAATAGGTGTACTTAGCCTGATGCGTGGTGCGCTTCGATCGTCCTGAGAATGAGTTTTGATATGATCTGTGCTCGACAGCCTGATTCTCCTCCAACCGCTTAAAATGCCTAAGCCACCGCAAATTGTGTGCCTGGATCATTAAGCTCTTCCACGTCACTATTCTTTCAGAATCGCTATCAGAGCTGCAGAAACTTGATCCAGCCCGAGTTCAGGTCCTCCAAACAAAAAGAAACACCATCGCGAGACAAAACAATGATACATTTTAACGATGTTTTATTGTTCTTATTAATTTCATCCTTACTCGTAGCCATCTTTAGATATACACCGTAACTAGCTGTTACCCGCGACTTCATTTGCGTGAAACTACAAAAAAAAAATGGCCTATGTCCGTCTACGACCCTTAAGCTATATCTATGCAAAAATTCAGCTTGATCCGTTCAGACATTTAGCCGTGATAACGCGACAAACACCCAGACAGAGAGACAGAGAGATAGAGAGACATTCAAATTTACAATATTAGTTAGGATTATGTAAAATCAAGGTTCTACAAAGTTGGAGAGTGTCTCTACAGATTTGCTACGGCAAATTGTAGGTGAGCTACGACGTAGCACTTCGTAGCATCCAATTAATGCTTCTCTTGCCTGATTAGATTCCAAACTAAACTGTTTCAGACATTTTCTGTATGTTAATTTTACTAAAATCTGGAAGTACCTTGAACTTTTCCTTGAAATTTAAATCTAAGGATATTTTGTTATTTGTCTTTAGAGGATAGTCCGTCCGCGAGGTTTTGGCGTATTCGATATATGAAATCGTTCCTTTGTTCAGTTGTGAACGTCTTCGAGCTGAAGATGATGATGACGACCGCAAATGCAAAAAAAATACGCGAAGTAATAAGCATGGTCAAATTGAAAGTAGTATAAGACCCTTAGTCGCGTCAAAGGTTGTCTCACTCGCGCATTTTCACATTGTTAAGAGGATAGTCCTTCCGCGAGGTTTTAGCGCATTCGATATTTGAAATTGTATAGCTGTCGCTCTGTTTCTCGTGCGTGCGATAGAGAGATTAAGTGAATTCTCCTAACTTTTTGATGAAATTATCATTTCGGGGGTAGTCTGTTAATACTCCCTAAATCTTAACAAAATCTTTTGTTTGTGGCTTGGATAAACCACAATCTATGCAGCTATGTTTTTTTTTTTCCAAAAATGTTTATCGTATTCTAATAAAAACTACCTTTCTTCGTCGTATTTTAGATGCAATCACTTTCAATCGCAATTGCAAATTGCAATCAAATCAAGTGCCTATAACAACGAAGATATTTAGAAATTAAAAAAAAAAAAACTCCATACAACAACAACGAAGATATTTGGAAATTTAAAAAAAATTTACACAACACAACAACAACGAAGATATTTGGAAATTAAAAAAAAAATGTACACAACAACAACGAATATACTTGGAAATTTAAAAAAATAAATTAACACGTATAGTTTTTCACGGTGTAGATAACATATAAAAAAATCATCGAAATCGGATAACATTTAGTGGTGGGTGTCAGACCACGCTTTTTGTATAGACGAGACGGCATACTCTCTATACTACATATTATTCTGTTAATTACCAGGCATTAGTAATTAAATAAAACTGTAGCAAAGCAATTAATCCACAGTACAGCAAATAACTCCGAGTTCAATACCAGCGGTGCCTAATCTGAAATTGTAATTTATTGGCTTTTCCAACACCTACCCTTATTTTTAGGATTCTGTGCGGTAAACTGTTGAGAGAGCAAATTTAACCTGTTAAATATTACACAGAAATAAAAATGACCAACGGCAATTTTACACTTTCGAATTTTAAAATACTGTTAATTTTGTAATTTTAGGATTCTGAATTTTCAAAAAGTGTATGTCGCAACACGTGTTACGTGTGTGTGTTACGCACAAAAAAAACTCACTAATTTTATAAATGCGAAAGTTTTTGTGTAATGTAAGTATGAAAGTATCTGTGTTTGTTCCCGTTCAACTCTGTAACGGTTGAATCGAATTGAATGAAATTTGTTATGGAGATAGCTTATACCCTGGAATAACACATAACCTACATAGACTTTTTATCCTGAAAATTGTAACCGTTCCTGTAGAATAGCGGGTGAAACCGCTGGGCCCAGCTAGTTTTGTTATAAGTGTCTTATAATTTGACGGAACGGATAGAAAATAGCATAAATTTTCGTAATTTTTAAACTTAAAGTCAAAAACACGAAAGCTAAGATAAATATTTGGAATCTTTTCTCCAAAAGAAACACTATATACGCTTTTTATTTCGGACAATTAATGACTTTATATTATCAATAAATAATGTTAAATGTGCAAGCGAGACAACTGTGGATGCAACTAAGATCCTTATTAAACGATGTATAACAACTTTATTTCGCTGTTTTTAATTAAACTTTGTCTCTAGACGCGCGCACCAGCCGGATTCCAGCAGCTGAGTGAACGCGCAAGTGAGGATGAGCTAAGTGAATGGGCATTTTTCTCCCTATTTCCACAGGCAAAAGATAAAATATATAATTGGAAGGGTAAAGGAACCACAGCCTATATTGTAATCAATCGATATTTTGATATTTCTGTACAGTAACCTGCAAGAAAAATACAAGTTCGCTTAGCGTATGACCTCAATAACGCGGTCACTTAGTTTGCAGAATACAGGCCGTGGCAAGATTCAAAAGTTAAGGCAAGGCAAGCTCATAAGAGTTCGAAGCCACCAAGCATATTGAACTACATAATAGAGCAGTGCCAAAAAAAAAACTTGTACTGCGCTCATCACCCTGAGATATTACTTCTTAAATCTATCTATGCTCAATAATTACGCTGGAAGGATTGCTTTTCAATCCGAGCGCTATAATGTTTGCACACTACTGCTTGGCCGTTCAGTAACTGTACCACTACAAATCAAGAGTCATCTAAGAATATAGAATGAATCTTACAAAATTATTGTAATTATGGGCAAACAAAATATTGTTCAAAATAATCACATCAAATTTCGATATAGATTAAGACGGAACCTTACATCAAAGCGACAGGCTCGAAGCTCCCTGAATTTTTTCAATTAAGTCCTTTGTCAATCTTAATTAATTTATTCTTTTATAGATTGGCTACCTTGGACTTGTTAGCATTTAAAATTAAAATGTTGACAAGCTATAAAGTGACATTCTTTGATCATGCTAAGCTTTATTGACGAGGCGCAATTAGATTTAAGATTTGCGTTTGAATGTGGATGTTGGAAATGAGAAACTTTTAATTAAAACTATAACTATTACAAATCTCCAGTGTTGTATAGTGAATAATAACAGATCAATTGTATTCTTCACGGTCCAAAAAATATTTATTATGGTTAACTTATTTTTTTGTAGTGTTAGAATAGTGTCATTAAGTAAAATGTATGTACTAAATATATATTAATTGTAAAAAAATATAATAATATGATGGTAATTATATAATTTATTATGAACAGAATATGTATTTAATTATATTAAGTAAGTAAGTATATAAGAATTCATTTACAAAATTATAACTATTGATTAATAGTGTCACATAATTTATATATTAATTATATTAAGTTGTCGAAATGATTGTGTTGGAAACATAATCATTTCGACAACTAGTCGTGCTGACAAACCGCGTGATCCACTGGTCCTAAATTTTACCAATCTATCCTGAAAAAAAAAACAAATAAATCTGAAACAAATGTATATAACCTGAAATATTATTTTAATCACTATCTATTACAATTTATTTATTAATTTCTGAAACAAATTCTATTTACATTAATTCTTAAACATTTTTGATTCCTCTGTCCCCATATTATTCCCATTGATGGGGACAACGAGCTTTTTTGTCTCGCTGTTCTCATCGCCCGGACATTTTTGATGGGGACAGCGCTGTTCTAAATCATTTTTCATTTGATTAATTGTAATCAAAAGCAATAAACACAATACAATCAAATATTGTTTTTATAACATCCGGCAATTTAATATCTCAAAAAATACGTCATCTGCGCAGTAGTCAAATTTTAGGTATCTTTAGCGGAGCGAAGGTTGCGCGGGGAGATTTGGACTGCTCAACAAAGCCCTCCCCCTTAAAAAAGGGAGGAGGTTGTCATAATCTTTAACGCAGAATGCTTGGGCTTCAGAAAACGCTGATCCTCTCCTCCGGTGGTTCTAATCACAGTTTTCGGCCACAACCGGGTCATATATGACAAGTATAATCAAATCATCATCAGCCAGAAGACGCCACTGCTTAATATAGGCCTTCCCTTAAAGCGCCACACCGACCGACAACGTGCCACTTGCATCCACCAGTTGCTCGCGACTTTCACGTCGTTGGTCCATATGGTGGGAGGCCTGCCTACGCTGCGTCTTCCAGTTCGTGGTCGCCACTCAAGAATTTTTCTTCGCCATCGGCTATCGTATAATATAATAGTAATCATAAAATTAAGTAAAATGTAAAGAACGTCATGAAATAAATCATGGAAGTTACAACTAAGGATAATCTTACAAGTAATCCTGAGATAGACTCCAGCCCCCAAACAAAACAAACCCATTCTGCAGGTAATCAATAATCGTAATTTATTACCGAAACAACATCTACCCCTTTCCTTCCTCGGATACCACCCTGTTTTCTCACCTTCGCCTTAATTAATGAAGGAGAAACTCATGCGAGCATCGGCTATCTTTTTCGTAGTAATCGTCCGATTTATCTGTACAGTACACTGAGAGCTCCACTATCGTAGGTTCTAAGCAAAACTAATAGTCTCCTTTGGAAATTTTAGTTACACCATTTGACCAACTCTACGGATAACTAAGTCAGACTAGTTTTGTAGTTTTCGTTTTGCGCTTTCGTTAATCAGAAATATCGGGCTGATTTCAGGCCAAAATATAAAGGAGAATGACTTGTTGTTATATTACTTGTCTTTATCACACTATAAGAAAGCAGATGTTTGTTACTCAACATCGTTAAACGGCTGATCGGCTGCGGTTAGCTTGGAGGCTTGATTATGTTATACACTAGCTGTTACCCGCGACTTCGTTCGCGTGGACCTAAAAAAAGAATATATATATACGTCCATCTTTGAGATATACAGTGACTCTTTATAATCATTATTCTTTATATTTCATAATTTCCATTATTGCACACCCCGTCATTTACAACTTCTACAATCCTTTCCATCCCAAGGTTGCCTGGAAGAGATAGCTTTCAGCGATAAGGCCGCCAATTGTTACACTAGTTAAAATGTTTTGTTTTCTGTACTAGCTATGTACGATCTGGTGTGAACAATGAAGAGTTTATCTATCTATCTATCTATCTATCTATATCTTTATCAAATTTTATAATTATCCGTTCAGCCGTTTAGCCTCTATAACGCGACAATATTTACTAAAACTTGAAAATGTTTATACACTTGTCACTGGCAAATGCATAAGACATGCGACGACAAAATCCTCAAGGGAAAAAAAAATTAAAAGAAAATAATAATAACTTCACTATACGAAGCGAAGCCCTCGAGAGTATTACACATAACTCTCGAGGGCTTCGCTTCGTAAAATTTTTGCAAAAACGGGTAATCATCGGGTGATTTTTGCTATCCCTCAGGAACAGTACTTTTTTCCGGCTAGAATGTGTGCCTATGTGTTAATCCAGGGTATTAGCGACC
The DNA here is from genome assembly GCA_947579745.1 of Apocheima hispidaria. Classification (NCBI taxonomy): domain Eukaryota; kingdom Metazoa; phylum Arthropoda; class Insecta; order Lepidoptera; family Geometridae; genus Apocheima; species Apocheima hispidaria. Next base: position 13,277,431 of record OX388159.1, read on the forward strand.
TCCATAGCAAATTTCATTCAAATCCGTTCAGCCGTCACAGAGTTAAATGGGAACAAACACACTTACATACCTACTTACGTACTTACAAACATTCGCATTTATAATATTAGTGTGACTGCGAATAGTAGAAATCTCGAGAACAAATTTTCTTGCATAACCTCAATTCTACAGTTTTTTTTTTGTCTTCGTCTATTTTTGTTAGGAGGGGTATTTCCCCCGAAGACGGAAAGTTTGCTGCGACGCCATTCACCGGCCCATTTTAATAAATAGTCTGCACCTATAATTGTGGTGACGTTTAGCCTGTTTCCATTGCTTGCTTCCTTCTTTGTTACAACGACGTACATCATGTTGGTGTCTATTAAATAAATAAATATTTGGCAGAAACATTTTGTACTCAATTATAAATAAGAATTTCAAATATTTGCAAAATTGTTCAAAGTTGTTTTGTCATAAATAAATAATAATAATATACGTCGAAGAAACGTTTATTAACTTTGTCAGCAGATTAAGTGTATTGCTGTCTTTGTCATTTGCTTAGTGCCAGACAAAGGCAGCATTGCAATTAATATGTCGTCAAAGTTAACAAACGTTTAACGTTTATTAACTTTGACAGCTGATTAAGTCTATTGCTAATACAATTACAATTAATCTGTTGTCAAAGTTAACGAACGTTTCAGAACACCGAGGTGAGACAAAACCTTAAAAAAAAATTTTTCTCGAGAAATTAGGGAAAACTGTAAAAAAACCATGTAAACATTCTAAGCAGTAATAGTACTAACGAAAAAGCGTCAGGTCAAATAAACCACTATCTTAGAAGTCCATTTAAGTTTTAAAAGTGATTTCAAAATAGCTTCAAATCTTTTTCAAATGCGAAATACGACGTGACATGTTTTTTCATAATTCTACGACATACCCATAGATTTACCAACACATGGATGTTGTGTATTCAAGAAAAAGGCGTCTTGTGTTTACCTATTTATAGGGCTTTATGGAAAGGGTATGCTAAGCCGAGAAGGACTCATAGTACTCATCATTATGAACTACTTATACTTATACTTTTTGACATTCAATAATATATTTTGACATTGTTTTATATTGTATTTGTACTTGACATTGATAATCATTTTTAATTTACTTTGAACTGTTTATATTTTTAATTTTTAAGGTTTTTTTTTTTTTGTTTTTTTTTTTTAAGCTGTGTATTTTTTATTCTATTTCTGATTTGATTAGCTAATGTAATTGGTTTTACCGTGCTAGTTATATAAGTAAATAAATAAATAAATGGGACCAACCCTAAAATAGAGAAATAAATATCAGCTGTTCTATAGAAATATGTCAATGGCACTCGACGAAATGTATGGAACAGCTGATATTTTTTTCTTGATTTCAGGGTTGATCCCTTGTTAAAAGTTGTTCATAATAATGCGCCTTACACGGGCATTATGCTTGTAACACTTATTGAAAAAAAACTTCAGGTATGATCGAAATTATAGTCTAGTATAGTTTTTATCGAAATAACCGACTCAAGTTAACGTGAGTTTCCTTTATTCATGAAATAGCATGAGTTACGACTTCAGTTTTAATTCTTTGAACTACGTTTTAAAAAAAAACCTATCTTTATATAATGAAACGTCGACAAACTAATTTAATAATGTATAGTTTAGCTTGAAGTAATTTTCGCCTGCTTTTAGCGTTTTAGCACAGATGATTAAATAATTAACGCGGTTATAGACGACCAGTTCAGATATTTTGAGTGCCGACCCGTAATCTATGTTTGTAAATCTATGGTTTAACCAATTAAGCAAACTTTCTAGAACTATTCAAAATAAATTATATGAAAACTTTTAAAGTATTTCAAATTAAATTTTGTTTAATTATTATTTTAAACAGAATTTATGATATAAACTTCAGACAAAATTTAAGTATTTATTTTATTGCTCACTTTATCTTGATAATAATTAAGATGTTGGTTTTAACTTTTACATAAATTAGTTAAATCAACATTACTTTAATCAACTTTGACCATCTCTAACAGTTTTCATTATTTGAAAAAAATATTTTAAGCATTTTAACAAACTGCATTCTGTATCTAATAGTCAGAGAGCGGGCAATGGAGAGAATTATGCTCGTAATTTCTTTGGGCGATAAAATCCGGAACCAGGATATTCGCCGAAAAACCAAATAAGTATAATAAGTAGCAATGGGCAGGCCACATCACTCGAGGAACCGATAACCGGTGGGGAAGAAAGGTTCTTGAGTGGCGACCACAAACCGGAAGACGTAGCGTAGGTAGGCCTCCCAGTAAGTGGACCGACGACATTGTGAAAGTCGCGGGCAAGTGCGATGCAAGTGGCCCGTTGTCGGTCGGTGTGGCGCTCTAAGGGGGACGTCTTATGGCCGATGATGATGATGATAAAATAAATATGAAGCAAGCAAGCAGGTTAAGCAAGGTCGTTGAATGGGGACCTCGAAACGGAAGACTCCTACTACCTCCTACTAGTTGGTCCGATGACAGTTGGATAGTTACGGGCTATCGGTGGATGCAAATGGCAGATTGTCATTGTGGTGCTCTAAGGGTCCTTCAGATAGGAAGCGGTCACGAGGTCGAGCGTTCCGCGTTCGCGTTCTGCGTTCGCTGTGTTGTGTTACGTTACATAGACAAACCCACACAGTAGGCATACTGACAGGGTTGGTCAAACAGAACGCGCGCGTTCGCGTGCTGACTGCTGTTCAAGAAGGATTTTTTGGGTGTATGAATGTAATTTTGTATGTTCCTTCTATATTACCTCCTGAAGCCTAAGCAGCTTAGCCGATTGTGATGAATGAGTTGGATTCTTTTCTATATCCGGAGTGTCTTAGGCTAAATGACGCAAAGTTTTTATTTTTTCTTTTAATGATAATACATGTTTTAAATTTTCTTTAATTTCACTGGAATCACACTAATATTTTAAATACGAAAGTTTGTGTGTAAGTATGTAAGACGACAACTATGTAACGGCAGAACGGATTTGGATTAAATTTGGTGTGGAGGTAGCTTATCACTCATTTTTATCCCTGAAACATATTCAGTTTCTGTATTATAGCGGGTGAAACCGCGGGGCACTGGTATTATTAAATAAATTAATGTTTTTTTTTATATTTAGCTTTGCTCCACAGACTCTGGAATCCGTGCCGTTTTCAAATTTATAATTTTTTGTCAACTAAAAATTAATATATAAACTAATGACTTTACAAAAGAAAACCATTGTAAATTTAAACTATTAGTACAGAGCTAGGTGCGAGCTAGATTTGCTAATATACTCCGAGCAGTCCAGCTCCCGCAAGCAGCACCCGTTCACTAGTTGACGCAGCCATCGCTCCCCTCAGCCATATTGGAGGGAAGAGGGCGACTCTCTACACGACGCCGTCGCAAGAAGAAGCTTTGTAAAGAGAGTGAAAAAAAAATAAAAAAAAAATAATGTTATATGTTAATGTCAAAATGATGTTTTTTTTTTTTTTTTTTAATACTGGAAAACATATACATATTTACAATAAAAAATAACCTACCTACTTAGAATTAAAACAAATTATAAACAAAAATAAATAAATACAAAAAACCTAATCTACAAGCCCCTTGGTGGAGGGGAGTGTGGCCAGAATGCTGGCAGCATTGCCACGATGGATGGCAATGCTGAGTTTTTGCCCAAAGTAGGCCCCAGCATTCCGGTCACTCGTCACCTCCACCAAACGTTTGGCCAGGTCCCTATAAAGTTCGTTAGAAATGTTGTTAGAATTACTCCTTGCTAAATTTCATCAACATCAGTTCAGCTGTTAAGTCATGAAAACGTAACAAAAAGACATAGAAACATAAATTTTCTGTTGATTCTGTTGTACCGTTCTCTAAAACTTTAAAAACATAAAAATTACTTGCGTCACTTTGCTTTGAGAAAGGGGTGACAATAGTCGAGACCTGTAAAATTATTGAAGTTTAAAAAATCATGCAAATATCGTGATTGTTAAGTTATATTACAAGTAGCAACGTATTTAAAAATGATAAATAATAATAATAGTAATAATAATAATAGTTTTTATTTAGCTTAAAATATCTTTACACCTAAAATGTTTTACTTGGGCCTTTAAACCCGTAAAAGGTGACCATATAAACAATACAAATAAGGAGGCGGCCCTAAATTGACTAAAACAAGAATTTATTTACGACATCTCACTGACAGTCACAAATTCATTCCCTCATCACATTATTATAGAACTTTCAACCTTGCCATTGAACTTGTAGGGTTCAAAATTGTGCTCTGTTATTGTTAAACAGGTGTCCGGAAAAACGGTGGGCATCGAATTCGGCTACTGTGTCGCAGAACAGGATATATACGCAGAAACAGCTTTTAACACGTGTTGATATAATCCTGCAGTGCCTGAAGACAAGGGTCTTCAGCCAATGTGTGTTGCCAGTGATGACATACGGAACTGAAACGTGGTCCTTGACTACTTGACTTTTGGAGAAACTCAGAGTCACACAGCGGGCAATGGAGAGAGCTATGCTCGAAGTTCCATGATTGGATAAAACCTGGAACAAGGATATTTGTCGAAGAACCAAAGTCACCGATATTGCTTTCAGAGTGTGCAAGCTGAAGTGGCAATAGGCAGGCCACATCACTAGAAGAACTGATAACATATGGGGAAGAAATGTTCTTGAGTGACAACCACGAACCAGAAGACGAAGCGTAGGTGGACCGACGATATTGTGAAAGTCGTGGATAACCGGTGGCTGCAAGTGGCACATTGTCGGTCGGTGTGGCGGTCTAAGGGGGAGACCTATATTCAGCAGTGGACGACTTCTGGCTGATAATGTAATGTAATATGTTGATATTCTAATAATGCAAAACGATGTGCGTGCATGTTCTTCAATCATCATCAAATCTTTTTGTCTTATAATTATATTATTTATTTGCATCCACAATAAACTCCCACTATTAAACTCTAGAGTTCCTTGTTTTGCTCGGTGAACTACAAACAAATGGCTTACAGTTATTAAGTAACTCAATTTCCCGTTTTGGAGTTATAATGCTGCACAGAATATGTAATATACGACATATTTTTAAGTAAGTTTACTTATTACTTGTTTCTGTGTACTTGCGTATCTGTGTCTTGGTTGGTTGTAATAATAGAAATGGTCTTTTTGGATGAATAAATAAATATTTGATTTGTTTTGATTTGATTTGACAATGTATGACTTCGATGTTACAACTTATGCTAGGAACAATCGTGGACCCCTTCGGGCACTGCTAAATACCTAGTAGGTGTGAAAGATAGGACAGCCAGTTTATCTTACAAACTAAGTTTCAACTTCAAGAACCAATGATATATTTGTCTTCCATCTATAGAATAGTATGTTTTAGTAAAAAGTTTTTGAGTTTAGTTCGAGAGAGTTCTTTGTATTTTACAAAGAGTTTATTTTTTTGTTCGTTTTTTATTGTGTCTGGTAGTTTATTATAAAGTTTAATGCACACTACGAAAAGACTATTCGAGTGAAGTGCCAGGCGTGATATTTGGTATTTTTTTTTTTTTTAATCGTTTTGTGAAAAAGATTTCGTGGGCTCTAACAAATTTACAGACTTCTAGGATATAATATACAAAGTAAGTAATTTATATTTTGTGAAGAATGCAAGTGTTTGCAAGAGTCGGTTTGCTCTATGTTAACAAGGACACGTATTAGTATTTTTTAAGCAGTAGTCTCTTGTTTGTTGATATGTCTGTGTTCATCATCATCTTGGCAGCTTATTCAGCCCACTGCAGAGCATAAGCCTCCTCCCTCTTTCGCCAATCTACCCTGTTTTGTGCCAATCTCGTCCAGGTGTTGCCGCAAAACTTTTAGATGTCGTCGCGCCATCGCTGTATCGGTGTACCAGGGCTACATATGCATAAATATTAGCACACACTCAAAACACTGCGCATATCCATCATAGGGTGTGTTACGCCCGACTCGGGGGCGACGAAGAATGATTTGAAATTTCAACCCAGTAAATATTGTGTTACGTGCAGTAAAATTTCACAAAGCGTGGGACAAATAATTGCGGCGTTGTTACGAACTTACTTAATTTATGATATATTTATATATAACATTCAACCTTTCATACCTTTCTGGTACACCTGATCGATTGACTATTGATAAAACCACCTTATTTTACCTATCTTTAATGTATTGTTCTTATTATGTCCTTTTGTGGTGGCATTAAGGTGTTATTGTATTGCCAGGATGTTAGAGTTGTTTTTCTGTTGGTTATCTACTCGTGGCTGTACACCGTCACTCGTTCATGAGTAAACCTCGGAGCGTCGTAAAATCCTCGCTTTATTTGCTATCTTTTGGTTTATATTCTTCTGTTTCGGGTCAGCATTTACATAAAACGGGGTAGCTTTTACAGCCGATGGATAAATGATAACACTGGATGAATTTGGCGCTGCGAAGGGTGTATTTGGTGCAAAATCTACCGTCTTTGTGAAGTATTTTTCCCTTGTTTTTGATAAATCTAATGGGCATTATAGGAGTGTTTTATCGTGGCTACCAAGCCTAACATGAGGCTTACTTAATTAATTTTGTTAAAAAGAAGTATTGGAAAAACTTGCAAAATTTGCTTTGATGTGTTGGATGTTGGTACTGCGTATAGATCGTATTTTTTAAATAATCTTGACGACACTTGGTATACAGGTAATTTCATTATCAACTTTGGCGATTTTTTATTAGAGGGATATTTCCCCAGTAAATTTGGGAAAGTTTGCTGCGGCGCCATCTACCAGCCGATTTAGAAAATATTTGGTAGAAACATTTGGTACTCAATTCTAAACAAGAATTTCAAATATGAGCAAAATTGGTCAAAAGGTTGGGATTGTGAGATTGAGATTGTGCAAAAAAGTTTATGCTGAGGTCTAATATACTGAGTGGAATGTGAACAGTTTGTTTACTTTTATTAATATCTTAAAGCAATTTTTTATGTTAGCAAAGAAGGAAAATAACTCTTATCCTTCTCCTCTTAAAATAAAAAGTATCAACAAAGAATTTGCTTCAAAGCTTTGGAATGTTAAGTTGCTAGAGATAGCTATTTTGTTATTTTAATTTCCTCCCAATGATTTTTATTAAATGTTGAAAGTATTTGGAAGAGCTAGCTGAGGCCAGAGCGCGACTGTGAGGATGTCTTCCCAGAGCTATATCTGTAACTACGCAAATCAGCGCCGAGCACGTTCGCGTCCCTGGAGCGGACATTTATCGTATTGTTTTCTTTCTGTCGTGTCACGTGTGCTTCATATCCGAAAATGAATGAATCGAAAATCGAACGATCACATTTATGCAAATAGGTTTATTTTTACCCCAGTAAAATTATTTACAAAAAACCCGACTGTATGATGATACACACTGAAAAGATGTAAACAAGGCGTATTTAAAATGAAATTTACTTTCAGAGGGCCAAGAGAGAAACATTTTTCTCTTGGCCCTCTGAAAGTGACACTTAAAATGACAATGTTTTAAGATCTAAACACATAGTCGGAAGCTTTTATAAAACTGATCGTGAAATATTTGTAGGCTCCGACTGCATGTTTGTGTTTGTGCGTGTAATTTTAAGGGTCTTTCGGTACATATTCTCTCATGAGTTTGAGAGGAAATTTCTTAATTTCATTTTTAGTACGCCTTGTTTACATCTTTTCAGTGTGTATTATCATGCAGTCGGGGTATTTTTTGTTTTTTTTTCGACTTCTTTTGAGCACAAGTTGACCAGCAATTATTTTTTAACGTAATAAGATTTATATAAAGGCTTTCTCGTCAGAGTTAGCGATGAAGCGGTTTGCTGTCGCCAAAGATGTTAAATATATCTCATGACTCGAGGGTTTCACCGCCACGTATTGTACATATTCTGAAAATAGATAACATTAGCTTGCCTGTTAGTGTGCTTACGCCATCGTGCATGGAGTGGGGAAAGGGGTTGAAAAAGAGTCTCAGAATAAATGTACCCGACCAAAGATTTAGTCATAACTCCGCAATGGAATGGGTTGCACGAGTTATTTGTGAGGCATCGTGTAGATATCGAGGTGCTCTAAAATGTTAGCTAAGCGGAAAAAGCGAGATACGTGTTTACGCCAAATCGGGGTGGGTAGTATCACCCATCCCGATTTTATTTAACTATTTCATAGTTGACCCATAGTAACAATTTCTCATAATGATGACTAAATGGATGATATCCCAAAATACTTCCGATGTCAGAGCACCCAGTAGATACCATATTAATATTTTCAGTTAATAGCGTCGCTATGACCAAGATATACATTTCAGTTTTGTCCATCAAGGTAAATAGTTTTGATTGTGTCCAGCTCAGGCTACGGGGTGGTACTAAGTAGATCTGGTAGATAGATTAGTGGTATAAGTAAGGGTAGTTTTACTGGTTTAGGTTTTTGTCATAATTAAGTCAGAGTGGAAATTGTACATAGCATTTAAGTAGTTTTCTTCATTACAAAATGCAAATAGGACTTTCTATTTTAATTAGATTTTGTACCTACTAACTTAATATAAGTATACATTATAATATACTTACTTAGGATTATTTAATTATTTATTCCTTAAAATAACGGAATATATACTAGATAATGAAATAAAGTTTATAGATAAAGTTTAGTGTTCCTTGAAAAACTTAAAGCTTCTTGAAAAAAAAATTGTACTCACTGTTTTTTTATGATTCTCTGTGACGATACGTTCAAGTCGCTCACCTGATGTTAAGCGTCACGCTTGCTCATAACAGTTCAGTGCCACACATAATAAAATATTGGTCTAGGAGACCTTAGCTATAATTTAAAAGAGCTATTCAAGGATAACCCACAAATGGAGGACAGGCAAAAACATTGTTTTCCCCACTGTCCATGTATGACTTTACGTTTCAAGATTTAAAAAAAATATTCATTAAAACACCTGTTCAATGACACCCCACGTGATTTTTTTTATGCCCTCCTTACATTTATAGGAGCTGCCTTAATTATACCAAAACATATATTTTTACTTTTTCTATTCTTTCACTATCGTTTTGCCAAATTTCATGCATGTACGTTTATAACTTTAAGTTATAAGGCTGTAACCGGTTCAGTCAGATATAAAGTCAGACAGACGGACACGACGAACTTATAAAGGTTCCATGTATTACTACGGAATCTAATAATTTCTACTAATTCTACTAATAATTGAAGCAGGCTAGAAAATACAGAGTAATACCGATAAAGCTTTCAGAGTGTGCAAGCTGAAGTGGCAATTGGTAGGCCACATCACCCGAAGAACCGATAACCGATGGGGAAGAAAGGTTCTTGAGTGGCGACCACGAACCGGAAGACGAAGCGTAGGCAGGCCTCCCACTAGGTGGACCGACGTCATTGTGAAAGTCGTGGGCAACCGGAGGACGCAAGTGGCACATTGTCGGTCGTTATGGCTATCTAAGGGGAGGCCTGTGTTCAGCAGTGGACGTCTTCTGGCTGTTAATGTAATGTAAATAGAAAATTGATATTCATATTTTCACGAAAGTTACAAAAACAACCACCCTCACCACATTTTAAATTATTCTCGTTACTTTTATTCCACAAGCTTGTGGATTTGGTGGAGCCGCAAAATATCATATTATTTATATTCTGAGTAAACGGCGATGCCTTTATTCTTATTGGATTTCGGTCAAAAGAATATTTGATTCATTTGTAAAGAAGAAGGATATTTCGAGCGACTTCTCGCTTTTATATTTTGGATCGGTTCTGTTTATTCAAACTGTATTCGATTTACAATTTACTTTTAAGACTTTCAATACAATGTGTTTTGGGTTTGGTGAAGTCTCAATAGAGTGAAGGTATAGATGCTTAACGGCTAAAAAATGCATTGAACGAATAGAAACAGAATGAGCAAGACACTTTGGTGCCCAAGATATGTATCTCTCTGCTTTGCAGAAATTCCTAAAAGGTCACTGGATGTTGTCGACACTACAGTCGGAATAACGTGAGTATTCCCGTATTGTTTTAATAATACGTTTCTAAGCCAAGACAGTTTTCATAAAATCACGGATCGTTGTTTCGACAAAGCTCACCAACGTTGGAAGAGCGCGTGGGTTGCGGGGACTGCTTCCAAGCGTTCTCATTATCTATCTCAAGGTTACGCTTATACTAGCGCCTATCAATTAACCAATGAGAGTACATTTTTATAGGTGTATTTTGACCGATGTGGTTGCGCATCTAGGAGTGATCTGTGTGATGAAATTAATGTTTGGATAGGATAGTTGTCAAGTTAGGTAACATCAGTCTGTAACATCATACTAATATTATTCTACATGTCTCTCCGTTTCTCTTTTTCTAAAGAATTGTCTACATCGAATTTGTAATTTTGAAAAGAAGTTGTGTATTTCAAAACGATGGAAACAATATTCGAATTTTTTAGTAATTTAAAATGATAACGTTTATAAGTTATATATTTTTATATATAAAAGAACAAGCCAATTTTCTAGGAATCAACGCACAGAGAAAAAGACTAAGCTTCTATTCCGATATTATTTTCTCTGAAAAGAGAACTGAATCATTAAATTACTCGTGCCATCTGGTTGGTGCTCCGTTTGTTCTGATTTAGTGGGTAAGGTTAGTTATAAATGTCAAAGTTAATTTAGGGAAGTTCTTAAAAATACTTTAGCTTTAATCTGATGATACATTGCAGCCCATCCTTGCTTATTGTGATTTTAACACATACATTTTTTTTAAAAACTCGGTGTCTCGGAGTTTCTTTGCGCGATAGAATCTGGAACGAGGATATTCGACGTTTCGAGTTTGCAAGCTGAAGTGGTGGACTAGGTGGACCGACATTGTGAAAGTCGCGGGTAACCGGTGGATGCAAGTGGTACGTCGGTCTGTGTGGCGCTTTAAGGGGGAGGTCAACGCTCAGCAGTGGACGTCTTCTGGCTGATGATGATGATGATGAAAAAAAAAACGTTCAATTTAATCTCAAGAAAATATACGGTCTATTTCATGTTGCCATTTAAAAAAAGTTGTCTGTCCTTTGGCATTTGATAGCGTTGGCTCTTTTTTGATCACACCAGAAATAACGTGTATAATACAAAATCTACTTAAAACTAGTGTAACAATTGGCAGCCTTATCGCGATCTCTTCTAGGTAACCTTAGCATGGAGAAGATTTATAAGGAAGAGACGTTACGATTTAGAGGAAGGTAAGGGACGAGGATTTCCTTATAAAGGAATATGTAACACACAAACAGAAAAAATAGACAGAATTACATAATAAGACTACATACTACTTAAACATAGTAAAATAATAAAAATTTACTACTTACTAATGCTACAACAATATATACATACCTAAATAATAATATATACATACATACATACATACATATACACAATTTCAATCATAGAGAGCATGACGATGCAGCAACTATCTCGAGATATAGTGCAACTTAACTTGACGCTTAAAAACTTCTAGTGACGGTGAACGCTTGATTTCCAAAGGTAGTTCATTCCACATTTTTACAGCTTTTACCGCGAAAGAGGAACTATAGAACTAGGTTTTATGTAAATGTATATCTAACGTAAGGATATCCGCTGATCTCAAAGAGCGAGTGTGAACTGAATCCCGAAACTTAAAACCTTTGAAGACCATTTGAAGAGTGTTGGGTCCAAATTTCACATCTCTATCTTTAGCAGTTTGGTCTGTGCGTTGATTCTTAGAAAAAGGCTTGTTCTTTTATATATAAAAAGAGATGACCCTCTTAGGGGAACAACAGTTGGTGCGGAGCGGTTCATTTTAAAGACGTCAAAATTAACCTTAAACAATTCGTATTTTTTTGTCATTGTCGTTTGTTTTCTGTTTCATTGTAGATAAAGGAAGAAAATAAATTAATAATTAGGTAAAAAAATACGTCTATTCGGATAAATAGCTTAAGGCAAACTTTGTACAAAACATAGTATTTGTTTATATTAACTAACGTAGTAGTAACTCAGGCTAAAGTATTATGTTATTACTTACTAACTATAAAGTATTTTATGGCACAAAGCGCTGCTAACAGTAACTACCAAGTATTCCATAGCACAGAGCCCTGTCATGTATTCTTGTCCTTGTCAATATAATTAATTATTATATCCGATAAATATTTCAGCAGAAATAACATTTAATATAGTTATAACTGGAGCGAGCATCTGTCCACTATCCCAACGAGGCACAGATGACACTCTTGCGTGTGAACCTTCGTCATAAATAACATGGCACCAGGTAAAATAATGAAAGCGTATTTTTGGCAAATTTGCAAGCGACCCCAGAACTCTGCGTTCTTTTGCCTTTTAATGTTTTATTTTTGAAATATACTGTAATCGTGTTTTATGTGTATTACCTGCCATTGGGGGATGAAATTCTACCGCGTAAAAAGTCTTGCTATTTGTAAATGTTAGGCAAAGGCGTGAGATGGATTAAACTGCTTAATATAATTATGTACGTATCTCTCGAATGTTATAAAACATGTTATTTATTTTTATACACATGTCATTCTGTAGTAATAATTGAAACGCATAATCATCATTATCATCATCAGCAAGAAGACGTCCACTGCTATAACAATATATACATAATAGTGGACATGGGCCTCCCCCTTAGACCGCCACACCAACCGACAACGTGCCAGTTGCCCGCGACATTCACAATGTCGTCGGTCCATTTTGTGGGAGGCCTGCTTACGCTGCGTCTTCCGGTGCGTGGTTACCAATCAAGAACCTTCTTTACCCACCGTTTATCGGTTCCACGAGTGATGTGGCCTGCCCACATCACGCCAAAACGCATAATAGCAATGATCTATTACACTTTGGCACACCTGGGTCATAACGGGCACAAAAATACGACTGTACGTGAGTACCAACATGAGTACAGTACGGACAGACGAAAGAAAACTTTGACAGTTAGGCGAGAGACTTCGTTTGCTTCGCTCACTCGGTCAATAAAGGTATTGTACTAGCAAAGTTCAAATAGAAAACGTTTTGAGCATTCAAATGTAAGACAAGCTTGATCCCAGGCTCGAAATAATAAAATGCGTCAAAAATCTTTTGATATTATTATTCATATCAGGTATCTAAATCTGAAATCTTGAATATGTTTGATTCATAGCATACTCTACATATATATCACAAAGTAGCAGCCAGCGATGCTGCTGAAACCCGCACGAATTTGGTTACACGAGGATTTGTCATGCAATGCCGCGGCATGCACGCATTTACATACAAATGAATACCATTTCTCTATTCTTGCATACGAGTACTATCGTGGTTGAGAATTTGGTTACATTGTTATATTTTATAAGGCCTAGAACATTTTAGTTTGAAGCCTGGCATACCTACTTTCGCCATCTTGTTTTTTTATTCAAAATAGCGGCCACTTATAAAATCTATATGAATCGATAGCTGACATTATTGCGAATAAGGTTTGTATGAGACACGATCACCTCCAATCAAGTTTCCACGATATACGCTTTCAAAGTTACGCTGAGGGCGCCCCGGACTTAGAGAGAAATTGAAGGTATAATTGGCTCTAAAAATATTGTTTTACTGAACTTATTGTGCAAATTTTTAAGCGAATTTTTCTTTTTTTTTTTTTTCCCATACAAACCTTGCTCGTAATGTTGTTAACTATCAATTAATATAGGATTTATAAGTGGCCGCTATTTTGAAGAAAAAATAAGATGGCTGACAGTAGGGTATGCCAAAATATTCAAACCCTTTGTGGTAATCTGTACACAAACACACAATGCCACACTGTGTGTTTGTGTGTTTATTCATTTTTTTACAGCCACAATGTGTCTATAACCAGTGTTGCCATTATGGAGTTTTTTAAGCAGCATGGAATCATAAGAAGTTTTTCAAAAGTGATGATGATTTAATGCCGTTGGTAAAACGAAGGCTAATGTAACTTCTAAATGCAGATAATTATATAATACAACTATATTTACAATATAAACTACAATTAAGCAAATATATCCCATAACATTAGAAAAAAGAGATAACCTCCCGATTCAACTCATTCCAGGAAATAACACTTATCAGATCAGCAGGTAAATGACACAAATGCGTCTGCACTTTACGATGATTATCTCCCAGGTAATTTCCTGAATAAAATAAAGATCCTTATCGACTTGTCAAAAAATCACACTTATCTACCACAACAACCTCTTTTCTCTAGATTCGTTAAGGCAGATAAGATTCGTACTTTCTCATAACAAAACCACGTTATCCGAGCGTAGATTAAGATCTTTTCAAAGACAAAAAACCATGGTACTTGCGAGTCTGACTCGCGCACCGAAGGTTCCGTACAACTTTTTACGTAAGATTATATAACCATGCAAGTACTGAACATTGCTCCAGCGAAAATTAAGTCGGATTAAAAACAAACTGAAATTTATAGTTGAAAAAATGATCTCGATCGATATAAGTGTAACAAAATATAACATTTTATAAACTTTATTTTTTTTCCTGACGCTTCGCGACCGTCCGCGACGCCCTCGTCGAGGCTACGTGACCCCTCAGGGGTTCGCAACACACACTTTGAAAAACACTACTATATGGTTCCTTTTTTCCTTTTGCGGTACGGAACCCTAAATAGCGAATAACCACCAGCTTTAATATCCGGCGTTCAAGAAATAAATGAAAAAGACGAATCATCTGCGTTAGACTTTTTTAATTCTCAAGTTTCTCCTTTGGTGTCAGTAGCCTTAACGAGAAATACTTTGTAGCATCTTCCTAGGTTATTTTTTTTCTTTCTCTTATCTTTTGGCTCCACACGTTGTGTATTTAGCCAGTGTCAAGTAATAAATAAAATAAGTCTCAGTCATAGTCTAGTCAAGCAAAGTAAGTTCTTCACGTTCCCGCCAAAACTCTCTTCCTAGGTTATTGTTTATGTGTACGAGAGCGAAGTCTGGAATTAAATTTAAATAAAACAAAAAATAAATAAATATGAAATCGTGGTAGCTCAGTGGAGCATTCTCGTCTAGCATTCGTGGAGTCGTGGTTACGAACCCGGGCGGGCCCGTCAAATTAGTTCATTGGTTTTTTATTTTTATTTTTTTTTTACAATAATGCTCCACGGACTCCAGGGTCCGTGCCATTTATCAAGTGCTACAAATATTTTATCAACTAAAACGGAATATAAAAACTAAAGACTAAACAAAAGGAATATACCAACGAATATGCTAATAAAGAGCTACAATACAATACAATACATTTAGTGAGCGTGACCGCTCTGGAGTATACAAAGCTTACAACAAAGGAAACAAAAATAAATATTTACATAGTTAAAGTTGCGGCATAAGCGCCTTGACCAATTTTCACGAGTGAGGTGTCATTGGATTCCTATTAACGTCCGAACAACAAAGTTTCGGACAACAAAGTCCATTGCTAATTATTAATACTAATTAATAATAAAAATAAAATAAAAATATAGACAATTTGTACTTTTTACTTCATTTCACTCTATATCAAGCATCTGCACTGCTCTGTCACACTAGTGTGACGGTTAGGAAGAAAATTTCATAACCTTCACATTAGTATTAAGGACAACGCGTGAACAACGCAAAACAAACATTCTATAAAACTGGTGGTCGTACAGATCGAAAACGGCAACTTACCGTTACGATGTCTTGAAAAACACATTAGAATTTACAGACACTGGAGTTTCACACATTTTCACACGACTTCACTACTTCGCACACCGGAGTCAAAACTGCAAATTCATAGGAACACTTATTAATAAATGTCAATATTGTATTCTAGATTCAAACCAATCAGTCATTGCATCTTTTTATTAACCGACTTCCAAAAAAATGAGGAGGTTCTCAAGTCGACCACTTTTTTTTTACATCTGAGATTTTAGTTGTTTTTTGTTTTGATTTTTTGGTAGGGCTCTCTTGCAGTCTGCAATGGGCAGTACCACACCTTTACTCAACCACCAAGCAGTAGTGTGCAAAAATCACTGTGTTCGGATTGAAGGGTAATGTTTCCAGCGTAATTACTGGGTATACAGAGACTTAATAAAATCTTGATAGTGATAAAGTGCGAGCGGGAGTACGCATGTTGCGAATAAGTTGGTACGAGCGAGATGACAAGCTATCACAATCAGAATCACGAACGTACATAATAAGGGCGTTGCTGGTTTTGGCGGGAACGTGAAGAATTCATGTCGCGTCATATTATTATTTTCCAAAACTTGTATTATTCCGAGTGTTAATGTGTAAAAATGGTGAATTTTTACCCGTTAAGTGTTCGTGAACATGCACGAGTGTTGGTGAATGGTATAATGTCGTGAAACGTGAATTTTCGTGTTGTTTCCAAAACTCCATAGAACGCTCTAGTAAAGTTTTCACCACTTTACTGGGGCATGACTATGACTTGGACTTGACCGTGACTTGCTTTGCTCGCCTTTGATTGTGACTATGACTTGTTTGATAATATTTAACAAAACTTGATAATATATTATGTACACTTGACACTGGCAAATGCATAAGACATGCGACGCCAAAATCCTCTTAGGAGGAAAGAGAAAAATAAAAAAATAAAAAATGGCGTTGCTCGCAAGCATGGCGTGAGATAATTGGATACGATTACGCTTGCAAGCGACAAATAACGCAATCCGGTCTGAACGATCTATTAATCAAAGTACTGACTATGCATTTTGAGAGCAATTAAATCTTAAAACAACTAATTTCGTCTCAAAGCAAAAGTATTTAATATCAATTAATCAATGCCTCTGGTGACTCAAAGTTTCTTTCTAAAACAGATGAGCTATCAACAAACTTTTTACTGCGCTAAGGGCTTTCAAAAATTGTAATCGTCATGAAAATTATTAATTAATTAGCTAAAGTGAGAGATATGAGATATCCAATAAATTTATTTTTGAGTTAAAAAGGATTTTTTTAACGTAATTTTGGTCTTTGGTGCAATAACCACCAATTACTATTGTGGCTAGTAGATAGATATATCTGTGTAGCGAAATCGCTAAAAAAAAGCGACGTTAGTTTTAACTTGTCATCTGAATTTCCTTGTACATAATTACCCGACTGCCCAAGAAGGAGGGTAATGTTTTTGGGATATATTTAAATACGTATGTAAGTATTTAAGTATGTGAGTATGTTAATATTTTTGTGTGTTCCTATAAGACTGTGTATTGCTGTCTTTTTTTCGGCATCTTTCACTCGAAGTGAAACGTCAAACAAACAGTCTAGATCATCTTTTAAAAACGGCTCAAAGCGCCATGTACTTAATTATTACTTGTCTTAGTAATAAAACTAATTAAGTACCACTTTAAAAACCTTTTATTATTCGCCCGAAATAAATAGATACGTAACATTTCACATATTTTATTTCTTTTGTTGAGCATTCGCTTCAATTGTGTTCTTTTGGCAACTTTTCTGAGCAACAATTTCGAGTTGAGCAATTTTCTTGGCTGTAAAGTTTATAGCTTCGGTTTTAGGGTTAATACCGCAGTTGGTGAAAATGAAACCATTTGACAGACTAGTTTGAACATAGGTAGTTTAAGCGTTAGGCACTTGACAACATCATTTCGAATCGATTGTGTTTGCGGAGCTAAGAACATGAACTTTACTTAGTATACTGACAAACATAACAACTTGATTGACTGACAGCCAACTTACAAACGAGAAAGAGACAGTAGAACCATTAGATATTATATACATTAGATTATATACCTTCATCTGAGACAGTAGAAATTCACAATACGAGTATTTTAATCATAATTATTGGCAACAAATTATTACTGGTCAAAAATTAATCACACTAATATTATTGATGCGAAAGTTTGTTCGTAAATGTGTTTGTTTCCGTTCAACTCTGTAACGGCTGAACGGTTTAGATGAAATTTGGTATGGAGGTTGCTTACACCCTGAAAAAACACATCGTCATAGACTTATATCCCGGTTTTTTTTTTTTTTTTAAATCGCGAGTGAAACCGCGGGATGCTGATTGCAATATATAAAAGAAAAAAATAAGCCCATTTCTAGGAATCAACGCGAAAACCAAACCGCAATTGATAGAAATGTGAAATTTGATCCCAATACTCCTCAAAATAAATAAAATACTACCACTTACCATTAGCAGGCCCGCGCTTGTTTGTCACAAAAAAAAAAAAAAGTTCGTATGAAAATAAAATCTTTTTTCATGCAAACCCAACGATATTTCGTTTGTGTACTAATCATAAAAAATGGAGAAAGGCATGTCTCAGGATTTATCGAAAATCTTCACCTATAGAGATGGAGTGTTACATTTACAAGGCGAGCGAAGCCGTGCGTGAAAGCAAGTAATCAATATTTACAAAAGTACACGTAAGAACCACAGGAAAAAATACATAGATACGCATAAAAAACATGACCCGCCTTCTGGACAGTTGGGTAAAATAATCCCTCCACCACAAAAATTCGTGCAAAATATGAACATTACTCTAATCCCGCTTAATTATTCCGTTTCGCCCGAGACGGTTTCAAGGGCTATTGAATAGGAGCCATTGAGTATACAATGGGGCCAAGAGGAATAATACATTGATCGAGAGCCCTTTGCAAAGTGTATGGAAGATGAAACTTTGAAGTAGGCTCGATCATTATTTTTAAAGGATTATATTTAATTTTAATTAAATTTATCATTTGTTGCATTACTTATTTGTGCCCTTTGTCGTGGAAACGTTGGGCTGTTGGGGCTCGGAGGCCAAGAGTCTGATTTGGGAGATAGGACGTAGAATAAAAAAGAATTCCGGTGACTCCCGCTCCGGCTCGTACCTGGTGCGAAGGTTAGCCATTGCTATACAACGCGGCAATGCGGCCAGCGTAATGGGCACCTTTGCGCCGGGTACAGTTAGGGGTGGGTAATTTTTGTAATTTAATTGACTATATTTGTAAGTATTATTAAATTGATTAAATATTACAGTACTATATAATCTTAAAATCTTTGTTTAACAGTTATGCACAATAAATATTTATTATACTCTTGTGATAAAATAGATTTGATTATGATAATATGTTATAAATAAAATAATATATATAGCATTTATTGCCAAATAATAATTTTAGTTATAAATAACAGAGACCCTTAGTTATAAAATAATTAATTTATTAAAATGTCTAAAAAACACAATTTGCATCGGGAACCTGTTTTCGCTGGGGTTACACACATTAAAAAATGTGGTTTGAACAACCCTAACATTACGCTACGCAATAGCTCAACAAACACTATTAAATTACAACATTCATTAGGTACTAAGTATTTATAAAACTAAGTTTAATATTGTACATAATATTGTTGCTCGTTTGACGAAAAAGAGTTTGATGATAAACTCTATATCTCTCTATGATTTAATTGTAAATACAAGTATTATTATGTTTAGGGAATAATTTTTAATTAATTAAATATATATATAATAATTCATTTAATTGAGTATGTATTCGTATAATTTTTATGTATTTTGTAACGCAATTAGTCTAGCAAGTAATCGCTGTTATAACCATGTTGTGTGCTCACGGTTTGGATCGCGGATTTGAATAGAACTTTCATAAAATTATTATATAATGTATCATCTGTGATCTGTTGTGTGTACCTAATAATTAAATAAATAAATTATTATTAAAAACAAGTACCCAGCAGCATCAGACTAAGCTTTTTGTATTGACAAGATGGCGGTATACTCTATTTTTACCTATAGGGTGCGCTGTGCGCCATTTCCAGCTTGCGAGGCACAGCTAACATTTCTGTTTTGTTCGCGCTAAACAAATATGAGACATCTCATCTCCTCCTTGCTTAGGAGTATCCGCTGAAGCTAAGCGGAGACAAGATGCGTAAAAAACGAAATCCTGAGCCGAGTTCAGTAAGATCGTCCGATCGTTCTTATTCTTGTTGAAGATGGTGGCGATAAGTCCTGCACTGACAAATGCATGCATGGGGTATATTGTGCATTTCCCCTGCCAGCGTCTACCCGAGCCAACCCAGTTCCTTGAAATACCAGAGCACTGGCCGATGGCATAGCTTCTCCAGTGGTGCATATGTCCCTGATGTTTTTTCTGACACATCTCCTCTCCTCTCGTCTCGTCTCCGCTTTGGTGGAGTATTCGTCAAAATACGTCAAGCCGTGTAGGCTACAGGAGGTAAATACAAACACATAATATACTTAGAAACTTCGATACATCCTAGAAAAAAATATCGTCTTTTTTGGGCAGACGGGTAAAAATTGAAGTTCGTTATTTGTGATGCAGAACAACACCGCACGAAGTCGCGGAGATAAGTAGTAGTCAAAAATTTAATCTTATTTATTATTTTTGGTACAAAAAGAATAAAGTTAAATGTCACTCCACTTTCAGGTTCGCAAATCAGCTTAAGTGTTGCCAGAAATAGATTTCCTAAAAGTATTGCCAAAAATAGATTTCCTAAAGGGAAAAGGGCACCACACATATAAATAGCACGATAAAAATAGGAGATTATGATACTGAATATATCACAAAGGAAAGAACTGTTTTTACCAACTGCTCACTAAGGAGAGTAATGTTCCTAAGGTAAATGTAAGTACGTATGTTTGTGTGTTATATTACCTTCTGTAGCGTACGTTGGACCTTACTTATAAACGTTGCTTAAATCAATGTTTAAGATTTGCATGGGTGCGTAATGTTCATGCGTGCATACAGGCTTTGAAGATTATGTCGTTTTTCAATCGAGTGCATCTATTAATGGGCTCTATTATCTTTGAGATGTGTTTATGACAATAGTAAGAGGTCGCAAAATGAATTAAAACTGGGGCAGATTACCTCAATGCAGTTTTCAAAGACAGCGCCATCTCTTGGCGCCTACCTACCTAGCGCACTCAAACGTTGGACCTTAACCAATTTTGCCAATGACTTGTCGTTGGATATCAGCTCTTTGTGCCTCGAGTGAGGCTACATTTTGCAGTCGGGTTTATTATTTTTATTGTAATTATAATACGTGTTAGAAGCTATTTCACTTTATTAAGTTCGTATTGAATGAAGGATGAGTTGAGCCTTAGTATAAAAAGTTAAATAACGAATGACCGCAAGTGATATTTACAACTGAGCCCTGCATTGGATGGAATGATACACTGTAATAATATTAGAGCCAGATTCAGAGTCTCCGAGCGGCTTAAAACATACATTAGGGCTGGCCACTATGGCTCACTTACTTTTTAGTAAAAACTGATCATAATCTGATTAAATGGGATTAAATATAATGACCAAAAAATATTTTGAGACTCTGAAACCAAAGAAATATACTAGATACTCGTCAAATTGTAATCGAAAACCAAATTTAGTAAACGATCACAGTCTTAGCGAGCAAATACTACATAAAAAATACATACCTACTTACTATAAATCTAGTCATATAAAGAAGCGCTGAAAAGTAAGTTACTATATCATAATGGCCCCGTAAAATATTTTATGCGTATATATAAAAATAATCTCTCTACAACTGGCTCCTAGCAGCCTTCAAAGTTCTAGCAACACCAAAAAATATCAAACAACAAATAAAAATTATAACACAACTTTCCACTCGCTTTTAGGACTATATCATAACCATCCTTAAAACCATTTACCCAAGATTGAATCATAATCAAATATGTGCATAATTACGTTCTTGTACATATGTAGGTGCCAACAGCAGTGAGAAGGGTCGCCCGTTGAATAAATTACTGGGGGTACTTGGCCCTTTGTGAGGATGCCCATCGTTTTGTCACCCCGATAATGTAAATACGGGACTGCCGACATGTTTGCTTAGTTTATGGATTGGGCCATGAGAAGGGCTTTGGACAGGAAGACGTTTGTGGGGAGAGTGACGTGTGAAGTCTGGGATGAATTGATGCGCGTATGTGGTAGGTTTCAAGTATCGTAAAGTTAGCCTTAACAGAATTGACGATCTAGTCAGATTTCAGAAGAGTGACCGCAAATTTCTTTGCGCAATATAATTTGGAATTTGGGCTATTCACTGACATAGTTTTCAAACAAGCTTGCAAGCTGAAGTGGCAATGAGCCGGCCACATCGCTTGAAGAACCTATGGGGAAGGAAGGTTCTTGAGTGGACTGACGACATTGTGAGAGTCGTGGGCAGCCGGTGGATGTAAGTGGAAGATTGTCTTTCAGTATGGCGCCATAAGGGAGGCCTTTGTTCAGTTGTGAACGTCTTTGGGTTGATAATGATGATGATTACAAAAAAATGACGCTAAGCAAGCATGGTCAAGTGTAAGGTAGTAAGCAAAAGTATCACTCCTCCCTCACCTAAATGGCTTTAACGATTTTGTGTATACGTTTTGTAAACAGACACAACGTCGCCTGAGTGCAACTGTTTGTCTTCACTAAAGAAATTTACCTTTTAATAAAGAATCATAAAATATAAAATTTTAGTTATTTTATATCAAATTAATTATTATTGCGAATGCGAATATAATTATCAATGCGAATAAAAGACGGGTGTAACCGCAGAACGCAGCCAGTAATAAAAAAAGCCATTCATTTCCTCATACCAATAAAGGTTCAAGTCCATGACAGCATGTTTATAAAAATGACCGATACGTTCAGATCGCGTCCCACTTCAGACTTCTTTCAGTAAATAAAACGTCGGCGTATTCATTCGAAAGCTGAATAGATACAATACATTTCGACATGACAATACTGGTATTTTCATAAACGACGTTATTGTGGTGCATTTTTGTAAATATCTTTTGAGTTGCCTTTGGGAACAGCTGTATTATATTGAAAGTATTGTCAATTGTTTTGAGATCCAAGATTATTGTGATATTTGTGACTAAACCACTAGCACCACTACTTTGTAACCACTAGCATATGGAAAGAGAGAAAAAAACAAAATAATATTGTACAGTAGACCAAAGGCCTGGTGCTTATCTCGGCCAGAGAATTAGCATCAGCTTTTGGGTACTCTGGAACTGGTACAAGAGGTAGATCGCAGGAAAGATGGGAGGACGAATTATCTGAAACTGCAGGGAAAAAATGGATAACCCAAGCACAAAATAGGCAAGACTGGGAAGCCCTGGAAGAAGCCTTCACCGGAAGAGGAGTCCTCAACCCTAATCTGTAAATAAAAAATATAATGTAATAATACAAATCTAATACGAGTACATACTAATCTAGTAACTACTAATATAAATTTAAAATCTAAAATAAAAATTTTAAATGTAAAAAACTAGGTATGTAAAATAATTAAATGTAATACTACTAAACTTAACTACTAAAATTAATAATACTAAGTAAATAAGATTAAATGAATGTTAATGAAAAAAGAAATTATAATAATTATGTATAAAATTATAAGCTAATATTAATATTATATGGAAGTTAGTGTTTTGTAAGGTAAGGAAAATAAAAGGCTATTTTATTTTATTTGGGTACTCTGCCTGTGGATTGTGCCCTGAGCTCTGTTTTTATCTGGAAGTAGTTTATTTCTGAGTATATTGAGTAATTTTTCTTGGCAAGTGCATTCCAGTCAAGCAAAGCTGTTGCTGCTCCTTTTTACCTGACTGTCCAAGACGGAGGGTATTATTTTTGGGTGTCTGTAAGTAATAATATATGTCAGAGTGTTCCACCATAATATAGCCTATTAATGGCTTTACCAATTTTGACAAGTGAGATGTCTTTGGATTACTCTCTATTTCCGTAGGTCAAAGGCTACATTTTAAATTCGTTTTTTTTTTGTATTTCTTTTATTAATGATCATGGTTTAGGTAATAATTTATTTGAAACTTTAAAATAAACAGTTTTTGACACTCACCTTAGCAAATAATGCTTACTTAGTACGCCCACAGTAACATGCTTGAAAAATTCGAAATTTCGACGGGCTGCTTAAGCATAGAGTATACCGCCGTCCTGTCCATACAAAAAACGAATCCATTCGATCCGATTTCGATGTTTTTTTTTTGATATGTTATCTACACCTTGGAAAGCTATGCTTATGTTTTTTTTTTATAGTTTTGCTATATCTTCGTTGTCGTAAGCACTTGTGACAATTTTTTTGCGGTGAAAATACGACTAAGAAAAGTAGTTATTATTAGAATACCATAAACAGTTTTTGAAAAAACAAATAATAGCGACATAGATTGTGGTTTATCCAAGCCATTGACACTAATAACAAAAGATTTTGTTAAGATTTAGGATTAGGTGATAACAAACTACCCCCCAAACGCTAATTTCATCAAAAAGTAAGGAAAATTCAGTAACTCTCTACATTGCACGATCGAGAAACAGAGCGACAGCTATACAATTACAACTATCGAATGCGCCAAATCTCTCTGAAGACACTACCAGGCATATCAGACCGACGGCATAGGCTTAGTTATCGGGTCAGTTTGGCAACCCTTTGGTAAAAACCCCTGAAAAGTATACCTACTCATAGGGCGTAGGCTTTTCATTGATTGGGTTTAACAGTTGATGTGAAAATGTGAACTATCTCTATCTTAAAAAAAAAACAAAGCTCTGGAGTGATTAAGTTTTTCGCCATTTGCATTGAAATCCGTTATCCCTTTAAAAGAGAACCGTTGATGTTAGAAGAATTTCCCCATAAGCCGATCATTGGTTACAAATGGCTTTTATAGGATTTAGGTTTACGATCCAGTGCAGCGAGAGTTGGCAAGATTATTTCATGATTCCTATGGTCAGAGCTCTAGGCGCACAGTCAAAGTTGGTAAGGTTAATAATCTTACCAACTTCGAACAACGCGCGCTTTACCCTCTGCATAAGACTAACATACACACCCCAAAACCAATACCGTTCGTTTACTATGAAAACTGACGTGGTTTTCACACATTTTGTTTGTGCAAGGTAAGGCAAGGCACAGTGCAAGGCAAGACGAGGTGTCGCGCTTCACGCTTAGCATTCCTTGATAAAGGTCACCGAATGTGATCGAAACTATAGTCGGAATAACCGACTCAATTTAACGTGAGTGTTCCCGTTTTATTAAACCAAAAATACCTTCCTTCTAGGGAAGTCGGGTAAAAAGCAAGAATCCGCCACAACGCCAGGACTACTGCAGTTTTTTCACTGCCAACCCTTTATTGTTGCTCGCGAGTGTATTTAGTGTAATCAACGTAGCTTAGCGTGTCTTTCAGTAAGTTATCAACACAATTTAAAACTTTGGCCGGCTGTTGACGGCTATCCGAGCATGCACGCCAAATGCCAACAAAACTAAAACCACTAAAAATTCTGATTGGATTTTTTTAACTTTTTCTTTGTTTGTGGACGAAATACCAGTTTCGTTAGGCAGTTAACAGCATTTAGCTTTCAGGAGGTATTCAATTATATAGTTTTTCTTATGTTCTACATGTTTCTTTTCGTCTTTTTCAGCTGGTAGACGTCCACTGCTGAACAAAAGTCCCCCCCTTAGTGTGCCACAACGACCGACAACTTGCCACTTGCATCCTCCGGTTGCCCGCGACTTGCACAATTTCGTAATCGAAATAGTAGTAAAGTCTCCACTACTTTACTAGGGCATGACTTAGGCTTGACTGCGACTTACTTTGTTTGACTTAGACTATGACTGAGACTTGTTTCAATTGTGGTATTATTTTACTTCAATTGAAATATTACGAAACATGACACTAGATACACAAAGTGTGAAGCCAAAATTTAAGAGAAAAAAATCCACAAAGTTCCATGAGGACAATTTTTTTTTTTTTTCCGCTATCCGCTATGTACTGACAATAATTATTGTTTTTAGAATAGATATGAAGAAAAATATAAAGCCATTGGTAGGATGCAGCGTGGAACAAACTCTAGGTGCTGGTTCAAACGTTGCAATTTTTCTGATATGTCAAAAATTTCATTCGATTTCAAATAATTGAAATACGAGTACAGTGAAGTCCGGTAGATCGAGAAATTTCACTGCATTTCAATTCAATTTACTCTTGTTACTTTGTTACAAGGGGAAACTTTGTGTGAATACTGCCAAGTTTTAGTTTAAGAAACTTGAAATACGAGGAACTTTGGCATGCTGCACGTTTTGTTCAAACTTTTTCTCGCACGTCATTTATTTCTCTAATTTTAAACTCTTTAATGGTCATCCACAACCTTCTTTATGCCTCTGCTGGGTATATAAGCTTACTAGTTGTTACCCGCAACTTCGTTCGCGTGGACATAAAAAAGTATCCTATGTCCGTCTTTGTGATATACAATAACTCCTTATCAAATTTTATCAAAATCTGTTCAACCGTCAAGCCGTAATATCGCGACAAACATTCAGATAGAGAAATAAAGCTACTTCCTATAGTTCTCTAGATGGCGTTGATCTATTTTTGACGTTTTGTATGGACTGACAGTTGTAATATAGGGAGTTCTGAATCGAGCAAGCGAAGTTTTTTCCTCGAGACGAACGTATTTATTTTCATAACTCGAAGCTTGATTGGTCCTAATACGACTGCAACTATATTCTTCTGGATTATATATAATATTACTTTGGAAGTTAGGATTAATTGTTATACTTTGTGGCTAGGTCCCAAGCTCAGATATGTTTAGTGGGTATTTTATCATCCCACAGCTTGCACTTGCATATTTTGTAGTTTTTGTAGATAGTGTGGATTTCCAAAACACTTTTAAGTTATATCGGTCTATATCTCATCAGAAATATTTTAAAGTTATTTCGTTTTTTTTTTAATCTTTTAATTTGAGGAAGAGGCCGATTTTTATATCTTCTGTGTAAAATAAAAAGATAATTATACTATTTATAATTATGTCTATGAAAGTTTCTTAAAATATTTTAATTACCCTCTAAAAAGAGGCGTTTGCTGCGGCGCCATTTACCGGCGGATTTTGATAATATTGGCAGAAACATTTGGTAACAAGAAATTTTAATATGAGCAAGGGGTTGTCAAGGGGTTGTCAAGATAATATTAGGCAATGAAGTGTTCGACACTCGTCGCGAACTGAGAAATAGAGATAGTGCGAAAAAAAAGGTGCTCGCGAAGTGCTTCGCAGAACTACTAGTATGATACAATATATTAGCTGCGTCCCGCGGTTTCACCCGCGTGGATTTTTTTTATAAACAATCCCTAAATTTTCTGTGTCCATATCCCGGAAAAAATACGCTATTTCACATTCTATATTAATGCAAAAAATCAGTTCGATCTGTTACTCTATGAGTGAAAGGGGAATAAACAAAAAAAAACATTCGCATTTATAATATTTATAGCTTTGTAGCTTCAATGTAGCTCTGTCTCTCTGTCTGTCTGTCTCCCTGTCTGGGTGTTTTTCGCGTTATCACGGCTAAACGGATGAACGGATCGACCTAAATATTGCGTAGATATAGCTTACAGCTCGCAGACGGACATACATTATCAGCCGGAAGACGTCCACTGCTGAACATAGGCCACCACAGACTGACTTAGGCTACTTTTTTTTTCGTGAAAATGTATGTTTTTTTTTAGGTCTACGCGAACGAAGTCGCATGTAATAGTTAGTGATATTATAAAGTGGTAAAGTTTATAATTTTATTTTATTTCGTTGGGTTTTCTTTGTAATTCTCATAAACAGAAAGGTAGCACTGATTGATATAGGATTTGGCCATAGCTGAGAAAAACTAGTAACACCCAATAAATATAAGAAAGAATCGTTTGCGTCAACCACCAAAACGTTTATTCCAGCATTTTTTCGTTTGAACCATTTTTCATGTTTTCATTGCTATGAAAGTTTTTTGCAACGCCATGATATTTCTGAATTACTGTTATTTTCTGAGCTAACTTGTACGTTTCATAGCTTTAAAGTAGGTACTTTATTACATTTTCCTGCTTTCATTTTCAGTTTATTTTTGCAAGTACTGTAGAGCAAAGCCATTTCATGTATCAACCTAACTAATATTATAATTTCGAAAGTAGCTCTTACCAACTTCGAACCTTGAATATATGCATAAGAAAAAAAAAAAAAAAAAATTTTCAATTTTAAAATAGTCTTTATTTAATTTACAAAAACAGTATTACTAGTGAGTTTATCCTAGTAAAAAAAAAAAAAACTTTTTTTTCCTTGTATTCTAAAATGTTATTTCATATGCACAAAATACTCAATACTCAATACATTTATTGCAAACATTATGTAAATTACATGCAGATCTTAATTAGCATATTTTAAATAAGTAATCAGACCCTGTTTGGGTATGGAAATATCGTGCGGAGCGCGTCAATCTATTCCATAATTGTCTTATCTTTAAAAATTCGTCTAGGGTATAATTAGGGTAGGGTAGGATTTCGCAAGTAATACAACTTTTAGGGCCTTAGCAAATTTGAACTCATCTTCTATCTCTTTTATCTGTACTGGTAGTTTGTTGTATATTTTAGCAGCCATCGGGTTTGGTACGGAGCTATGCATTGCTAGTTTAGACGGTGGTACTATTAATTTGTGTTTATAATGCTCGTATCTTAGTTTGAATTTAATCTATTTCTATGCTAATATCCAACCTGCTCTGCAGCTTTGCCGCTAAGCTCCCAAAACGTGCGACGACAAAGGCGTTCAACCAGATTTAGTGTCCTTATTAAAAACTATATAAGCAAGTGGTAGTGAGTTGCAATGAAATGCAAAAAGAGTGAAATATTTTAGGGTTCCATGCCTAAATAGTAAAACGAAATTATGGACTATTGAGTACGTAAAGGAAGTTTAGTTACAGACAGTATAACTTGTTTAGTTTTTTAATATAGATATATATGTAGGGCAAGTGCCTTTATTAACCAAGCATAATACAAACTATCAGCATCAGACTGCAGATGGAGCGAACGCATCGTTCACTGGCATCCAAGAGACAAGGTACGGAAAAGGGGACGACCTCGGAGAAGATGGTGCGACGACGTCGTTGAGGTTGCAGGATCAACCTGGACCCGTCTAGCGCAAGACCGCCAAGGATGGCAAGGCATGGAGGAGGCCTTCACCCAAGTTTGGGTGCCCTAGACAAGTATATAAATAATGTAACTAAGTAAATATAAAAATATTAATTTGAAAAAAAAAAAAATTGTTTCATATATTAATCAAAAGGGAAATAAAGGCTATTTTATTTTATTTTATTTTATTTTATTAATACAAACTACAACTACCAAAACTACTTAGCCTACTACATACAAATAACAGTTGGATTATCCAGAGACCATTCAAGGTCTATCTCTATTACCATTACAAAATTGATATGCATATAGTTTACTAATTTTACTAGATTTGACTGAACCAATTGAGAAGAATACAATATGTACTTTGTAGTATAACAAATACAATAATTATTTGTAATATTTAGTATGTTTGTGTATGGTTTGTAGTAGTTGTATCTCCATAAATAAAGAAATGAGTGGCAAAGTTGAGAGTGGAAGATACACCTTTTAAATTTAGCAAAACACAAACTTGGAACCTAAACCTTGGAGCAGTTGCTCAGTCTTCAGTCTTCTGTCTTTTTCAATCGAGTTCTAATTTCGAAAGAGCGAAAAGGACTAAACTAATCCAAGGGCACTCAACCTTTTTTTAATACGGGTATAGAGATTTGTCCGATCATTTTGCTAACATCTCTACGGTACACTACGCGTGTCTCGACACGTTCTAGGAAACTGTTCATCATAACTCTTTAGCAAAATATTTATTTAAAACAAGCTGCCGCGTTTGTGCCGCGTGTTTCATTTCCCCCAGTAATGAATATTCTATGTTTGTCGTATTCAAGATGCACACAATTTTTATCACCATACATCGAACCATTTAATTGTTAAGCTATACAGTTTTAATATGCGCCAACCAACGACGGTTTTAAACAGAGGATGAGTGACGATTTAACTCACAATTATTTCAAGACAGAAATTGGCGACCAAGTTAGTGTATATCTGAAATCAACCAAACTGTTCTACAAAAACCGCAAATGCAACTTTGCACGCCGAGAAGCTGACCTGCGATAATAGTTATGTATTTTAACACTTGTCTAGGGTCGCCAACCGTACTATAAAATAGTATTGTACTATATTTAGAGTATGAGTTTCCTATATTCTGTTGAAGAATATAGTATGCAAAAATACTATATTTTCAACACCGAAATCCAACAAACAAATCCTTTACCTTAATTCCTTTACATTTACTTATAACTGATGCGAAAACGAAAAATATCATTTTATTTTGCTTTTACATAAAATACTATATTTTTTGAAGTGTAGGTACTATATTTTAATAGGTTTTTTTTTAAAACACTCTTTTTCTCTAATCCTGTCTCATCACGCACTTGACAATGTTTATTAGAAGATTAATCTGTATGATTAGAGTGCATTTTAACTGGATATAATATGGGTAAAAGCCGTATAATTTAACTATGACTCAATCTTCAAGAAATAGTCCTACTTAAGAGTTCTAAGTGCGAATAAATAGTACTTTAGTGTAAGATAAAACTAGACTATTTATGGCTGAGATTGAACGAGGTTTTATTGGGCGCACCCCTAGAAGTGTCTTGCTTGAATACACCTTGAACATACGTTAGTTTTATTCTATGTAGGTAACACAGGTTCTACGAAGGTTTTTGTAGCGATGATGGCCTGGTCGGCGTGTTCACATTGCACGCCGAAAGGCTTGGGTTCAAATCCCGGCAATGAGCATGAGCTACCGGGGATCGATAACATCTTGAGCAAACCATAGCATAGTGGTAGGATTTTTTCTCGTACTCGGGTGGTTAGCTACCAATCTTAATTTGAAAATCTGTCGCCAAGAACATAAAGATGTGCTCTGGCAACCTCACTTGAGGGCCAGTTCAAATTCCAGGCTAGGTTTGTTAAAAGAGTGAGTCTTTTACTAGCTTATGCCCGTGATGTCACATAGTATAGCAATAGAGAAGCTTATACCCAGCACACAAATAAAAAAAGGAACAAAGACACATAAGGTACATAGCACTAAAATAACTTAATTTTAAAAATATCTAGATGGGGTTGTTTAGTTACGACGGAAGATTATTGCGCTATTGAATTATAAAAGATTACGACACAAGTATTATTATTAACTAAAAACAAAAAAACCGACTGCAAAATGTAGTCTATGTTACTCCGGACATAAAGAGGAAACCAACAACACCTCAATCGTCAAAATAGGTCAAGCTGTTTAGGCTACACGAGGGTTTATAGGAACACAACATCTTACATACCTATACCCCAAAAATATTAACCTCCTTCTTGGGCAGTCGGGTAAAAAGGTTGGGTACGCCTTTAACTAATTTATACTTTTATAATCTTGTCAAAAAATACATTTATCCAAAAAGTCTTCGGAACCGTTCACAAACTTTTGGAAAAGGACATCCCAGTTTGGAATTCCATCAAAGACCTGTCGAAAGTTTCTTCGCCAGGTGGCATTCAAGCAGATGGTCCCTACAGGTTTGACCTCAGTTGAAATTAGGGATTCAAGAAGTTGACCTGTATTCCAAACTTGTGTTGGGTTACACCAGAAATAAAATTTTGCAACATTTTCTTTGTTTTTATCGTAGCCTGCACAGAATGGTTCCACTTGTCCTGAACCAATCAACGATGCATCACACAATCTTCGGATGGGTGACTGCCGCTGGCATTTATTTTGCGATAACCTACCGGGAGAAACAGTGCCTAGAACCTACAGACAGCGGGCAGCAGCGTTCTTTTAGTAAACGGCGAGTGTTCTGCGATCCTCAAGGGATGGGATGGATAGGATGGGGATTATGGCAACCCCCTTTTCTAAGGCGGAGGCCTTTGTGCAGCAGTGGATGTCTTCTGGTCAATAATGATTATCGCAACAAAAAGTAATTAAAAGTTCAAAAAGTTTTACTTTTATATATCATTGTATCACAATTTACATTTTGGTAATATTTGTATTCAGAAAAAAAGTTTAAGGTCTAAATATAGAAAAATAGTAAAAAATAAATAAAAAATGTTTTATAAAAATAGTATTTTTTTCTGTTTTTGCGGTGAAACCGCGGGACGCAGCCAGTGTCAAATAAATTTATTTGGATTTGAATTCAAGCCGCTTGGGGATCGCAGAAAGCTCACCCTTTATTAAGTGGTCGCTGTTGCCCGTCCTCTGCAAGTCGCAGTTTTAGGACATATCCGGGTCTAAAAGCTAGTCATATTATAAGATGTTGTTGAGATGTGTTTTCAATATTTTGAGCCTAATGCATAATTATAATTCCAGATAAAAACTTGTCATCTACAAAACTACCTCTAAATTCTAACGATCACCACCATCTTCATTAATAATCATTACACCACTTTGGCCATCAACAACCGCCTTTACGTAAATTATTATACACCAACAACGGGTCTAACATCGATAAGACATTGTGTCAGAGAAATTGCTCAGAAAAGCGTCAACAGTAACCTGTTAAAAAAAAAAAAAGTTAATGCTCTCAACAGAGCTGTGTAACTATCATTCACCTGATACTGATCTTCTCTTTGATTATATAACCAGAGTTCTTGCATATTTTTAATTGGGAATCAACCGAAAACTGTACTGTCCAATGGTACTTATCAACTATGTATATTATTTACATGCCGAAGGGCGGCCTGCATTGTACTTTATTGTTAATTTTTAACTGCACTGTTCTGACAATCGATTTGTGAATTATCATACAATTAAAATCCTAGTTGCCCCTTTTTTATGGATGGCCTTGATTGTGATGGTGATCGTGCGCGAGAGGGAGCGCTCATGGTAAGTAAGTTGGTACGAGCGGGATAGCATGCTATTACAATCAGAATCAAGAACGTACTTAATTAGGATGCTGGTCGCGTACTCAGTAGAAACACAGAGTAGAGCGCAGTGATGTGGCGTTCGTACGATACGAACACAAAACCATGTGTACGATAAGCAGCTCACATACCATATACATGACATGTACTGAGATACCTAGTTTTTATTTTGTATCTTATAACATCTGTTTTTGTTGTTTGTGACTGCCCCAGTGGCTCAGTTGTTAGTGTGCCTACCTTCTGTGCTTGGGGGCGTGGGTTCGATTCCCATCTAGGACAAACATTCATGTGATGAATATTTGTGTTTGTTCTATGTCTGGGTGTTAATATCTATATAAGTATGTATTTAAAAATATATATGTAAGAGACTGATATACAGTCTCTGACAGCCATATTACAAGCTTTGCTTAGTTTGGGGTCAGATGACCGTGTGTGCAAAAATGTCCCAGATATTTATTATTATTATTATTATTATTATTTATTCTACGTAGTAAGCACTTCGCATGATGTGGTCTCGCGCCGTTGCCGTTTCGATTTCTCGTGCACCGCTATCCTATTCCATTTAAGAATTAAATAAATCGAAATACGATTCACACTTCATCCGTAATAGAAGAAGAAAACTCTCCTGTGGTATCTACGGCGCGTTTGACAGTTCTCAGTTTACATAAATAAAATGAGCTCTATGGGGGAGCTGTTTCTCTGTAGAAATTTCCTACTCAAAAGTCCTTGCCTAAGTTTTTGCTGATAAGGAGCTGTGGCCATCTCACGGACCTCGGGTGTCCCAATAACCGTTCTTTATGAATAACGGCGTCAGATAAGTCGATAATAGAGAAACTTCAGAAGTGATCATAAATTGAGGTCCAAAGCCTTAGGAACCGCGATAAAAGGGACCGTGGTTGCCATTAACAATTAAGATAAAGTGAAAAGTAATAAGCCCTTTAGATGGAGATATATATATATTCATATAATGTATTTAGATTTATATAATATATATATAATATAATTCTCATTTTTGTGAAATGAACAGACGGAGCAAGTAAAATAAATATCTACCTGCCATAATATTTTTAAATTGTTTAAATAATTTATTGGCTTGCCTAATTTAACTCTCAAACAAAAAATTGTGTTATAAAAAAAGACATGAAAACTATAAGCAAAAAAATATGAGCAATCCCAATTAATCTATGGTGAATCAAATTTATCAAACGCTTTGCTCGAGTCCAATTTAAAATAAAAAAAATTATGTTCTTGTAAGGGTTCTTATTACACTTTGACTTAGTTTGGGTTGCACCAAAATCCCAGTTAGAATTACTGTTATAGTTAAATTAACTATAACTTTAATCTTAACCATTAAGCTTAGCCAGCATGCGTTATCCGTCATTTTGACCATAGTTAAAATAGCTTAACATATTTTTCTGCTTAACGGGAATATTAACTGCAGTTATGACCATAGTTTAAAGCTAACCTAGATGGTGCAACCCGGCCTTACTTTATTATTTACATCCTGTTGTAGAATCATAGCATGAAAAAACTATGTAACTCCTTAATTAATTGTAATTAATATTTGAGACACCCATAACAGGGAGGAATTGTAATGGAATATAGTAGTTTAAACCAATTATATCCTGTTTACGTCGGAATGGCCCCAACAACCCACAAGTTTGGGCCATTTAGAGTTGATTATACAACTGCTTACCTTTGAACGGCCTGTCGGACTACGAGTAAACTTTGGTTTGTTTGAGATACGGGAGTTTGAATGTTGGGCTATAAATAATGTAGATGTAAGTTTGTTTGTTTGATGCGTTGCTATGTTAAATGAGTAGCCCAGTCAAGTTACGGGTCTTAGTATGTAGGACCCGGACATAATTATAATTATAATTACATCAATATAAAATTGTGTTTGGTATAATTTGCTGACGTAAAATTAATACTTAATGAAATTAAACAGTCTGGGACATAGAAAAAGCAGTTATTCTTGAAACGTAACACATTACCCTCGCGGACGAGTCACTGCCGTGCTTACGATCATCATCTGGACTCTAACTTAGCCCAAATAGAGACGATATTGCAAAATATAAAATTTGAGTCTTTTCCGGATACACCTATTGTTTAATTATTGTATATTAATATAAAAAGTTGGTTCTACAAATATATACCGAAAAAAAGTCCTACTTTGAATTATTTCCGGGTCAAACGCTAAAATGCCTGGGCTAAAGAAGTAGGCAATCATTTGAGCAGAATAAGTTACTTTTACAAAGTTTTTTTTACACCATGGCAGAGGATTTTCTTATGCTACTGAAAACAAAGCGAGCAAGTCGCTTGTGTGGTGGTAAAAGTCACATCTTCCCATAGCATTGCCATTTTTTTTAAAACTTTACGCTATAAATATGAAAAAACTAAATTTAGGCTCTGACAATTTAAAATGCTCGTTCTATCTATCTATATATATAAAACTTAACCCCTATTTCTCCTGGTCACGCTGTAACTTGAGAAAGGCTGGACCGATTTTGATGTTTTTTTTTTGTTGTGTTCGTAATTGTGAGGACAAGGTATGTATGAAGAGTTTAGGGAGGCCGAAAGCTGAGAGAAAAAAAAGAAGAACCGATCTTCGAGGGCATCATCTAGTATAGTAGAAAAGCTGTAAATTTTACTAAAATAAGAGAAAAGCCCGTTATCATTTCAGGATCGGCTATAAATATGTATTTATTATTATTTATTTATTAATTAGTGCGATAAGTAACCAATTATGAGTGGTTCTCGGGTTTCTCTGGGGAGCGGGTGCCGCGATAAATTTCAATTTTGCAAAGGGTTTCGTTCCCCTGCTAAGTATGATAAATTAATTGAATTGAGAGATTATTGTGGTTGAACACTGTGACGGGGATATTTTTATTTGTTTTATGCACTTGACTCTTTGTTCTGAGATTTTTTTAAGTCCGTATTCTAGAGATTATAACAAAGATTATGTTATATACCCGCACAAATATTATACTGGTTTCAGCACAGAAGAGGAATTTTTTTTATTTACTTCTTCTCTTCTGTGGGTTTCAGAGCCATTTTGGAAGCAGCTTTCACGTATTCTTTCCAAAAGTCCAAATTAAAACTGGTAAGTTTCAATTGATCCAACTCTCAACATTCAACATCTGACATCACCGACAACAACCAAAGTCATGTTGTTGTTCATTCAACATTCTACTCAATATATTGGCATTGCAAAGTCAAAAGTTGCAGAGCAATTCATTGAATTTAAGCTAAGGTATTACTGAAAGGTGTGGCAATATTGAAGGAATGTATGTACTCATCATTATAAATACTTTTTACTAAACATAAACTTATCATAATATACAGGATTATAAGGAAAGGGTACGCTTAGCCGAAAGGGGCTTATAGTACTCATGATTCTTAACAACTTTTACTATGGGGCCAACCATGACATCGCGAGAAATATATCAGCTGTGTCATAGAAAAATATTAATGACACTCGACAAAATGTATGATACAGCTGTTTATTTTTCGCGATTTCTGGTTTGGTCCAATACTAAAAATTGTTCATAATGATGAGTAATATGAGCCCTTTTCGGGTTAGCATAGCCTTTCCTTTTAACCCTGTGTACACTTTTAACCCTGTGTACACTACTATTCAACATCATCAGCTGGATGACGGCTACTGCTGGACCTAGGCTTTCCACTACATCACACATAAAGCAGACAAATATAGCTTCCCCAAAAATAAACAAATCTTTCCAAATAACTCCCCGAACGCTGGCTATAAAAATAAATAGCACACGTCCAATGTCCCACATAGAAACTTTATTTGTTATGTCGCTGATATGCCATCGCAAAAGCTTCCAGGCCGTTCCGCTGCCGATAAACACAGAGTAAACAATATGCGGAATAACTGCTTCCAAGATCGGAAACTAACATTGCCGTCAATTCTGTTGATCCATTGAACTAAACCAATCTGTCAATCAGTGAGGCGTTTTCAAAAAAAAATAAAAAATAGTTTTACAATCCTTACTAGATGGCGTAATTATAGTCATAGAACTTTTCCTGTCATTGTTAATTCTGTCAAAAGATTTATTGTTTTTTTTTTTAATCTTAAATTTTGGCTCCACAGGTTGTGCATTTGCCAGAGTCAAATATTGTAATAATTCAAATGAAGTCAAATATTTGTTTTCTTTGTAGTTTTAGTTTATTTATTTAGGTTTAGATTATAATATAGTTTATATAATATTTTTAAGTTTTTAGTTTTTGGCTAAATACACACGTGGAGCCAAAAAAAACGAGAAAAAAAGGCACACATACATTTTTTTTGTCTTTCATGTCTTGACAGTGACAGAAAAAGTTCCAATTACATCTAACGCCATCTATTGTGTACTTTTATTACTAGGTATTTTTTTTTTAGAAAAGTTGTAAGCAAAAACAGTTGAACGCGCGCGGTCACCGCGTTGTCCACGGACTTTACTACGGATCTAAAATGGACCTTATGTTGCATAGTATAACTCTGTTATTCATAGTACTATTATCATACCGTTATGTCGTAATTAATATAGCACTAATATTAAAAATGCGTTTTATTTTTTATTTTGTTAGGGTGAAAGCTTTTTTTGTACATTTTCTATTCAGTGCCGTCACATAATATCAATATGGCATCTGAGAATTCGTAGAAAGATCGCCTTTTTATACGGAAAACAGTTTTTGATTTAGCTTACGGTTACGTTGATGGTAACTGACAAATATGCCAGGACATGGAGTTGGTATTTTGGACTTGACGTTAGTGTCACTGCAACTATTAAGGCAATTACTGGGCATACAGAGACTTAACATCTTAAATCTCAGGGTGACAAGCGCAGTGTATAGCCGCGCATAGTTTTGAACTGTTGAAGTTCAAAATCCTGGGTGGCAATGAATTATTATGGGCAAGCGTGAAGCTTAACATGCAGGTGAGCGACTTTCTCCTCTCGTCACCGAGTAAGAAAACGATTAAAGCACCATCATCTCACCATCTAGGTTAACTTTAAACTACAGTCATAACTGCAGTTAAAACTCCCGTCAAGCAAAAAAATGTGTTGCACCATTTTAAATATAGTCAAAATGATGGACAACATTTGACGATTAAAAATATGTCAGTTCATTAAAAAAAATTGAAGAAAGTTTAGTTTTTATGTCTATTTATGTCGTTTATATATTTATTAATTGGACTACCAAATGGCTGAACCGATCTCAATAAAATGCAAAGCAATCATGACAAAGTGTGTGTTATGACGACAGACACAATATTATAATATTTTACATTTATTCCGAGACTAATTGGGAAAATTAAAGTTACGGGTAAAAGTGCAGGGCATAACTAGTAACACAATATTTGACCGAGCGACGCGAAGGTCTCAGAGTTAACTGGGATAAATCGGCATTTGTATATATGTTTGTATGTTTGTGTGTATATTTGTCCGATGATAACTTGCGAACCGTTAATCCGATCTTCATGAAATTTTGTAGGC
This sequence comes from Apocheima hispidaria, assembly GCA_947579745.1. NCBI lineage: Eukaryota > Metazoa > Arthropoda > Insecta > Lepidoptera > Geometridae > Apocheima > Apocheima hispidaria. The sequence goes on from OX388159.1 coordinate 13,315,668, forward strand.
AAGTAGTTCATTTCAATAAAAAAATTAAGTTCGAATATGAGTTGAATCGGACCAGGGGTTGTGAAGATATAGGGGTCGCGATGTCTCAGTTCGCCGCGAACTGAGTTTAGTTTTAAAATCTAGTTTGTTTAAAACTCCTTAACCCGGTAGTGTGAAAGCTTGCAAGTCATAACTCGTTACGTGCCACGGCCTTGCACAAAGTGCACGGAAATTAAATATTTACAACGAACAGCGCGGCGGTTCAAATGTTTCAAATTTTCACAGTACAAGTTTTTTGAAGTAAGAACGAGTGCCTCGGAACTTCAAATAAGTCGTACACTGTTGGTTGATTTGACTACCGAATCCTATTTTATTTAAACTTGAACTATGGGGTGTTACTTTAATTTGCTAGGGGGCGTAACGCAAAACAAACAAAACTTCCGAAAGCTAGCAAAAGGAGTTTTAGTTTGAAAACGAAAAACCAATTTAAAAAAAAGTTGGTGAAAAATTACCTATCATGAAAGAACTATCCCTGTATATGATCTAACAAAAGGTCAAGTTGCTCAAGTTATACCAAAGTAATATACAGTGAAAGGATCAAATGAAACGTAATCACTTTATTTAAGAAAATATTTTCACCAGAATAAAATGGCAAAAAACCTCAAATAAAGTTGTTCAGAATCGTAATTGCAACACTTGTCTGGTAGTTTGCACTAGCACTTCACAATAGTCACAATCAAAACGTTGACTATCTGATTTTTATGGTTTCTCCTGACATCTAAGTTAACCATATACCAGTATCATAATATCGTCACATATCAATAAAAAAAAAATAACTAAAAAAAATATTGCGAAAAATACTTTTAATAGTATACTTAGCGTCTGCTGTATACTTACTATGATTTGCTAAGATGTAGGGGGAAAAAAAACCGAACTTTCGAAATTCTTGGACATAAACCTCCTTATTAATAAACGTCGATAAACCTTGGAGCAAATACTCAGTCTTCTGTCTTTTTCAAACAAGTTCTAATTTCGAAAAGAGCGTTAAGGACTAAACAACTTTTAACTAATCCAAGGGCACTACTCGTTTATTAATACGGGGGAAAGAGATAGAACATTGAGTGACAAGCGCAATGCAAAGACACGGCTCATTTTGAACTGAGTATACATAAATACAAGGTAAAAAACAAACCATTTGATCCTTATTCTAATAATTGTACAGGACGCGACGTTGCAGCGGAAAGACACTACAGTTATTTTAGACACATTTTGAAAATGAACTTCCGCAAAGTCACGCTTGAAACAATCAACTACAAGTTGACATTTAAAATTCTAGATTACAATGAACCGTTATCGGCAAGCGTAGAGCAAGCGTCAAGTATCCCATCAGACAAGCCACTTGCTTGTTTCGTCACAAAGCAGTCATATAGAAATACCACCTTTCTGCGGTCCAACCGGTGGTGTATAAGCCACATGGCTTATACACCACAGTCAATGATTAAGAGAATCTGTGAAGAATAGTACCAAAAATAATGTCGATCCAACGAATTGGCATGGCGGCGCACACACACACACTTTCGCATAGTGAAGACATTTCCAGTAGATGGTAGCTTCTAGGCCATTCTATGCTTTGAATCAATGTAGTTATTTCGAACTAGTAAACTCAAATCAACATGAGACTATCAACATTAAATTACACTCACGTGTTTTGTAATTTATTTTGAGAATTTTCTGTAGCAAACATTGTAACTCGATTTAGTTCTGCAGAGAATTAATTTTATTAGACATTTTTGACAATCGAGCCTATAGTCATTTTGATCCTTTCTCTGTCTTAAAAATTTGTTCCAAATATATATTATTTTCGTGTAGCTTAAGTACCTTAAGTTAATACCTTAAGTTCCAGAAAAACAAAAAAAAACAGAATTACACTAATAATATAAATGCGAAAGTTCGTATGTAAGTATGTAAGTGTGTTTGTTCCCGTTTAACTCTGTAACGGCTGAACGGATTTGAAATTTGGTACGGAGGAACCTTAACTCTGGATTAACACATTGGCTACTTTTTATCTCGAAAACATATTCGCTTTCTGTACACACAAACTTTCGCATTAATAATATTAGTGTGATTTGTTAGTTTTTACCGCCAGCGCCTTTGATGCTGGCCGGTAGAATAAAAAGATTTGTTTAATTTCTATTTACGTTGCCCTTGATTGTGTTTTGTTTTCTCTCTCTTATAATAATTTCTGGAACAGTACTTTTTTTTTTGGTTAGTGAACATTTTCGTTTTACCCGACTGCCCGAGAAGGGCAGTAATGTTTTTGGGGTGTATGTGAGTATGTAAGTATGTTAGTGTGTTTCATAGCCTAAATGGCTTGACCGATTTTGACAAGCAAGGTTGTCGTTGGTTTCAGCTTTACGTTCGGTGTGTCATAGGCTAATTTTGCAATCGGGTATATTGTTTTTCTTTTACTCGTTAGTATATCTAAATATTGTGCTGTATATACAATTACTAGCTGTTACTTGCGACATCGTTTGCGTCGCGTGGACCAACAAAAATAAAGTAGCTTATTTCCAATCCTTAAGCTATAAATATGCAAAAATTCAGATCGATCCGTTCAGCCGTGAAAACGCGACAAACACCTAGATAGAGAGAGACAGAGAGACAGATAAACAGAGAGACAGAGTTACTTTGGCATTCATAATATTAGTTAGGATTAGGATAATATTTTACTTGAGATACGATTTTAGCGCCCTTTAAAATGTCCCCGTAAAATCTGTCTTGTAAGACTGATTTCGTTACAGCTATCTCTTTTATTCTCCTAATTTTCACATCTTCTTTCGTACTCTTTGGCGAAACTTGTTTGCTAGCTTACAATGAGTTGTAAACAGACTGCCGCGGAGCCGAATTTAAACCGCCATTTTGAAGGTAACAAATCTTAAGTAAAATCTACAATCTTAAAGTAAAACCTATCAAAAGGAAAATATGATAGTTATTACATTAAAGTTATAGTTAATTTAACTATAACAGTAATTTTAACTGGGATTTTGGTCCAATCCAGACTAAGTCAAAGTGGGATAAGATAAGCGGATAAAGTACGTAGCATTTTTTTGAAATTGAACTCCGGCAAAGCGTTTGATAAATTTCGATCACCATTGATTAATTGGGATTGTTAATATTTTTTTGCTTATTTCATGCCCTTTTATAAAACACAAACTTTTGTTTTCCCGAGGTAGTTATTTTATTTATTTATTGAGATATTCCAAAAGTGAACATATTTTACATTCTATTTCGATAAAATGTATATTTGACCACCTCTGAAGTATATTTCATTTTTACTAAAATAATCTAAACTTAAATGTACAAACTAAAACTATAAACTATACTAAACTAAATAAGTACTTAAATAAATTAAATCTAAAATATCTACAAATAAAAAACGGCATTTAGGTCGCTGTCTGCGGGTAAGGTGCCCAAAAAGCTGGCGACATTACCCCGTTGAATTGCCAAGCTCACCCTTTGACCGAGGTAAGCGCCAGCTCTTTGGTTAAAAGCGTCGTCAACGTGGTAAGCGTCAGCTCTCTCTTTTACATTCTTATAATATATTTCTACGTGAGTGGGTACATGGAACTGATATGATCACCCTTTATAGGCATATAAAACATTCGCCATAAATAGTGATTAGACAGGGAAATAAATAATGTAAACTATAATATAAACGGAATGTTAGTTAGTACATATAACATTTTCTATGATAAAACATCATAATCAAAACATTATTTGTCTCTGGTTAGTATTTTTTGAATAATTTAAAATTAATTTACTTATCTCTAATATTTCATTACTCACTTCAGGGTGATGTCCCGTTGCCGTCCCGTTCACGCCAGCTAAGTTCCTCGGTCGTTTGATATTCCACCGTACTTTCAGCCATAATGATTTTATAGGCCTTCGGTAACCAGTCTTCGAGATGACTTTATGATAAGCATCAACTTTATATTCGAGCGGCATCTCGGATGATTGAACGTATCGTTTAATGATTTTATAGAAGGCCACAAATCGTACGATTTAAGTATCGTAATATACCAAGATGAAATTACAATTTCCATTATTTTTTTTCAAAAATATTTGGTTTTTGTACTGAAGGAATTGCCTAAATGAATGAAGTATGATTATGAAAATTATTTACTTTATCACAGACCTTATACATACTCTGTGTATATTTGAAGATTCAGAAAATATTTTTTACTAGCTGTTCCCCGCGACTTCGTTCGCAACAACCTACAATAAAAAAGTTAGCCTATGTCCGTCTCCTACCCTTAAGTTATATCTATGCAAAAATTCAGCTCGATCTGTTCAGCCGTTTATCCGCTATAACGCAACAAACACCCCGACAGAGAGAAAGATAGATATAGAGACAGAGCTACTTTAGAATTTATAATATAAGTTAGAATTATGATTGTTCCGCAAGTTACAGTTTTTTTTTAAGAACTTAATTCGTCTTGTTCAGTTAGAAAATTTCCAAATAATTATTTTTATCATTAATGTAGTGTTCACATTTAAGTATAACAGGCTTTTTAGTTAAGTTAAATTTACATTCTGATTTACAATAACTTCTCCAGAACAATGAAAATTCAAAACCTTTCTATTTTGTTTCATCCGAAAGCACAATCCTACTTTAACAATATTCGTAGCAATTATATAGGTCCAGTGATTTCAAACGAAAAAGGTAAAAATAATTCCCTATTTAATACTGTTCTCGATGCTTGATGTTTATTTAGCAAAGAGAGAGCTTGCAATGAATTATTCACGGGCCTTCGACGGGTACGCTGAAACCTGCCCTTAGCATGTGGCTCAAAGCAAGAAATATAAACGAGTCTCATTTGTAGACAATTATAGAAAACTAGCTCCTGCCCGCGGCTTCACCCGCGTTTTTCTGGGAATCAATAATCCATTGAGTTACTATGGAGGTTAATAATTATACTTATTACACAGAAACTATATATTTTGGCGGGATAAAAATAGCTTAAGTGTTAATCCATGCCATAAGCTACCCCGAAAACAAATTTCATCAAAATATGTACAGCCTTTACAAAACGAAACAAACATACTTTTACCAATTTTTTTTTATGCTATCAGGAGTTGATTTTGAAAAAACTGACTTTTTATTTTTCTTGTAAACTAAAAATAAAATAAAAAATTCTACATTATTTGATGTATGCATAAAAATTATTGCTGGCCCGAGTTATTTTGAAATTCGTATGATTTGATTTAATTTTGGTTAAAACGTGGTAAAGATCGTGTGAATACCAATTTAAATGTAGTAGACAACCGTGAGACAAACAGCATCGCTACCGCTTATGTCTTGCACCACCCATGCGGTGCTGAAATTAAATCTACCCTTAAGACCGTTCCCGCGAGCAGGCATTTAACCAATGTACTTACTAGTTGGCGTTTGTATACTCTTGTGCTATTACACTGGAAATGTAAGCACTTACTGAGAATACACAGTTGGAAACTTACATTGTGGAAGGTTACAGTAAACTTGGCTTAGGAGCTCGCTCCCCTAATTAAGTTTTATAAAAACTTTTTTAATATAAAATAACTTGTTATGAGAATGTCGGGCCATGCTTATTAGGGTTCCGTAGGCGCTTCGGACGTTTGAATTATTTATCCGTTTTTACCGCTTATCTCAAAAAGTCTTTATCACATGTAGCCCGAAATATTTTTTACAGAAAGTTTTTATTAAGACCTATCAACATGGAAGATAACAAGTTTCTGAGATGCATAGTTTAGATTGGGGGGGAGGGGGCTTTGTCGCCTTATATTTCTAAAGCGGTACATCTGATAGAGCAGACAAAACCGATAGCTATCGACCACAAATTGTATGACTTTACTGAGGTTATTAATGGTAAATTGTTTACTGAGGATAAAATTGCTTACTTTTATTTACATGTCATGTCGTGACGTAATAATTACTATAATTGAATGTTATTAACATTGTATAATGGTGTTAACAATTTATCATAATGGTATTCAATTAATGTCCTTTAATTAATTTGAACACTATTAACCTAGAGTGAGTTTTTTCAAATGCGTTTACTTATTTGTTGACGTTAACGTTGACTGCCCCGGTGGCTCAGTTGGTAGTGAACCTACCTTCCTTGTCTGGGGGCGTGGGTTCGATTCCCATCTAGGACAAACATTCATGTGATGGAAATTTGTGTTTGTTCTATGTCTGGGTGTTAGTATCTTATAAGTATGTATATAAAAAATATATATGTACGTAAATCAGTCTCTGGCAGCCATATTACAAGCTTTGCTTGGTTTGTGGTCAGATGACCGTGTGTGCAAAAATGTCCCAGATATTTATTTATTTAATTTGTATGAATTGAGAGCAGCGCCATCTGAGTCATCTAGATGGCGCTGCTATTATTTCATACAAATCATAGTTGACGTAAACGCGATCGAACAGGTAAACGCAATTACAAGAACTCGCACTCGACACTAGGTTTTTTAGATGAATTCACCAATAAATAACTTTGACAATCTCTTTCAAAATAATTTCAGAAAAACTAAAGCGCAGCGTTAAGATAACAATTGAATAAAACTTTTAGTGTTTGTTTTATTTTTCCAAATTGAGCTTTGTTTTATTGCTTGTGATAACGATAAGGCGGCCAATAACTTATTTCATAGATACTTAGACATTTTTATCTGTATAAACGACTAGGGTTGCAAGCACGCATATCTTTTGCAATAAATACAGATTTCATTTTATTCGTTTACATAAGTGCACCTAAAAATTATAGACACAACAGAAAAGCAAATCTAGTATTAAAAATGTAATTAATATTGTAATCCTAACTAATATTATAAATTCAAAGTAACTCTGTCTATCCGTCTATCTGTCGGATACGGACATAGTCTACTTTTTTTCTATGTCCATGCGAACGAAGTCGCGGGTAACAGCTAGTTTTTTTATAAATATATTAAAGCCAAAGTTACGCCTGAATCAATCAACTACATAAATATATTATTTATTGTTTATATTTACTACACAGTAGGTTTATGCACTGTTTTAGAATTTCGTGGTGATTTTACTATATCACTATTAGTACAAAACTATTAGTAAAATCATGGTAAGTATCCCGTGCGTACTGATAGTAATGTAGTAATTTTATGTACGTATTTTTTTTGTATGTACGTATGTTTTTTTTATGTACGTGTGTTTTATGTACCAACCGAATTTTTTCAGTATTATTGTCTGTCCATCCAAAGGTTGTCTGTAAGAAATCGCTTTAGGCGATAAGGCCGCCCATTATACTACCTTTTATAAATTGTTTATTTTTGCAATTTGGGTGTATAATAAAGTTATATTTTATTGTATTGTTCTTTAAAAATGACAAGGTAGGCATACTTAGGACAAACCTAAAACTAGTATAGTAGTGTAGCCTTATCGCTGAAAGTAATCTCTGCCAAGCAGCGAGTAGCAAAATAACGAGCAGGTGGTGTACAAAAAAATCTTTTCACAATAATAATTTCTATCAGACTTGATGTAATTTTAGCGGCGGTGACATCTTTGTTTCCGAGAGTTATATTCTCAAGGCAGTTCATGTTACTATCCTGAAACGCTGTAACATCCTTAAACAGCTAAGCGTATTTATCAAGGCTCCATCCATACTGTAATATAAATTCCCTGCTAGTCAAACATTTCTCTAATATTCAAGTTATTTCAGCAACGTTTGAATTATATCGACGCCGAGTAAATTTACACATACCTATTCTTGGAATAATAAACAAGAGACATGAAACGTTCGGAATTAAGGTGCAACGTTTCGCTCAGCGTGTCAAATTCAAATTCAAAATTTTCTAGAGTTTTTGGCAAATACAACTTAATTACTTATTTAATGCCCCGCAAGCGAAAGCGTAGGCAGACCTCCCACTAGGTGGACCGAAGACATTGTAAAAGTCGCGAGCAACTGGTGGATGCAAGTGGCACATTGTCGGCCGGTGTGGCGCTCTAAGGGGGGAGGCCTATGTTCAGCAGTGGACGTCTTCTGCCTGATAATATACAAATTTTTTGCTCTAATAAATAGGTTGTATCAAGAAATTATACCAACCAATAAATCAAGGTGAAAGCTAGTATAAGTACACTTCTCACTTAACCAAAAACAAAGATGAAAATCAGTTTATGGAGATTCGTAGCTAAACCAATATTATCTAGGTGATCATTTTAGCCGTAATTTCTTGATAAACGACATATTTATTGTCGCAAAATTCGATTTCATATACCCACAATGAGTAATTAAGTTGTAATTGACAAAAAACGCAAGCAAATTTGAATTTGCCGCGCTGAGTGAAACGTTTACCCTTAAATCGGATTCGATTGACTTTGTAAATCACGAAGAATACAATACAGACTAGGTAAACATGAAAAACTATCGAATTTCCGACACCTATTATTTTTTACTAGTTGTTACTCGCGACTTCGTTCGCGTGTGCATAAATAAAGTATCCTCCTTCAAACGTTGGTGACCTTTTGTAGGAACAATTAATGTCGTAATGCGGTATCTAGTGTGATCTGTGAGTCAAATATCATTATTTAAACCCCTTTCTGCCCTTACGTAGGCAAATAAGAACATTTACACATAGAAACTGTATCCTTCTTGCAGTCCGTCTTGCAGACTTCCGAGTGACTTGTCCTGTACATCGTTTGTCCAATGACATATTTCACTAGTACGTTGTAAGCGTATAGAACTACACTGAGCCCTGGCCCAGGCATCTTTAATAAACGCCTCAATTATTAACACTCACGAACTAGACTAGTTTAATACTACACAGTATGACTAGGTTGATGCCATCATCATCATCATCGTTCTCCTTGACGTATCCGTCAATGGCGATCGGTGTGGCTCACAAACCCAAATTTACTCTTAAAAGTTCTGTTGCACGGCGCACAATGCAACTAACCGTTCAGCTTGTATAAGTTTAAGAAGGCTTTACTTAACGGGTCTTAATGATAAGGCGTTTTGCATCCAGGGGCCTTATCCCGTAACTCTGGTGACAATGGTTATCGCGTGCCGTCCCACTCGCGCCAACTTACTCGTACCAAGCAAGCGAGCAGGATAGCAAACGAAGACCATCGCCACCAGAGTTACGGGAGGCCCCAGGTCTCGTAGATTGATGTAAGTACAGGTTGACAGACTGTAATTTATTAAGTGATGCAAGATCCTTTTTATCTCCATCACTCGAAAACGATATTTTTGCGTAGAATCAGCTCTATTTTGATCCCTTTTTTTTGCTAGTGGGAAATCTTCTCAAGATACTCGACTGCTTTGGGGTGCAGCCGGGTTATGTGGGATCATACCCACTAAACCCCCCCCCCCCCCCCGGTGGCCTGCCTTGGTGCTAGATCGAGGGTTCCGGGATCTCCAAGGGAACGCACCGGAGCCCTCAGCACCTCGTTACAGCTCCTCCCAGGACAGGTAGCAGCTGTCGTGAGACGTTTAAGCCCACAACAGCGTCCGCAACTCGACGTTGTTGTCCTCCCCGGGCTCGCTTTGATCTATTCTGATACCTAGTGAATATTATTTTTTTGTATTTAAAACGCTTCGTATTAGCATTTCCTCTTGAAACCTTCCATCGCAATGCTCCATAGCCATCTCGTTTTTAATTTTTTTGCTACACTTAGTAATTTGGGGAACCCTATAAGTTCGTCAAGCACTAAGTCTTCTGTCTTTTTCAATCGTGTTCTAATTTCGAAAGAGCAAAAGGGACTAAGCACTTGGTAACTATTCAAAGGGCACTCCACGTTTAATAATACTGTGTATAGGCAAAATGTTTCTTAGTGTTGTAAAGTTATAGCGCTCAGTTAGTCGCAAATTACTACTTTGTTTTGGGGCAAAAAGCACGCTTCTGCATTAATTTTAAATATCAGAACATTCTATTCATAGTGGTCAAGCCACTCAGTTTACAGCGTTCATCATACAAGCCCTGAGTAAGCTCCACGTCGGATATTGCTGACACCTTGTCGGCATTGTTTTGAATTTAATATAGAGGGTGCTACATTTATAAGGGTCCAGAGTTAAGCCCCCGTCCAATATGGAGAAAAATGCGACAATGCAAAGATTAAATTGCGAAGAATGGGATGAGTGAAAAGGGTTCGTTAGACAATGTTTCAGGGATTTTGGTCAGAATGCTGTAATGTGTTGTTTTGAAAAATATTATGTTTTTTTTTAAATTTACTTTTTACTCGGTGACGAGACGAGCAAGTCGCTCACCTGATTTTAAGCATGACGCTTGCCCATAACAGTTCAGTGCTACCTAGAATTTTGTACTTCAACAGTTCATAACTATGCGCGGAAATGCACTGCGCTCGTCACCCTGACATGTTAGATGTTAAATCACTGTATGCCCAGTAATTACGCTGGAAACATTGCCCTTCAATCCGGAACACAGTAATGCTTGCACACTACTGCTTGGCCGTTGAATAACTTGCAAAGGTGTGGTACTTCCCCAGGCAGACTCTGCAAGAGAGCCCTACCACCGCAAAAATGCATGTATGCGCAATTAAAGTACTATAATTCAATTTGCTCTGTTCCTTTATAAAAGTATTTTATGCGTAAAATCTTTGACCAAAGTAAAATGAATGGACGGGCCAAGTAAGAGAATTTTGAAGCCTTTAAAGTGAGCGCCAGCGCTCACCTTGCTTCAGTCGCTCTCAGTCTGTGGAAAGTGCGAGACATACGTTCGTATGCTTCCTTTGTCAACTTCTCGATGATAGAAGTGTCACGCGAGAAAAACGAGTTCAAGTACATCTTTGTATACATAAGACTGCACGTTGGTCATATCGAAGTAACAATCTACCCATAGTAAGTCTGAGTCTGACCTATACGAAACAACTAGTAGTTTCGTTACATTGCTCCCACTCGACAATTGTTGCGAGCAATCGCGCTAAAAGCCACGAGTGGCCGCGTCTGACTTGAGATATCTCATCACCTGACGTACTGACAGCAAAACAATAAAAAACTGTATGCCTAAACGGTAAAAAAGTTCTTAGTAAAGTAAAATATTATTTTTACTCTCATTAAAATTTTTATAATCATTAAATGTCACAAAATCCAATGTTTTTTTTTTTTAATTTTCTTACTTGGAAAAATAAATCTGAATATGTCTTTGATATGATGAAAATATGATAATTTAGACTATGAAAGGACCAATCTGTGATAAAAAAAAGGTTTCAAACAGAAATTAATATTATGTAAATTGGGTTACCACTATCAAAGAGCACACTTAAGTGCAAAATTTAGATTCTTAGCTCAAACAAAGTTATACCCACAGAATTCTCCTTATAAATTTATGTCTTTGGTTATACCCAAGTAAATCAGAAATAAGTTTTTTTTTTGTTTTAGATGGAACTCGACCTTTAAACTCATATCAAAGGAATACATTTATTTTATGTAAAACTCTTTTGTGTAAAATAGTGATTGTGAATATAATTACGTCCAGCTGGCATTTGGGCTGGAAATTTAATTATTATTTAACATCGCTAGATACTACTGACCAGCATTTCATCTTTTGGGAAACAGTATGGACTATGCAAGATTTATAAATTTCTTCCAATCACAAAAAAATATCTACAAATTCATAATGCGAGAGAGAGATCATGAGAAATCCTTGGTCAAAGTTGATTTATCTTGTGATTTATAAATAGCATTTTTGTCACGACATTTAAGACAGGGTCAGGGTCAGAATGGGTCAGGCGCAGCAGGTATTTAATTTTTTTATTGTTGTCGCTTTGTTCATAGTGCGTACGATAGAGAGAGTAGTGATTTTACCAATATGTTTGATGAAATTAGCGTTACAGGAGAAAACTGTTAACACCCCTTAAATCTTATCGATTTGTTTTGCATGTAAAGTAATGTAATGTACATTTTAATTCTCATTAGCGTAATTCTGTTCGGTGCTGATAAATGTTTTTTTATTTTGTCAATGGATTGTATACATAATACTAGGAGTTTTGGCGGGAACGTGAAGAACTCATGTCGCGTCATTCTATTATTTTCCAAAACTTGTGTTATAACGAATGTTAATGTATAAAAATGGTGGATTTTTATCCATTGAGTGTTCGTGAACGTGCACGAGTGTTGGTGAATACTATAATGTTGTGAAACGCGACTCTTCGTGTTGTTTCCAAAACTCCATAGAAACCTCTAGTAAAGTCTTCAACACTTTACTGGGGCGTGACGTGGACGTGACCGTGACTTACTTTGCTTGACTTAGACTATGACTGAGACTTATTCCCAAATGAAAAGTCTCACTTGTAATATTACAATACTTGACACTGGCTAAATACACAACGTGTGGAGCCAAAATATAAGGAGAAGAAATATATAATACTACGCTGACGTCAAAATCGGTTGACATTAATTTCGGGATGGAAAACAGTTGGTTATTTTTGTAAGGATAAGTAGGCGGTATACTGTAATGTTAAAATCGATAAAACTTATTTTGTCAACCGCTAATGACGATTGATAAAATACCGAACCTTTGTTTCAGCGAATCGCCCATTTATTTTGTTCTTGGTTTCGAAGTTATTTCGAAGTCGAATACTTGCACTGCTATGCTGGATGACTCGATCAAAAGATAGTCTGTGATAGTCTGTTCAGAAGTTTCTCGCAGTCTTGTTTCGTCTTTTGTAGTCTTGCTATGGCTTCTGCTCAAGTCTTTTGCTAATTGAGTTCAAGTTAACGCTTCACGATCCCCACTGGGATTCCCTGTGTTGGGGAAGCCGTGAAACTCGGAATACGACACGAACAACTAACACCCAGATCCAGAGCAGATATTTTAATTTATCACCCAATCATCTGCCTAGCCAGGAATCGACCCCGGAACTCAGGTTCAAAAGGCAGATGCACTACTAATTAAGCCAGCAGGCAATCTCGAAAATTCTCGTGAATTAGTGTCTATTTCGCCTCGTCTATCTTACAGCTGTGTCGCTAAAGTTTATGAAGAATACAATAGCCTAAAAAAAGGGAATTCACTAATATTGATGCTGTCCTACTCTGGCATGAGCTGCCTGCATCTATCAGGCAGGCCAAAGGACACTATCCACATTTCAACTCCACCCCAGACCAGCGACGCCTCACCTCACAAATGTGTGAATGAATAACGGAGTTATACTGCGCTGAATAAGGTCCATTTTAGATTTGTAGTAAAGTCCATGTCGAGTGGACAGCCTGGTGTCCGCTCGCGATCAAATGCGCTATCTCGCAGAATCACTTTTTTTTGTAGATATTTAGTGGCTTTGCATACAGAATGCGGTCCATTTATGCCGTGGCGGTTAAAAGGTTGATGAATATTATCATTCATAGTCCATACTACTTAAACGTCAAACTTATATCATGCCCCTTTTGTGAAGGGAGCTTACCCGTTATTATTAACTTCGGAACAATCGGGTCCCAGGAGTAGGTACGACCAAAAAGTTTGACGTCTCGTCCTCTCTATACCATTGTCAATTCCCATTACACGGACGGAATGCTTGAGTGTTGGTGCTGGAGGACTCTTCGTCAGTTTTGGGACTTTGGACTTAAGGTCAGTGGACCATGGAGTTAAAGGTTATATATAACTGTCTATGGCATTGTCATTGGAAATAGTTGAGCTTATTTTGTGAATATAAGAACCGGCTCGTTATTTTGTGTAGTAAGGGCTTTTGCGCCTTTTGTTACCATTTCGCGCCCTCTGATCACGATTTAAAATGAGTTTTGCACCCACTCACAACTCAACTCTTGATTTAAAGTTGTAAATCGCACATCATACTTGGGGAGAAAACGGGAAATTGTAGTTTTATCAATTAATTTAAAAAAAAAAAAAATTTTAAGCAACTCTCTGTTCCATAACTGTTCTGTGCCACCAACAACTTATAACGTAAACAGTTCAAAAAGAACAAAATCGTTGTATTTATAAATGTACAGAAATTGACGTCTCTAAGAACATTGTAATAAATTGAAAATAGTGGACTCTGAAAAAGATTTCTACTAGGTAACAATAATTTATGAAGCAGGCATTTTTTATTTTTCTCTGCATTTTCATTCGAAAATTAGACTATTAACGAGATTGCGTTTAAAGAAAAGTAGCCATTAAAGAAAACGCAGCCGTTTAATCACTCAAATTGTTCCCCAATGACTAACTGCCCTTTCCTCTCGACAAAATGTTTACTTTTCAGCCGCATTTTATCCATTTATTCGTCTCTTGGTGGAACAAAATAAACTTTTTTGTATCTTTTCATTGCCGCGGGTGCTTTCACGCGTGTTTAAATATCAAAGCGGCGTGATAAACTTGTCTTAATATAATCACAGACTACCATATAAGTACTAAATATAGAACAACCACTCCCCACTCCGCGGCCAATTCAAGATACCTCACACGGTCATTGCATATTAGACGTGTGAGGCATCCTTAACTGCATGGGATGCATTTACGTGTGTGCGTTCATATACAGACGTACGCTTGCGTGTGTAGGTGGTGCTAGCGTTAATATTGTTAGGATTATCTTAGGTGTGATATAACACAGGATTTCACGAATCACAATCATCACAATGACGTTTTTTGTACATTGTCTTGTTTAAGTTTCATGAAATTGTATTTGAAGATATTACCAAACCATTGCCCTCGAATCCGGAACACAGTAATGTTTGCACATAGCTGCTTGGCGGTTGAATAACTTGATAAGGTGTGATACTTCTCCAGCCGGGCTCTGCAAAAGGGTCCTTCTATTACAATATTCGGATATATCATATCGAGATAGTTATTTAAGGCTTATGTTTAACTGGTCACCAGTGGCAGTCCGACCACATCGTGGTCTGCGTCGTTTTTTAATGGCCGACCATGAGGTGGTCAATCGTCATATATTAATATAAATTATACCTAAAAAAATTGTCACATATTCAATTGAAGCAAATTACTCCAAACTAATCATTGTTAACTCAAAAATAGTAAATTACCAGCATAATTTAAAAACCAAAACTCGATCGATTCGCGCGTTGTTTGTCGTAGTTCAAACCACAGAAGAGGATGGTTTTGGTGGTCCATTAGATTTAATACCGTTAATGAGGCGATTTCCAAAAAAAAATAAAAAAATCTGGTAATAAAAGTACCCAATAGATGGCGTTAGATGTACCTTGAGGTTTTTCTGTCACTGTCAAGACATGAAAGATAAAAAAATGTACGTGTGCTTTTTTTTTCTCGTGTTTTTTGGCTCCACATATGTATTTAGACAATTTCAAGTACACTGGCTAAATACACTACGTGTGGAGCGAAAATTTACGATTTAAAAATAAACATAAAATATTTCGACAGAAATGACAATGAGAGGTAAAACGATAGGACTATTACGCCATCTAGTAAGTATTTTAGAACTTTTTTTTTTTGGAAAACGCCTCATGAAAGCTGCATAGTGATTTTCTGCTATCCCTACACCTGTGCCAGCGTCATTAGTCGTATTGTCGGCAGCTATCGACGTCTCGATTACTCAAGGAGCCGCATCCCTTGGCGTTACTTTCTACAATCTTTGACCTTCACTTGCTTAAAGCGTTGCTGGCTCTGTACAAGGTTAGGTTAGTTGTTGGTTAGACATTAGACATTCTTTATTAATAATTGTAAACATTACAGGTCAGCATAACATAATAAAATTATAGAAAATACGATACTTATCTTGCTAATGCGGTATTTTAATACCAAAGAACTCGTCCTAGTCATAAAACGCTTATGTGATAAGCCATTTAGTTAGTGGTTGGTTGGTTGGTTAGTTGGTTAGTTGTTGGTTAGGTTAGGTCGGAGTCGTCTGGCACCCATCGGCTGGCTTGGTCCCCGGGAAGGCGTTGCAGCCGCCATGTGTCCTGGCGTGTCGCGACGGGGGGAGGGTGCAGCACCCGATCCCAGAGAAGGACGGAGACGGACGGATGGTCCGGCGAAGGACGGCCGCGGCGGGTTCGCGGTTGTGTGCGAGAGCGTTCCCGCCACAAGCCGCGGAGGAGAGACACCGTGGAGTTTTAGTGTTTTAGTGTGTTGGATTCCCACATAACCGCACTGTCTCTTCGTGGCAGTGCGGTATACATGTGAATTTCTCCAAGGAAAAAGAAAAAAAAAAAGTTTGTGGTAGGGCCTTCTTACAGATTGCGCCTGGGGAAGTACCACTTTGCCAGTTATTCAACCGCCAAGGAGAATTGTGCAAACATTACTGTGTTCCAGATTGAAGGGCAATGTCCAGCGCAATTACTGGGTATAAAGAGATTTAACATCTTATATCTCATGGTGACGAGCGCAGTGCATTGCCGCGCAGGGTTTTGAACTGTTGAAGTTCAAAATTCTGGATTGCGCTGAATTGTTATGGGCACGCTTAACATCAAGTGAGCGACTTGTTAGTCTCGTCACCGAGAACCATAAAAAATAAAGGTCTGAAACTAGCCTTTCACTATACTTTGAGCCTTCTACACTTGAAAAGTTAATTCACTAGGTGGACCGACGACATGGTGAAAGTCGCGAGCAACCGGTCGATGCAAGATGCAAGTTGTCGGTCAGTGTGGCGGTCTAACGGGGAGTCCTTTGTTCAGTGGACGTCTTCCAGATGATGATGATGAATAACCTCGTATAATACAAATCAAAGAGCCAACCAAAGAGGTTCTAATTTGTAAATCAATATACTTGTACTTCACGTATTTTCTCGATTCTCTATATATTCAGAAAGGCGTTTTTCCTAGAGTGCTCAGGCAAACAAAGGGCCTCTCCGGCATTAGGGCGCATCTATTGAGTTAATAAAGTGAGATAAGCAAACAGCGCCCCTGGCGGGATCGCGCAGAATCAGATTCGAGAATGAGTAAATTGGTTGACGGGTCTGTTTTATTAGCAAGGGTTCTTTACGTTTATTGGACTATTATTTATTAGAAATATGCGATAAGAGAAAGATAGATAGAGATATACAGGCATAAATAGAGAGAAAGAGAGAGAGACGGGAGATGGAATGAAAAGAACAGGAGGAATAGATAATTTTGTAAAAGTATTTTTACTAGGACTTGTTGTAGTTTCTTCCTACGTTACGACTTATGGCTCGGTCAGGGATACGCGGAGCGTTGCGTGGCGCTTGCTGCGCCGCTTTGCGCGGACAAATCACACTAATATTGTAAATGCAAAAGTTTGTGTGTAAGTGTGCAAGTATGTAAGTAGGTAAGTGTGTTTGTTCCCGTTCAACTGTGAAACGGCTGAACAGATTTGCATGAAATTTGGATTGGAGGTAGGTTATTCCCTAGATTAACACATAAGCTTTTTATCACGAAACATTTAACCGTTCCTGTAGAATCGCGGGTGAAACCGCGAGGCGCAGCTAGTCAATTATAATTATGCTAATGTATGATAGTGTTCATGAAGAAGCGTGTTTATGCACGTTTTGTTTGATATCAAGCGGTACTCGCATTATAGCAGGCTGAGGCGCTGCAGCTACCGCCGTCGCGTCCCCTGCCGTCCTTTATTTCTTTCTTTCCGCTGCAGTCGCCGACATTCACCACGCGCCGCAAGACGCCCACAGCTTCATAAATGAGAGTACATAATTGCCATAATATTATGTTTTTCTCTGAGTATGCGATGCCGCGGAAAAATCCGCGAGCCCCGCTTACCACCTAACTCGCCGCCCCTCCGTAAACGAAGAATATGTGCAACGCACCACGCGCACTTAAATTAAATAGTTTAATAATATGTATGATTTACTATGTCTTCAAGACGATTTGGTCCTTTTTTTATGCTACCTTAGTAAATTGCTCGCCTGATGGTAAGCATCACGCTTGCACATCAGAGTTCAGTACCATCCTGAATTTTGAACTTCGTTCACTGCGGTCGTCATTCTCAGATATTAGACGCTGTATCTCTAAAAACCTCAATAATTTCGCTGCAAACATTGCCCTGCAATTTGAAACACAGTAGAAGATTTACACACTACTGCTTGGCGATTGAATAAATGGCAAAGGTGCGTGGTATCCCCAGGCGAGCTCTGTAATAGAATCCTACCACTACATGATAATTCAGGCAAATTTAGAAGTCATAAACTAAAGTTTATAAAATAAAACGACGAACAGTCTCGGGTCCCGGAAATTCGAAGATCTAGCTGCGCTAGAATAAACATGAATAATTGATTTAGACAGTATAATCTTATAAATAGAGTAACTCTCGAGTTTTATGACAGCCCAACTTGAGATCTCAGCAGTAAAGTTTCAAACCGTAGAAATGATAAGCGAAGAGCATTGTCATAACTTGGCGACAAGTTTGGGCATTCTTTGAAGAATTTGATATTATACTCGTTAGTGTTTGGGCTCCATTTGAGTAAGTAGGTACATTAGTACTTTCGTTGATTGATGAAAAGCCAAGACGGAACGAATACACTTAGCCATGTGAGTCCATTGTGTTACATACTGCATTTCAAAACACAGCCTACAAAAACAAATAGAAGCGCATTAAGCATGAAAGCTTTCCAGACAAGCTTTTATAAAATCCGTTATTGATACTGTAAACTGATCAAATTGACTCCAAACTCCATCAACCTACTGTTAGTTACAGAGGAGTTCCGTTTTGCACTTTTCGTATCCATCATAACTCAGCTCTCTGTCATAATATTGTATTGTCATCGGAACTTGAGAGGCATGCACAATTTCAAGTCAATTCATGGAGAGCTGCAGGTCTAGCATGCACACCGCTACAAAATCTTATCTACTCTTCATGTCGTGACAAATGAGACAAACGTATACGTTTGTCTCATTATTTATAAATAATCGTAGCCGTGTCCTGTTCTTGCAAAGTTCGGTTATAGCTGCAGAGGCTGTTAGAGACCAGCAGCTTCAAACAATATAACAAATATATTTGTCGTGGCGAGCATGCTAGCATTGCTGGTCTAAAATTGAGTTACAAGAATTGACCTTAACATACAGACATACAAACAAACATTGCAAATTAAATAAAAGCGTGTAAAAAGAGTTTTTAGCAGACATGAAAAAAAAACTTTATATTTATTTTTATTATTTAAGTATATATAGTTGTAGTTTGTATGTATTTTGCCTAGATAATAAAGACACTTGCCCGATTAAAAAAAAACTAAATCTATTAATTTCCATAATTTGTGTTCTTTTGAGTGTAAATGTGTAATACCAGTGGGTTACGTTTTCGTTAACTGGCAATAATGAGGCCAAATCATACAAAGTAGTCATTTCGTTTGCTTCCAATACTCCGTAGAATTTTGCTGTAAAGTATCCACCACTTTACTGAAGCGGCACCGGAACGGGACTGTGGCTGGAATTGTTGACTTAGTTTTGATTCAATATTGTAAAATATTACATTACTTCACCAGACTGAAATACAACAAGACTTCACAGTGGCTTGTATCTCTTAGACTGGTCTAGCTAGACCAATTTGAACAGGTATTGAATGATCAAGCTTACGACACGAGAAATCTTTCAGAGCACGAAAAATGCTTATTATTTTCTAAGCATAATCACCCCAAATAAATATACCGCACAGGAAACCAATAACCGCACGCAAACCCCAGAAAGATGGATAACAGTAGCGATAAAACATTTTATCGAGCATCCTAATACCTGCAAAGACAATCGCAATCTCAAATCTGAACGGAACGAAGCCCATTTGTTAGACGCACCCTGTTCGTAACGCTTATTCGCACATACCTATTTATGTGGTGGTGTAAGGCACAAACGTTCTGTCAGGCTGTATCTTAGAGACATGATGTGTATGAGCTAAATCGGTCAAGAGTTTGTCAAGATAATTACAAGGTCTTAAGGTCTCGTTTCGGGACATTTGAACTAAAGATTGAGATTGTGCAAATAGTTTTTCCTCGCGTGGTCTACTGCTCGCAAAGCAGAGCTATTTTATTACCGCTAGTCTCTAACACCTTGGTCCATCCCACAACAGACGCAGACCCTGAACAGAGCCATTCCTCAGTCGTTTGTTTTATCTCTAATATTGCCATTTTATCTTAAAACGACTTGACTGACTCGCTCGAAAGAGGCTTACTCGGTTTTATTATTTAGTCTCGGTTTTTACACCTATAAGATTCTGAATCCCCATAAAGCTTTGTCGGATATACACTTACGGTTCAAGAGAGAGAACTGAGTTCACGGAAAATAATTGTGCATGCCCCTGGATGGGTTATTTGAATAAAAGTTTTTGTGGAAAAATATATTTTTCTAGAGCTTTTATAAAATCTGTTATTGGTACTATACGCTGATCAAAATGAGTATAAACTCCATCAATGCACTGTTAGTTACAGAGGAGTTCCGTTTTCCATCTTCTTTCTCCATCATCACATCACCTCGATCCAACAATATTGTATTGTCATCAGAATTTGACAGGAATGAAAAATTTCAATTCAATTGAACAACCTAAAACTTTCTAAAATTCAAATTCAGTTTCAAGAATTGACCCAAAAAAAAAAATAACGTTGCAAGTTAAATAAAAGCTTGTAAAAAGTTTAATAATCCTTTCAGCTTCTATGATCGGTGGGATAGAGATGGGATCGAAGTGGGATCGAGGTGGGATCGAGGTGGGATCCAGATGGAATCGAGGTTCTAAACGAAAATTTCAACAAAATATTTCTGATGTCTAACAACACACAGTTTTTGAAAATTCTGACTATCTACAAAAACTTGCAAATGTGCGAGTGAGATAGCTAAACAAACAAAACACAAAATCAACATAAAAATACACAAAACACAGTTTGCCTTTAATTGAACGAGTGAGCGAACCGAACGAAGCATGTTTCAACTGGCAAAATTTGCTTTCATCTGTCAGTATGTTGGTACTCGCGTACAGGTCACATTATTCAACGAATCTTGATAAAAATTGGCCTAAACTTTAAAAAAAAACTTTAATACTCTTTCGTCTACTACTCTTTTTTGCCGTTTTGTTTTTGGTGTCAGTGGCTTGGATTAAATATAACAATCTACTCTAATAGGCTTCGTTTTTAAAATAATAGTTATATTAATCTAAAAAAAAAAAAACTTTGTCAAAATTTCAAAGCAAAAAATTGTGAAATCAACAAAAAAAAAACTACGAAATTGTAGAACCTGTTTATCAATTTTTCACGACATGTACGTGAGCACAGGCAGACAGACAGATAAAGCAAATGTTGCCAGAACAGAGCAATGAGTCAATAAAACAGAGACTTTCTTTCGCTTCGCTCACTCGCTCAAAAAAAATAGAAATCAGATAAAATATAGACGTAAGAAAGTGGCGTGTGTTCTATGGACAAGTAGACAGTATACTCTAATCTTAACAAGCTCCTGAAACTCAAATCATCCATCTCAATGCTCCATAAACGACTACGCAACTAACGTCCGATAGCCCGGGAATTCCAAAATCCTTGCTAATTAACTTTCTGCCCTTTTCTTAAGGACCCTCGCGTTCTAGAGCCATATTTTCACTTTTACTCCAAATTATTATTTACTGAGGCTCACGCCGTCTTTACAAGAAACTTCACAAGCAATAAAATAAAAATTCCCTCGACCTTATAACAGTGAGATAAAGTTCATTTTTCGGCAGTAGATGTACATTTTTCTTGATCTTTGTTTAGGGCTAATTTTAGCTGTTTTCTTTGACTAATTTAAAGTTATAGTATCAAATTGTATTTTAGGTTTATTTTATATTGCAGAGATGAACGTAACAGCTTTTACTTTTTGTTTATTGAACTAATGGACTCTATATTTTACTTTATTTCAAGTGAGGTACTACAATATAAAATCTAATAAGTACTCTAGAAATACCCATCTATTTTAAAATACTTTTTAAAACTTTTCTGAATCGAATCTCTTATAGAGTGCTACGGTATGGTCCATTTATGAACGAACAATATTTAATTTGCTGTAACATATAAACTATAACTACAAATTAACTATAATCTAAGAGATTACTTTTAGATAGTAGTTAGAATTTTTGACGAGATATTACAAGTATAAACCATGCGAAAGTTGTGGCGGATTGAATTTGTATGTTTGTGTGTATATTTGTCCGATGATAACTTGTGAACCGTTGATCAGATCTTAATGAAATTTTGTAGGCAAGTAGTTTATTTCAATACAATTTTTTAAGTTTGAATATGAGCTGAATCGGTCCAGGGGTTGTGAAGATATAGGGATCGCGAAGTGTCAGTTCGCCGCAAACTAGTATTTATTTGGGCTCAAATACCGCCTGCCAAGCGTGGAGATTATGGCAACTACGTTACCAATACGGGGGGAGGCTTCGTCAAGTAGTGAAGGTCTAAGAGGTGATAACAAAAAGAAGAAATATCTTCCTAAATTCGATCCATCGTACCGAAAATTTTGCATATTGGGACAGTAAATAATGATCAAAAGGGTACATCATTTGCGATTTCAAAGTACAATTTATACTAAAGACCTTACAAAGACCTACAAAGTCTTTGAACTGAATGCAGGATAGTAATCAAAGAACAGCAACAAAAGTCACGAGCATTATTCGTAGGTCGCAGGACGCTAAAATTTCACTATGAAAAGTGAAGTACTTTTGTTACATTCTATTTTAAACTAATACGGGAATATTTCATTTTAATAAAATCGGAATACCTATTCCCGATTAACTAAAATAAAATTAAAAATCGAAACTAAGTCAGTTTTCATAGTATAAGCGGCAAAACTTAAGGTTAAATTGAGTTAGTTATTCCGACTATAGTTTCAATTACACCCGGCGATCTTTTCAAGGAATGCTATTAAGCGGGACACGCTATCGCGCGATCTCGTCTTGCACTGGACAATACAATTCCACCCCACATAGCTCCAGTAGGTAGGGGTGATTAGTAAATTAAAACAAATACCCTGCGCGACAAGCAACACGGCGGAATGCCATCCGACGTTATTTATGAGGCCTCTGTATTACAACCCGAGGTAGTCCTTGAGATACCAAGCTGAATGGGACAAGATACCTTGAAAAAATGAAGGTTTGTGTCAGACGGTAATAAAAACTGTGGCGAGTTATAAGAAAACTCGTGTAGTTAGTAGTTCACACCGAACTGAGACCTCGCAATCTCTATAAGTCCTGTTGACCGATTTCGCTCATAATTTAATTAAAAGATTGTATTGAGATGATATCTGTCAACTCGCACTGGGCCAGCGTGGTGGTTGCGGCCTGGGTAGGCCGATATCTCAGCCCGTTTTTGTACGGCGGAACCCGTATGATACGCGTCAGAGACGCGCATTCCGTCTCTGCTCCGAAGAAAAGACGACTTGTATTTTTATCGCATCATGAGAGAAAGGCTTAAAGAGCAGACTCCACCGAAGCGGAGATGTGCGAAGCAGAGAAGAGAGGAGATGCTTAAGAGATAGGGTGTATCCTCCGAAACTGTGCGGAGATACGTACTGGCTTTTGTACCGAAGACGCGGGCTTATCCTCTAACTTTGAAACGACTTAACGTTCGTGATTCTGATTGCGAGAGCATGCCTTCCCACTCGTACCAACTTAGTAGCACTATGCGTGGTCCCGCTCGTGCACTATCACTATCGCTTTCAGAGTTACGGAATAAGCCCGCAGAGATGTGTACTGGCTAGACCGGAGCTGAGCTGCGGCCCTGTACTAACATCTTTGTTTTGTTCGTATATAAAGCAAGTAAATATAAAAAATCTCCTCTCTACTAAACTGTATCCACTGAACCTAAGCGGAGACGAGATATGTTAACGGAATCCTATTGGTTGCTTCTAGCATCCTCATTTCTCATCTCGTCTTCGCTTGGTGAAGTCTGGGCCTAAGTCTACGTCTGGTCTAGGTAACCATTGTTTAACCAAGCAGTAACCAAAGTTTTCTGGTATAACATCTAGTCGGTTAACTCAGCGATTTTCACAAGAATTCCTCAGGTCCGTACCCTAAATAGTTTCCATGCTATGTTCAAACCTATTCAACTATCAGATAAAAGTTTGACCTCGCCCGTCGAGTTAGTGGATATTAACGATCCGAAAGTACCGGGGACTGGTGACGATGTACTTATTGCAAGACAGAAGTTTGGCATAGGACAAGAAGTTGTAGAAGTTTTGCCGTAGTAGAACTTTTTGCAGAGTCCGCATAAGTACCATAAATTTGCCAGTTATTCAACCGCCAAGCACTAGAGTCCAAACATGACTGAGCAATGTACTCAGATAAATTACTGAGCAAAAGAGATTTCTCGTCTAATATCTAAGGGTGACTAGTGCAGTACTGCAGGGTTTTGAACTGTTTTGTGTGGCACTAAGCTGTTATGTGCAACAGTGACCGTAAAGTACAACCGGGCGAGTAAGTTGCTCGTTTCTTCACATGCACAAAAAAAGGTGAAAAATTTTTTTTCATTAGATGGTAAATTCAAATCTAAATCTATGATGTTGAAATTGAAAGATGGCTAGTACCTAATTTGCAGAAATTGTGTGGTGAACCTAACCTACCCTACGATAATCCAGTGTTTACTGGGACAAATCAGAATTTGTATGTATGTTGGTCTGTCTGTATGTTTGTATGTTTGTGTGTATATTTGTCCGATGATAACTTGCGAACCGTTGATCCGATCTTCACGAAATTTTGTAGGCAAGTAGTTCATTTCAATATAATTTTTAAGTTCGAATAAGAGCTGAATAGGTCTAGGGATTGTGAAGATATAGGGATCGCGAGGTCTCAGCTCGCCGCGAACTACTAGTATTTTGGTCATCGATGTATGTGAATTTCAAAAACACACAAATCACGCGGCCGCGGTGTCAGCGAACGCTTCAACGAGCGTAATGCTCGCGATGAATTATAAGAAGTTAAGTCACTGGCTGAAAGTACACCGCCGTCGTCACGCTATCAGCCGTATATCACGAAATAATGTACGTTAATGACACCATAAGAGTCCTCTAGTGTGTAATATAGAGCTATCACGTTGACTCGTGCTTAGCAAAGTAAGCAACGGGCAAGCAAGAACTCAAAAAAAAATAATTGTCATTCGCTGCACATTTGAAACTTATTAGGCTAATAGAACGATCACATTGGGCTCCTTCATTCTTGGCTTCATTCTTATACAATACAATATAACTTTAACAACCGGTAGGGACTCTGCAAGAGAGCCCTACCACTACTATTTACTATTTCATTTACTACGCGATTTAAATACTAAATAATATATAACGCCAGCATACACGCATACACTTTTAGCGAAACTAACAGAATTACAATTACTCCCTACAATTATTGTCCTATGCCCAGAGCTACAGCAACTGGATCAACCAAGAGTAAAATCGAATCTCGGTGTGAGACTATAAATCTTATCGTTGATTAATATAGTCGTTGCGGGGCGCATCCGGTCGTTTCGCGCTTGACCGAATCTGCTTAATGTACCGTTGGTGTACGTCTGTAATATTGTAGGTGAATTATCTCGCTTTGTGTAGGCCGAGAGATGGCCCTAGAATTTTGAACCCGCCTGAAGGCTACAAGGCGAGAGAGAGAAGAGAGACTTAGCATTATCCAGAGACCATTAAAGGTCTATAGATAATCCAAATATTTAAGCCCACTACCAGTCGGCAGCGTACCCAGCATACTGGTGGCATTACCACGCTGAATTGCAATGCATACGCGTTGAGCCAAATTATTTCTAATTTAAATCTAAATCTTACTATCATTCATACAAAAGTAACATGTGAGTAAAACTACATATCCATTAAGATTTGTGGCGTCGTAAAAGAAATTGCCAGAAAAAAAACTGAGATTTGTCCTACAAAGCGTTGAAACGTGATGATTAATTTATAAAATATTCAAATGTCGTGAATTATGGTAACATTAGGCAGAACAAAATGGTAAAACATATGATTTATTTAGATATGAGAGCATTGTTAAGCGCACCTGGTGATGTACGTGTACAGTTGAGTTGTTGTTGCTCTGCTCACAAAACTTTTAGGACGGTTTTCACGATCGCTTTCTTAATGTTCAATTAAAAAGTTTTATTAAATTATAACGAAAGCTGACTGCGAGTTGGGGCACGATGTCCTGGACGAAGTGACGAACATATTGCATTTTAAAACAAGTGAAAGCGCCCAGGTGGTTCGTGACTTTCATCGCAAAGGCACATCAATAATGACAGATGAAACCTCTTACTTAGACAGTTCATTTTTGATGAAGCATCGAAAATTAAAGCAAAAATTAACAGTCTCATTCCACCTATAAACTACAATTCGTTTTTGTAAGTAAGACAATACAGTAAATGAAAGTCCCTCATCACCGCACTGTCTCCCCGTTGCAGTGCGGCATGCCTGCGCATTTCTCCATGAGAAAAAATAAAATAAAAGGTAGGGTTGTAACTGAGTATGCATATGTGTCACCTCTCAGATACTCAAGGCCTTGTAGGAGTCAGGGTTCCCTGACCAGGAGATATCGACCAGGACTTATTCAAACAAAAAAATTCTTAAAACTCAAAACAAATCTTACTCTTTAAAAACTTACTTGTCCGTCATACCTCACCCTCACCCTCTCTCCCTGATTAGCAAACGATCAGACTAAATCAAAAATCCACTCGAGGCCAATTTTCGAAAGAAAAAACCGATCAGCAGTCAGTCGACGTTGTTCAATCATTGTCGATCGTTATCACTTAGAGACCGATGAGCTGATGCAATGATTTCCCAGAAGACAGGGCTTAGGTAAAACGGTTGTTGTAGCGCGACTCGGGCGATTGTATCGCGTGAAATCTGCTATTCCATACATTTTATCGAGTGACATTTACATTTTTCTATGGAACATCAGATATTTTTTTCTTGATTTCAGGGTTGGTCCCATAGTAAAAGTTGTTCATAATAATGAGTACTATTAGCCCTTTTAGGGCGGTCACTTGCTGATGGGCGACATTGTATTTATACTACTGGTTAGACGACGGATATTATTGTACTAATCATTATGAACAACCACCAGGTCCACCACCACCATCAGTAATGGTAGGGCTCTTCTGCAGAGTCCGCTTTAGGAAGTACCACACCTTTGCCAGTTATTCAACCCAAAAGCAGCAGTGTGCAAACTTTACGGTGTACCGGATTGAAGGGAATTGTTTCCAGCGTAATTACTGAGCACAACGAGATTTAACATCTAATAATATCTATAATTACTGACGAGCGCAGTGCATTACCGCGCATGGTTTGGTTTTGAAGTTCAAAACTATAGGTGGCACTGAATTGTCATGGGCAAGCGTGACGCTTAATATCAGGTGAGCGACTTGCTCGTCTCGTCACCAATTTCAACAAAAAAATATATATATAACCACCAACCACCACAACTTGCCAATCAAACCACCAATTAAGGGACATCCTAACATCTAACTAAAACCTAACAATTAAATGTGCCATATCTTTTTTGATGGGGTGAATGAAATGTTTCAACCACACGCAAACTAAGAGGTGTTCTATGTTTTATGTATGCATCTGTGTATCTGTCTGTGGTATCAAAGCTCGTTCTTGGTAGGTTCATGTATGGTCAAATGTATGGTTTAGTAAAAGTCCCTTAAAGTTCCTTAAAATCAAATCAAATCATTTAAATCGAGCTCAAGCGCTCTGTTCAAAACAGTAACGCTACAGGGTACGCCTACTGTCCTCCTCTCTACTATGCGACTGAAACAACAATCTGAGATAGTACGTGACTCAAATCTTTTGTATTGGGCTTTGAGTCTATACTGCGATCTTGGAGGATGATTGACTTCGGCTCTAGACTTTTACTTTTGAAGAAGTCGGCGTTTGACTATAACTCGGTTGCATGCGTCATTTTCACGGATATGTTGATTTACACAGTTTTGAGCTTGTTTACTACACCCGTAACAAACAAACAAACAAGATATAACATAAACAGGGGCCATTATCTCCGCGCTTGACAGGCGGCTTGGGGATCGTAGAACTACCCCAGTCAATTTAGCGCTTGAACCGGAAGTAACTGATAACAGTTTTTTTTCTGTACATAATTGTAGAAAATCAAAATCGGTCAAGCCTTTCTGAAGCTATAGCGTGATCAGGAAATATAGGGGTTCATTTTTATATATATATATTATCTGATACCTATCATATAATCTATATATATAAAAATGAACCCCTATATAAAAATGCTTCAGAAAGGCTTGACCGATTTTGATGATTTCTTTTTTGTTGTGTTCGTAATTGTGAAGACATGGTTTGTATGAAGAGTTCAGCGAGGCCAAAGACCGAGGTTTGCGGGCATCAGCTGGCATACAATAAACTAAATGCGTATCCGGATCAGACTAAAATTTTACATTTTGCAATATCGTCTCTATTTCCGCTATATTAGAGTCTATTTCAGATGACGATCGTCAGCACGGCGGTAAGTTTTCGGCGACGATAATGTATTATGGCTTAATTTTAAATGCTTTTGCTATTTGCTTTTCCATACCACCAGAATGTTTTAATAAAAAAAAACAGAATGTTTTATTTAATTTAATACTGATTCTGAAAATTATAGCTTCTCAGAGTTTGCAAGCTGAAGTGTCAATGGGCAGGCCACATCACTCGAGGAACAGATAACTGATGGGGAAGAAAAATTCTTGAGTGGCGACCATGAACTGGAAGACGAAGCGTAGGAAGGCCTCCCACTAGGCGGACCGACGACATTATGAAAGTCGCGGGCTACAGGTGGATGCAAGTGGCACATTGTCGGTCATTGTGGCGGTCTAAGGGGGAGGCCTATGTTCAGCAGTGGACGTCTTCTGGCTGATAATGTAATGTAATACTGATTCTACATCAGCAATTTATACCAATTATACCAAACACAATTTTATATTTATGTGATGAATTATGTCCGAGTCCTTCTTACTATTTCCCGTAACTTGACTGGCCTAAACGGGCACTGTTTACTAAGAGGACGCTGCAGTCCGTTCGCCCGTGCCATCGCAGATTACGGGCACGCCCGCGTAAAAATGCAAAAAATGAGCTCTTTAAATTCGTGAATTCTGCACTTTATCTTAAATAATTCCAGATAGAAATCAAGCAACATTTTAGTCTCGAAATAATGAATATCCTCGAAACCCTAGACTATAAATTCACGACGCCAACTACCATTTACGCTAACTACTTATCACCAATTGATGTCTTAATTAAGACCTATTTTCTTTGTACCTCCCAAGTAATCCAGTGCCTTCAATATTCAGTAATTTGTATTTATTAGTCCATGAATATCTTACTAGATTTTAGCATTTTAGCCTAAAAGCAATTTACATAGAGAAAATAATAACAATATTACAAATTTTGAAAACAGTTTATTTAATAAAAATGTGAATTTACAGCTGATCAGATGTAAAGATGAATAACATAATGTACAAAAAGTTTTAACATAATATTAATAGAAATTGTAAAAATTAAACTTTGCTTTGGTATAAAAAGTTCGCCGCGTCGAGTGACTGCTTCGCTTTTGAAGTGATCGTCTGAAAATATATAAAATATAATATTAATAATGTTTAGTAAGTAAAACACGTTTGTATATACAGGGTAACCAAAGAAAATCTGCAACAGAAGAATAACAATCTCATACAAAAAAGGTATCCACAAAAAATCTGCTTATAACTAGATGGCGCTTACGTATTTAGTCAGCTAATGTCCAAACAGCTATAAAAGCCGATGAAAATATGGTTAATATAGAAACATAGTATAAGTATATCTGCTATCTACTATTTAAGGCTTAGTTCCAATTAGATTACAGTATACAACGTAAAAAATATATTCCCAAAAATAAAGTTTTCATCGCCATCTCTACTGATATTATTGTGACGATAATGTCGCAGATTAAAGCACTAGCGATATCTTACGTCCTTATAAGTACTACAATCGACGCATCTTTCTATGGACATTAGCACTCTTAGTATAGTTTCTCTATGTTGGTAACTAACGCAAAGCCTTTTGTAGACATGGTCCACATCATACATAAATAACAGCTTTTGTTCCATGACTATTATTAATTCATATTTTTACTAGGATATAATTATAGGATATACAGACAGACAGGCACAGGCGACTTTATTTTATAATAGTAAAGAAGAAGAACAGAACAACGAAAATTAGGCAACGGTATATGGTATATAATCGTGCAGCTCACATGCAAATTTGCATTTTATTATGTTTCCAAAAATCCTGAATCTCAAGTCAACTTGACTAAGCATTCTCACCTTAAAACACTTGGACTCTATGGTTCTCCCTATCGCAGACAATGATGTTGCCACCCGACATGACTGCTATTCCCTCCAGCCCCTTAAACTCCCCGTCTCCAGAGCCCCAGGATCCGAAGGCGCGGAGGAAGGTGCCATCAGGGTGGAAGATCTGGATGCGGTTGTTTCCAGAATCAGCTACCACGATGTAGCCTTGGTCGTCTACGGCTACTCCCCTGGAAAAAAGTAAGTATATACATTACGAGTTTTCGAGAAATTAAAATAGTAAAAGGATGAAGAATGACTCGGGATTTTATCATAATTATCCATAGACTCCCCTATCCTACAGCTGGATTTAGGCCTCCCACTTGCTTTGACATCTACCTCGGTCCTGTGTTAATCTAGTCCAGGTTCGACAGGAGATAGTGTCGATAACGTCGACCCATCTCGCAGCTGGACGACCAATGTTCTGCCTACCTTACCTCAACCAGCCATCACTCTGTCACAACCTTATATTAATTGATTGGTTGATAATCAAATTTTAATATATCAAACTAAAATTATACGGTTAGATACAAAAGTAACTCTGTAATAATGCTTGTCTGTAACAATTCAGGACTAAATTACTAAACCGATTTTAGTGAAAGATTTGCATGCATCATAACGATAGATTGAAGATACTTTTTGCTCCAATAAATGCGAGAAAAAGCGGTATTGGTACAGCTGAAATAAGGACGTGAGGATCATTTCTGAAATGATCCTGACGTCCTACCAATACCGCTTTGTACATGTGCATTACACCTTAGATAGATAACTATGTATTGTTCACATCAGAAATAACATACAAATGACAAAAAAAACAACTTAAAACTAGTGTAACAACTGGCGGCCTTCATGACCTTATCCTACCATCCCCCTTTTACTACAGGAGAAGTAGAAAGACGCCGCACTACCATCCTCACACTGTTGATTTCCCTTGGATACGTACAAAACGTTTTGAAACAACGTTTTTAATCCGTGCAGCCAACGAGTCGAATAAACTGCCGGCTTCCTTGTTTCCTGAGATTTACATTCTAGAGTTTTGCAAGGTCAAGTGAATCTTTTAAGATATCTTTTAAGTCTGCGCGCTTCATCTTCGGCCACATCTTCGCTTACTTACAGGCGAGGCGGTAGTCAAGGCGCAGACATATACGAGTGGAAAAAAATTATGGGATAATCTCAAGATGGTCCGAAAAAAAGAATTTCACTACTAAAAAGCTATACTATACTATTAATGAGTGCCCTAAACAACATTTTGTTCATAGCGTAGTTGAAGCCGCGGGAGAAAGCAAGAAAGCAATCATAGTAAAACAAAATGGAAGAAAATTTTATGAACAGAAACAAGAAGAAGTGAAGTTCATTTCAACTTGTTCCTAATAAACTTTATTGTTTTCCAGATAGTGTAAAAACTTACGCTCCACAAATAAACAACAACCTTCTCAAGTCTGTGGTATTGAAGAACTACAATTTAAGTACACAACTTTCAAAAACTTGCGGTTGGCCTTTGAAAATTTAGAAACACAAAATCTATTGCAGAAGTTCAGTAAAAAAAAAAACATTTTCTTGGAATGAAGCGAGAAAAGACAAAATATTTATCTTTTTACTTCGAGATGCACGAAACTATAAAAATCTCGGTATTGAGTGGTATTCAGGTCAGATTTTATGACCAGAATTCGGTCAAGGTACATCTAAATTATGCATTATGTCTGGTGCTGTCATAAATAAAACATTGTTGTATTTTGTAGCACATTTCGTGAGAATAAGTAAATTAAAGCAATAAATAAATGACGCTTCACTATAAGCTACCCCATGGTTCCCCATTGCAAGTATGCCACACAAAGACACGGACAACTAGCACTCAGAACCGTAACAATTATATATAAATTCGTTATTCAAATATGTTCCCGGTCGGGAATTGAACTCGAGCCTCCTGCGCTTACGCTACTAGACAATTTTTTGAGTTCGGACATATAGGTAGCTAAACTACCCCCTTTTCGACTAAAATAACCGCATAGTCCAAACAAGGGTATAGATTCAGAAGTTAAATAAAATAGTACCATGTCAAACTAAGCCCAAAGCCATCATTTAAATAACCATTATCGAGAAACCCGTGTCAAAGTCATTACAACATGGTCCGATAACACAAACCATTTCTAGAGCGACCACTACGTAAATATCTGGTCTAAGTTCCAAGCTTAAGGGACAGTTAAACGATATTCGACGAGACCACAGTTTATGGAGCCATCGGTTATAAAGTTATGGGCAATGCCAAGTTTGTATGCGTATCTTTACACTTTTTACCCATGTCATAGTGAAAATTATTACAATTTTGTGAATATCAGTCGTTAATTTCAATGATATTATTGTGGCATAGTCCCAGAGTGTCAAAATGTACCTATATTTCAATGTACAATCTTGAAAAGCTACTCTTGAGTTTTTATGACGGAAATTTTCATGCGAATGGGAAGAAATGCAATTTCGAAATGATTTTTGGAGTTGTGGAGTCGTTATATTTTGAAAGCTTAAAATAGGAAAGGGCCGGGGTATCGTAAAAGTGTTGTAGACAAAATTTGCAATCCTGATGTAAAGCCCCTCAGGGCATCATAATTTGCAACCAGCGTTTGTCACGCTTAAGTTGGTTTTGAGCAAGATAATAATAACGTGGTTTCAATATTTCAGGGGATTTTAACTGAAGCGTTCGATTTTCTTTATCGGTGCGTGAGACGAGGATTTTACCTGTGGAACACCGATTGAGTTCATTTGGGTGGTCCATAGGCTAATATGTTTTCCCATGTACCACCAAAGTGGAAGTAGCAGGTCCATAAAAAATGTTTTTCAGTCATGGTCTAACTTTATACTTCATAATAATCTAATGCAGCTGTCGATCCCTGAGTGGATTGATTGATTGGTAGCATTTTCTAGGGATCTAGACCTTCTTTAAAACGGTGCACCAGCAGACTAAAATAAATTCTAACCTTGGGAATTTGAACTGGCCATCCTCAGAACCTTCCTCTCCGAATGAGGACAGCACTCGCCCGTTCACGTCGAACACCTGGATCCTGTGGTTGTTGGAGTCGGATACCAGGACGCGGTTGGTGCTGGAAACGGCTATGTAGTGGGGATGCTCAAGCTGACCCAGTTTTGAGCCGAAAGAGCCAAATTTGCCCACAAACGTGCCGTCGGATTGGAACACCTGGGAATTATTTTTTTCTATTGTTAAATCAAGTATTGATTTGAATACCCTGTTTAAAAAAATATTAAACATGTCTCAATAACATTCTTAACATTCTAATCTGTATTCAGTATCAAATTACAAGTCCTCGTACTAGATATATGTTTTAATTCAAAGATAGGTTCAATCAGTACAAAAAAGCGTATTTATCAATGACTTTTTTTTTTTATTTTTTTTATTTACAATATTGCTCCACGGACTCCGGGGTCCGTGCCATTTATCAAGTTTTACAAATATTTTATCAACTAAAAAGGAAAAAAAAAAAAAAAAAAACAATGACGTTTCAAACTGAAGAAGACGTGATGTTTTAATTCGTTCACAGAACATGAGACTCTTGGCTCTCTACACGTAAGACAAATGACACGAATAGAAAGAAGAGAAGAATGATAAGAATACGCTATAGTATTTGTGCAAATGAGACAACACTGTTCCGAACATAAACTAGTGTGAGAATCAGTTTTGCCGGACCAGGGGCCTTATCCCGTAACTTTGGTGGCGACGGTCTTCGTTTGCTATCCTGCTCGCTCACATGGTGCGAGTAAGTTGGCGGGAGTGGGACGGCACGCGATGACCATTGCCACCAGAGTTACGGGATAAGGCCCTAGCTCTGCACTGCAAGTAAGTTACCGGTCTTCCGTTTGTAAAGTCATCTCATTAAATAACCAGAACTACTATTTCTAGCATGACATATTATATGACATAGCATATTATAGAAAACACTTTTGTTAAGTATTAGATAGGAAATGTATCTAAAATTTGTTTTACATTTGCGCCCATTTAGAGCTGTTCCTTTTTTTTCGTACATATCAAATACGTGCGTAAGTTTTTTGGATAGGAATTATGCCAGAGAAGGCCATTGTGATCGAAAATCGTCTAGAATACTCCATCGAGAAGTAAGCATGTTTACCTGCACTCTATGGTTTTCCTTGTCACACACGTAAATAAATCCGAGCGCGTCCGTGGTGATTCCCCACGGATAGTTGAATTTGCCGTCGCCAGTGCCCTGGCTTCCAAATGCTCGAAGAAAACGACCTGCAGGGTCGAATACCTGCACAAAAAACAATTAACAAAATATAAGACCGAGGAAAATACAGGTATAATCAGAGTATTTACAAAATTTGAGTAAATATTTTCTGGGAAATGAGTGCATAATATACCTCCACTACTTTCTACCGATTTATTTTTTATATATCTGATTTAGGACACAATCAAGTCGCTCGCCTAATAGTAAGCGTCAAGTTTGTCCAAACTAAAAGACAAAGTTTGCGAAAGGCAATCATTCCAGTAATATAACTGAGCATGAAGATATTTTCTCAGGATGAATAGAGTAGTTTTCAAAATCAGGCAAGCAACGATGACTTTTTAACCGACTTACAAAAAAAAGAAGGAGGTTCTCAAGTCGACTGTTTTGTTATTTATTTTTTATTTTTCATGGTACTTGTTGACGAGACGAGCAAGTAGCTCATCTGATGTTAAGCGTACCGCTTACCCAATACCCATAAAAGTTCAGTGCCAACCAGAATTTTGTACTTCAATAGTTCAACCCCATGCGCATTCCCTGCGCTCATCACCATGATAATAAAAGATGTTAAATTTCTTTGTTCCAAAGAAATCCGCAAAAACATTGCCATTCAATCCGTTGTTCAGTAGTAAGCATTCGATGTTTCCAAACTACTGCTTGGCGGCTGAATAACTGGCAAAGGTGTACGGTACTTTCCCATACCAATTCTACAATACAGTGCTACCAATACAAAAATAGCATAGCTAAGGAGCTATTTTCTTCCACAAAAAAAAAAACAAGTTAATGACTTTACTCAATATCTACTCACTCATTCATTCCTACATTCCTGTCACAAAACAAATGAAACCTAAGGCTTTATAGTTCCGTAACAAATAACTGTAGTCCTGCCTGTCACAGAATCTTCCCAGTAGGTATTCCCAGTATCCCACCAAAGAATATTATATGATAGAGAGGCAACTCTGGAAAACTATCCAGAAATACTGTATGAGTAATCATCATATCTATAACACACTAATATTGCAAAAAGGCAAACTTTATAAGTTTATTCGTTGTTTCTAATATCTAGGGCTATTGAAACGGATTCAAAATTGGTATCATCCCATCAACATTAACAGGCTTTAGGCAAGTAGACTGCTCCTGAAAAAAGGCATCCCCACTAGTAAAGGGGTGGTTCTTTTTTATGATAGCCAAAACAGCGAGGTAAACAAAACTATCAATCTTGAGATTCAGTTGCTTCCTTCATATACACACAGTTCTATTGTCGCATCTTTTAAGTCCTACTTTTCGACTTGACATCTGTTTTAGAGAACTGGCGTTTTCATCTTCGTGCAAAAGAGAAATAAGATCATCTCTGTCACGACAGTTTGACTGTTTCCCATCATCGTCTAGACTACCATCTAAGCCACCGAAGCAATGGTTTCAGTGGCCAAGATACCCATTTCTGTATTAGTGCAGGGGAAATGCACAAAACATCCCATCTGCGACGCAGTGCAGGACTTATCGCTCTAATCGCAAATATGAATAAAAGAAACGAGGCCAGCCGCGTATTATTCAACTATAAAATTCAGATCACCAATCTAATGGGAGTTTCCTGTATAATAAAAACAAAATGGTACATCTACCGGGTTTTGCATTCTACGATCCTGGTCCCATTTGACAGTATTTGTATTCTGTGTGCGCGCGTCTTGCCCGTAATTCATTAGTGTCAGTCAGTTGTTACTACTTCATTTTGGAAATAAAAGTGGTCTATGGGTTTATTTGTCCGTTTTGACATGGTGATTAGATTATTGATGGTAACTAACTGAATTTGATTACGCAAATCACTATAGGTAAAAACTATAGGTAAATTCTAACTAATATTATAAATGCGAAAGTAGCTCTGTCTGCTGTCTGGGTGTGTGTCGCGTTATCACGGAAACAGCTGAACGGAAAGACCTGATTTTTTGCATAGATATAGCTTCTCATAGAGTGGCGGTCGCCATGTTCCTGTTTTTTTCAAGTGGCCAAAAAAATCGTCCGTATTTCGATGTTTGACGAGCGACAAACTCGTGGCCGCCGGCACTTATTCAAAAACAACGCACACTACGACGATAATGTGATAATGTTTCTGATTTTACTCGTAGAACAAGATGACTCACACATTTTTTTCACTTTCCTTTACGAGTAGGTATCAACCCTTTTTAGTTTGGGAGGTAGATATGCTTTTCTTAAAATTGATTAAGACAAATTTCATTCTTCGTTTGGACTTGCTATCTCACAGCCAAAATCTTGAAACGCACTTTCATCACCGTACGGCGTAAGGCGCACCAGACACCAATAATACAAATGTTGTACACCACACAAAACATTTATCGCAGACCTACATTTTAATAAAAGTGCGCTAAATATAATTATAATTTACTCAGCATAGAAATGTCTAATAGTATTCCGGCGGCACTGTCGCGAGTGGCCAAAAGACTGTATAAAATAGTTAAAGTAGGTATTAAATATAGTCTCAGATAATAAGCGATAAGCGGCTTTGAGGGTGTCATTATATTTTAAATAAAACTTTCAACAAAAAAATTAAAAAGAGTGCGCTAATAGACAACACACCACATTTCTTTACAAAAAGTGTTCCACGTAACACAAATGTCTTACGGCACACAAATGTGTCTTTGGTGTGTGGTGCGCCTAAGAGAGCCTCTCGCCGTACATTCACAGCTTTATTCTACCAGAGACAAGCTTTTGCACTACATACGTTACTTACGACGGATTTCATAACAGACTGAAAAAGGGTTTCAACGAGATGTCTCTCAAAGAAACTGGATCTGCCTGAAAGGGTCTAAGCAATGGGATAAATGATTCCATTTGTCTCTCGGTCCTGGAATCTTGTTGTGCTCTTTTAGTGATTGATAAAGGCAAGGCTTGTTTATTGAAATTGTGGGTAATACCGATGATCGAGACTATAAAAAGTAAGTTTCCTTTTTACCCGACTACTTACTTTTGATATATCTGAGTCTCTCTGATCCTATAAGCTCTGAATTTTGCGAAATATTTTCCTTATTGTATATTGTATGAATGTGTGAACTTTGTTAAAGTGTTAAAGTATTGAGTGTCCTTTAGATATCCAAAAAAATTAAAAAGAATCAACTAGTGTGTTTCAGGAAATCAAAATAGTACTTCTTAAAAAAACAGTTTGTTAGTTTTGTTTAGTTATTTTTCATTTTGGCGAAAGAGAAAGAAAAAAACTCGAAAAAATTGCTTTAGAAAATCGAAATTTTAAGCAAAAATTTTTTTTTTTTTTTTCATATCCACACAAGTTTTTTTTTATGTTCAAAGATTGTAAAAAAATAAATAAATAGCGAGATAGCTAAATAAGTGATTGGCGCTTTAAAAATAAAGTTTGAAGAATCAATTTTTAAGTATATACAGCAAAATTACAATGACTTTACATACTGGTTCAATTTACAAAGCGGTAATTTCAGGAGTATGATAAAAATACGGATTCGAGACAACAACACCACGAGAAATTCGTAGATAGGATGGAAGTGGGACAGAGGTAACCGAGGAAAAGGATGGGAACGAGATAAGAGGAACAAGAATACAACACAGAAGAAGAATTATAGTAAATCCTGACCTGAATACGATGATTATATCGATCAGCAATTATGTACTGTCCGATACGGTTGACGGCGACGCCGGCGAGACAGTCAAACTCGCCCTCGCCGCTACCGTACTGGCCGAACTCCTTCACAAATATACCGTTGGAGTCAAACACCTGGAGGAAATTGCCATAATTATTGTATTGAGTTTATATTTATGTGTTACATTACATAAAATTATCAGCCAGAAGACGTCCACTGCTAAACATAGGCCTCCCTTTAGACCGCCACACCGACCGACAATGTGCCACTTGCATCACTTGCATTTATGTGTAACGATTTTGCGATACGATTTTACGATTGATTTTGTTGCAATTGATCACAAACATTACATTGTTGGAGCTATTTCATTTGGTGCATTGTTCATATAATTAATACACATACTGTAGCAAAGAGTCATTTCATAACATGGATACATTACATGGAAAAAGCTGAGGCAAACATAACGTGAGTCTATTACTATCCGATTGCTGCCAAGGCTTATATATATATATTACTCCTTATAAATTAAAAATATAAAGAGGATATTTTATATCTACATCTATTACTGAACATGCAAGCATGATCCGTTGATTAAATTCACTCAAAGACTTCAAAAGGTCGGAAGATATTGACGAAGCTTAAGGAAAATAAATATTCCCACACATGGAATTGCTGAATTCGATTTTCGGCAGTTTATACTCACGTCGAATAGATTATTTAGTTAGTTTATAAAATAAGAAAATAAATATAATTCTCAGAAACAAATAACTTACACTTACAAGTTGAAGTTCTACTGTTAAATATCGTTTTACGATGCTCGCCCACCATCCGTACCAAATAGAACTATGATATCAGTCTTTTGGCACAAGGTCAAGCCGAGCAGTTTGTTTATAAATCCAAGATTTGAGCGACATTAGCGCTGTAAAACGTGTAAAATTAGCTGGAAATGTGCTCGTAAGATAGGAATTTCCGATTCCTGAATAACTGCAGTGTGGGTTCGACGGTAAAGAAAGTATATAAATCTACCATACTCTAGTTTAAAAATGTTAAATGAGGTGCCCTACATGGCAATTAAAATATATAATAAATTACCAAGAAATATACAAAACGAAGTAAAATTGACTTTACCACAAAACTAAAAATCCTTGCACTAAACTGTTTCTATTCCATTGAAGAATACTTTGAAGCTACTAAGACTAGTAAGAAAATTTGACGATTTGATCTCATTATCATCATCATTTCTCCGTCCTTATTTAGGACCTTATTATTTTCTTATTTCCTTATTAAGGATTTTATAATATCAAAAATCTTTGAAATGTAGCGTCCTCGTAATTTTGCAATGCCCGAAATGGAAATGGAAATGGCCCGAGTAAGTCTTAAGTGTATATTATATTATAATAAGACCTTTGTACACACTTTTGTACTTTTTTGTACGCATTGTACATTCAGTCGCAAATAAATAATATGAATATAGAAAAAACATTTGTCACCCCATTTGATTAATAATTTAAGGCTGGAAATACGTTAGGAATTCTTAGCTCTCACCTGGACTCGATGGTTGGATGAATCGGCCACGACCATTGTGTTGTCGGGACCTACAGCGATGCCTCGAGGCCATGTAAAACAACCGGGTTCGCTCCCCCGACTCCCCACGCTGAATTGTAAACGGCGTTTCTGCAGATACTGGCTCCTAGGGGAGGAACCTGCTGCTGCGAAACCTAACACCAAAAAAAATATGTTAGTATCATGAATGTACAAAACAAGAAATGTGCAAACCTAAGCGCCAACCCTATTTACACGCCAAGCTTTATTCTAACCTGCTACCGCTGCTGTAGCCGCCGTAGGGGAGATGGGGGAGCCTGCCGCGTTTTTTGAATCGTCATCAGAACTGGCAAGCTCATTAGCTGAGCGCAAGGGCAGCCCGAGAGACAAACGACGCGATGCACTCGATGAGCTGCCGCTCGTGTCTCGTTCTTTACCTCGTGACCCGTATTTGCTCTTCAAGTATCTAGCCCAGGAACTGAGTGCAGCTCCATCTTTGTCAGTGCTGCTCGTCACTGGACGTTCAGGTGAGCTTTCTCTAGATTTAAGCGCGTGCGAAGACCGGCTGCGAGACAACTCTGTACCTCCAGTGCCGGAGCCATATCGAGCCGCGAGGTACGCTGACGGTGATGCTGTTGTCGGAGACACCGGCTCGTCCTGATCGTCATCGTCTCCACCGCCGAACCCAGTGTGGCTGCTCTTGCTTCTTGCGAGACGGTTGCGACGCTCTTTCATGGCGAGGTATCTCGACCGAGCCGTGGGATACTTCGAATCATCATCAAAGGAAGATGTCGTCGTTTCCTCTTCTCTTGGCTTGGTGCCGTATCGGTTTGTGTTAGAAGATCCGCTGGTTGACGATCCGTACCTCGGAGCAGGCTCTTCTTCAGTTTGTGATGTTTGTCTTGTGCGGTAACGAGTAGTTGCGGGGGAATCTTTCTCTTTCGATTTGGTGTCGTTTGCGTCAACGCGAGCGTTATTGCTACGAGCGAGTAGTGGTCCTATGTCACTGCGTGCCATCGCTTGGCTCTCGGGCTTCCTTGGTGGCGGAGCAGGCTCCTCTTCACTCTCCTCTGACGAGTCAGTCTCTTCCTCTGAACTAGAGTCCGAGTCCTCGTGAGCCGGCTCGGCGGGCGCTGGCGCGGGGGTGGGACGCTGTGATCCTATGAAACGACTTTGCACCCGTTGCGCACCGCTGGTTGCACCGTTAGTCGTAACCGGTGCGGTTCTTTCATTGCCTGTGGAAAATAAACGAGTTCCAGTTGTTGTTGGCACGCTATATTTCGCTTTTAATTGTGCGATGGAAAGTATTGCACCTGTGTGTTTTACCGCCGAGCCGGAACTTTCGGTTGAAGCGCTTGACTCTGTGCTGGGCGCGCGTGCGACGGGACGGTGTGGAGTAGCAACTTCGGTAGCGGATGGTCTTCTGTTTTGCACTGCGGGCTTTTGGGGAACAGGAGCAGTTTTACGCTGCTGAGTTCTTTGCAGAGTTCCAACAGATTCGTCAGATTCACCGTCACTGGACGCCTGAGAAATATATTGAAATTCGATTTGGACACCAAAACGCTACAGTGTACTGTGTTTATGTATGTAAATATGTATAAATGAGTTAATCGTGTGTGTAGTATATTTCGCCGTTAGTGTGTTGAATTTTCCATGTTAGTGTCGATGATTTTCCTAAGTTCTACGTTGTGCTGCTGCTGTATTTTTTTACTCTCTTTCTTCTTCCCAACTCACCTCCCGAGCTGGTGTGGGTGGTTTTCGGCTTACTGTGCTTCGCTCTTCTTCGGCCGAGCGTGGAGGAGCACGGTCAGGCTCCTGAGATGAAGCTGCTTCTTTGTTCTGTCTTTTTAGTCGAGAAATCTCATCTTCACTCTGTTGTCTTTGTGTGGGTGGCCGACTTCTTGGTTGAGGAGCTGGTTGAACAGGTTTAGGAGGTGGTGGGGGTGGTTCTTTTTTTTCTTTCTTCTTACCACTGTCAACGTCTAACATCCTTTGCATAACTCTAGGACAGTCACCCAGTCTGAAAATGCCACTAAGTGGTCCACGAGTAGCGTCTTCAGTATCAGTTACTTTTTCTTTTTCTTTCTGCTTTTGTTCTGCTTTAGCTGCGACTTGAGTAGGTGTTTCTGTATCGGAGTCGTCATTTTGGTGACTCCTAACAAATCTTGAGCGGAACCTACGAGATGGTCTATGCTCAGATTCGTATCCACTGTAATCGTCAGCGGCACCGTAGTCTCTCGATGGTTTCTCAGGAGGTGGAGGACGTTTTTCACCAAACTTTCTTCCGCCAAGTAACGGCTCATCATTGTCCATGTAGCTCTTTGCTTCTTCTTGTTGACGGAACTGAGTTGCTAGGCGATGGTCACTCTTTGATCTTGTGAGGCCTAAAGAGCTCTGGCTTTGTTGCATTCCACCAGTATACGTGTTGGGCTGAGCTATATTCAGCTCACCATAACTGGCGACGTGCATGACGAGTTGATTTGGATCATGAGTCATGATAAACCGAACCCTACGGTTGTAGTCTCCAGCCTCATAATCGAAATTTCTCAAGAACTCGACTGTCTTTAAGAAAATTTCTTTCGTGTCTACCAACTCAGTATCATCCCATTCGACATCATCGTTTATGTACTTATCGGCGAGATCACAATTACTTTGTATATTTGCTAACTCTAACTCTAGATTATCTTTAAGATTCGTAAGATTTCTAAGTTCAGTGGCCCGATAGCGGTCAACCTCGTTTCTTAAGAAATCTGTTCTATCTTTCAAGGCTTTTGCGAGCCTTTTATGAATTTCGTCAACCTCTCCGCCTACTGCTGCGCAATTAGTTTGGAGGTTTACAGTATTGCGTTCGACAACGCCGAGGATGTCTTGAAGCCTATTCATGCTACGGCGTATTTGGTTATTAATCCTTGATATTTCTCTACGCAATACCTCCATGTGTGCCGACTTGCAGTCTTCACAGACTTTCTTATCGCAATGAGCGCAAATTGCGCAGTAAGCCTTCTCCGAGCAAACATTGCACCTTTCCATAACCTGACCAGCTGTTGGGTCTGGGAGTTCCCCTGCAATATTTGCGTGAAGCTCTAAGAATCTTTGCAAAGTAACATTTGTAGGGAATCCCTGTACCCCCTGGTACGGAATCCGGTGCTCTGCACGACACTCTGGACATTTGACCTGCAAAAGATAAAAAAAACAGTTAAGCAATAATATCTTTAGAATCTCACTCCGGTCGTAGCTCATACGAAAATATACATTTAACTATTTTTATTTAGTCTAGAATGTAGTGCAACGCAATAAATGTCCTGACCATCTGACATTTTACATTCTATCTATAAGTTCCAGTTGGAAGATTTCTAATGTCACATCAATCAAAATACATAGAATAGTGTAGACGATGTTTAAATGTTAGAAAATTTCATCTAACTAGGAAAAGAGTATTAAGGATTTTTCTTGTAACCGATATTTTTAGTAACTGAACAACAACGGAGTTGGTAAGGTTATAATCTTATCAACGAACGATCTGTGCTTCTGATCTATGAGTTCTTACTGATTGTTTACCTGTCTCCTCACGTAGTCGACGAGTCCGTCCATACACGGCTCCATACAGAAGCTGTGCTGGCATGGCAGCAGCTTCGGGTTCCGGTACCGGTCGAGGCACACGCAGCACGTCAGCAGCGATTCGAACTGCTCCATTGTTGCGTTTTATTTATCTACGTATCTGCGAAAAGATAGAGAAAGGTTAAACTTGTGCGTGCCCTTCTGTTTTATATTAACAAAATTGTGAAAATGTTCAAAAAAATTGTGGATATGTCTAAAATGGTTGTTATTACGATTTATACTAATTTTATTATGAAAGAAAATGATATTATACAGGTATGTCCACACGGTGAAGTCAATTAAAAAAATGTTGTCCTCATACCAATAGCGTCACGAAAATAGCCCATGTTTGTTCAAAGGATTTTTCGTAGTTATCAGTATAGTTTTTTAATTTTCTTAAGGATTTTCCATTTGAGCGGATTAAAAAAATTCTAAACATTCTAATTTGTCCCTCATCTGAAAATCATTTTAGGCTGCTCTTAGGGAAAATCCTTAAAAAAAAACAACTCCTAAGCTACGAAAAATTTTAGAACATAAATAGGGTATGAGTATAAGGAACCAAAATTTTTCGGATTGACGTCACCGTTTGACCACCCTGTGACACGGAAAAGAAAACAAATGGATTGTATAAACAAGAGGAATAATAATAAAATAGTTGTTAAGTACTGAACATACTGAATGATATGAAGAATGTACTGAACATACTGAAT
Source organism: Apocheima hispidaria (assembly GCA_947579745.1). Lineage (NCBI taxonomy): Eukaryota > Metazoa > Arthropoda > Insecta > Lepidoptera > Geometridae > Apocheima > Apocheima hispidaria. The sequence goes on from OX388159.1 coordinate 13,359,577, forward strand.
GATATGAAGAATGTACTGAACATACTGAATGATGTGAAGAATGTACTGAATAATTATACCCATTGTTACAGAAACATCTAGGTGCTGATTGTCTTGAATATTAATACAGTAAAAATTTGCGACGAAAAAATATTAAAAGTGAATAGCGATCTATTTTTAAGAAAATCTGGAACATGTATTACTTATGTAACAGCTCTGTCCAGCTTTTAAGCAGGTTGCATTTTTAAAGCTTAGCAAATTTTTCATTCATATTAAGGTGAATATAACATTTTGCAATGCAGTTTAAAACACAAACCTCAAAGGAAATGTGGTTTTAACAACTGTACTTCATAAAATAGCTATATTTCGTAACTCGTAAAATATGTTTACAGCTTGCATGTGCTTTTGTGGAGATTTTATTAAGCTTACTGGTATTTCTGTATCCAAAATAATATTTCCGAAAGGTTTTCATTTTTGTAAAACAAATATTTTTGCTAAGGAATGGCGAGTGTTTTGGTACGGTTACAGTTACTCTCTAAAAGAAGAGGTAGGCAAGAAATTTTTTGGAAGTAGTGTTACAAATGTCCAATAATATTAGATAGATTACATTTTATCAGCTGAAATGTATATATATCAGCTTACTATGACTCACAATTTATGTGATGTCGGTCTCATAGTTATAGTAGTTTCTAACATCCATTCTGTATATAAACAAAACGGTTTAGTATTATCATGGACGAGTATTATTAGCTGCTTGTATAAACTTCCTCAGGACACGACAACAGTGTTGAAAATAGCGTTGGAGTAACGTAGTTTGATTTTCCGATAGATTTGTGTGGCCTTCCTGCTGATGATGATGATGATGTCGATGACGCTACACAGAAGTATATTACTGAAATTCTCCGTCAAGTTTAATTTGGCGTTCGCACATATCCTCAAAGATCCGATGATATTTATAAATACAGACCGTCTGGCATTTTACACGATACGTCTAAACTTTTCGACTGACAGAATCGCTCGATTCTAAACTCTATGCTAAAGAAAATTGGGAATAGTAAGATCAAGCGAAATGCCTTCTACTCTTGAAAGAAAGGAGTAGTTCAAGTGTGAGGTTGATGGAGTCATTAAGTTGTGTGGTAGTTTTACATTTACGAACGTTTAGTATTTTTTTGTCTTGTATTTTTGTACCACAGGTAGTGTATTCATCATCATTAACAGCCTGAAGAACAAAGGCCTCCTCCTTAGACCACCACACTGAACGACAAATTGCAACTTGCATCCACCGGTTACCCGCGACCTTGTTAATGTGGTCAGTTCACCTAGTGAATCTTATCGTATCGTATTCAGTCAGTTTCAAATTTTGTAATATTTCACGTGAAATATATCCTTATTAAAAAAAGTTTCAGTCATAGTCTAAGTCATGCAAAGTAAGTCACGGTCAAGGCCATGTCATTCTCCAGTAATTGCAGTTGCTTAGCAGTGGAACACTGCACAGCAAAAGGCTCTTACAGCTCCAAGCTCAAATTCAAATTCAAATTATTAAATTTTTACTAAAAGTAGGTACAAAAAAAGATAAGGTTGTAGCGCTATTCCCCAAGCTGGGTGCATTTAAGCACCCGTATCTTGGGGCAAGGCCTTCCCGTCGAGAAAACAATAACTATTTCTAAGCACACTACATTTAACCATTGTTTACATAAAATATACAAAATTACAAAATTAAAATTAAAATAAAGAATAAATTTAAAATATAGAAAACAAAATTAAAATCATATCATCATCATCATCATCAACAAATCATACAAACGAACGAACTAAACGCTGCGTCTTCCGTTCGTCGTCGTGGTTTGTGTAACGACGTTTTATCTAAATACTTTTTTGACATAATCAAGTAAATAAACAAGCTAGCTATTTTCCAGATGGCTAGCGCCGCGTCTGCTTATTTTGTAACAGTTTGGGAGTTATCCGGGATTATTTGAATATAAAATTACCATGTTGCAAATACACTGCTTGTCACCCTCTCATTCTGCCATGTCATGTCAATTTCACTTGATAAAATTATAGCCTTTTGTAATATTAGTATTGTAGCTGGCATTCAATTAACATGCTTATATTTTAGGGTATAAGATGGATATTCGAATGAGTGCGTACTATGTTAAGCCCTAGCTTAGTGAGGGTTTTATTTCACCTGTAATAATGATGATGATCACACTTTTACGCACTGAAATACTACGCGTCAATATGTCTTTGTGTTAATGAGTCAAATGTTTCGTAAGTGAAAAATTGGCAATAGTTCGACTAGGTAACTGAACTAGTCATGCTTTTTTCTTTAGCCGTGAGTGAGTAACATTTTACGTTTTTCCCATGACTACTGCTTGGCACTACCAGTAGAGTTATAGGAATTTTCTCTCTCCCGTGACACTGTAATTCTCAAAAGGTGATTAAATCCATACATTACAATCAGCCCGTAGACTAACTCATTTCCGGTGACACTACTGAATATCTTGGCCTTGGTTCTTGGTTGGTCTTGGTGTGGTTTGTTACTTATCATTTTATATCAGAAAATTATTAGAGTTACCGGAGATCAAATTTCCTATGACACTGCTTGCTTCAGAGTAGTGTCACGGGAAAAGTTTTTATACCATTGCGCTACCGGTAGTGTCACGGGAGAGAGATAATTCCTATGGCACTACTGGTAGTGCCAAGCAATAGTGTCACGGAAGATAAACGATATTTTCTTGTTTCCCTTTAGTTGTTTACTTATTGGCTTTGGATTTCAAATCTTGGGAAGATAAATGCAGATGTAGTAAAAAAAAAGTTTTAAGTTTAACTAATTTTTTTTAATGTTTTTACTTGCCTTATTTATCTATTATTCGGAACTTATAATTAATATAACTTTATAAAAAAGGTAATATGTAACCTTCAAACCTAAACCTTTAACCTTTTTCAAACTTTTAACCTTTTTTTCTATGTTTAGATAGATAGATAAACTCTTTATTGTTCATAGCTAGGATAGAAAACAAAACGTTTTAACTAGTGTAACAAATGGCGGCCTTATCGCTGAAAGCGATATCTTCCAGGCAACCTTGGGATGGAGAGGATCGTAGAAGTTGTAAATGACGGGGTGTGCAATAATGGAAATTATGTGACGTGATAATTATGCTCTAAACTACACTAAATACTCGTATAGACATATTACAAACTAATACTAATACATAAATAATGTTTCCTTATGTTCTTCTTCTTTTTTTCTGTCAAAATTATTCATTCTTTTTGAAAATAATTCGTTACATTTGAATTTATCAGAATTTCAAAAGTAAAACAAAAGCTGTCATCATAAATATCAAATGGTTTCGGTGAAACGTTTATGGATATGCATGAAACACATGAATGCTTTATGGGTGTTACATCCATAAAAATCGAGACAAACAAATAATTCTCATTTTGAAGTTTTGAATTTTTCTGTTTCAGTGTTTTTAAACTGATAAATATAATATCGACAGAGGAGATTCCAATGATATAAAAAGATAAAAGTACTATTTTTATTCTTGTGTTGAATAAATGAATGAATATGATGATGATTTATTTCATTAAAATGCACAAAATGAAACAAAAAAATAGGTAAAAAACTGCCAACTAGGCTCTAGGCCTGTGATTCAGCGTACAGTGCCAAGAATATACATTTCATATTCGTTTAATTGTTATCTTTTATCTTATGTTAGTTGTTATCCGTTTAAAAGAAAATTCTTCGGTCCACGACAGAAAAAAACGAAAAGAATAGCGTAGTATCCGGAATGAATTGAAGTAAAATTGTCCACATTTAAACATAACCATTAACGTAAAATCAAGATCCCAATTAAAACTTTGGTTTGATCAAAACCAATCAAGGATTTTCAGTGAAATGTAAAGCAATTGCAAATTTCGTTAATAAGGACTTGAATATTTAAAGTAGCTTAATGAGTTTTAAATTATTATTAATTTTGGAACGGTTACATTCTACTGCGTTTAATTTTAAATGGTATTTAACTTGTTCAGTTCAAATATTGCAAGTCCCCAATTCAGCCGATCAATCACGCATAGATAACGCCCGTCCTGCGGGCCTGATTCGGCCCGCCGCGGCATTTGATTTAGCCCGCGGAAGAATTGGCAGTCGTACTAAAATGTCTACAAGAGTTATACTGCACTTTAGCTAAATTCACTAACCGTGTAGAGCCAAAAATTAAAGAAATAAAAATATCCTTGGTAGTAACTACAACCTATTCAGCAATAATTTTTAACTTTTTACTGTGACAACGCCAGCTATTACCTATATCTCTATATATAGACTAGCCTTGAGGCTCCTCCTACCACCCTCTGAGATGTTGGTTGTGGGTTCGATTCCCACCCAGGAAAAACATTTTGTGTGATGAACATAGATATTTGTTCTTTCTCTGTGTGTTTCTATGTATTTTATGTTAGTATTTACAAAAAAATACAAAATTATCTAGTTTCTATAGTACAAGCTTGCTTAGTTTGGGGCTAGATGGCGCTGTGTGTGAAAAACGTCCACTAATATTTATATAATAAAATAAAGTCTCTTTCCGCGTCTGTATGTAAGCTAGCTCCTCCTAAGCCACGAAACAGATTTTGATGTGATTTTCACCATCAGTTAGATAATATTTCACGGAAGGTTTAGGTATTTTTTTTTCTAAATTACACCCGGGCATAGCCGGAGCGGGTCGCTAGTAATGATATAAAAAATACATAAACAAAGTAAATATATTACAATTGCCGAAAAATTAAAAAATTGAAAAAAAAACCTATATTATTTGTGAAATACGTTCTAATAACGATACAGAATGGTTGATAAAAAAATGCGCACTTTAAAAAAAGTAATCCTGTATAACCTATATGACCTTGTCAAAACGCTCAACTCGTAAACTGAAAGACGCTGTAAATCTAAAACTGTTCCGTGATAAGATCAGAACCTAAAATATTTTGGCTTCAATGAATTCCTATTGCGTGGGATATTTTGTACGTAGACGGCGGGAGGCCGTCATGGGTATATTTAGATGTTTTGCGAAACTCTTTGTTTTTTTTATCGGCGTAATGTGTTTTGATTATGTTCTTTCGTAAAATGTCTAGAACGTGTATTAAAAATGGGTACCAATTATTAGCATTATTGTGAAACAAGCCAAAGGTAATGTTGACGTCATTGCTGAAAATACGCCTTGGCTTAAAGGCGTCGTTGATCAAAATACGCGTATGGGAAAAATTGGCGTCATCGGTAATTTTAAATATATGTTTGTTCGGTTTTTTGTTTGTTTTGATTTTAATACAATTTCTAGTTATGTGACATTTTTGTGTGCTGTTTTATGATCATATTCTGGATGATATATTATTATTATTATATTATTATTATTATTATTCATATTTAGATTTGATCTAAATATGCATATAGAAAAAGTTGGCGTCATTGGCAATCCAATGACAACGCATCTATAAGTTTCGCTCATTACAAAAGCATTTAAAAGCTCTCTAATCTAGATAACGCATATGGGTGACAATGCATCTTCACACATTTTGCTCAGAACAAAGCATTTATATAGAATCAGGAGAGCGATTCAAATTCTTTAATAATGACTTTCAGCAAAAATTGGGAGTCTAGACAACGCAAAGTGACAACGCATTATCACACATTTTGCTCAGAACAAAGGAGTCTATTAGAAATGTGTGAAGATGCTTTTTTTACAACTTTATAACATTTTTTATAATCTAATATAGCAATAACAATACATATATTATATATATATATATTTACATTTGTTTACATATAAACAGAGTTTGGAAGAAGTTTGTGCAGGAAAAGCTCATATTCTACATGAATAAAATAAATAAATACAATTTTCATCTCTAGAAAATGCGGTAAATTGAAAAAATTCGAGGAAGCTTGCGAAGTATGTGTAGTTTATGAAATTCATCGCATATTTAGTGTGCCACAGCAAATTTAATTTTTATAAGGTGCTCACGTTTTAGGAAATCGCCTTAATGCCAAGTCATGCTGTAATTGGTAGAATGATGTTTGAAATAAATTACGCAGCTCCAGAAAATATCCTTATCATCATCGCCGACTATTTCCACCAAACACATTTTACTATCATTGATTTCCTCCCACTGCTGGTACTCTAAGCCTTTAAGCTTTTTGCCTTATCGGCATACCCTCTCGGCCCAGTGCAGGTGGCGGATTAACATACGCCATCGAATTTCCTCTCCGAAAATGTGCAGGTTTCTTCACGATGTTTTCCTTCACCGAAAAGCCAGTGGTAAGCTACAAAGAACTCGTTGGTACGGACGCGCCCGGGCTTGAAGCCACAACCCACGAATATGAGACGGACGTGCTCCCACTGAGCTACCACGACTTAGACTATTCTAATATTAGATTCAAAATAAAACAGAAACTTTATATTTTATCCACGTTCAAGAAGTCTGCTGTATTGACTTGTACAATATTTACAAGGGAGATAAATATTGAACAGACACCCCTCTTTCCCAACTTTGTAATTCTGAACAAGTCAGAATACAAAGTTAGAAATCACAAGATGGGAACAATATTACCGGATTTGGCGATTGTAAACCTATAGTGATTTAAGCTTTGGTTAGTAGTTTGTAATTGTTTTCTTTGGGATTATCTAAAAGTTGTTTTTCTTTGCTTTATCGTGACTTTTATTTTATGTATGCATCTTGTGCAACGTGTGATTAATTTTCTTAAAATATTACGCTCCTTCTTGGGCAGTTGTGTGAAATAGTAATATGACGTAGATTCGTTTTCAAATACAAGGTTACACGGACCTGTGGTACTAAATCTTTCTATATCGCGAGGTCAGTTAAACGATTGTTTGATGAGCCGTGGTAGCTCAGTGGGAGTACGCTCACCTCACATTCGCGGGGTCGTGGGTTCGAACCCGTACCAATGAGTTCATTGGAACTTACGTACGGATAAATACCTGGCTTTTCGTTGAAGGGAAACATTGTGAGGAAACCTGCATATTTCCGGAGAAGAAATGCAATGGCGTATGTGAATCCACCAACCAGCAATGGGCCTGTGGTGGATATGGCCCAATGACCCTTCTACGGTGGGCTGATATCTCAGCAGAGGGATTTCTTCAAAAGGCTGAAGCAGAGTTAAACGACGGTGATACTGTAGGATATTACTGTAGCCTTAATTATGAAAAAAATTACTACCGGCCAAAGTAGTTATTGCAAAAAAACAACAATTTTCTGTGAAACAGTAAAATTATTTTTTGTTCCTATAGTAAAAGTTCTTCATAATAACGAGTTCTATGATATCCTAGAATATGTCTGTCGTCTAACCGAACCTGTATATTTCCTTGCTATTAAAATGTATGTCTAAGCTTTAATAGTCGAGGGCCGAAATAACTCACTTGATGCACATAAACATCGCTGTAAACTAGACAATGCGACAATAAACCGCAACAAAATAATAAAATGTCCAGTGTGACGTACAACACGTGTGTTGAACAAAGTTGTTGCGTCGCGTCGTGTCGCGTCACACACTTCGCGTATTTTTAACCTCTACTCCTCTCTTCTCCCCATTTTATTAACTACCATTTTGTTATTATTTTTAGTTTTAGTTTGTTATTTTCCGGGAAGCAATTCTTAGAGGCGATTATTTCGTTTGTTGCCAGTACTACCAGTAGCACTACCGAGCGATCCAGTAGTACTACGAGTAGTTTTTTTTGCTATTTCAGTATTTAATGAAAATCTTCTAGAACCTCTAGAAATATAATACTACTACATGGACAGATGTTTAATAAAGATAATTACATAATGAAAAAAACACTATTATTTACTGAGGTAATTAGTCCATAATAGCTAAACCAAGGAGTATAATCTTCACAGTAGTCACAACCAAACAAGACTTCTTCGTAAATCCAAATTTAAGTCTGAAGCTGACTCTCTTCAATAAACAACCAACACAAGGAAGAAAGTCTGAATCCGACTGTAAAACAGCTCCAATAAACAACCAACACAAGGAAGAGCCGAGCTTTCAAGGAACTAAAATGTCCATTATTTACATTCGGGGAATTAAGGCGCAGGGTAGTGCAAAATTAAATTGGGCATTTAGGCGCCGCACGAGCGCCATCTACGGGCGGCGCGCTGCCCTACTATCGAACTAGCGCTTCTATGCGGCTAGATGGCGCGCGGCCGGTCCGGCGTCTCAGAAGATACCTACTGAGTTGCAGTGTTGTTCTCCATACAGCAATTGCCATATTATACGGTTTTTAGGCACGCTACGCTTCAAATACACGGCATACGGCAGCACTTCCAAAGCCGTATAATATTTGTATGAAATATACGGCAATCCACGAAAGAGTTAAAAAAACTGCCATTACTAATTTTTCGTGTAACGTAACGCACCGAGCACCCGGAATTCCCCGTTGAAAAACGCCCTCTATGAATACGATAATATTGAGATGTTGGACTATTAAGTGATTTGTATTTACATCGCTTCACTGGGCTTAGAGAAGGTGTTAGGATTAGTGATACATTGATCAGAAAAAAAAGAAAATTCAAGGGTGAAAATGTCGACACTGCGGAAGATAAGAGAAGAAGAGATACCATTTCCAAGTGAAAGTGAGACATAACTTCTAACCACAATTCAAAATATACATGGAGACCAGTAAATAAAAGCTAAGAATCATAATCTTGAATACAAATTAATGAAAAATTAGAACATACGGCATTTTTTTTTGATTTTGTCCCAAATACGGCAATTTTGAAGTGTAGATACGGCAGCCCCAAAATCGACTTGGAACAACACTGCAGTGAGTTGTTTCAATGTTTTCATTACAGAATATTTTATGACCAGAGACTCATCTCTTCAGAAGAGAACAATTTTTTTTTTATTGAACCAAAATTTAGTACGCGAGCTTAATGTTAATGAAGAAAAAACATACAAGTTAATTTTGATCACACTTCAACTAATATTATAAATGTGAAAAATTTGTTTATTTTTGATTTATTATAAACTATGATTGATTTTTGAATATTATAACATTAGCTGATGTGCCTTTATAAAGTGATATATTTTTCATTAAAATCCAAAGAAACTCGGTTTGTTTACTAAAAAAATAAAGAACTGTTTATGAACGGTTAAGGCATGCAACGATGACGAACAAAAAAACATTAATTTAGCATTTGCAATGCGTGATTGACGTTTTAGAAACAACTTTGATGGTCTTGGTTTCCGCCCACTCTTATTTTCCATATTTATTTTATGATACTAATACTCGATACTAAACCACTAGAATACACTCGATAATCAAACCAAACGGCTTGAGCTTAGGTATCTGCCTATACTATACCCACAGATCATTTGTGACTATACCGCACGGGCGTTGAAAAGTGCAGGCATGCTCATCCACGAGAGCGACGTTGCCATTCCGTCCCGTCCGCGGGTCCGCAAAGCGCGACCCGCGGACGTTGCGTTCGTGGATGTGAGAGCGACGTTGCCATTCCGTCCCGTCCATACAAATACAATACACCTATTGCCTGATCGTATTTTGCGAGCACAATACGTTCGTGAAGAGCGACGTTTTTGTAGGCGCAAATAGTTTTTGTTTAAAAAATCGTTATGTTGATCACTGTTCGAAACAAATAGACCTGTACAGAAAAGATACGCACTATAAGAACAACTAGTCCGAGTTTGCTACTAAGCGAATGTGAAACACCCATAAAAAACGCTTTGCTAGATCTTGGTACATCAAAGTAGTTGAAATAGTTGTGGGTGTTCACTGGTGCTAGCTATAACCGACAGCAAGTACTTGGAGTCGGCAATAATAACTACAAGATATGTGTAATAGGATGTATAAATATCGACGCTCCACATGCTATATTTTTCGCCATAAATGTTTCTAAAAACACCTTGTTTTCGTGTTTTTGCCTTTCCCATCACCTTAAAGCGAAATATTCTTGAAATCTCGCCAAGTTCAGCGACTTATCAGGCACCTCGGGATTCAGAAACGCTTGTTAACTTTGACAACAGATTAATTCTGCTGCCTATGTCTGGCACTAAGCAAATGACAAAGACAGCAATAGACTCAATCTGTCGTCAAAGTTAACAAACGTTTCAGAATCCTGGGGACAAAATGCCGAATACTGAAACGTTTGTTAACTTTGACAACAGATTAATTCTCCTGCCTTTGTCTGGCACTAAGCAAATGACAAAGACAGCAATAGACTTAATCTGTCGTCAAAGTTAACAAACGTTTTAGAATCCCGAGGACAAAGTCACACATTGGCTTTTTTGTACGTGCTTTAAAACAAAACAAAGCTATACTCACAGTTATAGCCACATCAAACAAAGGTAAAAGGGTCCAATCCACACAAAGCAGTGTTAGAGCACTATATTACTTGTCATCATTGTCGACTGCAGCACTAATTTTTAGACTAGATAGGTATCACAGAAGTGGTGTGCTCAGCTGAGCACCGTGGAAGACACTGGCGGGAACACGATACTGTGCGCGTGCGTTTATTTCTGGCACAGCCGTTCCTGCTTCGCTCTTTCGTTGATTTATTTTCTGCTTGTCACAGTTTTGGACGGAAAGGTCGATGCACAGGTTGTTTGCAGTCACTTACGAGCCAACGCGGTCTTCCTGGTCTACTCTTTTAGGTGTAAATGTCATTTGTAGAAGGTAAACTGATAATCGTCTAAGCATATCACACTATCACACTAATATTATAAATGCGAAAGTTTGTGTGTGTTGTGTTTGTGTTTGTGGTAGTTAGTTTGTTTGTTCCCGTTCAACTCTGTAACGGCTGAACGGATTTAGATGAAATTTGGTGTGGAAGTAGCTTAGTCCCAGGAATAACTCATAAGGTACTTTTTATCCTGAAAAATTTCCTGTAGAATAGTGAAACCGGGCGGGGCGCAGCTAGTAATAATAATATTATAAACGAAAAAATTTCTGTGTAAGTAGGTAAGTATGTAAGTGTGTTTGTTCTCGTTCAACTCAGTAACGGCTGAAAAGATTTGAATGAAATTTGTTTTGAGATAGCATACACCCTGGATACTGTAAAATAGCGGGTGAAACCGCGGGGCGCAGCTAGTAAATAATACTGGAGCTAATGTATCTTATGAGAACAAAAGCTTCAAGAGAAAAGCCTTTTGTTAGGAATAGGAATGAAAAGACGCTGGACTGATGCTTGTGAAAATTAATCAGCAAGCATTTATAGTTGCTTAGTAAGAATGTTGTACGGATCCTTTGGTTTAATATAATTAGGCTGGATTGTACCATAATCCTAGTTAAAGTTACTATTATAGTTAAATTAATTATAACTTTAACCTTAACCATGAAGTTTAGCCAGCATGTATTATCCGCCATTTTGACTAGTTAAAATGGTGCAACACATTTTTCTGCTTAACGGAGTAGACTGTAGTTTAAAGTTAACCTAGATGGTACAACCCGGCCTTAGAGAATTGAATCTTTAGGTGCAATAGTATTTCTCTCTCTTTCTCTCTCTTTGTCAGTATCACTTTTTTATTTAAGTCTAACTTACAATAATTATCTTGAATAAAGTCGAGTGCATATGAGTTGATCTAATATCATAGAACTCAAAAATACTAGTAGTTCGCGGCAAACTGAGACCTCGCGATCCCTATATTATCTTCACAACCTCTGGACCGATTCAGCTCATATTCAAACTTAAAAATTGTATTCAAATGAACTACTTGCCTGCAAAATTTCATGAAGATCGGATCAACGGTTCGCAAGTTATCATCGGACAAATATACACAAACATACATACAAATGCCGATTTGTCCCAGTAAACTCTGAGACCTTCGCTTCGCTCGGTCAAATATAAGAAGCATAATCATTTTGTTGGAATACTCTGCTTTTTAGGGTTCCGTAGTTGTTGGTTTCGTATCGTGTCCTACATACTATGGGCGTCGGCTTTCTTTGTCTTCGTTTTTTTAAGTTCACTATGGGTGTCAGCTTTCTCTATGAGGAATTAGTTACATTTTTCGGAAGACAGGCTTTTAGCCCATTTTTACAGTAGTACTGTTTATAGGAATTATTTTTGGCAGCATTCGAAATACGCGGAGGTATGCAGCCCGCACTTGACCGATTTGTAACCATTGACTGACCGTATTAACATTTACGTAGGCTGAGACGAACTGCTCAAAAATATATTTAGCTTTTGTAAATTGGTAACCACTTTTTTGTTTATTGACCAAAAGTAATCGTTTAATGTTTTACAACCCTTCTAAAACACATGAATAAAACTGTTTTCTTTGTAGCAGAAAATAATATTTAAAAAGTGTTTTAGACACATTCGAGCTTTGCAGTTAGTCTCCGGATTCATGACCGTGACTGCAATTTACACAGTACAAGCTATGTCTTTACTAAATGTCACCCGAATTTGTTCATTCGTTAAAGAGTTGTTTTTTTTTTTTACAATGGATTAAGCATTCGTTTGACCACGATCTCAACAGATGGAAAGCGATGATATGGCCGAAGATGTCGCACGCTTGCCTAGGAAGTATATACTTATTCATTCTTTTTCTGAACAGCTCCGGATTGTATTTTGAACGTTGAGATTGGGAACACACACTTACACATAATCTTTTCGTATTATTACAATAGTGTGATAGTGTGATTTAGTTTTTGCTTTATAACTTTATAGTTGCGAACTCAAGAATCAAGATCAACTGGTATTTCGGAATATCCAACTTGACGTCATCCCAACGGATATCCCACAATAATCTTAATAGTTTACCCATAATACCCCGCTACGACGTCACAGCAAGATGTGGGCAGGCACGTTTTAATTTAATTCCAAAGTTTTCATTCATTTTCAAGAGTTGTTTATTTATTTCGAGACAAAGCGTCTTTGTTTGGATTCAGCGTAATAAACGTGGCCATGAAGTTTCAGGTCTTGAAAGTCTTGAAGCGTCTGCTTCGAACGGGACAAGGTTTTTGATGTATATTTTATACCGCTCCGGGACTTGTCGATAAAAAGTTGGCAAGTTTTTATCTATTACTTGCCGAAGAAACCTAGGCACCAAAAAACCTAGTTTACGAAGAAGATTAAAAGTTTTCTGTTTAACATCACTTTGAATATTACTATTTGTTTGGAGCCTGATTTGATATTTTAGTCAAAATTATATTGGAAACATTTATATAAATGTTATCTTTCAAAAAGCATTTTCTTTACAACATAACACCAGTAGCAAAGAAAATCTACACGAGAAGAATAACAATCTTATGCAAAAATGTGTACCCCCAAAAATCTGATTAAAACTAGATGGCACTTACGTATTTAGTCAGCTAATATCCAAACCGCTATAAATTCCGATGAAGATAATTTATGGTTAATATAGAAACATAGGATTACTATTATATATTATGTCTTCTATTTAAGGTTTCGTTCAAATTAGATTTCAATATCATCATCATCATCATCAATACGACGATTTCAATAAACGACGTAAAAATATATTTCCAAAAATATACTGTAAACTGTAAATATAATAATATAACTGTAAATATTACAGTTTGTATGGAAGTGTGTTTTTTTCGACTTAACTCCGTAATGGCTGAGCAGAAGATGAAATTGGAACCAGATTAAACACAGACTAATTTTTATTTCAGAAAGTGTACGGTCCCTGGAGGATAGCGGGTGAAACCTCGAGGCGCTGCTAGTCTTCATTAATGTGGAATTGCGCGAGCAAGACCACTGTGGACGCTAGAAGGCCTTCAATTCCATTACAATAGTCGACGTCAATTTTGTTCAATCGCTATCTGACCTCCAAAATGACTTGAACTTTCGAATTCAATTCAATCCGAAGTCGAATTCACTTTACAAGATTAACCCTAAAACCGAGATCGGTGGAAACTTCACATAAATCTTTGTACGAAGTGTTTGTGCGTATCACTTTCACCACTATATATAAATGAACAATGATCCGTCTGTCCTTTGCAAGCCACTGAGTTGGATTAGTTATTTGGATCTGTGAAATGAAAATGAAAATGAAAAAAATGTTTTTTTATTTGTGGTAACAAACGTTAAATATCAATAAACAGTAATCATCGCTTAGTTCCATATAAATAAACCAGATTAATAAGCATTGTTACCCAAGCTAGGAAAAAACCTGTGTTATGGTGTAACAATACCCTCCGCCGGACAGTATGTACCAAATAATGTTGGTTTATAAAAAAAGAAACTAGGATATAAAAGCATACAAAAGTAACTAAATTGTATTTAAAAACTAAGGGAATTTGCAATTTCGTGTGTGGTATGTGTAGTGTAACTGAGCGTGTGTGTTTATCACTTCTGTGGGAGGACTGATTGTATCAAATAACAATCGTCCACCCACGGATCCGTGAACCAGTGCATACGAGTGAAGAAGTGCATCTTCTTTTTTTTTAAATCTTGCTGTGTATACAAAAAAATAATCGAATAAAATTATGAATAAAACTATACAGTTTTTTTATAAATAGTGTTGAGCGCCAAAATAAGCTCATTGGGTCTTCTGAACTGTGTCGTTAAAGGAGTAAGGAGTACATAAACACAGCTAACTCTGTTTTAATTTTATTTATTTAATACTATCAGCGCCACGCAGTTTTACCGTCCTCTTATTGAAATAGCATATTTTTTAAAAGATAATAACTAAGCCTTTGTTCATCCAACTATTTCAACGCGCTTTTGATGGTAGTAAAATTGAATGGGTACTAATCTTAACTAATATTATAAATGCGAATGTAACTCTTCTCTGTTTATCTGTCTATCTGTCTGGGTGATTGTCGCGTTATCACGGTTAAACGGCTGAACGAATCGACCTGATTTTTTACATAGCTTAAGGGTAGGAGACATCTGTTACTTTTTTTTTTTGGCCCACGCGAAAGAAGTCCTGGGTAACAGTTAGTTTTAATATAAATAAATTAACCAAAGAACCCCGTTTTCACTACGGGACATTTGACGCGCGACTTTGTTGCTGGGACATCGCAAGCGACATTCGTCCGCCAGGATTTGCTTAGTGAGGACGCGTGTCACTCTGTGCTTCGTGACTTTCACAATATGGCAGTAGTGTGCCTCAGGTGTCATCTCGACCGCTACTTGAGTCTATGGCAACTACCCTCTTTGAAGGGGGAGGTCTTAATAGGGGGTGGTTCCCAAAATCCCCATCGCAGAACGCTCACCGCTAAGAAGACGCTGCTGCCCGTCAGTGCTCTGTTCATAGCTTTAGGACAAGGGCCTTAATATACAAACCAGGCCACCATTTTGTAACATGCAAAAATAAAACAAAATATTCATCGTACATTTAACTTTTTACGACTGTTTTCTCGCGCCAACGTTTCCACGAGTTGATTACAATTTCCAAGATAGCAAAAAACCGCCAAGTTGTTAAGAGAGTGTGAAACAAGTACTCCCGTATCGGTCGTTCGCTAAAGTAACTTAGTATCTTTCTCATCAGATGTTACACTAGAATTGTTTGTATGAAGTACTTAATTATTGTGGCGATCAGAATGTTAGGAGGAAAATCTGTTTCTTTTTTTAATGCAATGGAATGAAAGGAACAAATCTGTAGCCATTAGCTTTTGTATCTTCACCTTTGGGGGGCCATTTTACCCCTTTAGAGGAGAAATATAATTCACCTAGGCCATTTGAGGAGTATTGGGTTCAAATTTTACGTCTACGTCTATCATAAGCGGTTTGGTCTGTGCGTTGATTCCTAAAAATGGGCTAGTTATCCTAACTAATATTATAATTTAGAGGAATATAGCCGCAGTCGTATAAATAATGCTTCGAGGTATAAAAATGAATACGTTCGTCTCGAAGAAAAAACTTCGCTTGCGCGATTCAAAACTCCCTACATTACAACTGTCAGTCTATAGAAAGATACTATATGTCACAAAGACGGACAAAGGCATTTTATTGCATTGCAAAGCTGTTTTTTTTCCTATACCCAGAACAAAACAGCCTTTAAAATATACCGAAGACATTTGGGCAATCTAGGAAGAAGGTAGAAGAGAAAATAGATTTTATTAAAAAGAAGATGAAATGATTAAAAATAGATTATTTTTAGGCTTTGCAGCTTTTGAGGTGTATAAAGAAAATACTTACATAATCCTCAAAAACATTACTGCTGCTCTTAACATTAAACTGTCTGTTCTACATTATTGCGGAACATTGCAGTATTTCTTAATATTGCTAAGCACACCACATATTCTTAACACGTATCTGTATAAAAAGCCAAATAAAAAAGCAAAAAACTCCAAGAAAACATAAAAGAGATCAAGAAACCAACACGATCATTGCCCCCGACGTAGGTACTTAAGGCCACATCACACGTAACGTTTCTAAAATAAACAGCGGGCCGCAAATAAAAAATAAACAGACCCAGTAAAGAAGGAAATGTTCCAATATTTACCGCGACCCTGACTGGAGGGAGTTACAGAAGGCTTGGGCCGATGACGCCTTTTTATACGAGAAATTCGGATATAAAACCCCCATAGCTGAGTTTCTCGTAAATTTAATTTTTCCTCTTATTTTAGTATATTTAGTAGACCACAGAAAATCTACCTGAGAAGAATAACAATCTCATACAAAAAAGTTCTGTTTTAGACATCTTTACAACAACATGGCTAAGGCAATCTTAAAAAATATTAGAAAGTTTTTATGTACCTAGATATAGTTTATCGTGAGGACAGGCTTGAGATACTTTTTTCTTCGTATAAAGCAAGAAACTTATATAAACGTGGACTTGAAACGATATAAAAACTGATAAATCGTGAGTGGAACACAAAAGGTCGCGCCTACGGCAATCTGCCATTTGCATCCACCACTTTCCCGCGCCTTTCACAATGTCGTTGGTCTATCTAAGAAATTTGATAGTGATATATACAGGGTTTCTTTTCAAGTAGTGCGCAAATTTTGTGTACTTAAAAATGATTGAAAAATAAAGGAAACGTATTTTTTAGTTTTACCTTCCTTGGTACAAAATTATAGAAATAACTTCAATTGAAAGTAGCTACAGCAAGAGATCATGGTCACTCTATTCGGGTTTGTACTACGAATACCTACTATACGTATAGATACTTATATCGCTACGCGCTCGCTACAGCGAAAAGTAGATAGATAATAATTGTATTCCGTTTCCAACATTTCGTGATCAATAAATTAATTTTAACATGAAATAAAAATGGTATTTGTTTATTGGTTAAATATGTTCTATTAATGATACTGATTGCGTGATACATATTTGCGCACCACTTAAAAAGTTAGCTGTATATATTATCTTTGCTAAGATTTTTTTTAGATAACTATTACGAAGACCAACCACGATTTGGTTATAGACCGCGATAGAAAATATTCAAAATTAAGTACATAGAAGTACTGAGCTTTATTTATAACTTACATCGCACTTCTTCGCTTCTAAGTCGGTCACTCTTGCCAGTGTGGTCGTGGTTGGTAAGACAGCGATACACGACGAGTCTTCAACATCGTCAGTCTTTACGGCGGCTGTCATCTAGCAATGCTTCTCCATGTCAATTGATTCGTCTCATTACAAAAGCATTCTCAATTCAATTTCAATACTTCTTTATTTCACATAATAATTTACAAAAAGAACCAGTGTTTGCTATTCTTATTGGTACAAAAACAAAGGAAAGAAAAATATTTAGCAAGCGCGCGTAATTCAAATTTTCTTGTGTTTTTTGTCAATTACAGCTTAATTATTCACCGTAGGTTCATGAAAGCCAATTTTGCGATAATAAATAGATTGTTTCAAGATATTACACCAACCAAAAATTCGAGTTGAAAGCTAGATATAAGTGCATTTGTCAATAAACCAAAATCCAAGATGAAAATCAGCTTATTGAGATTTTTAGCTAAACAAATGTTATTTAAGTGATCATTTTGTCCGTAATTTCTTAAAACAATTTATTTATTGCTGCAAAATTGGTTTCAATAAATGCACGATTAGTATTTAAGCTGTAATTGAAAAGAAACGTAAGAAACTTTGATTTTCGCGCGATGGGCCAAAAGTTACACCATAAAATTCAGAATTCAGTCGTAATGTTCCTCATTTGAAGCATCCGACACCTATCACCCAAAACGTAAAACCACTTCAAAACAACATCAAACTTTAGACTTAAGTACGTCAGTCGAAGTTCCTTACTTTTCGAAGTATGCGTAAAATTAATAAATAAGTAACGTAACTTATTGCCGATGCAAAAGTTGCGAAACTCAAAACTTGTGGAAACTCACTTTTGTTCCGAACACAAAGGGCCGCGGAATGTATGCTAATTACTAAATAACACAGTATAGAATACATCAGGCAGTAGTGTTACCCACGACTTCGTTCGCGTGGACATGAAAAAATTATCCTATGTCCGTCTTTGTGATATACAGTAACTCCTATCATATAAAGAGCCGTTCAGTCGTTTAGCCGTGATAACGCGACAAACATCCAGACAGAGATAAAGATATGAGAAAATGTCATATAATCATGTTTTTCATCATGTTTTCATTTGTTTGTTTTTAACCATGTTTCCCGCCAAAAAAAAAACTATGTATCCCAAAGATTTTAAATCTACTGATGAGGGGCACTAAATAGAAAAATTACATTTTTATTAAAGTAGGTTAGTTTCAATATAATGTGTGATATGCATGGCAATCTATTTAGACCTATCAAATTTAGTTTAGTTTAGAAAATGAACAGAATCGATGTCACTACCTTATTCTACAAGGAATTTTTGTCCAAATAAGTTGTCGGTTGGGAGGGGGATTCAGCCCCATAACAGCCCCCTTGTATCCGCCACTGCTGTAGCTTTTTATTTTATTGTATGAAAGTGAGTTACTAGACGAGCAAGTCTCTTGCATGATGGTAAGCGTCACGCTTATATTCGTAGTACCGACTATATTATAGTGTAAAGGAACTACGTAATTTGGAAACATCAAAACCAGTTCTAATTTTAATGTAATAAAGATGCTTTCTGTTTAACTTTTCGCACTGCAAGTTATTTAACTATGGACCTGGTACACTTTATGGTGTTCACATAAACACACACATATTAACAAAAACAACAAAGACCGCGAAGTTTCTTATTACGAAAGCATAAGATTCAAGATGAAATAAAATATACTTTTCAAACGGCAAAAGGACGAAATGACGGTGTAAAAGTGAAATAAGGTAATTGCTTTTTAATTATTCTTGTAGAGTCAACAGCAAGCAGCCTTGTCGAATTAAGTGACGGAAAATTTGTTTTCACGAAAGAAAACGTATCTACGTATTTCTCGGTCCACAGGTAGCCTTGGCTTGCCTTTTGTATTCAAGTACTACCTTATTTTTGATGGAAAATGGTAAATTTGAAGGTCCTGGTGTTCTGAATTCAAATAAGGCTATGAAACAGACGACAAAACCATGTAAGGTTTGTAGTAGTGAATACTAGGAAAATAGGAAAGGCTAGTAAATTCGGAGAATAGTCCTGCCGCGAGGTTCTGGCGCATTGTATATTTGAAATTGTATAGCTGTCGCTCTGTTTCTCGTACGTGCGATAGAAATCTGAAAGAAACGGTAACAGAAGCTCTGTCCATTTATTTTTCGTGCAGTGATAATTTGGCAGTTTGCCCGCTGCACAGATAACACTAGGTACCGCATTACGAGATTCGTTGTTCCTACGAAAAGTCACCAAAGTTTGAGGAAGGCGCGGGTCGCACGACCAAGCGCTCTCATTGGCTATCTCAAGGTTACTCCTACTCGCGCTTAACAATGAACCAATCAGAGTAATTTCTTATAAATGTATTTACACTGATGCGTGGTGCTCTTCGAGCGTTCTGAATGCGGAATCTAGGGTGTGATCTGCGGCCCGCAGCTTCTTGTTCTTCATATTTTTATTGGGCATGTTTTTGTTTGTCTCGTGTGTCAGTTGCAGTTTGCGTTGTTGATTGCGTGTTTGGGACGTCTGGAGCTTAATCTTTTATTTTTGTTATGAACAATGTTACTTAACAAAGGTTCTTTGTATAGTCTTTTGTTTACTTTGTTAGCATATTTTTTGTATTTTTTGAGTAGCATTACACTGTTGTGAGCAAGTGTGACACTTAACATCAGGTGAGTGACTAGCTCGTATCGACAGTCAATAACATTTAAAAAATATGTCCCAATTTGTTTTTTATTTTATTTTTATATTGTTTTATTGACCGAACAAAGCGAAAGTCTCCGGGTCTAGCCGACAGGTCAGAGTTTGTATATAAGTATGTATATATGTCAGTTAGTCAGTATATATGTCAGTCGATAACCGCTGATCCGATCTTTATGAAATGGTGTCGCAATGTGTCAAATCAGCGGTTTTTTTTTTTCAATTTTTTTGTAGAAAAGGTGTACAAAAACAGTTTATAATTGCCATTTTATGTAAATTGAATACGTTATGAAATGAAGCAATGACTTATTCAGTCATTGCTTCCCCATGAAATTAAAAATCTGTGAAGGTACGACGATGCTACGTCAAAGGCTACGAAACTACAAGCTACCCTGGATCGTAGCAAATTGCTACGTTACTTTGAATATTGCTACGGCGTAGCGCATTAAGAAACGCAAGACTAAGGTTAAAAATCACATTTTTTTCTTATTAATTTATTAAACATTCTATATCATTATTAGAAAGACTTCCGGAAACGTTAACTTTGTGAAAAGGTTTTGAATTGTTAAGGTTCAGACATTGTGTATTGGGCATAGATAAATGATATTAAGAGTGCTAATGTCCATAGAAAGATTTGTAACTCGATTGTAGTACTGATGATGAAATAAGATGTTGCTAATGCTTTAATCTAATGATCGTCACTATTTCTACTTGCTTGAAGTAGAAGCCCAAGCTAACTCATTCGTAATAGTACGGAGAAAAAACGATTTTTTATAAATATATTTACATTAAAAATATCAGTAACATTATTAATTTTATATTTTATTTTCAAAACTCGGTAGGTTCTCAAGAGATGGCGTTGAAAACATTATTTTTCGAAACATATTTTTTACGTCGTGTTTTGCAAACTAATTTTAACTAAACCTTAAATAGCGAACATATTATACTTATACTATGTTTCTATATTAACCATATTTTTATAGGATATTATAGTGGTATGGACATTAGCTGAATAAAAAATAAGCGTCATCTAGTTTTAAACACATTTTTCGGGGGAATACTTTTCTATACGAGATAGTTATTAAGTTATTCTTCTCGTGTAGATTTTCTTTGGTATTGGCTAACAAGACACCAAATTCCAAATAAAGTATCGTCAAAGTTTTAATACAGAATATTTAACAAGAAGAAGTTAGGAACCTTAATGTGAATCTTATTGTGTAATAAAGTTGCATTTTTGTCCATTCAATGTTTGTGAACATGCACGAGTATTGGTGAATAGTATAACGTGAAACGTGACTTTTCGTGTCGTTCCCAAAACTTCGTAAAACCTCTAGTAAAGTCTACATCACTTCACTGGAACGCGACTTGAACTTGATCGTGAATTGACAGCCTTGTGGCTCAGTGGGTGGATTTCTCTAATCTATAGTTTGTGGGTTCGATTACCACCCAGGACAAATATTTGTGTGATGAATATGAATTGTTGTTCTTTGTCACTATATATTATAATGTATTAATTTACAAAAAAATGTATTTATGTATTCTATCAGTTATCTGGTTCCCATAATACAAGCTTGCTCCGTTTGGGGCTAGGTGGCGCTGTGTGTGAAACGTCCACCAATATTTATTTATTTACATTTATTTAATTACTTTGCTTGACCCTGGACTATGACTAAGACTTGTTTTATACTTATAAAGTATTTAACTTCACCTGATACATAACTGTACTGCTCGGAGTATATACGCAAACCTATTAATTATTAATAAGCACCTAACTCTGTAACCCCAACTAATATTATAAAAATGCGAATGTAACTCTGTCTCTCTGTTTCTTTGTCTCTCTGTCTGGGTGTTTGTCGCATTATCACGGCTGAACGGATTGACCTGATACATAGGCTACTTTTTTTTGTAGGGCCACGGGAACGAAGTCACAGGTAACAGCTAGTATTAAATACACCCCAAAAACATTAACCTCCTTCTTGTGTTGTCGGGTAAAAATGCACGAACAAGATAACTGTAGCCGAGATTAAGGGCTAAAGAACAGTAAAGCTTTCTATACCTAACCAACACCGCCGTCACTTTGCTTTAGCCCCATAAAAATGCTGCAGCGGCTGTAATAGCTGCATTTTACGATTCTTTGAGAAACGGTACGGCTATAATACCCCTAAGCATATTTAGAGTATGGGTAACGCAGAATACCAATGCAATGGAGAGAGCTATACTGAACGAGTATGTTCGTGGAAGAACCAATGTCGCCGATATAGCTTTCAGAGTTTGCAAGCCGAATTGGCAATGGGCAGGCCACATCACTCGAAGAACCGATGACGTCATCGCGTATCTAATACAATTTTTTTAAAGTATTATTATTGTTATTGGCATTTATTTTAAGCCTACAAATGTTTGTAGTGCTGATAATTCTTGTTGTGCTTTTGTGACGTTTTGTTTATTTAACCTATTTATATCTAGTGATGACTATCCATAAGAGTATTTTTAATACCTATTTGGAAATAAAGAAGAATTGAAGAATTGAATTGACCGGTGGGGAAGAAAGGTTCTTGAGTGGCGACCACGAACCGGAAGACGCAGCGTAGGCAGGCCTCCCAATGGGTGGAACGACGACATTGTGAAAGTCGCGGGCAACCGGTGGATGCAAGTGGCACGTTGTCAGTCGGTGTGGCGGTCTAAGGGGGAGACCTATTTTCAGCACTAGACGTCTTTCGGCTGATGATGATGATGATAATTAATGCAGATATAGGTAAGTCTTGATCGACAGTATCAAATTCTATTAATGCGTAAATTAATTATTTTACTCTTTTTATAAGGGGTATGATAACTTACAACCTGGATTAATTAATTAATTATTTATTAGCGGATGAAACCGCGGGAAGCAACTAGTCTTATCATATTATCAGATGATTGCGAATTAAAACGAATCCCGGAAATTAATCTAAATTCTGTGGTGTTCTATTCCAATTAGAGTTATACCTAAATATACAAGACAACAAAGACCTTTTTTTTTTTGCGATGGGGGAATCCTCTCAAGATACCCGATTATACCCACTAAACCCTCCCGGTGGCCTGCCTTGGTGCTTCACCGAGGGCTCCGGGATCTCCAAGGGAACGCACCGGGGCCCTCAGCACCACGCTTTAGCTCCTCCCGGGACAGCTAGTACCTGTCGTGAGACATTTAAGCCCACAACAGCGTCCGCCACTCAACGCTGTTGAGACTACGGAGACCTACCGAAAAATGTGCATAATTTCAAATATATTTTTTCAGTTATCGAAAAAATAGTATTTAATTATTTTTCCCTCTTAGCTATCTAATATTAATCGGCATTGTTGGGTGCATATTGGTTCGCTTCTATGACACGAGCGAATGCCCATACTGTTTACCGATTTAGATGGGCTACTGTGGTTATAAAAGAACCGAGTAAAGACGCAGGCGCGGCTCAGTAAAATAATGGCAAATTAATTTTGCGGTCGTGTAACAATGGTTTAAAACAGTTATAATATAGACGCAGTCTATATTATAACTGGTTTTTTCTATATATTTCCGCAGTCACTTACACGGTAGTGGTAGGGCTCTTCTGCAGAGTCCGCGTGGAAAAGTACCACACCTTTGCCAGTTATTCAACCGTCAAGCAGTAGTGTGCAAACATTACTGTGTTCCGGATTGAAGGGCAATGTTTCCAGCGTAATTACTGGGCACAAAGATTTAACATCTAATATCTCAGGGTGACGAGCGCATTGCATTACCGCGCGTGCTTTTGAATTGTTGAGGTTCAAAATTCTGGGTGGCACTGAACTGTTATGGGCAAGCGTGAAGCTTAACATCAGGTGAGCGAATTGAAAAAATACATTTAAAAAAAACGTATGTACGTAGAAAAAATGTCTATTTAGTTGATCTGATCAGGCATTACTTTGCGGAAGTTCATCTACAAACTATATTATATTACTCTAGGGATGGACCTATGTTCTACCTATTGCGATAATGCAGCGGAAATACACTAGAGATTTTATGAAGATACTGTTTGTACCTATCTATTTATTAATTTCTTTCAAAAGAATAATGGCGTTGGTTCTTGTAAAAAAACATTTCTCGAGGAAAATACAATTGTTTTTCAATATATATAGGTATAAAGATATCCCTATCCCATGTATATATATACATATAATATTGACGTCTTCTTATACTCTTATCCTTTTGAAATAAAATTCTTATATGTTAACTCAACATAAATTTAATTCGACCTCGAAATCATATTATAGAATTTTCAAATTGTTTCAAATTTTTAACTAAATACCTAAGTTTTTTATGCAAATTAGGGACGAAAACGTGTGAGCAATTAGATTTTCTTTTGGGACCTAAATGGCAACGTTGACGATCAATGGCGCTTGTCAATATCTACGGGACTGATTTTCATTGACGCATCCCCTTGATCGTTTTTTTTTAATCCGAGTGAATTTCGATATCGGTATTGACGGCGATGGACAGAAAATTTATTGACGATTGACAATTTGATCTTCCCTCGTCTCCTTAAGATGCACCACACACTAATGACACATTTGTGTGCAGTAAGACATTTGTGTTACGTCGCACACATTTTGGACCGGAATGTGGTGTGCTTTCTACTAGCGCACTCTCATTGAACTGTAGGTATGCGATAAATGTGCGATGCACAACTTTTGTAACTTTTGTGTGTGGTGCCGCTATAGGCTGAGACCGGTAGGTGACGTCATACGCTGTGCGATACATAGTATCTAAGCCGACCGAAATATGAGAATCGAGATTCAGAGATTTTGCCAAGAAATAATTCTTCGGCCTTCTTTTTGACAGTCATGCTACAGACCGGAAATCGCTGCAGATGTTCTTACGTACTAGTGCCCTCTGCACTTCCGCAATTCTGCGTTTACGATGCGGATGGCAGGAAACAGATACCGGATTTGGATTTTTCTTCGAGAGGCTACGAAACGTCATTTGCATAGCAAAAGTTTTTCAAATGTCGGTTTTTTAAATGTTATAAAAGCAATTAAAAAATTCGGACTTTCAAAAGTTTTGACCTTTAGCGATGAAGTAAATAAAGCTAATACAACAGTGATTATATTTTCATAGCTTTTTATTAAAATACTTTTAATAAAGTAATAATACTTTTAATAAGGTAATGATAAACAATTATTATTACCTAGCTGTGCCCCGCGGTTTCACCCGCTATTCTACAGAAACTGATTATTTTTCCGGGATAAATAGTTTATGTTTTAATCCAGGGTAAAAGCTACCTCCATACCAAATTTCATTTAAAGCCGTTCAGCCGTTACAGAGTTGAACGGGAACAAGCACACTTACATGCCTACATCCTACACATAAACTTTCGCATCACACAAATATTAAAATTCAACGATTCCTGTAAAATAGCGGGGCGCAGCTAGCTTATAGTAGTAGTATGATCCCTTATTTCAATGTCATTGAAACGCTTCGTAAATACTAAACGGTTTTATATTGTTTATTCCCGCATATTGTTAAACAGTAGGCGGTAACGGCAACCCGCAGAGTTAATTGGTCCAAAATAAATCTTGTCTTGTATCTTTTTATTCGTAGTTTTCCTTAGCTTGTTTTCTCGTGAAATTCTCAGCAAATAGGGTAAAATAGGTTCATTTATTTTTGAGATAATACATTAAAAAAAAATTGCATCTGGTAAAATAGGAGCAATAAGGGCCTCCAAGTAAAGTCCCGATCAAGCTCGCCGGTCACGTGGCAAGCAGCTGTAGTTTTTAACTAGTTTCAAAATGTAGCGCTAACCGTCACAAAAACTGAACAAAAATAAAAGTTACTTCGGACTTTTACTCGCCAATTAGCACTAATTAAAAAGTATCCGGTCAACAATTTACTTTGAGATGACGAAAAAGACCATAGAGTAATTAAAGCTTTAGGTATAAATGGTGTCATTTTGCTAGCGGCAACAATAGAGGCAAACTTTGTAATGTTCCCATTGAAAATACAAGATTTAAACATATTTAATAGCAACAAGAACAGGAACAGGAAATACAAACAGGATAACACACAGGAGATAGGACAAACGGTGCATTTTTGGAGAGTGTTTTAAATAGGTCAAAATTCTGGATGACACAACAGAGTGCCTAGTGCGAGTTTTACCATGCGTTTACTTACTCGATGACGTTAACGTTAACTATAATTTGTATGGAATAAGCCGTCTAGCGTCATCTAGGTGACATGTTCTTACTTCATATAAATCATATGTAACATAAAAGCGATCGAATAGGTAAACGCATTTACAAAAACACGCACTCGCCACTCAGAACTATAATGGAGAACTAGGCCCAACGCGCACGAAGAGACGAGGTAAATACGGCATAAGAGAAGGTTATATTAATGTATTTGGGTTATAATATATGCTTATTGCTAAAAGCGATCTCTTCCAGGCGACCATTACCCATATACATATATATATACACCGCCACACCCACCATGAAGCCTGGAAGAGATCGCTTTTAGCAATAAGGCCGCCACTTGTGGCACTAGCGTATAAGATATATCGTCGTGTTCTATTATTATTTTGGTGTACACAATAAAGAGTTTATATCTATCTATCTATAATATATAGTTTTTTTTCTATGATAACTTACGTTGTTTTGACACATTTTATATTATTAAAACGGGAATACTTACGATAAATTGAGACAGTTATTCCGCTTATAGTTTCGATCACATTTGGTGATCTATATTTGATTTGAGAAACAGGGCCGTCACGCCAAAATATGAATGTACAATAAATTACCTAATTCTATAACCGAACTAAATCAAAGCAAATTTAAACAGATTCATGGTTATTTCTTTGAAAATAATCCGTTCTACAAATTAAGTGAATATACGTTAGTAATATAAAATAAATAAATAAATAATAAATATCTGGGACATTTTTGCACACACGGTCATCTGACACCAAACTAAGCAAAGCTTGTAATATGGCTGCCAGAGACTGATATACGTACATAGATATTTTTAAATACATACTTATATAGATATTAACACCCAGACATAGAACAAACACAAATGTTCATCACATGAATGTATATATATTAATAATATATGTTAATTTGTTTAAAATTACTTATAAATAGCAAAGAATATCTACATGTATAATATTCAGTATGCTATCTATGATAAGATACTAATTGCATTCATGAACGGCACTTGTTTATTTTTCTTAAATGATGGGTCGAGAGTCGCCATTGTTCTTTCCGGAATCTTTGTTTAGAAAAAATGCGTATTTTCTCATTTTCTTATATCTCCGAAATTTATTCTTGTCGCGTGAACGGAACCCAATTTGTCTCGCGGCTGCTATCACGGATTAACTAACTACAGGGGCAAGATAAATGCTAATCCAATGCTGTTCCCGTTTTTTGTATCGCATTAATATAAGAAATAATCGCAAAAAGAATAATTACAAAAGGCGTGTACAGAACAGCTATTTTGCTCATCATATAAGCATTCTCTTATTTTTAGGATGAAAAGTATCATAATATCGTCGTTGCACTCAATAAACCATTTATCAATTTGACAGCATTAAGATTATCTGCATTCCTTTTCATTTCAATACGTACATTCAAAGTCAGAAAAGTCAGCGGGCAAAGGAGAGAGCTACGCTCGAAGTTTCCTTGCGAGATAAAAATCAGCAACGAGAATATTAACCAAAGAACTGCAGTCACCGACATAGATCTCGGGGTTTGCAAGCTGATGTGGCAATGGGCAGGCCGCATCGCTCGATAAGCCGATAACCGATGGGGAACAAATCGGTTCTTGAGTGGCGACCACGAACCGGAAGACACAGCGTAGGTAGTCCTCTCACTCGGTGGACCAACGACACTGTGAGAGTCACCGGTAACCGGTAGGTGCAAACAATGCGAAACATTCAAAAAAATAATGCAAAAACATTAGTAAATGTCACCATTTATTATTATTTTTTATTACTAGTAGTTACCCGCGACTTCGTTCACGTGGACATAAAAAAAGTATCCTATGTCCGTCTTTGTGATATAAAGTAACTCTATCAAATTTTATCAAGATCCGTCCAGCTGTTTATCCGTGATAACGCGAACAACATCCAGAGAGAGAGACAAGTTCGCTAGATGGCTCTTATCCATTTTTGTGCATTTTTTGACGTTTTGTATGGACTGACAGTTGTAATGTAGGGAGTTCTGAATCGCGCAAGCGAACGTATCATTAAATTCAATTCTGGAAAATCGCGGGGAAATCGTTGCCTGTAAACGGCCAGTCAAGGACACACACCGCTTTTCGGTTTACAAATCGCGCGTTCAACGACTACTCGCCCCGCCCCCTTGTGATATTTCGTGTTTTTTTTTTTCCCTGTCGCGGCTCATGTGATAAATGGACAATCCCTACGTTGTAAACGCTCGATATTTTCCGGTACATCGATATAGGCGACATGTGCGTACTAAAGTACCTAAGCTCCGGTACGTTTTGCTCCGCAATGATTCGTGTTATGAGGCACTTAGTGATAAGTTACTGCCCTTACAGATTATATAATAGTTCCGTCTCTAAGTATAGACCATTGCAAGTACTAGCATTATACGTTTATCACGTCGGTTTTGAACTTATGACGAACCGTTCGGGTTAACTGAAGTTTAGCAGCTTTCGATAAGTCAATAGGCTCCGGCCACTTGGATCCACAGCTCGGATCCACATGTGGATCCGCGGATACTTTTATACCATTGAGGGGATTCACTTGTACACATAATTTTATAAGCCACTTACTAATATGGGTGATCAGTTGAATTTAGAACAAACTGAACGCTTTTGAAATGGAGCGAGTGAGTTTTGAGGATTTTATTATTTTCCAAAACTTGTGTTATTTCGAGTGTTAATGTGTAAAAACGGTTCACCGACACTCGTGGATGTCCACATCCACGAGTGTCGGTGAATGGTATAATGTCGTGAAACGTGAATTTTCATGTTGTTTCCAAAACTCCATAGAAGGCTCTAGTAAAGTTTTCACCACTTTACTGGGGCATGACTTGTACTTGACCGTGACTTGCTTTGCTCTCCTTTGACCGTGACTATGACTTTTTTGATAATATCTAGCAAAACTTGAGAATATATATGTATACTTGACACCGGCAAATGCATAAGACGTACGACGCCATAATCCTCTTAGGAGAAAAAAGAAAAAAATGGCGCGAGTGTAGAGAGAGCCTCCAGTTTCTTATTGAAGCTAGAACAATATTTTTTAAATGTGTAGTTAGTCTTTCACCAGTTAAAAAATGTTGATACTAGGGTTGGTTAGTGTCAAGGCCACTAGGGTAAATATAAATAAATATTGGTGGACGTTTTTGCACAGCTCCATCTAAGCAAGCTTGTGCTTTGGGAACCAGATAACTGATAGAATACATTTTTTTTTTTGTAAAATACATACATAGAATACATATAAACAACCAGACAAAGAACAAACATCCATGTTCATCACACAAATGTTTGCCCTGGATGGGAATCGGACCCACAATCTAAAGATCAGAAGGCGGAAATCCACCCACTGAGCCACATGGCTAGTCAATATTGTATAAAAGAGGCAAAAATATCCTACGTAAAAGTAGGTGCAGAAAAAAATGACAATTTTTGTAACAGACAAAGAAAAAAATATCATCATCATATCATCAGCCTTAGAGCGCCACACCGACCGACAACGGGCCACTTGCATCCACCGGTTGCCCGCGACCTTCACAATGTTGTCGGTCCACCTAGTGGGAGGCCTGCCTACGCTGCGTCTTCCGGTTCGTGGTCGCCACTCAAGAACCTTTCTTCCCCACCAGTTATCGGTTCCTCGAGTGATATGGCCTGCCCATTGCCACTTCAGCTTGCTAACTCTGAAAGCTATGTCGGCAACTTTTATTTTTTTTCGAAAAATATGTTATGTACAAATTCATTAACCTCGGTATTCTAAAACGTTTGTTAACTTTGACAACCTGTCTTTGTCATTTGCTTAGTGCCAGACAAGCATTTGAATCAATCTGTTATCAAAAAATATAATACCTATCCTGTGGTATACTCATTTATATCCATCTTTCAGTTCCATGTATCGTTTTATTACCACAAGGATTACTTCTCCAAAATTAAGTAGCTCTCCAGCATTACACGGTTAACATGCATATTTAACGACGGTGTAATAACCCAGGAAGTTATGAAATATGAAAATTAAGTGAATTTCTCAACGTACGAATAAATTAACGCATCATGTCTAATTACGTCGTTATAACCTCATGGTCTGTAGACGGAGCGTTGTCATGTGGTTTATTAAATTACTGGCTGCTACCCGCGACTTTGTTCCCGTGGACCGACAACAAAAAAAGTAGCATATGTCCGTCTTCTACCCTTAAGCTATATCTATGCAAAAATTCAGGTCGATCCGTTCAGTCGTTTAGCCGTGAAAACGCGACAAACTCCCAGACAGAGAGACATACAGAAAGACAGAGCTACATTCACATTTATAATACTAGTAGTTCGCGACAAACAGACCTCGCGATCCCTATATCTTCACAACCCCTTGACCGATTCAGCTCATATTCGAACTTAATTTTTTTTTTGAAATTTTCTTTATAAATGTCTAGTAAGCGACCGTCCATCTACAGCGACCTACAGGTCACTCGAGCCTTTATTAATCGCGTGTCGTCAGCGTCATTCCTCTCCCGCGTAATCAAGTCTGCCTTGTTCTTGATATTATGCACCACATTACCCCTGATGAAGGAGCTCACTTAGAATGTTCTCGTTACTTTAAGTGGGTGCAATTTAATTTTTCTTTATGTAACTTGGTGACGAAACGAGAAAGTCGCTCACCTGATGTTAAGCTTCACGCCTGCCCATAACGATTCTGTGCCACATAGAATATTGAACTTCAACAGTTTAAAACCATGAGTGGCACTGTCCTGCGCTCGTCACCATGAGATATTAGATGTTTGATCTCTTTATACCCAGTAATTACGCTGGAAACATTGCCCCTCAATCGGGAAAAGTTATGTTCGCACACTACTTCTTGGCGGTTAAATAACTGGTAATCCCAGACAGACACTGCAAAAGACTCATACCAGTACAACATGCCCTAAGAAACTTGTAAACCGAAACCAAACCACTGGTTAGTAATAGATTAAAAAAACTAGCAAGTTTATTACTAGACAAACTCTATTGTAGAATTCTAATTTTAAATCAATCCAAAATTTAAATAGATGCAGAATCACTCAATGTATACAAGGTAAAAAAAAATGGTTTTTATTCAATGAAAATCATCGTATCACCTTAAAAGATATTCAATATTTATTTTCAATGCAAACGATGACTTCATTTTTAATAGTTTTTTTTTATACAAGCGAATTACTTATAGTTATACTATTGTTTAATAGTACATTAGTCACCAAAGGAATAAAGCAGAGACAGAGTTTTTTTTTTGTCACGGGCGACACTTTGAATCCTAAACGGTACGAGTTTAGAGTTCCCGAGCGCAGAGAAGGTTTCAAGACTAGAATTCTGAGCGCAGCCAGGGATTCAGGGTCGCCTAAGACGAAGACAGCTTTATCCCCGAAAATAATTGTCTACTTTATACATCTGCGAGACAATAAAAGCAAGGCTAATAGATTATTCATTATGTCGTGTTCAATGTTATTTAATTAACTCTGGAATAAATCATTTCGTCACCCGACATTTTTATTAAATTTGTATTTAATCATTCAAATTTGGTATGGAGCGCGCATCGTTATGCGGCTTAGAGGCATAGAATACACAGGCCTCCGCCCGCTATTTGGGCCGGTTCCGAGTTACTCGATGTTATGCGGTGTTCGCGTCGTTTTTCTATTCTGCTTGTGTCGTGTCATAGCCAGTTCTCCAGTTCGATTTTCGAGTAAGAGCTTTTTGTGTAGCCTCTGTGGTAAAAGTTTTCATACAAATACAACCAAATAGAGAGTTTTGGCGGGAACGTGAAGAGTTCATGTCGCGTCATTTTATTATTTTCCAAAACTTGTGTTATTTCGAGTGTTAATGTGTAATAACGATGAATTTTATACCCGTTAAGTATTCGTGAACATGCCTGAGGTGTTGGTGAATGGTATAATGTCGTGAAACGTGAATTTTCATGTTGTTTCCAAAACTCTACAGAAGGCTTTAGTAAAGTTTTCACCACTTTACTGGGGCATGACTTGGACTTGACCGTGACTTGCTTTGCTCGCATTTGACTGTGACTATGATTCGTTTGATAATATTTAGTAATAATAATAAAACTTTTAATTTATCAAATGCACAAGACGTGCTACGCCAAAATCCTCTTAGGAGGGAAAAAAAATACAACCAAATACTAAGTTTTTTAAAGAACTCAGCAGGCAATAATGAAATCCAGTACAATATTATTGCCCTGCTCAGCAGCAGCAAATGACTTATTTTAGATGAGCTTTGCATGATCTTGGCATTCTCGAGCAGGTGGTACATTTTTAAAATTTTGGGAAGAATACAATTTTGTGCCTGATGTCGTAGAATGAAGACAGAACAATTCCATGTCATACTGTAAAAAAAATGATAATTCAAATACAATATAATCATTAAACAATTGTTGTAATTTCGATTTCAAATATATATTATTTTATTCTTATATTGTTCAAAGGACATTAACACTGAACGTGATATTAGAGGTGAGGCAAATTCATACATTGGTGGTTGTAAAGCACCACAATGGAATGTTGATGGTAAGGGCCAGAAGAATAAAGAATGGAAACTCACCTGCCTTGCTTGATGGCGTGGCCGCGTCCCACGTTTTCGAGCCGGCCGGCTGAATAATCCAGTTTGCGATCCTTTGATGTGTTTTAATTATTTTATATTGTCGAAGAAGACGCGTGGGCATACAACGAATTGATACTACTTAATGGCGGATGCGACGCTTGACAGTTGCGTTCCACGCACCTCGCTAAGCGTTGTAGTCCCCATCTCTTTCTTACTGGCCAGAATAAATGAAATGGAGAATAATTGAGATTTGCAGCATAAGCGCGCGAACATACATATTACATTAGAAGGGCAATCCCCTTTTAGCAATTTCGACAGTCATGTTTCAGCATCTGACGATAAGGAATGATATATTTTAATATTAAACTAATGTTTAAATAAATAATTTTATCTACTCCCTGTAAAATATATCTAATTTTACGTCTTTTTCTAAATCTTTTGTTTTTTTGTTTTTGTAATAGGTATAATATATTTGAAGTCTTTTTGTTATTTTGTTTTGGTACGTCTTTTTTTTTTTTAGATACTGATGATTACTGACTACGGAAAAGGAAGGTTATTATCTGATTATATCCTTATGAGGAGGTCGCGAGTTCGGTTCTCTGCCGGACATATATTTGTAAGGTGAATTTTAAATATCTTCTTTGGGTCTGGTCTTTTGGTCTTTATATGGGTGTCTACAAAACATACAAAGATACCTTTGTATGTTTTTTTAAATAATCCGGCACAAATAATAAATAATATATTCCTAGTGATAACTATGATTGTAAAGCTACATAGAAAGAAAAAGTACGTTTAAGTACTTAAGTTAGTTAGTTGGATTTGTGGGAGGACTGATTCACCCATAGATCTGTGAATGAGTGCATATAGTAACGTTTGTTCTCTACTTTGAGTATTGTTGTGTGTAACAATTTAAAAAAAAAATGCGAATAATACAAATATTGAAAAAACTAAGCCTTAGATGCTAATAATTATTTCTGAGATGTTTCATTATATATTTAATGATAGCTGTCTTTTTACTCAAACAGTAATATAGACTTCAAAAGTTCTTCTCTCTTCTAAAAGGAAGACTTACACAATTTCCTCAACATATTTATTAACTCACATGAAAACAAAGACAAAACATTGAACACAAAGTCTTTGTCGCGTTTCAAGAAATTGGGATTTTTTAGCTACAAGATTCTCACATTAACGAGTCGAAAGACAAGAATGAAATGAACGTGTTAGGAACTTTTAGAACATTTCAAATTTTAAGAAGGTTTGTTTCGACATCTTTGAAAACAAAATAAGTTTGAGAATACCTGTTTCGGAACTTATGTTCTTACGAATCCATTACTTCTTAGACTTGAAGTAATTTAATTCTCAAACAAGTTTCGATGAGCTTAAATTAATTAAGTGACCATTTGGCGGGCCACTTAGCGCACGTTGTTCATT
Organism: Apocheima hispidaria; assembly: GCA_947579745.1. Taxonomy (NCBI): domain Eukaryota; kingdom Metazoa; phylum Arthropoda; class Insecta; order Lepidoptera; family Geometridae; genus Apocheima; species Apocheima hispidaria. Next base: position 13,393,912 of record OX388159.1, read on the forward strand.
GTTAGTATGATTATTTAACTCAACTTTGAACAACAAGGGCTTCGAGCTCTGCATATGATTGACGAGAACTTCTTTATTGACAGTGCCAACAAATAGTCCTGCTTAAGGGCTATCGCCCAATGAAAGTCGAAGCGAGGCGCGAAGTACAAGCAGCCGTGGAAAGGTAAATTTTTCCGTACGTAAATTCTTTCTAGAATTTTGAACAGGCGTTGCAGGCAAATGGCGGATACGCGGCGGGATAATAATAATTTTGATGGCGGCATGGGCATCGACATGGGCGTTGACGCCCACTGTTATTTACATTGCTTCACTTTGACTTTGAATACTTTGACTTTGACTGCCCCGGTGGCTCAGTTGGTAGTGAACCTACCTTCTGTGTTTGGGGGCGTGGGTTCGGTTCCCATCTAGGACAAACATTTATGTGATGAATATTTGTGTTTGTCGTATGTCTGGGTGTTAATATCTATATAAGTATGTATTTAAAAATATCTATGTACGTATATCAGTCTCTGACAGCAATATTACAAGCTTTGTTTAGTTTGGGGTCAGATGACCGAGTGTGCAATAATGTCCCAGATATTTATTTATTTATTTTATAATAAGACTTGTTTTTATTGTAGATAAATAATAATAATTATTTAAATGAAATATTACAAAACTTGACACTGGCTAAATACACTAAGGTTAAAGCCAAAATTGATGAGTGAAAAAACAAAAACTAATGTCTAGCTGTTTTATATTGACTTTTCGTATTATGTTTTTAATAAGCTTTGCTTTTCAAGTTAAAACATTCATTTGTTTTAGAAATCAAAAAAACCGGTCTAATCTCAGATTAAATTTAATCTGAGGTTCTAGTCTTAAATTTCTGAGGTTCTAGTAAAATCGATTTCCCTCTCGATCATAATCATAAACGAGTGGGAGGGATTATCGTTTAGATTTACGATCTGGACAATTACTTGAGATAATAAAACTTTAGGGCACGCTTTATTGTGCCATAAACCGTTTAAGTGTTTCTAATAACCTAGTAACACGCACACTTGACAATGGACCTTAACGAGATAATCATTTAAAATAAATTTAGACATTCTAGTATAACTTATTCTATTCCTACGAACATACAACCTGTATTCCGCGGTTTCACCCATCCGCATCCAGGATATAAACCTTTTTTCAATCCAAATTTCATCCAATCCAGTTCAGTCGTTACAGAGCTGATTGGAAACAAAATACTCTACCTTTTTATAGTTAATTGTTAATATTTTGAGTTTTAACAATTTCACTAACGCTAGTATTTCATAATTTTCTCATTCTACTATTGTCGTCAATAGAAGAATGAGAAAATTATGAGCGAGTAAAATTTCGACTACTTTTAGTTAGTCCTTAGATTAGATAATTAGATGGTGCTTAATAAATCTTTGAACTCCTAAAAATTAAAAAATTAAGGTCAGAAAACAAGAGAGATGTATTTTGCGACAATTCCTATAAAATGTCGAATCGAATAGACGATTCAAATGTCTCCGTATTTCCCCCACATGCTTTTATAGATAAAACAATAATATTTGAATACTTGCATGTGACATGAGCTGCCATGTTTCAAGAATTTGCATCATAGATGATAATTTAGTAAAAAACCACTAAACAATGGGACATTTTATCAAAAATTTAAAGAATAAAAGAGTTGGCTACAGAGGTTTCATGACAACGTTCTAAATTTTAAACACTTTTACGGACTAGTGAGTGTCTGTGTGCGTCCTCTAAATGTGTAAGTAGTTAAAATGTGTTTGTTCCAGAGGTGAGAGGTGCAAAAACAAAAACTGACATTCAACAACCACCGATCAATACAATTAGACACCGTACTAATTCTCTACTTTCGATGGTCTATCTCATCACATGACATTGGCAAAATTGTGTAACACTCTTGCAGAAGCCATAAAACAAGAATTGAATTGAATTGAACTGACTAGTGAGCAAAATAGGGTTTTGTCACTGCTGATATGCTCTAAAGGCACAATTTTCAAGCGAAAGAGGTGGACATGTTATTGTGTTTCCTAACTACCAACTGAGGATTTAATTACAGCAAGTATACAAAAACATTATCAACTCCATTCAAACTGAACAAAATAACCACAACGAGTTTCAAATTCCCTTTGTCTGTACTTTATAAGGAAAATTCTGTGGTCTGTACAATACTTTGGTGCATTTCATTTAATAATACCTATGTCTAGGTGTACTGTTCGTGCCATGAAGCTCTGCGTTTAATTTCTACGAATGCTCGGGAGACCAACTTTGCTTGCGATAATTAGTGAAGATACAGACAGTGCTTCAACTAACACTACTTACGAACGTTCAGACTTCAGGCCCTGTATTCTAGATTGTGTTCTTGGGTATGTTCTAAAACTGCGACCAGAACCACCGGAGGATAGGCAGCAGCGTCCTCTTAGTAAACGGTAGCATTCTGCAATCCCCAAGCTGCCTGTCCGCCTACCCAAGCGTGGGGATAATAGCAATCCACCCCTTTTCTATAAGGGGTCTTTGTTCAATAGTAGATGTCTTGGCTGATGCTCCTTTAGAACCCAGTGTGAAAGGATTTTAATCGAGATTTACATGCTCTGTCTCTGTCATTTACAGTCAGATGATGGCGTCGGATGATGGATCTAGAATATTTCTTTTGGTATTTTCTGCAAATGCATTTATATGATATGAAGTTGAAAATTCAATAACAAATTATTGATGTATTTTATTTTGAAGTAGAAAGACGAAAAATATTGTAATAAAAAACTAAAAAAAGTTTCTTCCCACGTGACTTTCAATTTTTGAATTTCTCATTAAACGATTTTTTTATATTCAAAAATATTGAAGCGCTAACGAAGTAGAGGAAGCGTGTTCTTAATTCCAAATTAAGTTTTTTATATTATTTATAAATTATTTACTATATGAATATTATTAATTTGCTTTTTTTATTTTTTAACTAATTAATCCATGAATACAGAAAATCATTCAGGAATTAGGATTTGTAGTTTTTGCACAAACTAAGTCTTGTGATAAATAGCTGACCAAACCAAGGTGCTGTAATCCATAAAGCAATAAGTACTACGAAGGTTACCTACAATTATTGAATTCGTACTAATTTCAACTGTATTCCAATTATATACAGTGTAATTTATACAGTTCGTTTCACACAACATAGCGGCGATAATGATGTCACTTAAATTTTAAACAGATTGCAAGCTTTTGCTTGACTAAAATAATCGTGCCTTGCCTTGCTACGTTGGACGACATAATTAAAAAAAATATGTAAATAAACAAACTATTCAAGAAGTAACTAAGGGGGAGGCCTATGTTCAGCAGTAGACGTCTTCTGGCATAATTTAAAAGTAAAACACCAACCAACTGCTAAATGTAGCCTATGTTATTTTAGACACGATTCCACCGTCATATTAATCGTCAAGATTAAGTCTTTACTTTTAGCCTTAGATTTTTATTTAGAAAGTTAAATAAATTCTAACAATCAAAATATCTCTAGTATATGTAACAAAAACATTAAGACATCAGTAAATGTTCATGTAACAATTGCTGTAGTATCAAGTTACAGCCGATTGTTCCACTAACATCATCCACTTTCCACACTCAAAAGACCCCTGTAATTGGTAAAAACATCCCCTGTGTAATTTTCTCAAGTTACCACTTGGGAGTGTATTGTAATAGCTATCTGGTGGAGTGTTCGGGGTTCCGTGTGGCTCGATGGAAAATAATCGTTTATTGAAATTTAGCATTTAAATATTCACGTACGCCAACGTACGGGGGATATATACTGTTGCCCCGCAGAAACTTTAATTTCAAGTCTCTTATAATCATGATAATGATGGAAATTGGAATTGAAAAATGTCTTAAAAACACGGTTTTTTAAGACCCAGTTTGACTGTTAGTGACTGTTAAAACATTAATTTACCTTTTCCTGAATAAATAATTTGAAATGAAGTGAGTATGTGAATGTGTGTGTATCTGAGTATGTGGGATTGTAAGTATGTTTGTTCCTGTTCAACTTTGTAACGGCTGAACGGATTCGAATGAAATTTGGTATGGAGATTACTTATACTCTGGATTAACACATTGGCTACTTTTTATCCCGGAAAAACATTCGGTTTCTGTAGAATAGCGAGTGTAACCGCTGGGTGTAGTTAGTACGTTCATAATGCTAATCTCAGATCTATAAGCAGTGAAACGAAGTATGGGTAGTGAGTTTTATTTGTGGTCCGTTACAATGTTGAATTTGGTCATTCTGACTTTGTTGACCGAGCGAAGCATAGGTCTTAGACTCTACAGAAACAGATCGGCTATTTTATGTATTGCTATTTGTCTGACGTTAACTTGCGCAATGTAGATCCGATATTCATACAATTTTAAATTCAAGTAGTTAATTTTAATTCAATTTTTTTGTTTGGATATGAGGAAAATCGGTCCACGGGTTGTGAAGCTAATATGTTAGCTGTCAAAAACTGTCAAAATGTTTTTGAAGTGTTAGGAAATCACTAGTGAAAGGGAAATTGACGCCATATTCTGTATTCAAAGTACCGCATATGACGTGACTTGTAACAGGTCCTCATTTACTTTCGTCAGTGGACACAGGTTTTGTCTTAAAATGATAAATCGTTTATTTTCAGACATACAGCATTTTGCACAAAAAAACTACAATTTTGCACTTGGGCTTTTGTTGCTTTTATAATAATATTATTTATATATTATTTTGTTTATTATTACTATGTAATTTTAAGTCCCATTTAACTGAATTAACTATTAAAATAAGTATTATATTATGAAAAAAAAAAAAAAAAAAAAAAAAAAAAAACGATTGAGGAGTCGCAAGGTTTTAATTCGGCGCGAATTACTAGTATACAACAGGCTTATAATATTTGAACGAATATAGTATATATATTATGTAAATAGTGTTTTAGTAGTGGTAGGGCTCTTCTGCAGTCCGCCTGGGGAAGTACCACACCTTAGCCAGTTAATCAACCGCCAAGCAGTAGTGCGCAATTGTTACTGTGTTCCGGATTGAAGGAAAATGTTTCCAGCGTTATTACTGGGCATAAAGAGATTTAACATATGATATCTCAGGGTGACGAGCGCAGTGCGTTGCCGCGCATGGTTTTGAACTGTTGAAGTTCAAAACTCTGGGTGACACTGAATTGTCATCTTAACGCTTAACATCAGGTGAGCGACATGCTCTCTCGTCACCAATTTCCATCAAAAATGTGTAAATAGTATGTATGATACATACATACATACATACGTTCAATCAGTGCGGAACCTTCAATACAGAAATTGTACTTGCACTTATCGTTTTATTTTATTTAGCGACGGGAAAATTGTTTTCGTATTTTCTATTAGAACGCAAATTTCGGTCTTGTCTCCAGTTTTTTTTCTGGTTTGTATCGAGGGAACTCAATTTGTTTACCAAATTTTATAGTACGCAGCGTGTTTTGGTTTGATAAGATTGGAATTCTTCTGTTAAGCCAAATTGAAAAACGTGTTAATATTCCAGATGACTTTTCATCATCATCATCATTGTCAGCCAGAAGACGTCCACTGCTGAACATATGCCTCCACGTTAGAGCGCCACACCGACCGACAACGTACCACTTGCATTCACCGGCTGCCCGCGATTTTCACAATGTCGTCGTTCCACCTAGTGGGAGGCCTGCCTACGCTGCGTCTTCCGGTTCGTGGTCGCCACTCAAGAACCTTTCTTCCCCACCGGTTATCGGTTCTTTGCGTGATGTGGCCTGCCCATTGCCAGTTCAGCTTGCTCTGAAAGCTATATCGGTGACATTGTTTCTTTGACGAAAATCCTCGTCCCGGATTTTATCGTGCAAAGAAACTCATAATGACGACTTAGACATAATGTCATGTCACGTCACTTCGGTGAGCGCTGGGCCTTAGACGTCCACCACTGAGCAAGCCATATATCCTAACATCCTAGGCATGTAATAAAATTGGAACTTAATAATGGCATGTATATGCCGGAATACCATTTATATTTTCTATTTCACGCAGTGGTTTCTTTGTAACAACAAGGGTTACACCTATTTTCCATAAAATAGGCAGCACTCACTGCGAACCCCCCAATAACAGTTATTTTATCCCGTACCATTTGCCGAGATATTTGCCTAAATAATATAAAGTAGCGAAAATGCTTACAGCCTAGCAGTTAGCCACGCACGGTCCAGTCTAATTTATAAAGAACGACAGCGACACGACAAACGACACGATACTCAACATAACAACAAGAACTCAATAACAATTACAGCAACAATTATTCGATAACAAGAACTCTTTATATATTTACGATATGTAATATTATTAAAATTGCTATTCAACAGCATTAAGAACAGGAAAGTCACATCGCAAAAAGATGAATAATTATATACTAGGTAGTATATCAAAGTAAGTAGTTTTAAAATGCTCTAAACAATTTTCAATTCCATAATCTTTAACACACATTCTTTCCCGTCCTGTGTCTCTCTCACTCAAGTCTTGTCCTGTGCCCTGACGATATCGATAAATATATGACGATGATATTACACTAAAATAACAAAAGAGGAAGTTTGTGTGTAAGTGTGTAAGTAGGTAAAAAGAAATTTTGCTTACATCCTAGATTAACACATAGGCTACTTTTTATCCCGGAAGCATATTCTATTTCTGTAGAATAGCGGGTGAAACCACGGGTAGCAGCTAGTGAATTATATATTTAAATATATATATACTTTAAAAAAAAAGTCTTAATTTTAATCATGTCAAACAAGTTCCGTGACATTTTTTAAATTAATCCCAGTAAAATGTTGAAACAAAATTGATCTAAATTATAAACGAGAATTTTAATTCAAAAACTGAAACATTCCAATTGTAAGGTAATTTATTTTAAAACTTGGTAAAAATATCTACGGTCAGCTCAATGCAATAAACTACAAATTAGCTTGTCAGTTTCGTGTCGTGTCGTTAAATTTGAAAAGTCTTCGGGTAGCTAACACTCCCTAATGTTCCTATGAGCGCACTTTAATGTACCAACAAGTAGATATTTTCTAATGTACCTACAAACATTCTGTAATGTACATTGCAAACGTCTAAGGCAATAACGATTAGTTTTCATAGGGGCAGCCCTCGCGCTTAGAATGTTAAGTATATACAGACGGTAAAAAAGGTTTCTTTACTGTTAAGAATACAATAATTCCATCTGCGTATATTTACAACAGGTCCACTGTATTATGTACTAGCTACGCCCCGCGGTTTCACCCGCTATTCTACAGGTATGGTTGTTATTTTTTTCGGGATAAAAAGTAGCCTATGTGTTATTCTAGGGAATAAGCTATCTCCATACCAAATTTCATCCAAATCCGTTCAGCCGTTACAGAGTTGAGCGGGAACAAACACACTCACATACTTATATACTTTCCTACTAGCATACTTACACACAAACTTTGCCATTTATGATATTAGTGTGATATCCACTTTTAGCTTAGCACCAACTACTTTGTTTCTTCTTACTACTTAGTTGACCGAGCAAAGCGAAGATCTCGGAGTCTACGCCCTACGAGAACAAATCATCGTTAGTATATATGTGTATATTTTGTCCGGCGATAACTTGTGTACTGTTGATCCGAACTCCATTAAATTTTGTAGACATACAGTTGATGCAAATACTATTTTTAAGTATGAATATGAGCCAAATCGGTTTAGGGATTGTGAAGTCACAACTGTCGCGAGAACCCTGTGCGAGGCGCACAACTGTCACAGTTACAGTCTGAAGTATTTAGTTCAATCCATAGCTCACCGACTTTTCTCAAGTCGACAGTACTTTTTTTTAATGTTTGTTACCTCAAATTTTTTTTCATTTATTTATAAACCGATTTAGGTTTTTTTTTATTTGAAAGAAGACACTTCCAGATTGGTCCTTCTTGGCTGGCGCCGACTTCAAAAATAACTGATTATATATTGTAAATAGGTATATAAGTGCCAATAAATTCTTGATTTTCCTTTAATTCTCTTTGCTGTGAAGTATTTCAAATAAGTGAAGATTATTTCAAATAATAATAAGTGAAGTTTTTTCAAATGAACACGATGTTGTTGACAGCCTTGTGGCTCAGTGGGTGGATTTCCACCTTCTGTTATTTCTATAGGTTGTGGGTTCGATTCCCGCCCAGGACAAACATTTGTGTGATGAACATGGATGTTTGTTCTTAGTCTGGGTGTTACTATGTATTCTATGTACATATGTAAAAGAAAAGAAAAGTATTCTATCTGTTATCTGGTTCCCATAGTTCAAGCTTGCTTAGTTTGGGGCTAGATGGCGCTGTGTGAAAACTTCCACCAATATTTATCAATTTATTTATCGATTTCCCAAATCAGAGTTGAATGATTATTCAACTTTGGGAATTTGGGATCTATTTAGGAAAAAACGCGTTATCATGGCTAAACGGCTGAGCCGATCGACATGAATTTTTGCATATATATATCTTAAAATTCGGAGACGGACATAGGCTACATTTTTTTTTTAGTCTTCAATAAAACTATGTTGTGATACAAATCACACTAGTTAACATTTGTTTTCCTTCGTTTATTACAACTAAAACTACAAAACTATAAATCAAAGGTTTAAAACGGACACAAACACAGGAAACCCTTGCACCTGGTGAGGATTAAGGTTTGGCATCACGCCCGTTTGCGCCGATTCGATGGTTTTATAATACCTACGGGTAAGCCATGATACGTGTCTACATTCCATTCCTTAAACTTTAATTATATTTCATAGAGTTACTAGGTATTTATTAATTAATTACAATATGTATCTCCAACAGAAGTTACACATTCACATTTAGAAACATAGGCAATATTACACCCTATATTACAGGAGACGTATAATATAATTTAACTTTATATAATATAATATATTGGTGGACGTTTCTCACACACAGCGCCATCTAGCCCCAAACTAAGCAAGCTTGTACTATGGGAACCAGTTTTTTTTTTTTTTTAAATACTTACGTAGAATACGTAGAAACACCTAGACGAAGAACAAACATCCATGTTCGTCACACAAATGTTTGTCCTGGGTGGGAATCGAACCCACAACCTATAACTCAGACGGAGGAGCTCCACCCACTGAGCCACAAGGCTAGTCAATATGTAGTCTATACTCACGTCATGCACGTATAAGTCCAACTGGACTATAATGGGAATACCTTGATCCGGGGTACAGTTAGGGGCGGGTTATTGAAGTGATTTAGTTTTAAATATTCAATTTTTGAATTTTATTTATTATTGACAAATTTTATGTGATATTACTATAAATAAAAAACATATTGTTTTAATGGGAATATTTATTTAGGTTTTTCAATTTCTTTGTATCATTGTTCAATATTATGTATGTTGGCTATCTGCAACACCAAATAGTGAAAAATAGTGAAAAACTGGCAAGGAAAAATGGCTTCTATGATACGTAGTGTCAGTAGGTAAAAAGAGAAGGAAAATATTATATTGTACAATTTTGTTATTTAATTATTGACGTAGAGATCTATCAATTTTATGAAATATATTCTCCCCACATCTTTAAATTAGTGAACTGCGATATTTGCATCTGCAGTTCACTAATTTAAAAATATGGGTATATATTATCCTCTCGAGATTAAGACTGGACTCAAAAAATCTATGATTAAAGAAACATTTGCACGAGTAAATGGAAACCAGTACGGAAAAATTCAAACATTCAACATAAAACTTGAATTTTGCTATTTTGGTGTTTGACCGCCACGTTATCATTGTATCGCCGTGCCCCGTATGCCAAGCTATTAAATACATACAAAAAGAACAGAGATTCCAATATAATTATTCAGGTTGTTCTGGAACTAGTATCCAGTCCATGTTCATTCTGATCAATTTTTACTATGGGGTAAAAACTAAAATCGCGAAAAAAATACTGCTGTTCCATAGGTTTCATTGAGTGTGAATTATATAGTTCATTGTTTCAGGCACAGAAGAGGAAACATTTTTACCTTCTCTCTTCTGTGGTTTCAGGCGTAACTTTGCGGAAGCTCATTTTAAAACTGTGTCTAAAATAACCAATCTGTAGTGTCTTTCCGCTGCAACAAAAAGCAATCAAGCAAGTTTGTTACAGCGGAAAGACACTACAGATTGGTTATTTTAGACACAGCTTGTGAATTATATTTTTCTATGGAATAGCTTTTTTTGTTCTTCCCGTTTTTCAGTTTTCATATAAAATTTGTTCAAAATAAATAATAAATACGCTCAGGACATAAGTTGCAGAACAGTTCATTTCGGATTTTTTGTCGACCTCATTTCTTGTCAATTATTGACGCTTATGACGTTCAGAGCATTGCTTGCAGATTATTACTGTTACATTGTGAAAGTCTCGGGCAACCGGTGGCTGCAAGTGGCCCGTTGTCGGTCGGTGTGGCGCTCTAAGGGGGACGCTTATGTTCAGCAGACGACGTCTTATGGCTGATGATGATGAGCATTGCTTGTGAAGTTTAGATAACTTGCCATTGGGCTAAGTGAAAACTTACTTATGTTAATCTGCTTTACGTACTAGAAAACCCTTGAATAAGTAAATATGTACCCCAAAAAACTTCAATTTCTAGGACGTAAAGCAGATTAACATAAGTAAGTTTTCATTTAACCCAATGGCAAGTTATCTAAACTTCACAAGCAATGCTCATCAACATTCTAAATCAACATGATGCAAGTGGCCCGTTGTCGGTCGGTCGGTGTCGCTTATGCTCAGCGGACGACGTCTTATGGCTGATGATGATTATGATGATGATGATGAGCATTGCTTGTGAAGTTTAGATAACTTGCCATTGGGTTAAATGAAATTTTACTTATGTTAATCTGCTTTACGTACTAGAAAACCCTTGAATAAGTTAATATGTACCCCAAAAAACTTCAATTTCATGGTATGTTTCCATCAACATTCTAAATCAACATTAGGCTGGCCATTTTAATTCTGTCCTCTCAAGAAATTTACATTTTCACAAGGCTGGTATCAAGATCATGTGAAGGGATAGCTTAGACCTTAGAAAAGGACTCGTTAGGCGTAATGGGCCTTAGTAATTGGATATTTTCTTTGGCAAGCTTTTTTATTTTTTTGTAGAGATTTTTCTTGAAAATGAAAGTATTTTATGTAATGGTTATTACTGCACCTTTGAGTTAATTTTCTTATTTTTTTATTTCTTTAAGTAATTAGAATTTAGCAATTACTATACGTTAACTGTGGCCTGTGGATTTACAATTCAATTCAATTCAATAAAGGTTAATGTTAGATCACATCCCGCCCGATGTTAAGTACAGATATGGCTTAGGATGGAGAACTCCATATTTTGCCTGTGGGGTACTAAATACAATCTCCGGTAGAGAATTCCACATCCTTGTTGTGAGTTTAAAAACACAAAATCGAAAACGAAAAAAGTATTGCACACTACTTCGTATTAAATTATTTGCTAATGATAAAAAAAAAAAATGCAACTATATTTAATTTTTCCAGAGCATACATAAAACCTGGACAATCTCTCGATCTTAAATTTAATTTTATTAAGAACCTACCTAAAATGGTTTGGCATGTAATCAATTTGATTGGTAAAAGTTCAAAACATATTATCATGGAGTTGGAGAAACATGTCGAAAACATGTTTTCCCTCCAAAGACCTTTCGATAAAAACCATTTCAACCGTTAACTCTACAGTTTTGTGATAACTAACTTGTTTGTTTACATCTTAATACTTTCAGACTGGGGGTGAATTTTGGTCAAATGACAATTGATAAGCTACATATTTAACAAATAGGACATAGGAAAAAAATATATATATTGGGTGTTTGGGTGCTATTCTTAGAAGTACCTTTTACCTTTTACCGTTTCCTTTTAGAAGAGTGGTCCCTAAGTTAGAATACCTCATGATATCAACGAAAACCATAGTTTTTGTGGACTTTTTTGTGCATATCTTAGTACGTGCGTTATAAGTATGGTTTATAGAAAATCCTCTGTAATAGATTATGTATTGTTACTATGAAAACTGACGTGGTTTTGACAGATTTTGTTTTAATAAAACGGGAATAATCACGTTAAATTGAGTCGGTTATTCCGACTATAGTTTCGGTCACAATGGTGACCTCTATCAAGGAATGCTAAACGTGACAAGAGCGCAACCTCGTCTTCCCTTGCACCGTCCGTCCGACCGACCAATAAATAAATAAATTAAATAAATATCTGGGACATTATTACACACACGGTCATCTGACCCCAAACTAAGCAAAGCTTGTAATATGGCTGCCAGAGATTGATATACGTACATAGATATATTTAAATACTTACTTATATAGATATTAACACCCAGACATAGAACAACCACAAATATTCATCACATAAATGTTTGTCCTAGATGGGAATCGAACCCACGCCCCCAAACACAGAAGGTAGGTTCACTACCAACTGAGCCACCGGGGCAGTAAATAACCGACTCAATTTAACATGAGTATTCCCGTTTTATTAAAACAAAATATAATGTATTAGATTTTATATAAAAACATAGATTTAGAATATCTTTAGACGTTCGGCTGTCTTTGGGTAATCAGACTATTAATTTTCTGTAAAATTTTTGTTGTTACTCTGTTTTTGTTTAGCAGTGGCATACATAATTGGTAAAAAAAATATACTCAATTGAAAATTATTTTTGCATTAGTACATATTGGTCGTGTCGGAAAAGTCTAATTCAAAAAAAAAGTACATCATTAAATTTCTAGTCAAAAAGTAACACATATATATATATTTTTTGTTGTGTCCTCTTTAGTTTTTATATTCAGTTTTAGTTGATAAACAATTGTAAAATTTGATAAAAGTCACGGACGCCGGAGTCCGTGGAGCAATTGTATTAAATATATATATATACCTATATTTTTCCATTACGTAGATATTTTACTTGCCATAAAATTTGTCAGCCACATTCAAGTAGTCATCTAAATCGGCAAAAAATAGTAAACCCTAAGCGAATTTTTATTACCCACGCCTGTTTCTAACAATTTCAGATCGGCCATGGAAAAGGGATTTTATGGCTTCCAGGCCCGACGTACGGATTTAGCTTTCCGCACAAAAAGGCAAATTGGTTACGTTTTAAAAGTCGCAAAAAATTCTCGATTTGTTTTATTGCTTATATCTTGCGAATAGGTACGTTAACTGATAAAACACCCATATATTTTTTTTGTTTCTGAAGTCTGTTTTCGGGAAATCACTCATTTCCTCATTTTGAGGATTCATGTGTATCTTTATTCGGTATTTCAATCGCTTATTTATTTTTGCTTATAATGTAAACTTAACTTCTTACATAGGGAATAAGTTTATTAGAGAAACCAAGATTTAAAAAAAAAAACAAAATGTATAAACACATTCTAACCAAAGTATTTTGTAACTTTGGAAAACATTTTAGTGTTTTGATTTTTTGATCACTATAAAGATTCAATTCAATTTATTTTATGCTTACCTCGGCCAAAAGGTAAGTTTTGCCATTTAACGGGGTAATATCGCCAGCTCTCTGTGGCACCCTACCCGCAGATAACGACCTAAATGCGGTGTTTTACTTGTAGATTTAGATAATTAAGATTGAATTTATTTTAGTATTTATTTTAATTTCAATTGTAGTTTTAGGTCGTTTATTGTTTAAGTTTAGATTTTATTTACAATATTTATGTAATTTTCTATAAAAACAGACATAAATATCACTTTAGTTTTAGATTGTTTAATGTTTCAAATTTAGACTGTATATAAAATGTTTAAGTATTTTCGTATACAGACAAATCAAAATATAATTTAATCGAATGAGCTAGGTTAATATTAACTGCCGAGTACGCGTGTGAGGGGAGCTCGCTCGCATACTAGTCTTGCTATAACTTTTAACATAAATAATGATTGTCAATTAAGCCAAAAATAAATCTAGCATCTATTTACAGATCATCGATTTGTTATTTTTTTAGCTTTAGCGAATATTTTTGAGTCCTATTAGTATTCGTTATTTTTGTATTTATTTATGCTTAATTAATAGTAATTGTAACTGAGCAGATAGTAACATTTTTTTTTTTTTAATTTTGAATTTCTTTTTTATTAAATTTCTGTCCATACCCAAGGTTGCCTGGAAGTTTAATTTAAATTTGATTGTATTTTCGGTGTTCAATAAAGTTGTATCGTATTGTATTTTATTGTCCTAGTCGAGTTTCGTATAATGCGCAAACGAAAACTATATGCTTGTTACTCGTGATGCGTAAAAAATTGCGTAAGCCCTGTGCCAGTGAATAGTGAATTTTAGTTTGAAGGCCATAATACTCGCAGTCTGTTGAAAGGGTTATCATTTTGGTGCCCCTGTTTGTCCTGTATACTAGCTATTATCAATTGTAAATTCAATATGTAACTTACAAGTATAGAGCTAAGCAGCGTGGCGGGCCCTGCCGACCGGCGGGCCCGCACGGACGCCTCGCGGTGGACTCTCCCTCCGCAGGCAGATGGGGCGCGCCTCCTGGAATTGAAATACAGAATATATTATAGTAATATGATTAATATAAATATGATTAATTAACAGAATGCAGTTTAATATGGATTCATTGGAAAGTCAATATACTTAATAATGTACATTATTATTTATAGTAGTTATTTTCGGTAAATTTTGAGAAAGTTTTCTTAAAACCATTGATAAACATACAACTTAACAACTTAAGTTATAGTACGCACTCTTACACGATAAGGTTTGATGTTTAAGGTTTAAGCGCAAAAACTTCAAAAATTAGTATTTTGAACGCCTAGTTTGAAGTGACGAGATTAAATAATAATCAGGTGCAAAAAATATTGCACGTGCAAAATAAAAAAAATACGTTAAACCGAATAAAATTCTGAATATGACAATATGACTTAAATAGACAAAAGAAGAAGAAGAAAAATTGCAAATGTTGTTAACATCTCATATGGAATGTAAACTGGACCTCAAGACTATTTGGACCGAGTCTAAACTAGGAATAGCTTAAAATAGTCTTTAAAACTCAAAACTTAAAAATCAGAACAGCCTGATATGCTACCTGTATTGTGGACTAGTGGTTATTGGACTTGCTTGTTCTGGTAACTATGCAGACAAAGTCAAAATAAATATTCATAAACATCCAACACATAGTTTACAAGTCAATTATAAAACAAATTATAATTAAATGCAATGATAATAATATATTTTTTATTGCTATATTGTATAAAAATTAAAATACGTCATGAAGATAAGACCTAACTTTATCAAAAATAATTCTAAGGTATCTCATCCTAACGCAATTCAAGCTATCAACTCAATGGATTATACTTTTATCAAAAGGCAATGCAGCAAAGATTAAAATGAGAAAATATTGAATAAGCAAACATGCCATCCAACAAGTTCCGTACGGAACATAAATCTAGCGAAATCTCCGACATTCTTTCGAAACTCTCGACAAACACTGGACCGTACAGTTGGACAATAAAAACTAATTACGGCGAATAGATGGGACTTGGACTTATTGAATATGGGTCATTTAACGCGCTTTAATAACTGCAACAAGCTCGATTTTCTGGGAGCAAATATATTTAGCGGGCTATCGAGAGAGCGTATCGCCCGGTAGAACGTTCCAACTTCCAATCGTCTGACATCGTGGAGATAGATTCGCGTGACCTGCAACAGCTTATATGGCGTGAAGTCGCCTTGATCCATCATCATCAGCCCTAAGACTAACTAAAACTCGTATTATTTAAATTCTGACAATGAACAGGAATGACACGGTTTTCATTATTCTTACTCAAATATCAGAATAAAATATAACCAACTAAACAATGCAATATAACAAAATAAACGAAACAACATTTTTGTGTGAAACAACAACAACAACAATACCCGACGACGATACCCAAGTGAATAGCCAACTTTATATACGATGCAATTTGAAGGTAAATCTGCACTAGGATAAAATGTACTTTAAACCTGATGCCGGGGCACTAGAATACATCATCGGTATCCCCTACAAAAGTAAGAGTAGTAAGAGCCTACTAAAAGGAGACCTCTGGGCTGGAGGTGGATCGAGGTCTAACCATCTACCTAAATGAGGCGAAGGAGGACGACAACGTCGAGTGGCTGACATTGTCTTAGACGGAGGCGTCTCAGGATAGCTTGTAGCTGTCCCGGGAGGAGCTGCGGCGTGGGGCTGAAGGCTTGTACGTTCAGTAAGAAACCCCGGAGCCGTCGGTCAAGCACCAACGCAGGCCATCGCTGGAGTTTTAATGGCTGCACCCCAAATCAGTCGGGTATCTTGTGAAGATTTCCCCTCTCAAAAAAAGGAAATAAGGTACTTCGCGTCATGAATCACGATATGCGACGAAATGTTCATCATTTTCAGCCCACATCAGTTCCATTCTTGTGATAGGCATCTCAAAAGGCCAAAGGCCTCTCAAGCCGCAAGAGTTCTTTATAAATAAACAAACGGAGACAGCTTTAAATACACTAAGCCAGAACTCTTGCATCTTCAACTCTTGCTTGCATCCTACCCTAAACACTAGGCTCGTGTCAAGCGGGCAATACTCATAACACAAAACAAAAAAAAAAAAAATGTCAGCACAAAAAGAACCACAAGGAAAAATAAACCAGAAAAACAAAACTATTTTCAATTCTACGGAAAATAATCTGAAATAATCATAATGATAAATCTAGTTATTATGTCTGTCAATATCAAATTTTAACTAAACATGTGAGACTACGTTAAAGTATCAATCGCAAAACAGATTACTCGTAATTTGATTACCAAAATCATCAAACCAGTATTGTCAATTGTGGATCAACCTGAATTCGTGATAATTTTATTATTTGTTATGATCTGATGATAGATGTAGAAAATTAAATTACGTTTGTGTAATTGTGTCAGGTAAAGGTTCTTGAGTGGCGACCACGATCCGGAACACGACTAGATAGACCAACGACATTGTGAAAGTTGCGGGCAACCGGTGGATGCAAGTGGCACGTTATCGGTCGGAGTGGCTCTCTAAGGGGGAGGCCTATGTTCAGCAGTGGACGTCTTATGGCTGATGATGAATTGGTTCAGGAAAACGATCACTCACAAGTCGAATGTAGGTAAGGTAAGGTGCAGAGTATGGGGTAGCACGAAACGCTACGTAGCTTTATTTGTTCATGTTTTGTATCCCGGAGAGCAGGCTGCGACTGTTGGCCAAACGCCACTCAAGTATTCTAAGTTAAAGTTAAGTTACACCAAAGTGGATTACGGTTAATTGGTTGGACGTTTAGTTAGGGATAAGATAGCTAAGATTTTAAGGGCATAGTTTGCGAGACAAGGCTTAGTGAGGGCTAGTTGCAGAGGATAATCGTTTGGGGACAATATGGTAGGCTAAAGATACTTGTACATAGTTTATCTGCTCAATCGACTGTTTAAAATAACATAGATAGATTTTGTTTTAAATTGTTATAAGAGTTGTGGTTTTGCTTTTAGGTATGTTCGTAGGTTGATGCGTTACAGGCATTGAGTTTCTTTTATTCTCGCTCTTATCTTTGTTTTGTCGTTCAATGGTTGTTTCTCAGGCACGTTGCGATTGATATTTCCATGCATATATTTTTTTTTTTGATATTACACAATGGGAATAAAGTCGAGAATAAAATAAGCTCGGAACGGTTTTCGCTTTGAACGCATCCAATTGCGTCTGTTGGATAACATTAATGTAACCTTTGTGTAATAATTAAAGGAGCAATTTCGCCTGTCATTTGTTTTATAAAGTTCAAATATGCAGAAACAAACGACAAATTTAGTTTCACTGAGAAAACTGCCAAATACAAACAAATCTTATTTTTCTGGGAGAAAAAGTGTAGTTGTCACGATGTTAAGTCTTATAATACACAAAAATACTTATTTTCATTTTGTCGAGATTGGTTTAAAACTCTTTAGTTTTAATTATAAACTAAACTCTAGATATAATTTTTCAAAGAGCCTTTTCCATAGCATATGATTTCATAAAACTCTAAGCAATTAGGGTACATTTACGGTGTTCATACATGTCATATTGAAATAAGGTTCTGTAATAATACAGTCGAATATCATTCCCTTTTCACGCATGCGGGTTGTGTGCTTCCATCAGGGCAGCGTTCTGCCGTCTCGTTTTTACTACAGACACTCTCGTATCAGTCGAAAAAATCCTACATAGGCTTCTAATTTTTCAATTTCGGACGTTTTGTTTATAAAAAAAAATTGTCACATACTTCACTTAATTCTTGCTTTGGAAAATA
Source organism: Apocheima hispidaria (assembly GCA_947579745.1). Classification (NCBI taxonomy): domain Eukaryota; kingdom Metazoa; phylum Arthropoda; class Insecta; order Lepidoptera; family Geometridae; genus Apocheima; species Apocheima hispidaria. The sequence continues at coordinate 13,412,253 of OX388159.1, forward strand.
ATTTCTAAGTTACTTAAGTAAGTCGAAGTGGTTAAAAATAAATGTCAAAGTGTGAATTCTGCCTCGCGCAAGCAAAGTTTTCCAACCGTTTTAGACGTATATGTCTCGGTTAGAGAGACTGACGGAAGGTCCGTAGCTACTACGCTAACCGGTACTGGTAGGAGCCGGTCTAACTCCTGCCACCAGTTAAGTTGAAGATTCAGTAATGGATTTGTATAAGCTGTCAAATATGTCGAAATAAAGATGAAAAGAGACCTCGGCCTCAACACCGCGTCAGTAGCTAATTCGACCTTCTTTTGTTGAAACGGCTAAATTAGGTATATATTTTTTCGTAACTTTTAAAGTTATTGTAAATTTTAAAAATAATTCTTTAGCTTGAATTATTGGCCATATTTGACGACTTATTTTTTTTTTTTAACTTAGTCGACCCCTATACCCTCATGAATCATTGGCCATATTTGACGACTTATTTGTTTTTTTTTTTAACTTATTCCTCTCGACCCCTTTACCCTCACCAATGATTTTGCTCATAATTGAACTTAGAAATTATATTGATGTGAACTACTTGCTTACAAAAATGTTTGATGATCATATCAATGGTTCGCAATGTTATCGTCGGATAATTAAATACATACATAAAAAATCGATAAGTGTCCGTAGACTCGTAGACCTTCGCTTTGCTCGGTTAGTAATAATAAAATTGTAAATAAAAAGTACTCTGATTCACTGAACGCGATCCCGATAAAATTTGGTAAAGAAGAAAAATAAATAATGCGCATAATGCATGCGTTTATGTTAGAGCCATCTTGTAAATGGCCCTCGATACCTATATTTTCTTTTCTTTTATGGAACTTGGTGACGAGACGAGCAGGTCGCTCATCTGATGTTAAGCTTCAGGCTTGCATTTCCACTCAGAATTTCGAACTTCGTCAGTTCAAATCATGCGAGGTAATGAACTGCGCTCGTCACCCTGAAATATTAGATTTTAAATCTCTATGTGTCCTGTAATTACCCTGGAAAGATTGTCTTTCAATCCGGAACACAGTAATGTTTGCACACTACTGCATGGCGGTTGAATAACTAGCAAATGTATGGTACTCCCACAGGCGGACTCCGCAGAAGAGCCCTACCACTACTAAATACTAATATGCTTGTTCTGACTTTTATATACCTAGCCGTAAGATTACCGAAATGGATTAAAATAAAATAATAATACATAATATAAATATTTTTTTTAATAACACATTAACAGCTAATTAGATATGTCATTATTTTACAAATAACAAAAACTTCAATATTACTTAAAAACGTAAAATTGTCACAATAACCGCAACGCCATGTCAGAGGCCTCTAGGCGGCCTATAAATTCTGACATCAGGGCAACTCACTCGGCCCATGCAAACTTTTTTTTTGAGTTTCAAGTTTAGTAGCCTTATAAAAATTATTATCGATGTCCATCGCTAATGTTCTTTCTTTTATGTGTCCATTGTCAAAAAAATATCTTACATTGACAAAATGCCTTCCTTATCAGCATAGACATTTTAAAAGAGCTTCCCAAAATCAGAGATACGATATGGTATCGGAGCCCGCAGGAAATGGACGTGCAGCTTCCGACGACAGGAGATACGGTTTCTCAAAAGAAAATGTATTTTTATTCTCTTTTTCGTCAGGAAGTTGATGATAAGCTAACAATTTCATACTTCAGTTCATACGGATTATGTTTATTTTTAGAATAAACGTAAGCTAATATCAGTGTAGTTAAATTTTGGTTTTGAATACTTCGACCAAAGTAAATGAAGGACTGGCCCTAACCACACAACTTCCTTAAAATAACAAGTCAAAACAATTGAACGCTCAATACGTAATTAAAAGTATGAATAGTACACTTGTCACAAAAAGGCATAAAGACAGAGGCATATTTTGCGGATATTTGGATCGCAAGTATTGACGAACGTATGTCCCGCGCTGTTCACAAGGTGAGTGCCGGCGCTCACTTTAAAGTCTTCAAAATTATTTTACTTGGGCCTGTCCATTTATTTTACTTAGTAGTGGTACTGTTTTAGTAGTGGTAGGATTCTTTTGCAGAGTCCGCCTGGGAAAGTACCAAACCTTTGCTAGTTATTCAGCCGCCAAGCAGTAGTCTGCAAACTGTGTTCCGGATTGAAGGGCAATGTGTCAGCGTAATTACTGAGCATAAAGAGATTTAAAATCTAATATCTCCGGTGACCCGGTTATGTCCTTAAACTGCGACCAGAAACACCGAAAGACTGGTAGCAGCGTCCTCTTAGCAAACGGTGAAAGTTTTGCGATCCCTAAGCTGCCTGCCAAGGGTGGGGATTATGAAATTTGTAACCGAATATATCTGTAACACGACTTGTTATAATTTGACATTTTTTTTTCCAATGCCAAAAGAAAAACATTTAAATTAGAGCTTTGAATGAAATACGTTGTCTCAAATGCAAAGGACGTGGGATCTGAGTGAAGCTTACAAACTAACATTTGCATCAAAAAATACAACGTTAAAAAAAAACATATAAACTAAAATATTATGCATTTTGAGAACGTAATGTGGGCTTTGTGAAAAGTCGTGGAACAATCATGTAGAAAAGCGTGTCTGCGAAAGGTTTTGCGTAATTTTAAAGGCACCTTATGTATTATTTACCCGACTACGCGAATCAAAAAGGATGGTTATGATTTTGACAAGTATGTATGTATGTTAAACTGTTCCCTCATAACTTCTAAGCTACTTATCATAATTTGATAAATGAAGTAGAATTTGTTTGAATTTTGAATAGTTGAATGTGGCGCCCTCTAACGGACAAAAAGTGATAAACTATTTTTTTTATTTTTTTTATTTTCCTTGCCGATATCAAATTAAATGGCTTAATTAGCACATTTAAAAAATATGTAAATAATAGTTGTTACCCGCGACTTCGTTCGCGTGGACATAAAAAAGTATCCTATGTCCGTCTTTGTGATATACAGTAACTCTTTATCAAATTTTATCAAGATTCGTTCAGCCGTTTAGCTGTGATAACGCGACAAACATCCAGATAGAGTCTTCCTATAGTTCGCTAGATTGTCCTTATCCATTTTTGTGCATTTTAAACGTTTTCCATGGACTGGTTGTAATGTAGGGAGTACTGAATCGCGCAAGCGAAGTCTTTTCCTCGATGCCCAAGTAATTCATTTTTATACCTCGAAGCTTTATTGGTACTGATACGACTGCGGCTATATTCCTCTAAATTATAATATTAGTTAGGATACTTAGCTGTTGATCGCGGCTTTGCTTGCATGCACTCGATAAAACTGTTAAAAAAAGTAAAAGTGAAAAAAAGATCTTGTAAAAGCTCACGTAAGGACGTAGACAGGTTTTAGTTTTTCAAACTCGTTTGGCAATTTAAAAAAATACGTGTGAAGTGTGTGTGGTACACAGAAACACAACACATTTTATGGCAACACTATATACTATCAAAGAAATACGCAACCTACAGGGCTAAAGACCTCGCTACATTACCCGACCTGACATCGTGTGATAGAGATGGCTATATATGAGTTTCTGGGGAGCGAAAGGAAGAAGCTAGTAATTTATTTCTTTTGCTCCCGTGAAATTCAAGTCTAGCTGTCCCTTTCCCACGAAGTAAGGTAATGTAGCGAGACCTTTAATTTCAAGTTTTCTGTAGATTTAGTGTTCGGCGGGACAACAAATCGTTCCTGAGGAAACTTTTATTTTTGTTCTATTTTCGTCTTTTATTCTCAGCGGTTAATGGAGTGTGTAGTGGGAGGAAGACAGATAGATGTTTGTAAGTTTAAGCAGTGTGAAAATTTTGGCAACTAATGTTAAAGAAAAACAAAATAGCCGACTGCAAAATGTAGCGTATCACTCCGGACGTAAAGTGGAATCCAATAACAATTAAGTCACTCGTCAAAATCAGTCAAGCCGTTTAGGCTTCAGGGAGTACTATAAGAAAACACAAACATACTTTCATACTTACACCCCAAAAACATTACCCTCCTTCTAGGTAAGTGGGTAAAAAGCGAGGAAAATTTGAAGGTACAGATGAGTTGAAAATAATTGTTAGAGAGAAGATAAATTTTAAAAAAAATATGCATGATAATGATGTGAATGATTGATATGAACGGACAAAACTATCAGCAATAATTGACCGAGCGAAGCGAAGATCTATGGGAACAAGTCGGCATTCTTATGTATGTATGTTTATATTTGTTCATTGATAACTTGCAAACCGTTGATCTCATCTACATGAAATTTTGTAAGTTGTGTAGTTTATTTTAATATTATTTACTAATATGAGAAGAATCGGTCCACGGGTTGTTTAGTTATAAGGGTTGCGAGATCTCACTTATACAACTTATTTCATATGTTTTTTTTTTTTAATTAAAGAGAAAAAAAGATTGCGTATTATATCAAAGCAGCCTTAATACGGCTATACGCCCTTTTTTCATATATATATTTGGTTTTATCAAGAATATTTTAATACGAGTACTTAATAAGGGGAAGGCCTATGTTCAGCAGTACACGTCTTCAGGCTGTTATAATGATAATAATTAACACAATACCTATCTGTCAGTAAAATTATAACAACGAGCCTATTCAAGTAAGATTCAATTATTAGAGCACCAAATATTTAAACTGCAAAATGCGTCATAATACAGAGTAGAAACCCCTTGAGTATAGCTGTCAAGGTGTCAGGTACACTCTCTAAGTAAGTGTCAAATACACTCAGTGTATCCTCAACTTACACGGAGTTTAATTAAAAAAGGCGATAAATTTTTCTCACGTCTACAATGACCTAAAGGCCTATTTCTGAGAAGAAAGGCATTCTTTTCAAGGAATTTCCAATTAAGCTACTCACGCCAAGAGCAATTGAGAATTGGCACATTTGACTACAGTTTGAATGGGGGGCGAATTGGCTATGTTCAGGTTACAGAGAACGCAAACATTTTGCAGCTTATAGACCTTTTATCCGACTACGAAAAAGGAGGGTTATATACATTTGGAATGACGAGCAATTTCTCTTATTTCTTTGGATCTTTTTTCAGCCAGTGTGGACTTCTTCTGGCTGATGATAATGAACCCACAAATTTGCATTTCATAACCTTGCGCGAAAAAACCACTGCGCTGCTCTATCTGATATAGGTCCGATACATGGTTTTCTGGAAGAGATCGCTTTAAGCGCCAATCAGAAGCCTATTCGATATTTTCTAACTGCGTCTGTTTTTCTATTGTAGTTCAAAAAAAAGGTATGTGTCTATCTATTAAAAAAAACTCTTTTTACTGCACACTATTTGGTAATACACTACAATACTTGCTTGGCTGTCGACGCAATATAAAAAGTTTGACGACTTGGTACATTTCGATAACACAAGATTCTCGTTATCACGTTAAGCTTGACTTCGGCATAACCACATAACCATGGTGGATATTTTCAGGTAGAAGCTCAAATAACTACCGAAGTATGGGCAGTTTTTTGTGGCGTATATAAAGTAGGTACTTATTAGGTATTATTAGCTAATACGACATTGTGATTTTAATAATCACCTTTATGTTTACAGCACAAGGTTGAAAATGTACTCAGCGCCGTGTCTCTATAAAATTCTTCATAATACACAATACCAACTTTAAATCTAGGAGATAAGGTCTAAAGTAGTTCCGAAACTGCTGAAACTATCGGTACGTGATCGGAATCGAAGTTCTAACAAAAGAAAGGGGTTACCAACTGTAACAGATAGTTTTCCATTCGTTTCAATACGTGGGTAACTGTTTAAGTTTCGAAATATCCTAAATTTAAAAATGGAACGCATGTGTAATTTTAAGCAAATAATACTATTTCCCCGGATTTGCCCGTAATTGCAACCAAAACTACAGGAGGACGGGTAGCTGCATTCTCTTAGGAAACGGTGTGAGTTGTGCGTACTGCGATCCCCAAGCGGTCGCGCGATTCAAGTCGTAAATGCAGGGCTCTTAAGTATATAATGCAATTATTGGCAGTTCGCATGCGATTATCCTCTAATTTGCTCGATTACAGCTTGAGTAATATCAGGCAGTGGTAATTCGGCGGTTGCTAGCATGGACCGCGACTTGTTCGACTTGGGTTAGATACTGAGATTTTGTCGCGTGACCTAGGTCGTGTGATCGTATAGTAGCACCCCCTCATTAGGATCGCGATACAATGCAGTAACAAGGCGGGAGAATTAGCGAATTAAACACCTCTGCACTATACTGTTGTTATACAATTAGACTGTGTGCAGACGTGAGAAGCGTAGTAAGCTTGTGTTTCATTGAACGATATTTCATTTTATTTATTACGCTGGTATCCTTAACGCGATACAAAAATTAATAATTACATAATTCGATAAAATAAGACGCAGAGATAAGCTTGTATAACTCTTAATAGATTTAATTATAAAACAAGGTTTGTGATCGTGCAATAGTAAGGTAGTAAAAAAAAAAACGATTTAAGGATGTTTTTGTGGTCCTGATACTTAAACGAAGTTTGTAAAAAAAAAAACATTATATTGACTAATTTTATTCACTGATTTTCCTGCTGTTCACCTGATACTTCTTTTGTTACCTACATTAAAAATTTTAACAAATAAATCCACTTCAAACAAAATACTTTGAAATTAAAAAAAAAAAATTATAAAAACCAGACTGCATGATAATTATACAAACTCAAAAGATGTAAATAGGGTATTTAAAATGAAATATTTGATTACAGGATTGGTCCCATAGTAAAAGTGGTTCATGATGATATGATATACAATGATATCATAGGATATGTCCACCGTCTTTCTGAATTCACAGCATAGTGTTATCGAAAATTGACAAAAATAAAATAAAAAAATGAAGACAAAAGACGGAACAAACAAGGGTAAAAGTCTTCCAACGTTAGCATCAATCAGAATCACTTGCCTGTGTGATTTCCTCGGGGGCGCCGAATGGCACGCGTCAGTGGGAACAGGTGCCACTCGGCACTGAATGTACCAGAAGGTCCAGAGAGGACCAATGGGGAGGAAAGATACGGTTCAACAATGTTTTATCTTTTCCAAATTCCTAATTGCCACCAGTTTTAGATTGTTGACCAAAAATCTGGTCAAAATAGACTTCAAAACTTTATCTACAACCAAACTCTAGAGATTTTTCCGCTACAGACATCTGCACAAGACGAATATGAAATCAATTAATCATTATCACCATCAGGCATAAGACGTCCACTGCTGAACATAGGCCTCCCCCTGAGAGCGCCACACCGACCGACAAAGTGTCACTTACATCTATCGGTTGCCCGCGACTATCACAATGTCGTCGGTCCTCTTAGTGGGACGCTTGCCTACGCTGTGCCTTCCGATTCGTGGTCGCCACTCAAGTACTTTTCTTCTCCGCCGGTTATCGGTTCTTCGAGTGATGCGCCATTGACCTAAAAATCTAGGTTGTGAAATAAACCAGAAAAAAAATACGAAAAACTAATCCACTTATTTTCTAAGTCTATCATCCTACGATCACGTACATTTTATAAAAAATCACACCCGCCGTCTGTCCAGTATCTTTATCAAGTCGACCATATTTCATCTAAACACTTGGAAATCGGACTCTCCCTTCCTACTATTTTTCTTATCCTCATATTTCCCCCGGGAAAAGAAAAAGTATTCAGGAAAGTTTTTAGCAAAATCGAGATACATGTGCAAATTTGCATTCCATGTGAGTCGTCCGTCCACAGAATTACGCGTTACTATTACAAGAAGACAAATGAAATGTTGTTTATTAAAAACTTTATTCAGTACAAAATACAATAAAAAAAATCTTTATTTCCAACATTGACCTTAAAAATATCTGTGGGCTTCGGATCTCTGAACTAAGCTAACGCCTGGACGTCTTCTGGCTGATGATGATGATGATGATGATCATGATGATGATGATGATGATGATGACCGTATATCATTGAAAGTACAATTTGAAAGTACAAAGACATTGATATCATTGTATCGGTTCAAAAATCTAGAAAAAAAAATCATTCCGCTATATAATTAAGAAAAAAACTGTCCTCAATAATTGTTAAATTGTTTGATCTTATGTGGATATTTTAATACCTCTTGCGTGTGTTTACCTATTTCGCTAAATTAATGGTATCATTTTAGGCACATACTACTTTTGGAAAGTAGCCTAGTACGTAACCAAATTTGTGCTTTCTCTTTAACCATATCTGTGTTACTTTCTTTTGTTTGTGCTATGAAATAAATAAATAAATTTGTCGATGCCTATTAGGTCCATTTAAATAAAAAAAAAAAAAAAAAACATTTCATGTAGTTATGTCGGAGTTCTGAAATAACAAACATTTTAAATACTGTCGTCTTGAAAACTCCATTATTTTTTTTGTAAGTCGGTTAAAAAGAGAACCTTCCTTCTTTTGTACCTTGACTCAAAAAAAGGTTTGTTTTTTTTTAAAACAGTTTCAACCAAACCATTTTACGTATCAATGCCAAAAACACCCTCCAAATTTCCTCATCATCATCTTATAACATGCTAATACTACCCCGAAAAATGCATTAGTTCGCAAAAAAAGTTAAACCACTCATTTCCATATTTTGCTCAAGTTAATAACGAACGTAATTTAAGCACTCGAGCTCAGATTAAGCTCACTAAAGCATAAATATAAAACTGAAAATAAATCACGAAAGGCAAAAATAGATAATGGTGAAATTAGCTTTTATTTTTCCTCGACTTTATTTCAGAGAAATAGAATGAAACTACGAGGTGATACAGATACTTCATGTTGGAAAATTACAATTGGAAACATACGTACATAGTATTGTATTGTATTTTTTATAATCCGAACTTCCGAAGTAATATTATAATTCAGAAAAATACAGCCGCAGTCATATCAGGACCAATAAAGTTTCGCTGTATAATTTATTTTTATTTTTTATTCGCCCATTTCTGGGCAGGCTAAAGCCTTTAAGGCCATACCGCGTTGTCTTCCGTATTTTTTTCCTCAATAATTTGTTTGCCTCAGTAAAGTAGTGGAGACCTTACTAGAACGAAAAGTCACGTTTCACGACATTATAGTATTCACCAACATCGTACACTTTCACGAACACTTAATGGATAAAAATCGACCATTTTTATGCACGCGATATAACACAAGTATTGGCAAAAATGAATACGTTCGTCTCGAGGAAAAAACTTGCGCGATTCAGAACTCCCTACATTATAACTATAACTATTAACTTCAACTATAACACTGTCAGTCGATCAGGATCATGTCGATCAGGCTGTACGTCTGCTTGTTTGCCACATATGGTATGAAAAAAACTGCCCATACACGTGGAAACTCGTTTTTTTTAAATCTTTTTATCTCAAAACAAGAAACATGAAAATCTGCAAAAATGAACATTCAACTTTCGTTTCCAGATTTGTTCGATTTTGTCCTCCCTTTATCTCATTATAAAGAGAATCGAATTTTCTCTGGATTGTAACGAGTTGACAACGCGAAAATATCTATTTTTGTGAAGGTATTTCTGATTTTATTTGAAATCAGACTTATAATCGCGTCTGAAACCTTCATTGAACTCTGTTTATTATAAAATCAGTTGTTTTTCAACAATATTTTGTGTTCTAAATTTAAACGTTGTATTTTAGTTAAACTCCAGTAAAATGGTGAAGATTCTATACTCTGGTAACATCGCAAAACTTGTGTCTCGAAAGACGGCGGGAGTTCCATTCTTGGGCAGTACGCATGAAGAAATGTGTGTGCCCATATGATTAGGGTACACATTTTTGGAATATCCAAGAGGAACGGGTGGTAATTCATTTAAAATCTGTATTTTCATCCCTATCAACCGATTTATTCAAAGTTGTTACTGTATTTTCAACTGTCCCTAAAGGTTGCAAAGTAGATATCTGGTTGGCTTTGATAAGAACGGCCAATGGTATTTTCATAGGGAGTAATCGTATTCGGCCCGTACAGACCTTTCGCTGCCAATATATCGAATGTATTGAATTCGGGAGATTATTGGAATAACGTCGTGGCAAGACCTCTTTTGTGAAGAATGCGGGTAGGTTTACTGTGTTCCCAAATTACAAAATAACAGTTCATAACGCTTACAAAAATGATATCAAATCTTTTCCAAAATAAAAAATGCGAAAGGGTTTTTTTTTATATTAGCTTGTTTGCCATAAAGGGATTTGAAATATATATATAAGTAAAAGTATCTTACGTTAACAAAATTATACGTGACAATAGAATTTTATACAAGTTCATTCAAATTTTAAATTGTTAAGAAACCCAGGAGCATACATTTCGTAAATAGTACATACATTATTGATAATATTTTATTTTAAGAGCACTAATATGCATAACTATACGCTACACGCATAATAGGATTTATGCACAAACGTGATGGGTACAGAAAAAAAAAACACGATAGCTCGCCGCCACATCATCAGCTTTTATCATCGATTCGTGTATGAGCCAACAAGTACTTTTTTTATATTAGATTAATTTCTAAATTTTCGTCACAATTCAAAACAACAATTAAAACAATTAGAAACGTCTCATCCTATCCAATTCTGTTTACAAACTACAGTTGAATTTGAAACGAGATAGAACTTCTAGAAACCTACTTTTGCAAGTCCCCTAATAAATTTCCGAGGAGTATTCCAAAGTATTTCTTAGATAAAATTGTAAATAAATTTGGATAAAGCTTGTTTTACATTACATCGGGTTTCATCCGAGCCTGGATGGGCCCTGAAATTGAAATATGAACCCTATATCGGCGCTGTATAATTAGTAAGTAAAGTGCACATCATGCAAGTTATATAAGAATATTCAACGATGAGGCAAGCTTTATCAGTCACTCGGCTTGTAATGTCTAGTTCAGTGTAGCGCTTTAAGAAAGGTCTTTGTTCAGTAGTGGACACCTTAAGGCTATTTCTGATGACGATGATGATAAATGTCTTGTACAATATGTCATCGAGATATATCACCCTGCAAGATTTGGCATCATGACGTACTAAGTAAATCTCTTTTACATTGCCCATTTATGTTTCTGGTTATTATAAAGTAGTAGTGTATAATTTCGTAACAGAATGTATAATTAATGTAAGACCGTCTTTAAATTATTTTGATCACCAAACCCAGGCCCCAAAGACGCCCAGTGTAATGTGAATTACTCTTTAATTGTAGGGGTGTCTTAATTTTTTAGACATTCATCAATCTAGGCCGTATATTAAAAGATACGAAATATAAATGCCTTATCTTTTTTTTTTTCGACTATTTCCAATTTAGTAGTCTTAAGATGCTGTTCCGTCGTTGGCAACACGTGTGATTCCAATGGTGCTAGCGACATTGTCGCTGCAATTTGCCGCGTGTCGCCGGTGACGGAATAGCACCCCTTTGTAAGGTTCGGTAACTTTTTCAGCGCTGACACGAATTTCATAGTTTTAAATATCTTCGTACGTTTACAATATTACACACGAAGTCAGCAAAATTACAGACAATATTAGCTTTGTAAAAATAAAACAAAAAAGAATTTATTTTTATGCAAAAGGAAACGCATAAAAAAAAAATATAGTTTTGGACAACCCTTTCTGGAATCTTAGCAAGTCAAGGCTGAAATTTAGTCTCGGATATCTATTTAGTATTCGACTTTATTATCTTTGGATTCCCTGATATTTTGTAAATATCAGTTTGCCTCAAATTTAACTTTAGAAATACCTTCTCACAATTAATTCATAAAATTTAAGTTCAAAAACTAAAATCCGCCTACGTAAAAGTATGAAATAAGAAAATATTATTCAAAATTCAAAATGGATGGTCCACTTAATGTATATTGTGGTTTTCCAATGAGTTTTAAAGTCCCTTTAACCGTAGTCTGATGCCAAGGCAAGGGACTTTAAAACTCATTGGAAAAATACAATGTAAAACATGAAAATAGGCATCTACAAACACACATATGCATAGTTTGGGGCTAGATGGCGCTGTGTGAAAAACGTCCACCGGTATTTTATTTAGTTATTTCAAAATTGCCAACGACAAAATCATCTATGAAATTTTAGAACCAAAATCAGAATCATATGAATTTCTGAAGTTTCGTCATAATTAATCGAATAATACGACGCGCTTACTAACATCCATACCTACCTACCTAGATAGATAGATTAACTTTCTATTACAAACATTTTACATATATTTAATAACATGCTTAAAAACTAGTGTAACAACTGGCGGCCTTATCGCTAAAACCGATCTCTTTCAGGCACTCTTAGGATGAAGAGGATTCATAGAAAAGGTAGAAGATGGGGTGTGCAATAATGGAGATTATGTGATACTTATACAAAAATAAAGCAATATAATTATAGACAAACAAACTAATAATAATACATACTAATAATTAAATTACCTACCTATTCGGACTTCGCTCGCTTGATCAGTTAAAAAAATCACCTAGGTCTTCTGTATCAGCCTATAAGCATCCCATTGCTCGGATATCAGCCTAACCTTAACCTTTTACTTGGCCTTTTTGGCCATATCCACCACGCTGGCCAAGTGCGGGTTGGCGGATCCACATACGCCATCGAATTCTTCACTTCACTTTTCCTTCACCGAAAAGCCATGTTATATAATATCCGTACGTAAGTTCCAAGGAACTCATTGGTACAAGTCCGCAACCATACGAAGATCAGGCGATCGTGCTCTCTCTCTGAGCTACCACGTAAAAATTACAGTAATTAAGTAATTGAGTTACATTACCGTATCATCAATCTCAGAGTTTTGTTAAGCATCACGGGTAGGCACATGTAACATATCTATTGTCTATGATGGCAACACAATGGCCGGGCCCGATGCGGATTTTGAACAGGGTCTGACATTCATTGGGTATTGATTTCACGATTATAACTATTGTTTTAGTAAAAGTACTGTTGGAATCAAAAATATTTTATTGCAACCTTCAAGTACGGTTTTCGTATACTAGTTTAATTTTCCTTGTTTTTGGGGACTGGAGGGAAGTCATTAGTCCTATAAAAATGCCACCAAAAATGCGATAAAAAAAGAAAAAAACAAAAGAAGAAAGTCATAGGGAAGTGTAAAGTCATGCTTTTTCTATGTTCTGTACCTCCAGACTGTTTAATATAATATTGATTCTACGTCAGCAAAGTTATACCAAATACAATTTTGGTCCTCAGTTCTAAGTGGCGTAACTTGATTGGGCTATATTTGATAGCTTTCGTAGCATTGTTCCTCTCAAGTGTACCCAAGTACAAGCTCTGAACATAGGAGCCCTATCCTAACAGAGATACGTTATCTTATTGACACAAGTATCCCAAATCATGTATCCTATTGATGGCAACTACTAATAGTAAGACCAACTCTGTGCCGTTGACTGAAGTTATACCTATCGTAATTTATGAACAAAACGAATAGTTTTCAGTGGAAAAGTTTAGTTCTCTCAGTTGGCCACTTGTAGAGATAATTTGGTCGGGATGTAGTTGAAATACGAGAATATAGTCATTTAATAGACGGTAGAACAAAGAAAAGGACCGTTGAGATAGGTTTGAGTTTGAGTTTTGTGAAATATGTATGTTTCATATTATTGATAAGGCATTTATACTGTACGATATAATGAGTTTTGTGAAATATGTATGTTACATATTATTGATAAGCCATTTATACTGTACGATATAAATGATATCATCCTAACTGTCCTGACTAATATTATTCCTAACTAAATTATTGCTGTGTTCTGTGTTTTCGTTAATTATTTAAAATGTAATGTGTTGCATTGCTATCGTCTAGTATGACTATATTGGAAAGATTAAATATAATTTTCCGGAAAAAAAACTATTTGGATTTAACCACCGCGGCCAAAGTCCCAGACTATATGCTTGTAAATTAAATATATTTTTATGTATGTTAGTCTGTAAGGTATTTATAATATGGGCCTGTGTTTTTATGTAATACTTGTTGCCTGAAATAAATGATTTATTATTATTAAACTTGATATATTGTATACTTTATTAATTTCATAGTTTAATTATTTTTTATTTATTTATTAATTTCTTACTTTTCGCTAGCAACCTGAGTACATGGGTTTCTGTAGTGGTAGGACAGTTCTGCAGAGTTCGCTTGGGTAAGTACCTTTGCCTTTGCCAGTTATTCAACCGCCAAGCAGTAGTGTGTTTCGGATTCCAGCGTAATTACTGAGCAAAAAGAGATTAAACATCTAATATCACTAAGTGACGAGCGCAGGACAAAACCTCGCAGTATTTTGAACTGCTATAGTTTAAAATGCTGGTTGGCATTGAACTTTTATGGGCAAGATTGATGCTAACCATTAGGCGAGCGACTTGCTCGTTCCGTCACACACTTACATAAAAAAAGCACGAAACACTTATTCTTAAACGTACCTTAGAGCATAAATTGATCCTTTACTGCAACAGAATAAAGACCTCCATGAAAGAGAGCTAATATAAAACTAGGTAGTATACTTAATTGGAGTTGAGAGCAGCTGTTGTGAAAACTTTAAATAAGTGACGCCCAAGTTCCTGGTCGCAAAACGTTTAAGTGACTTTTAAGTTGGCAACACAGACGAACTATTGCTTAAAGTTTTATTATGAGAGCAATTTGATTCTTTTTCACCTTTATTAACTTCTAGTGTGCCCATTTGCTCACGTAGCCGGCAGTGCTATCTGATTTTTATGAGTTTTCCTTTTTCTTGTATTTTGGCTCCAAACGTTTTGTATTTAGCCAGTGCCAAGGTTTGTTATATCTCACAGTTAAAACAAGTCTCTGTCATAGTCTAAGTCAAGCAAAGTAAATCAAGGTCAAGTTCACGTCATGTCCCAGTAAAGTGGTGGAGACTTTACTAGGAACTTCAATGGAGTTCTGAAAACAACACGAAGTCATGTTTCACGACATTATACTATTCACCAACACTCGTCCTCGTTCAAGAACACTTAATGGATAAAAATCTACCGTTTTCACCACATTATCACTCGATAATACACAAGTGTTTCGTCACGTCGACGTGGTTTTGACGCATTTTGTTTTAATAAAACGCAAGGCAAGACGAGGTTGCGCGCGTGTCACGCATAGCATTCCTTATTCCTTGATAAGTAAACTGTAGTCGGAACAACCGACTCAATTTAACGTGATAAATAAATTGCAAGAGGAAGAACAACTTCAAAAAGTTGACAAAAGTGTCACTCGAATAGCCGGTAGCCATTACAGTTCTCCGGACGTAAAATTTCCTAACGAGGGCGGTGCGTCATTTCCTAGTTCCTACTAAGTCCATGAGAGCAATTGAAAAGGGCGATTTTAACAAAGCCTTTATATGAGGGAGCAAAGGCAACTCTCAATACAATACAATAGCTTTATTAGACAGCGAAAATACAACTATATATACTTATATAACATGTTGGGCCATGCTTAGTACAGCTCCGCAGGCGCGTAGGATGTTTGAAGTATTTATCAGTTTTTCCGCTTATCACTTGTTGCCCGAAATTTTGTATAAGAATTTTTTTACTACGATCTATCAATATAGAAGATAACAAGTTTCTGAGATTGCAAGCAACTTTGTCGGTCCATTTTTCGCAAGCGGTACATCTGATAAAAAAAATGGCGTAGGGAACCTTAACTAAATTTTAAAAGACCTATTCATATTCAATGATACCTCACGTATGGGGGACAAGCGAATTTATTTTTAGCTCGATTTTTTTTTAATGCTATGGATACTACTACTGTATTTTTTTAAATGAAATACATGTAGGTAAAGCGTAAACTCGTCGTAGAAAATTAGTAGGTTGTCATAATCCCCACGCTAGGCCATATACATAAATTTCATTTTTTTAAATTAAGTAACTCGTCTTTAAATCTCCTTTCCCTGCTATTTTCAGCATCCTTTACAAAGTGAAAAGGCCCTTGATGCATTTTTGATGAGGGCCCACATCCCCGCCTGTACAACTTTCGTTCAGAATGATCTAATCAGCGTCCGTAAAGTGGGAATAAATAATAGAAAGCAATGACGCCTTATCAAGAAGTTTTAACTGATGCTCGTAAAACTCGCCCGTTAAAAGGAACCCAGGACGCAGCGTTATAAAGGTGATTAACTATAACAGTAATAATAGATAAGACTTAATAATGATTTTGCTATCATCATTCTGATTTAAGGTTTAAAATCTAATGAAGGCAATTGTGATGTAAATTGTCTACATAAATTATAATCGAGGTAATGCTGAAACGGTAGTGAAATGAATGACACTCATGAAATGGTAGTGTTTTAAAATATTATGTACCACTAAGGTGTGTTTTTAGCCGTGATTATCAATATGCTAGGCGAAAGCCCTTCTTTTGTTCATTTCTTTTGCTTTATTTATTATTATTATTATTAATTTGTTTCAGAAAAAAAAAAAAAATTGTCGATTAATTTATACTAATAGAGTATAAATTAAAAGCACTACTAGCATTACTAGCAGCGCCCCGCGGTTTAAACCGCTATTTTACAGAAACCGAATATATTTCCGGGATAAAAAATCATTTTTAATCCAGGGTTTTTAGCTACCTCCATACGAAATTCATTCAAATCCGTTCAACCGTTACAGAGTCAAACAGGAACAAATACACTTACATATTTAATACATACTTACATATTTACATTTACTTACATACTTACGTACACACTTACGCACAAATTTTCCCAAATTTGTGTGATAGCTTGTCCGCAAGCGAATCCCAGGTCACAGTAACTTCAAAACCACGTGTCACTCATCTAGAGAATGATTTTTGAAATTACTTATATAAGCCTTATTTTTTATTCATATTACAAAAGCCGAGTTTCATTGGCTTAGCATAAAGAAAGATTTTATTTCCAAGCACAGTTCGCGAAATTCACCTCAAAAGGGGCGAAATGGATATCCACTTCAAAAGGGAAATGGATCCCCTTTTGAGGTGAATTTCGCGAAATCCGTTTTATTGTCCAGCTAAACAATCTGTCCAAATTTGACATCTCTAGCATAAGCGGCGTAGTTCTTTCATTATGATATGCTTGTATGTATATAGTATTATTTTTTTATGTTTTTTCTGTCATTTTTAATTATTTATATTATATTTATATAAGATATTAAATTATTTGTATACATATAGAATTTAAGTAAAATAGAAAAAAACTGGTAAAACCGAGGAACGACACTAATGAAAAATTCCATCCAATATATAGCCATCTGAAAAAAAAAAAACTCCAATATGAAGGCCGCTCGCAAACGTTCTTATGAAGTATTTTTCTTCGCAGAACTCTTTACGATAATCGAAGAACAACACGGAAGTTTTCTAAAACAATTTTGGCTTACGATAAATGTAATATTAATTTTTATTTTGATTATTTTTAATTTTATGTTATTTTATTATTAATAATATACATTTTGTACCTAAACTGACATTCATAAGTGTACTGTGTGTACATGCTTCGTCTAAGGTGTGTACCGATATTTGAGAATAAATGAATTGAAATTGAAATTGAAATTGAATTGATTTATCCCATTGAGTTTTTGGCTGAAGTTACAAAGGAGGATTTCAAGTGTATCGGCCTTTTCTCCAGTATCAAGATTAATTCTGGAACCCACCACTAACCAGTTGAGTTGTAGAGTTGGCCTGCAGGAGTACTACACCTTTTCCAGTCATTAACCCGTCAAGAAGTAATGTGCATACTGCTTGACTTGACTTGACTTTTGGAGAAGGTGAAGGAAAACATTTTTCCTTGTTCCCCTTCGCCAAATTAAAAAATAATAATTTGAAAATTGCTAAAACATTGGCAATGGAATCTTAAGATATTTTTTTTTGTTTAAATGTCTCCTCTTTAATTTTTATATTTAAAAAAAGCACGAACGAGATGAATCAGAGGCGCCGATACTAAAATGATTGATAGATTTGCAGTGGTTTGCCGCGCATGGTTTTGAACTTTGAAATTCAAAATTCTACGTGGAGCGATTAAGGACCAATCACGACGCTTACCATCATGAGAGCGACGTGCTCGTCTCTTCACTCAGTAAAAGACAAAATAAC
Source organism: Apocheima hispidaria (assembly GCA_947579745.1). Classification (NCBI taxonomy): domain Eukaryota; kingdom Metazoa; phylum Arthropoda; class Insecta; order Lepidoptera; family Geometridae; genus Apocheima; species Apocheima hispidaria. Next base: position 13,430,330 of record OX388159.1, read on the forward strand.
ACTAACATATTGCTATTTCACAGAGCTTTGCAATATTCATCATGTCTCGATCACGTTCGGTGATCTTTTAAAAAAAAAACTAAACTAGAAACTATTAATTTGACGCAAGAGCGGCCTCGACTTGTCGTGTGTTATCGAAACTATAGTCGGAACAACCGATTCAATTTAGTGAGTATTGAGTGAGTATTCACAATTTATGAAGAATTTAGTATTGCTTACACAAAAAGCGTACTGTTCAATGAAAGATTTCAATGTTTTTTTTTTTTAATATGTTATCTACACCGTGAAAAACGCTTGTTTGTTTTATTTTTTGTTTATGTCGCAATATCTTCGTTTTATATGCACTTAGTGTTTTTTTTTTTGCGTAGAAAATACGACGAAGAAAATTAGTTGTTATTAGAATACCGTGAACATTATATGAAAAAACAAAACACAGCGGCATAGATTATGGTTTATTTTGTTAATATTAAGGGGGTGATAACAGACTACCCCCGAAACGCTAATTTCATCTAAAAGTTACGAATATTCACTAACTCTCTCTATTGCACGCACGAGAAACAGAACGACAGCTATACAATTTCAAATATCGAATGCGTCAAAACCTCGCGAAAGTACTATCCTCTCAAAATAAAATATTGCAGTTCTACATTTTCATTGGATAATGCAATTTGGAGCGAAGAGACGGTCTCAAGGTACAAAAGTTAGAAGGCGGTTTCATTCGCCCGATTTGTTGCTGATTGTTGGATTGAGTTTACAAGTGCATTGATTGAAGGGGTTGTAAAAAGTTTGAAGGTTTGAAGGCTTGAAGGGGTGAAAGTTTGATGCGAGTTTGGAGGATCGGAGTAATTGCGGAGGTCTGATTTACGATGAATTGAAGATTGAGCGTTGAAGTAGATATTGCGTTTTCATTAAATGTTTTTTTTTTTTGGCGGGCAGGTGCCTTTTTTAACTAAGCAAAATACATATAAACTGCAACTACCTAAACTATTTAGCCTACTACATAAAACAGTCGTATTATCCAGAGACCATAAAAGGTCTATAGATAATGCAAATCTTCAATCGTATCCTCATGCTGGCGGCTTTACCACGCTGAATGGCAATAAACAACGCAATAAACGCCAGCATTTTGGCACTATTTTAATAAAAGCACTGGCCCGCCAAAAAATATAAAAAAAAAAAAGTGGTACTTATAATTTTTTTTATTTTTTTTGCTATTGTTTGAGGAAGTATTGTTGTCACCAAACATTTGTATAACTTTTTTCAAACATTTGGGATGAACAAACGCTCCGTTGGGACCAAGATATGGTTACAACTGTGCACTTGGCTACCTTTATTTTTGGACAAAGTGTTATTGACTATTACCATTATTTTTATCAAATAAAAAAAAATCTTTGCAGTAAATAATCGAAGGTAAGGACACCTAGTAAGACTAGTTTCTTTTTAATTTAATCACTTAAAAGATTATTTTACAAAGAGAACGTGGTTTTTAACCGACTTCCAAGGAGGAGGTCCTCAAGTCGACTAATATAACTATTTTTTTTAAATTTCCCTAGCGTCCTCTAAGACCGAACTCTGCAGGGAGTCTGCAGTTCATTACAGCCATTCAGAGTTGGCATCGGACACAACTATTTACTTTTACCACCTCGAAAGTTAGAAACGGGAAATTGAAATGCAGTGTATTTTCTCTGGGTATAAAAGTTTTAGAAAACGGCTTTGTTCGTTACCATTGTTGGTTTTGACCCTGTTTTTCGGTAATAAAGGAATTTAAAAACAGTTCTTTGGTCGTGTACACCAAAATTAGAAACTTTTAAATGTTTGAAAATAATGCTAGAACCGATAACCGATAGGTTAATGAGTGGCGACCACGAACCGGAATATGCAGCGTAGGCAGGCCTCTCACTAGGTGGACTGACGACATTGTGAAAGTCAACTTTACGCTCCGATATCGCGTCTAGACACTACTGATTGGTCATTATAAACTCTGTTTGTTTTAATAAAACGGGAATACTCACATTAAATTGAGTCGGTTATTCCGACTATATATATTTTATTAAAACAAAATGTATCAAAACCACGTCAGTTTTCATAGCAAAATTATAAACTCAGTTTAGAAATAAACTTCCACAGAGTAACGCCTGAGGCAATCCACTACATTTAAATAAAATATAGACTTGATACTTCTTGATACTTATTTGAATTATATGTAAACATGACCGTATTGTTTTTATTCATAATTCTGTCCATCCCAAGGTTGTCTAAAAGAAACCGCTTTAGGCGATAAGGCCGCCCATTGTACTACCGATTTTTTCTATTATCGTTTATATTTAAGTTTAATTGTCTTTTTGGTGTATAATAAAGTTATATTGTATTGTACACTTCGCAATGAAGTGAAGCTTAGTAAGCACAACAAAGCAAAACTTTTGTCATTAATGCAGGCGGTCAACGCTTGCCACAGAAAAGAGAAAGATTGGTAAAAAAAATCTCTTCAGTGACGCGTGCAAAGAGACGAGTACTCGCGCTGTCTCTTTTACATTCGTTGCAAAAACACCATGCGGCGTGTAGATAGTTACAATTGTATACCTAACCTGCAGGATAAGACGCTTACAAACAACTGTAGGAACATTTTGTTTTAATAAAACGGGAATACTCACGTTAAATTGAGTCGGTTATTCCGACTATAGTTTCGATCACATTCAGTGACCTTTGAAAAGCTCGGTTTTTTCAGTGCATGGCGAGGTCGCACGCGTGTCACGCTTAGCATTCCTTGATAAGGTCACCGAAAGTGATCTCAACTATAGTCGGAATAACCGACTCAATTCAACGTGAGTATTCCCGTTTTATTAAACCAAAATGTGTCAAAACCACGTCAGTTTTCATAGTAAAACTGTAGGAACAAAAACATATTTATTACTTAGTTCTAATTCTGACCGTCTAAACTTCAAGCTCCCAGTTTCTTGCCAAGTGCATATGAATTGACACTCCAGAGACTTGAAATGGGAGAAGTTCGGCACTTTGTCCCGATTCTACCCGATTTCAAGTGTTCGCGCGACAATGGATGCCTAAGTCGGCTTGATTGGGAGACCTAGTTTACTGTTCATGGATTTAGAAGAGGCTTGGGTTTTAATGAATAGAAGATCGGATTTCGTCGTGTAAAATGTGCACGTAGCACATTGTACAGATTGCATTGTTGATTTTGAAATAGCGCAAAAGTTCTCGTAGCTTCTCTACAATGTAATACACTTAACTGCTTTTGTTCCATAATATGCCTCTATTGAGGATAAACTGATTTGTAGTGATTTTTACATACAGCAGACGATTTTGAAAACTGAAAAGTCTGCAAAGTAGCATTGCCACACTACATGTACCTGTCTCACCCTTAATTGTCCGTTGCAGTAAAAAAGTCTCACGGTGTAGTAATATTAACAAATTACAGAATTACAAGCTTTCTCAGCTTTTTGATACAATAGAAAACCCAACACGGTAGTCAAACTTTCTAAGCTAGATAGATAACATAAAATAACAATTTTCCATCTATACCATCATTATAATTCAGAGGAATACCAGCAGTGATAACAGGACCAATCAAAGCTTCAAGGCTTGTGATACAAATTAATATATTCATCTCGAGCAATAAAACTTCGTTCGCGAGATTCCGAACTCCCTACATTAAAACAGACAGTCGAAACAAATTTCAAAATTTGCACTATAATGGATCAGCGCCATCTACCGAACTATGGAAAGTAATCTTGTCTCTCTGCCTACCGTTAGTTGTCTTTTCAGGACTGAACGGCTGCACCGATTTTGTCAAAAATATTAATGACTATAGACTAAATCATGAAGCTACTTTTTATTTAAAAAAACTATTTTTTTGTAACAAAAAATACGTAGACGAAGCCGCAGGTGAAAGCTAGTATTTTATGAGTATGATTCAACAAGAAAATAGTTCATTATCACCGAGTCTGGCTAAGTCCTGTCAGGCTGCAACTGCAAGCGGCTAGCACAATTACCTCCACAGAGCGATAAATCGCTCACATCTGGAGATAACGCGTGCAAGCCATACTCTGGATAGCGATATTTTGACGGTAACATTTGCTCCCTTGCTGCGGATGTGATACGGAATTACTTCACAAGTTATGATTTTCCTGTGCCATTAAAAACTCGCGACGATTTAGTGGACTTTCGAAATGTTACGAAACACATCTGTTTTAATAAAACGGGAATATCCACGTAAAATTGAGTCGGTTATTCCGACTCAAGTATTCCCATTTTATTAAAACAAAATGTATTGTGTCAAAACCACATCAGTTTTCATAGTGAAACATATCTGGACATCCACACGACAACGACACGTCACTTCTTGTCACCGGCCGGCACTCACTGTTTGTTTTCAATGGTGTTTGTTTGCTAGTTTTGCTATAGTAAACGCACTATCTAATATCTCGCGCTATGCAATACTAAATTATAGAACCAAAAATCACACTAATATTATAAATCCGATAGTGTGTGTGTTAGTATGTAAGTGTGTTTGTTCCCGTTCAACTCTGTAAACGCTGAACGGATTTGATTGAAATTTGGTGTGGAGGTAGCTTATGAACTGGACATGATATAGGCTACTTTTATCCTAGAACAATATTCGATTTCTGTAGAATAGCGGGTGAAGCGCGGGGCGCAGCTAGTATAACATATATCCCAAAATAAGACTTTTAATCTACATAACTAATGAGGGGCACTAAATAGAAAAAATCACATTTTCATCAAAGTAGGCCGTTAATTAGAACTTGGAATCTGCAGAAGAACGCAAGATGTCTGATTTAAAATGACCAGTTTTGATAAGCCGGAATTCCTGAAAGCAGCGAACACAAATTGTTGTGGTGAAGTGTGGTAAGTACACAAGTCAATTTCCTCATCAATGAAACAATTGTAAAAACAATTCAACACTGAAAGCCATCAAAAAAGCGTTAACGTTAACTAAACGACGAGGTGTTATATCGAAGTGATGGAAGTGAAACACGTATCAAGTTTCCGTCTGTAGCAGAGCTCGTGGCAACTTCTCGCGCTGTAATTGTATTACTATCTGCATGTACAGTGGCCATGAGGGGAGGATACAGCTTTGAGATGTGAATCGAGTGCATTGATTTCAGTATTTTTTACCCGACTGCCCAAGAATGAGGGTAATGTTTTTGAGTTGTATGTGAGTATGTAAATATTATGTTTGTGTGTTCCTATAACATATAAGACAGCCTGCAGCCTAGACGGCTTGACTGATTTTGACAAGCGAAGTGTCGTTGGATTCCTCTTTATGTCCGGAATTTATATGTCACATCTTGTATTAATAAAACGGGAATACTCACTTTAAATTGAGTCGGTTATTCCGACTATAGTTTCGATCACATTCGGTGTCCTTTATCAAGCAATGCTAAGCGAGACACGCGCGCGACCTCGACTTGCCTTGCACAATACAAACATGAAGTTGCTATTTTTCGTAGGAAATTGTAGCAAACATAATACTAAACCAAGCTTATACCCACTAGTGCAAGATTTACACTATTTATTCAGTGGTACAATTAATAATAGCGAAATACTTTTATTCATATCCAGTCTATGTTGAACTCGGTCAATACAAAAGCTCCTTATAACAACAGCTTAGCTTTAACTGGTTCTTTTGCACCTGTTCATTCGTGTCTACCTATTTCGCTGTATATCCCCGATAGCTAAACACGTGCTAGGTATCAACAGGCGAGTTGGTAGCAAAGTTAACGTGATGGATTTATACGCGGATTATATATATCTTAGGGTGGCCCATCGGCAAGTGACCGCCCGAAAAGGGCTTGTAGTACTCATCATTATGAACAAGTTTTACTATGGGACCAACCCTGAAATCGAGAAAAACGTCAACAATTCTAAAAATGTTGTTGACGATCCCAAGGTCGTTAACAATTCTAGCGGCAAGCCGCTGCGGGAGTCAAGAAGCTGCAGCTGGTATTCTCAGCGATATTCAAGAGGTGTGGTCTGGGTCTTGGTTCCACGCGATTCTCAGACATGACTAGCCGACCGAATGCCCTGCCGATTATCAAAGCAACAGACTGTAGGCGCGTGCGAGGGAGCGGGTGAGGTATATTGAATTGGCGGAGGTGGGGAGTGCCCGTTCTGTATGGTACTAATATGGTATTCTGTGGTGATAGCGCGTGTTTAATTTTCCAAACTCATGGTGAATCTAGCAAGCAGTTACCGTGCACGTTCTATTTCACATCGCGCTCAGTCCGCTTGCCGCAAACTTTACCTTTGCCCCGCTAATGTTCGCCCGACGTTAAGAACTAGCTGTAATTGCGTAGTGAACCTCATTTTTAGGGTCCCATATGTACTACAAGGAACCCATATAAGTTCATCATGTTCGTCTGTTTGAATCCTTTACAGCCTCATAACTTTTAAGCTAAGTTATAAACGTACCTCAAGTAGACCTGAAGTATCAGAAAGTAAAAATACTTATTTTTTGGATAATAATGCAAAGATACATGTAAAGAGGGGATGAAAAAAAAATCGCTTTACCCCATCATGTAGAGTGCAATTGAACAGCTCTTTTAATGTTAACAATTTTATATATAATTATATATATCCCCACGTTACATGATGATAATGTTGCTTGCAAAGAATACGTATCACCAGCTTTCAACCCAAAGCTAGCTAAAGGGCTTGCTTGAAATAAAATGTGTCAACACCACGTCAGTTTTCATAGTATAATATATATATTTGCTCTGGGACGTCTGTGGTGTGTTTCCGAAAGAAAACGAAGTCCGTGCGGGTTATAATTCCAACGCTTGGCAGCTTGTGGATCCCAGAACGGTCAACGTTTACTATGAGAACGCTGATGACCGTCCTCCGATGTTTCTGGTCGCAATTTTAGGACATTCATCGGCCTTAAAGTTTCATATAAGCACAGCTAATTAGTTTTAGTGAAGTTAAAGTTTTGTTTCGTAATTATTATTTTTATATAACGTAGTAATTTACTCTTTGACGTTTACAACTGTGATCCACAGTGCTTCGGATTCGTTCAACTTTGTAAATAAGGTAAACTAAACTGTACCTTTCTACTATAACTTTTCTAAAATAGTGACAGTAGTGTTTTAAAACCTCAAGCTCATAATATACATTTCCAATTCGATTATAAATCTCCATTACTCTACCACTACATTTTTGATTTAAGCATGTAAAATTGGCAAATTATCTTAAAATTCATAATGATTTTCATATCCACATTAACCTATTACTAAACAGAATTACAATAAAACTTTCCTAGACAAAAACTAATGTGTTTTATTTGAGCCAACTATAATTTCCCACTGATTGAATGATCAAATTCAGTAATGTCCGTTTAGAAGGTTGGTACTATGTCAGCAGCTAATTGCTCTTGGCATTGTTTCAGAATAATATATGCCGAACTTAGGGTGACGTACGTGTACGTTTCTACCACAGATATGCGAGGTAGCTAAAAAAGCTAGTAAAAAATAAACAATTGATTTTTTTAACTTTATTTTATGAACTGGCCTATATGGAATTTTATGAAACGCCAAAATCCTCTTAGGAGGAAAGAGAAAAAAATCAATGAATCTTGTAATGCGGTATCTAGTGTGATCTGTGCTGGAAGCTGACACCCCACGGCTCCATTTTTAAATCGATCGTAATATATTCGCACGAAAATATCAAGCGAAATAACGGACTTTCAAAAAAAAACCGCATTTTTGTAATAATCATATCACTCGATAACGCAACGAGTGGTTTGAACATTCAAATTTGCTTCTATCAATGGAAAATATTTAATTTCTCATGATATTTTCGTGCGTCTTAGGAGCGTTTCAAAAATAAAGCCCCTGGCCGCTCTCTCGCTTGCTTGTAACCAACACTATAACAGTCAATTTTAAACATGGCCAAACAATGCTTATTGGTATGGTGTGGTATGGCTATGGTAGATAACTATAACATAGTCTTTTCAGTTTTGGTAAATTCATACTAAGTGATTTTAAAAATTCAACATATAGAAAAAGTGCGAGCGAGAAAACTGTGGAGTGACAATGATCCAATGATCAAAGAACATTAACAGGAAAACATTTTTATCCTGTACTGTTTTCAGCCTTTCGTGACTTCACTGAACGGCTTCAACGGAAGATCAGCGCTGTTTGATAAACAGCATTAAGCTGAGTTGAGGCCATTTTTTTCACACATAACATTAATTAGCTATAGTTATATGATATTGCTCACCTGCCAAATGTTGTGTATGTAATGTTTATGTTGCAAAATAAAATTATTTTCTTTATTTCTTTTCTTTATTATTTATCTACGCTATGATAGAAGTAACATGTTCATAAATTTAAACAAAACCTAAATCAATTATTAAAGCGTAAATACTTACATCATCTTCAATGATCTTCAAACTTCTTCAATGAAAACGCAATTAATATTATTATTTCTCATATAACGTACAACATTTTAAGGCCGCATTATATCATAGCTTTCAGCGTAATTGTCCCGAAATAACTTTTTGCACGTCAGATAAATACTACACAGGTGAACGCACGTACCGACTTGCTTCCAACCTTTATTCGTCGGAGATTAGAGTATATTTCTGAGTGAGATAGCCGAAACGCGGAAGCAGGTGCGTCGAATGAATCATTTGGATCAAGTGTCACATTGTTTGTTGAGAAACAAAATGAAGAAAACTCTGGAATCGATATTGTATGGCTGCAAGCGTGCTAGCGTATGAAGCCAGGAAACATGTTTTTATTTTATTTCTGTATAGTTCTTTTAGCTAATTTACGTTATTATTTGACACCAGGGCTAGCCACTCAGCCTATATAAACTTATGTTTTCCTGAGGCGCTTACATAGAAATTTCCAACTATGGTGACATAAAAAGCTAAGGGAGACCACCGGCCACCGAGAGAAAATAATAGGAAAACATATTTCTCTCTCTTTCTCTCTCTTTTGTTAGACGGGGGTCGGTACCATTTAAGTTGTTCCCAGTGTTAAAGTTCTAATGGGCCTCTGAACTTCTGATTATGGTAGTAAAGAACCCAAGGTTTAATTATTTTTAAATGTCTACTGTAGAGGCAGATATTGCTGGAATATCTATCAATTTGCTATTTTTATAGAAAAAAATAAACACAAAATCAAAATTGCTAATCTATCTGCGTTAGTTTCAGACTAATAGAGATAGGGACGAAGATAATTTTATTTTCATTATTAGGTATGACCAAAATTGCTTCTCTGACTGAATTGCTAACTGAATTTCTATTAGCTCTTAGACGTCCACTGCTGGTCGAAGCCTACCCAGTATTAGGGGGATGGTTGCCATAATCCCCACGCGTAGCAGACGGCAGAATATTCACCGTTAACTAAGAGGACGTTGCTGCCCGTCTTCTGTTGGTTCTGGTCGCAGTTGTAGGACATACTGTATTAGCCTTTAAGCATACTTTAAGCACATTTTAGCCGCTGCTGGGATATCGCCTACCCTCGAAGGTTGATTAGGTCCACACAAGATCCACCATGCTGGCCCACGGAGGGTTGACGGTTCCCATACTCCATCGAATTTCTTCTCCGAAAATATGCATGTTTTCTCACTATGTTTATTCTTTACCGAAAAGGACATATAAGGAAAGGACTTTTCGGTTAAGAATAATAAAATATTATAAACGATCAATTACTTATTAATTAGTATTTTATAAATTATCGCTTTTGTTCTCAAGGTTGACACAGCGCTAAAACTCTATTTCTCTTTACTGCTTAATTCTGTCGAAACGGTAACCAAATATAACGTTCCGTTTTCCAAGCGATAGAACACGCCAGCTAATGTCTTCAGCTGTATCCTTTATCGATATTTTCCACCACCGGCGCCACCAGTCGACACCTTGCGTCGTCAAAATTTCTACTTCATAAACCTAACACAAAGGGTGTAATGAGACTCCGCAAACAAACGGAAAACAAAGGATAATAAATCTTACCTTTAAACGAAATAAGGAAGCATCTCGCTAATTCTCACGTCTTTTTCTAATTTTTTTTTCTCGGCCGCGCACCTGTTGGGGGAAAAAGTTTGATGAGAAACGCGTTTAGGTTGGCTATAATTTTGGACTACACTATAGAGGGAGCGGCGGAGGCGTTCTCGACAAAATAGTTTTTCACCTCTCTCGCTCGAAAAGTATCTTTTTGTTGTGTAAAACTAGTGAGCAAAACTCTATTTTACTCGCTATAAACTTCGACCAAAGTAAAATGAATGGACGCGGCCCAAGTAAGAGAATTTTAAAGACTTTAAAGGTGCACCTGCACTCATCTTGCTTCAGTCGCTCTCAGTCTGTGAGAAGTGCGAGACATACGTTCGTCAATACATGCGATCCCAATATCCGCAAAAATATGCCTGGATATTATGACATGATAATATTATATTCGTTATCTCTTTTTTGTGACAAATGTACACATACTTTTAATCACGTATTGAATCCTAAGTTCGTTTGTATTGACTTGTCATTTTTAAGGAAGCTGTGTGGTTAGGGCCCGTCTATTCATTTTACTTTGATCGGAGGCTATAAAGTAAAAGTGTTTTGTATTTAGAACGCTGCAAATTAATAGCATTTCTTCATAAAATCTCCATAGCAATGCTGCATAGAGCATTCTCGATTTGTTTTGTTTTTTCGTAATTTGGTACTTAGCATTTTCTCGATATGGAGCCGAAAAGTTGTGTGTCAAGCGAAAGTAAACTTTTTTCTTTCTTGTGTCTTTAATCCGCCGCTACGCTCAGGATTCTAACGATAACAATATATAATTATGTTGAATTTTTTTTTATTGAATCCTTCGTCTGCTCGGGAATCAAACACAACACTTGAACTCAAAAACGAACTTTACTGAATCATTTTTTTATTTTATTGATTTGTATAATCGGAATACAGCGGCTCAAAACTCCTTCAAATATTACGCTAACAAAATAGGTGTATTTTTTAATTATCTTTTAACCTTTGTTTGTATTTTGTTTTGTTTTTGTGGAAAAGCTTTTGTAGCTTAAAAGTGTCAATACGGTAAGCGATTAGTAGTGGCGTTGGTATGGATAGTGTTTATTATATGAAACACACTTATGGTGAAGCGGCCAACATGCGGAAGTTGAAGCAGATTATTATGCGCAAATGCCGCAAGTTGCAATGCATATTATGCATCGTATGCGATGCAAATTGCGCAAGTTGCTGTGTTGGTTAGTTTAAACGATGCACAATTATAACCAGTGCAAAGTGCAAATGCCTCAACATGTACATGTAAGGGCTTGCGCAAGTTGAGTTAGTGGGCGCGGGCGCGGGCGCTGGTGCGATTTCGTACTCACGTTGGCCGCCAGGCCATTTCGTGGTTGTGACGTGTAACTATCCCGAAGCCGTGATATAAACAAACGACTGCACACGTTTGATTTTACAGCGGTACAGATAGTATACAATCGCGATCTTGTCTGCTACTTCACTACACTACACTAATATTATGAATGCGAAAGTTTGTGTGTAAGTAGGTAAGTATGTAAGTGTGTTTGTTACCGCTCAATTCTGTAACAGCTAAACGAATTGGAATGAAATTTTGTATGGAGGTAGCTTATATCCTCGATTAACACATGGGCTACTTTTTATCCCGGCAATATATTTAGTTTTTGTAGAATAGCGGGTGAATCCGCAAGCGCTGCTAGTAATCCATATGTTTATAATTTCGTACCCGCGCAAACTCCTTCTAGTTAACGTGGGTGAGGCCTTATAGTTAAATGTTACTAGCTGAGTGTATAGTCAAAGATAAATACACGTCTAGCGCCATCTTAATGTGTCGTAGCGTGGTTTGTAAAAGATAGGAACTCAGTGCACAGCAGCTTTCCACTCGAGCTTGATTAGAGGCGCTAAGCTAGGCTTAGGTTGTGGAGGCACTTGAAACTTCAGACTTGGCCTTGGTTGGCTAAAACTTGGCAAGTTGCACACTGAACATAGATACTGCGTAATCAATCTGAAAAGGCGTGTACCAATTCTCTAACAGTGCAAGCTTATAGTTACTACTATAGTCTGTATTTTTTTTGGAGACGTTTTAGTATAATGACAACAATTGAAAATGGTACAACAGAGTTGACTCTGTTGTACCATTTTCTAAACTAAAACAAAATATAGGGTTGACAACTAAAACCCGTCTATGTTCTTACGTTATGGCGTATTTTTTAACAATGTTTGTTAACAATATTTAAGTTGAAAAATTAAAAAATCTACCAATATAATTATTGAATAGTTTAGTTGTTAAAATAATAATAATAATAACTATATATATATATTTTTGTAATGTGCTAATTTTAAGCCCTTGCTTGACATGTATGGAAATTTCCCAGGCGGACTCTACAAAAGAGCCCTACTGCAGTGTTATAAAATCATAATTATTCTGTAAATAGTACAACAGTGTTTTAAAATTAACAGTTTAACTGCCTCATCAATCATTACCTGTTTAGTTACGCTGTAACTAAACAAGCCAAAATACCTTCGAATACCGCGCATACAATGTCCCATAAAATTAATTTAAGCCGCCAGAGCCGGTATCAAGGGAAATTATAGGTATAACTAATAGCTTACGAGTAGGATAGATTAACGTAAGTCGGTTAATACGGAGCCGAGGGCACTACGAAAACTTTGAACTTTCTAAAAAATTCGCATTCTTTGTTCTTTGTATTCTGAACTTATTGACGTCGCTCGTCTTCTCACCCAGAACTTTGAACTTCAACAGTTCAACACCCTGGGTCAATTTACCGAGAAAAGGTCTTAGACTTTACGGAAACAACTCAGTGCTATATCAATGGTCGGTAGTAGTCCGTTGTTGCCGGTACTGTTGTTAAGTAATACGAGTATGTTGTTGTTTGTATGCATCTGCCATGATCTGTGATAGTAATAACCTTTTACCAATAAAATATCTGTATCTGGTAGTTGTAAGTGTGTATTTTTGCGTGTTCCTATATTAATTTTTGTAGTCATATCAGCTAGACTGATTTTGACGAGTGATATGTCGTTGCATACCTCTTTTTTGCAGTCGGGTGTTTTTATTTCTTTCAATAATAATAATCGATGAACTTAAATATGAGAAAATTAGGTACAAGGCTTGTGAAGATTTATGAAGATCACGAGCTCTCAGTTTGAGGTGAACTATTAGTTTTAAAGGCGTCAATTTAAGTGCAACACATGCGTCATATCAAATGTCCACATAGCAGCGGAAAAACTAGCAAACTAACGAAGTGAGTTGCTTGTGCATTTTTAAACACGTGTATAAAAATAGGTGCAAACGACTTACTGCATAGTTGTAGATTAATACTGTTAGTAATTTAGTCGATTAACGAGTGATTTAGTTACAAAGCTCTCGGCTGTTTTTTTTATTTTTTTGTTGATGAAACATAGCTTTTTAATGAATTAGTCGCTACTTGATTAAAATAATCGCGTAGCCCGAAAAAGGCGTAAGCTCGAAAAATGATCTCAAGTTCCCAGTTCAAGTTCTCACATCCCTCGCAATTTATTACTCGTAACATTTTGAAGCCATTTCTCGTGTTTGTTGATTCAATTAAACGCAATAATCGTTGTTATACTCGCACGTCTAAGTTGCGTGTTTATTTACACCCATAAGATATTATTTACTGATTACTGAGGGATACTAAAATCGAGAAACAATGCGCTGTAATTTAGTTTCGCGTGCAGATAAAAAGATGGAGCCACCACAAGGTAGGACAACTAAACAACTAATACAACTAAACTATAAAATAAATCAATATTCTCTACCGTGATATCTTAGAAATTATATTCAACGTTAATCACATCCATATAAACTGCGTTCAGAGAACTTGCGGAAAATGTCTGAATATTGAAATAACGAGGGATGCAAAACGGATTTATAAAAATATTAAAATTTAAAATATACCAGCGTCGTATACTATACAAGTTAAGCAACCAAACCTAATGAAAAAATAAGTTTTAGGGTTCCGTACCTCAAAGGAAAAGGAACTTGTTAGTCAAGACCCTTTTTCTCAAGAATGCGTGGAAGTGTCAAGTTGAAATTAATACCAAAAACTGTGGTCCCTTGGTTCTGTATAAAAATCAAGCTTCTAAGTGAACGCATTAAAAAAATACGGCCATTTATGCCGCTTATTTTGTCACTTTCACCGCACTCGTAAGTAAATCAACTATAGGGTAATTTCCATTGTCGTAGAATCATGAAATTTTGCAAGAAGCAAGGTTTTACACCACAATTAAAGGTATAAATCTGAAAATCATTCATTTGTAGCTCATTTTAAACGATTACAAGGTTCAATTTGTAGTTGGAGAAATGACTGTGACGTATGTATATCGATGTATTTAATATTTTCCTAACCTACAAAGTTTAGTTTGTACAGAAGCCTCGGTGCGTCAGATACAAACTTGGTCGGTTTTTTTAATAACTGGGGTTGTATAATATATAGGAATATTTTATTCTTGTGTTATTCCTTTTCTTTTATTTTGGTGAAGGTACGAAGAAAAAGTCTATATACGACAGTAGTTTTGCGATACCAGAAATATCTTCAACCTTGCGACCTACCAGTCTATAATTGTCTCAAAATGTAATTTTAGAAATTGAGAAGGTTAGTGCGATTGAAAACCTTGTACCTGATACTTATTCAAGTAGTGAGTGAACTTGCCAAGATATTGAATGAAAAAAAATGGTATAACAAATACTATGACTTTTCTCTCTGTTCGGGAAGACTACGAAGTTACGATAAATCAAAAATTTTAAATAGATAGTTCTCTACAACTTTCTCATGAAAAAGTTCTACGGCTACGTTTAAAAATAGATACCCTAGAATGTTATCTCACTTTGTCAAAGCGGGTTAAAAATACAATCAACCAGTTAGAAATAAAAAGAAAAAAATCCATCCAAAAATAGCCACTGCGCCTGGGCACTCTCCAATTTCACTCTTAAACACAAAATCACTTATCACTGGCCATCAAGTATCACTTAAGAAATCAATAGCACTCGCGAAACCCGCCACATTCGAAAATAAAAACTTGAAAAAAACATTAATGTTTTTCATTGCATTTTAATTATATTTTTTCTTGCGAAGGGCAAGGGATCGCGAAGGCCATAATTTCGAACTTTTTAATCGGAAACTTACTGCAGTGCGCGCGCCTAACACAACGATACTGAATCTATTCATCCAGTAGTCATTATTAGTTCGCTGAAATCTAAAAAAAGCTTAGACACTCATCTGAGTGGTTCGTAAGAGTCGCGAGTAGGTGAGCACATTTTCGGTCGTCTCTAGTTTTTTTTTCTTTGGTGTCATTGAGTCTGGCTTCTTAATTTCTATTAAGAACTTGACACTGTTTACTTGGCGTGTCATTGCAAATGGGTTAATGGTACGCGAAGGAATTGTGCACTGCAATTTAATTTTGTAAGTGGGTGTTGACAGTGAACTTTGCTTGCATAAGTCGCCCGTGGTTTGCCAGAATAAAATGGAACACTAACTTTGCGACTGAATTACCTACTTTTGTAATATGAAAATTGTTATTATACAGTAAGTTTATGCAGGGTGGTCCAAACGGTGACGTCAATCCGAAAAAATTTGATTCACGAAAATAAATGGAATGAATTATGAATGAAATGGGTGGATTTTTCGATGGTATTTTTCAGATTCTCCATCATTCCTCATCGAAAATTCTACCCAAAAAAGTTAGATGTTTTTTAAGCCGTTTTATGGAAAATTAGAATAAACTCTTAAATGATTTGTTCATGAAGCCGTTGATATGAGGAAACTAAAATTTTCGGATTGACGTCACCGTTTGGATCATTTTCTAAGATTTAGTAGGACTAGAGCAAAATATAAAAACACGACCTACATTTTTTTTAAAGAACTTTACTGGTTTTATTTCTATAACTTAAATATCAATAAAAAAAAATATTTAACTTAAAAAAAAATTGAGTTATATTTTCAAGAAATTGAAGCCAAGTATTTAAGGCATTATTCTTCTTTTTTTGAAAATTGATTTTGAAAATCGGTTTTGGCTCAGTAAAAAAGAGAATTTAGAATCGTCGATAGCAATGTTTTTTTTTTTTTTTTTCGTTTTTGTTTATTGATTATTTTTAGTTTCACTCCCTTTTGGATTGTGTTGTGTAGTCTTAGAAGAATTGTGATGTACTCTTACACTCGGATAACATGCTCCCCACAGACAAGACGGGGCCTTAGCTGTTTCGCAGTGTTATTTTCTTAATTGAAAATTGAAACGTGTCTTCTGTGATGAAGACCAGAAATATAAATAAAAAGACAGTTGCATCTTGACGGAGCTCGAAGGTAATAGGAGTATCCGGTCTGGCAGCGTGTGTCGCGAGATTGTGTGATACAGTACTTTGTGTCCATACATTTGTGTCATTGCAATAGTTTTATTTTTAATACTGGCATTTATTTGGAAAACCGATAGGGAAGAAAGATTCTTGAGGCAATCACGTACCGGAATCCGCAGCGTAGGTATACAAGATGGACAAGTACGAGTTTTGGCAGGATCGTGAAGAATTCATGTCGCGTCATATTATAATTTTCAAAAAATTGTGTTATTTCGGGTGTTAATGTCTGAAAACGGTGAACTTTTACCCGTTAAGTATTCGTGAACATGTACGAGTGTTGGTGAATGGTATAGTGTCGTAAAACGTGAATTTTCGTGTTCTTTCCAAAACTCCATAGAAGGCTCTACTAAAGTTTTCACCACTTTACTGGGGCATGACTTTGACTTGACCGTGACTTGCTTTGCTCGCCTTTGACCGTGACTATTACTTGTTGGATAATATTTAACAAAACTTGAGAATATATATGTATACTATTATTAGTTTTTACTATATAAAATTTATTTAATAATAAAAACAAACACTTTATACTAAGACTATTCTGAATACAATCTAAACTTAAATAAAAGAGTTAAAATTACAACCAAAATTATTATAAATTAATTATAGATAAGAAACAGAGCTCAGGTCAGTATCCGCGGGCAGGGTACCCAAAAGGCTGGTGACGTTACCTATACTTGATACCGGCAAATGTATAAGACGTGCGATGCCAAATCCTCTTAGGAGGAAAGAGAGAAAAAAGGTAAAGTACCCTAAATATTGAAATTAGAAAATTTTAATCATATGAATTTAATTTAATTTAATTACATATAAATATTACTCATTTAATCATACTCAGAACACAAACATATATTATAGAAATAAAAATAATTGCTTTCAAAGGTTTTTTTAAGTCACTTGCCAGAGCCCGGAGTCGGCCCCGCCAAATGTAGAAACTATACACCTGTATTTTTTTTAAATGCCGATGGTCAGTCATAACGAACAAATCTCTTTAATAAACATTGCATCTAAAATAAAAAGTAGCAGGTTCTTTGTTCAGGGTTCTTTCTGGCTGATGATGACGAATAGTTTAATTTCGAATACAAAGAAAATTCTTGTTAAAATCTCTTAAAATGTTAGAAAGGCAATTTATGGAAAACATGTTACATATAGCATAACATTTAGGGATGGGAAACAGTTGTTTGTATGGACAAGTCACAGATCTGTGGGAAAGTATACTGTAATCTGAATAGGTATACCGATTTCGGGTTACTGGGTGTGGAGCACAGATGAACCAGATACCTCGTCACGCGGGTTTTGGTTCGATCAAAAGTCACCACAGTTTGAGGAAAGCACGGGGTGCGCGGAGCGTGACAAATAATTCCCATTGGCTATCATCAAGGTTACGCCCACCACTGTGCCGAGTTAGTACGTTCCGTAGTGATGGGGCGAACACTTGGGTCGACTGCCGCTCTGCCATAGTAATCGCACTCACTCGAATCTCAACTCACTAACATAACATTACTACACAACACCATTAAAGTACTAATTCTTCCTCAGTGTCGTGCACTCGCGCATTTCCTGAATCAGTGTGTATTGTCGCCGTACGGATGTGTAAATCTAATTCAAGATGGGATTGAAAACTGAGAATCATATTTCCTACACGCTGCATAATAAAATTATCTACTATTAGTTTCTATTGACGCAACATTGTTGTAAAATTCCTAGTATTTAACTGCAATGGTAACGACCGGTAGCATCAAGCAAGCGCGTGCGACTAAAAAAATCATAAACTCGCATCCCTTCGGGAGCCCCGCGGATCACAGACTAGATCAGCGCGCGGCATCAAAAGATGCCGAAAGGCGACGCATCTTTTGAAAGACCGCGCCGCGGCTTTCTGTCAAAGAACAAAGAACCCTTTCGGCAATATCACCAAGGTTGGATTTAGGTACGTTGAAAACGATAGCACAAAAATTATAAAAGGATATTATTTACAAAAAAATATAATACTTACGCTTCATTATTTTTAACCTATTTCCAAAAAAACGGAAAGGTTCTCAAATAGAATGTTTAATAAAAAAATAATCAAAGGATGAAAAGGCTACAGACGGCCACGGGAATTGATGAAATGCAATGATGCGTATTTACGAATTTTAGTGAAATACGCATCACTGAGGATTAACAAATAATTTTTTAATTCGGTTCATAAACGACGGAGTTCCGAGTAACAAAAAAAAAATAAAAAAAACTACTACTTGAGAACCTCCTTCTTTTTTTGGAAATAGGTTAAAAATAATAAAGCATACTATATTTTTTTATAAATACTATCCTTTTAAAATGTTTGTGCTATCGTTTTCAACGTACCTAAATCCAGCCCTGCTTCTGATTTTTAGGGTTCCGTAGTACTACAAGGAACCCTTATAAGTTCGTCATGTCCGTCTGTCTGACCGTCCGTCTGTCTGTCTGTCTGAATCCTTTACAGCCTTATAACTTTTAAAGTTATAAACTTACATGTATGAAATTTTGCACAACGATAGTCTAAGTATAGACATACAGTTTCGGAAAATAAAAAAAAGCTTTTGTTTTTAAATAAGGGTAGCTCCCATACATGTAAAGGGGGGGGGAAATAAAAAAAAAAATACTGCACCCCATCATGTTGGGTGTCGTTGAATAGGTATTTGTAAGGTGACAATTTTGACAGAATTAGAAAAACATACTTTTATATTAATGGGGTGGCTGTCATACATGTAAAGAGGAGATAAAAAAAAATCGCCTGTACCCCGCATGTGGGGTATCATTAAATAGGTCTTTTAAAATGATGTTAAGGTTTCCTATACCATTTTTTTATCAAACGTACTGCTTGCGAAATATTGGCCGACGAAGTTGCTTGCAATGTGTCCCCCCCCCCCCTGCCATTTCTAAACTATGCATCTCAGAAACTTGTAATCTTCCATGTTGATAGATCTTAGTAAAAACTTTCTTTTAAAATTATTTTGGGCAACATGTGATAACTACTTTTTGAGTAATGCTGTAATAACGGATAAAAACTTCAAACATCCTACGCACCTACGGAACCCTACTAAGCATGGCCTGATATGCTCTTAACAAGTTATTTTCTCTAGTCTCACCACAGTCTCATGCACATGCTAGATGCTGCCGGTCGATTCTATCGTGATTTCGTTGCTTGTCGAGTTTAGTCCAAGCAGAAGGTCCCGATTGCACAGTTTAGTTAGTTAGAATTCATCAGTGTTCGAATCCCTTTACGGTATGGTGAAAATCGAAAATGCAAGTCTGCGTTTTGTTTAATGAGTCACAACACTACTTTATACGTGTGTTCGCCAGAAAGGGACAACTGCATGGGATATCCGCAATGAGGAAAAGGGATAAGTGACGACGTGTCCATTATACGCTGAGCTCTGCTATGTCTTGTAAAACTGAATTATTTTACTTACCGATGAAAAGTTATTCCGTCTTTTTTGTAGTTTAAGTGCGCGGATGACTTTCTACACAATTTCACTGCACAGATAGTAATTTTTGTTTACTGTTGGTTATCAGGAAAATAAAACAACCGTCTTATTTTGTAAGCCGCACGCACGCACGCACAGCTCTGGCACTTGGTCGGAACTGAGGTTCACTGTTTGGGGCGGCGTCTTATATAAGTCTTATAAAACTTATGTGTTGCGCGATAGGCTCGTCCTAGACTAGGTATCTAGTTCTATTCATCTGTGGTGTGGAGTTATGGTGATGTACAGTTCGGATATAGGTGCAGTTTGAATCAATTGATTTCGAAATAGGTGTGCTTTGTTCGATGATTTTTTTTAACGATACGGCAGGGACCAGATACTTATAATTCAGTATACTATCAGTTTACTAGAACATTGCATTGCATTGCCGCGCGTGGTTTTGAACTGTTGAATTGCAAAATTATGAGGAGCATTGAACTGTTATTGGCAAGCGTGACAGTTACGAATAAATAAAATAAATTTTATGCCATGTAGTTTCAAAGTATTTTTTAGGCTTTGAATTGTGCTATGAAATAATCCGAACCATTTAAAAGTCAAAGCGGCTGCATTCTTTGATGTCCTTCACAAAACTCTTACATTTATAACTTGGCACCGAGCGGCTCGTTCCAGCTTCTATTTCCATCGTACAGGTTAAGGGCGCGCGATCATGAAACAGTCTTCACTTTATTTATCACGATATAAATTCAGATTATGTTAGTTTAATATACTAACAGCGCTTTGGGTTTCTCTCTATTTTTTACACAGACACCGAATAACAAACAGTACACCGTATCGGTAGCTAGGATTTGATACAGATGATCATCAACCATTTAGTTGATTGAATCTAAGTGTTTCTTCGCAAAAGTTCATCTTTATAACTACATCTGTAACAGATCTCATGTTATTCCACTGATCCCTTCTAACACACAAAAAATAATTTTATTAACCGACTTCCCAAAAAAGGAAGAGGTTCTTAAGTTGACAGTTCTTTTTTTTTTCAGTAAAATTATAATAATTGACTGATTATTGTTTTAAACAATGTTTTGGTTTTATTTGTTACAGCAAAATGCAATTATTTAAGTATGAGCATTAAAAGAACTTAATTTGTTTTAGAAATTAATAATCAGTGTATTTTAAATAATAAACTGAAAACTGTTCAGATGTACACTTGTTTTAGGTTTTTTTAATATTTCTTTCAGCTTAGGTAATTTTTTTTTTTTTTTCATTTTAATACTCGAATTCTCAAGTTAAATTGAGTCGGTTATTCCAACTATACCTACAATAGCATCTATTCAAATTAATGTTTTTGGTATTCTATTAAAATAAAATATATCAAAACCACGTCAGTTTCCAAAGTACTTTTCATTTTGCTGAATAAAGCCCTTCCAATGTCGTCCTGCCACCAAGGCGGTCTATTCGTCTTATTATCTCCCTTGCAAAGATCCACTTTTAAAGATTTTTTTGAATAAATGTTGTTCTTGATACAAACAAACATCCGAACTTTTACATTTTTAGGTTCAGTGATTTTATTGATGTGCTTGTATAGAAATAGCAGAGGACAAGAAGTGGTCAAAAGAAGTCAATGGAGGACAACCTTTTCTTTAATTCTTGAATATTGAGCAAAGTTTATAATTAGGTATGTGTTTTAGCTATGTCCCGACAGCCCAAGAAGAATCCTAATGTTTTTGGAGTGTATGTGAGTATGTAAATATGTACTTACCTATGTTTCCCCCTGTAGCCTAAACGGATTAACCGAATTTGACGAGTGAGGTGTCGCTGGATTCGCCTTTGCAACCGGAGTCAGCAGTCAGCGGCACTGTAAAGCCACAGAAGACACTAAAATCGCTACTAGGTTGCTTGAGGCAGCTTCAACAACATCATCCATGTCACCCCGACTTGACTTGTTCTGATTTTCATCGACACTGCCATCTGCAATACTGGAGTAGCTTTGCTAGCGTACCAGAGCCTCGCTCCAGTTTTTCAAGGAGCTGGGTTGGCTCGGGTAAAAGCTGGCGGGGGAAATGCACAATACATCCCATGGGGGACGTCAGTGCAGGACTTATCGTCCCCATCTCGAATAAGAACCGGAGTCACGTATATCCCTCAGGGGGTTCACCCCTGAGTATTTGAAAGAGAAAATTGTTTGAGTACCTGAAATTTAAATTTTTTGTTTAAAATTTTGACTCAAAATCGAGTTATTAATTTAAATTATTTTTCGGGGGGGCGTGATACATAAAAAAAGTAGAAAAAAAAGTTCTTTGGAACAAAAAAAAAACGGGACTTAAAGAAGAATTAAATAATTCGGGTAAAATCATAGGGCAGATTCTTGTAGCATCATAAGCTGTTACGATAACAATAATTTACCAAAATTCAGCGTAACATGACACACTCAGATAACGATTACGTCACAAGCGTGCATTAGGCATGGCACATTAACTGCGATTAACTTTACACAAGTTTATATCATGATGGATGATCGTCCCGACGGCAAATGTAATATCAGGGTTAAATCGTGAAAGTTTTATTGAGTTAACTTCTATGTGAAAATAAACGTGTTATTTGTTATCTTTTTTTAAGGAGTTTGGTCACTCAGTGACTGTGCCACCCCCGTAACAGACAAACCCCCGAATACTGAAACGTTTGTTATTTTTACGACAGATTAAGCCAACTATCAGCCGGAACATCTGCTTGTTTGCCGCTCAATAATAATTCACCCGAATACCGAAACGCCAACGCCATCTTAATGTCTTTTGATATTTCTCAGGAAGGAAGGAAGGATTTATTAATTAGAAATGAAACATTCACTTAATATAAATATAATTCTAAATACATTTTGCGATATAGAACATTTTAATCATACACTTTATAGAGTAAAAATATAAAAAGAACAATTAAATACCCAACTGCAAAATGTAAGTTGCCTATGTCACACAGGACGTAAAGGTGAATCCAACGACCTCACTCGTCGAAATCTGTCAAGCCGTTTAGGCTACAGGATGTCATAATATAGTAACACAAACATACTAACATACATCACAAAAACACTATCCTCCTTCTGGGGCAGTCGGGTAAAAAATTTATATAAACGTTCCTAATCTCGTTATAATTTAAGTCCGTTACGGAAATAAAATAGTACAAACATACACAATTTTTCCCTTATAATATCAGTGTGATACACACACAGATCACACTCTAGATTCTGCATTCAGGACGCTCGAAGCGCACCCCGCATCAGTTAAAATACACTTATACGAAATTACTCCTACTGGTTGATTGTTAGGCGCGAGTAGGCGTAACCTTGAGATAGCCAATGAGAACGCTTGGTCGCACTCCCCGCGACCCGCGCTTTCCTCAAACTTTGGTGACATTTTGTAGGAACAACGAATGTCGTAATGCGGTACCTGGTGTGATCTGTGGATACACATTATCCTTAGCAGCTTTATTTTTCTGTTAAACTATACTTCTGCTTGCGTTACGTTACGCAGATCTTCATTCTTATTTGTACGGCAAATTCTACCATCTGCCTTGCAGATCTGTACAGTTTGCCGTACAAAAAAGGTAACCCAAAAGCGCCCAAATTTCTACAGTTTATTATTCAAACGATTCATCGCCATTTGACAGAGTTTTCCGAGCAACGTCCTAGATCAAAAAGGGACAACACCTTTTTATCAAGGGTTAAGGGAGAACCGGCATTTGTTGGGCCGCGAAAATAAGTCGAGTGTAAAGTAGTCACATTTAAAAAGGGCCCAGTTATCGTCTGGATTAAATTTCAAGGGTCCGGGAAATTTATCTCCCTCGTAGCGAGAGCAAGAGATTTTTTCCTGTCTTGCTTGCTCTAGCGAGTGTTGCTTCAGTAAGTAAAAAAGCGGTTTTATTTATAGCTTTTATTTAACTTTAAATGTTTAAATGTATGTAAGTATGTATGTTCGGGTCAAATCTTGCTACTGAATTTTAGACCAGTTCCCATTGTTCGATTGAAATGAAATTTTTCATGCCATGTATTGGTTTGGTATCACTAGTGGGCTCTTTACCATCGTCATCCTTGCCCAAAGGTTAAGGCTTACTGACCAAGCGAAGCGAAGGTCTCATAGTCTATGGGAACAAGTATATTAGTATATTGTATGTATATGTGTGTGAATTATTTTGATACCAGTTTTGAAACTAACTGGTAACAAAAACCCGTCTACTGTTAATCGTTTGAAATTTTGTAGGAAAATAGTTGATTACAATAAAATTGTGGAGTATCTATCAATATGAGTCGAGACGAAAAAGTTTTTTTTTTTTTTTACTTTGTCACGAAACGAGCAAGTCGCTCACCTGTTGTTAAGCTTCACGCTTGCCCATAACATTTCAGTGCCACCCAGAATTTGTAACTTCAACAGTTCAAAAGCGTGCGTGGCAATGCACTGCGCTAGTCAACCAGAGATATTACAAATGTTAAATCTCCATGTGCCTTGTAATTACGCTGGAAAAAAATCCCTTCAATCCGGAACACAGTAATGTTTGCACACTACTGCTTGACTTAATAACTAGCATAGGTGTGGTACTTCCCCAGGCGGACTCTGCAGAAGAGCCACTATTAAAATAAAAAACAAGTACGACCACAAGTAGTTTAAAAGAGAAAATGTAAAGTCATAACGCCCATACCTACTAAAACCCAAATTAAGCAAATAAAATCTTGATCCCACGCATAATTTAATTTACTCACAAATTGCGATATTACGACCCGGTACGGGCAACACTTGTACCAATCAAAATCCAGAATTAATTCCAATTCAGACCTACAAACTTCGCAGACTAACGAAACATTATAGACAAAATTCATACATTACACTAGCCTCGAATTTACATAAAGGAGTCTTGTACTAACATCTAGAATTCCAGAGTAATGTGTTTGCCTTATCCACACGTTTTATTTAAAATTCAAACTAAACCTTATCCCTATACGCTAAGGTGTTATATTTAGACTGTCTACGAGTTGGTTGTTGAAAAGGTGGAAGCTGTGATGGTATTGATGTTAGTAATGGTTCCTAACGTTTGAAATACAGTCGGAATGTGGCTTTATAGTGGAATAGTGAAATGTGTCAAGCAGTAGATAGGCACTTTTATAGGATAACGGGAGTAGTATTGTAGTCTTGTTTTTTTAAGCTGCATAGTTTTGTTTTTTGTATGTTACAGGATAACGGGAGTAGTGTTGTAGTCTTGTTTTTTTCAGCTGTAGAGGCTTGTTTTTTGTATGTTACAGGATAAAGGGAGTAGTTTTGTAGTCTTGTTTTTTTAAAGCTGTAGAGTCTTGTTTTTTGAATGTTACAGGATAAAGGGAGTAGTTTTGTAGTCTTGTTTTTTTAAAGCTGTAGAGTCTTGTTTTTTGAATGTTACAGGATAAAGGGAGTAGTTTTGTAGTCTTGTTTTTTTCAGCTGTAGAGGCTTGTTTTTTGTATGTTACAGGATAACGGGAGTAATGTTGTAGTCTTGTTTTTTAAGCTGTTTTTTAGCTCGCGGTAGAAATTAATAACCATATATACTACCTACATAGATAATACTAGCTGTTACGCGCGACTACGTCCGCGTGGACATAAAAAAAAAGTAGCCTATGTTCGTCTCCGACCCTTAAGCTATTACATTACATTATCAGCCAGAAGACGTCCACTGCTGAACATAAGCCTCCCCTTTAGACCTCCACAACGACCGACAATGTGCCACTTGCATCCACCGTGCCATTAAGCTATATTCATGCAAAAATACGCTTGTCGCGCTATCACGGCTAAGCCGTGATAGCGCGACAAGCACCCAGACAGAGAGACAGAGAGACAGAAATACATTTGAAATTATAATATTAGTTAGGATGTAGGGACATGAAAATATTATTTGTAAAACTAATTAAAATTATACAATGAAAACGAATGATTTACAGGGCGAAGTATGCCCCAGATGTAAAGATAACTAGAATCATGTTCGAAATTTAAAAATAGATGATCTACGTATAAATATGAATGAATTTACGCAGAAATATGTATCCACCATCGCATCGGTTAAAATACACCTATAAAAAAATATTTTCATTGGCTTATTGCTAGGCGCGAGTAATGCCTGGCGCCTGGCCTGGAGCTTGTTGGCAATGCCCGCAACCCTTTGGTGAGTTTTTGTTGAAACAATGATCTCGTAATGTGGTATATATTATACACAGGATGTTTGGTAACCCTCAAGGCTTCACAAACTCAGTGAGCTTGTAGCTGGGCACATTGGAAATATACCTAGCTTAGCTAAAAACTTTGAATCTCATGTATGACGTTATATGGTACGTTATACATGGTATTATTCACTCTCTAGTACACCTGTAATTATTTTTACAGCATTTTAAAACTCAAATTTCGGATTAATATTAAAATTAGAAGAAAAAAAAAACACCAAAAAATTGTTACCCCAGGTTGATTTTAGCTAAGCTGGTATATTTGCAATGTGTCCAGCTACACGCTTACCGTTTGTCTATTCCTCTACCAAACACCCTGTATATAATCTGTGAACGAAAATCTACACCGCTACCACATTTTATCACGATGCTAATAAATTTGTGGTACAATCTTATAGGAGTTAAACGGGGTCTGTTTGAATCAAGTGATAGTTAAGATTGATAACACATCAGGGGTTTACAAATGTTATTGAAATTCAACTTTATATAGTAAGTACATTTTATGACCTAGACGAATATGATTGTATGAAAATTTAATTTAATTTATTTTAATTCTGTTACTAGTTTACTTCTGTTAATTGAACCTTATTTATCCTGACCGACTTGTAGCTTTGCTACCAATAAATATTTCTTTTCATTTCATTTACTAGTTGTTAAAAGTAGTAAAGTAGTAAAACGTGTTTGTGGACCGAGAGGCCAAACTCGAGTAGTAAAGACCCGTTCAGCCGTTTGGCCGAACCAACGCGACCAACATCCAGACAGAGAGACAAAGTTACTTCCTATAGTTCGCTAGATGGCGTTGTTCCTTTTTTGTGCAATTTTTTGACCTTTTGCATGGACTGATAGTTGTAATGTAGTGAGTTCTGAATCGCGCAAGCGAAGTTTTTTCCTCGAGACAAACGCATTCATTTTTATTCCTCGAAGCTTTATTGGTCCTGACACGGCTGCATTCCTCGAAGCTTTATTGGTCCTGACACGGCTTCAGGATAAGGATAGGAGGATAAGGATATTGGAGGATAAGGATAAGCTAGGATAACTAGCTTCTCTAACTAACTTGATAGACGTCGCGGTGCACTTATCTTTACAAAATAATCTTTTTACCTGTTTTGAACTTAGAATATTATCTATGTTTAATTATCATACAAAATTGTATATTATCTCCCTCGTAAATCGTTTTCTTAACGAGCTCATCCGTGGCAGTCTCGGAGTACAGGACGTAGCGGATAAGCTTCAGGAAAGTCGTTAGAGGTGGATGGAATGGCCGCAAGCCGGCGGAGTATGTAGGCATACGAATAAGTAGACCTTGTGCTCCCTGGAGCAAGACCTCGCGGTCGGCCAAAGCGCCGATGGCTTGATGTCGTAAGAGATGTGTTCGAACCATTTATAGTTCACAAAAAATCCGGTAGATGGCGGTGTACAACTTTAAAACGCGCTATCGTTTGTCGCATCGATTTTATAGGCATTCTTTGGTACAGGTTTGATTCTTAGTTCTGGATTACATCGAGTAAATATTGTCAAATAAGTGAGTGTTTCTTTTCGTGGTCCCAATCGCGTTTAAAACAGATGATATGAGGGCCAACCAACTTACTACGCTAAATGCTAAACAAGACCGTGCAAAATGGAGGAGAAAAAGCAGGGAAGCGGACCCCGGCCAGAGCTGGGATGCATCCTAGGCAGAAGAAGAAGATTGTATATTATTTCTTTAGAGCCAAGAGATAAAAAATATATATAAATACATTCGCATAGGACTTTCGTGACGTAGAAATGTCTAAAACAAACTTAAGGCTCAGTAGAATGTTTATATTTCTTTATGTGGGTCCATTTCGCCTTTTTAGAGGTGGAATTTCACAAAATTCTTATTTTTCATTAGACTGAGGAATGGTGGGTAGAAATTTCAAGTCTCTTTCATCAGCAGTTTGGTCTGTGCGTTGAATTTTAGAAAAAAATTTTAAAAAAGCTTTTATTTAACTCACAATGTTTGTATGTGTATGTTATGGTCAAATCATGCAACTCAATTTTAGACCAGTTCCCGTTGTTCAATTGAGTTGAAATTTTGCGTGCCTGTCAAGTTCTGTTGACAATACAATATAATGACAGCTAGCTAACAGAACAGAACAGAAAGGAACAGAACAATGTGGATATTTAGACGTCTCTTCGTCAGCCGTTTCAGTATTTACATATCGTCGCAAAAGAGTTTTAAGAAAACGGAATTGTTGATTTGGGAGTTAATCCTAAACAAGTTTAAATAAAATTTAACTCTACTTCACCTTGGGTCAGATTTAATTTCCAAATAAAGCAAGAAAATGAAAACAGCAACCTGCATTCCAGCAAATATTTCTCAAGCCATTCTAATTTAGTTTCACCTCCATGACCGTTCGAGATATTTCTGTGATACCCACATCTCCAGCTTTATAAACACGTAATACATAAATAGGAGTGTATTTTAAGCTCATTTTATTTTAATTGACGAGCTGTGTTTACTGTTTTTAGATTTATGGCAGACAAATGCTCACGAAGACGCGGAGTGCAACAGAGCTGTGTATTATGGATGCTAATATTTTTTGTAAAGTTGCCAAATATAATCTTTATTTAAACATTGAAATGATTCCTATTATTAGAAAGATCGCGTTGACTTACTAAAATTAGGGCCGTGTCTTTGTTTTTAGGGTTCTGTAGTACTACAAGGAACCCTTATAAGTTCATCACGTCCGTCTGTCTGAATCCTCTACAGCCTTATAACTTTCAAAGCTATCAACTTAATGCATATGAAATTTTGGAAAAAGACAGTCTTAGTCCACATTTTTTTATTGTATAATAAGGGTAGCTGCCATACATGTAAAGAGGGGATGGAAAAAAAATTTCGCTGTACCCCATCACGGGGGGGGGGGCATTGAACATACGATTTTCAAAGAATAAAAACAAAAGTATAATTTGATATTAATGGGGATAGTAATAGCTACACGTAAAGAGGGGATAAAAAAGCAATTTTTTGCTTGTCCCCCACAGCAATATCATTCATTATCAGTGATATTGATCATTGGTATCATTGAATAGGTCTTTAAAAATGTTAAGGCTTACCACACGATTTTTCTATTAGATGTACCGCTTGCGAAATATGAGCGGACAAAGTTGCTTGCAATGTTCCCCCCCCTAACCCTCCTTGCCTTTTCTAAACTATGCATCTCAGAAACTTGTTATCTTCCATGTTGATAGATTTTAGTAAAAACGTTATTTTAAAATGATTTCGAGCAACATAGTGATAATGACTTTTTGAGATAACCAGAACATGGCCCGACATGCTCTTAGCAAGTTATTTTAAGAACCTTATGCGATCCCCAAGCTAATCGCCAAGCGTAGAGCCAAACCAACGAACAGGTTAGCCATCCCCACGCCAACGGAGAGGTCTTTATTCATCAGTGAACGTTTTCTGGCTGATGATGATGATGCCTCTCTCCATAAATCGACAATAGTAACAGGTAAATTGGCAAACCGCATGCATCTGCCAAATGAGACCGCAGACTGGATGGTCGTAGTACATTAGTGCCACATGACATTTCCAGCATAATAGACAATGATTGATGTTACATTTTGTATGCTTCAGTTACGTTCCTTGGCTGAAGCTTTTGGAATTTATTATTATTTAATAACATAGTCATCATAGTTGATGCTTCATATTTTGAAATAAATGTGATTGCCCTTCATTTGCCCTAGAACGTCTTTACTAGCATTACACTGAAATTGCCTGCCTTATCAAAAAATCTAAATCTTTTAGTTTTGACTGGAAGCTGAAGAAGTCATGTCGCGTCATCGCAATGTTTTCCAAAAGTTTGTGAAAAAACGGTGGTAAATCCATTAAGTTAAGTTTGGGGCTAGGTGGCGCTGTGTGTGAAAAACGTCCACCAATTTTTGTTTATAGATTATGATCACCGTAGTAGCTTGTAATAATCCACAGAGGAATACACAGAGGAAACCAACGACATCTAACTCGTCAAAATCAGTCAAGCCTTTGGTAATATAGGAACGGCACAAAAGATTAACCTTTTTCTTAAAAAAAAAAAAAGACTAAAAAAAATATGGAAAGCTCACCCAGCATAAAAATTGAGAATAACAGTACGATCCTTTTTTTTTTTGGTTTATCACTATGCGTAGTGTTGCCCTATAAAATAAAATCGCAGAAAAATTGGGGAAAATCCGCAAACCGAGCGCTGTTCGTGCTACGAACTTTTTAGTTATTCATCTCGCGTTCGTCACACAATGAACTGGGCTTTTTTTTTGAACATTTGGTTCAGAACATCAGAACCATTACTATTGATTTATTAGCGAAGCTGAAAGAACAGGCAATTCCCGTATATTTTTTGTATCGTCAAAGAAGTCTAGACGTTAGTGTCTAGATCGGGTTCCCGGGCTTCTGAAACGTAGGTTAACTTTGACAACAGATTATGTCTATTGCTGTCTTTCTCATTTGCTTAATGCCAGACAAAGGCAGCATTACAAATAGGTTTTTTTTTGTTTGCTATATAAATTGGTAGGAGAGAAAAAAAACAGTTGACTTGAAAACCTCTTCCTTTTTTTGGATGTCGGTTAAAAACAGCGATGTTGTTTAATGGTCTAATGGTCAGTCTGGCGTAACTACCTAGTAAAAAAGAGACTTGAATATGTATGAAACGTGCACGAAAAACAATGGCGGCTATCTCTGTCGTGCTCTATCGAGGGCTTATCTCTATCGCACTATCTCTGTCTCGAACATGTTTCATACAAACGCCTTTTTCATTTTTCTATAAGGAACTCCCGTCTCTAAAACGTAGTAAGCGAAGTGATGATATTCTCTTTGGTAATGGTCTCAGTGAATAAGTACTATTACGTATACCTATCTTAATTGCAAGCGTGTTTGTTTTTTTCTTTCACGCAGCGAAAGAGCAATTGATCGACCTGATTTTTACCCGGCTGCCTTAGGAGAGTAATGTTTTTGGGTGTACGTAAGTATGCCAGTATGTATGTTGGTTTGTGTGGCCTAAACGGCTTAACCGATTTTGACGAGTGAGGTCTCGTTGGATTCTGTATGCCCGGAAAGCCATAGCTACATTTTCTGTAAGTATTTCGTTTTTGATTTAATTATTTCTAATACTTGTTCGTAATTGATATGTGTATTTGCAATAAAGGCTTTTTTATTTTATTTAATACTTATTCGCATGGATATCAAGGGTCCGAAAGTGACAAAGGCTACTTTTCAGCCTTGGAAAAAGTACGGTTCTGGAGGAACTATTTACGCGGAACCGCGGGGCGCGGCAAGTAAATTATAAAGTAAATCTTATATTTGTCTGTGTATGGATGCCCGTAGCCTCGAATCGTCAACAGACAATTAAAAACCATTACTTGGGGAAACAGTAGTAATTATCCTTCCATATTTATTTTCGATTAGCTTTGTGGCTCAGTGGGAGGATTTCCGCCTTCTGAGCTGTAGGTTGTGGGTTCGACTCCCACCCAGGACAAAACAATTGTGTGATTAACATGGATGTTTGTTCTGTGTCTTGATGTTTCTTTGTATCTATGTATGTATTTACAACAAAAAAAAGTATTTATGTATTCTATCAGCTATCTGGTTCCCATAGTACAATATTTATTTATTTATTTATACGCAGTTTACATTTATGCTTCTTTTTAAGACATGAGTTTCTGTTTCCGTTGCAATTTGTAAAATGTTTCCTGGAAAGTTCGACGCTGAATTACTTAGACTTTGTCTAGTGCAAACAATGAGTTGCCTGGACATGCCACTATTGTTAAGCAGTTGCATCCGTTTAGGATTCCACTGCGCTCTTTCTAAAGAGCGCAGTGGATCTCTTTGAGCTTAGAACGACCTTGGTGAGTTGGGACTTGGGCTTCAAACATTTTTTTCTTGGGCTCTTTGGCTTTCTTTGGGCTCCGTAACTGAAAAGGAAAAAAATAACCCTTATAGGATCATTTCGTTGTTCGTCTGTCTGTCTGTCCGTGCATCTGGCAAGGCTTCTATTCTCAGGAATGAGTGGAGTTATCAAGTTGAAATTAATAAATAGATAGATAGAAACTCTCTATTGAAAACCATAAAAACAAAATCACATGCAGGAAAACCTTATAAGCTAGTCTTATCGCTAAGAGCGATCTCTCCCATGCATGCAACTATTGGATGATTAATATCAAATACTGAGGTCTATGGTCCCTTGAAGCTGTAAAATAAATCCTCCAAAAACCGAAAACTCGGTGGTCGAGGGTTCGGTACTTATCGTTTAAAATAAACACGAAACCATAAAATTACTTTACACACGTGCAATAGGATTAACAAGTAATATTTTTTAAAGAAAAACAAAATACCTACCCTACTGCAAAATATGACACTCCAGTAGTAAATAGGAATCCAATGACAACTCGCTTGTCAAAATCGTTCAAGCAGCTTACACACAAACTTAATGACATACTTACATATATCCTAAAAATATTACCCCCTTCTTGGGCAGTCCAGAAGAAAAAAAAACAGTTTTTACCGGTTGTAAACCGGTTGATTTTAATTCGATTCCGAGCCCTGTCAACATTTTTATTTAAAATATTAAGATGCATATATATAGCTTAAAGATCAAGCCTTAAGGAGATGGACATAAAGTTGCCTATGTCCATCTCCTTAAGGCTTGATCTTTAAGCTATATATATGCAAAAATTCAAGTCGATTTCTTCAGCCGTGATAACGCGACAAACTCTCAGACAGAGAGACAGAGTTACTTTGGTATTTAAAATATTAGTCAGGATTTAAATGTCTCAACTCCAAACGTTGTCCAGCCCTACCTCACTATCTTGAGCTCCGTTCCTTTTACCTTTGAAGTTGGGTTTTATTGAACTGCCTGTATACATAGAAGCCAGAGGTAAAGCCTGCAGGTAAAGGTGTAAAGGTACAGAAAGCTACACAATTTTTCGATTTAATATAAGAAGACACATTATCAGGGCCACCGAGTAGCCTGAAGGCTAACGTAAGGATTACGTAAGAAGTTAAAAAAAACTATACTTTATATGGAATTAATCTATATTATGTAGCATATTTTGGAGTAGGCAATATATCCGAGGAATAATAAAGCTCATTCTCTTGTACCCAGTTGTCTTGCTTGCACATGTTCAAATTATTAAAATTATAAAATCGCTGTGTATATTTCCATTTCTAAAAGTGAAATTCACGTTACACATTTCTCAAAGGTTTTTATTCCAAACAATAATACTGCTTTTAAAGTTGTTTTTTTGTGTAGTTTGCAATAACGTGGGTTTTTCACTTATTGAAAATTATACTTAGATTGTATGTCTTTAGTATATAAAAGTGTGCGAAGGAAACAACTGCGGAAAGGAGTGAGCTCCTTAAGCCGTGTGTGTAAACCACGTGCAATAGAAATTACCCGTGATCCAACTCACAGAACAGATATTTTTACTATCTGTTCTTTTACTTTTCTGTGATCCTACTGATAGAAACCACGCGATAAAACCAGCTGGTAGAACCACGGGCAACAGAAATTCTTAGTCCTACTGGTAGAACCACGCGGTTGGACCACGGGCAACAAAAGTTAGATTCCAAGGTGCATAAAATGGCATTAAAAACGAAGCGTCTCTTTGCAATTATGTGTCACGTCATTTTACTTTGTGTAGTGTACCTTTACCTTAACACGAAGGACAATATAAAAGTCAGCAGCCGGTTTCGTGAAAAATCTAGTAGTTTATTAGAGGCGGCAGACGTTTCCAATTTTCAAGTTGTTCTCTCTGTTATCGATGTGTATTGTTCGCCATTCAAGATGTTGTCGTACGATTTTGTTTTTTCTAACCAAATATTTTAAATCTATTTTGCTGACAGCTCTTTAGTAAATCGAGTTTTTTAACAAAAGTTTCTCAATACGTTTGGTTGAACATTCATATAATAATTAATTTAAACGGCTTCAGCTTCACTTTTCTTGAATGGTGACCACGAACCGCAAGACGAAGCGGAGGCAGGCCTCCCACTAGGTGGACCGACGACATTGTGAGAGTAGAGGGCAATCGGTGGATGCAAGTGGCACATTGTCGGTGTGGCGCTCTAAGGGGGAGGCCTATGTAGGCTCATTTGTTAAGGCACGCCTCGCGTAACCACCAAGTTTTTGCTTCGCAAAATGCGACTCTGTATGATAAGTAGTTAGTATTATTATCGACTGCGGTAACAAGTTCGCTCACATGCCACTAGGTACCTCCAAAGCTGTTCTCACGATGAAAACTGTAAAATGCGTCCATTTTCATCTCGTATCACAGACACTGAAATCGTGCGAATGCAAAATCCACGTACCTACCATCCACTCGACTAGAACCGGATTTGTGCGATTTTAAAGTGGTCGTATACGAGAGATGTATCAATCAAGATAGAATGATAAAGATCTTTATTTTAAGGATTATATCAAAATTAATATGAGAAAGTTTGTTACCTCGGTCAAAGGGTGAGTTTGGCAATTCAACGGGGTAATGTCGCCAGCTTTTTGGGCACCATACCAGTAGACAGCGACCTAAATGCGGTTTTTTATTTGTAGATATTTTAGATTTAATTACTTAAGTATTTATTTTAATTTTGTTTCTAGTTTTAGTTTGTATATTTAAGTTTAGATAATATGTCAAATTATATTAAATAAATAATCAAGGAACTAGATAACTAAAGTTTGTGTGTAAGTTTAGTTGTTCCACTTAAACCCCGTATAGGCTACTGGTTTGGAGGAAATTTGGTACAGACGTAGCTTAGCCTATAAATTAACAAATAAGTTTAAGCAATACCGGATCCTGTAGGATTGTGGTTGAAACCAAGTAACGCTAGTCAAATATGTAATAATGCCTATCATACAACCATTTCGGTCGCCGCACGCCGTGTCGTAACAGTTACGTATTGTGTGTTAACTCTTACGATGATTAATAGGCGACCGCTCTAAGCTGTACAAGAACCTCTGCGATTTCTTACATATAAATACATAAAACACTTATTGTGTACTTACCGTTAATAACGATAATAATAAAATAATAATTGTCTCACGAGGCTACCGCCATGTGGGATGTTGACTCGACGATCATTGTCCCGATAGTCATTTCGGTGAACGGCCTTATAGCGAAGAGCCTCGACCAACATCTCTAGAGGCTCTTGCTAGGTTGGGTGAAGGGCCAGATGCAGAGGGCAGCCATTTTTGACACGGCGCGCATTGTCAGGAGGTTCCTCATCCTGCAGCCCTAACCGCCGGTAGCTTGGGCCCTGCCTCGCTGTCGGCGGGACTCTAGGCTTATGTTTTTTATAGCATTTATGTTTTTATATGAATATTGTAAAAAACCTAAATACAAGAAAGAAAATAAATACGTGGTATATTAAATAAAAATAACATATCATTTATTTTTTGCAAACATAGATTACATTTAGAGTACAAGTATAGTCTGGTAAAATATATTTTTTTAATTCTTATTATGGTTAAAATAACGTATTTCAACCTACTCGCTAAACAAGTGTCATTTTCCAGGACAGAAAGTAATAATGTGTTAATTCCTAAACTATCTTCATACTAAATTTCGTTTACTCGAAAGAAACAAACATACTAATAGAATTAAACACAAACTTTCGCTATTCAAAAAATGACAATTCTATCTTCAACAAAGTCAGCGCATAAAAGCAGTTCTATCCGGTAAATACTGGACAAAACCGGTTGCCGGATACAATTCTGCCGCCATTTTGTTCCGGATTAGGTGGCGCGGGTCGGCGGAATAGCCACGTTAACGTTCGCAAAGTTGAAATTATAATTTTCTAGCGAAATTTTGTTATTACACTGTTATTATAGTAAGATGGTAATGTACTTTCTAGTACTCGTCTGGCTATCTACTACCGTCAAGTTTAAATGTGTCGATTCTGTCGGTTGATAGGCTACGGTGTGACCTTCAGCATTTGGAATTTTGGTATCAGTTCCCATTTCCAGTTCCCACCACACCTACATCGAATCTAAGATGTAACTCGACGTTATGACAATCGCATTCAGTTTTTACCCGAGTGCCCAAGAAGAAGAGTTAAAACTTTAGTTTTTTTTGGGGTTTATGTAATTATGTATGTTATGTATGTGTGAATGTATATTTAATTATTGTATGTAAGTATGTATGTGTGTCTATCAAAACAAGATACATACATATGGAATATAGCCGCAGTTGTATCAAGACCACTAAATCTTCGCGGTGAAAAAATTAATACGTTCGACTCGAGGAAAAAAACTACGCTTGCGCGATTCAGAACTCTGCGTACAAAAAAAAAACAAACATATTAAAAAAAGTCTAAGAACCACAGAATTCTCCTTATAAATAAGTCTTTGCTAAGAACATTATTAAGAGTGTTTCATCATAAATCAACCAGCGTTTTTTTATCCGCATCAAGTGGACTAAAAAATAATTAAAAGCTATCAACATGCTAATGCAGAAGAAATGCTCGGCAGACATTCAATTATGGGATGAAAGAAGGCAAAAAATTTGATTAAAACTGAACGGCTGAAGAACCGATCTTGCGCCTGTTTTAAGAAAATTAACCTTTCTGGCAACAGTCTACTTTTAATAAGTTGAATCGAATTGATCGTTGAACTGAAATTGTTTTCCTGATATTTTTTTCATATTTTTTCTAAGGCTGTTTTGTAAACATGGACGAAAGGGAAATGATCACAGCGTAAAGGCCCAAGTCGCGTCCACGGTTTAACTTTCACTAAGTATTATATATGTAAACCATTAAATAAAAATTAAAATAAGTAATAAGTAGGGTAGCTAAGTGGTTAAATTTGTTAAAATTTATGATAAGAATTTAAATGTTTCAGAGTAACTTTTGTTTTTAAACCTTACTATTAATTGCACCCTGCGATTTCGCCTGCGTGATAAATCCCTTAGGAATATACAAAAAAAAAAAGTAATTCAAACGTAAAAATTTAAAAAAAAAAGATTAAATTAGATTCCCGGGATAAAAGTACATAGGCATGTCACTCTCCGACACTTTAACCATGCAAAAAATCAGGTCCATGCGTTGCTCTGTTGCTGCGTGAAATAGGAACAAACAAACCAACAAACACACATTCGTATTTATAATATTAGTAGGGATAATTTGGCGGAGGGGATCCAGCAAACGGAAAATCGATCTCTCTCTCTCTCTCTCTCTCTCTCGCTCTCTCTCAAAAAATAAACAAAACTATAATAAAAAAATAGAAGAATATCATATAAGAAAAATATCAACACGACAATACCTTTAAAATATTTCTAACATTACAAAAAAAAAAGATATACGCTATCTTTGGAACCTGTATTAATCATTATATCACCATTATCAGCTAACAGACGTCCACTAACGAACAAAGGCATTCCCATTAGAAAGGAGAAGTTGCTATAAACCCCACTCTTCGCAGGTCATCGTTTACTAAATGGACGCTGCTGCCTCTCCTCAATATCTAACAATATTGCGTAGAAGAAGCCCCGAGATACTTCCCGCCTGATATCCAATTACAGCATAGCAACACCTAAAATACTGAATACTAAACCACTTTTATATTCTCGAGGCAATTCCCCCAAACAATATAAGCGAACAAATTACCTCCTGTCAGCTAAATTACCTATTGTCTGTCTAATTGACGGTTTCTCGCTCCAATTAGGGGTTGTCAATCTGCAGCTGCGAGGTCTTCGTTATTTTGTACCTACCTAGATTTTCTACCTTTATTAGTAAAAATAAAAGTTTACAAAAAAGTTTTTAAAGTTTAAATTTTTTACAATAAATAAATACTGGTGGACGTTTTTCACACAACGCCATCTAACCCCAAACTAAGTAAGCTTGTACTATGGGCACCAGATGACTGATAGAATACATAAATACATTTTTTTGGTGTAAATACATACATAGAATACAAATAATAATAATATAATAAATAATTATAATAATATAAATAGTATAATAATAATAATATTGTTAAAAATTGTAGCAAGTTGACGATTCCATAATGGAAGCATTCTTAACTTTTTTATAATTATTATGTAATTGTTAAGAACGCAACTGTATGACAATAAAGAATATTCATTCATTCATTCAAAGAAACACCCAGTCAAAGAATAAAATTCCATGTACATCAAACAAATGTTTGTCCTGGGTGGGAATCGAACCCGCAATCTACAACTCAGAAGGTGGCGATCCGCCCAATGAGCCACAAGGCTAGTCGGAAGGAAATTCAAATATTGTTTACCTACACAAATATATCATAAAATCTCATTTAATGTAAACAACACCCCTGTGGTCTTTAAAAAATTTCATCACTAGCGCTCGGCAAGTGAGTACTAAAAACAAAACTAAACTAGTGAGTTTACTCGAAATGCGGGCGTTAAATAAATAAATAAATAAATATCTGGGACATTTTTGCACACACGGTCATCTGACCCCAAACTAAGCAAAGCTTATAATATGGCTGCCAGAGACTGATATACGTACATAGATATTTTTAAATACATACTTATATAGATATTAACACCCAGACATAGAACAAACACAAATGTTCATCACATGAATGTTTGTCCTAGATGGGAATCGAACCCACGCCCCCAAACACAGAAGGTAGGTTCACTACCAACTGAGCCACCGGGGCAGTCAACTGAGCCACCGGGGCAGTCACTGAGCCACTGGGGCAGTCCACCAAAGTGGGAAATACCACTTGTATATAATAATAAAAAATAATAATTGTAAAGTAATTGTTATTGTTGTACATTTTCTATAAAATAAAATGAGCATAGAAAAATGTACAACAACCATATTATACAAGACAAATGGAAGGAACTAACTACCAAGACGCGGGTTTTTAACAGGCAGTTAAGTTTAACGGGCAGTTATTGACTGTTAAACCACAGAAGAGAAAATAAAATTACTGTAAAACGTGAATGTACATTTTCTTGAATAAATTATTTTGAATTTTGAATTAAATTTGTTTAGAAATCGAACTAGTCTCTTGTCTATAAATTTTATTGAGCTTGAAATAACACCTAACAATACACACTCACAACGCAAACACACACACATTACACATTTTTCATTATTTTTATTATTCCCGGTTCAATTTATGTGCCTTTCTTATATTATTCTATTCTTAAATAAATAAAAGAAATAGAAACTAGTAGTTCGCGCCGAACTGAACTGAGACCTCGCGATCCCTATATCTTCACAACCCCTGGACCGATTCAGGTCATATTCGAACTTAAAAATTGTATTGAAATGAACTACTTGCCTACAAAATTTCATGAGGATCGGATCAACGGTTCGCAAGTTATCATCGGACAAATATACACACAAACATACAAACATTCATACAAATGCCGATTTGACCCAGTAAACTCTGAGACCTTCGCTTCGCTCGGTCAACTAAGCGAATAATTGTGTAAAACCATTGTAAGTCAAGATTATATTCGACTAGCTCACACGGCTTCGCTCGCGAAGTATATTTAATTATGCACTCCAGTTCACCACTTTACGGGTTGTTTTAGAAATATGAGACATACATCTCTTTATCTTGTATGATTTGTAGGTACATAAACCGACTTTCATCGACTTTCAATAGTACTTAGGTAGATTTCTGAAAGAGCACAAAGCAGGAAATTAAATACTTGGACGAGTGAAAGGGTAAAATAAGTATTTAATACGCTTATTTCTAAAAATAAAGCCAAATTTAAATACAAAATAACGAAGGAACCTAAATCTAAAAAACTCGGCCCCGCACGTAGGAGCACTTGTCCGGAATTACAACGGACGTGATTTTCCTATTTAGATGAAAACTTTTGTTGTAAAATATTTTTCCTGAAGATATTTTTTATAAATGTGATTGTATTAGGCACTGTGGGTTAATACCTATTGAAACTATATGTCATTAATTAGTAATTATTATCACACGAAACATCACGTAACTAGCTTCAAGTGCATTTTTTTTTTTTTTTTTTTTTCATGCGCGTCTATCGCCTCAGCTCAGCTGCCGGTTTTTTTTATTCTACTCCTTAATTCAATTGCCTCTTATATTGTTTATATTCAATTTTTTACAATAAAAAATATAATTCACAATAAAACATTTTTTTTTTCAATTATATTACACAAATTAATACAGCAAACTAAATTTAAAAAATAATAATAGAGAAATAAAATAAATTTATATGAACTATTATAATAAGTCAAAATTATATTAACTAAATAATAATCAAAAGGTGGTTTAATAATTAAAAAAAAACACTTAAAATACAAAACAAAAACGAAATTGCCAATATCTGCATAAAACTGTAAAATACAGTACGTGCGAGAGAGATAACTATTAAACGATTAAACAAATTAAATCTTAAATACGACCGAAATAGCGAAAATAAAATGTCCACAATGCTTAGGACATCAACATCAACCAGCTAAAGAGCTAAAGAGTTATCTATCCATATACATATATACTACTGATGTGAAAAGATGCGGTTAAACGTATAGTAACAATTTCATGAATTCACAAAATTAAGTAATCCTAACTAATAATATAAATTCGAAAGTAACTCTGTCTCTCTGTATCTCTATCCGAGTGTTTGTCGCGTTATCACGGCTGAACGGATCGACCTGAATTTTCATATAGCTTAAGGGTCGGAGACGGACATAGGCAACGTTTATAGGTCCACGCAAACGAAGTCTCTGGTAACAGCTAGTTATATATAAGTTCCCGCCAGTGTCCGCAACATTACCTGCGATCATAGCGAGCATCATTGCACATACAATACATTTCTCCCGAAATTCCACGTGCCGCCACCGCAGCTCCAATGCAAACAGGTGTGAAAACGCGACTTGAATGCTTAATTCTTGAATAGGGTGAAATTGATCATTCGAATAATTTGACATTCGAACAAGATTTTCGAATTGCTTTGTGGATAGTGGGAGATTTTCTGACAGCTCAAAAAAACCATTACTTAAATAGATGGCGTTGACAAATAATGAAGTCAGTGTGATCCTTCAAGCATTTAATTTAACCTATTCGGTACTTATTTTTTTAACATTAGTGACGTCGCGTTATTTGTTCTAAATGTGAAATGACTTGTCTTATTCGAATAGTCATCGAACAGTCTAATGGCACATCTCTAAAAATTCTATTTTCGTCGGTTACACTCCATTTTGATAATCTTGGCGTGTTTGGCATGATTCTTTGAATATTTTAGGAAAATTGCACTGCATAAATAAACATGTTTTGGCAATCAAATGAATGCGCTTCCCGGTATACTTTGTTGTAAAATTGAATTTATAGTTTATATGTTTACCCGACAGATCAAGAAGGGTAATGATTTTGGGGTCTATGAACATTTGTAAGTATGTATGTATGTGTTCCTGTAATATTTACCGCAACCTAAACGGCTTGAGCGATTTTTACAAGTGAGGTGTCGTTGGTTTCTATTTTATACCTGCAGTGACATAAGCTTTAGCCAAGAGTAAGTGGCTACACCTAGCTCTGGCCGGTTAAAACTAGGTGTAGCCGCACTTCGGGTTTTAGCCGTAAAATATACATATAATACATTTTGCCATATAATGAGCGAGAATAAATTAAGGAAAGTTGACGCGTCCTTGCGTTACGAGTATAGTAGAGGTTGTATTGTATTACTTAGATAATCCTAAGTAATATTATAAATGCGAAAGTAACTATCTCTCTGTCTGAGTGTCCTTTTTTTTATTGTACTGACTGACGAGACAAAAACGTGACTCGCCTGATGTTAAGCGTCAAGCTTGCCCATAACAGTGTTAAATGCCACCCAAAATTGGTCGCGTTATCACGCCTAAACGGCTGAACGGATCGACCTGAATTTTTGCATAGATATTAAATAGTCAACTTAGTCGGAGACAGTTTTTTTGTAGGTCCACGCGAACGAAATCGCGGGAAACAGCTAGTAATTGTATAATTTAGTCTTTATTTATTCCAAAGGCTGTAATTATTTAGAGGACGACGAGGCTTCACTGGGATGTAACCCGTTTGCACCGTAATTCCTTGAATAATAGTCATAACGACAAAATTGTAAATATCCGCAATCAAGTTGCCCATACAGGGTTATAAGGAAAGGGTATGCTAAGCCGAAAGAAGCTCAAAGTACTCATGATTGTGAAAAACTTTTACTATTGGACAAACAGTGAAATCGAGAAAAAAATAATCAGCTGTTCCATACATTTTTTTGAGTTTCATTATAATTTTTCTGAAGAACAGCTGTTTATTTTTTTCTATCAGCCCTTTTTCTGCTTAGCATATACCCTTTCCTTATAACCCTGTATTATATGAATACTTTAACGTGGGTGACCTTAATTTAACACCTAAATATTCCAAGCCACCAAAATGAGTATCAAATTTCACCCGGCACCGCTGACCACATTTTATATAGAATTAGAGAATTAAACCTCTCGCTTTTGTATTAAAATAGCAATATGTTATTTATGAGATGGTTATTGAAATAGAAGGCCTATGCCAAAATTATAAATATCATATTTAATCAGCGGTATATTTATCATACTATTTAGAACATACCGATGGTTGAATATTTCGTTTATAATTTTCATTTCGTTTTAATACAGACCAACCAACTTAGTCGTAGAATTGGCAAAATGATAAAACTAAAATTATGCAACGGATGGTTGTCAGTTTTATTCAGATATTACGATTGTAG
Organism: Apocheima hispidaria; assembly: GCA_947579745.1. Classification (NCBI taxonomy): domain Eukaryota; kingdom Metazoa; phylum Arthropoda; class Insecta; order Lepidoptera; family Geometridae; genus Apocheima; species Apocheima hispidaria. The sequence continues at coordinate 13,473,091 of OX388159.1, forward strand.
CTCCCTTCAACTACGAAAGATAAGTTGCACCAACAATGTACCTACCTAGTTACAGTATTACGTGTTGTGTGTGTTTCGTGTTTTTGTATACGTAATACTAATATTTTACCTTTTTATTTTTGTTTCATGAGGTCTTGGGAATCACCCTTATTCGAATTGTGAATTTCAATCTTATTCGATACTTATTCGAGTTTGTGTCCTAAAATACTTTTAGTAATATCCAGAAACTTCATCAAGTTTTGCATACATTTACATGGTAATTATTTGACCCTGTTTCAGCTGGTTTAAAATCACTCTACCGACCTGAGTTATCTCTTTCACCAATTTTTAACAATATTGAAGTTAGCAAATTATTGAGTGGGAAAAAAGCAGTGTTCATTACCTATCATTATTTATCCCGTCATTAAAATTGTGCAAAATTAACAATTGCCAGTTAGCAAAAACGATATTTACCCTAATTAGTCGGTATCAGTTGCGAATAATTGGAAGCTTTTATCCTTTTACCCAATTTCCACTTCATTGTACCCTGCTGTTATTACATTTACGTGATTTCAGTTCAAATAACCGTTTTTTATTACTTGACCCTTGTAATGGCGGTCGAAAGCAACAGAGTATAATAGCTAGGAGCATTGTTTTTTTTTTTATTTTCAAACTTTAACTAATGGGCTAAATGCACAGAGAAGCATGCTTTTTTCTCTGTGGTTAATGGACGCTGTACAGCTATCTTCTCTCTTTTTATGTTTGTAAAGATTGCATATTTGTAAGTTTTATTTCCAAAAACAATGTTGCATAATTATCATAATACTAGAAATATTTTAAGACATTTTCGTTTTGATGTAAAAGATAGGAAAACAAAGTTTCTCTAAAATGTTCTTTATATGAAGCAGAAACATGATATATTTTTCTAAATTCACACTTAGTGATATCCTAATTCCTAACTAATATAAATGCGAATGTTACTCGGTGTCTCTGTCTCTCTATCTGACCACCACCAAATAAACGCCAGCATTTTGGTCACGCGTCGCACCAACCAGCTAGGATAGGTATTTAATTTTACAATATACCTTCTCGTATTTTAGATACCAACCAATTTTTTTATCCATCTATTAAACACGGGAAAAAACCCTAAAAGGTTATCGTAGGCCCTGATTTTCGGATCCCGATTTTTGCCTGATTAAACAAATCCCCTTGTTGACTTGCCTCTAAGCTTATGTGGATTAGAATGGCTTGTTGTACTTGGGGAAGACGGGCTTTTGGAAAATAAAATTTTACTAGCTGATACTCGCGACTTCGTTTGCGTGGAACTACAAAAAAAAACATACATTTTCCCGAAAAAAAAGTAGCCTATATCCGTCTTCAACCCTTACGCTATATCTATGCAAAAATTCATGTCTATCAGTTTATCCGCTTAGCCGTGAGAACGGGACAAACACCAAGACAGAGAAACAGAGAGTCAGAGTTACATTCGCCTTTTGACCGAGCGAAGCGAAGGTCTCAGAGTTTACTGGGACAAATCGGCATTTGTATGTATGTTTGTGTGTATATTTGTCCGATGATAACTTGCGAACCGTTGATCCGATCTTCATGAAGGCAAATAGTTAATTTCAATACAATTTCCAAATTCGAATATGAGCTGAATCGGTCCAGGGGCTGTGAAGATATAGGGGTCGCGAGGTCTCAGTTCGGCGCGAACTACTAGTTTATTATTAGTTAAGATTAAGATTAGGATGTATAACGCGCATCGAGTATATTCCTAATTTTTTTAATTGCTTAAGATACTAGCTGTTACTCTCTGGGTTATCCAACTGTTCGTTTTATAATAGGCTAAGTAGTTTAGGTAGTGTTTGTGTGTAAGGTTAAAAGAGGCATTAGACAGATATTTTTTTCTTTTCATTTTTTTATTTTTTTTACAGTATTTGGTAAAAATAATAAACGATCTACACAATTAAGTCTATCAAAATCCTCTCAGCCATGTCAAGCTACAGATGTTGATACTAAGTTGTCTTGCTACCATAAAAAAAGATTTTTCTTATACTTTGTAGTTTGAGCCGAATTGAGACCTCACGATCTCTATAACTTCAGAACCTATATATTTTTTAAATATTGCATTTCATACTCGCATTTTTTTTTTAAATTATTACCTCTAACCTCTATTATCTATCTATCTATCTATCTCTTGTTAACCTCTATCATTATTTGAAGACGCTGCGTAGGTAGGCCTCCCACTAGGTGGACCGACGACATTGTGAAAGTCGCGGGCAACCGGTGGATGCAAGTGGGCCGTTGTCGGTCGGTGTGGCGCTCTAAGGGGGAGGCCTATGTTCAGCAGTGGACGTCTTATGGCTGATGATGATGATGATGATGATTATTTGAACAAAAAATTGTATTGAAATGCATAAAAAAATCGACTTAATCGGATTAGGCTCACAGTTTAATTTATCAACGTGTGTCGTCTAAATAGTTTTAGATTCAAATACAATGTTAACTTAAAGCAACAAAAACTAAAGCTTGTTCAGTCAGTATCCATGGTAATTTATTTCATTTGGCAAAGTGCGAATGAACTGGACTGAATAATGTATGGAATCCTTTAGCCAGCCGGTCTGTGGCCACTTGTTTTATTGGCTGAGAAAGTCGCAGAAGAAATAAATTGTAAATGTAGAACTAATGATACTAAAGACATTTTAGTAAATGGCGTCATACCAATCTAACAGAACTATAATTATCAATTGGTCCGAATATTTTGACGAAAGATCATTGACTAAAGGCATTTGGTACAAAACCATTCAACCTTCACTTCTTCGTTCCCCATGGTTTCTGAGGGCCAACATGGGAAGGAACGAAATTGTTACAGCTGCACGACTTCGATCTGGACATGTTCCAAATATGTTTGCGCATATGATGAGAAAAGTCGAGTCACCTTCTTGTGACCGATGTGGCTCAATAGAGGATGTCTTGTCTACCACATTTTAATGGAGTGTGCCTGGAACGAGGGATTGCGTCGTCAACTATTTAATTGTGAGCACGTTCTCTGGCAAGTGGGAGGTTGCAATAGCGCGCTGGCCGAACCTGATTCACAGGATGCCAAAGGGTTGTACGACGTATAGGTATCATGCAGCTCTCAAAGAGAGAAACCAATTAATCTGAATTTATATTATTGTTTAGTTATAAGGGTGTCATATAATTAAAACCCTGTAAAAAAAAAAAATATAATTATAATTATCACTGTCTCTTTTCTTCTCTATACACGTTCTCAATAATAATTCTCAAATTTAGTTTAGGGAAAATGGTACAACATTCTCGACTTCAACGGGTACCTATTTACGTTTATTGTATTTTAAGATTTACGAATAGATGAATCTATCATCTACGATCATCCTAACTAATATTATAAATTCGAAATATTCGAATGTAACTCTGTATCTATGTCTGTCTGTCTGGGTGTTTGTCGCTTTATCACGGCTAAACGGCTCAACGGGTCAAGCTGAATTTTTGCACATATATAAGTTGAGGGTCGGAGACGGACATATACTACTTTTAGTAGGTCCACACGATCGAAGTCGCGGGTAGCAGCTAGTTATATATAAAGTCACTTAAATACAATTTTGAAGTTCAAATATGGGCAGAATCGGTCCAAGGGCTATGACGTTTTGAGTGTCTCGAGGTCTCGAATTTACATAAAAAAATAAAACTGTATTTAAGTGAACTACTTGCCTGCAAAATTTCATGGGGATCGGATTAACTGTTCTCAAGCTATCCTCAAATACACATCGACAAATATGGATACACAAGAACAAACATACAGACATACCCAATTTACTCCAAATGCAATGAAAGTTCGTCACCCCCTGAAACTTTGTTCAACCTCTGAAAATACTTAGTTTGATTTACAAAAAGGGACAGAATAATTTAAATCGCATAATTCAATGTTTGATGAATGTGAAAAGTTGAATATAACGACGTTTTTACGCAAAGCTAGTTAATAATACGCATAGAAAATATGGCGTTACCAAACTTTTAGCTGCATTAACATTATTAGTCATTCTTGTGAGCGCAGAAATTAAAAGTTTTTCAAATAGTAAACTGTGACAATCGCACAAAACAAATGTAAGGCGCTGCTGCGTAAAATACCTTCTCAGATCGTTAATAAATATATTTTATAACGGGCAAGTACCTTTAATTACAAACTACAACTACTCGTACCTAAACTACTTAACTTACTACATAAAAATGGCAGTTGGATTAACCAGAGACTATTTAAGGTTTAAAGATAATCCAAATCCTAACTAATATTATTAATTCGCATGGCTGCTCTATAAAGATCTTTCTAAGCGGCTGATAGAAAGAACGAACGACCTGCTGGCTGGTGCTGACCTCGGCCAGAGAATTAGTATTGCTATTCAACGAGGTAACGTCACCAGCTTTTTGGGTACCCTGCCCGCGGATACTGAACTGAGCTCTGATTTTTATCTATAATTAATCTATAATAATTTTGTTTGTAATTTTAACTCTTTTATTTAAGTTTAGATTGTATTTAGAATAGTCTTATTATAGTGTTTGTTTTTATTATTAAATAAATTTTATATAGATATTAACACCCAGATTATTACATTTATTAATGCCAAAGTAACTCTGTTTCTCTGATTCTCTGTCTCTCTGTCTGGGTATTTGTCGCGTTTTCACGGCTGAACGGATCGACTTGAATTTTCGGATTGGAGACGGGCATAGGCATTTTTGTAGTCAAAACAACTCGAACGAAGTCGCGGGTAATAGCTTGTATTCACTAATCAATAATCAATCAAATATAATGTTTTCACTTTTAAGTAATCTGTTATATTATATCTTCGATATAAACTGCAATTGTTTAAGTATATAAATTTTGTTCGTCAGTCTGTCCATTACGAAGGAGAATTCAACTGAAGCGCCTCAATATTTATGCAAATTCATGGTAAATATCCCATGAGTTCCAGTGTTACTTTTCATTAACTTTAGTTCGAGGAACGAAGCAACTACGCAAGTAATTTAAACTCATATTCTCATATCGTTCTAGGTATGTGTTTTAATAAAGCATAATCTGCACCCTCTTCCAGCATATTGCGCGACCAAACAAATACTTTAATTAAAATTGAAACGGCCGCATGAAAAGGAAATTTAATTTTGAAAATAAATGGCCAAGTTACCATTTGTATCCTACATTTTAATATTGTTATAAACAAGTTACACTGTAAATGTTAGCCTACATTTTAACACTGTTATACGGCGTATATTTCTGGAGTGAGCCGGTTTGAGCCGGCTCGAACTGGTTTCGTAATTAAGGCGAGGTTTCGTGCTCTCTTGAACTTGGGCTTGGCAGTTTAATGGTGCATGGAGTTGGATTACTGGGTTAATGAATGAACTGAGACAAATATGGGTACATTTTGCATTTTCTCAGTGACGCAACATGCCACAGAGAGCTGATAGGTAGTACCAATATATATTTAGTATTAGTTGTTACCCGCGACTTCGTTCACGTGAACTTAAAAAAAAAGTAGCCTATGTTCGTCTCCTGCCCTTTAGCTATATCTATGCAAAAATTCAGGTGGATCCGTTCAGCCGCTTAGCCGTGATAACGCGAAAAACAGACAGAGAGACAGACAGACAGAGATACTGAGAGACAGATAGACAGAGCTACTTTCACATTTATAATATTAGTTAGGATTTTATGTATTCTAAAATGGTCTTTACGGATTATAGTATTTGTACTAATGAAATTGTTGTATTTGAGTGAGTTTTAACGTGTTATGAAGTTATGTCGCGTCATTGTATAAGTTTCAATTTTTTATTTTTTTTTGTTTGTGTATTAAACTATGGATAGTTATTAATTAGGTATTCGTGACGTGCACGAGTGTTGGTGAATAATGTAATATCGTGAAACATTGACACTATTTATTTTTAATTTTATGTTTTAAACTTTGAAATGTAGCGTTCCCATAATTTTGCAATGCCCAAAATGGGCGACTATATTATTATGGCATTATAATAAGACCTTACTAGCAAATAAAGAATATGAATATGAACATGTTTTTTTTTTGTTATTTCCAATACTCCATAGAAATCTATAGTAAAGATTCCACCACTTTATTGAGGCATGATTGGACTTTACCGTGACTTACTTTGCATGACATAGACTAAGATTGAAGATCGTTTTAATCATGAAATATTTTACTACTCTTGAAATATTATAAAACTTGATAAATACAATATAAGTATAAGTAAACTGGCTAAACACATTTTAAGTAACATATAAGAGCGAAAGTAATATAAAACAAAAAAAAAGTGTACTTGACGCTCAATTCAATTTCAATACATTTATTGTCAAATATTACACACTTATGAATGTCAAGTAGATAAGTACAAATTTAATGTGTATTACCAAGTGTCAGAATAAATAAATTGAATTGCAAAATAATGTGGTATAATTCAAATGTAAAGGTTCTAATGCATCACACCAATATTATAAATACGAAAGTTTGTGTGTAAGCGCCAATTTTCAGTACTCACCTAAAACCGCTCAGTACTACATGCTATAGTTTCTTCGCAGCGTGTGTGAAACCGTTGGCAAAAGCTGGTTCAATATATTTTTATGTTTTTGATGAAACATTGCTTTTTACAGGCTTAACTAATTTTAAAGATACTTTTTAATTCATTCAAATAAACTCAATTTTAACTAAATCTAAGCATGAGAGAAATACTACTCGATAAACTCAGATTTCACGAAGCCAAATATCACCCATGTATAAACCCATTAATAAACTAGGTACGCCCGCGGTTTTACCCGCTATTCTACAGAAACTGGATATTTTTCTGGTATAAAAAGTACCCTATATATGTGTTAATCTAGCGTATAAGCTACCTTCATACCAAATTTGATTCAAATCCGTCCAGCCGTTACAGAGTTGAACGGGCACAAACACACTTACATACTTACACACTTACACACAAACTTTCGCATTTATTGACCGAGCGAAGCGAAGTTCTCAAAGTTTACTGGGATAAATCTGCATTTGTATGTATGTTTGAATGTTTGCATGTTTGCATGTTTGTGTGTATATTTGTCCGATGATAACTTTCGAACCGTTGATCCGATCTTCATGAAATTTGGTAGGCAAGTAGTTCATTTCAATATAATTTGTAAGTACAAATATGAGCTTAATCGGTCAGGGGGTTGTGAAGATATAGGGTTCGCGAGGTCTCAGTTTGCCGCGAACTACCAGTAATATTAGTGTGATAGATTGTAGTTCCGATGACAATACAAAAATATGGTACAATTGATACAATGTAATTGATTGATCGATTGGTTTTTTGATAAAGCTGGAAGGTGGGTAAAATAACTCTTTGACCCCCGAATACTGAAACGTTTGTTAACTTTGACGACAGATTACGTATATTGCTGCCTTTGTCATTAGCTTAGTGCCAGACAAAGGCAGCATTAGAATTAATCTGTTGTCAAAGTTAACAAGCGTTTCAGTATTCGGGGGTAAGGATACTAGTAAGCCCTTCGAGTCTAGGCTCATTAGATTTGTCTTAATGAGTACTATTCAGCTCAACTGGTAACGGTAATGGTTACGGAGCTGGAAGGTGGCTTTTGAATGGGTACTATTAAGTAGGGTCATTAAATTCGTCTTGATGAGTCTTTTTTGTTGGAAAATTATTTTTAAATTATTATTTTAACTATCTATTATTTCGCGATTCGATATACAATTTTGTTGTTCTCCACATGTTACCTTAAAAATGTAAAAAAAAAAAAAAAATGATTTAAAGCAAATTAACCGACTTTGCCTGATGACGCAGATTTTGACACTCGCAAATAAATATTACTTTTCGTGTACCTAAAATCAAGAAATTTTACAAGAAGCAAGGTCTTACAGGGCAAGGAAAGGAATAAATCTGGATATCATTAATTTGTAGTTAAATAAAATTAAAAAGTAATTTGCTCTTACAAACTTACATTCGTACGTAAACGTAAGGCAATAAGGACCGTGAGTTACATCGATCTATGGGAGAACATTTTTTCAACTACAAAATTAAGTCAATCCTATTTATCTTTTCCTTAGAAACTAAACTAAACTAAGTAATGAAGGAATCTCGGCACTACTCAGATTCAGCACCTACTGGCACTTATTTTTTTTTTCAATTTTAATTTATTCCCATATTTTTTTATTTTTTTTTAGTAAATGATGAGGTGACAGCCGATAAAGAAAACTCGATCGTGTTGTATTGTATGTATTATCCTGATTCCAAAGTACACGTACAAGGTTATTGCAAGGCGCAGCTTCTACGATAAGCGTAGGTAATGAAATGCTCTGCCGTTTACAAAGGAGGAAATACAATAAATAATTACTCTATTGACGATCGTTGTGTCGGCCAAGATATCATGTCATCTGAGATGCGACCACAGACTGCAAAGTTTAGTCTAGTTTAGTTTAGTTTAGTCTAGTCGAACCTCCATGAGCACGACGTGGTCTCCTGTAATTGGGGTGCACCCAGCTTGATGCCTATGTTTCATAATGTGAATGTAATGTGTAACTTCTGTTGGGGATTCATATTCTATAAAATAAATAAATAACTCTATAATTAAGGGTGCGTTCAGAGAACGCCACAACTGTAACATTTTTTATTTATTTGCTATATTAATTCAACCCAATACTCGCCAAGAATGAAGCCAAACAAAGTGTATTGTTTGAAAAGTGGTTATTAACTAGATACAATTAGAGATCTGTATATTCTAATCTCAGGTAACGCGATTCACGGAAACTGTAGCGTAGTTAGCAACTATTATGTAATTGATACCAGCATTTGGAAGCTAATTTAGTTAAGCTAATTAAGTAGTAATAATTAGTTGCTAAATAATTTGATATGCGGTTAGCGATTCTGATTAGCACTAATCTATACTCGTATCTTACTATGAAAACTGACGTGGTTATGATATATATTATATTATATATATTATTAGATACATATATATATATATATTTTAAATATTGGTTGACGTTTTTCACACAGCGCCATCTAGCCCCAAACTAAGCAAGCTTGTACTATGGGAACCAGATAACTGATAGAATACATAAATACTTTTTTTTTGTTGTAAATACATACATAGAATACATAGTAACACCCAGACAAAGAATATCAACAAACATCCATGTTCATCACACAAATGTTTGTCCTTGGTGAGAATCGAACCCGCAGCCAATAGATCAGAAGGCGGAAATCCACCCACTGAGCCATAAGGCTAGTCGTTTTAAGGTTTTGTTTTAATAAAACGGGAATACTCACGTTGAATTGACTATAGTTTCGATCACATTCGGTGTACCCTTTTCAAGGAATACTATAGTATGTGTGACGCGCGATCTCGTTTCGCCTTCACAACATATTGAGTAATAAATAAATATAAATATAATAGTATAAATAAAGTGTATTGAGGATAATTGGCTCAATTTCACGTGCTAAGATTACGTATACCGCCTACTTACCCATACAAAAAGCGCCAACTGTGTGCCACTCCTAAATGTTATCCGATTTCGATTATTTTTATGTATTTTATCTACACCGTGAAAAACTGGGCTTTTAGATTTGATTTATCTGCAATATCTTCGTAGCTGTAGCACATAAAGACATTTTTTTTTTACTTTCTATATAGATTATTATTTATCCAAGCCATTGACACATAAACAAAAGATTTTGTTAAGATTTAGAGGGGGTGTTTTTTTTTATTTATTTTTTTCGGAAAACATACAGCATGTTATCTTAGCTAGCTTATTAATGAAATTATTTCTAAACATCATTTATTAGATAACAGTTTTCCCCCGAAACGGCGGCGGTTGTGGTGGTAGGGCTCTTCTGCAGAGTCCCAAACCTTTGCCAGTTATTCAACCGCCAAGCAGTAGCAAACATTACTGTGTTTCGGATTGTAGGACAATGTTTCCAGCGTAATTACTGGGCGAAAAGAGATTTAACATCTAATATCTCATTGTGACGAGTGCAGTGCATTGCTGCTCATGGTTTTGAACTAATGAAGTTCAAAATTCTGGATGGCACTGAACTGTTATGCGCAGGCGTGAAGCTTAACATCAGGTGAGTGACTTGCTCGTCTTGTCACCAAGTTCCATAAAAAAAACAACGCTAATTTAATCAAAAAAGTTGGGTAAATTATTTTACTCTCTCTATCGCACGCACAGAAACAGAGCGACAGCAATATAATGTTTCAAACACCTATTGCACAAAAACCTCGCGGTAGGAGGTTATTTTTTTAGCTCTCTGTCCATAAACAATATGAGAAGGTAAATAGGTTCATGCTCATACTTACAGTGACACTTCATATAATTATATATATACGTGGCTATTCCAACCGCATTCATTATTTCGGTAAATCAACTAATTATACAAAACCCCGACTTGTATAATTGAATTAGATCAAGCGATAATAATTGTCTGTTATCACGATCTGAATAGTAGATAATTTGCATAATTTCTCTGAAATATAAGCCCAATATTACGTCGTATATAAGTAATACAAGATATTATAGTTATAGATTGTCAATCAAGATATTATAGATATAGATATAGAACGTGAAGAAGCCATGTCGTGTCATTATATTATTTTCCAAATCTTGTGTTATTTCGAGTGTTAATGTGTAAAAATTGTGGATTTTTTTCATCTAGTGCTCGTGACCGTAACGTGACTTTTCGTGTTGTTTCCAAAACTACATAGAAACCTTTAGTAAAGTCTCTAACACTTTACTGGGATATGACTTGGACTTGACCGTGACTTACTTTACTTGACTTAGACCATGACTGAGACTTGTTTTAATTGTGAAATACTTTACTGAACTTCAAATATTACAAAACTTGACACTGGCTAAATACACAACGTGTGAAGCCAAAATTTAAGAGAAAAAAAAAGGTCGTGTGGTCAGTTTAATGTGATGTCCCTAAATGTATAAAATTTATACTCTCTCAGCTTAATACAATGCCCAATCTGGTCACGTAATCAATAGCTCACCAGTGGGCAGTCTCATTAACGTCACGGGACAGTTCTGAGTAGAGCTCTTTAATCAACTGTCTGGAGCAAATGATTGAACTCGGCTTCATACTGTGTTTATACCATACGACGTTTTAACAAAACAGCGCCATAGACACAGGGAGACCTCTGGTTTATATTCATATCACTCACTGGCTATATAATGTACATAATAGGTACCGCATTACGAGTTCAGTATTCCGACAAGAACTCACAAAAATTGAAGGAAAGCGTAGGTTGTGAGGACTGCCACCAACCGTTATTTATGCCTCCTTGAGTGTGGAATCTAGGGGTGATCTTTGATGTCACTTCTGAGTCGAGTACTTCTTGTCAAACGTTGTTTGGCATACAAAGGGAGTTCATCAGCGCGTCATCTAAGCATGCTACTTGCGCTTTGCACTGTCCCTAAGGATTCAAGTATACTAGATAAGTGTACTTGTTCATACAAAAAGCGTCATTTATTTCTCATTTATATGTACGCGACTTTGACAATTTTTTATGTTATCTAAACTGTGAAAAACTATGCTTATTGGTTTGATTTTTTTGAATATCGCAATATATCCGTAGTTATAGGCGCAACCGGTGGATGCAAGTGGCACATTGTCGGTCAATGTGGCGGTCTAAGGGGGAGGCCTATGTTCAGCAGTGGACGTCTTCTGGCTGATAATGTAATGTAATGTATAGGCGCCAGTGTCAAATTTTTCCGTTGATGTTATGACGAAGAAAAGTAGTTTTTATTACGGTATTAAAAAAAAAAACATCGTAGGGGATAATTTACTCAAGCTATTGGCATAAAAACAAAAGATTTTGATAAGATTAGGGGGTGATGACAGTTTCCCCCGAAACGCTAATTTCATCAAAACATGTAAGTAAATTCTCTAATTCTATCTATTGCACGCACGGGGAACAGAGCGACAACAATACCATTTTCAAATACCTACTGCTTCAAAACCTCAGCGGGACCACCCTTTTTAAAACTTGATTATATCCTTGAAAGACAGTAAACAGACAGCGTCACTCTCTTGTGAAACGTTGAATTGATGAACCTTCTGGCTTTCTTGGCCGGGCTCGATTCCCGCCCTGGCAGATATTTGAATGATGAATTTAAATACCTGCTATGGGTCTGGACGATCATTATTCTTTGTGTAATCCTATTCTAGCTCAGTGTATTCATGACATCCCTGGAACTGTAAAATGTATGAGAGTCATGGACTTAGAAGCGTTATATATTTTTTAAATTACCAAGTACTTCTATGTATTTTTAATCAAAAACAAGCATTAAAATAATTTAACTAGTTACGCCCGTTCCATAAAAGTAACGATTTCCGTTTCCAGCTATGTTCATGTCGTTTCGTTACGCCAAAAGAACCTTAAATCCAGGGCTTCGGTTTAATCGAAGTTTATCTTGTAGTGAAATACAGCGTCCAGAAGCTGGTCCGCTACTAATGTGAATTGCTTGTCACACTAACTCTCTGTGAAATGGCCTCCAGGATCGCCCAAGCCTATTAAAATTAGGACCTGACTAGAATTTTGAGTAGCTATCAACATTTTAACTAGCGTGGCTCACATAATACAAAAATCGTTATATTTAATTTTAGCAAAAAATAACAGACTTTAACAAAATATTCAAAAAAATGCACTATCAAAATGATCTTGGCGCTGCACGTGAAAAACATAACATTGTTTAGGTTCCGGTGGCCATCTGTGGTCTTCTGCATCAGTTTTACTTCCCCAAATGATACTTTCTGAATGCATGACTTGTTGATGAAAATACCAAAATCGTTATATGTATGCATATAATATTTGAGGAGTTCCCTCAATTCCTCATGGATCCATTATTAGAACTGGACTTTGATAAAAATGGGACCAAGTCGGAAGTCATCATCACCATCAGCCATAAGACGTCCACTGCTGAACATAGGCCTCCCCCTTAGAGCACCGCACCAACCGATAACGGGCCACTTGCATCCACCGGTTGCCCGCGACTTTCACAATGTCGTCGGTCCACCTAGTGGGAGGCCTACCTACGCTGCGTCTTCCGGTTCGTGGTCGCCAAGCTGGAATCATATCCTTAAGTGTATAATAGTTGTTCAAAATGATGAGTACTATAAGCCCTTTTCGGGCGGTCACTTGCCGATGGTCCATTGTTATTTTGTTTCAAATGAATAGAATATTTTGGTGGTTTGGTCCCATTTTGGTCCAAGTTCACTCTAATCGTTACTGGAGGAACACTTCTGGTTTCTTATTTCTATTTATTCTACACTTGTGACAAAAATGAATTTTCAAACTTTTCTTATACTGAAATTAGTGAGCATAAAGATATCTTTAAAATCAGATATTTCTGGGTGAAGGGCGCGGGGCATTGCGGCGAGGAATTTTGGACTGTTGAAGTTGAATTCTGGGTGACACTTAATTTATGTGCAAGCGTGACGCTTACCACTAAGCGAATTACTATCTCGTTTTGCCGCTCAGTAGCCTTAATTAACTTACACATTCTTAGTACAGATTATATCAACTCATAATTTAAATATGATTGCTTTTAGCATACGTATTTACGCTTCACCACTTACTTTAAATAATAATAAATTGCGAAGGATATTAGGATATTTTTAATACAATCGGTCCAAAAGTACGTCCCAAAGTAACGCCAAACATTTTCTAGAAAATTTTCCTTAAAATTCTTGCACAGGGAAGAAGAACCGTGTTTTACAGAAAAATGCCTTTTATGGCGCAACGCGTCGTGAAATGACAGACACTTGCAACCAGGGTTGCCATCGCTAACTCACATTATTCGGGACTAAGAAATTAAATACATAATTCATCATCATTTTCACTACACTTATAATAAATTACTGTTTATAGTTATTTTTTGTTTATTTATCGACAAGAATAACGGACTGGTTTTGGTGCTATTAAGGGATAAACAAAACAAAAAGTTTTTTGGAATCGTATTTTAACATATTCATCATTATCATAATTTTTGCAATTATCCATTCACTGCACCACACAAGAATCCTCTAAAATATAAACATTTATATTTTATATATTTTTTTTTTTCTCGTCGACGAGACGAACAAGTCGCTCACCTGATGTTAAGCGTCACGCTTACCCATAACAGTTCAGTGCCACCCAAAATTTTGAACTTCAATAGTTCAAAACTATACGCGGCAATGCACTGCGCTCGTCACCCTGAGATGTTAGATGTAAAATCTCAGTATGCCCAGTAATTACGCTGGAAGCATTGCCCTTCAATCCGGAACACAGTAATGCTTGCACACTACTGCTTGGCGGTTGAATAACTGGCAAAGGTGTGGTACTTCCCCAGGTGGACTCTGCAGGAGAGCCCTACCACTACAAAAAATATTATATATTTGTCATGCTCACATTTTTCATAACGTCAAAAAAAAAATGTCCCTATCCCTGAATGTTGCCTGCGGAAAATCTGCATAAGCTCAAGCAGCTAATTAGAGAACCCCCATTATTCAATTTACCACATTCAAGTCATTTTTAGGTTTCTTCTACACAGTAATAAAAACTGCGAACCGTGCATCTACTATATTGGGTAAAACTCGCTAGCACATGACTGACCATTTCAATGTTTGAGCAATTTAAAATAGCCTAGAAAATGATCTACAATATCCCATAAAATCAAAAAAGCACGTCCTCACAACGCACATCTTTCTCGCGAGACATTTAGCAGAAAAATACCTAATTCCGCAGTGAGGCAAAATTGAGCCTCCACCTTGAATGGTGACACTTTTAAGTACCTCACATTACCTTTGTGCTTTGGCTTTGCGTTTGGTGTCGGGTATTCCTTTATACCTTTTCTAAACTCTGGTGCCCTAGTAAAATCTCTTAAGCATTCTTTTTCACAAGCTGTTATTTAACTTGCAATGTTTGTTTGTGTGTATGTAAGTATGTATGTTCGGGTCAAATCTTGCAACTGAATTTTAGAACAGTTCCCTTTATTAAATGTTGCAACTGAATTTTAGACCAGTTCCCTTTATTAAATGTTGCAACTGAATTTTAGAACAGTTCCCTTTATTAAATCTTGCAACTGAATTTTAGACCAATCCCTTTATTAAATCTTGCAACTGAATTTTAGAACAGTTCCCTTTATTAAATGTTGCAAATGAATTTTAGACCAGTTCCCTTTATTAAATCTTGCAACTGAATTTTAGAACAGTTCCCTTTATTAAATGTTGCAAATGAATTTTAGACCAGTTCCCTTTATTAAATGTTTCAACTGAATTTTAGACCAGTTCCCTTTATTAATCCTTGCAACTGAATTTTAGACCAGTTCCCTTTATTAAATGTTGCAAATGAATTTTAGACCAGTTCCCTTTATTAAATCTTGCAACTGAATTTTAGACCAGTTCCCTTTATTGAGTTGAAATTTTGCATGCCCGTCAAATTTCGATGATAAACAAAATTATGAGAGCGAACTGATCTGATGATGGAGATGGAATGTGGAAAACAGAACTCCTCACTAACAGTAGATTGATGGAGCTTGGACTAATTTTGATCAGCTTACAGTACCAATAACGGTTTTTATAAAAGCTTGTTTGGAAAATACATTTTTCTAGATACAAAACTTATTGAGTCTTATTCGGTACTATCTTTCTCTATGTTTTCAGTAGAAAGAGTGTGAGTGATTTCTGTATGATTGAAATAAAAATATTGTTGGGAGTTGATCGGTTCCCTTTTCCTTACTGCTAAGTTAATTAATTTAAGCGTACTGAAGAAATTTCTTGCCAAGGATATGAATTTAGTAACTTAAGCTTAAGTAAGTAAAATAAGTAATAACTTAAATTCTATTATGTCGAAAATAAGCATTAAATCGAACCCGGAACCTCTTTAGAAGCCATAATTTTCTGTCTTCATAGATTCAGTATTTACATTCAGTACCTTTGGAATTTAAACAAAATAAGTCAGAATTGTAGTCGATGTATGGTTAAATTTTATGATTACACAGTATACCAAAAAAAATGCTTTATGTAATTGTATTCAGAGCATGTACAATTTAGCCTCGTAAACAAAACTATATTTTTTGAACTAATTAAAATTATCTATGGTTTGATAATACTGAATTATAATGAACGCATTAACTACTGATAACTTATTAACACTTTCATCAGCCTACCAATCATTTATAATTTAGGATTATAATATTTTTTTTTAATTAATTCGTCGTACCATTACAACAAGGACAAATCTGCAAAATTTTCAAAAACACGTTCTGTTGTATTTTCAATAAAATTAGTTTACAGTCATGCTCAAATGCATCAATAAAACTTTAATCTGTAAGTCTGAAAAAGCGTAAGAAGATGTATCTGTAAAGATACCGTAAACCCTATTTTACCGAAGAACTATTTAAAGATGTTTTCTCTTACCATTTCTTCGCTTTTGAACCTTTTTTTAACATGGGATAAGTACATAGGTTTTACACGCATAGGTTTTTATATGGGATAGATAGGTAATATCGTGGGTTATATTGTATTTAAATAAAATATAAAGATTATTGATCAACAGTAGAAAAATCTGTTACTAAGCGTTTAATAGGAATGTCTGAATGTATTAATTTCACAAGGTTTGCAGGATACTTAACAAGGTGGTGTACAAATAGTGACAAAATATCTTAAGTAGAAATGACACCGCTTTGACAAGCATCGTTGTAGTACACAAATAAATAAATTAGAAATTAACTTAGTAATCAAACATTAGATTTTTCAGCTTAGACAGACTATACCACTCTAACTTCAGAGCGGTATGGTGATTCGGACTTCAGAGCTCTGTAGATTAAATACAAATCAAGTAACACGAAAATCGCGATTTAGCTCTTGCGGTACTCTGCGTAATCGCTGTGAGTTTATTTCCACTCAACCCTGTATAGCCTGAAACGGTTTGAATGGAGTTTTGTATAGAGGTTGATTTTACCCTTGATTAACATAATATTTTTCATAAAAAAGCAGGCGATTCCAAGGGTGAAGCTAGCATACAATAAACATAAAACAATTAAGTTATGAAACGTATGCAAACAGTATAAACACATTGTTTTTTAACCACTAAATCTCAAGATACACTGTAAAACGCTAATACGACGTTTTTCTAATTACATGTCAAATTTTTGAATATAAACAAGTTGTTCGGACGAAATCGGTCGAGTCGCATTACGATCAAAGTATATTATCATACATAGTCATGCACACAACAAGTTTTTTATTTCTATTTTTGTGCTTGGATCTTTCAAAAAGCCTATTTTTAAATAGACATAACAACATAATGGAACAGTTTCGTGAATCGGCAAAATTATCGGATATGTCAAACATCGAAAAAAAACGGATCAAGCAGCCGCTGGACAATTTCAACCAACACGACACCAGAATATGGTATATGAGATACTTCAAAAATATGGAAAAATGGCGTAAGGGAGGCCCTGTTTATATTTTAATTGGGGGAGAAGGGGAAATAGATCGTGCTACTTTAGCAACTGGACTTCTGTATGAGCTCGCAGAAGAAACCAACGGTGCTATGTTTGCGACTGAACACAGGTATTATGGAAAAAGCAAACCCTTTGAGGAAGTCACGAGAAAAAATATCCACTATTTAAGTTCGGAGCAAGCTTTGGCAGACATAGCAAACTTTATTAGAAACAAAATAAAAAACAAAGCGTTATTCAAAAAATCTAAAGTCGTAGTCATCGGTGGCTCTTATGCGGGTAACTTAGCTGCCTGGATGAGACTTCGCTACCCTGAACTAGTAGATGCAGCTATAGCAAGCAGCGCGCCTGTTCTAGCCAAACTGGATTTCAACGAATTTCTGGAAACAGTTGGTAAAGTTTTCAAACAATATGCCGGATCGAAATGTTTTCTATACATAAAAAAAACATTCGATGGTTATATTAACGACCTCAAAAATGAAATTGGAATGAAAAAATTGAAGGATGAACAGAATATTTGTGAAACCTCTGATTTGTCTAAGTGGGAAAATCAAGCAGAATTCTTTGATGAGAAGGTTCATAGTCTAATGCAAATAACGCAACGTGGGATTTCGCGCGATATCAAATATTATTGCAATATTCCTACACAAGAATTTTGCAAAAATACTGAAGCTTGTTGTAAGTTAGAATTCGATGAATTGTACTATGAACGTACTCCAAACGCACTCGTACATGAAAAAGATTTTTGGACTTATCAATTGTGCAACGAATTTGGTCATTTTTTTACTGCACCTCAGAATCAACCATTGAATGGGATAAATTTGAATGTAGACTATTCGATCAAGATATGTAGTCGTTTATTTGGTGAAGTATTTAATAAGAAATATATAGAGGACAGAATTAAAGATACCAATGATAGGTACGGAGGTCTCACTCCAGAAGTCACTAATGTTATATTTGTCCATGGTGAGATAGACCCATGGAAAAGTCTCGGGGTTGTAAAAAAGTTATCAGGAAAAGCGCCTGCGAAGATAATTCAGGGCGCGTCACATTGTAATGATTTATATTCTAATTATGCACATACGACGACTGATCAAGTGAAACGAACGAAGGAGAGGGAAAAGGCAATTATTAAGAAATGGATTGGATATAAGTAAATAGTTTTCTAAAGAAATTGTGCACGTTTTATAACAAGTTTTCTTTTTTGCTTTCTATTATATTATATCAATAAATGATTGGAATTATTATATTACTTATTTCTGTCAAATAAACGACTTTTATACAGTAAAATGCCCTTTTAGGGTTACGTAGTCTTACAAGAAAAAATATTTCGGGCAACATGTCATAATAACTTTTTGCGATAAGTGGAAATAACGGTCAAATACTTCAAAGGTCCCATGCGTCGACGGAACCCTACTAAGCATAGCCTTTCATATCATTTCGTGTTTAACGGGCTAAGCAACTCAGCTCATACTCGCCAGATTTTAAATGATTCTCAACCACAGAAGTCGCGAATCCATTGCCTTAAATCAACTTACTTATCTCCATTCAGTACCCTAGAAATATAATTACTAGCTTTTGCCGGCGATTTCACTCGCACTGTGAAAAAAAAATCCTACTCACGGATAGTTCTAGTGAAGGAATTTTTACAGTGTTTCCAGAGTATTCGTAGAGTCAACCGCAAAAATCATTTACTAAATATTATTATGATTCATTCAACATTTCGCCGCAACAGGTATGTTGTTTGGCCCCGCAGCGTGACGGCACATAGACGGAGGACGTAGACTACACATAAAAGTAGGTTAACTTTATAACAGCACTGTGTTTTGACCGGTGGTAAGTCGCGTTATAAATAAAACTGCATGAGGATGAACGAGAATATATGGAGCAGAGTAGACTGAAAAAAAAAAATAACAAAAAAAAAAAACACGCGACGCTTACATTTTGCAGTTTTGGAATGCTCAGCGAGACACGCGCGCGACCTCGTCTTGCCTTGCGCATTCCTTGATAAAGGTCACCGAATGAGATCGAAACTATAGTCGGAATAACCGACTCAATTTAACGTGAGTATTCCCGTTTTATTAAAACAAAATGTATCAAAACCACGTCAGTTTTCATAGTACTATTTACATGTCAACTTAAAAACTTAGATTACATTAAAAAAATAAAATTATAATAAAAATTATTAATTTACAATAAATGTTAATTACATAATACTAAATTTCAATTTTATAAAATTCGTCAAACCTGTAAAAGCATTGTCCTCCTTCTTGGGCAGTCGGGTTAAAAGACAGAAGACCGACAAACTCCCAGAAAGACACTGTTTAGGACGGATGAAACTGGCGAGGATGCAAGACGGCGCATCCCTCGAGGATAGATTAAGGTAAAACTCATTGATTGCATAATGCTTAGAATCGGTTCGGAATCGGAGGCATCAAATCGTTTCCGATTTTCTTTTTCTTTTTCCAATTCTCGCATGCTCTGATTATTTTAATCCTTGCTCTATTGTTGGAAATGTCATGATTTGAGGGTGGCATAATGACGTTTTAATCGAGATACGATTTTGGCGCCTTTAAAAAATGGCCTTTCAAAATCTGTCTTATAAGACAGATTTCATTATAGCTATCTCTTTTTAGTATCATACTTTTCCCATCTTCTTTCGAACTCTTTGGCTTTGGCACTTTTATAACTGAATTTGGACATAGGAAAAGGACATGATTATTTGAAAACTAAACGGTGTCCTTCGGAGTGATAATTACGTGCATGTAGACTGACTATACCAACAGAAGACGGGCAGCAGCATTCTCTTAAAGTAGCTATACATGACCTGACATCGTGTGAAAGAGATGGCTATATATAAGTTTCTGGGGGAGCGAAAGGGAGAAGCTATAACCTTAATAGTTTGTCTCTTTTCCTCCCGTGAAATTCAAGTCTAGCTGTCTCTTTCGTCCGATGTCAGGTCAGGTCCTGTATAGCCACTTTTAGTAAGCGGTGAGCATTCAGTGATTCCCAAGCCGCATGCCAAGCTTGGGAATTATGGCAAACGACACAATTTCTATGGGAGGGCCTCTGTTCAGTAGTGGACGTGTTCTGGCTGATAGTGTAAAAATTTTACAAGTCTACATTTAATGTTGACTTACTGTTTTTTTTTTGTACAAACACCATAGCTACGTAATTTTATTATGGTAATATGACGGTGACGTATGTCACGCCGTTAAGTATAATTTATGTGATTCGCCAGGGATATTATTATTTTTTATTCTCAGTCGTTTGTTGTTGTTTGTTCACTAACCGGAAGACGCAGCATAGGTAGGCCTCCCATTGGGTGGACCGACGACATTGTGAAAGTCGCGGGCAACCGCAACTTAAAAACAACTTTCAGTCATAGTAACTGTCTACTAGTACTAGTACTTCAGTTAAGTGTTGGAAGCTTTACTGGAAGCTTCTACAGGGTTTTGAAAACAACACAAAAAGACACGATTCAGAACTATACGATTTGTCCTAAATCATGCACATTCACGGACACTTGAGTATTGAAAAAGCCACGTTGTTACGTCACCGAGAAATTGGAATCTGTCCAATCGAACGTTTCCACAAATTAAAATGCCCACCTGCGTTCGAAATTTAAAAAATCTCGGTTCACAACGATCGCTCGAGGCCTTCGAAACAAAAGAAGGTTATTTTTTCATCAAGCTCTATGGCGGCTAAATGGGAGCTATCAGTCGAATGGACGGCGGGACTTCGCTGAAACGACGTTCAGGATCGTATCGCTTCGGGTCGCATGTTAGGAAAATGGCTATAACGCAGATTAAATAATATTTTGAATTGGGGAAGCGTTGGCGATGTCATTAAAAATAGTGGCTCTGATAAAATTTAGGAAGTTGATTTCGATTCTGTTCGACCATTTTCTAAACCAAGCATAATTTGACAGCTATAAAGTTATTATGCTTTTTAAATATGTTGATATAAAAATAGACACTTATATTTTAGTCCTGTACGATTGGCTTAGTTTTATAGTACGACAGAATCGACGACAATAAATTTCCCTTTTGGTTTTTAATAAGTTTCAATTTGTATATCCAGTGCTTTTAAGAATTATAAAATATTTAAAAAAATATGTTATATAACCATAAAAAAAACTGTCAACAAGAATATTCTTATACGTTATATAACACATACACAACAGACAACATTTATAATATAATACATTTTGCCTTGTTAGCTGCCGTTTGTTTTCCGTGAGATAGTTATTTTCATCATCGCTCGAAAAGGATTCTTTTGGCGCGTAAAACCAGTGAGAAAAACTATTTAGCCCACTAGTGTGTAAAGGTTTTTTGAATTTAGAAGGCTACGAATGCAAAGCATTATTTTATTTACGATAACAACAAAACACGATTTAAGATAATGACACATTAAAGAGTTATTTTCAAACCAACTCCGACCTCTAAATGGACAACAACGAACCTCATTTTAAGAACATACCTAACTCACTAACGACCCACTATCCAACTCATACCATTAGGTACCAAAAACTAAAACAATATGAATCCGAGGTAATCCCACTCGATTTAACTTTAGGGGCCGTACAACTTTGGGGCCCTTTGCACGAGCGATTTATTAGGTGCGCTGGAGCCGTGAGGTTGGGTCTTATTCTCATACGGAAGATTATTTTTAACTTGCCAACACGTAACAACTCAGTTGACACCGACAACTCTCTAACAAACGAGATGAATAATAAATTTAATATTAACATTATAAATTACATATATAATATTACATTTTCGATAATACATTTTCCTCTTATTTTGTCTCGTTGATTTGCGGTCCGTGGCTCCGATGCATTTCCTTGGAGATCCCAGAGCCCTGCGTCAAGCATCAAGGCAGGCCACCGCGGGGGTTTTAGTGGGTAGAAACCTACCCACTAAACCAATAATAATAATAAAAAATAATAAATAATAAATAAGCCAGCTGTATCTCAAAGAAACGGATATCTTGCGACAATTTAGATATTTATTTTTATAAAAGAAATAAAACGATTTACTTACGATTATTAATGGTTTGTTTTTTTAAATATTTTTTATTTTTGCCTTAATGATTTAATTCCCCTAATAATTTAAATAAACGAGGCTAATTGTGGACGGTACTTAGGCACTTAACATAACAATAGATGTATAACATAGAGGTACAATAGGTTCACTCGAAAATAAAAAATCAGGTTTGGTACGTCGTTAAAAAATGTCGCATCTCTTATCTTGATCATTTATTCTTCTCTGTATCGTTTATTCTTTTCTAAACTAATGTTATTCCACATCTCTTTCTCAAACGACATAATTTTGAGTTTTTTATTTTTTTTTGTAATAACTCCACGGACTCCGAGGTCCATGCCCTTTGTCAACTTATTTTTTTTTTTTTAACTATTTCTGATGTTAATATATTTAAACCTTCTATTTTCTATTTAAGCCTTTGAAACTTACAAGACGACGCTGTTTAAATACATTTTGTGCACCAAAATTTAGGTTAAAAATGCCAAGAAGAATTAACGTTTCTGTTATGAAAGTTGTTTGTTCAACAAAAGAGTAAAGTCCGAGTGCAAAGTTTGAATCCCGAGCAAGCCAAGAATTCTATAACGAGTATTCACGAGCTTAGGGAGTGATTCTAAGTTAGAAACCTGGGCGTAAGGGATTCAAAGGCACAAGAAATAAATAAGTTCTCTTGTAACACACAACTTTCCATCCGAACGGCAGAAAATACAAGTACCCAATTTCGATAGAAAAAACAAATGGGAGTGAAGGTTTCATGAGGAAATGCCATCGATTCGGAGCGTTCTAAATTCAAAACACTTTTAGGTATCGATATAGCTAACGCACAGGGAGCGCGGAAGGGGCACTATGGCATAAAAACATATATTTCACTAGTTGTTACCCGCGACTTCGTTCGCGTGGACTTATTTAATCAAGATCTGTTCAGCCGTTTAGCCTTGATAACGCGACTAACATGCAGACAGAGAGACAAGGCTACTTCCTACAGTTTGCTAGATGGCGTTGATCCATTTTTGTGAATTTTTTGACGTTTTGTATGGACTGACAGTGTAATTAAACAAAAAGGTAGGTTAGATTTCAAAGAATTCTGAAACTATACGCACGCTTTCACTGTAACACTGAGTGAGTTTTGGCGGAACGTGAAGAAGTCATGTCGTGGCATTGTATTATTTTCCAAAATGTGTGTTGTGTCGAGAGTTAATGTGTAAAAATTGTGGATTTTCATTCATTAAAGTGTTCGTGAACGTGCACGAGTGTTGGTGAATAGTATAATATTGTGAAACATGACTCTTCGCGTTGTTTCCAAAACTCCATAGAAACCTCTAGTAAAGTCCCAACCACTTTACTGGGGCATGACGTGGGCTTGACCTTGACTTACTTTGCTTGACTTAGACTATGACTTATTTTAATTCTGAAATATTTGACTTCCCTTGAAATATTACAATACTTGGCACTAGCTAAATACACAACGTGTGAAGCCAAAATATAAAAGAAGAAAAAAACAGAAACGGCCGCTCGTTTGTTTCATTAGGTTCCATAGAGCGCCATCCATTTTTGTCTCACAGTCCAAGCGCCAGGGGCGCTCCCTATATGAAGTCCCTTATAAGCAAAATTAAGGTCTTTTCGCTGGGTTTACTTACGAAAAGTACCTTTCAAGCGAGAGAGTTAAAAATACCTTTGTTGTTGAGAATTCTCCCCCTGAGTAGTTTATTTGTTATTTGTTTTGTTTTACGGTTCATGTATGAATTTTGTAGTGGGTCAAATGGTGTGGACTATTGTTATGTTAAAGGTCATTAAATGTTGTTTTGAGCAATTTAATAACTTTATAGAAAGTAAAAACAAAACAAAAACGACTGCTAGATGTAACCCTTGTCACTCCGGACTTAAAGAGCTTAAGAATCCAAGACGGACATAGACATTTTATTTTGTACGTCCACGCGAACGAAATCGCGTATAACAGCTAGTTAAGAATAAATTAAACTCAGAACGGTTTTAGCTTCGAACGCCTCCTAATGTCTGCAGTATGAAAGCGCCCGTAATGATGCTGAGCGCCTCACACGGGGCGCTATTCAAATATTCTTTTATAGCTTGAACTATCGGTGCAAAGGCTGGGTGAACAGAAAGCCGATTATAAAGTACAGAGCTTAGCGGTTTCAAATCAAATTAACAATTAACACACAGATCACAATAGATACCTCATTACGAGATTCGTTGTTCCTACAAAAAGTCACCTAAGTTTAAGGAAGGCGCGGGTCGCGGGGAGTGCGACCAAGCATTCTCATTGGCTATCTCAAGGTTACGCCTACTCGCGCCTAACAATCAACCAATCAGAGTATTTTTTTATGAGTGTATTTAGACTGATGCGTGGTGCGCTTCGACCGTTCTGAATGCAGAATCTATGGGTGTGATCTGTGTCATAAGGTAACGTTTATATATATACTAGTTGTTACCCATGACTTCGTTCAGGTGACCAAGATATAAAAAAAACCGTCTTACATTGCCCACGTGAAGCTGTAGAGGGCGTTCCGCGTCCTGCTGACAAACACCATAATTCTAATCACACTTAACAAAAATAACTTACTTATAAGAAAACATAGCTGTTACCCGCGACTTCATTCGCGTGAACTTGCAAAAAGGGAACCAATGTCCGTCTCCGACCCTTAAGCTATATCTATGCAAACATTCAGGTCGATCCGTTCAGCCGTTTAGCCGTGATAGCACGACAAACACCCATACAGAGAGACAGAGAGACAGGAAAACAGAGAGACAAATAGACAGAGTTACATTCTCATTTATAATATTAGTTCGGATTAGGATTAGGACACAGGGTTATAAGGATAGGGTACGCTAAGCTGAAAAGGGCTTATGGTATCATTATCAACAACTTTTAGTGTCAGATCAACCCTAAAACCGAGAAAAAAATATGAGTTGTTTCATAGAAAAATGTCAATGACACTCGACAAAATGAATGGAACTGCTCCGCGTTTTCCGGGTTGGTCCCATAGTAAAAGTTATTCATAATGATGAGTATATGAGCCATTTTCGGCTTAGCATACTCTTTTCTTATAATCCTGTATATATATATAAGGTTTTGGTGTGTATGTAAGTATGACTGTGTGTTCTTAGATGACCACCTGCAGTTAAAACGAATTGACCGATTTTGACGAATAACCACCTGCAGTTAAAATAAATGCAATCGGCTTGACCGATTTCGACGAGTGAAGTGTCGTTAGATTCCTCTTTACGTCAGGAGTGACAAGCTACATTTTGCAGTCGGGTATTTAGTTTTTCTTTTAATAGTATGACGTGTCGCTTGTATCTTACACCAAACAGCTTCGGCAAACAGCCTCCGTACCTTCATTGCTTCGTAGCTCCGTACCTTCATTGCTTCGTAGCTCCATACCTTCATTGCTTCGTAGCTCCGTAGCACCGTACTCGTAGCACACAAATATCGTAGCATGACGCCTTATTCCAAGATTGCCTTTGTAACAAAATATAAGGTTAATTAAGATTGTTCTAAAAGTCATTTTGCATTGATATGATTTTCTATATTTAACGGGCTGTTGTTGATTATGCATTTTGATAAGAATTAGTAGTGACATAAAACTTATTATAAAGGACCACATTGTACTTCATGAAATTCACATTTCCTCAATAATGAGTGCGAAAGATACAAACGAGGACCGACTCATCATCAACCGGAAGACATCACTGGTGAATAGGTATATCCCTGGAGCGCCACACTAAACAAATTTTGCCATTTGCTTCCGCCGGTTGGCCGCGACTTTCATAATGCTGTCTATCCATCTAGTGGGAGGCCTACCTACGCTGCGCCTCCGGTTCGAAGTACCTTTCTTCTCCATCGGTAATCGGTTTTTTAGCAATGTGGCCTGCCCATTGCCACTTCAGCTTGCAAACTCTGAAAGCTACGTCGGTGACTTTGGTACTTCGGCGAGTATTATCGTTCCGGATTTTATCGCACAAAGAAACTCCGAGCATAGCTCTTTCCATTGCCCGCTGTGAATCTGAGATTCTCAGTACGCGATCAAGGGTTTTTTGGAAAAAGCTCAATTTACTCCGTACAGTGAATAACTAGTAGTTCGCGGCTATCTATCTTCACAACCCCTGGACCGATTAAACTCATATTCTAAATTAAAAATTGTATTGAAATGAACTACTTGCCTACAAAATTCATGAAGATCATGAAGATCGGATCAACGGTTCGCAAGTTATCATCGGACAAATATACACACAAACATACAAACATACATACAAATGCCGATTTGTCCCAGTAAACTCTGAGACCTTTGCTTCGCTCGGTCAATAATAATACTCGTAATATAAATGAAGAGTGCTAATAAAAGGGTCACCCAAAAACAGTTCAATTCAATCCTAAAACACAATGTAATAAATAGTAACTGTTTTCTCTAAAACCATTCTCTCCCGCATTGCACTGATCGAGAGATAAGACAAACAAACACATCGGACAACCTTTCCGATGCAAACGACAATCGCAAATGTCACAGATTAGAATCTCGGACAAGGAACAAGGAAACCTCTCCGTACTGTAATGCTAACTCACAGGTTGCGATCGATGGGATACAATCCTTCCTAACTTCATACGTTCATTCATTCGTAGGTAGTGGCAGGGCTCATACGTTCATTCATTCGTTGGGCTCTTCTGCAGAGACCGCCTGGGGAAGTACCACACCTTTTCCAGTTATTCAACCGTCAAGCAGTAGTGTGCAAACATTACTGTATTCCGGATTGAAGGGCAATGTTTCCAGCGTAACTACTGGGCATAAAGAGATTTAAAATCTAATATCTCCGACGACCCGGTCATGTCCTTAAACTGCGACCAGAAACACCGAAGGACGGGGAACGGTGATCGTTCTGCGATCCCAAGCCGCCTGCCAAGCGTAAGGATTATGGCAACACCCTCCCTATGTGGAGGGATTCCGGATTGAAGGGCAATGTTTCCAGCGTAATTACTGGGCACAGATATTTAACATCTAATATCTCAGGGTGACGAGCGCAGTGCATTGCCGCACATGGTTTTGAACTGTTGAGGTTCAAAATTCTGGGTGGCACTGAGCTGTTATAAGCAAGCGTGTAGCTTAACATCAGGTGAACATCAGGTTAACATTCTAAACATTTGTTCAAAATATTTTTAATATTTTGATACACTAATAAAATAAAAAAGTTTTTGGAAAATGACATTAATATCTTCAAAAGCTTGTAAATGTGAGTGATCACAACACAGAAGAGGAAAAATTTTTAGATTTACTTGTCTCTTCTGTGGATCACAACATACACTACACAACAAATACACTAGTACATTCTAAGATACACTAGTATGTACATTCTAACTTATTGATTTCAAATTTTCAATATTGTAGAAAAGCGTGAGTATGTGTATGTTTGTATGCTTAACGATAACTTGCGAACCGTTGAACAGATCTTCATGAAATTTTGTAGCCAAGTAGTTCATTTAAATACAATTTTTAGGGGTAATATAGTAAATAGGGGTCGCGATGTCTCAGTTTGGCGCGAACTACTAGTTATTATAATCATAAACAAAAAGTCGAACACAGTAAGTTAGATCGGACACTGTCTCAAGTTACAGCTGAGCTTACAGTTTATTTATTTACGCAGTTCGCGAAGCCCAATGGGTCCCTGGGCGAGAATGAGTCTGGATTGAAAACGAATCGCAACTATTCTGATTCGTTCATCGCTCGCCGGAGACGTATTCTGAATTAAAATCTACTTGAAAAAACGAATAGAATGACAATGTTCAATTTGAACTTCCCAAAATAGGAAAGTGGACCATTTCTTTGCAAGCTTTCTCCAAGCATATGATTATTTAAAGTTTTTTGACACAGCGAAGCTAAACTCTCACCCCATTATTGACCAAGTGAAGCGAAGGTCTCAGAGTTTACTGGGACAAATCAGCATTTGTATGTTTGCGTGTATATTTGTCCGATGATAACTTACGAACCGTTGATACGATCTTCATGAAATTTTGTACGCAAGTACAACATTTCAACACAATTTTTAAGTTCGAATATGAGCTGAAACGGTCCAGGGATTGTGAAGATATAGGGGTCGCAACGTCTCAGTTCGGCGAGAACTACTAGTTAATAAGCGTGGAGTGCCCTTGGATTGGTTTCCAAGTGCTTAATCCCTTTCACTCTATCGAAATTAGAACTCGATAGAAAAAAACAGAAGACCTAACAACTGCTCCAATGTTTATCCGCGCTCATTAATAATTTGCATTGAGCAACCATTGAGCAACTCGGTATGGGCCCGAACGGGTCGGCCGATAGCCTGTGTTGCTCTGAGTTATAAACTAAAGAAATGTCACAATCCTAAGGCTAGGTATCTTATGTACGCAAAGGCTGACAACGTGACCTCGTTGAACAGCAATTCTAATTTTTTAGCCCAGGTAAACAGTAATGAAAAATATGATAATACATCATTTTCTTTTTCAACTGTATTAAAATTTTAATATTACTTTTACGATCTATTTGTTGAAAAATCTCATTAAATCTGTATCGATCTTTTTCGTCACAGTTTTAATACAATTTCGCTCTCAAATCAACTCCAATTTAATTAATACGATTGCAACAATAAAATTCATTTGGCGTCAAATTGAGTTTTCATCGGCAATAAATGTGGTCGACTCACTCCTTAGGAGCAAAAATGAAAGTTAAATGAAAGTTTAAAATTCTGAGTAGCACTGAACTTTTATAAGCAAACGTGACGCTTGCCATATTTGGAGCGTCGTGCTCGCCTCGACACTCAGCTGCAACAAAAAAAGATTACATAACGCCAGCCTGCACTGGGCCAGCGTGGTCGATATAGCCTAATCACTCTTCGAGTGTGGGCCCATATCCCAGCAGTGGGAGGTTTAAGGGATGCAGACACTGCGCTCATCAACGTTAAATGAGTTTAAATTTATTTATTCTCAGTATTTTTATATGTTTTGTTACTTTGTACACGAAATTGTTACTGTGTAGAACTTAAAATGTAGGCCAAGAAAGGATTTAGATTTTAATTTAATTAACCTTATTATCGCTACTACACCTACAAACTAACTCCCAACTGAGAGCATACGAATTAATAGCATGACCCAAAAGG
This sequence comes from Apocheima hispidaria, assembly GCA_947579745.1. Classification (NCBI taxonomy): domain Eukaryota; kingdom Metazoa; phylum Arthropoda; class Insecta; order Lepidoptera; family Geometridae; genus Apocheima; species Apocheima hispidaria. Next base: position 13,502,765 of record OX388159.1, read on the forward strand.
GCAATCTTGCCAAGTTTTAATTTATTCCAAAATCCAACTTTGCCTTTATTTAGTGAAAGTTAAATTTTCAGTTTAACTTCCGTCGTAACACGTGATTTGCGCAGTTTCAGGAACATTTTGGTCTCGGCGGTGCCAGCGCACAGCGGTGACACACGGCTGTCAAGAAAACTTCAGGGGTGCTAGTCTCGACTTTTCGCTACAGCACCGCAGCTGTAGCGCTACAGCAGCTTTTTGCGACCGAATTTGTTCGCTATGACGCAAAAATTCGACAACGAACACGAATTGTTAACGAAAAAACCCAAACAGCGTTGAATTTTGAACGCAAAACCTGTTTGCGTTTTTTTTAATACATACATAGATTCGCCCAAACAAAGAGCAACCATTCACGTTCATCACACAAAATGTTTTTCGTGGGAATCGATCACACAACCTGAAGATCAGAAGGTGAAAATTCTCCCACTGAGCCACAAGGCTAGTCTTTTTGATATGACTGATGAATTGATTTCTATCTCTTTATTTTAAGGAGGAGAGAGAGAAAAGATAAATATGTTTGGGTCTTTTCTCTCAAATGTATAGATATCAAAACGTACATTTGTGTTTTTTTTTAATATATTGATAAACATATTTTTTTTGTTATTGACATTCAAATGAGGCTATTCAAATGATGAAAAGTGAATTTCTTTGTCCAGTGTGTCTCGTTGGTCACAGGATAAAATGACCAGGAGTTAGGCGTAAGCTTTATTATGCCTCACATTATGCATGCTGGGCCGAGGCGCGAGTGTTACTGAGTGGCTGGATTTAGGAAATGGGCATATACTATGTATGGGATAGACGTGGGTCTTCATTTAGAACTACTAGGTTACCCGCACGGCTTCGCTCACCTAGGCTACCGTTTCGACGACAGCTGCTAGCTGTCCCGTGAGGAGCTGAAGCGTATTGCTGCAGGCTCCGGTGCGTTCCCTTGGAGATCTCGGAGCCCTCTGTCAAGCATCGAGACAGACCACCGGGGGGTTTTAGTGAGTATAACCCCACGTAACCCGGCTGCACCCCAAAGCAATCGGGACCTTGTGAAGATTTCCCTTCATAAAAGAAGTACCTTTTCTACACCCCATTTCACTTCTTTAGGGGTTGATTTCGAAAAATCCTGAGACATGATATTCTTTATGTTTTATGCTTATCACGAAAAAATATTTTATTTCCATATTTTACCCCTTTAAAAGTGTATTTTCGCAAAATCCGTTATTGTTCTTCACATCATAATCATTCGTTAAAATTATAGGAAACTAATGCCCGTCTGCACTAAATTCAACAAGGATAAACTTAGCTAAGCATCACCTAAGCTAAGTTGGACTTAGGCATGTCAAAGGAAAGGACATGTCTTCATTTATGCAACCTCCTAAGTATGGTGCAACGCATTTTTCATTGTTAGGTACGTCCCAGAGAGTTAGGTATTAACTTAGGAGCTGTCAAAGTTTAGTCTGTCTGTATCTGCCTTTAAACATCCCACTGCTGGCCTCGAAGGGTGATTAGGCCATATCCACCACCTGGGATTGCGGGATTCATTTCCAGATATATGCAGGTTTCCTCACGATGTTTTCCTTCACCGAAAAACCAGTGGTATATCCGTACGTAGCAAAGAACTTATTGGTACGGGCTGGCATGGGTTCGAACTCGCTACCCCTCGAGTGTGAGGCGAGCATGCTCCAACTGAGCTACCACAACGCGGCGCTTGCGGGGGCACACCACAACAGCATGCTGACCGTGATAGCAGGTAGGCTAGATTGCCCTTATATAAATCATTGTTGCAGCTTACACATTGCACACTCCACACAGTAAGACCTAATCATTAAGATTAAGGTGACGATCTGAACCTGTATTGGTAGTATGATACTTATTAAAACGTACGTGTAATGTAATATAAATAGACACTTTAAATATTAGGACAAATTACAAAATTTAAAATAACTTGTAATCGAGATAAAACCTAAACAAGGTCCCTGCACATTGCAGGGGAAAAACGAAAAAAAAAAAAAAAAAAAAAAAAAAAAAACCTGTATTGGTTACTCTGTACCTCAAGTGACGAAATGACGAGTTTATAAATGTAATTGTAATTCTTATTTTTTTATTTTAACATATATCATTTTTTTTTTTTTTTTTTTTTTTACTTTTTTGTATTTTTTTTAAAATTATTATTGAAATTTCTGTAACCTGACATACTAGGCTAGATTGTCCTTATATAAATCATTGTTGCAGCCTACACATTGCACACTGCACACAGTAGGACCTAATCATTAAGATTAAGGTGACGATCTGAACCTGTATTGGTTACTCTGTACCTCAAGTGACGAAATGACGAGTTTATAAATGTAATTGTAATTCTTATTTTTTTATTTTAACAATTATCAATTTTATTTTATTTTTTACTTTTTTGTAATTAATTTTATTTTTTATTATTGAAATTTCTGTAACATGACATGTAACTGAATTTCTTATCAATAAAAATCTCAATCTGAATCAAAATCAATTAATGTAAGATTATGTACTGCTATGCATTTTTACTTTGACATAATTCATTTATTGTATAATGTTGACATTTTAGTTTGATTATTTTAATTTCAATTGGTAATAATTATTGATGTGATGTATGATAATTGTGACTAGCTACTATTATTATTTTGTGAATTTGTTTGAGTCTATGTTACTTGAGAAATTAAATGATTATTATATGGTATTACATTAATGCCTGTAAGAATATTTTGCTCTGTGAAACACCTGCTCCGAATTGGTTCTACTTTGGGAAACCAACTGTCATATCAAGGTGATAAATGGTACCTAAAACGCATAACCAAGCATCTAATCTCAATATGAGAGCACTAAATCAAATGAATCCGTATATAGATGATAATGTATACAAAAGGGACACGGGGGGCACGGCAGTTACATAGTAACTGTTATCTCATCTGCAAGCTGTAAGGCTGGTGGTGTAGAATATTCTTGAACAAAAAAATATGTAATTTATTACATATCGAGCTGGAAGGCGCAGCGCAGGCAGACCTCCCACAAGGCGGACCGACGACATTGTGAAAGTCACGGGCAACCGGTGGACGCAATTGGCAAGTTGTCGGTCGGTGTGGCGGTCTAAGGGGGAGGCCTTTGTTCGGCAGTGCACCTCTTCCGGCTGATGATGATGATAAATGATTAAGTTTAAATGACAGAATAAATTAAATTCAAAGCATTGCTCGGTGTCAACTTAAGACCCCTAACACTCCTGACCACTACAGACTGCAGACCGACGAGAGAAAAAAAGAAAATATTATATTTCTTCCTCTTTTTCCAGTGAAATTACTGAGCGTAAGAAGATTTAACTTCTAAGCGACGAGCGCAGCGAATTACCGCCATGGTTTAGATATTTTAAAGTTCAAAATTCTGGATGGCACTGGACTGTGATGAACAAGCGTCACTCATACCATCAGGCGAGCTTGCTCGTCTCATCACTCAGTATCATAAAAAAGATCGCCTGCCAATTCATTCACACTCAAAATCTGTGCTGTGTTTGTGAAGTATGGAACATTGAAAAATCTTAGGAAAAACAGCTCATTATTCGAAAAATGCTTCTTATTCGTTTACCAGTATACCACCGCCTTTATTTTATGTAAATACCCCATACATTATCCACCAGTCACGTATCAGCCGAAATCGGCGCTCGATGGGTTTCCATGGGATTTTCTATACGTGATCCTGACTCTATTATCTGTTTTTAGGAGCTTATTAGATCGTTCAATGGGTTTTATTGGATCAAAGGTAGGGATTAATTAGTTTATATAATAATTTGATGATTAAAAATTGATTTATCCCGAAAAAAATCGCACGCTATCCTACAGGATAGCGTGTGACCGCGTGGCGCAGCTAGTTTGTATGATAATATCAATATTGGTGGGTAACAGTTGGCGCGTATTGATATTGATATTTTATTGATAATGTTGTTGTTATTAATGTTGATGTAATCATTATTATCAATGTTTTTATTTTATGATAAGTAGGCTGTTACGAGTATATTCTAATCTTAACGATTTGCAAGTTATCGTCGGACATAAAATTTATAATACCGACTTGTTCCTGTAGACTTTAAAATCTTTGCTTCACTCGGCCAGTAAAAGTCTAGTCTCTCAATTAAAAACGCCTTTTAAAAGTTTACCAATCAATTGTGAAGCTTTATTATAAAATACGTTACATGCTAAAGATAGTTCGAAGGCCTAGCTAAAAGCTTCATGCTTAAAAGCCTGTCCGTCTGAATTAGGGCTACTTCGCCTGTACTGAACCAGCCTGTACTAGAGGCTTCGTCCTCCTATTTCTAGAATAAAATAGAAGATTCTTGTTCTTGTTGGGACGCTATTTTATTTATTTATTTATAAATATAAAAGAACAAGCCCATTTCAAGGAATCAACGCACAGACCAAACCACTTATGATAGAGACGTGATATTTAAATCCAACTCAAATGGATCTAGCTGAACATAAAGCACGGATTTCGCGGCATTCCACTTCTAAGTGGACCCCCAAAGTTTGTATGGAAATAAAATATATTTTCATGATAAACCAATGAAACTCGGTGTGTGTACTAAACATCACACTAATATTATAAATGCGAAAGTTTGTAGTAATTATTATTATTTTATTTATTATGTTGTTGTAGTCAGTGGGTAAGTAGGTAGTGTGTTTGTTCTCGTTCAACTCTGTAACGGCTGAAGAGATATGAATGAAATTTGGTATGGTGGTAGCTTTTACCCTGGATTAACACAGGCTACTTTTTATTCCGGAAAATATTCGCTTTTTGTAGAATAGCGAGTGAAACCGCGGGGCGCAGCTAGTAAAATATAAAGAAAGGTATGTCTCAGGAGTTTTCGAAAATCAATCCCTAAAAAGGTGAAATTCGGTGTTTAATTTATTGTAGCCTACGCGAGCGAAACCGTGTGGACAAGCTAGTATATAGATAATTCCACCTACATTTTCATCATAATTATCATCAGACCGATATACTTACAGAGAGACAAATTTTTCATCAACCTTTAAGCCTTGAAACGTGTCTTCCACAATTTATTCTTAACACATTTCACACGAAACAAAATAACGAAATCCAAGCTGGTGTAATACCTGTGTACAAAATTATTTTTTTCCATACGTTAAGGGATAAGCTCTTACGGGAAAATGAAAAAACAAAACAGTTGATGGCCGGAACGAAATTTCGAGCCAACCAACCCATGGGAGAGAATTCAGACAAGTGAACAAACTCGCAAATTGAGTTCACGCTCCGCACTGAGTTTGGCAAGTATTCGTATGTTAACTCGGCTATCGCGCATCGGGGAAACAGAATTCCCATCGCAAGCTAGATCGGGGGATGTGGGGCGTTCATATTTCTAGAACAAGAATTCGGACTGTCTATTAATCATTTTTATTTTGTGCTACCACGTTCATAGATTAGTCCGAATGCGTTTCTTTTTTCTTTATTTATTTATTTATTTAATAGGCACCAACATGATGTACGTCATTGTAATAAAGAAGGAGGCAAGCAATGGAAACAGGCTTAGCGTCACCACAATTATAGATGCAGACTACATGAAATTAAGAAGCGAGTTTTACTTAAAACAGTCAACGACTTAATAAATCTTTATAAGTATACATAGTAAAGCGTGAACAAAGAAAGTCACAGAAAAACGACTCTGCTAATACCTACTAGAAAATTTACTGCAAATCGATAATTTAAACTTACCTGCGCCACCAGAAAACAGGTCAATGTCTTTATCCTGGGAGAAAATATTAAACTCGTTGACAAGTCTGTTAATAGTTTTTTGTAATTATTTGTTAATTTTTACGAAAATCTTGGTGACATTTGGCAAAGAAGTAGTTTGAAGGTGAAAATCGATCGAATCAATGCTGGAAGGGCTTGTTCCGTCTTCATCCCATGACGGCATTTTCTTAAATCAACTCACTTTTCATTATTGACTCGTCCCACACATGTTTTTTTGATTTTTCTATTCTCAAGTAATCTCAATTTATATTAACTGCTATTATTAACTCATCCCGTGAAATCCCGACATTTTCAATAAAACCACAGTTTGGAAGCTGTAGTCGAGTTCAATATTTTTCTGTCTCAGTCTAAGGAAGCAAGTCCAGGGGGCGGAGCTTCCAACAAATAAAATGTCAAACTTGACTCTTCTATCACTATTAGTTCGCGCCGAACCATGCAACCCCTACACCGATTTCGCTCAAATTTGACTAAAAATCGTATTCAAATAAACTACTGGCTTGCAAATTTTCATATATAACAAACAAATACATATTACAGGGTTATAAGGAAAGGGTTTGCTAAGCCGAAAGAGGTCATAGTATTCATGATTGTGAACAACTTTTACTATGGGACCAACCCTAAAACATCAAGAGAAAAAAAATGCTGTGCATAAGTTTTGTCGAGTGTCATTGACATTTTTCTATGGAACAGCCGATTTTTTTTTTTCTTGACTTGATTGGTCCCATAATAAAAGTTGTTCAAAATGATGAGTACTATGAGCCCTTTTTGGCTTAGCATTCTCTTTCCCTATAACCCTGTAATTAATATGTATGTTTGTTATTCATTAAAATATGCAAGCAGGTAGTTTATTTCAATACGATTTAACATACACCGACTTGTTCCTAATGACTCGCTACGCTCGGTCAAATATTCGTGTAGATAAACACATAAAGTATTTATTATCAAATAAGCTAGAGACAAACTTTTAAAGAAGACACGAAGAGTCTTACTTATTCTGATGTATTAAAATATCTTATCTATATTATGTACGGGTTTTCCAACTTCTCAATTCCGCACATCGACTCTGTCAACACCGGCGCGGCGTTAAGTGGGAAATTTCCCGATTGGGAATAGGAAATTTCCAGATCGGCATAATGGTAAGCTCTCGGAAGTTGATCCTTTGTAATGCTAATTTAGTTTAATGGAGGCGGTGAAAATACAGAATAATTGATGGAGCTGTGGCTAACGTTGTGTGGATAACTAACAATTGTACAAAACTATTTTGATGCGGTGTATCTTGGTACGCGATGCAAGCTCCTTCGATCTCGCTAAACTCGTTATACAAACCGTGTAAATTTTACTGACGGTTTAATAGTTATTAAGCTATTCGGGGCGGTTGAATGTAGTTGTAGCCAGCATGATATCGACTAGACCTAGTTTTACCCGAAAACAATCGGCCAAGAGTAAGTGTCTACACTTAGTTCTAACCGGGTACAACTAGGCGTAGCCGCACTTCGGATTCTAGCCGTAACATATATATCAATAGATGTACACCAGTGAAAATCTATGATCTTTTTCTTCTTTTTGAAAAATTTCAAAATTGATACAAATCAATCTAAATTAATTCAATTAATTAATTCAATGTCCTGATTGTATGTTTGTAGATAAAAGCGGGACAAAAACTGGGTTATTTGTCCCGGTTTATATTGCGACAATGGCGATCAAATTTGACGAAACGTGATTTGTGTTCTGGCTGATTGTACCGTTATTTTATTTGCATTTGGGTCTTAATTTGAATTCGATGCTCGTATAACGGAGCGTTTTCTCTTGCGTCACATAAAGTTACTGATTTTTATGGTAATGCGTTTTTTGCATTTTTGTTTTTTTACAATTTAGCGGTTTGGTGCTCAAAGGTACTACAAGGTAAGGTTCACTATCGTCACTGCTTTTGCGGAACCCTATTTCTGTGACTCTGCTGTATTCGTCCGTATGCCACTACCTCGTAAGCTCCTGAAATGGTCTTTTGTGAAAAGAAAAATTGAATTGATATTTTGTGAAAAATTATGACCTAAAATAGAATATAATCAAAGAACTCTTTTCGAACCAGGCGTCAAACGACCAGAATCGCGGTCAACGATCGCGGCCGCCGGTTGCTTCTTTCGGCAGTCACTGTCGGCAGTCGCCGCTTTCGGTAGCCGCTATCACTGGTTGCTGCGGATGGCTATCGCTGCGCCGGTTGCCGCCGTCGGTAGTCGTTGTCGCTGCTTGCTTTCTTTCTTCGCGATAGCACTGCTACCATAACATTCACCATTGTTGTGGCAATAACAATTTCAAAACGCAACACAAATACGCACAGATTGCCTGTAAACACCAAAAAAGCTCTTACAAATAAATGAAATACATCGTACTTACATTAAGGGAGTTTTGGCGGGAACGTGAAGAAGTCATGTCGCGTCATTATATATTGTTATTTTCCACAACTTGTGTTATTTCAAGTGCTAATGTGTAAAAATGATGGATTTTTATTCATTAAGTGTTCGTAACCGAGCACGAATGTTGGTGAATAGTATAATGTCGTGAAACGAGACTTTTCGTTTCCAAAACTCATAGAAACGTTTTACTAACTCTAACACTTTACTGGGGCATGTCGTTGACTTGACCGTGACTTACTTTGCTTGACTTAGTTTATAACTAAGACTTATTATACTTATTTGACTTCACTTTGACGCTGGCTAAATACTCAACGTATGGAGCCAAAAAATAAGAGAAAAAAAACTTACATTAAGGCATTGAATACTAAATGTAATGTTATTAAACCAAATTTAAGTCATTTCTAAATGCAAAAATCTCGGTATCCCGGGGACCGCTGTAAACCATCCAGAATCGATTCAGTTTTAACCAGTTTGAGCGTAACTAATAATTAAAGTCGCGTACCCACTGCCGCGCGGATCCGATCGGAAAATGAATACCTTTTATTAAGACGGGATTAAGATTCGTTTCTGTGTCCAATTCCGTTTCAATTTAAATTTAATACAATTTTAGTTTTAGAATCATTCTGTCTATTCGGTTTTTGCCGCTAGGTCTATGAGTATTATGTCTCTAACTATGTATGTCTAGGCTACACTATGTAGTAGTCTACACCGTCGATTCAAGAAGAGCGCGTTGTTCGAATTTGGTAAGGTTATATAATCTAAGCTTATTCGAATAACATGCTTAGTGAAACGTGCAATTAACGCACAATTAGTGCAAAATCTGCATCCTACCTAATATTATAATTCAGAGGAATATAGCCGCAGTCGTATCAGGATCAATAAAGTTTCGAGGTATAAAAATGAATACATTCGCTCGAGGAAAACTTCGCTTTCGCGATTCAGAACTCCCTACATTACTACTGTCAGTCCATACAAAACGTCAAATAATGCACAAAATTGGATCAACACCATCTAGCGAACTATAGGAAGTAACTTTGTCTGTCTCTCTGGATGTTTGTCGCGTTATCACGGCTAAACGGCTGAATGGATCTTGATAAAATTTGATAAAGAGTTACTGTATATCACAAAGACGGACATAGGATACTTTTTTTAAGTCCACGCGAATGGTATCGCGGGTAACAATTAATATTATTATAAGAATAACGCGACTTTCTTTCATCGCAAGTGTAGGCCGCAAAATTGTGCCACTTTCATTGAAATCATTGAATTTTCTCTAAACATGATAAATAGCATTCATACCCACTTTACATTATTTTTTCCTCAACGTCATTGAAATATCGCTTGAATCAAACACTTATTCAAGGAAAGCGTATTTTTATTTATCTTAAAAAAAAAAAAAAAATATTTCAATCATCTTTATTCTAATTAGGTACACATTCGAAACGACAAAAAATACCTTTAACAAAAACATAAATCTAAGATTTTTGGCCCGATTTTACAAATACCTTTTAAAACTGGGACAAATCTTAAAACGGGACGGATGCATTGCTTGACAATTGTGAAGTTCTGAGCTCAATAAAATGTTCGTTACAATTGAATTTCTTCGCTAATACCTACTTCTCATTTTCTAAGGATGTCAGTAGACAATAAGACGTCTTACAACGATCGGTACAAAGGTTTTGTAAAAGTTGTTCCTTTAATCCGATTAATAAAGTACTTAATTGGTTTCTAGACTTAAAAGTTTAATAAGAACGAGTCCCATTTTACCCGTCTAAATTAGACGGTTAGGGGGGATTTGTCTATTGCCCTGATGCCGGGGCACCAGAATACGGCACCGGTATCCCCTGCCTGTAGTAAGAGCCTACTAAAAGGGGACCTCTGGGCTCGGGGACCGAAGCGAGCCCAGGGAGGACGACAGCGTCGAGTGGCGGCCGCTGTCGTAGGCTTAGACGTCTCACGACAGCGGCTAGCTGTCCCGGGAGGAGCTGAAGCGTGGTGCTGAGGGCTCCGGTGCGTTCCCTTGGAGATCCCAGAGCCCTCGGTCAAGCACCAAGGCGGGCCACCGGGGGGGTTTTAGTGGGTATAATCCCACATAACCCGGCTGCACCCCAAAGCAGTCGGGTATCTTAAGAAGATTTCACCCTCGCAAAAAACGAGAGAGATTTGTCTAAGGTTTATGGCAGTATGTAAATTTACAATACAATACAATACAATATAACTTTATTAAACACCACAAAGACAAACTTAAAAAATGAACAATAATATTTTAAAAAACGGTAGTATAAACGGCCTTATCGTCTATAGCGATTTCTTCCAGACAACCTTTGGATAGACAGAATTATGACTTATAAAATACGGTCGGTGGTGTAGATACATAAAAATAATAATAATATGAAAATACATTCATAAACCTACTAACTACATAAAATACACACAATAAATACAAACTATATATGTAAAATATATACTATAAAATGAATAATACATTATTTGTGTGCGTTGCCTCCTGTAGCCGAAACGTCTTGACCGATTTTGATGAGTAAGTTGTCGTTGATTCGTCTTTATTTTAGGAGTATCATAGGCTACTTAATGCAGTTGTTGTTTTCTTTTAATTATTGTAAGATAGGTTCTAACTAGTATTAAGCCATAAACGTACCGACAACCTCCAACGATATTTTTTCTAGCAAAACGACCGAACTTCACTGCTTACTTAACGTGGACACAGCAGCATCCACTCTTTTCTCGCGGTTACCAAGTGAACGAGATTTATGTATCAATTTCCTAGAGCTTATAAATTGTCCTCATTTCAAAGATATCGCGTGCGTGGAAATAGGTGAAGAAAGTATATTTTTGATCCGTGACTTTGCTGGCATGGAATTTCAAAAGAACTTTATAATTTCCTTAAAGATAAATAATATTTATTTGCACAAAACACGAGAACATTATACATTTGCAAGCAGAATCAAATGGATGTTAAAATATTTTCCCTTCTTTTTTTTTTTAGATCATGCTTTGCCTAGATGGCGTACAAATTTATTTATAGATGGCACAAAACTGCTATTATTTTATTATAAAAATAAGGATTTATTATCATTAATTTTATTAGGAGACAATAATGTCAGTGGGCAATTAATATGTCAAACAATTGAAAATTATAGTAGTCAATAAAAACTAAATTGTTGAGAACAATGTCAAAACTTAAAATGTACTATCATGAATGTAATTGACTTCTAAGAATCCACTAATCTTATAACAACATAAACATCTAGCTTAAAAGTTTTTAATTTAATCATAATGAGCTTATAGGCTTGTATATAAGAGGTCCCACAAATATAGTTTTTCTAAGTGGAGCTGTCTTGTATGGACGATTTCGAGATTCATTTTGAACTCTACGCGGTCTTATGTCTATTCGGAGATATGACAAATTGATGTCGATTTCGAGATTCAAATCTCGACTGTCTCTCGCCTTGATTGCATTTCATGTATTTGATGTATTTCATGTATCTGGCACGCTAACTATCGTGAATATCTCGAAAGATAGCTTTGAGCTTATAGCTTTTCTCTTTGTCAAGCAACATATTGCCACCAAATTCCAGTGTTACAGAGGACATCAGATTATCCTAACGCCTTACAATGTTCTTGTCCGGCAGGACATGATGAAAATAGTCAAATGTATAGTATAAAACTTTATATAATATAATTATAATAAATAGTATAATAAAAGTATAATATATATGAATCAGCTTTAGCCTTTTAAAATCCCACTTCTGGGATATCAGCTTTTCCTCGAAGAGTGATTGGATATATCCACCACGCTGGCCTAGTGCAGATTGGCGGATAAATTAAATTGAAATAAATAACAGGTAGTTAGTAGTTAGTATTAAAACGAAAAAGTAAAAAGAAAATACTTTGGGCTAGAGAACCTCCTCCTCTTTTTTCGATGTCGGTTTAAAACCCGAATGCAATATGTAGTCTATGACATTTCAGACATACAGAGGAATCCAAAGGCACCTCGCTCGTAGAATCTGTCAAGCAGTTTATGCCACAGTATGTAATATAGACAACCGTACATAATTACATGTAAGTATGTAATTATGTACGGCTGTCTATATTCACATACAAACATCAAAAACTTTGTCCTCCTTCTTGGACAGTTGATTAAAATAATGTGATTATTAATTAAAGTTTTAACATTTTCGAAGATTTTTAAGTAATTGAGCCACCGGTTGGGCCGTTCGGGCAGGTACTCAATGAGTCAGTCAGTCATACAATACATTTATACATTAAAACGTATGTTTCTTACGAATACGTCTAGGAGAAGTGAGTTCCGCCACGGAGCTTTATTTATAGGGGTCTACATCGGCGTAAAGCCTTAGAAATAGATTCTTAGGTCTTCGTGTTCAAGATTTAAGTAAATCATCCAGTTGGTGATAGATACATGGCTTTACTGTATTTAGTGTGGTTAGAGAAAATGAAAAAAGTAAGAAAATATCCACGCGTATATCACAGTAAAATTGATGTTTGTGCCTTTGAAAAGGGTATAACTACAATCGATTTTGTTGTACTTGGGAGGAACGGGGACAGAAATTATTACCCTTTCACACTTGGACAAACCATGCTTTCACAGAAGACAGTGACATTTTTTAAGTTGATAAACATAATTAGACGCTATCAAAAGAGATAGATATAATGAGGATTTAATACTTCGGAAACTTCAGTGATGCCATCATGCAACAAAAAAATAATTCTAAAAAATACTTTTCTACACGCTAATTAAGCCATAAATGCAGATTTTAACAAGCTTCTAATTTGTATTTTTACGTATTCCCCTAACCATCGTACTATGTGATGGTCCTCAGTGAAACGTCAACTTTGTTTCTAAATACATTAATCAAATGTAATATAAAGCCTGAATGTAACTAGAAAACCTTTTGAAATGCGGATTGGGCTAAGGAGTTTTGATGGGACCGTGAAGAAGTCATGTCGAGTATTATTTTCTAAGACTTGTATTATTTCGAGTGTGAATGTGTTGAAACGGTGGATTTTAATTCATTAATTAGTGTTCGTGAAAGTGCACGAGTCTTGGTGAATAGTATAATGTTGTGAAACGTGACTCTTCCAAAACTCCATAGAAACCTCTAGTAAAGTCTCCACCACTTTACTGGAGCATGACGTGTATTTGACCGTGACTTACTTTGCTTGACTTAGACTATGACTCGTTTTAATTGTAAAATATTTGACCACTTGAAATATCACTGGCTAAATACACAACAGAGAAAAATGCGGACTAAAATCAATTCCAAATACGAATACCTCTATTCTGGCTTTGATCCAAAACTCGAGTATCATTTCGATCTGAAGTTATCAGAACTGTCGTGTGCAGACCGAATTTTAAACCTATTCATTACATACGCAATCTGTGAAAATATTTTTTTGGTAACATTAACAAAATTTTGAGGTACTTATACTTGAAAAATTATACTTTTTTATTGAATAAGTCGCTAAGCGAAAAAAATATTGACAAAAAACAAAGAAATATTCTCACAAAAAAATAGTTTACGAAATGCGCTTTGTTATGTGAAACTAGTAGCTTAACAAAATAAATCAAGCAGTTTTAATTCTCTTTGGCTTTAGACTTGAAGTTAGTGATAATTAAGTGCTATTTGAAGACCTCAAAGTTGGTTTATTTATTTGAAATGTCACCAATTAACAGCGGTACTGAATTACTTATAATTTTCATGATAGTCGCAGCCAAGTCTCAACACATTACGCTAAATGCAGCGGCATGTTACACTTCTAGATAATGTGTACTGACATTTCCCTGTCAATAGATAAAATTGGACACCTACATTTGAAGGTTACTTACTTAAATTCAACGATAGTTACTTGAAATTAAGTTGGAATTTTTAAGAAATAACTGGTACTTATAGTGGTTATGCGTCCAATTTTATATTTTATTTTTTTGATAGTTAATAGTGTCAAAAAACACAAACAACAACAGAACAGAACAACAACGCAGTACCACGATCTTACCATCCATGATCATACCTGTTCTTTAACACTCGTCTATACCTACCACTAGTCGTATTTGCAAATTCAAAGTAAACAAAATCAAACTGAAACCAAATGAAACAAAACCACAAGAAAACGAAAAGCATTAAATAAACCACAGTTAAAACCTTGACGTATTTTAGATACTTTTTACAATCTTGAAATGTATACTTTAAAATAAAACTTTTATGTACGTAAAGAAAAACGTTTTGAATAGAATAGTGTCCCTTATTTATAGCAAATCATAAATCCAAATGCTACCTGTAAAGAAACTTAAAAGTCCAGATTTAATTTCCTGTCTGAACAAAAGAGTACAGGCGAGCACAGAAAAAATAGAAAACAATAGGTAGATGTTGTGAGTATAAGCACCTACTGCTAGACAATAAACAAATACAAGAAAAAAACAAACAATAAAAAAAACTTAAAAAGAACAAAAAATTGATGGTTCTTACTACAAGCAACGGATGCCGATGAGTTACTCCAGTGCCCCGGCATCAGGGTAAGAACGGGATAAAAGGACGCGGGTCGAACCTGGACAAGATTGGTACAGTCCATGACCAGGACGAGTGGCGTACAAGAAGAGAGCCCTATGCTCAGCAGTGGGCGATCATGGGCTGAAAATGATAATGATGATAATTAAAAAAAAATACTATTTATTACTTCCAATATAACAAAAAATCTACATTCATGCTTAGTCTAATCTTATAATTATTGTGTACTAGGCAATCTGTTTCACTCTGTTCCATTAATTAATTCTTATTCCTGTTAATTATATCACTCGGTTCCAAAACTTTCAAACAAATGTTGTTTAATATTTGTGCACCCGATTACACCTATTTCAATTTCCCAAAACGTCACTTTAACTATCTCTCCAACGATGTTGTTAAATTTTTCAATTTACAGTAAAAACATGAGTTAATTAAGACCCGCCTTGAGCTGTGTAATATTTTTATGACACCTTAAAATTTTGATGGAAATTAGATTTTAAAGTAAAATTTGTCAATGTCAGACAAGACTCGCTATTAAAAAGATAATTAGTAAATAACTAGTGGTGTGTAAGGATTTCCCCTGGTTTATCCATTGTTATTATCACACGTGTATAATTATTGTATAATTAGCAAAATGTCTCTTAAAGGATTTGAATTAAATTTGGTATGAAAGGTAGCTTATACAATACAATTCGATATTTTATAACTCCAAAGTTACATGTCAAAAGCAAATTGCTTAAAAATATATAATTACTAGCTTGCCCACACGGCTTCGCTCGTCAAACCCCATTCATTTTGTAATTTCAAAACCCCATATCACCTCTGCAGTGGTTAATTTTCAAATAATCCTGAAGTCTTTCTTTATTTTTTAAGCTTATTATACACACCGATGCATAGCATGAAAAAAAAAATTTACGTACAAACTTTGGGGGTCCATTTCATCCCTTTTGAGGGACGATGAGGGATTGATTTTCGCAAAATTATTGTTCACTTAGACCATTTACCAAGATTCCTCATTGTTGGGTCAAAATTTCACTTCAAATTCAATTTCAAATTAAATATATATATAATATATATTATATAGTATATATGTATATAATATATATTATTATATATTATTATATATATATTATATATATTATTATATATTATATACTCGTATCACATTAATAATAATAATTATCACATTTGTACGTAGAAAACAAGTATAAATACTTTTTCAACTATTTAATTCTAGTAACTTTATATGATCATCGTTATTTTAAAGTGATTGATTACGGAACACCTCGGACACAAAATCAATGCTAGCAGCACCTACATTTACGCAATCTTACGACTGTAAACGAATGCACACTAGTGATCCATGAAATAATCAAGCCTCTATTATAAAGGTATTTTGATACGAACCCAGTATTCTATTTGTCTATTCCATAGTGAGACCTTGCTTCTTTCTATAATTTTCCCGAGTAATTTTAAATTTCTCTCCTGAATTGAAGAAATTCTTCAGTATAGAACGCTGGCGAATGCTCTCTAGAATTCCCGGGTGATTTTAATAATCTAGCAGTTGAATATCAGAGAGCGCTATCTTATTAATTTGGCTTGAGATATGGTGAGTTTAATTGGATTGGGAGAAATAAAGCTGGATTACAAAATATACAATGCATGAGGAAACTGCTTCGCAATCAGTCAAATAATATATGTGGCACTTAAGAGTCTGCGGAAACGTTATTTCATTTCATTGTAATTCTATGGTAATGGTAATATATATATATATTGTTATTATTTATGTGTTTTTCTTTTTCTATTCTCTTTGGCTATAAATACTGGTATGATAATCAAAATTCTGAATGAGTTAATTTAATATTTAATAGTATTTTTTTTGTTTACTTTATTGACTTTGTTTTGACATGCTTTATAACATAAATGGGAGAAGCCACTGGCACCTAACACACAGTCCTAGACTAGTTCGGGAGCCTATGGATCAACACTCGTAAAAAGTGAATTAATGTCAAAATAAATATTTTTTGTTTTTTTGTTGTTGTTGTATGGTTTGATCTAATAATTAGGATAAACATTTCAATCATATTTCAATTCACGGTATAAAGGTCAAATGTCAGTTAACAGCTTATATCCGTACACGATTGTAGACGAAATGATATTACCAATTTAAAAGAATGAGTAAAGCAAATCTTGGTAAATCGAACTAGGTATGGTAGGTACTTAAAAATGGTCTTCAACAATGCTTTGTGATTAAAATGGGTCTTCAATTTTTAATTTGTGCCCCAGACGGCGAAGTTGCGGTCTCGATCAAATAATTAAAAACGGGAATCTTTGTAAAAGCGAAAGCCAGGCCTTTTTAGCCTGCAGTTTCTTATTAACACTCGATCTTTCACTGGGATTTGTTTATTTTTTAAACTGTGTCTGTGATGACAGATTAGTAAAGGTTTAGTAGCTTAACTGATTGAAAGAGCATAAAATGTTTATAGTTTTAGGGCTTAGTAATCAAAGGTTGCTAACAAGATTCTAAACCTAAGCCTACGACGTCTGCCTCTCACACTCTGTCCTAAATATTTAGGGCTGTATCTTTTGAGCCCTAATAAGTAGCCGGTTGAAATTTTTACAGAATAAGAATTTTGGTTGAATAAATAAATGATTTGGGTTCAAAAGTTGTTTTTCACCTGTTTTGTATTTATCTTAAAAACGGTAACGCGTACAAGCGTCATATTTGAAGTAATTTTATTCTACATTCTACAGTAAAACAAAAAATATATATACTTAGGGTTACTTGTACTACGGAACCCTAAAAACAGGTCAAGTGTAAGTCAGACTCGCGCTATGAGTTAAACTGATCATCAACTTACGCAGATATTAGTTTTTTTTTTTGATAATTAAGTACATTACACAAATATATTACAAATAAGAATGTTCATGTACAACTGTTATCCGTATCAAATATGAATATGTTTTTACAAATATTATAATTATTGTATAATGGCTGTATTGTAATTTGGCTGGCTTTATTTTTATCTATCAAGGATGGAAGCAATTTCATTTCAAAGGCGTGCCACTGTCTTTTGCTGGAAGTGACAGAGGATAACGTCAGCAACAAAGGGCTAGTTCTTCTAGGCATTGCATATCCTTGGTCGGCTATTCAGTATTTTTTTAATGATCACAGATAAAAGGGGTAGCACGAGAAAAACAAGCACTTAATGGCAAGCGCAAATTGCAGGGCTACCTTGGGCTATGGGATGGACAAAACCCTATCCAGCACTGCAATCAGTGGTCAATCACTGGTCTGTCTTTCTGGGACTTCTCATATTTTTTTACCTATTAATTGCAGATTAAAAATAGCTCTAAGTTAGTACATTTACGTACAAGAAAAACAAGTCTAAACATCCCTCGCGGGACGTTGGAGCAAAAGCGGCAAAAACTTGTACAATTTTATGAAGTGGGACAATACACAATGCTTAGTTTTCCAAGTTTTCCTTATTGTCGCACGACAGACAAAGGAAATAGTCAGATACTTCATTTGATATGTATGTCGTGGGCTAATCGTTGAACTAGGCATATCGAGATCCGCCTGGGCAGATAACCGCCAAATCGTTCAAAGCATAACGTTTGCCGATTTGCCCGGCCATGCTTGGGCAAACCGATTCTGTAGGGTGACCAAAGTACAAGCAAATAAAATGAAGTTTAGATAATAAAGATTTTCCCAGCCATGCTCGGATATAGTGGAGGGTGACCAAAGTATTAGCAAATAACAAGAATTTTATATAAAAGTTAGGGCGGAGAAAGTTTTTTTTATTTTTTTTCGAGTTTTTAAACATTGGCAATGGTACTTTTTTTTTTAAACTTTGTGACGAGACGAGCAAGTCGCTCACCTGATGTTAAGCTTCACTCCTGCCCATAACAATTCAGTGCCATCCAGAATTTTGAACCTCAACAGCTCAAAACTATGAGCGGCAATGCACTGCGCTCACATGAGGTATTAGCTGATGCTTAATCTTTTTATGGCCAGTAATTACGCTGGAAGCATTGACCTTCAATCCGAAACACAGTAATGTTTGCGCACTACCGCTCGGCGGTTGAATAACTGGCAAAGGTGTGGTCCTACAGGCGGACTCAGCAGAAGAGCCCTACCATTACTAGACCTACCACTTGACTACTTTTAAGATATTCCGTGATCTGTTTTTTTTTTATTCCCCCTCTGTAATTTTATATTAAGCAATGTTGAAAAGTGCGAACGAGACAGCGAGAATCGGGGAAACCGGAGTATATTCGTTTCGTATTAAAGGTCCAATGTGGAAAATATTCATCATCATCATCATCATCATCAGCCATAAGACGTCCACTTCTGAGCATATAATATGGAAAATATTGGATCCCGTATAATAAAACTCAAGTGGCGGTGGGCAGGACACTTGGCTAGATGTGGTGGTGATTAAAATTAAGCGTAAGTGGTCTATCTGTATCTTGATCTGCACTCCGCGTCTACCCATCCGAAGTTTCGCTGAGTTACAAATGTAATTTCGCTTGTTTGTCATTGATATTAGTCAGCAGTTTCTATGTTTTATTTGCACGATTTGATATAGTTTGTTTGTTTTTTATTTGTGATTTCATGGACTTATAACTTGGAGCGCAAACGTGCATATCGAATTAAGTTATTCGTGTCAGTATGTTGTACTATAACTAGTAGTTCGCCCCAAACTGAGACTCGCGACGTTCTGTTTTACAAGATTTTATTTCACTTACCTACATAATGTACACTGTTCATAATGTATAGATAGTAACCTAAATGATATGTTGTTATTACTGTTGTACTATATATATTATTTTTTTAAATGTTTCTTTTGGGCACCCAAATTTGGCAAAAGGCCTCCTCCATTCAGTTCCACGGTCGTCGTTCTTGTGCCAGTCGTGTCCAGGTGATTCCAGCCACATCGATGATGCCATCGCGCCATTTTCTTCTTGGCCGCTCTTTTGACCTGGATACCAGTGTAGAATCCGCTCGCTCCATCGCCCGTCTTTAGCTCACGCGACGTGACCAAGTTATAGTATACAAATCCAAAATACATTGACCAGTAGGATAGGACGTGCAATCACCCTCCCTTTGTGTATAAGCCACTATGGATTTACCTATCGGAATAGGATTTAAATTTAACAATACCCGCGTCTAACACGTAGACACCAAGAAACCGGGAGTAAGGCGCACTAAGCCTTTCTCCAGAGAACTAATAGACACCAAAGAAGGTACACCATCAACATCAACAACGGGACATCGCTCCCGGTTACCACTGCCGTGCCTGATCGGTTCGCTGGGCCTTCCCTGGGCAACCAGGGATCTCACCCGGCAGGGCTTGATCGCAGTAGCACATAAGTGGATCCGAAATGAAGTTCCCTCAGAAACCAACAACACTCAAGAGACACGCACACATGTTTATAGGCGGAGAAAAGCCATTACCCTGAAATCCTCTCCCTTTCACTCAATGGATGAGAAGAACTTCTAAAGAACTAATACGCACAGTCCACGCCGAAGGAGATTATTTTTTACGTGCTTGACATAGGCTAGGCGTTTGACAACAACTCACCTGACTTTGATTGACAGTGCCTGTCCCAGACTAGCGTCTACCTATTGCCCCGAATTATCACTTCATTTCGCGAACATTGGGTACTCGGCCCGCAAGTCTGGGACTGGCTATGAGAATCAGTTGATTAGAAAATGACTTCATCTCACCTACGTTATTATTTCAAAACAGTATGGTCGAAGATGTTAAGCAGACTTAGCCTGGAATGGTGCTCACTGGTCAAGTGTAGTTGGCGAAACACATCGTGAAGTGCTTGGCGATGGATTTTCAACTTGAGGGTGGTAGCTAGCCATCCGAGTATTAGATAGTACCCTATCACAATGCTATGGTTTCCTCACGATGTTTTCTTTCAGTGGTAGTTCAAGCTAACTCCAAATCTTCTCACTTTTCAGAATCAGAATCAGAATATTTTATTGCAAAAACTGTGTAAAAAAGGTGTTCCTGATAATAATGAAATAATAAGTTTCAACAGCTTATTCATTGCGGGCGTACAATAATTAACATTTTGAATATTATTCACATTATGTAGCTACTATACTTTAATTAAAATCTTAACCTAAACTGTTTATTATTATTGCAATAGCGTCATCACAAAACACAATCAATTCACAATAAATAAATACATCGCACGAGGATAATGTACGATCAGAAAAAATATCGTGTTGGTCATTAATTACGGGATTAGTGACATTAACCTTTTTTTGTTGTCGCGCCTACCCAGGGTGGGATGTGGGACGAGATAAGTAGATGTTGGGCGTGAGCGGGTCTGAGCAAATTGATTAAGTACTATAAATTTAAAACAAGGAGTTTTTATTACTTTAAGAAGTAAATCAGTAAATTTCAATTGAATAGGCAGGTACCTTTTAGGTATCTTCCTAGTCAAATTGATTAACTTGTTTGTTCCCGCTTTATCCTATGACGTCTCATTAAAAAAGTATAAAATAATAACTCGTCCTAAAATCAATGGAATTCTTATCTGAATCGATGACATATTTTTCTTATCTCAACCGAAATCAGTACTTGACTAACCTTAGTCAATTTGGACGATAGGGCTACCACTGCACAATAACTACTCTTCCTAAATTAAACTATTTTATTACCCGATATGCAATATATATCGTAAATAATCTTCCTTCTTTAATCGATTTCTTTTTTTAATTGCGTAGTGGCATACTTATTTTTTAACTTACCCGTTTTCTTCCCCTCTTTATACAGCCGATTTCCTTAACCCTCCCTTCAGTAGTAACAAAGCGAGCTATCGGCTAATATAAATCATTGTTTATGTAATTAGAAGGCGGTTATTATACCCGATATTGGGCAAACATCTGCGGTTTATTGTTTAAGTTTCGTCTGTCGGTGGGATAAATGTTGACTTTGAGTTTAGACTACAAATAACAATGATAGGGTTGTTGCTCTTACTATATATTATTGTTTGAAATAATGCCTAATTCAATTATCTAATAGTACATTGTGATATTAGTGTGCTATGTTGGTCATTACACTCGTAGCGATAAGGGAGCCGAAAGTGTAATTAGGTTGCAATAATACTTATACGACGCAAAACTATGTTTCCAAAAAATTATGTTTCAACGCCATCTCTTGAGTGTTTTGCAAATAAAATACAAAATTAATAGTTTTACTAATATTACTATACAAAAATATTCATAACAAGTAGCGTTTTTTCTGCGTACCATTACAAAAGAGTTTGCTTGGATTTGATTTGTAACAATAATGTCACAGTTTAAATGACATCGACGATCGCACAGCAACTTCTCACGTCCTTATCAGTTACTGCAATCGGGTCACGCTTTTTCTATGTCCATTGGCACTTCCATTGCATTCTTTATATAGCTTCTCTATGCCTAGACTAACTTCAAATAGGATCTACAAACGATCAGGGGAAAAAAGATTAGAACCTAATTAAAAATCAAATATTAAAAGTTCATGTGACTGAAAACAATTTTCTGAGCAACATCATTACAAAATTTTTTTTACCGCGAAATCAAATCTTGAATGAAACAGAGTAAGTTAATAAACTACCTTTCTTAACCATCGCTGCATCTTCAACGGCTATTTTCATTCGGTTCAAGTCGAAAGACTTATTTTCCACGCAAAATTCGCCGCCAAAGAAAATTCAAAAGGAAAATACTTTCCAAAAGAATATCCAAATTTATCTCCGAACTTATTTTATATCAAGCCCGTAAGTCACACTTTATCAAACTGAACACAGGTGCACTAAGTCAGGAGAGGTAGTCTACCAATAGGATGAGCTGAACTTCCTTATTTCAAATCTGTGTTCTCTTTGCACAGGCTTAAACCGACCATTTTACCCACCCCAGCAGTTTGAACGACGTTCAACTCTATCTCAAGGTTTTAAGAGTTAAGATAGATGTAAAACTACTTCGCATTGGAAAAATCCGGTTAGGTGACGCGCCAGTTCCAATTTTGAAATGGTTTTGGTGGAATGGCTTAGGTTTTTTGGGCCTAGTGGCTTATGGTTGGCTATTGAATTCGATGAAAGCGAATAGGTTAACAAAACTGGACACCGTATCACGCTGAGAAAAATAAAATGAAATAAATTAAAAGTATGTAGTATGTTTAAAATTGATTGAAAATTCTAGAGATTCTGTATTCTTGAGACTGAACTAAAATAATCGACGTCTCTTTCAATTTCTCTACGTGAGAAATGGATGGCAATACACTTAGAGCTGTCAAATTTAGTTTAGTTCATTAGTAAGTGGTACAACAGATCTAACGGTTTTTTCAGCTCTATATGAATATATCTTTTTGATACGGACGCAAAATGTACATCCAATTAATTGAAGATACATTGCATTGTTAACAGGCTATCAAAAAAAGGAGAAGGAGGTTATCAAGTTTTTTTTTGTTTGTTTCCTCAGAACTTCGTCATTTATAAACCGATTCAGAAAATTATTATAAGGAGATGCTTCCAGGTTGGTCCGATTTTTACCAAAATCCAGTTCTAATAATGAGATCGATGAGCAACTAAAGGAACTCTAATATTATAGGCATACATACAGGGTTATAAAGAAAGGGGCTTATGATTGTGAACAACTTTGACTATGGGACCAACCCTGAAATCGAGTAAAAATTATCAGCTGTTCCATACATTTTGTCAAGTGTCATTGACATTTTTCTATGGAACAGCTGATTATTTTTCTCGATTTCAGTGTTAGTCCCATAGTAAAAGTTGTTCATAATGATGAGTATTACGAGTTCTTTTCGGCTTAGCATAGCCTTTCCTTATAACCCTGTATAACGATTTTGGTAGTAGAGTGAAACTGATGAAGAAGACCACAGATGGCCACCGGAACTCCACGATGTTAAGTTTAGTATGTCACATTACATTTAAAAAAAAAAAAAAAAAAAAAAAAAAAAAATGCAATGTGACATACTAAACTTAACATCGTGGAGTTCCGGTGGCCATCTGTGGTCTTCTTCATCATCTTCACCACGATGTTAAGTTTAGTATGTCACGGGTGACGCCAAAAACATCTCGATAGTGAATTTTTCCAAGGGTATTTTGTTGAAGTAGGTTTTTTTTTGTTCAAATTATGAAGAAACAAAAAATATTTCATTTTCTTCTATATAAGAGTCAAAATTTCATCATCATCATCATCAACAGCCTGAAGACGTCTATTGCTATATAAAGGCCTCCCCCTTAGTACGCCACATTGAACGACAATTTGCAACTTGCATCCATCGTTTGCAACTTTTGCAACTCGGTGTGGTGGTCTAAGGGGGAGGCCTATGTTCAGCAGTGGACGTCTTCTGGCTGATAATGTAATGTAATCCATCGTTTACCCACGGTTTTCAAAATGTCGTCAGTCCGCCTAGTGAGAGGCCTACTTACGCTGCGTCTTTCAGCTGGTCGTGGCCACTCAAGAACCTTTCGGTTCTTCGAGTGATGTGGCCTGCCCATTGCCACTTCAGCTTGCAAACCCAAAAAGATATGTTGGTAAGATGTGTCGGTTCTTCGGCGAATATTCTCGTTGCGGATTTTATCGCGCAAAGAAATATCCGTTGCCTGTTGTGTGACTCTGAGTTTCTACAAAAGGCCAGTAGTTAAGGATCACTTTGCAGTTCTATATGTCATAATAACTGGCAACACACATTGGTTGAAGACTTCTTCCGAAGACCATATCTTGAGATACTGCGGAATTGATGACAAGATATCACGCAACTTCCCGAACGCTGCTCATCCGAGTTGGAGTCTTCGGTTAACCTATTTTCCCAAGCAGGACTTCATGCAACTTTCAGAAAATCAAAAAGAGAGTCAAAATTTGCAAGCACTAATAAATAAAATGAACCTTGGCTTTTCTGTACTATGACGAAATAAACTTTCGACGCTACAAAAGTATAGATCATTTTTCAAATTAAAGTTTCTCCAAAGTTCAAGTAATTCTATTCAACTTTACGCCCTAAAATTAAGTTTTAGCAAAACAAATCAACCGTACTTACTTATTCCGTCAAAGAACTTAATCAAATCTTCAAAAGATCCATCGCCAACTCCGACAAACTTATCAAGTTTGGAGATAGACGTAAACCCAATCACATCGTGCATCGTACCATGTCCTTTGAACAAAAACAAAAATTACAAGAGGACTCTGTCTCCATGAATTTTGATACATTCTTTGCAACGTCCTCCAAATTGTTCGAAAAGCTTGTAGTGACAAAGTTCTTGTGTGTAATTTCCGAGGTATTTTTCAATGCTTATTTTTGAAAGGTTTTTTTCTTATTTTCATTGGGGAGGCTCCGGAACTCATATGCATAAAACTCTCGTTTTAATAGTCTATTTTGTTGAGAAGGGTCCGGGTGAATTTTTCGCTTGGTAGCGCTGAGTTTTGGCCCAAATTCATAGTGACTTCGAACACTTATGCTATATACTATATATAGCATAAGTGTATAATATATGTGTATATGTATATAGTGTATAATATACTTACGTATATTTTTTCGTCCGCTTTTTACGGTTGCCAAATAATAAATACAGGTATCTCTTTATCTCTTGTAGATATTATATTCGCTATCTCTTTTTTGTGACAAATGTACTAGACAAACTTTTAATTACGTATTACGTGAAGCCTAACCCCCGAATACTGAAACGTTTGTTAACTTTGACGACAGAAGTTTATTGCTGTCTTTGTCATTTGCTTAGTGCCAGACAAAGGCAGTATTAGAATTAATCTGTTGTCAAAGTTAACAAACGTTTCATTAGTTCAGTATTCGGGGGTTAGTTCGATTGTTTGACTTGTTTTTTTTTAGGACGTTGTGTGATTAGGGCCTGTCCATTAATTTTACTTTGGTCGAAGCATCGCTAGCCAAAATTACTTTCCCAAATTCCACCTGACCCAGAAACCTACAATATGTGCCAAGCAAGTCGTTAAGTGCCACGCATACATCAAATTATTCCCCACCGAGGCTCGTAGTAATGATAAAAACTTTTACGACTACCCTCGCAAGCCACTAAAGTGACTTGTGATATTAAATTATCATACTGGCTACGAACTCACGATTACACGCACTCCAAGAAATACAATATAAATAATGTATGGAAGAATGGATGAAGTTACTGATAAATATGGATGAGATTGGAAACTGCAACTTTACCTTGATAAATTGATACAATTTTTTTAAGCTACCTACTCGTTTTTAATGCCATAGGTGGCAAACAAGCAGACGTGCCGCCTGATGGTAAGGGATCACCGTCGCCTATGGATACCGCACCAGGGGCATCACAGATACGTTGCTGACCTTTTAAGACTATTAACAGAAGTTCTTATACTTCTAAAAAAAGCTACTTATAATTCTAAAGAAGAGGTACCAAATCTCGGAAATTGAAAAATTTTGAGTCGTCTTTTTAATATTGTTTCTCAAACATGTCCACATGGCAACATTTATGTTCATTACTGTTACATTATGACGTATTTTCGAAAATATTCTTGTTATTTTGGGAAAAGTAAATTATAGATGACATTGTATTGTCAGTATTTAAGCATTAATTTACTCACATTAAAATTTGGCCTCAGTTATACTTTTTTTTCCATCGGACTAGGCATTCGTTTGACCACAATCTCATCTTATGGAAAGACTTTAGGCCGAAGAATCACGCTTGCCTAGGAATTACCTATTCACTATTTTCTTGAACAGCCCCGGATTATATTTGTTCGGAAAGACACAGGTAAAGAGTTCCACACCTCTGCTGTTTCATTAAGAAGATGGATTGGAAGCGGTAGATACTTTTGAATGGTATTTCCACCATTAGAGGGTGCCTGTTTTTCGTGCGTCTGGTGTAGAAAAACGGTGACTGTAGGATTCGTGCAGTTCTTATACTTGTGTTTATCGTCCTCTAATATTTCATCCAACGCCGCACCGTCATCAGGTGAGTTGGTCAAATGCCTAGCCCATCAAAATAAAAAATGCAGTAGACGAGTCTTTTAAAGAATCATATTTCTAAGAAATTAATGTATATTAAGATTAGAGTATACCATCCACAAAGCGCCAACTGTTATAGGCAACTAAAGTGACATTTTTTTGCGCTGAAATTATGTGGATGAAAATTAGTTTTTATTAGAAAACCAAAAATATTTTTTTAAAAACAAAACCTATCACTGTTAATTTATCCAAGCCATTGGACACTAAAAACAATAGATTTTGATCAGATTTTGGAGGCGATAACAGTTTTCCCCCGAAATGCAAATTTCATCAAAAATTGTGGTAAATTCACTAACTTTATTTATCGCACGCACGGGGACAGAGCGACAGCATCACAATTTTCAAATACCTACGCGCTAAAACCTCGCGGCAAGGCATCCGTCTTAATGTGGGAATGTACTGCCACTAGTTAAGTACAATATCAAGTCTGTCTCGTTTGTAGTCAAAGTCTAAGCTTCTTGTACGAGGCATTAGCATCTCAGCTGTAGGTAAATCCGAGCCGAGTGTAGAAGGTTCTGAATCTGAAATTCTGAACAGACTTGTAGGTATTTAATTTTAACTGGCTTTGATCTTCGTGCGTCTTTGTATATTTTCATATAAACTAAATATAACTCCATTTCATACAGGGTCGAGTACTATGTTCCTTTAATGTAGCCCAGTCAATTACGGGGCACAATATTCATAGCATAGTTATAAAATTGTGTTTGGTATAATTTGCTGACGTAGAATCAATATTAAATTAAAAATTCTGGAGATACGAAACATTAAAAAAAGGCATTTATGCTTGAGCGATAAACATTATCGTCGCTAACAATTCACTTCCTTGTTTGCGATCTTCATCTGAAAGAGAAATAGAAATTCAAAATGTAAAATTTTTAATTTAGAATAATAATTTTGAAACTGTCATATTTTTCTTTTCTAAATATTCAGGTTGTATTATGTTAAAATTGATAATACTTTTTTCAAAATATTCATTCAAATTTAAATAAATATAAAGTAAAAACAAACAATCTTTATTCCTGTTGTTCAGGACGCGACGTTGCAGCGGAAAGACACTACAGTTTAGTTATTAACTGTTGCCATACCCTAAAATTTTTAAAATTGATAATACTTTTTTCAAAATATTCATTCAAATTTAAATAAATATAATTGCCATACCCTAATAGGGTCATACCCTAACCACCAACCCAAAACATGTTATTTAAGACCTGCATGTATGTCGCAATAAATTCTTGAGTATGAGTATGAGTATTTTAGACACAGTTTGAAAAGGAACTTCCGCAAAATTACGCCTGAATCAACTTATTTATTTATTACAAACTTTATTTATTAATTCAAATTAGCACGGTTAGTTACCAGTTAAACTAATATTTATATTACTAGACTGGTGGACAAGCCTTGTGGCTCAGTGGGTGGATTTCCGCCTTCTGATCTATATAGGTATAGTATAGTATATCTATAGGTTTTGGGTTCGATTCCCACCCAGGACAAACATTTGTGTGATAAACATGGATGTTTGTTCTTTGTCTGGGTGTTTCTATGTATTCTATGTAAGTATTTACAAAAAAAAAAGTATTTACCACTACAAAAACTATTTCGACTGATATCAAAAACTCATAATCAATTTTGGAATCTTTGTAATTGAATTTGGAATCTTTGTATACGAGTCAATTAATGTTCTCAAGTTAAATTAGATTATTTCCAACCCCCTCAATTAATTAACACAAAACATCAATGTGTTAATCTTCAATCGTTCAATGTAAATAACTCTTCAGCTTTTGAAATGAGTAGATTAATTAAAAATGCTTTGAATGTAAATGTACAAATAGCTTTATTTATTTATTTTATAAGAAACATTGGTAAGCGAATAAAAAAATCACGTTACTAAATTTTCTCTTATAATTCAAATTGGTTGGTTTATTTTACCATTTATGCTACTTTTAATACTTAATATTTATTTTGGTTACAAATAGTGCATAAAACTACTCGGGTTGATTAACGTATCGGCTAAAACGGATCGTTTGAGGCACGAGTTATACAGTCGGCATTACACATTAGTTACGAGAAAATGAAACAAAATTGTTAGTAATATCTCTTTCATTAAAATATTACGTAATTTATCATAAATCAGAAATCAGAAATATTTATTGGCCATAAATAACATTAAATATTACAGGCAAATCACTTTTATAAAAAATACTTAAGTTTAGAATTAAATTAGGTAAACTAAAAACACGAAAACCACGAAATTCGAAATTCGCAAAATAGTTTGTCTGGGTCTTTAACAATTACCTGATCTTCGGGTATCATT
Organism: Apocheima hispidaria; assembly: GCA_947579745.1. Lineage (NCBI taxonomy): Eukaryota > Metazoa > Arthropoda > Insecta > Lepidoptera > Geometridae > Apocheima > Apocheima hispidaria. The sequence continues at coordinate 13,531,872 of OX388159.1, forward strand.
AAAGACCCAAGCAAACTTTATATATGAAATATATTACAAATTAAATCTTTTAAAAATGTTCAGTTTACTTTTAAGCACTACTGCACAAAATAATTTTGTGCACTAGTGCTTAAAAGCATAAAAAAACTGTTTTACTCCGCTTACACCGAGCATAATCAAGAACTTTACGAGCATGAGAAGTGAAAACAAAATTTTCAAACTTCAATATTCACTCCATGTTTGATGCATCTAGATGTTAGGAACATACATTGTTTTCTTCCATTTTAAAGGTGATATACGATGTGGTGGTTGGATTATTGAACCATTTCGTACTGTATGAGTAGTCGGATGCACTGGATTTGGTTGCATTGCATTCGGCTGCACTTCTTCCGGATACACCGCATTAGGCTGCACTGCTTGTGGTTGGACTGCATACGGCGCCAGTTTTGCATACGGTCGACTAACATAAGTCTGCACTGGATTTGATCGTACACCATTTGGCTGTTCTGTTTTCGGCTGCCCTGCATTATGTTTCACTGCATTTAGATGCAGTATATTTGGCTCCACTGCATGTGGCTGCACTCTCGATTGTGATGGATGATCTCGCTGCACTGATTTTGGTGGTGCTTCATTTGGCATCGCGTAACGCTGTACTTCATACGCAGTCTGCGTATTGTTTAGGACAAACGGTACCGGTTTCGTGCAAAAGTCTACTTGGTTCGGCACTTTCTGGTTTGGAGATAGCGAGCGGAAATATTTTTCGTGTGCATCCAGCCACCTGTCGACCTATTGAATGAAAGTAAATTTATTAGTTATAAAATGGCACTTTTAACTTATTTTTATATTATCACCTTATTGCTTATTAACATTTTGAACTCCCCGGGTATGTCCTAAAACTGCGACCAGAACCACATGGGAGCGGGTGCAGCGTCCTATTAGAAAACAATGAGCGTTTTATAATATATATGACTATGACTATATTTATAATAACTATGACACTCAGGACTTAAAGGCAAATCCAACAACAACTCACTAGTCAAAATCGGTCAAGCCGTTTAGGCTACAGAATATGGTATAAAGAACACACAAACACACTTACACACAACAAAAACCTTACCGCCCTTCTTATAGTCTGCTAATATAATTTTATTATAAGTGAAGATTACAGGGAAAATGAAGCAAAAACTGAACAAGTTTGAAAATTTAAACGGTTACAATTATATATAAAATGAATTAATTAATACTTTGTCTTTTCCGTCATATTAATATAATGTATAGTTATTAAGGAGAGATAAAAAAAAACCTTTTTGGAAATTCCTCCACCATGCAACCCAGAATTATGAACTTCAACAGTTCAAAACTATGCGCGGCAATGCACTGCGCTCGTCACCCTGAGATTTTAGATGTTAAATCTCTGTATGCCCAGTAATTACGCTGGAAACATTGCCCTTCAATCCGGAACACAGTAATGCTTGCACACTACTGCTTGGCGGTTGAATAACTGGCAAAGTTGTGGTACTTCCCCAGGCGGACTCCGCAAGAGAGCTCTACCACTACAAAGTAAAAACGCACAGTAAAAAGTAAAAAAAATAACTTACAAATTTGCAACGACACATCCCATCTTGTGTACAGGTATCCATTTAATCCTGTTAATTTTATGAACTCTGCTAAGACTAATCTAATCAGATCTAATTGACTAATCTGTTCAGAAAACTAGGATATTTTTGTAATACAAAACTTTTTTTTTTAGTGTTCTGTACTTACAGACTATCTGTTTAATACTGGATGAACTTAGCCGTCGAAGGATATTTTTATAATGGTGTAGACTCATTAACGCAGAAGTATGTAACTTAGATGCTATTTATTAAATTAGGGTAATCCTTATAGATAAGATTTTGTAAGCAAAATAATTTTTGGGAAGTACCTATTATAATTAACGTTATCAACAAAAAGCCATCATTACCCTTAATAAATCACCAACATCATTAACTTATCACATAAATTAATGTCATCAATTATTGTTTGTTCGTAGAAAGGAACTCTTATTATCTATACTTATAATGATTGTTTGCTCCCTCGCACATTCTTTTTTTTATTGATATAAATTGAATATCAATAAAATAATTTCATAATAGTTCCTTGGGGTCCGAGCGCATGGCTAAGCGGCTGATAGAAAGAACAAACGACCAAAGGGCTGGTGCTTACCTCGGCCAGAGAATTAGCATTGCTATTCAACGAGGTAACGTCACCAGCCTTTTGGGTACCCTGCCCGCGGATACTGACCTGAGCTCTGTTTCTTATCTATAATTAATTTATAATAATTTTGGTTGTAATTTTAACTCTTTTATTTAAATTTAGATTGTATTTAGAATAGTCTTAGTATAAAGTGTTTGTGTTTTTATTAATAAAGCATATATATTATAAAATGAATATAATATAAAATATTATTTTGACTACATCTTCTTTATCAAACGGTGCCCGCGGCTGCGTTCGCGTGGACGTCATCATTTTATTTTATAATTGTGTTTAATAGTGTCCTTCCTCGTAACATTACTTTTCATGTTTCCGGACTAGGTTGGTACTTACCGCTAACGTTTTCACTAATGTCTGGTTGAGAAAACGCAAACGTTACGGTTTCATTACCGTAACACTGAATTTAATTCTCTGCACGGTCAAAAAAGCCAATACCAGACCAATTATTTGCAAAAACTCCCGACAGTTCTGGGATTCCAACCCGACTCAAGCCATTTACTCCCGAACATTGTTAGTGCGGGCAGGATAGAATCCTTTTACCCACATACATATTCACGAAATGACTCGAACCCTGCTAGGTTTTTGTACGAAAATATGAGAATTTCGAAACGTTTTCTTCGTAGCGAAACGTCATTTCCAAAAAGGTTTTTGGGTCTTCATTTGTGGCAATAGCTTTTCCTAGTCCTGGAGTCTTTTTGAGAGAAAATCTAGCTACAATTACAGTGCGATGATGAGGTGGCTTATTTACTTTCATCTGATTATTGAAGATAATTTATTCAGAGGTTATGAATAAAATGAATAAATGAATGATCATTATTTTTATTCAAAAGTTCAAGCATTTTGACCGCCTTTATTTTCTATAGAAAGACAGACGGAAATGGAGTAACTATAATATCTTCATAATAAATATATTCTACAACTAGCTGCGCCCCGCGGTTTCATCCGCTATTCTAGAGACACCGAATATGTTTCCAGGATAAAAAGTAGCCTATGTTTTAACCTTGGTTGTAAGCTATCACCATACAAAATTTCATTTAAATCCGTTCAGCCGTTACAGAGCTGAACGGGAACAAACACACTTATATACTTACACACAAACTGTCGCATTTATAATATTAGTGTAATATGCTTCTATATACGTTCTTAGTTTGCTGCGAAACATTGAAAATTGTCCACAGTAGTGTTCCGTAGGCATCACCCTAATATTATAAATGTGAAAGTTTGTGTGTAAATTTGTAAGTGTGTTTGTTCTCATTCAACTCTGTAATGTCTGAACGGATTTGGATGAAATTTTGTATGGAGATAGCTAATGCGATAGATTCAGATTCTATCCTATATCTATCGATCCCTGTAAAACATGCTGTTTCTGTAGGACAGCGGGTGAAACCGCGGGGCGCTGCTAGTGTCAAATATTTAGTCATATTCTGTTTAAACGGCTTAAACTTTTAAGGTAGTGCGCAAATTTTGTGTAGATTGCTGAAAAATATTGGATACGTATTTTTTTGGTTTACCCACTTTGATACAAAATAATCGAAATAACTTCAAATGCAAGTAGCTACAGCAAGAGCTGTAGTCATGGTCACTCTATCCGTGATTGTGCTACGAACACCTACGATACGTGTAGATACCTACATGGCTTCTTCTTGCTCGCTAGGGCGAGAGGTAAGTAGGTAATTATTGTATTACAGGTTTTCCGAAATTTTGTGGTTAATTAAATGGTTATTAATTATTTTAATACATGCAAAAAATAATAGAATTTTTATTAGTTGATTGATTCAGGCGTAACTTTGCGGAACTTCATTTTGAAACTGTATCTATAATACCTTGTATACCTCCATACCTTAAAAGCGTATCGGTGAGTTTTTTTTTTTTTTTTAACCATTAATTTCTTACAGATACAAGCGACAGATACATTATTTTTTACCGTTTCAGGCACAGCGCAACACGGTACGGCCCAGCCGGAGGTGCTCTAAGTTAAATATAGAATAATAACTTCTAAATTATTATACTTTTCTTTTCTAAAATATTCAGTTTAAATTACAAACAATTTTATTAAAAACACTTTGTAAAGTTGAAGACAAACAATTGAACCTTTTTCCTATTGTACTGGACGCGATAATGCAGCGGGAAGACACTAAAGATTGGTTATTAGAGACACCAATCGATTTTTTTTTGGTTAAATATGTTCTATTAGAGATACTCATTTCGTGATAAAAATTTGCGAATTACTTAAAGTTATCCTGTATTTTATAACTTATTTGTTCTAATAACACGCTAATAACGTAATAACGTTCATAGGCTGCATCCTCGTTTAACATCAGACGTAATGGCAGTCAAACGCAAACCTATAAACAATAATAAAAAAAAAAAAAAAAAAAAATATCACATTACAAAACGGTAATGGTAACCTAAAAAAACTATACTACAAAATATTCTCTACTATCGTATTAGTCTTTGGTCTACTCGTGGATGTTATGTTCTAAACTGTACGATTGATAACACACAACGTTTAAACCTCGTGCAATCAATCATGTTGATATAGGCCCCAACAATTTCATTCTGTTTTTACAGGGCCAGGCATAAATTAGACTTCAACTCTGGTCTGAAATATGGACACGCTACAGTAAAAAACAATGGCCGTTTTTGGCCGCTTTCGATAAATTACTTTTGCAGAAAGGGTAACACAGTCTAGAGTATGTTTAGATTTTTTCGGAGTTAGTTCGGAGCAATAAGAAATAAACCTCCACTTACCTAGTACTTAATAAGTTTAATGTACTTAAACTAACCCAAGGAATGTACAAAATTGGGACTTGTATTTTCAAGTGCCACGCAATTTCGTTTGGAAATTTCGCCAAGCTGACTTTGACAGCAAATAACACCCTGTTAGGAATCATTTTTATATTGTACTAGTTGTAGCCCGCGACTTCGTTTGCGTGTACATAAAAATAGCATCCTATATCCGTCTTTATTATATACAGTAACTCCTTACCGAATTTTATCAAGATCTGTTCAGTCGTTTAGCCGCGATCCAACATCCAGACTGAGAGACGAAGTTACTCAGTAGTTTGCTAGGTGACGTTGATCCATTTTTGTGCATTTTTTGACGTGTTGTATGGACTGAAAGTTGTAATGTAGGGAGTTCTGAATCGCGCAAGCGAAGTTTTTTCCTCGAGACGAACTTATTTATTTCTTACCCCCGAATGTTTATTGGTCCTGATACGACTGCATATTCCTCTGAATTATAACATTAGTTAGGATTAGGATAGTGAGGATTCTTACGAATGCTAAGGCCTTGCAAAGTTTTTAAAGGCCAGATCTTTGAAAAAATATGTCTTTAAATGTTTAATTTAAGCCTGAACTACGAAAAATCGTAGGACATACATAGCATGGGACATTTTCATGAAACCCTTAATTGGTATGAGGAACTATTTTTTTCGACTTCAAAATAACCCCCTCCCTTCCTTCCCTTCCCTTCTTTGTCTCTCTTGAAACATTCTTTATTTATATTTCAAACTTCAAGTAACCAAAACTTTAACATCGATGTAGCCAAAAATTACTGTTGTTTAGAGTTATATCTGGAAAGACACCAGCCTCAGATAAGCGAAGTAGGAGAACTTGATCTTCTAACAATAACAGTGTCTTATGTCACGGTCACCATATTGAATCCTGAGCGGAACGAAGGATTCTAGAGATAACTCCCGAGTGTAGCGAGAGAGTTTTAAAGTTTAAGACTAGAATCCTGAATGCAGCGAGGGATTCAAGGTCGCCCAAGTCAAAGACATTTTAAAGATAATAAAAGGCTAAGATTATTCATAATAACATGCTCATTTTGATTTATTAAATTCCAGAATTAAATGACTTTCGTCGCTTGGCATTTTTAATTAAATTTCTATTTAATAATTCAAAAGTGGTATGGAGTGCGCATGATTTTGCGGTGTGCATGCCGTTTTTTTTTTTCTGACTGTGTCGTGCCGCAGCCAGTTCGCCAGTTCGATTGTCGAGTAAGATCTTTTTCGTGTAGTCTCTATGGTAAAAGTTTTCATACAAATTTACCAAAATAGAAAAAAAATAAACAGCGTGAATTAATGAAATCCAGTACTAGTAAAATAATAATAACTCAATTAATAATATTAGAATATAATTGACCTGCGCAGAGGGTTATAATGAAATCCAGTACAATATTATTGCCCGGCGTAAATGACTTACTTTAGATGAGGTTTTCATGATATATAATGAGCCATTTTCGAGCAGATATAAATTATATTATGTACATTTACTGCACTTCAATTTTAGAGGAATAATCGATCGTCTAAGTTGTGACTCTAGAGTTGGCCACTACCTTACTAAAATAAAAGTTCCTAAATCATTATCTAAGTTATGTAACTCACCCCCGAATACTGAAACGTTTGTTAACTTTGACAACAAATTAATTCTAATACTGCCTTTGTCTGGCACTAAGCAAATGACAAAGGCAGCAATAGACTTAATCTGTCGTCAAAGTTAACAAACGTTTCAGTATTCGGGGGTAAAATACTTGCTTATACTAGAGCACACCCCGTCCGTTACCTCTTCCTTATAAATCCTCTCCATGCTAAGGTTGCCTGGAAGAGATCGCTTTAAGCGATAAGGCCGCTAATTGTTACACTAATTTTAAGTAGATTTTTCGTATTATGTAATTTCTGGTGTGAACAATAAAGAGTTATCTATCTATACTTTTTATCGTACCTTATTTTTTCTCTTTTATAAATACAATACAATACACTACAATATAACTATTACGTAACCGTTTAGCAATTCAATCTAAGTAATCTATAGTCTAAGTAAGAATCTCTATCTATATAATTTAGAGAATCGTCCGAGGTGAACATGTTTAATCACAAACCCCTGATGGTCACGTTCCCAGTTCAACCACACCGATAGCATTTAGCAGGGGCTTTGTGGCCGCCGATAATCTATGGCCCATTAAAATTTTACGTGCTTCTTTAAATGAAAATTTGCCTAATCTATTTGCGTTTCCAAATTTTAATTGACTAAAACCCAATAACAGAAAGACTGACACTGAAGACTGAAAGACTGTAGGAGAAAGTTGTCCAAAAGAAAAGTACCGTATGTTATGTACTGTTTTTATGAATGCTTTTATACACAGCTCTAAAGAAACTTAAACTTTTACAATTTTGTATCCCACATTATCACCGAGCTAATTCAGCCCACTTATTCAACTGCAGCGCATAGCAGTTTTTTTATTTTGCCAAAAGTAAATAATAAAAAAAATGAAAAATATGTTTTGTTTTTACCCGACTGCCCAAGAAGGAGGCTAATGTTTTTGGGGTGTTTGTAATTATGGATGTAAGTATGTTTGTGTTCCTATTTATGACGTCCTGTAGTCTATGCGGCTTGACCGATTTTGACGAGTGAGGTGTCGCTGGATTCGTCTTACGTCCTGGGTCACATAGGCTACTTACATTTTGCAGTTGGAGTTTGTTTTGTTTTTCTTTTAATAATATTTTTTGTATATTATTATTAATAATATTGTAACATGTTTTTCTTTAACAAGTAATATTATTGAAAGAAAAAGAAAATACCAGACGTTCAAATGTAGCTCCGGATGTACAAAGGAATGCAACGAAACCTCACATGACAAAATCGGTCAAGGCTTTTAGGCTACAGGAGATACTACACACAAACATACTTACGTACACCCCAAAAACATTACCCTCCTTCTTGGGCAGTCGGGTAAAAAATGCTGTATTATCAATTTTAACTTCAAATTAGCGATTCCCATACTGTACTTTTCCTTTGAACAGTAGTCATATTAGACTTGGACAGTTTTCTACGATGCATTTTGACGAGACCAGAGAAATAACTGTCCACATGAATACTAGCTAGGGAAATATGAATAAAACACAAAATATAATCAGCAGTAATATTTTAAATTGCTTTGAATCACAATTTTGTAGTGTTTATAGATTATAATAATTACAAAGGAAGATTTTTTTGTTCAAAGTACACTTATACAATAAGCATCCCGTCTCATTCATTCTAATGTCCAACATACCAGAAAAAAAGAAGAAAAAAATTTAGTAAACCTAAAAACAGGTAATAATCGACCCTATCGACGGCTCGTAGTGAAATAGCGTAAGCAATAAATAATCAAAAACGTTACTATTACAACCCATTTACAGGTACAAGGTTAGAAGGTTACTAGGTACAAGGTTACAAGGTTTATTACTGTAATTTGATTTAAACTATTAAAATATTTAAACTAGTTTTTTTTTATGGCTATCTAATGAATACACAACTCAAAATAAAAAATAAATAATAAAAAAACAAAATTAAAAAGTAAGCTTCAAAACGAAGTTTTTTTTATTGGTAATATTGCTATATAGAAGATTTTATTTATCACAAATTAGTTATTATTCGCTTTCACAATTAAAGTTATAGAAGAGATGGAAATATCTGCTCACATCCAACGAAAATTTCCTAAAGCCTTGTGGAATGTTACAAAAAGAGGTAAAATATGATTTCTAACATAAAAGCTCTTAATTATTATAATTTATAATGTCTAACCTAACCTAACAAATTTAATTATTTTTTTAAACCAATGGAGATTCTAACAATTGGACATTATCAACCACTCATACCCTCATCACTTGGTGTTTTAGAAACCTTGAAACTGGCAGTAATAACAATCTTACGTTCGCTATAATTATTAAAGAAAAAGATATAACGCTTATAACCGCATTCAAACAATTATCCCATAATTATAAAAAAAATAACGTCATAAAATTTGCTATCAAACATACGTTACGCTAGAATATAAAAGATTTAATTAAAGCAATAATACTAGATTTCCTAAAAGCTAATCATAAATATGTAGGAATGTAACGATATTATACATCATTTTAAAGTAATAATCAAAGCTGTTACAGAATAATATCACAATAAAGAAATAACAAACACTAATCAAATAAAACACATCGTAAAACATAAAACATGAGTTGTCTACATCATGTAGATAAAACTATACTTAACGATCATTTAGAAATCGTTACAAACCTACAATTGTTTCTTTATTTTAAAAGCCATCAAATTTCAAATCAACAACTAACATACTAGCTTTTAATAAAAATACAAATTATACACGCGAAGTCAAAAATCTTCAACAAGATATAATTTTATCTAAGTGATATGCAATATACTTTAGGCAGGCTCATATTTACTCGTACATCAAAATAATTTAAGTAGATGAAGTAAAATAGTTTGCCCCAAACTTACATAATTATTTCATAGGAGATGACGGATGTTCTCTATATCATAAGAACGTAATGTTTTTTCTCCAGCAAACATTATTGCATTTAGTCTTATGACGCTCGATGCAATAATATTATTATTTTTAATGTTAAAAGTTCTAAAAATTTACGCAGTGAAATTTTCAGGCAAGACTAATTTCAGTAATTGATCTAATATAAAATGATATCAAGCAAGCAATTATACTGCCAATCAAATCCAGTTTCATATCAAACCCCACTTAAGTTCTTCACGAACGCAAATAATTCAAAGATGCTTAAAATAAATTTTGCTATTTATCACAATCGTAAAAGAAACGTGCCTTTGGCATAATTGCTATTCTTTATAATTTAGAATCCACCGCCACCCAAAAGTTTAAAAAAACTGTACCATAATCTCACTAATATCTCAATCCAAAACCAGATATTAACGTCTCAATACAATTTTAGTCTTATATAATTAATTATATACTTACTAAATATGAAGTTAAAATGTGAACAAGCTTCTTACAATATGTTAATTAATAAAGTATTAGTTAAACTTTTAGTTAAATTCTATGTAGGTATAGATTTCAAGTTTTTTTATTAATTTTATAATAATAGTATTTTTTATCTAACTATTTCTACTTCTAGTGCACTATGTTCTAGCTGTGGTCAATTCTAAAGCCACGCCGATACTGTGATACTTTTAACTTTAATATAAAAAAAAAGTTATTGCAATCCAATATTATATCATCAAACAAGTACAATCGTATATTACTGGAAATATCTTATATCTCAATTGTACATGTACAAAACATGCTATTATAACTTTGCGTAGTTGACAAGCAATTTTGATAGATACCAATAATATTCACGAACATCGTGTTTTTGTCTTTACTGTTAAATGCTTTATTTTTATTTATGAAATCAAAAGTAATACAGATATCGGTGGCACTAAAAAGCATCTTCTAATGACAGTTGTGACGCTCTCGTGGGCTATTAAAATACTCTTTCTTTACAAATCAAATTTTAATCACCACAAAAATATTATTGCTTTCAGAGGTTTCGCGTTACAGTGAAAAATATTCGTATTTTTTTATTACTTTTCTAAATTTTTTCTTCCCGTCTCCTATCTAAGCATTGCTCGATACGGCGCTCTTGAAGCAATCGTGCACACTATCCAAAAATATATACGCATGACCACTAGCTAAACAAACTATGTTATACCATTTCGAAATTATACAAGAAAATCAATCAGAACTTTTCATGGAAAATGAATACATCAAAACCTTTGGCGTAATACATTCACGAAATACTGGTAATTGTATTCGCCACCACTACATATACATATAAATTTATCATCTTAAAATTAGCGATCCAAAAATATTAAATATACATGTTGTATCCGTGCGCCCCGTGTGCTCGAACCACGCAAGCGAGTTTCGCCTCTAACTACACCGCACAGTGTATGTGATCGCTTGTTGCTGTATTGCGGCTTTTGCCGTTTCACCACTGGTAGTGCAAAAGCCGCCACAACTGGACGGTTATATCTTTATTCTCGTCGCGTGACATTTCCTTCCATTTTCATTGAAATATCCTGTTTTTTTTTCCGACAAATCCTGTACAATTGTAAGGAACCGGCCTTCCATATCCTTCTCTCGATTCTCGTCTGGGCCTCTCAAAATCTATGGGTAAAAACAAGTTCTCGATACCTACTCGTAGATATATAATTCAGGATAAGTTCACAAACTGAAATCCAGGCTAAATTTACAAAAGGTTGTTTCGAGTAAATTAAATCGGGATTTTTTTTAAATTATAAATTTGAAAACATCTTTGGAAACATCCGTTTCACGGCCCCGCTCAAGCAAAGCAATCTCGTTCGTAACTTTTGCTTTATAAAAATACGAATCGAAAATATTAGACGGCAGCACGTCTTCTTATCGTTAAGCTATTATTAAATCTATCCTCTTAACTATTCTATGTAACTACGTTAAAATATCAGAGAATTCAGAAAAAGGGATTATTAGTTAGTTCTATATTAAGAGGTGCACAACCTTATTTCATCATGAACGCTAGGTATTTAGGATTTATGGCATTGAAGCGAAAACGATCTAAAACAAAATTTTAATCTAACTACACAACTTCGTTGGATCAATGAAGAACTTATTGACATAGGAACTGCGGTAAAACCAAGCAAATAAATAGATAACATAACAATTAAGTAACAAACACAACACAACAAAAGTACCTAAATGGAATGGTTGAAGATTTGTTTCAAATTTACTGAAATAACGATATTATGAAAATTATACCTTACTTTTTACTACACAACAAAAATTTAACGATAATTAAAATCTAATTAGGCAGAGAAAAAAACCTCAAAGTACGGCAAATGTCCGAGAGTCAACCTAACGGCACAATTAACTTTTTATTTACCTTAAAATACGATAAAATCTCGAAATTGTCACAGCTCGTCGGGTTTATTGTATTAACGCTAGGTGCAACTACTTTATAAGAACAGTGGCATGTTAATAATTTGAATTTGTACTTAACCTACGTTTTCAAACTCCGTCGTTGAAATCATCAATAGACAAAGACTTCAAGATAAAAGACAATTCTAAATTTCAAACAAACAAAGTAAACTGAAATTTCACACCAACTTATGTATTAACATTGTTGAAATTGCCCACTTGGACGTTTTCAAAAAGCCAATCATCAGAAACATCGATTTAAATTTTCATATATTCTTTTACTCGTCTTTACAGTCGGTACGATGATGACTTAGGTAAATTACATCCAATTTAGAGTTTTTCAAAAATATGATTCCAATAAATGTTCTAAACAAATATCTCAAAAATACATTATGAAAATATAATACAAATACGATAAAATTTATACTAAATATAACCCTGTCTATGACCTGAAGAGTTTAACTTAAGTGAAATTGAAATCTAAACTCTGAACAAGTCATTCGTAAGGAAAAGCTTAGAACAAAAGCGATTGTAAATAATATGTTGAAATATTTCTATTACAAATACAAGTACTACTTTAAAAATGTTAATAGACAAGGCCTGAGTTGGTTCACAACTCTAAGAAAAAACTTGTTACTTATATTGAACTTGAAATACCGAAACACATTTTTAAAATTAACAAATTTTAAACTACTTGCTCATCCAACAAAATATACTCGGTAATATAAACTAATGGTAACTATGCGGATCACTGGATCTATATAGGAAATATAAGATGTCCAAAGAAATAATTTATTATCCAGTGGAACAAATGTGCGGCAATATACGCCGATTACATCGTTACATCTTGAACAGCAGCTCCAGAAGTAGGTCTTCGTCAGCAGTCATTGGCGTACCCGGTGACAGGTAGTTGACAACCCTGGAGGACATAACTCTTGTTGAAATATCTACAGAAATATAATTATTATTAAAATAAAGTTATAAAAAACCACGAATTGTAGTACACCTCACTACACCCCAAAAACATTACCCTCCTTCTATGCACTCGGGTGAAAATAAAATAAAGGACACACAGGCGTCCATCCCGGTTGAAGCTTTTAATGCACCCTACTCTCCCCACGTCTAAGAAAAACTACCGTTTCGTTGCCAATATCTATGTTTCTATTGTGGTCTAGATGCTTCTTGTACTCTGATGAGTAGAAATGCATCCAAAAACTAATCAATACCATACAAATAATAATCTCTATCGACCGCATTCAGAGTCGTCTAATTATTATTTGGCAACGTAACATTAAACGTCTCTAAGTGCTACCTTTAGTTACCTAGTTATTTTTCACAGATGAAGCACTAAGGTAAATAAAATTATGACAAATTTTGTAAAATAGGTCTTTTTATCTTTATGGTACTCTGTGACGAGATGAGCATTTTTTCACCTGATGTTAAGCGTCACGTTTGCTCATAACAGTTCAGTGCCACCCATAATTTTGATCTTCAACAGTTCAAAACCATGCTTGGCAATGCACTGCGCTCGTCACCCTGAGATGTTAGAGTGAATGAGTGAGTCTGTTAGGATAAGGAGGACAAGGAACCTCACCCAATCCTCTGCACTTAAAAGGGCACTACCGCAACTGAATAATATATCACTAACACTACTCTCTGTCCAGTCCTCAATTGTCCCTTCGAAAACTATAAATTGACCGGCAGATCAGGCAATAAAGTCCGTTCGTCCCTAAGGGAAGCTAAATCGCCGTAGTAACTGGGGGAAATAGGGAAAATCTTTGCAAGTTCCCGCGTAAAATGCGCATTGGAAGGTAATGGGACAAGATTAGTCAGCTATATGTTTGGGGAGGTGGAAGTTACACGTAAAATTTATGTAAGGGTAGTGTCCTGTCTCAAATTTATTCAATTTGTAAGTTTTATCGAATAGAAGCAGTTGTCTGATAAAGATATATATTTTTAATTCATTTTTTCCCTGTTTGTTGACAAGCCAACCAGTAATACTATTAAAAGAAAAACAAAATACCCGACTGCAAAATATAGATAAATCCTTCTTTATGTCAATCCAAACACGAATTAAACGACACCTCACACTCCAAAATCGCTCAAGCCGTTGCTACAGGACGTCTCACATATTTACATACTTACTTATATACACCCCATAAACATTGTCGTCCTTCATGGACAGTCGGGTAAAACTAAGAGGTTAATTCAAATGATCACCTATTAGGCGTGGGTGGTGTATTGGTGATGCGCTGCGATGAGTTTCGGTGGACATCCTGTGAGAGCCGGACCACCTTCCCGCTTTCGGCTCGAGCGTTCTGCAACCTGCATACAAACAAACCAACATTAATTAGCTTTTCATGTTATTATTTGTATTGTAATGTTTTATAATGTTTATTCAGGTTTAAGCTTTAGCCTAGCCGCACGCGGGCCACGCGCTAAATCCACAAAACGCCACCACATAGCTGCGGATTACAGTTTTCTTACATTTGATATAAGCTCGCCGCACATGGTTAACGTCTGTGTTTGCTACACGCCACACCACTTCCACGGCTAAGTTAAGAACAGCTAGCACACTCCTATGGCGCTCCATAGAAACGAACCGCGTTAAGATCCGCTGTGTGCTTACGTGTATTTACGCACGCACACATCCGCAAATAAGATTAATAAGTATACTCGCGTTGCAGTTGTCGGCTGCCCCCGCGCCACACACCTCCCGCGCGAAGGTAAGTATCGCGGCTAGTGCCGCCGAGTGAACTAGCTGATCTTAACTAAGCTGTATAGCTTCTCGTTTCGCGTAGCTGCTACTAACTACAAAACGGCGACACAAAACGCCGACACTAGCCATTGCATTAAAATACGGCAAATTTATTACACTTATTACGCGCTTCACAATTCAGTTGGCGACGTTTTGTGTCTGTACCACGTAGCTCGGGTGCGGATACACTTAGACATCGTTTCTTGCGGGCTACGTATACTGCTATTACAGCTATAGCAAGTCAAGGAGAAACTAAACATGAATACTTCTTTTAAATTGAAAGTTCGGGGAAAATCTTGATCTCACAAATCATGAAAGAGAGTTAAATAATATACGTCAGACATTGAGGACTTTATAAAATACGCAGACTTGCCCCCAAATACTGAAGCGCTTGTTAATTTTGACGACAGATTAAGTCTATTGTTGTACATTTGCTTAGTGCGAGACAAAGGCAGTATTAGAATTAATCTGTTGTTTTATTTAAATATTTTATTTAAGTATTCAGGGGTTGGACTCTAAAATTATTGTCATCCTTTCCTCAAATATTAAAATGAAAAGAGACATCAATAATTTTGGTATACTATTATTAGTATATTTATTTTTAGTATTACAACAGAATCGACACCATTGTAAGCGGCACCACACATCAATACTACAAATGTTGTGCATCGCACATTTATCGCATACCTACATTTCAACGATAGTGCGCTAATAAAAAGCACACCACATTCTGGTTCAAAAAGCGCGCGACGTAACACAAATGTCTTACTGCACACAAATGTGTCATTGGTGTGTGGTGCGCCTAATATAATTTAGAAGAAACAAAAAGAAAACACATTACATCGTAAATAACAAAGTTAATTTAAAAAACATCTCTAACTATGCTATCAGAATTTAAAACTAACATTGTGTATTCAACGATAACAAATCCAATATATATAAATGACTTACTCTTCGTATAATATATTCTATTGTAATTTAAATTTAAATTTTAACTTACGTTAGTTGTGAATTCTTCCCAAGTACTGAGCGGCGTGAAATAGAGAATGTTCAATGTTACGCTAAATCAATCTTGCATGAAATGAATTGTAGAATATAATAATAATAATAATAATACTTTATTGTTCATCATCATCACCAGAACGAGCACACAATAAATCCTCAATCCTATTGTTCTACTGTGTACAAAGGCGGTCTTAAGAGTCCACCATTTTGCTGCCTTCTTATGCAGAGCTCGAAGCATAAGTATGTCGCGTATAGGCCTCAAAATAGTACAGCCTAAAACGTAAGTATGGTAAAACAGTTGTGTTCATTAGTAACATACATTATAACATAATAACAAACATAATAACCCTGGCGGGCCCGTACCAATGAGTTCTTTTGAACTCACGTACGGATATACCACTGGCTTTCCAGTGAAGGAAAGCATAGTGAGGAAGCCTGCATATTTTCCGGACAAGGAATTCGATAGCGTATGTGAATCCGCCAACCCGCACTGGGCTAGCGTGGTGGATATTACCTAATTGCCTTCGAGGGTAGGCTAATATCCCAGCAGAGGGATGTCTGAAGGCTGATACAGAGACATGAACAACCTAACCTAACCACCAGGTGTTTTCACGTGATATTTTCCTTAATTCTAAACAAATAAAAAAAAAAAAAACTATGTTTATTGTTGAAATTTGATCCCATATTCTGGCCAACCTTACCAACATTTAATATTAAGCTGTCACCCCAACTTTTACTTCCGACCTACTACAAAAGTGTAACGGAACTTGTAACCGATTAAAATAAATCATTATCATTTACAAAAGGTACCTCACATTTAGACAAATAAAAAACCTATCTCTGAAATCACGGGTTTTATAAGTGAAAAGGGAAAACACAAAGGCAATTTCGCAGAAACCTCCAAAACTTCGGAATCCTAACCTAATACTGTCTAGAAAATGCGGAAGATCCTTCCAGAATAGCATTTATATAAGGAACAAACAAAGAAACTCGCGAAGAAAGGCCGAACTAATTTATCTAACAGGCGCAAGCCGGGACTTGCCTAAATAGAGGTAATGTTTCATTCATAATTGGTAAGGTATGTTTACCAATACCTATACGCCCGTATTTACTGGAATCACACTTATACTAGTAGTTCGTGGCGAGCTGAGACCTCGCGACCCCTATATCTTCACAACCGCTAGAAAGATTCAGCTCATATTCGAACTTAAAAATTGTATTGAAATGAACTACTTGCCTACAAAATTTCATGAAGATCGGATCAACGGTTCGCAAGTTATCATCGGACAAATATACACACAAACATACAAACATACATACAAAAGCCGATTTGTCCCAGTAAACTCTGAGACATTCGCTTCGCTCGGTCAATTATAAATGCGAAACTTTGTGTGTAAGTATGTAAGTAGGTAAGTTGGTGAATATCCTAGTTTTGTAGTGGTAGGACTCTTCTGCAGAGTCCGCCTGGGGAAGTACCACACCTTTGCCAGTTATTCAACCGCCAAGCAGTAATGTGCAAACATTACTGTGTTGAGGATTGAAATGTAAATGTTTCCAGCGTAATTACTGGGCATAAAGATATTCTCATGGTTTTGAACTATTGAAGTCAAAAATTCTGGGTGTCGCATGAGCAAGTCGCTCGCCTGATGGTAAGCGTCACGCTTGCCCATAACAGTTCAATGCTACTCCGAACTATGAACTTTAACAGTTCAAAAGCATGCGCAGCAATGCACTGCTCTCGTCAACCTAAGATATAAAATGTTAATTCAATCCACAGTAATGTTTGCACACTACTGCTTGGCGGTTTACGTTTATTGTGGGATTGTTCACATGGGTAAAATTGCTGAGAGCTAATGAATTTTAATGTCAATCATTCAGTGTCAGTTGATATTCTGTTCATCCTCATCACTCGTGTTAATCCCGACGATGAAAGTCACAGAAGAAATATTTTTTTAAATTTATAGACTTTTCTCTGATGAAATGTCCATATTACAAGGCTATAAATTTCGCTGCCCTAAACCTTACATTAATAAATCGTTGCTATGACTTGTCGTTATTTTGAAAAGTATAAAACATGTTACATAGAACCTTCCAGCATATTTTTCTAAAAATTTTCGATATTGGTCGCAATTTTTATCAGAATAAACAAAGCCTTGAAATTACAAACAGCCTCTTCGTTCTATAACAGTCCTAAACAAAGTGGGAAACGAACTAAGGGAGGATAAAACAACTTTTTAAAGAGGATTCCGTAACTTAAGTTCGTTTAAGCAGTAACTTATGTTCGTTTAAGCAGTGCCTTAGGTCAGCTTTAAATAAGAGTGGAACGAGAAAGTTCATAAAAGTAAATTTTACTATATTATTATGGAGTTTCACAATACGGTCACGATCGTATTCAAGCACTCTTATTTATTAAAAAAAAAAACAACTTTACCCTGAAAATGTTTGAACTTACTTGAAGAAAATCACAACACTAACATATATAATATGTAGATAGACCTTTACTTTGGTACGTGGAATTTGGAAAGAATTGAGGCACGCGTTAAAAAACTAGAATGATACATGGATTGAATTGATTTTCAAAATATAGCACTTGTGTACAATGTCGCTCATCAGGAAGTGACCGCCCGAAACGGGCTTATAGTACTCACCATTATGAACAACTTTTACTATGGGACCAACACTGAAATCGAGAAAAAAAAATCTCCTGTTCCATAGAATAATGTCAATGACACTCGACAAAATGTATAGAACATCAGTTTTTTTTCTAGATTTCAGGTTTGGTCCTATAGTAAAAGTTGTTCATAATGATGAGTGCCCTTTTCGGGCGTCACTTGCCGATGGGCCCACTCTGTAGATTGCAACTCATAACAAAATCGTTCTGGGCTTTCAGGAGATCTGACTTTTTTTGTTGGCAATCGTGTAAAAAAAAACATGACTTGTTCGTTGAAAAGGTTAATAAAGTTATCAATCTTATCAACTGTTATGGTCAATACAAGCATTGAATTTATTTAACATTGAATCAAAAGGAACCGAAGGACTCCAGGAATTTAAGCATCAACGATTCGAAAAACAAAAGTTCTGCGGGAAACTTTTCGAGAAATTTGGCAAACTTTTTAAAAAGGTGGGCGCTCGGTATTCATGCGAATGTAAAAGAGATAAGTTTAAAACGGATCCAGTCAAACAGCGGTCAAAGTATCTAGTATGAATGAAATCTAGTATGTTTGAAGAAGAGGTTTGAGACTAACCCCCGAATACTGAAACGTTTGTTAACTTTGATGACAGATTAAGTCTATTGCTGTCTTTGTCATTTGCTTAGTGCCAGACAAAGACAGTATTAGAATTAATCCGTTGTCAAAGTTAACAAACGTTTCAGTATTCGGGGGTTAATGTTTTATAATCGGCTGTACTACTTATACGTTATAACTTCACAATTAATTAGTATACACTTGTATGGTGTGTTATACACCAAAAAGACAAACTTAAAAAAAAAAACAATAATATTTAAAAACGGTAGTATAATGGGCGGCCTTATCGCCTAAAGCGATTTCTTCCAGACAACCTTTGGATGGCCAGAAATATGACTTAAAAACTACGGTCGGTGGTGTAGATACATAAAAATAATAATAATATGAAGAAAAAAAAACATACATAAGCCTACTACGTACATAAAATAGACACAATTAATACAAACTATATATATGCAAAATATATACCATAAAACTAATAATACATACGTACCAATTAACACACAGAAAGATAATGTTTATAAACGAGGGACGAGGTAAAACACATGTACGTTTCTGGCTGTTTTAGTCACAATTCTAAATCCTTTCACTGTTTTTAATTTATTGTCGTTTACCAGGGAAATACTTAAAGGTAAAATCTTTAAAAAAAAATATTTTTTTAGATTAAACTGTATTCTTTTTGTTTTAATAAAACGGGAATACTCACGTTAAATTGAGTCGGTTATTCCGACTATAGTTTCGATCACATTCGGTGACCTTTATCAAGGAATGCTCAGCGAGACACGCGCGCGATCTCGTCTAGCCTTGCACTGCGGCAAGACGAGTATTTAACGTGAGTATTCCCGTTTTATTAAAACAAAATGTATTAAAACCACGTCAGTTTTCATAGTAAAACTATTCTTATTTCTTTTATCATAGCTTTAACTTTAATATTTTTATACCAATCTTACTAATTTATACATGAGACACTAAGTGTCTACTTATCGAACAGTCGTTGAAGTTTGACTTCTGATGAAACTAATGAATATTTATTAGGAAAGATCTTTGTTTTATTATCAATCTCTGTTTTTCTTTCTCTTGACAGTGTTTATTTTAAGAAACAAAACATTTACTTAACTACTATAACGAATGTATCTACAGGTAGCGTTCGATGAGTTGCCTCGTCGACAGCAAGCGAGAAGGCTTGAATATTGGGATTACTGTCTTTAAACCTCCAATGGTCTCGGACATCCCAGAATAAATTTATAATGCAATTAATGCAGAGCAATTGATGTTTTATAACATAGGAAGGTTTTTTCTTAAGAATTGACGACTTTTATAAAACTGTAATTTAATGTAGTTTTAGCGTGGATAACAAACATATTTTTTTTTTTTATAAAACTGCCGTGAATTTGAGAATCCTCGCCATATTCACTAAATAAATCAACCATAGATAAGAATTGACGACTTTTATAAAACTGTAATTTAATGTAGTTTTAGCGTGGATAACAAACATAAATTATTTTTTTATAAAACTGCCGTGAATTTGGGAATCCTCGCCATATTCACTAAATAAATCAACCATAGACTATAGACCGCCCTTTATACTACCGTTCTTAAAATATTATTGTAATTTTTTTTTTTAAGTTTGTCTTTTTGGTGTACAATAAAGCTATATTGTATTGTATAGAACATAAAAACTATAATAAATTAAAATTAAGCTCAATTTTATCCAGCTGTGGCCCCGCAATAATAAAATGTACTTACCTACTCGTAATCTTATCCCTTTTTCATTCAAAAGAGCTTTAGTCCCTCAGTAATGGCTAAGAGAAGACAACATTAGTTCCGGGTAAACAATTTAGATTTCCCGAAAGGATACAAAACGAATAAATTCAGAAAACGTTATTTGTAATACGGCGGGATATACTTCAGTGAGGGCTCAAAGGGCTACCAAAGAAGATGTATAATCTATTTAGTAAAATGCGATTTGGGTAGCGTTGTACGCTGGATCAAATTACAGAGACAAATATAGCTGTCCTTGCGGCGCTTACGTTTCATTTTGACTATGTGCGATTTACGCTTACCTAATGTAGAAAATAGGTTACGTAAACATACATACAAGTAGATACTAGAAATACATCTCGATAATACATAAAATATTTTTTGAAGAGTAGGTTAAACTAGTATTCAAAAATCCCTAAGAAAATCGCCTTGCACAACATTTAAAACCTTTATGTAGGTATTTCTAATAGATATTTCAAAAGTATATATATGCAAGTTAGTCTTTTGTTTCAGAAATTAATTACTAATTAGTTTCAGGGTAACAATACCTTTGTTTTAAGTTTTGTGTTCAATTAAGATTATTTACATTAATTTCGGTAAAATACTATTTTTATTCTACTAGAAGTGATATTGCAGAGGAAGGAGTCTAAAAATCGTTTTTAAATTCAATTTGAAAATGAACTTCCGCAAAGTAGCCTCTACTTCAATCAACTACAATTAAAAATGACTCTTGACGACATTTTGTTTTAATAAAACGGGAATACTCACGTTAAATTGACATCACATTCGGTGCAACCCGCAATGCAAGGCAAGACGAGGTCGCGCGCGTGTCTCTCTTAGCATTCCTTGAATTTTAAAGGTTACCGTATGTGATCGAAACTATAGCCGAAATAACCGACTCAATTTAACGTGAGTATTCCCGTTTTATTAAAACAAAATGTATCAAAACCACGTCAGTTTTCATAGTAAGACTCTTGAAGACTCTCCTGGCTTTTGCTGAACTCGCGCAACTAACTGTAGCGCGAGAAGCAACAGAGTAGAATAAAAAGCAAGAGGTCCCAGCTTTGATTCCCGGCCGTGCAGCTGTTCTGAATGATAAACTTAAATATCTGTTCTGGGTCTGGGTGTTATTCGATTCTTTGTCAAGACGGGGAATTCTAGTGGGAAAGAATGAGTGTAAAGAGTTATTTTTTAGACAAAAAAAAAACTTTTAAATAATGATGCCAAAAAGGTGAGGACAAGAAAACATTAATAATAATCCTTTATTTCCATAAAAAACACACTCAGAAAATAGATATAGGTACATTCGTTAACAAAATAAAGAGGTAAGGTTGTTGCGGTGGGCCCCAAACTAGGCTAGGCCTACATGATAGAATTGTCCACTGCGTTGTAACAGATTCAATGTTATCAATGTAAAAAAAAAACTACTTAACTTACTTACTGTGTATTTACGTTGTCTCTGAATATTTGTGGCAGTGGATCATAGTCATCAGCCAGAAGACGTCCACAGCTGAACAATGGCCTGGCTTTAAGAGCCTTCAGCTACACAATATTAATTTAAAGCTAACTGCAGCTACAGCTGCTGTTATTTTAACAAACATCATTTTCCCATCCTTCTTTCCAAGTCCCGTTTTTCCTTTCAACTAAAAAAACCTCTTTGGCAAACGTCATTTCCCATACAACAACATTAGGGTAGAAGATTTGTTATTCCATATCAAGCCTGTAACCAAATAAACACAAACACAATAACAATTCAGAGAATGTACGATGTACGTTCCCTGACAATATATCGGTATTAGAAAATATTGGAGCATTACGGGTTCGGCTAAATGGAAGAACGTAATGGGGCATACTAGGTATTCGGCTAAGCGAAGATAATATAATAATTATAGGATAATTTCATTACTTTTTTTATTTTTTTGTTTCCTTGTCCTAATTATCAAACTAATATTTTTGTTGCGAAAGTTCGTGTGTAAGTATGTAAATGTGTTCGTTCCCGTTCAACTCTGTAACGGCTGAACGGATTTTAATAAAATTTGGTGTAGAGGTAGCTTATACCCTGGATTAACACATAGGCTATTCCCAGAAAAATATGCGTCACCGCGTTTCTGCGCAAAAAAAAAACTGCCGACTGTCGTATTTTGAGGGTCCCGTGCCTATGATACCATAAAGACTTCATAAAAGTTTTTTTAACCATATTTAAATAAGAAGAAAATTCTTAATTCGACCCTTATGCCCCTTACTCAATAAATGCTTATATATCTGATCTATTCTTTCACAATGACGTCATACATGAGCGTTACTATTATGATATTCACATGGCAACAATAGGCAACAGTGTACGAGTGGCGAGCACGGCTCGTAGAATGGAAGGATGGTTATAATAGCGGAAAATTATTTACGAATAGACGTACAGATAGAATAAAGCTTGGCCCAATTTACGGGACACTAGGCCCACGTAGCAGTTTTGTAGCTGGAATATCAAGATACCTCATGAAGGGTTCATATTCACTATATCTCGGAATAGGTAGTAATTTAGATATTATACACCACTACTTTTAATTTCAGGAAAAATTTAATGGGCTATGTGACGAGGGAAGAGGTCGTAAAATTGCATTCAAAATATTTGTTGACGTAATCAAGTTACTGCAAATTAAAATTTTCTTCCTTTTGTAAAGTCTTTAGTTTTTATATTCAGTTTAAGTTGATAAAAATAATTGTAAAATTTGATAAAAGGCACGGACCCCGCAGTCCGTGGAGCAACATTGCACAAAAAAAGAAACAGAAATCCTGGACCTGTATCACCACCACCACCACCACCGAGGAACCGAAGTCACCAGAGCTTGGAAATTTGTTGCGAAATTATTAAATGGAAGTACGGCGCGCAAAAATTAGGTAAATGAGTACGTTAATTACCTTGTTTTAAGACTCGAAATTGATTTATATTATTATCGTTTTGTGTACGTAAGAGCAGTAGATAAGTATATTTTACTAAAGATACGATTTGAGCGCACTTAAAATGACCCTGCGAATCTTTTGGACATATTTCATTGTAGCTATCTTATTTACTCTCTTACTTTGCGCATCTTCTTTCGCACTCTCTGGCGGCTGTGAAAAAACTGCATCGGAGCCAAATTCAGAGCGCCATTTTGAAGATAAAACCTACCTTTAGTAACATAATTATCATTGTTCGCTAGTAATTACAAAAAAAGTGTATATATAGGAAGCAATTTTTTTCTATTTAACTGAGACGCGCAAGTTGCGTGGTGGATGGTAAGCGTCACGCTTACCTAAAGCAGTCAGGGGTCAAAATTTAGAATGTTGTTTTTTTTTTCGTGGCAATGATTATGTGCTGTGCTAGTCACCCGGAGGTATTAGATGTTAAATCTTTGTATGCTCAGTAATTTTTCTAGAAGTAATTTACTAACTCGAGGCTTATTCTGTTATCCTGTTAGTTACACATATTCAAGGACACTCATATTTTTTTTTTAAATCTTCATCTGGCCCTACAAAATTGTTTAAAAATTAGGCACTGTGTTTAGCCTCAACTAAAGTTATAGCAACGTGCTAAAAATGTAAAAGCCGGAGCCAGGCCTGTCTCACTGCGAGAGTGAAGCGTTTAGCCTTAAAACCCTTAGTCGGGGCCGCTTTAATATCTAACCTAATGAGTGCGAAAGAAGAGAGTAATCACTCTCGCCTTTTTGCTCGCGTTGGTCACTCAACGCGTGCAATAAGTGTGGCTGTGTCACAGCTTAAATAAAACAGCTAGCTCACTCGATTAGCGGTCCACAGAAACGAATTGCATTTAGAGCCGCTGTGTGCGCACGCACTCATCCGCAAATAAGATTAATAAGTATACTCTCGGTGTAGTTGACAGTCACAGATTATCTGTGTAGATAGTCGTCCCCGCGCCGTTCATCTCCTCTTGCGTGTTGGTAAGTATCACGGTTGCGGCGTCGAGTGAACTAGCTGTTCTTATTTAAGGTGTGCCTGTGTTCTGCCTGTAGGTATTTATCGCTTGCAGTAACGCTTTACTGTCATGCTAAAATTAGCTTTATTGTTATGTAGCGAGAATTTCTATTTATTTAATTGTGATCTTGGAGTGAGTCTTTTGTATTATTATTATTTAGTATGTGCCGGAGCGGCTTTTATGTGGCCGACAACTTCAACCGAACAAAATAAAGAAGAGTTCAAATTTGTTCCACAATTAAGTACTATTAAGAATAGAGTATACCGTCGTCTTGTCCTTTTATATGTATATGTTTATATGTATATTTATATGTTATCTACGCCGTGAAAAACTATGCTTGTATGATTGTTTGTTTTTTTCCCCGCAAAATCTTCGTTGTTATAGGGATTTAAGGTGACAATTTTTTGCGTCTAAAATACGACGAAGAAAAGTAGGTGTTATTAGAAAACCATAAATATATTTTGAAAAAACAAAACATTGTGGCATAGATTATGGTTTATCCAAACCATTGACACCAAAACAAAAGATTTTGTTAAGATTTAGGGGTGATAACAGAAACACTTAGAAAAATTCACTAACTCTCTCTATCGCACGCACGAGAAACAGAGCGACAGCTATATAACGAATATATATATAACGAGCTTTCAAATATCGAATGCGCCAAAACCTCGCGGAAGGACTATCCTATTAATATCTTTAACAAAACCTTTACTCAAAGGGAGTCCGTTTAGCGGCCTAAACTGCCGCAGCAGGAGGGTTTCTTCAAGTAACGTAGGATTGCCAGGTGTAACACTAGTTTTAAGTTGTTTTTTTTTTGTCTTGAGTACTTATATCAATTCTGGTGTGAACAATAAAGAGTTATCTATCTATGTACTGACTTGATTTTGGACTGCCTCATGAACTGCTGAATCTTCCTCGCTGCCTGATTCTGGCGCCGTTGAGAGTACGTCCGTCTGTCGGAGGACAAACGTTTAGAAAGGAATTGTCTTTTTTTTTCCCCTCAGGCACACCGTCCCTTTTCTACCATTCCACGAGTATGTTTTGTATGAATGCAGGAACAGTATATGCCTGTTCCTGTAAGTGTGAAGCAGATTATAAGTTAAGTGTTAACGCTTAAGATTGATAATCCTTTGAATGCATCATGAATCATTGTAATGTGAATCCGACAAATTCACTTTTCAACGTAAAATTTTCAAATAAAGAGTTGGCTTCTGGTGATTATTTAATTTATTATGATTAGATGAGTACCTTCATGAAGTTTAGAGATCATTAGGCAAAATATCTTGACATGATTCAATTAAATGTTGGTAAGTTTTCCCTTACTTGACAGGCGGGTTAGACAGGCGGCGCGCGCGCATCGAGCGGTATCCACGCTGGATCACCGTGGCTGCCGCGTGCATTTGTTTCAGGTACGCAAACTGTTGACAAACAAACCGTCAAATTTTATCTCCATCTTTATATATAAAAGGCAATGTATGTATGTATTTACCATTTATACTTCAAGACATGTTTAGATTCTTCTTTCATAGGATCTTCAGATTAGTTCAGCGTGTGATCATGTGAACCCATGCGAAGCCGGGCGGGTCGCTAATCTTTTATAGAAAGCGTGTTAAGTAAGTGTTGTACTTAAGCTTTAAGTAAGTTAAGCTTAAGCATTATAAGGCTTTCTATAAAAGACAATCAAGATTACACCTAAATGTGTTAAGCCGCTACGAACTTGCGTAGACAAACACACACAAACACATCCCTTTACTATCGCATTTATAATATTAATTTCTGCGTTTATTACTTTTCTTGATATCGCTTTGTACCTGTTAATACCGACCGTAGCTGTTCTGGATCCTAGTTTACCTATTTTCACTGGCATTAGTAACAGGATAAATAGTTTAATACCTGTTAGTACCGACTATAGCAGTTTTTGATCCTTATTTAATAGATGTTTTACTGGTATTCATTAACAGTTAATGTATTGATTTGTTGAATACTTGTTCATGCAGACGATAGCAGTTCCAGTTCTGGATTCTTGTATACTGGTAGTAGCAGTTATGTATCGTTTTGTACCTGTTTATACCGAAGGTTGCAGTTCTGTATTTAGACGTTTAACTGGCAGTAGCAGCTTATAAAACTTTGTTTAGACAAGGATAGCAGTTCTGGATCCTTGTGTACCTGTATATATTGGTGGTAGCAGTTTTTATATAGTTTTTTACCTGTTTATAGCGACGGTAGCAGTTTTGTATGGTGATAGCAGCGGCGGCGGCACGACGCTGCAGCTGCCGGCCGCGGTACTGCCTGTACGCCTTTTGAATTGTTATGGCTGCTGAGTAGAGCTCGCGTTGCTCTCGATCTGTGGGCGTGAGAGTCAACTAAGTATACACGCCACTTCTTTTTATATATTAATAGACTAAGACGAGAAAAAGATGCGCCTTAAGTTATTCTTAATTCACGAAAAAACCTCTTGCATACAACTTTCTTACATCATACTTTACCTAATAGTTTTAAGACTCGTAACAGTTCCTCATTTTGTTATTCCCAAAAAGGAAACATTTGAATATTAGGGTAGCATTACGCAGTTCCAGATGGAGTGGAATGTGGGAGCCCGAATGAAGCCTAAGATCTAATATAATAACACGATAAAATGCTTTGAACAGTTATTTTGTTTGCTTTGTCGAGATTGGCCCGTATCGTATCGTATCGTAATAAGTGTCCATAACGACAATGACACTTTCAGCTTAGCACAATCCTGAAAACCACATTGAACTTGGGGCTTAAAAATAGTTTACATTTTCAATTGTGTCAGCTATTTTGACCGTCACAATGTGTTTAATGAATTCACCGTTCAAAGTAAGACTGGAGAAATGATTAGTGGCGTTGAGAAACTCCTGCAGCGTGGCAGACGGTGTAGCAGATGAATGCGGGATGAGAGCGGAGCGCGGGGACGGTGGGGGCGGGGACAGCGCCGAGCCGGGGGACACTGAGCCTGAAGAGCAGGGGGTGGAGCCGCCGCAATATCTGAATAGAAGGGAAAGGGTGAAAGTAGTTCTTAAGATATCCTATGATTCATGTCATATTGCTATATTATGAACGTTCGTGATTGTGATTGTTATAGCATAACATCCCGATCATACCAACTTACTCGCACTATGCGTGGTCCCGCTCGCGCACGATCACTATCACGATCAGGAACATCCATAATTAGGGGCAAGTCTCTTTCAGTAACTCAGGAAGAACAATGACATTGTGACCCGAGTTTTTTGACGCGAAGAAAGTAAAATGATTTTCTAGAAACTTTCATCAGGCTAAGTGCTAGTGTACCGGCGAGTTCACAAGTTGATCATAGTGTCTTTTGTCAGATGCTGTAGTTTACTTAGTGGACAATTCTACGTAGCTTGATTGTACTCTAAGTCTGCCAAAGTTTCTTTTAATTACTATAACTCTTTTGCAGACTGATTTTGTGCAAAATACAAAATCATTGAGTAATAATGTCTCCAAGTGACTGTGTGGAAAATATTCCTGTATTTCTCATTAAAAGATGACCAGTCAAATTACATGGTGAACCTAACAACATCATCTAATACTATAATACTAATAGTCCTGAAAACAGCAGATCTCGCGACCAAAATCTTAATTCATAATCTCAATTGGATACTGATAAGCAATAACATGTCAAACAACAAAAATTTTTTTTTTTTTTAATGATACAGAACGTTTCTTTGTCAGCCAAAGAATCGTTCTGTATCATTAAAAAAAAAAATGTGTTTTGACATGTTATTGCTTATCAGTATCCAATTTATCCTCACGATTGTATCTTGACAACTTATTGACTACATTTGCTAGTATTCAAAATTCTTATTTAAAATTTAGTACCAAATGCTTCTGCCAATTATTATCAAAATCGGCCGATAAATAGCGTAATAAATAATTCGTTGAGGCAAAAACTATGAAATTGTAGAACCAATATACCAATTTTCGTTAAGAATACTTGAAAAAAACCGATATGTATTCGGACAGATGAAATCAAATTTTGCCAGTTTTTGCAATTTTCTTTGTTCGATTCACACACTCGCTGAAATATCGTGGAATGCCGTTTTGAAGTTATAAATTGGATGGCGTTGTAAACTGCTACGTAAAAGCTAGGATAGCGTTTATCATCAGATACCTCAATTGCATACAAAATATGTGAAGGTATGCTTACCGGTAAGTATTCTCACAAAACTCGAAACTAAACTCTGTGTTGAAAGTGTTGGTGTCGTCTAGTAACGGAGTCATCAGAGTGTCCTCGCCATTGCCGCCGTCCAAACCGCAGCCCGATAGCAGCCCAGAACTTTCGTTCTGGATAGTAAAAGTATTCAATCAGTGTGCCAAAAAAATCCAGAGTAAATTTGAGATCTGAAATGAGTAACTTCATGGCTAAAATAATATGTTGTACATAATTATTTTAAACTAATATCACCAAAATAGCATTTAATATTAATTATTTGCCCGAATCCCAATGAAGTTGTATTTTTGCCGCACCGGTATATATCTTTTAGTAACCCTTATGGCCCTTTCTCCCAATGCATGATCTACAAGATGAGTGCGGCGCGCAAGCACTGCAGCGGCTGCACGAGTAGGTAGATACCTTGAAACCGGTTTACTCAGTGACATTGCCTACAACAGCTGTTTTTGTGTGCTCGCCCCGCAGCGCTTAACGGGTTGGGAATGGTGTTTATTATTGTACCTACTAATTTTATTGTATTTGTATTAATTTTAATACTTAAGTGGCTTACTCTTATTGTTTTTCTTGATTGAATATTATCGAGAACTAATTGCCTAGACAAACCTAATATAGGTTTTAAGGCAATACTAAAACCTATTTTAAATTTTCTGTATTTATAAATAAACTATAAAAAAAAAAAAAAACAAGCACCCTTTGCAATTTTTATTTTTTGTAACACAATTATAGTAGTTATCTTAGTAGTTAGGTATAGTAATAATATAATACCTTTATTCTTTCTGGCATCGCGGCGATGATTTGCTCGGCCAGCGTGAACACTCTGTCATCCTGTTCCCCTGAAATAGTCATGTGAAGTAAAAACCCTCATAGCTTCATCACTGTCACAAGCGAACACAACACTGCTTGGAAATGTAGTGCAGTTTCTAATAACAATGATTTATAGCTACGACATCGAAATACATACACGTCAATTCACAATGATTATGTAATAAAAAAAAACGTAACGTAACGTAACGTTTATTACTTACGTAATAAAAAATAAACAGTATTCTAATAGTTAAATACCTACTAACATTTTATTGATTAAGTTTATTGCCTGTTTACGATACTCTAGCTTCAAAACGATATTGGCATTTTTTTTTTGGATGTTAAAAATCTTTAGAGTATAATTCTAGCAAAGTTCTTTTGATAAACTATAATGAACTTTTAAAAAAATAGTGCATTTTTTCATATTGATGTTTAAAAAAGTTGTAAATGAGTGAATACACTAAAACTTAAATCTAAAATAAACTTGATACTGGTGTGCTTGATTTTCACTATTACATTATATTCACATAAACACAGAATCAGGGTGTTCCATAAACGGTCAGTGCCAAAGCATTTTGTATTAAAAAAAACAATATTAAATACAACTACCAATATTTACTAAACATAAAAAGCCTTCGAATAGATATAGAACCATGCAAGCAGTATTAGCCACCATGCAGTGTTGTTTTGTCAAGTAACTGTAGTAAATTTTTGAAACGTGTTCATTCAATTTTCAGACAACGTTGTCAAGTGTAGGTTAAAGAAGATTTGATAGTAAAGCCAATCCGATTTGATAGTGGTTGAAAGTACTGTGAGTGGATAGACCAATACGAACCATTGAAAGCGACATCGAAGACAACATCGAATAAGCCAAACTGAGCTTTATTCCAACACACAAAACCTTTTTCTCAACGCTCATATTGCGTTAGAAACAGGCAAAAAAGTCAGTTTAGCTTAAAAGGATACTACAAACACCAACACTGGGAAAATCCGCTCAATATTTGGATCGAAAATAACAGAAGAAACTACAAGTGATTTACCGACAAATAGTGATCATTGTCAAGATCTACAGACTGGCGACAAAGAGGATAGAGATATACAAATATTCTTGGTATGAAGAAGAGGATCGAGCGGCCATAGCGGCGATGCACTACTACATTCACAACATCGAAAGTAGGACGAGCGAAGGGAAACTTGCTGCGACTTGAAAAGGTATAGAACTCAAATGATGCATGTAATCAAGGCTAGCCAATTGGAACTGCGGTTCATATCTTCTTATTATTTAACTTTTTAATCAAGATATTCATATTAATTTCTCGTCAAAATGATTATATTATCATCAAAGTACAGTATTATCAAAATAATTATTACTTTATTCTTTAAAATATATTGAGCTGTATCTACTTATGAATTTTGTTAATGTTTCAGCTTTTACAGCAATATCATGGTCTTGGATTATGTCAATGGCTCAAACAACAGCGGTTCTCAAACAAAGTTTACAATGATTAAGATCCTGCAAAATACAATGTTTAGATCAATGGAAAAAATATATTCTTCATTATTTCATTATTACTGAACGTCTTTAAAATGCTTCAATAATTTCGTGTTAGCAAACATGATAATCACTTCTTTTACAAACATGATTCTTGGACCATTTAGATTTCCTATGACGATTGTTATTCAGTCCCTTAAATTTTCAGTCATTTCATATATAAAGGGGTTGCAATTTTCTTTCCTCAAAATTTGTGGTGGTCTATACCGTTTCAGTGCTTGCACTGACCTGGGGCCGGTTGGGGCGGTGGCGGCGGCGAGGGGGGCTCCGACAGCGCCTCCACGTCTATGAGCGGGCTGGCGGGGCGCCGCTGCGCCGTCTCGCCTGCAACCACCCGCGAGCTCTCCGGACACTTGCCACGAGATCAGTTCCTTTCACATGTTTGTCTGGTATCGGTTCCTTTTGTATGTTAGCCCCATAACACGGTTTTGATTTAGTTTTTGGCCTTTCTATAATGTTATTTTCACTTTGATTTTATAATGACAGTTTTGATCTAATCTATAAATTCATTCCGATTTCAGATTCATGTTTGTGGCAGAACTTTATTATGAGATAGCTTATCAGACTCTGGTATGTCTTTACTATTTTTAGTGTCAGTACTATTTTGCCTCTCTGCCAGTGTTATTTTATAGTTTCCATTAAGATCAAGGAACCAAAGCAAAGGAACTGATATCGCTAGACCTTCTGAAGACTATTTCCGACGTCGAATGACCTCATTTGAAAATGATCGCAGCAAAATAAGACCCGAAAAGTTTGGACCTCTCAAAAATTATCAGCTGCCGTGCCGATATAAACAAATAATCACCAGCAAATAAAAATGTAATAGACTATGAAATTAGACCTGGTAAACTTTGCAGAGGACTTACAAAGGGCCAAGTCCATACGCCTCCCAATCTTGGAGTCTCCAAGACTGTCTTCAGAAGTATCGGAATCCAAAGGGAGTGACATGCTGCGTTCCCATCTGAAACATTGTTTGGAGAAATGTGTATAAATAAAGAAATTAATGTGTTGTTACGCTGCATTTCATTGCTCGATAGCTTCTTACCTAGATGATAAGTTGCCATCGGCTTTGTCAATAGCAGAATTAGATCGGAAAGCATCGGCCATGTTAATGCCACTGTCTATCGAAGGCCTTTTCACAAGGTTGCTCTCAAGACTTCCAGCTCTTCCTTTCTGTGATAAGCTGAAAAAATTAAAAAGGTTTTTTTTTAAATTACTTAACTAATTTACAACATTACACTGATTTTTCACCAAACACCGATGTTGAATCTTTTCCCACTTGAAAAAAATTCCTAAATTATACAAATAATTTTTCTTTTTATTATCTAACATTTGAAATATATTTGTTAAACAGAAAATACTGAATACACCCATCATGTCGTTTACTATTGTCCTCGGCTAAAGTTAATCCACCCATAAATAATTAAATAGTCCAAGTAGTGCACGTATGATTGACAAAATTTACTTTGATAAATATTCATTTACATGGTCACATACTGCTACAAAATTTTTGTGATTCCTTAAACAATTTAAACATACCTGTTGGGTCTCAAGAATACGCCGTCTTTAGTGGGCGGGTGTATCCTGTCCAGAATATTCGCCAAGTTGTTATGTCCTGCTCGTCGAGCTGCAGTTGCCGCCTGCCTCGCACCAGCCTCGGTTCGCATTCCAGCGCTCCACCGAGCTAGCACCACAGCTGTTTCGGTATGACCAGCTACGCTGGCTACCATCTGAAACAGTATAGGTTGACATTTTAGTTTTGTATGATGCATGAGTTTGTTGAATGCATTTCAATTCGAGCAATATCTCCACAATATTAATAGATATTAATAAGATTAGATTGGCTGCAAACTATTTATTTACTCCCCGTGTTTGTGCTATAACTAAATTTATTAAGAAATTGTGGCCCTAATGGAACCTTTAAGTTATATATTGTAGTTACTATTTTTTTGTCGTAGTAGCTTGACATAACCGACGAAGTAATTCCAATTCTAAGGTAGGCGTGTTTATCATCTTCGAACAAACGTTACTTAACATCAGATGAACTGTGGTCAAACGCCAAATCTATAAACCAAAAAAAATAGAGGAACTACCACTAATTCAACTTACCAGAGGCGTGCAATTATCACCATCTCTTGCTCCCAAATTGACTTCTTTCTCCAACGCCAGACTGTTATCATCCTGCCTCCACCGCAGCAGTGCCGTGATCAGTTTTGTATAACCTAAAGCCGCAGCAAGATGCAGGATGGTTGAACTGTCCTCTCCAGGTTCGGTAGTGAAACCTTCGGAAGTGCCCAAGGACCGGACGCTGAGGTTTCGGCAGAAGGTGACGAGGCGCTCTTCGAACTTTGGATTGGAGTAGACTTGAACGTCTTCGATCTGAAATCGATATTGAGATTAATAGTTTATTTTGTAATAATAGACAATATCAAATTATCAGGCGGCCCTTTTGGTAGCAAGTAAGTGGCCATCGCCGCCGCACCGCGTAACAACTGTAATGTTAGAAGCATTGGCATTCTGGCATTCTCCTACAATTTTTCTTGAAGAATCCCAAATTGTAAAAGAAGGAATCATCGTAAAAAGCACATAATAATAATTGTTATAGAAGAAGCTCCCATATCTATTGTATTATGCCACTTCAGTGATATACAAGACAGAAAGGAACGTCAGGGCTATAAAAGAATTAATTTCAAATGTACGAAAATTACTTACTGGGTTAAATAATTTAAATGTGCTTATACTAATAAATACTCAAAACACCTGATTATTATCATCCATAGGCTCAATCTTCACCTGCAGCCGACCATGCAGCCGTTGCAGCCGCTGCAATAGCGAGAACCGCCTAAAGTCTAGGGTGGGCAGCAACGCTGAGGCAGGCGACAACGGCGTTGGGGCAGGACCAGCCTTGTACTCGAAGACAACGGTGTCGGAGACAACCCGACCTCCACGGGCTACTTGAAGCGCTGCTAGGCCGGCTTCGTGAGCTGAAATTTAAAAGACAAAATATTCTGTTTTTAAAAATTGGAGTGACGATGTTCAAACTAAAATCTGCCAAAAAATTATAATTAAAACCGTGCAATTATGATGGATGAAGTCGTCTTGTTCAGTTAATTTAGACGAAAAATGATGTCGTACGCAAGGTAACGACTATATTCGTATATTCCAATATTATTAAGATTGTAAGATCTTATGATTAGTAACAGGTTGATAACCAAACTAAAAATGAATAAGAAGTTTGTGTAGTCTGAAAATCTAGCCACGCCTATAAACGTCCTAACAAACAGATATCAAATCGGCAAATAATATTTTGAACATCATTTCCGATCATTTTATTAATTACAATAATAATGCTTGCGTTTAGTATACAGAACATTATTTTTATTACCTGGACAGTAACACCGAAGCAGACCATTCTGTACCAGTATCGACGGCACTGGGAAGTTATCAAACAGCACCGTATACTGATCTGAAGACTCCGTCCAGGGTCCAGCAATAAGGACCTTTGCACCTCCTTCAGGGTATGCCCACTCTGGGCAATAGTCTGTGATGCTTAGAGCACCCTCGCTGTCTGTTTGCATCTTCTCATCTTCGACAGGAGATGTTTTTTCTATCATTGTCTGTAATAAAAAAAATATGATTCCACAATTTAATGTTTCATAAGTTCTTCCCGCGGTGCGCGGGCTACGAGCGGCCCGCGGGGCGGTTGTGTAGTAGGGTGTGGTCAAATCACTTGTGTTTGACTTAAAAAGTTAAAAAAAAGGAGGATCATGATGAAAACGGATAAGAAACCTCCATACAGTAGTAATTTGGCTGATGATGATGATGATGATGATTATTTTGAAAATATATGACTGAAAGTTAAAATCGCAATTGGAAGGAAGTAGTCCCCTCAGTAGTCTAACGATATCAAAAGTATAATTAAAAAGGATGGAAGAAAAAGATGCAAGGTATCGAAGAGAGTGGTAAATTCTAATCAGATAATTAACTGAACTCACCACAGGATGTGTTGATATCGAACTTGGGTCTAGCACTTCCAATTCCGGAAAATCTCCCAACATATCAAAAGCGTCTAGATTCACAAACACATTGTCATCTACAACATGAGTGGGTGACGCCACAGCCTCACAACTTTCTATAAAGTCCATCGTATCTATCCCTGATACCATCACATTGGCCGTACTTTCTCTTACTGCATTCCTATCTAAATCACAATTAGGCATATTAGCCGACAGGGTTTTCTGTATATCTTCATGGGATAACTCCAATGTCTCATCGAAAAACCCACTAGCTAAATGACTATCAGTTCCAAGCAACACTAATGTATCATCACAGTTTTCCGTCAAGACTTTACTCTCTAATCTTTCTACTAAATCTGGGTATCTGGAAGGCGTCGCCGGGGCGCTGGCGATCATCTGATTTCTACTCCTTGGTTCTATCTTTATCTTCCTATCGAAGGTTATATCAACTACTTTGTCTTCACGGCGAGTCTCAATTTCGAAAGTGGTTTCGGTGGTTCTAACGCAAGCGGTAGTAGTTTGTGTATCAGGCATTTCTCTCTTCAGTACAAAAGTAGGCTTGTATTGTTGCCTAAACCTATCTCTCGGTTCTTCGCAAACAAACGATGTCACTGACAATGGAGAGACTATTGAAGAATGTTGCTGAGCGGTGCTAGTTCCGTTTAATATGAGAAGACCACCGCCTCCTTGAATTTGTCCCAGGGATAGAAGTAAGGGTGATGACTGAGTGGTCGGTCTATGGTCTCTGGTGTACTGCCTTGGAGGGTGTGCCAGAGGTCTTGGTGATGGGCCTGTTGTTGATGAGACGTGGTGGTCAGACGGTGGAGGCTTGGCAGCTTGGATTCTCCTGAGAGGGTGAGCACAGGTTCTCGAATCTTGGCAAGTGGAGTCAGGGCAACCACACTCTAGCTGCCTGGCTAGAGCTGCAGCTCTGGCAGCTCTTTGTTTCTCCATCAGCTGACCTACAATGGCTTCCACTGTTTCCGCTGTCTGAAACATTTTGCCCTGACATTTGATTACTTTAGTAGTTCGAATCGAAGTTATGATAAGAATTCATTTGTAGTAGTTATTTTGGATGCTTACCGATATTTCCAAGTCGCTGTTGATATCCGGCTCATCTTCGCTGAAAACTGAAATGAACACAAAAAGAACATGAAATGTTTCCCTCTTTCTTTGCTCTCCTTTTTTTGGTTTTTCCCTCTTTGCTCATAAAAAATCATAAAGTTTTTTAAATGTTAAACACAAATTAATTTGTGTATGTCATTACGGAAAAATAATCGAGGCGGCAAATTTTACCCAACAAAGTATCCCACAGATGTTAATCGAATTTAATTAATATTTACGACAGTACGCATGACCGACCGAATAATATGTGCAGATAAACATCGACGGTATCGTAATCTAATAGAAATTTACTACAGATTTACATAAATATTCAACGGAATAAGAACGGGGTTAAAAGTTTACGTGAACCTTAGTCTGAAGCAATTGAGAACCCACCTGTAGAGCGGAAGCGATTAAAACAACTTTATTATGGCCATAAGCTAGCATATTCTAGTATAGTGGGTAGTTTTGTAGACATAATAAATATTTATATTTGGATATCACAATTTATATCTTCCAATAATTAACAATTATGTCATTAAATCACACATGTAGTGTATCGCGAAGGTTAATCGCCTGTGTAGCTAAATTGGATTAATTTGACTAATACCATTAACAACAATGTGGCTATATTATGTAGTTACAATAAAGTACATAATTAATTAGTAAAAATGAACCTCTTACTAACACAGCGAGTAATAGGATATATTATAATGAACTCATTTTGTCATACACATATTAGACCACACAAAACTATGAACCTTTCCATGAAATGTATATCTCTCCTCTAGCAATTTCTTTCTTTATATTAATACCTGCATCTTGTATACGCTTCAACCAGGTGTAAAAAACTGACCTGTCGTATTCATATTCGCTTAAAGCTTAATGACACCACTTTTATAGTAGGGCTATGGTATTTCTTTTACTTAAACAAGAACAAAACAAATTATATTGATTGATTTTAATTAGTTGATTGATTTGAAACATGTTGAAAATCTGAGCAGCCTCACTTGATAACCAGATACGGTTCCAGTTTAAGTGTGTTTGCCATTTTCGACTACATCGTCACTAAAAATCTGATGGCTGTGGTAAAAAACCTACCCTGTCAACCGTAAAAAAAAAATTGATTCAATATTTATATCATCTGTCTTGTTTATTCCTTTCTCTATACTTACACATAGGCTTCAACTGGCTGACTAGTTCATCTTTCGTCCACTCCTTCTTGTCTGCCCACAGGGCAAGACTCGGCGCCACGGTCGCAAGCTTGTTGTCGTCTGGGTATGGCACGTTCAGGTAGTGGACGAGCACTATGTCCGGGTTCTGGAATGAGGGGAACAAAATTTGTTTTGAAATATAAAATTCCAACAGGCAACATTAAATTGAAGCGGGAATTAACTAATTAATACTAACATTACAGAAAAAATAAACTAATTCAAGTGACCGCTGCTAGTGGGAATGGTTCCCAAAATGCTGGCCGCATTCCCACATTGTATTACGTTGCTCACCCTTTGGGCGAAATAGAGGCTAGCGTTTTGGTCACGTGTTGCTTCGACCATATGAGAAGAAAGATTTTTAAATATTTTCTTGGCGCCCGGTAGTGGGAATGATGTCAGTGTCCAGTAATTTCGCTGGAAACATTACCTTTCATTCCGAAAGACAAATAATGTTTCAAGTACATTAACTGCTTGGCGATTGAAAAACGAGCGAATGTGGGGAACTTCCTAAGGCGGCCTCTAACAATTGTATCATACAGTATTTAAGTAGTATATAAAATATAATTATATTTTTCAGGATAGTATGTCCATCAGAACTCAAGCATAATAATTTTAACAAAAGAAATACCGACTTCCACAAAATACTCTGAATAAAATGCATGACCAGATGTTCTTGAAATGTTCGTGAAAATGCAAATGCCTGACTATTGATGAAAATACCAAAATCTAAGTATCCCTATAATAATTGAGGAGTGGATTTAATTCCTCGTGGATCCCATTATCAGAACTGGATTTTGATAAAAATGAGACCAATCTGGAAGTTTATCCTTTAAAAATAAATAATAAACGTTTTATAAATTACGGAGTTCTGAGGTAACAACTATAAAAAAACTGTCTACATGAGAACTCATTTTTTTTGGTAGTCGGTTTAAGATGGATCACGTTTGCCCAAAAGATAAGAGAGGTAGAAGTAAAATTACAAAGGAGGTATGGGATTGCTTCTTCATTAGTAAGCAATAATGATAGGCATCCTCCATCGTAGACTATCTATTCAGTACCAGTATACCTAACATCAATCAACTATGGTCAACTATTATCCTATGGTTGTCTGGAAGAGATCGCTTTCAGCGATAATGCCGCCAGTTGTTACACTAGTTTTTAAGCCTGTTTTTAAATTATGTAAAATTTTGTGTTAAGTAAAGAGTAAATCTATTTATCTATCTAACTTAACTGATCTTCGCCATTGGTAAATAATAGACTCACAGTTGATCATAAATTTGTATTGTACTTAAACGTATTGTAAACGGATCCATAAACATACGAGATAAACTTAATCTAAAATAGCTTCCTAAACTTTTATGCCCTCGAAACCATTGTTACAGTCTTTTCACCATAAATTCTACGAGTTAAAGTCCAAACCTTACAATATAAATAAAAAACAAGGTTCATAAAACAGGCTGTTCACTAAACGGCGGGTGATGTGTGAGGGTACAAATAAACACCGTGAAGTGCCATTACTACGGACAAGCGTGGAACATTTTCTTCACCATGGTACTTACATCGTATAAAAGTGTATTTATTTAAAAAGCAATTCGTAATTATTTTGTTTCGAATATTTGACCGAGCAAAGCGAAAGTCTCAGAGTTTACTGGGACAAATCGGCATTTGTATGTATGTTTGTGTGTATATTTGTCCGATGATAACTTGCGAACCGTTGATCCGATCTTCATGAAATTTTGTAGGCAAGTAGTTCATTTCAATACAATTTTTAAGTTCGAATATGAGTTGAATCGGTTCAGGGGTTGTGAAGATATAGGGGTCCTGAGGTCTCAGTTCGCCGCGAACTACTAGTTATTTAAGATGCAACGTTTCGAACAGTGATCCAAATTCGAGTTTTCTTTCGTTTTTTTGTCAATTACAGCTTAATTACTCATCGTGATTTCATCGAAACCAATTTTGCGCTAATAAATACCTACGTTCTTTAAAAAAATTACTACTAAAATAATCATTTAGATAGCATTGGTTTAGCGACAATTGTGAAAAAAAAAGATGAATATCAGCTTGACAGTCAAGGTGATTTTCATCTTTTTTCTATCTCTTATGTTTTGGCTCCACACGTTGTGTATTTAGCCAGTGTCAAGTATTGTAATATTGCAAGTGAAGTCAAATATTTCACAACTAAAATAAGTCTAAGTTAAGCAAAGTAGGTCACGGTCACGGCCATGCCCCAGTAAAGTGGTGAAGACTTTACTAGAGGTTTCTATGAAGTTTTGGAAACAACACGAAGAGTCACGTTTTACAACATTATACTATTCACCAACACTCGTGCATGTTAACGAACACTTAATAGATAAAAATACACCATTTTTACACAGCATTAACACTCGAAATAACACAAGCTTTGGAAAATAATACAATGACGCGACATGATTTCTTCACGTTCCCGCCAAAACTCTTCGTTTTTGTTTTAGTGACAAGTGTACTTATGCTAGTAATTTCTTGAGACAACCTATTTATTAGCAAAAATGAGCCCACGCTGTAATAGACAAAAACCACACGCTGAACTTTGCACCAGAGCTCGTCATTCTGCGATCCTGTCAATTTCAGTGAAAGGTGTTGGCCCTTAACCTTGTAAAATATGATATTTATGACAATATTATTGACTTGCTGCTTTGGCTCAAACTTGTTCCACAGTTAAAGCCCTAGTGACACGATGCTAGACTTCACGCTAGAATAGCAAAATTATACCAGTAAGCAAGAAAACTACTCAATCTTCATGTAAACAGAACTGAAGCTAGCTTAGCGCTAGCTTGCTATCCTAACATAAGAAAACTAGCCTCGTGTCACTCAGGCATAAGTGACTTCGGATAATTAGAATGACGCTTAGATTCAAAATTGTGAAACAGCTTAGAAAACGCTTTCTTGCATACATATTGAAATAACAACAGAAATAAATATTATTATTAAAACAAAAATAAAACCACGCTAAAACTAGACGTTTTTACAACCTACGTTTTTACTTTTAGACCTACGTTGTTTCAAGACAAAAATAAATGAGGGTAGATCTCAACACCCTCATTTCGTACAGAGACGACCCGCATTCTTCAGTCAGCTCGTGACCACGGCCATTGAAACATGTTCTAAACGTCGAGGTATATAAATAAACTAGTTTTAGCGTGGTTAAGTCCTGATAAGAAACATTAAATTATGTGTTCAAATCGCAAAAGCTTAAAAGTTACAAAAAAAAATGCCTACAACACTCTGACATAACGAGGAAATTCATACCGACACCTCACTCGTCAAAATCGATCAAGCCGTTTAGGCTACCGGAGATAATATACGAACACATACAGATATATAAAAGCACGCCAAAAACATAGCACTCCTCCTTGGGCAGTCGGTTAAAATACTATATTCTACCAGTTGTTTACAATAGTCTTCTCTTCACGGTACTCTAAAACAAACCAAACAAACCGTCGCACTCTTTAGTGTAATATTACAACCCCACTTATAGCCTCCAAATCGACTCGGGCGCAGTTTGAACATCACACCAAATAAGTGATACACAATATTTTAATTCCGACGCGAGGAGAGAATGTAAAATGAAGTGCACAGTAATAACTAGCCATTTGTCTTCAAAATGGCGGCAATAAACATGGCGGCGCTTATTTATGTAATGGCCGCTCGCCAGGGTTGACACAACACGTGTGTTTTATTATAGTACGTTGTTTTTCATTAACCGTTTTGATACGACTACAAACATTGTACTATTTAAACATGGAGTTCTATCACTCTCTAAGTTTTTGCATTATTGGGAATGTCACTATATTATTAAGTGTGTTCTTATTTGTAGAGAGGTCGTGATCGTCCTTTTTTTAGGATTCCGTATCTCAAAAGGAACCCTTGTAGGATCAACTCGTTGTCCGTCTGTCTTTCCGTCCGTCCGACCGTTTGTACCTCTGTCTGTCCGTCCGTCTGTCCGTCTACCCGTCTGTCCGTCTACCCGTCTGTCTGTAGTCCCTCCGTCCGATATATAGCATTAAAAAATTGGGCGATTACAAACTTGAAATTGTAATTGGAGAAATGTCCTTGTCATTATTATAAAGCTTGGGGGATAAAGCTATGTTTGTACGGAAGACTCGGTGCCGGAGTCAAAGTTTCACTTGTCCGGTTTCATTCCCACAAAATTTTAAGCCCCTTTGCGCGCGTATATAAATTATTTTCAGGTAAAGTAGCTGGGCAACTTCATTCAATAGAACTACACACCAATTAACTATGTAAATAAATTTATTGAGAATATAAGCGGATTCTCAGTCAAATCTTCGTTATTAACGCCATTAAGTTAGTCGTCTGAAAAATATAATGTTTTATTATTTTACTGCTTTTTCTTTCGGGCTAATAAACATTTAGAATCTGTACAGAGTGCAGAGTATGAGTCTGTGTTACTTGAAATAAATTATTATTATTATATTATTATTATTTACATGAGCTATGCCGGCCAGGCTTGACACACGTGTGTTTATCGCTACTCACTCGTTTTGCTAGTGCGAATGGGTTATAAAAGAGAGGGCGAGGTGTTACGAGGCTATTTCAAGTTGGTCTAATTTGTTGGATGGTGGCATGAATTATTGTGTGGTCAAAGTGTAAAGCTTCCAGTTTAGTAAAGTTTGGAGGATGTTGGGAATCTGTTTTGTTATGAATGGCTGACCCGTTCGGAGATACTCATTATGTAATGTACGCTCTGCTTCAAAAAACAATTCCGGAAGAATTTGTACTGTTATTGGTAAGCACGACTTTTAACTATGAGGTGTAAGACTTGCTTGTCTCGTTACTCTGTCACATAAAAAATAAAAAAGAAACACAATCTTTTTAATGATATCTATAAAAAAGGTAGCATACTATCTGTGCTGTACGTACTTGTCAAATAAGCAAAAAATAAATAAAGACAAATTATTTTACAGCAATTTAATCAGAAAGCTAGTCCAACAGAAAGCAGTCTGTGAAGTATAAAAATAGATGATTGATTAATTATAATTTGAGAATACTGTCAACTGACAACCCTAATTTTTAGACATCCCAAGTTGAAAATTTAGTCACAGGCTAAGAACGATCTAACGATGCTCTACAGTAAGAAATCAAATAATGATACCCTTAGGTATATTAAGAGTAGACTACACGCGGCCTGAACTGCCGATTTAATGGGCTATTCGAGAGAAAGATAACTATACACTTTCGCGCGCAGATGAAATGAGAGGGCTTTAACGCGCACCAATCAAAAAACCAGATAAACCATCTAAACCAGGAAATCAATCAAAATTCTGTGTTAGGCAATCCAAGATGTTATTATTAATTGTAATAACATATTGTAATTATGTCTTGAATATACACTAGGGGTTCCGAGCGCCAGCGAAAAATGTGTGTAAATCGAGATCATTTCAATGATTTTTTTATCGAGTAAATGTCATGAAATCATCTTTTGTCTCTATACAATAATAGGTAGATGACATATATCATATATCTCAAAATAAGGTTTCTAATCTAAATAACCAATAGAGGTGCACTAAATAGAAAAATCACATTTTTTTTTCAAATTAGGCCTTTGCAGGTCTTCTTAATAAGATTATATAACATTACCAACTTCGGACGACAGGAACTTTGAGCTAAGTATAAGAATCGGCGCAATCTTCTTGAATCGGCAGAGTAATGCACAAAATGGCCCCCATTTAAATTATAAAATAAAAATATTTTACAGCTTAATTTTCAAACTAGATAATAATAAATCTAAACTTATCTAGCCTTAAAAGGCACTTTAGTTGGAAGTAAGTGCATGGAAATGGCGTGAATATAAATGGCATTTGTGCAGTTGGCTTTATGAAATCTTTACTTAATTTTGTTGAAACATTTTAAAGTTTTAAACCGATGGTATTTTTTTATTTAATTTTTGTCGAGGGGGAAATCTTCCCAAGATACCCGACTGCTATGGAGTGCAGCCGGGTTATGTGAGATACACAAACATACATACTTATATACATACATACACCCCAAAAACATTCTTGGGGAATCGGGTATAAATACTCTACATACAACAACTGTAGCGCCCTTAATAATTTGACCCAAATAAATGTGTGAAATAATGTATAACACAATAGTCAGAATTGAAATGGATTATATTCTCGCTGTTTACTCAACGCTTATTCGCGGCGTAGACAAACAAATACTAAGCTTTGTAAGGAGTCAATTAAACTCTTTGAAATATTTAAGCATCTAATCAAGCTTACGTAGCACTGTGTGTGACAAGCTAAGCTTACTCCACAAGATTAAAACTAGTACAGATTTTGTTCTATGTTCCTTTCAACCCCTATATCTTTGCAACCCCTCGACCGATTATGCACATACTCAAACGTGAAAATTGTATTCTCAGTAACTACTTACCTACAAAATTTAGTGAAGATCGGATCAACGGTACACAAGTTATCATCGGACAAATATACACACAAACATACGAACATAAATACAAATACCGATTTGTTCCCGTAAACTCTGAGAACTCGCTTCGCTCGGTTAATTAATTTAACAAAATTATTTAGAAAAATAAAACCCGATCGCAAAACATATGTATATATATGCAAACACTCCGGACATATAGAGGAATCCAACAACACCACTTTCGTCAAAATCGGCTAAGCCGTATAAGCTACTGCAGGTAAAATTGGAACACACAAACACACACCCTTACATATTCACAAACCCTATTTTATTTTTTATTCCCTAAAAACACGACCTTCTTTCTTAGGCAGTCGGGTAAAGTCGGGTCATTAGTAAAATAATCAGTGATTAAAATTA
Organism: Apocheima hispidaria; assembly: GCA_947579745.1. NCBI lineage: Eukaryota > Metazoa > Arthropoda > Insecta > Lepidoptera > Geometridae > Apocheima > Apocheima hispidaria. The sequence continues at coordinate 13,576,331 of OX388159.1, forward strand.
ACAAAATAATTAATGAATTAATTTAATATAGGTAATAATTAATTTACAAATTAAAAGTTTTTTACTAATTATTAATAGTAGTATAATTTATAATAATGATCAGTCTTGTATTCTACACTAGTAGTATTTCTTTCTGCTGTACTACTAAGTATATTTCATGCTTGCTTTATGGTAATTAAGACGATAACATGAGTATTATCAACAATTATTATTTTACATAGACGCATACGTTACAATGCCAATGTGATCAAACAAAATAATCTAAATAGATCAAACGCTCACACATTAATAATATGAATGTTTCAGTTTCTCTTTCTTCTGTTATAAAAGTGAAAACAATAATAACTCCTGCTCTCTAGTGCGTCGTTTCAATTTCGTTCCCCACAAAATAAATACCAAGTAATATGTGTCAGTACTAGCCCGTATGTAACAATACTCAATCCCGTACAACACAGTATTCAAACTTTTGTAAATCTACTCAAATTGCGTCCCAATCCAACAATACCATAACAACAAGATAGCATTTTTAAAGAATGAACGAATGAGTGAATTAATTAATGAAATTCATTCATTCATACAGATTACAGTTTATCCAAGCCATTGACACCAAAAACAAAAGATTTTGTTAAGATTTAGGGGGTGATAACAGACTAGCCCCAAAACGCTAATTTCATCAAAAAGTTGGGAAAATTCACTAACTCTACGACAGAGCGACAGCTATACAATTTCAATTTCAATTTCGAATGCCCCAGCACTTCGCGGGAGGACTATCTTGTTAATCGCCACCGTTGTTATCACATCATTGTTCTTCTGATATTTTATTGAAGTGCATTTTGCAAGCATTAACATTCGGGTATACAAACACTTATACCTACCATCTTAAATTCCTAGAGATTTTTATCATCTAGCTGTTGATTATTGACCGATCGAAGCGAAGGTCTCTGAGTTTACTGGGACAAATTGGCATTCGTATGTATGTTTGTGTGTTTGTGTGTATATTTGTCCGATGATAACTTGCGAACCGATGATCCGATCTTCATGAAATTTTGTAGGCAAGTAGTTCATTTCAATTTTAGTTCGAATATGAGATGAATCGGTCCAGGGGTTGTGAAGATATAGGGATCTCGAGGTCTCAGTTTGGCGCGAACTACTAGTCTATCTTTAAGTAAAGTTAACGTTAAAGTAAGTTAAGTTAAGTTAAAGTGTTAAGTAGAGCTGAGATACTGTCTACGATCAGTACACTTCGTCACAAGTACCGGTACACATGGGAAATTATTCTGCAAGAGTAATACGTTACCAGCGGTAAGTATTCACATGTCAATACTATAATGCCTCATGATACAATTTATTCGCCGGATCCAAACGGTTTCATGATTTTGGTGGCGTAGATTCCCGCTAAACCAAACTTAGTGGTATTGCTGTCTTTTACTAATAGAAACACAAGAAAAACATAGCATGCATTTTCATTTCTGTCAAACGAGTTTACCGATTAAAGCCGCGAAGAAAAACGAGTATGTATGGAACTAAGATCTGACTAATTTGACACCACTATAATTCATGCCATCTCCATCTTGTGCTATTTAGTAAAAGTGAAGTGTCATAAGCTCTTTAATCATTTAGATATAATACTTGATTAAGTCTACTAATATCACATTTCTATTTTGTGAGTGGAAGACACTGGATCCCACGACACAGGACTCATCCTAGTGTGGGGCACAGGGTACGTCTAACAAAAAAATATCAATGTTTTATGCATCTAAAAAAAATAAAAATAAAAATAAGACAGCGATAGCTTAATTGCTTTTAGTGAGAGAGAGCAGGGGAATTGCGGCCAATGTGTCTTAATAAACGGATAACAACTTTTATAGTTAAACTAGAAGCGTCTCACGGTTTCACCCGCTATTCTGCAGGAATCATATTTTTTTCAGGATATCCTATGTCAATCCAGGGTACAAGCTGCCCGATACCAAAATACATCGATACGGGTGACTGTTACAGAGTTGAAGAACAAACATATTTTCGCACTTATATGCACACACTTACGCATTTATATTATTAGTGTGATATGGTACTTTCATATTCAAAAAATATTCACTACAATTTTCTGGTTCGGTCCACCGTCATAACTATTTTATGTGCAGTTGATTATTCCATGAAGACTTATTTCAAATGTAGTCACCAAAAGCAAAAGTATAAACACAGTCCTAGTTTATCGACTTAGTTTTTTTTTTACTTTATTTTTATTTAATGCTAATTTATCTCTGTCTCTCTGTCTATCTCTCTATGTCTCTCTTTCTCTCTGTATCTCTGTCTATCTGTCTCCATGTCTCTTTTTCTCTTTGTATGTCTGTCTTTCTGGCTGGGGCTTCGTCGCGGTATCATGGCTAAACGGCTGAATGGATCAATTTTTCAATGGCTGAATTTTTTGCACAGATATAGCTTAAAGGTCGGAGACGGCTATTTTTTTATGTCTACGCAAGCTTAGCCGCGGGTAACAGCTAGTATTATTATATAGTCACTAAAGTCGAGCCGCGCTATGAAACAATAGCAGCTGTAACAACGTCGTAAAAAAACTAAATGAAAAATTAATCTCATAACATGTCCTAAAACATTCTTACCTTCAAAAAAACTAGCATAAGTGACTAAAATTTACAGGTTTCATTCAGATTTTTATAATGTTATTGCAAGCGCGGCTCGGGTGTTGCTTGCAAGTACTAAGTGGTCACGGTGCATTCGTGCGTTATAAGTCACTAAACTAGTAGTTATGTATTTATTCAGCATGCCAACGCAATTTGTGCCTCAAGGATCATGCACTCCATAGAGTTGGGAAAACATCGTCGAAAGCCGAATTTTATTTTATTTTAGTTGGACAACCAATCAGCCTTCATACAAATAAATGTAAACACTAGGATAATAAGAACACCTAAGCCAACGGAGGCTATCGCTTATAGAACAAACATGGTGCTAGTGCAAAACTAACTAACTTAACTTTACAAAAAAAAAAAACAATATGAAAGCGAGTGCCTGATTAAACAGAATATAAGATAACATTTAAAGGAAAAACAGTGGCTATTATTGATTGAGTGCATGGTAATTATAAAAGATGATGATAAAGCCATTTTATCCGATTATTCGGATTTTATCCCAATTATTCGGATGAATTTCTTTTCCGCCTTTCATTCAACCAAGTTTTTTTTAAGACAAATCACTTTATTGACATACAATTAGACGGAACAATTTAGTTCAAGTGTATATATAAGATGTTAGTTATGTATTTTTATTTTATTAAAATTTAAATAACTGAAACATTCAAAATATTTACACGCCTGCTTGCAGACTAGATACACCGTGATACTAAAATAATTTATAAGAACACTATTAACATGTATTATTGCAAATAAATAATTTGATTTGATTTGATTAAATTGTATGATAAAGTAGAATTAATATCAAACGTTTCGATAACGTCTTTTAATTCAAAATGTTTAGTGTTCGGAATGACAGACACAGGTAATAAAGTCCGCTTCTCTGCAGGTCCTACTAAAAAAGTAGATTTCAAACCCTCCGTGCGATAGAAACATATCTACCATATTTTTTTTTATAAATCATAATAACCACCATAACCATATTTTTTGTGCGTCTGGTAGTGTTGTAGAAGACCAATTGATCACTGGGACTTTAGACTCAATAGACATTTTCTGCAATCTATAAATATGTTATTGATAGTAAGCTATTAATTAAAGCAAATTTTTCATATAAGGTTCCTCCAAAATAAACTCGTAGATATTGTGCAATATAAAAAAAAGTACTCAACGAACTTGGCAGATACTTTTATGCTTATCCTACAATACAATAAACATAAATATCATATGTAACAATTACAGTTTTATATGAGTATGACAAACGTGACCTAGTTATAGTTATAAAAGATTACGATGAATTTTAACTCGCTCGTTTAGGTCGCACGTTCCCGATTCGGTTTATGTTCTGCATCGACTGTTCTTGTTTTTGTGAAATTCTGTTTGATTTCGGCCTTTATTCGGCTATATTTTGACCCCAGTCTAGCTTTGTCCTATCTCTAGCTAAGTCAATACTATTGACACCTGTTACGCCGACAAACAGGCGCTGCAACGCGATCAGAAATTCAATTATCTCTGACATTTCCACTGCTGTGGTGATTTGATGATATTTACAAAATGCCATATGTAGGGACGGTAAAATAATTCTCAATTCTCAGTATGCTTGGACAATTTTTTTTTTAATGAATGACATAATTATTTTATTTTAACTAAATATTTTTAAAAAATTGCCAAATAATTTTCTTTCATTTAAATAAGTTTCAATAAATACAAATAACAATAAATTATAAGTGTGATTGTGTGCGAATATTGTCCGCTAAATAGTAATGTTTGCTGATGGACAAGTTCGTGAAGAAACCTGCATATTTCCGGAGAAGAAATTCGATTGCGTATGTGAATCTGCCAACCCGTACTGGGCCAGCGTGGTGGATTGGCCTAGTCACCTTTCGAGGGTAGACCGATATCTCAGCAGTGCAATATTTAAAAGCTGATGCAGAAGCAGAGATCATCCGCTTAAAAATGTATTTCATGCATTTTAAGGCCAGCACTCATTTGAACCCACTAAGCCATAATACACAAAGCCTTATTACACGGGAAGCAAAGCAATATTTATATCGTGGTATATAAACACCTCAGAACTGCTATTAAAAATATCTACACGTAGTCGATACTATAATAATAATTATTAATCGTTTTTTTTTTTTTTTTTGGTTTTATCTTCTCAAGTTGCTCATAACGCAACATTAAGGCAGCGTTATCTAGCTTCCATGTGTTTAAATTATTAGCGAACGCTGATAATCCACTAACAAAAATTAAGAAGACAACTTTGTAAATTCATACTTTTTTCTCTCTTATTTTTTGGATATAGACTGATATAGTTGTGTATTTAGCTAGTGTCAAGTATTCTAATATTTCAAGGGAAGTCAAATATTTCACACCAAAAATAAATCTCAGTCATAGTTTAAGTCAAGCAAAGTAAGTCAAGGTCATGTTCATGTCATGCCCCAGTAAAGTGGTAGAGACTTTACTAGTGGTTTCTATAGAGTTTTGAAAACCACGTGAAAAGTCACGTTTCACAACATTATACTATTCACCAACATTCATGCACGGTCACGAACACTTAATAAATAAAAATCCACCGTTTTTTACACACTAACACTCGAAATAACCAAAAGTTGTGGAAAATAATATAATGACGTGACATGACTTCTTCACGTTCCCGCCAAAACTCAAAATACATACATTCTAAATGCACTTCTCAGTGTAACACGATATACGCTGTAAACAGAATTCCATCTTCATAATTCACCCGCGTCGGGATTGTTGTGTAACGAAACTAATGAAACCGCAGCTCCGCAGCATGTAGGTATGCCTCATTAAACATTAAGCTTTAATTCCCATTCAAGACGCGTAACAGTAGCTCAACTTCAGGAATATTTTCTCATTGCCACACACACAGGTGTCTATAATTTACTCATGAAGCCAGCCACAAAATAGTTTTATAATTATATTCTTTTTTTAAATTCTATTTTTCTAATATTTTGTAACGATTCTTGGATTTATTAAGTATTATAATTAATTATTAATAATTATTATTGTACTATTTATCACAACTATACCGACTGTAATCATGTCTTCGAACAATTCTTAAAGCTAAGATCTGCTCAGAATTTGACTATTTATGTGATTATTTGAAGTTTTTTATCTAAGTACGAGTAGGTTATTACTGTTTTACTTCTGAATATCGTGGTGTTGATTTTGAATGTTATATTTTTATTATATTTTATGATTTTCTTGATATCTTAGGCACTGCGTTACAGTTTACATTGAAACGTAGACGCGTCGTGTCGGAAATTAGATGGGATCCCGCTCCATTTGTGAGTTAACTCTTCCTGTAACTATGGTGTGTTGTTATATTCATGTTTCATATGCTATCAATTTATATGACAGCCACGGTTGTATTAAATAATGATACCTAGGTATCTATAAGTACGCCATGATAACTAGCCCCTTCATAAACCATACAATAACTTGCGTTGATCACCTACAGCTATTTGTGATCAAAAAGATTTGTTTTGTGATTAACCCAATCTTCTCGTTATTACGAGAAGATAGTTTTTAATTTATTTCCACTAGCGGCGCCACGCGGTTTTGCCTGCTATTCTACAGAAACCGAATATTTTCGGGAATAAAATGTAGCCTATATTCCAATCCAAATCCGTTCAGTCGTTACAAAATAGAACGACAACAAACACACTTACATACTTACATATTTACACACGGACAAAATTTCGCATTTATAATATTAGTGTGATTATAATTTAGATTTTTTTATATTCTCGTTACATTTAGGGCTCTACCAACGTAAGCCAGTCAGCCAAAACGTCAGTTATATAACTATGTATTTTTTAATGTTTGACTCAATATTAAACTGAAGCGATTTTACATACAGATATAGACAATAGACACAATGGACAATAGTTTATTTGTAGCAAAAAACATAAATGGAAAAATAAATAAATTAAATAGTGAAATATAAACAAAACATACATATAGCTGCATCAAAACCTATTTTTTTTCTACAGACGAAATATTTTCAGCGCAATAGTAAATTTTAATAATTTCGAAACTTATGGAGCTAATTCGAGATATGATACCGCGATAAACTTTTGTGTCCAGATGAAAAGAGGTGGCTTTAGCGCGCGCTAGTAAAAAACCAGATAATTGCTAATCACAAGAAAACCAGGAAATGAAATAAAATTATTTTTTATGCTTTCCTAGAAATTATTATTACCTAACTATTAGAGTAATAATCACTTGAAAATACACTAGGGGTACGGATATCTATGTTTTTTCCGTCAAGTAAATATCATGTTAATTTTGTTTTCCCTCTATGTAATACTAGGTAGATGACAGAACCAAAAAAACATATAGATTTGTAATCTACATAACTAATGAGGGGCACTAAATAGAAAAATCATTTTTTTTTCAATTTAGGCCTTTCTTTTAAATGTATTTCTCCATCATTAATTCATAGCATTTTTCTAATTCTGCCAAACTGCATAGTTACAAAAGGAGTTAAGGAGGCTTCGTAAGATTATATAACCTTACCAGCTTCGGACAACGCGAGCTTTGAGCTAAGCATAAGAATAACCGCAGTATTCTTCAATTGTTAAAAAAAACTGTATCGAAAAATGCCATGTTATCATGTTTTCTTGGCTAAACTAGACGATGGAACCAAAAATCAAATATAGTACAACCTAGGATCTCTAATTCACGTAACTTTGATAAATGGCACGGATCCCAGAGTCCGTGGAGCAGTATTGTCAAATAAAAAAAAAAAAAAAAAAAAAAAAACAACTGATCCAGTGCATGAAACAGTTTTTTTTTTCATTGCTTACCTACTTAATACCTAGATACTTTAAATTCTAGGTATACATCTGGCTGTGGCTTGATTCAATTTTCTTAGATCGATAAGTAAAAAAACATATTCCGTCGACGGCACCCGTTTATCGAAGCATCCGCATCATTTTAAATTTTTAAGTATACTTGCGTTCCAAGAAATACTTTAGCCGCAAAAATCTGATAGCCTGAAGAAATCCATTAATATCCAAGCGTAGCCAAGTGGAAATATTTCACAAATATTGAATTGGGAACTTCCTATTGGCGTTCTCATCAATCCGGATCGAACCAGTTCGGTTCGGTTTCGAGGTTTCAAAAAGACGTATTTCAAGATATCTGGGATTCTCTGAGGCTGAAATATGTCTTGCTTTCACGAGATTGGCTGCTGTTTATATGTGGGTGCAAATATTTTTGATATAGATTTTTGACCGAGTGAAGCGAAGGTCTCAGAGTTTACTGAGACAAATCGGCAATTGTATGTATGTTTGTATGTTTGTGTGTATATTTGTCCGATGATAACTTGCGAACCATTGATCCGATCTTCATGAACAATTTTTACGTTCAAATATGAGCTGAATCGGTCCAGGGGTTGTGAAGATATAGGGGTCGCGAGGTCTCAGTTCACCGCGAACTACTAGTTCATAGAGAGGGTGGTGAAAGGAAAAGTTGGGAGGCTGAGTTAAAAGTGTAAAACTTTAGATACAAATAAGAATGAAAGAACGTTTCTTACACTTACTTGTAACAGCCAGTAGCATCTTCGGTGGAAAGTGGGCAGGATGGCAGAATGAACGTAGCACCCGTAGATACACTGTAATAAAAGAAAAAAAAAATTTTACATGACTTTTTTATGACTGACAAGTCGTGCCAGTCTCTAAAAAATCACGCTTGTCCATAACATAATAGCCCAGTGCCTCTCAGAGTTTTGGTCATCAATAGTACGTATAGTATAGTTAGATATTGGATCTCTATATGTCCAGTAATTTCACTGGAAATATTAGAATAGAATACCATTTATTAATAGGTCTAAGTACAACAACTTATAATAATTAATTATTAAGAGTTGGGCATCACACCGTATCTCGTTTTTTTTTTACATTGTAGTAATTATAAAATAAAATTCAGCTGTATAGTATATGCCCTGAAATACGGAGCATAGTAATGCAGACTACTGCTTCGAAATTGATTAACTGGCAAAAATATAATGCTTCCTCAGGCGACCTTTGCAAGAAAGTTCCACTACTGCAATAATTATTTGTTAAGCGAGGCTGGGAAGTTCTTTTTTGGCGAGAGTACCTGAGCAAACTAAGGATTCTAAGATTAGAATCCTGATATAGAATCCTGAGCGTAGCCAGGGTTTCAAAAATACGAGTCGCAGAAAATCTTTGCTGCCGAGCGAAACACTTTTCACCTCACTACATCGAGGTGCAAGAAAAACAGCTTAAATAATATATTATCTTCGTCGCTGCTGGACTCGCTCATATTCTATGATTTCTTACGATTTTAGCAAAAAACAAATCAAAATGATGAAAAGTAAATAGAATAAAGAGGATTTCTTTTTTACAAAAAAGTGGAAAACTTAGTTCGACAACAAAGTTGCCCGATCAATTTAACATCGACGTTCAATAACTGAATTGATAGCAAAAATAACCCTGATATTATATTAGTTTCATTGTCCGCCACTCATATATCTACCATTGCACAAAAGGTATCAATAAGCAACCGCTCACTATAACGCTAAATTCAATTCAAGAAATCGAGACACAAAACCAAAATGTCCACATAAAATCGAATTGGTATCCCACTTCTGCACAAATTTTACAACCACCAGTCCAGTCCCTGTGCAATTATGACAGAAGGCTATCTCTAGAAGGAAAGGCTATCGTAAAACAAGACTAACCAAGCCGCGCCTGGAATTGGCACCTGACTTAACTTCGTTTACTGGAAAAGCCTCCTGCATGTGCTGTGACGTGGGTCAAGTTGGGAGCGGGGAGCGATTTCTGTCGAATTAAGGCGGCGGAAACCGGTAGCGGCCCACTACAGGAAGCGCGGCGTGTTACGAAACCGCTACGCAAGTTTCAAATTCTGGCGTAAATTTGAATTTAATACATTTCAGGATATCAGGATAGGATTTCAGCTACAAACTAACATTTAGTAGGTGCTCTGCAGTACTTAAAGAGAAATATTGCCATATAAAAATGATATGCAAGTTTAGAAATTTCATTATCAAGAATTCGTTTTATAGTTTATTTTCGCCTGTTTTCTGGATTGTATATGATCGATTAAAATACATCCTGTCGTGTGACCAATTAGTATATACCTAAGGCAATATCTTTAGGTGTACCGTATATTTTTTGTAAGCCCGTTATTTGATAGTAAATACCATAACATATTTGATTTAACTAACCAGAGCTAACCATTTTTCTCCACTTCCCTACGCTTCTAAACATTATTTTTGAATATGTTTTCTTCCTCATGAAGCAAATTACTTCTGTGTCACTAAATTCCATCTAGAAAAGCAATAAAAGACAAGAACGGATAATAAAACTGATGAAAACAATAATTGTAGTTCCTCGTATCATTGGAAATATTATATAATAATACTAGCAAACTTTTCTGCATGTTAAATACCTAGCCAAGATATTGACAAAGAGAAGTTACAACTTAATTAAAACCATTATATTATTTCAAAATCATAAAACTGTTGGGCCGCCTGACAGTTACAGTTACACTACTACACAAACCAGTCCTCTTCATTGACACGCAGAGCCCGAAACTGGTAAGATTATAAAACCTTCTAAACTTTAAAAAACCTACACATGTCATTGAATTGAACTCCATATAAAAACAGAGGATTTTTTTGAAACGGAAGTATTGGCCGCCATCCGCTTCCGCTCTCGCTACCTCCTCTATTCGCACCACAAAGTACTCAATGGTCACAGTTGTGCAAAATGTATTATTCAACGTGCCCGTACGTGGCTGCGATCCATCGCTGGAGCCAGCAGCTCGGGCGAGCCGGCTGGCTAGTCACTACCTACTTGCTAGCTTCTAGCGACTTGGGTAACGAAGCGGTAATAGACCTTACACTTGTGAAATACAAGCTGTTTATTTTGTTGGTAAATATTGGAGGTACGTGGATTGGGAAATTTTAGCGTCTTGCAATAACAATCTATAATTCTAAAGGCTTATCTAGAGAATATAGTTCTAGTATGTACTTGATTTTAGGGTTCCATAATGAAAGGTTAAAATATAGCATAATTGCTGTTACTCTGCTGTCTGTCTGTCGGTATGTCATGGGCTTCTAGCTCGTTGAATTAATTATGATTTTGTATTCTACGGATGTTGACCCAAAAACGATTATAAATTGAAAATTTAGTTAAATTTTATTCTTATATGTACAAAAAAAAACGAAGAAAATATATTTCTTAACCTAACGTGAGTTGTAATACTTTAGAAGTTATATATATTTAGACTTCTTGAAATATCATTTATAAACAACGTTTGTAATTTTTTTTCTACGTTTTTATAAACATAATATAGCATGTACTCAGCTTTATTATGTTTATAAAAAAATAGAAAAAAAAATACAAACGATGCTTATAAATGATATTTCAAGACGCTCCAAGATTTACAACATAAAATTACGACATTGTTCTGGACACTGTATTTCTCAAATGGTTCAGGTCGACATTAAGAACGGATTTTTCAAAATTCCATCTCCACAGGTATAAAATGGATTCCAATAGTTTCTAAGAAAACGTATTTTTTTTATGCTACGCTAATGAAACTCGGCTTATGTACTACCTTCGCATAAAAAATAAATCAAGGCAAGATTTTTCGAAAATTTTATTAACCAATAAAGAAGTGAAATAGGATTCTGAAATTACCGTAGCCAACGCGTGTAAAGCAATACGGGTAAGCTAGTATTTAGATAAAGATGTTCATTTTGCCACAATATAGGTACTAAATAAAATGTTATTATCGTAATCACAATAATATTACAAATGCGAAAGTTAATGTTTAAGTATTTATTGTTTCCATTCTCTCTCTCTAACAGGTCTATGGATTTTTATGAAATTTGTAGTGGAGGTAGCCACGACTAGTGATTTAATTAAATTAAATAATATAATATTTAATTAATCCAATTATTATTTTATTTTATTTGACTTCTTAGTGATGTTTAAAGAAAATGTTTGTAATCAAGCATATACAGACAAATTTACTTTTAAAAATTCACACTTAATAATTTTATATTAATGAAATGATGGGTGTAGCGCGAAAGTTTGTATGTAAGTTGCTGAATCTGCTGAACTGATTTAGGTAAAATTTGGCAAAGTGATAGCTAAATACTTTTCATCCCGTAAAAATAAACAGTTTCTTCTAGGATAGTGTTTATTTATCATGAAATTACCTGTGTCCTACTTTTTTTACAATTATTTTCCATCCTGAGGTTGCTTTGCAAGTGATCGCTCTTATCGAAAAATGTTACCAGTTGTTACGCTAGTTATTTTTCCATCTTTTATTATTTTTTTGATGTGAACAATATAGAGTGTATTTATTTATATATCAAAGCCACACTATACTAGGCTACTGTTCAAGAAACGCTCCTAAAATGTAATTATCAAGTTATCTTCACCATCCTAAGGTTGCCTGGAAGAAATCGCTTTCAGCGATAAGGCCGCCAGTTGTTATACTAGTTTAAGGCTTTTTCCAAACTATATACAATTTGAAGTGAACAGTAAAGAGTTTATCTGTCTATCAAAAAGAGTTCCAAGTAACACTACCTATCTCTCCATCTAACCTTTGCCTACCCTCAATCTACTCAATCAAATATCCGGTAAGCAAAATGGACACTCAAATCTAAATCGGGTAGCCATATTGCCGAATCGTATTTTTGCGGACCATTCCAGGCAATAACCGGTAGCGGGTTTTTGGAGGGGATATCCGGACCGGTGTGGAGGACAAGTCACAAGCTGTCTCTAACAATGGATGTTTTACTCTGCCAATGGTTGCGGCTTCCGCTAGCAGTTATAGTATTCTGTGACCGCGGCCCAATAGGGCTGTTGCTTACCTTCCCGAGGATAAAGTAACAGCTTTCCGAAGTACAGAGTCGCGCGTGTACCGTACAATCTAGAAGTTTTTTTTTCTCTTCTGTGGTACAATACTATGTATGCAGGGTTATCGGTAGCTAGCAAACAACCTCTTGTAAGCGGCTTCCCTACATCATAATATCTAACATTTTTTGTCCTATGACTTTTACAAAAAACTTAACATACAAACTTAAAAAATATTTTTTAATTTTGTATGTTTTTTTAACCTTTTATGTTTTTCATGGATAAGTCAGCTCCTAAGCTTCACCCAGGCGTTCGTCCTCATTTGAAACCACGTAAAGTTTTTTTTCATTTGGAGCCCTAATTTAAACGTTTTTGTTTTTATTTTGGAAGAAAAAAAAAAAGAATTATGAAAAGCCATGGAACAAAATTTGTTAGGTATGACATAGGGAAGCTGCCTTCGAGATATTGTTGGCTAGGTGTTTTAAAAACGCTTATGTTGTAAAAATTATGATAATAAATTTACAAGTCTGTTTCCTATTTTCATCATAATAGAGATCCGTAGCCGTTAGAAATAAATAATCCTTATCATAATAGCCTAATAAACTCATTTCTCCAAGCCCTGAATGATTCTAGCTCCCCTCGTTTGCCTAGTTGGCTTTTTACAACATAGTGTATTATAATATTCAATATTCTTCTAGTATATAAGGATACGATGGGGCTACCAAAAAAATTGCAAAAAAGTTTTAGGCTGTGCTTCAGCAACATTTTATTTGATAGAAATGGATCTAATTGCCTGGATGGATTTGCCCTGGTTTTGTTTTATTCGCTCAAACCACAAAATGGCTTTTGGAAATTCTGTGGCCATAAGCATCTCTCAAGCAACAGCAAGAGCATAGTCATTAAAATTTTAAGATCACGACTTTCGCAAGCGCTGGCGTTTAGTACAGTTGGTAATTGAACCAATCGCTGTCGCTCCCTACTTACACCAAGTCGTAATATCCGTACGAAGAACAGCCTCGTGAGTGAATTAGACTTTTACGACTCTGGAACCGTGAGAGTAACCGAGCAGGAGCCGAGCAGTAATGACGTGGAGTCGGTGCTAGAATTATGGCGCTCCGCGCGATGAATTTATTACTTTTGGTTTTTTTATTGTGAAAAATAATAATTTTAACAAAAAAAAACGACTTCAACAAAATACTCTGGAAAAAATGCACTATTGAGATGTTCTTGTCACCAATTGTGAAATACTAAACTTATTATTGTTGAGTTCCGGTAGCCATCGGTCGTCTTCTTCATCAGTTCCACTTCACCAAATGCTACTTTCTGAATGCAAATGCTTGACTTGTTGATGAAAATTACAAAATCGCTGTATGTATGCCTATATTTGAGAGGATCCCTCAATTACCCATGGATCCCATTATATCAGAACAGGATTTTGATAAAAGACTAATCTGGAAGTGTATCCATTCAAATAAAACCATATTTTTTTTCAAATCGGCTTAAAAATGACGGAGTAGCACAAATATAAACCAACCAAAAACTAGCATAAGGTTGGCAACTCATCTATTAAGGTACAACGTTTAGCACAGCGAGCGAAATTCAAAATTTCTTGCGTTTTTTGTCAATTACAGCTTATTCAAGTTCATGAAAACTAGTTTTACGATAATAAATAAATAGATTGATTCAACACTAATCAAAAATTCAAGTTGAAAGCTAGTATAGCTATCTAGGTGATAATTTTACCCGAAATTTCTTAAAACAACTTATTTACTGGCGCAAAATTGGTCTCTACAATTCACGATGAGTAATTAAGCTGTAATTGACAAAAAACGCAAGAAAATTTGAATTTGGCGCAATGAGCGAAACGTTGCACGTTGCGCTTTTTGGTAGAATTTTGTTAATAAAACCCATTTCAAAAATCCTTCAAACAAATTAAATGGCAAGCAAACCAATCAAAAACACTTAGCATTTGCGGAGGCGCTCCAACATTTGTTTTGGTCGCAATAATAGTTAACTCTGGCGCGGGGCCAACCCACCTCGCAGTTACGCAAGGTTGCGAGTAAGCGTTACTTACGACGTGCGATCCGACTCCAATAGAATAAAACACTGAATTTGGACTATAATAGTCAAAAACCATATAATAGTCAAAAATTTAATGAAAAATATTTAATAAATATTTCCTATTAGATAAATATAAACAAAGTTTAGAGGGTGCATGCCACAGATCACACTCTAGATTCTTCATTCAGGACGCTTGAAGCGCACCACGCATCAGTCTAAATACACTTATAAAAAAATACTCTGATTGGTTGATTGTTGGGCACGAGTAGGCGTAACCTTGAATTAGCCAACGAGAACGCTTGGTCGCACTCCCCGTAACCCCGCGCCGCGCCCCGCGCCTTCCTCAAACTTTGGTGACTTTTTTAGGAACAACAAATCTCGTAATGCGGGATCTGTGGTGCATGCCCAGACAATCCTCAATGTAATAAGTAAGTAGCATAATGACAGTTAAATGTTGTCAATCTAAAGAAATTTAAAAGATTGCCTAGTACAAAATCTTTCTTTAATTATAAGATTAAACTAAGCATTAATGTAGTTATATTTTTTTTTTGTAATATTTAAGTAATAAGCAGTTAAAGTTTTCTTTATTTAATCAAAAAGTACTAAGTATATATTATAATCTAAACTTAAATGTACAAACTAAAACTATAAACAAAATAATAATAAGCTGTTAATTATTTTTATTTTTTTAATATGCTGTGCCGATAATGCCAAATATCTCACGGCTGCTTAGCAAAGCTATTAAAATTTACTCCACACATCTCTCTGTCCATCTCTTTTTTAAGGCAGGTAAAGTACAAAATGCATTGAACTGACTTCTATGGCTGGTCTTTAATATCTAATCCCCTTATTGAGAAACGCGGATAAACCTCGGAGTAGTCGCTTAGTCTTCTGTCTTTTTCTATCGAGTTCTAATTTCGAAAGAGCAAAAAGGACTAAGGACTAAACACGTGGTAACTAATCCGACGGCACTCCATGTTACAGGGGTCAGAGTTGAAAGTTGTTTGAAAGATATTGTGGTTATGTCTAAAACAGTTTACTATTTATATGACACGCTAGATCCGACGCTTGATCAAAATTCTGGCGTGTAATGCCGTAAGAACGCTGGCAACGCTGACGACTGGTTGTGGGCTTGAACATTTGGATCGTCTATAGACCTTCAATTGTATATTTTTATGCGACCAAGCGATATGTGACATGGAAGATTGGTGAAAGAGGGAGGATGATGCTCTGCAATGGGCAGTATAAACTGGCTGTAATGATTATAAGGAGTTTTGACGGGAACATGAAGAAGTCATGTCGCGTCATTGTATTACTTTCCAAAACTTGTGTTGTTTCGAGTGTACATGTGCAAAAATTGTGGCTTTATAACCACTAAGTGTTCGTGAACGTGCACGAGTGTTAGTGAATAGTATAATGTTGGGAAACGTTGTTTCCAAAACTCCATACAGACCTCTAGTAAAGTCTCCACAACTTTATTAGGGCATGACGTGAACTTGACCGTGACTTACTTTGTTGACCGAGCGAAGCGAAGGTCTCAGAGTTTACTGGGACGAATCGGCTTTTGTATGTATGTTTGTGTGTATATTTGTCCGACGATAACTTGCGAACCGTTGATCCGATCTTCTTGAAATTTTGTAGGCAAGTAGTTCATTTTAATACAATTTTTAAGTTCGAATATGAGCTGAATCGGTCCAGGAAGATATAGGAGTCGTGAGGTCTCAGTTCGCCGCGAACTACTAGTTTAACTTAGACTATGACTGAGACTTATTTTAATTATGATTTATTTGACTTTACTCGAAATACTACAATACTTGACATTGGCTTGACAACGTGTGGAGCCAAAACATAAGAGAAAAAATAATGATTAGTACAGGATGGAAATAAATCATAGCTTCACGTATCGAAACTTTATCAACATCGTGTCGCAATGTTTCACCACTCAAGTTTCTTGTAGAATTATTTCCCCGGTCACGTAGAATCTGGTTAAGAATTTGATCATGCCTATTAGGTTTAATAGGCTGTAGTAAGCTGAATCGACGGGGTGGACAACGGAGGTAAGGTTACTGCATCAGCTGGTAAGATTTACTGGTAAATACGCTTTTCACATCATTAGTCTAAATTGTTCATTTAGATTAGACGCTTTCATAATTGTTTAACCTTAATCTTACTCTATTTTCATAAAATACGTGTTATTGACAGAATGCACCAAAAAAAAAAAAAACTGTTTCATAGAAAAATTACATTCACCCTTGACGAAATGAATGAAGCAGCTATTTTTATGTTTTTCGTTATATCTGATTTGGTTGCATAGCATAATGTTTAACGATTAAGTAGGTTTCTGTTAAGTTAATTCTTTTGATGCTCTGTTTGATTTTTAAATAGTTAGAATTGTTATTAATGTACTGGCAATTATTTTTAAAAGAACGAAGCGAGGGTAGCACGAAAGGAAGAGAGTATGATTGGGGCTATGAGAAACGTCTTGAAAGTCTTCGATCTTTTTTTTTTTTTTCTCTTTCCTTCTAAGAGGATTTTGGCGTCGCACGTCTTATGCATTTGCCAGTCTCAAGTATACATATATATTCTCAAGTTTTATTAAATATTATCAAACAAGTCATAGTCACGGTCGAAGTCGAGCAAAGCAAGTCAAAGGTCAAGTCCAAGTCATGCCCCAGTAAAGTGGTGAAAACTTTACTAGAGCCTTCTAAGGAGTTTTGGAAACAACACGAAAATTCACATTTCGCGACATTATCCCATTCACCAACACTCGTGCATATACATGAACACTTAACGGGTAGAAATTCACCGTTTTTACACATTAACACTGGAAATAACATAAGTTTTGGAAAATAATAAAATGTCGCGACATGAATTCTTCACGTTCCCGCCAAAACCCCGTCTTCGATCTTCGATCTTAATTTTTCTATTCCGTCATCGCCTGGACCAACTGAACTTAACATGGCGCGTAACAAGCTAGTTATGCCATTAGATAATAAGGGCCCTTAAGTTTAGAGCATGTTATGACATCACGCGTTATTGGCAAGTTATCTTATGTGCGATAGAGAATAAGGGCCCAGTACGGCCCAGTAGCTTTTTATTGAAATTCAAACCTTAACTTCATATCGTATAAGGTTTATTTTACGAGGTAATCAAAAATGGGGATTCCCTGGTGCTCCTAGCGTTAATAATTTTCACTTTCTAGGGAAAATTTGCTTCTTTTTCTTAGCCTGGATATATATCCGATATTTATCGGAAATATATAAAAAAATCGGATTTTTGATATTTATTATAAAAAAAAAATCGAACCCTGATTAACACATAGGCTACTTTTATCCCGGAAAAATATTCTGTTTCTGTAGAATAGCGGGTGAAACCGCGGGGCGCAGCTAGATGTGAATATAAATCAAGACATAATATCGTTCGTTTTACGACTCGAGCAGGCGGACTTCCGAGTGAGCGGCTCCACCAATCGTTATTTGCCTCCAACTCAGTTAAACAAGGGCCAATTATTGATGATATGACTAGCCTTATGGCTCAGTGGGTGGATTTCCGCCTTCTGAGCTGTGGGTTGTGGGTTCGATTCCCACCCAGGACAAACATTTTTGTGTGATGAACATGGATGTTTGTGCTTTGTCTGGGTGTTTTTATGTATTCTGTGTATGTATTTACAAAAAAAAAAAAGTATTTATGTATTCTATCAGTTATCTGGTTCCCATAATACAAGCTTGCTTAGTTTGGGGCTAGATGGCGCTGTGTGTAAATAACGTCCACCAATATTTATTTATTATTTATTATTATTTTTATAGTTAATTTTAATATTTAATTAATAAATATATAATTTTTTATTTTTATTTTTTTTATGTAGATTGACAAGCAGGCCTCCTGGTGGTAAGTTGCAAATGGTTTCACTTCTCACTAATCCATCCATTTCTCTTTTTGTTTGTCACCTTTCTATAGGAACAAAGCAGGAATTCGGAAAATCCCGAATAAAACAACGGGACATTGTAATGCGCAGTCACATTTTAATTTTACCAAAATTAACCGACCATTGCTAACTGGAACTGGAACTGTACTTATGAAATAACTAATAAAAAACTCGGAAAAGTCAAAATCAAAATTTTTAAAAATCAAAATTTTTATGTACAAAAGTTTCTAATCGTTAATCGTTAAAACCTACTAAAAAAAACAAGGGGTTTTTTTTGTGATCAAATTAATATCTTCAGCTTTTTTAGTATGATGTGTCCTAGCAAAAATTCCTTGAAATGTACTGCTTCTGCTATAATATTTAAAGATCAATTTTACTATGAAAACTGACGTGGTTCTGATACATTTTGTTTTAATATAACTATAGTCGGAATAACCGACTCAATTTAACGTGAGTATTCCCGTTTTATTAAAACAAAAAGATCAATTTTGTTCAACAACAAATCCGAAAAGTTAAATTAAATTTGAAATTTCTTCCTGAAGGGTAGAATTTACTATAATTAAAATTAGACCTCAGTAAACTAGTGTAGATAAATCGAAACTATATTAAATCAATATAGTAGAATAATGATCAGACCAGTGATCTTAAAAACCAAAACGTGGACGTTAATCAACACAGAACTATTTTACATACAAAGCTTTGTGCGATGCGACTTACGTACAGAAGCAGTCAGTAAAACAACTTTAAACCATTACTGGTTAGGTACGAATCATCACCATCATCAGCCAGGAGACGTCCACTTCTGCGCAAATGGCTTAAACGTATAGAGGCCTACTTATAAAAGTTGCCTGAAGCACAGCAATGATTAAAATTCTCTGTCAACTTCTGGGTGACGTTAAATGTCATGAGCGAAAACGAGACGGATCATTCCAAACATTGATTAAAATTAAACGTCATTTATAAGGCCCATAGTGTTTGGAATTTCCAGCTCAAGAATTTCATTTGTTTGTTTCCTTTTTCTCAAAAGGTTAAACCTACAGCCGACATGGAAACCCAATTGGTCGTACAGTCGGAGATTTTTTAAATCTATCATAAACATTTGAAAACTAATATACCTACTTACGAAATGAACTAGTCAATATGCCAATAAAAATAACAATTCAACGTAGATGTTTCCTAATGCTAATATAATTAAAAGACATAAAAGGATACATTTGTAAAAAAGTTTCGTGAAATAGTTTTTCTTCGATGGAAACGAGTTCAAAGAACTTCGTTCCCAAACAATTTAGGTAGCTATTTTTATCCACTAGAAACACTGGGCTTGAAGAATGCATTATCCACCGGCGACCGGCGGTGCCGAGGTGCGGCCACACAGGCCTACTACCACATTTTTTTTTATGTTATTAAATTAATTAACTTACCCTACTTTATAGAATCACGCATATAATCTGCATTTTAAAATAAAGATTACACATATAGAAACAAAAGTGATAACATTCAAAAATATGTAACATTATAAAGGAATCGACGTAGAGACGTCGAGAAGGTCCTATTTTTTTTTTTTTTTTACATTGGACTAGGCATTCGTTTGACCATAATCTCACCTGATGGTAAGCAACGATATGGCCGAAGATGTAGCACGCTTGCCTAGGAAGTACCTATTCACTCTTTTCTTGGACAGCCCCGGATTCTATTTGTTCGGAAAGAAAGACGCAGGTAAAGAGCCAACAATCTTATCTTGCCAAAATCTAGGACTGGTTATGGCCAAAAAATCATTCTATTTAACGGAGTACAATATTATAACAAACTCCCAAAAAATATTAAGGAAGCAAAATCTGCACAAATATTTAAGAAAACGCTAAAAGCATATGTTTTTGACAAGTATTCATAGCATCTCATATGTTTATTAATTTATATTGCACATACTAATATTGTTTTTTCTTATTATAAAGTTATCTATCTACCCCAATGATATTTTACTAGAGATACGATTTTAGCGCACTTAAAATTACCCCGCGAATCTGTCCTTTCAGACAGATTTCATTATAGCTATCTTTTTTTACTCTCTAACTTTTTCGCCCTCTTTGGCGGCTGTAAATATACTGCAGCGGAGCCGAATTCAGAACGCCATTTTGAAGATAAAAACCTATCTTTAGTAAAAAAGGACCCTAGAATATAACTTATCTACCCACTTAAAATTATTTTAACTGTAAAAATCCCACTGGCCACAACTGTTAACTTTAGTTAATATAAAGATATCGCGTAAGTGAAACGAAATGTTTCTTGTGATATTCATAAAGATCTTTGAACCTAAAGAGTTCCACACCTCTGCTGTCCATACTAAGAAGGTGGATTGGAGTGGATGGAGTGGAGTGGATTGGTCCTGCTATGAGACCTTAGCTTACTGTTTTGAAATATACTGTGTCCCTGTTCAAGTGCATTTCGATGCATGGTCGGTTCGTTTTATAAAGTTCGGTATTCACGAGCGACCGCCCGTGGGACCAAATATACCCTGGCCATGGTTAATGAGCGAACAAGTTTTAAGTGTACAACCGCTTTGATTTCGATCGAAAATAAAAAAAAAAAACTGTTAAAAGGATTAGAATTTTTGACAGGGAACAATCGAATGAATATTCGATGCGTTTCTAAATTTGTATAGGTATAGTCAATTCATGAGATACACACAGATTACGCATTACGGGATCCTTGCTCCGACATAAAGTCACCAAAGTTAGAAGAAAGCGGGGACTGTTATCAAGCGTTCTCAGTGGCTATCTCAAGGTTATGCCTACTCCCGTCTTGTAATAACCCAATGAGAGTACATTTATATAGGTGCATTTAAACCGATGCGTGATGTGCATCGATCGTCCTGACTGCGAAATCTATGTGTGATCTGTGGTGATAAAGAACTTCAAATTTTTGACAGACTAACCGCGCGAAGTGAAGGTTTCGGAGTCTACGAAAACAAGTAGGCATTTGTATGTGTTTGTGTTCATATTTGTCCGACGATAACTTACAAACCGGTGATCCGATCTTCGAGAATTTTCTAGGCAAGTAGTAGGTACTAATAGGCTTAATTCAACTCAATTCAAATCATTTAATTCAGACTACAAAGGTCCATATTCACATAAAAAGAAATTCAATTACAATTAGAACACAAAATTAAATTATTAAATTAAATTATATTATATTATATATATATTGTCCTACATGTCAATAGTAACACACAACAGAAAACAATTTTTGTCAAACAGCAAATACAAAATTAAATTAAAATAAAATAACGTCAAATTAAATTAAATAAAAATTAAGTTATGATTTTGAAATGTAAAATTAAGTAATGTCAACTATGTCAAATCTTTCAATTAATTATTACTACTAACATGTAACCTAACCGCATGATTAAGTACAGGACAGTCAAATCGGCCTGCTATAACGCGCAGGATGCCGTTGGTAGCACCATGAACACGGCTGAGCATCGAGGCGGCTCGTTTTCGCATTATGGCGTGAAAGCCGTCTACCCGAGCGTCAGCAAACATACCAGATGCACTGCAGCGCCAAGGCAGTCTCAGCAGCACCCTGAACGCGTTGTTATATTGCACGCGTAGGGCGTTCATTGTTGTTTGCGTATAGTTTACCCACAAACTGCACGTATAGAAAGACTGGCAGTAAGCCTTAAAAAGAGATACTTTTACTGCTGCAGTGCAACGCGCAAACCTGCGGGCCAACATATTGCTTAAAGAATGCTTTGTTGCGGCAGCGCCGAGGTAACTTATCCGAGGCCTCTTATCGGCATACTTTATATATTTTTATATAAAAATATGAGAAATACGAGCGAAATCGATTCAGGGGCTGTGAAGTTATATTCTAAGGTCTCAGTTCAGCGCAAACTACTAGCTTTAAGCTATTTTTTTTTTTGAAAATATTATGTTTATTATGTTTTTACCATTGCCACACGAAAACGGGCATAAGATTCATCGCTAATAGTAAATAAAACGCTCTTTTAGTCACTAGAGAATAAACACATTTTGAATTTGGAACAAGTACGACTTACGAATTATGTACTGAAAAAATCTTGCTGAACAAAACTTCTGGCTGGCTGAATGGAGCTATGCCATTGAGCCATTTTAAATGAAGACTAAAACATCAAATTTTAGTTAGGTTTTTTTCTGTTATCGTGGTGTTATTAAATATTATACTACTGATTATTTTCTCACAGTCAATGGTAAAATGTAGAGTACAACTCGTAATTTTTTTTTAAATTTCGGTTCATGTACCCCTCGCTCTGCTCAGGATTTTACTCTAGAATCCTACGCTGCTCTCGTGATCCATTCATCCATTCTCTTTTATTTTCACTTGTCTATAATATATATCTTTTCTATAATCTACTATTAATATTTGTGTAATAATGGAAATAAAGGGTATTTTATTTATTTTCATTTTTATATAAACAAGAAAATATTCCGCTCTTTCGGCGTAACATAATTCAATATCAATAATAAAAATACACGCTACAAATCGACAAGCATTCGTAATAGAACAAAACTATTACCGCGCCAAAATACTAACATTTCATCAAATTCTATCACTGGAAATGATTTCGTTCGAAAATAGAGAGTATTTTTCGAGCGATTGTTGAATTAAACACGATTCATGATGTGCAACGAACCGTGTTACGAACGGAATTACGAAATGTTTTATTTTCTCATGTTTCTCGAATTTTTTCGTTTTCATGTCCGAACGGCTAATGCGAGAAACTTGTATTTTAACGCTTATTTAAGCACATTTTAAACAGATTGTAGGATCTGTTGAAAAGCAGTTGATAATTTGGAATAGAAAATAATATTATTAAAGGAAAAAGAAAATACCCTACAGCAAAATTTTGTTCACGTCACTTCGGATATGACGCATCAAAATCGGTCAAGCTATTTAGGCTAAAGGAACACACAAACATTAATACTTACATGCACTCCAAAAACATTACCATCCTTCTTCGGAAGACGGGCAAAAATATTAAATTTGACTTAGCACAAATAGCACATCATATCATCCGTTATCATACATCATCACGATATACAATCATCATAATCTATCAATCATAAACTATCATAATTTACATCATATCTAATATATCAGATTGACGAGCGCAGCGCATTTCTACACTTGATTTTGAACTGTTGAGTGTTGAGTGTTGACATTCAAAATTCTTGGTGGTCTTAACTCTTAACTAATGTTATAAATGCCAAACTGTCTGTCTGTCTATCTGTCTCTCTGTCTGGGTGTTTGTCACGTTTTCACGGCTAAACGGATGAACGGATCAACCTGAATTTTTGCATTTATATATAGCTCAAGGGTCGGAGACGGACATAGGCTACTTTTTCCTTTTGTAGATCCACGCGAACGAAGTCGCGGGTAACAGCTAGTATAATATATTCAACTTGTACACTAAATCGTATTTGTATAATAAATATAGTATAGTATTTATAGACCGAGCGAAGCTCAGAGTTTACTGGGACAAATCGGCATTTGTAAGTATGTATGTTTGTATGTATATTTGTCCGATGATAACTTGCGGTCCGTTGATCCGATCTTTATGAAATTTTGTAGGCAAGTAGTTTATTTCAATACAAATTTTAATTTCGAATATGAGCTGAATCGGTTTAGGGGCTGTGAAGATATAGAGGTCGCGAGGTCTCAGTTCGCCGCGAACTACTAGTATATAATATATTTAACTTGTACACTATATTTGTACTTGCATCCTAATATAATTTTTTATATTTGTGTTATGCTGTTTATGGCGTCGCTAATAGTATATTTACTTATACCTAAAGCCCGAATTAAATTAATTGAAATTTAAATTGAAACTATTTTTTTTTGTTTAATCGTGATGCATCAGGCGAGCAGCTTGATGGCATAAAAAGATACTTAAGGTACTAAGGCTGTCGCGGAGTGGTGATGGTGAAGAGTTAACGCTGTCCACGTTTCTCGACTTATTACTTCCTCCTCCATCATCATTAATAGCTGGCGAACCCGGAGTTCTAATTCACGATTACTTATTGGAGCGGGTGTATCGCGACGCGCGGAGTGTTTTGTTGCGAGCCCGCTTGGAGGCCTGCCAGCTGTGGTGTAAGCGACGAGAGGTGCGAGACGTAAGACAAGGCGCGACCTTGTCCAGTGAAAGAATTATGTATCTGTGGTTTTCATATATTTTATTTTTGTTTATTTTCTTTTTTATTGATTCAATTGTAAACTGTGTTACAACTTCATTTATTATATAACTAACAACAAACCACCGTTGGTTTTCCTGGTAGCTGCTTAATACATAGGTGGGTACACTTACTTAAAAATACATTATGCATTACGTATATAGATTTTCACGACAAACGATAAAGATTATGTATAAAGATGTTCACGAAAGATAAGATAAGTTTATAGTGTGGTGCAAATAACAAAGTTTGTTTTGTTGGTGTAAATTATGATTCTTACAAATAAACTCGAAGAATATAAAAATATACCCTGCATATCGATTTAATTTTTATTTTAGCCGAATTGTCTAGTTACAGACATTTAGTTTTCGAAAAAAAATATTTTACTAGCTGCACCCCTCAGTTCCACCCGCGTGTAGAATCCCTAACATTTTCCCCATATAAAATGTAGCCTATGTCACTCCCCGACCCTAAATCTGTATCTAAGCAAAAATTCAGGTCGATCCGTTCAGCCGTTTAGCAGAGATAACGCGACGCGCCCAGCAGAGACACAGAGAGACACATAGAGAGACAAAGTTACTTTCGCTTTCATAATATTAATTAGAAGTCTACAAAGTAGAATATTGAAAATGAAAGAATATAAACAATTTCGTATTATATGTATATTATCTATGTGTATATTAAGCATTAACCTCGATCAACGTCTTTTCAGTTGGTTTTTCTGTGTACACAAGTTTTGAATTACAATCTAGAACTGTTCTTATCTAGACATCTTGCTTTGTATAGATTGTAGTTTGAGTTGTGTGTAATAAAAATAAATAAAAATCCTTTGCCCCAACATAAATCGCTCCCACCTTCTCCTTGCACCGCGGTAAAGTTAAGGCACGCGACACTGTCACATGTTTATGCACAAAAAGCCCTCCGGCGATGTTAACTGTACCTGCTTTAGTTTAGTCTAGTTTAGTTTAGTCTTCATTTAAGTTTAGGCTGGAGATTATATTATTACGTCGCGGTAGATAAGTCGCGGTGAGTTAGCTGCCGGTGTTTATTTTGTACACCTTTCATTGTTACTTACCTTGCGAAGGTTAAATTGAGCGATTTAGATTTCTGTCTTGGCTAATGTTTAACCATCATCATCATCAGCTAGAAGACGTCCACTGCTGAACACAGGCCTCCCCCTTAGAGCGCCACACCGACCGACAACGTGCCACTTGCATCCACCGGTAGCCCGCGACTTTCACAATGTCGTCGGTCCACATAGTGGGAGGCCTGCCTACGCAGCGTCTTCCGGTTCGTGGTCGCCACTCAAGAACCTTTCTTCCCCACCGGTTATCGGTCCCTCGAGTGATGTGGCCTGCCCATTGCCACTTCAGCTTGCACACTCTGAAAGCTATATCGGTGACTTTGATTTTTCGACAAATATCCTCGTTCTGGATTTCATCGCGCAAAGAAACTCCGAGCATAGCTCTCTCTATTGCCCGCTGTGTGAATCTAAATTCCAAAAGAGAACTCTGACTCTGAACTTTGTCTCTCTAAGAGACTCTGTTCAAATGTTTTACCAAATATAAAATAGGTATTCATTGAAAGATGTTAATGTAGTATTCATATCAGTAATATTACTTGTACCATATAGAAAAAGTATACCTTATAAAGATTCGTAACTCGAGTGTGATAGGGACGTAAGATGTTGCTAATGCTTTAATCTGCGACATGATCGTCACAATTTTTACTTGACTTGAATTAGAAACCCAAGCAAACTCATTTGTAATGTTACGGAGAAAAAATGCGCCCTATCATAATAATAATTAACAACGTTAAGCTCGTATAGATTTTTTTATCTATGTCTTATTAAGGCAAATGTCAGCTACTAATTAGCTTTTAATGTAATTAGCTTTAAGTTAAAATATTAAACCTGTTATTTAAGCGCTAGCTGTAAGTTATCCTAAGAGAATAAAATAAATAAATAAGCTTTATCTGGCCACCTCGTTCAGCACTATTGTTTTGAGTTAGAATAAAGACAAAAAGGTATGATGTGAGGACGACGCCTGTGAGAGGTTTTTGAGTAATTAAAAATAAACCCTGCATAACAAATGCCCATTAACATATATAAAAAAAAAAAAAAAAATTAAGTTAGCCTTCATTTCACAGTGTATAACCCTGGTCGAATTCCCGCCTTGATTTGTAACTAAGTTTATAAATATTTATTTGATTGAATCAGGCATAATTTTGCGGGAATTAGCCTTCAATAAAAGAAATAGAAATCAAAATCAAAAGCACGACTTCAAAAAAAAAACATTAGAAGCATCATTTATCACATGAAGGTTACCAAACAAAGCAGAAACCTAGAATCTTTCGCAGTTACGCATAAAAGCTGGCAACAAACGTTTTTTCCATTCTATTTCATGATTAATAATTCTTAATTCAAAGCTTCTAGAGCCGTGATTGCCAAGTCTGTCGTCAACAAGTTCTAATAGTCGAAATCTAGACCTATTTGCGTATTTCAAGCTCGCTACCCCAATTTCGCTTTCTTTAATTTCGTTTTCAGTCATCGCTCAATCTGCCCGCGCGTTTTTTTCAAGTGAAATGAAACGTCAATTCACTTGAAGACAATTTCAATTTCTTTCTGTCGGAAATATAGCGGAACCGAATTAACAACCAGATTTTGACCGATCTAGGTCGGTATACACACTCGAAAGTAAAAAAAATATTTACTCATATTCAAATTCAAAATTATTTTATTGCGTACAAATCATTTTAGGTTGTAACACTATTCTCTAAACTGGGTACATTTAATTCAGAGTTTTCGCTGTCTATCTAATGAGGATCGTAGTGTCGAGAAGACGTATCTTAGATTTGCAAGTGGCTAGATATCCCTGGATTGACGCCGTACAATCCGATCTGCGAGCCTCCTAGCCAGCACTGGCAGTAGACAGCATATGGCCGGGACCAACACTCTACTCTGGTGTCAAAGACCAAGACACATTTTGCTCGCTGAGAGAATTAAGTAAGGTACTAAACCGTGTAATTGCTAAAATCTTTGGAATCTATATGGTCAATCCAGACAAATCTCTTGATAGCGCAGCTGCTAATTTCAATTTAAATTATTCTTTAATCGCGAGTGCTACTTTTTGAAATCCAAAACATTATTGGATCAACTCATCACAATGTCCTCAAACGTGAAACAGTAAACGAGTCCAATGGAATCTGTTATTGTTCCCAATTAGTGGTCTCCGAGCCACGCGATTAATTGCTTCGATTCATTTATTTATTCATCAATCCGGCTGTCAAAAACTATGTTAAATAAAGTTATCAGTAAGTGGAATAATTCCCCCTGGTTATACAGTACGGTAACTTTATAAGCAGGACACGGGGACACTTGGCGGACAAGACTTGGCTTGGAGGAGAAGGGAAGAAGGCCGGTGGACCAAAGCAGTCACAGAGGGATGGCCCGGGACAGAAAGCGACCATTGGGCAGGCCTCCAGCTCGCTGGTCGGATCGGACGACATCATCACCGCAGTAAGCAGTGGATGAGAATGGCACAGGATCGGCTAAGAAGGCTACATAAAACTGGTTATTGTGATAAAAGTAACGCACATCCTCTGACATCAGTAGTGGAACAGCTACGCCAGAAACCCAAGACCATGCTTCGTTTTTAAAAGAGCTGAGATACTTTGGGTATACTCACAGAGAAAAGGCAGGTCTTATGGCCCTCACATAGAATTAGAAGGTTAAAAAGCTGCTTCTAACGAAATAACAATGGAACAGCAAGGCCAGCTACACAAGGCCGTGCGTGTATTAGATCAAGGGTGCTTACCTCAGTCCCTTGAACCTTGAGCTTCATGTGGTCCTCCCTGGTAGTCTTTCCGTCCTTCCGCTTCTTCCAGCAATAGCCGTCGCGTCTGTAGCGGACCTTCTTCCGGCTATACAACAGCATCGAGCCGCTTTTTGGCCTGTAACAATACACATTTGGTCAGATCTCATGAAATCTCCAAGATTAAGCTAAATTTATTGGAGAGAAAACACAATCCCAATTCAAAAGCCAAAAAAAATCGTTCATTCGAATTCGAACTTGCAAAGATTCTGGCATACGACCCTGTTGTTTTCCAATGCCGTAAAACTATGTCACCAAAAATAAAATTCACCATCACCATACATCCATGTCGCCACATGTCCATGTTCATGTCGTTACATGGACATACATCCATGTCGCCACATGTCCATGTTCATGTCGTTACATGGACATACATCCATGTCGCCACATGTCCATGTTCATGTCGTTACATGGACATACCATGTCACCATAATCCCTTCAATGGGCGGGCGGCTTTTGGGATCGCAAAACGCTTACCTCTTACGTAAAAGGCAACGTCCTCCGGTGGTTCTTGTCACAGTTTTAGGACATCTTAAAGTACACATAGGCACTTTTATATATACGCTACCAATCTTTACAATATCAATATCAGGTTCACAGAATGACAATAGATTTTTATGACACCATTTAGGTCTTAGTAATGAAACCACTGAAATAAGTGTTTAAGTATGTTATTTTTTCATATATTTTTTGTTGTTGTTTGTTTTTTTTATTGTTGTCTTTTTAATCAAATTTTTATAATTATTTTCCAAAAAATCAAGTTTTATGAATTTTATTCCATATTCCTTAAATTTTTATTATTGTTTTATATGTTAAGTTATTTTTAAGCTTAGAATATGGTCCATGGGTAGGTGAATTTAGGTAACTTCTAATGCCCACCCAATTGGAAGTAAATTATAAATAAATAAATCATTTATACCTCTTTTTACAGTCAGAATTCATTGCTCATTCAAGCACCATTTAAATCCCATTAATAAGCTTAAATACACAGAACAATACGGTTAGACTTTACAATTTCAATTATCACTACATAGCCAGTTGTTATAAACAAAATATTCTGTGCCATTCCAAGCACCCGTGAAACGGTAAGTTCTTAGTGCCTGCGTTGTTAGTGCAGATGACGGGACAAACGTTCATGGGCACTGAGCGTAAAGCATGAAAATACCTACGTATGCACACAAAACACGTGTAGACAACGTTGCTCGAATATCTTCCGATTCAGCTACATTGACTTTTCTGATAAAATATTGTATACACAATTCATAGATCACACTAGATTCAGCATTCAGGACGCTCGAAACGCACCACACATCAGTCTAAATACACTTATAAGAAATTACTCTGATTGGTTGATTTTTGGGCGCAAGTTTGAGATAGCTAAAGAGTACGCTCGGTCGCACTCCCTGCGGCCCGCGCCTTTGGTGACTTTTTTTAGGAACAACGAATCTATGTAATGCGGTATCTAGTGTGATCTGTGACACAATTATATCTACTCATATGAGTGAAAGTTCTCAACACTGCATGTTTTGTTCGACAACGGACATTTATTGTACGATAAATTGTCATGATGAGCAACTTTTACTATGAGACCAACGACGAAATCATGAAAAAAAAATACAGCTGTTACAATGAAAAAAATATGTCATACACCTTCTAAAAGAAATATAAAGCAGCGGTTTTTTTCATGACATTTCTGTATTGGTCCGATAGTAAAAGTCTTTTATAACGTCGGGTACAACAATATTCTCGAATATATTTCTCGTCTATCCGAAAACTCAGTAAATTGTATATTTACAATACAATATAAATTTACTAAACAGTGAAATACAATTAAAATTAAACAATAATAAAATATCCGGCAGTATAATGGGCGGCCTTATCGCCTAAAGCGATTTCTTCCAGGCAACCTTGGTATGTACAGAAATTTGAAGCAGTAATACGTTCGATGATGTACATAAATTACCATTAATGATATCATTTATGATGATTGTGGATTTATCATTTATTTTGGAAAATATTTCCAACGATATAAGATTTATTAAGGTAAGTCGAATAAAAACATTAAAAAAATAAAATATCTTTGTAAAAAAAAACATATACGTAATTAAGTGATAAACGTAGGTATAAAGCTAATTCAATATTCCTGCTATTTCAGGAAATAGCATACTGCATTACTCACTCGAGAATACTAATTGTGGGATCACAAAATCTAGTATCATCACTAAATATCTGAAACCGCAGATAAACCCTCTTTTATGGAATTACTGACTAGTATATATACCGAGCGAAGCGTAAATCTCAGAGTCCACGGGAGCAAAGCGGCAAACTAATGTTTGTTTGTATATTATTTCATTTTGCCCGACGATAACATCAGTACCGTTGATCTTAATAAAGTTGCGCAGGCTTATGCAAATGTTTACATTGTAAATAAATAAATATTGGTGGACGTTTTTCACACACAGCTCCATCTAGCCCCAAATTAAGCAAGCTTGTAGTGTGGGGAACCAGATAACTGATAGAACACAATATTTTTTTTTTAGCTCATACACAGAATACATTGAAACACCCAGATAAAGAAGATACATCCGTGTTCATCAACTGTTTGTCCTGGGTGGGGATCGCACCCACAACCTAAAGCTCAGAAGGCGGAAATCCTCCCACTGAACCACAAGGTTAGTCAAAGTATGAGTCCCGATTTCACAATTTATGGCAAACAATAACATACAATAGATGATAACTAAAATCATCTATTGTATTTTTTAGTGTAGTCGTAGTTTTTTTCAACAAATTTGGGTATCAAACAATTCCCCTACGCTCCTATCATTGCCACGCAGATATCACTCGATCCCATATTTATTTATTCGCCAATAAAATCGATTTTCGTATCCAATATATCGCGTGACGTCATCCCCACGCGTTATGCCGCGACAAAAACACGCTCAATTCATGGCCTGCTCCGATAATAAATCGTTGACCGACTAATAAATCTGCGCGATGTATGTTAGCTCAGATTATTTGTCGTTGTTTTGAGAGTACGTGGTTATCCGTCACGGATAACAATCATGTAGGCCGTGTGGAAAAAGTTTGTATTTAAAAAATTGTGAAAAGTTTTAGGTGTTAACAGGATTTGTGGAAAGTTAGGTGTTGACAGTTTGTTATCGGGTGGAGTAATTGTTGAGAGTATGTTATGTTGGCTGAGGTATAATTTCTAGTTCTGATATATTTTTCCTCTCCGTTTTGATTTACAAAATATAAAGGTTATAAATATAAGTTCATAAACTAAAACCCGCCTACGTAAAAGTATTATATATATTAGTATAGTATAGTATTTAGTATATTAAAATCTAAATTCACTCTCTATCTACAAAAACATGCAAATACGAAAGTGAGACAGATAGCTGTGGCAAGAATAGTCGCCGTAGATAAGTATAAAGCCTAGTTGACCCTGGGACAGCACGTATTGGAATATGTACGTAACTGTTTGCAAAACATATTATTTTAAATCAGTATTTCAAAAATCAGAATCATCATCATCATCATCATCAGCCATAAGACGTCCACTGCTGAACATAGGCCTCCCCTTTAGACCGCCACACCGACCGACCTTGCCCCCACCGGTTGCCCGCGACTTTTACAATGTCGTCGGTCCACCTAGTAACATCAGAATATAAACGTATTACTTATTAAAATTAATTGACCACAGGCCTTTTGGAGAAACTCAGAGTCGCACAGCGGGCAATGGGGAGAGCTATGCTCAGAGTTTCTTTGCGCGATAAAATCCGGAACGAGAAAATTCGTCGAAGAACCAAAGTCGCCGACATAGCTTTCAGTTTACAAGCTGAAGTGGCAATGGGCAGGCCACATCACTCGAGGAACCGATAACCGGTGGGGAAAAAAGGTTTTTGAGTGGCGACCACGAACCGCAACACGCAGCGTAGGTAGGCCTCCCACAAGGTGGACCGACGACATTGTGAAAGTCGCCCGTTGTCGGTCGGTGTGGCGCTCTAAGGGGGAGGCCTATGTTCAGCAGTGGACGTCTTATTGCTGATGATGATGATGTTGATGACTTATTAATAAAATTTCAAAAAGAAACCACAAAAAGTGTCCGCCATTATCATAAACACCCGAAGTTTCATGTTAAGGCCACAAAAACGAGCAACTTTAGCACTTCGAAAGAGCACTTCGAGCCAACTTGTAAACCAAATGGTGAATAATAAACGCCCCTCGACAGCTCTGAA
This sequence comes from Apocheima hispidaria, assembly GCA_947579745.1. NCBI lineage: Eukaryota > Metazoa > Arthropoda > Insecta > Lepidoptera > Geometridae > Apocheima > Apocheima hispidaria. Next base: position 13,609,165 of record OX388159.1, read on the forward strand.
ACCGAAAAATCCTCGCACACACATTAATTAATCTTGAAACAGTACAATTAATTTATAGGGACTTTTGGGCCGGTAGTTGTAAGGCTGAAATATTGTGGATAGGAAGTGCGATTTCAGAGCTACATACTAACCAACGACCCCTGATAAGATATATGAATAAATATAAATATTGGTGTACGTTTTTCACACAGCGCCATCTAGCCCCAAACTAAGCAAGTTTGTACTATGGTAACCAGATAACTGATAGAATACATAAGTACCTTTTTTTTGAATACGTACATATAATACATAGAAACTCTCAGACAAAGAACAAACATCCATGTTCATCACACAAATGTTTGTCCTGGGTGGTAATCGAACCCACAACCTACAGCTCAGAGGGCGGAAATCCTCCCATTGAGCCACAAAGCTAGTCAAGATTGTTGTATCCAGCCGTCTGTCCAGCCTGTCACAGCATCATCATTATTATCTACATTTGTGAATTTAAGTACATGAAATTTAGTACTTTTAAATAGCTTCCATAAGACTAGAATATATAATTGTTTCTTTAAGGGAAGCTCCCAAATGTAGTGCGAAGGTAAAAAATCACTACACTGCTCATGTGGGGTATCAAGACGAGTCAATGATGACATGCATTTTAATATTTTAAAATTAATGAAATATTTCATGAAAATCTATCTAGCTGCTTAAGTGTTGTGATATCTTATAACTTGCCTGTCGATTTCAAAAAAATATTTATAATTGTTATATATCGGTCGCATAATTAGCATTGCTTTTCAACACGGTAAAGTCACCAGCGTTTTGGGTATCCTGCCTGCGGATAATGACCTGAGCTAAGTTTTTTATCTGTAATTAATTTATAATAGTTTTGGTTGTAATTTTAGCTCTTTTATTTAAACTTAGATTTTATTTAGAATAGTAATTATATTCTATCGTATTTATAATTACTTTGAAATAAAATCCTGCTTAACTTCGTAGTCGTGAGAAAATCGGGTACATTGGCAATCTAATGGCTGGCAACCTTTCAACCAAGTCGCTGAATGGTAAGACGTGGTCTTTCGGTCTATTGAATAAAGTTAAATTATTATTATAATAAAGCTTTTTTATGCGCTTTAGTGAGGGCATGTGTCTGGCAGAAGACAATTTAAGAGATGGGAAGACGACATAAAAACCATTGCTGGAAAAGCGTGGTGAAGGACCGCCAGAGAAAAAGAAGAATGGAAGAAGCTGGAAGACGCCTTTGTCGTATTAAGGCAAACGGATACAAACTCCAATATGTTAAATAAAATAAGTTAATTTAAGGAAAAATGTAGTATCTGAAATAAAGGCTTTTATTATTATAATGATAAGCAAAGTAACAGTAAAAGTTAACAAAAACGAGTCAAACCGAAAAACCGCCTCAGAAAATGAAGCTTCCATCAACTACCACCGCTTAAGTCCTTTACCTAAAGCGGCCAGAACTCTAATCCTCTCACCGCTCCCGCTGCCGCTCGGCATAAGCCCCGACCCTAACAAATTCTACTGCATTTTAATCTCGGTAAAGCAGACAAATAGACGACTCTACAGAGGATTCTGCTCAAGTGATTTGTAAAGCGCTCACCAGTTTTCCAAACAATTTTTCAGCTCACACGGGATTTGAAAACTAAAGTCAATGGATGAAAGGGAAAAGCTAGTAGCAGTAGGTTTTGAATAGGTGTTAGTGGGTTTGAGTTCGGCTTTACAAAGTTTTGAAGAGTGGTCGATTTGAGTTGGAACTTTCTGGTTGTGAAGTTGAACAGTCAAAACTACTAATCTAAAATTAAATATATATAAATGAAGACATTATCTAAATAAATAAATATCTGGGACATTATTGCACACACGGTCATCTGACCCCAAACTAAGCAAAGCTTGTAATATGGCTGCCAGAGACTGATATACGTACATAGATATTTTTTAAATACATACTTATATAGATATTAACAGCCAGACATAGAACAAACACAAATATTCATCACATAAATGTTTGTCCTAGATGGGAATCGAACCCACGCCCCCGAGCACAGAACATAGGTTCACTACCAACTGAGCCACCGGGGCAGTCAAATAGAATAGAATGATTGCTTTTTAGTTGTAAAATCTCCCACAACTTTTTGACCTACAGATCATATAAAACTATGTCACATGAGAAGTTATCAACACCGCCACAATGATCATAAAACACAGATCTACAATCGTTCACGCGAAAATACGTTCAAAACGTTCGAAATTACCACAAGTGATGATTTATTAGCAACTGGTAATCGCACGGAAGTATGCAAATTGGGTTTGCATGTCCGCAATTTTTGCGAGGCTTTGACACAGAATTTAATCCAATCTAGTATAGTCCAGATAGACAAGAACAAGCGTAATGAAAATGTGCTGTAAATAACATAAGAAGAAGGACATCAATGCTTTTACTCACTAAAATGCCCTATAATATAGCCCTCATCAAAATTAATCGCCGACGACGTGTGTCGTATCGGTTTCCGGGAGCGCGCGTATTCCCTGATAAAGGGGCTCAATTACTTGCTTAGCTCGTCTTGGCTTTACCGTAAGTAAACCGTATTTATTACAGTTAGTATGAATGCTCACGTGGGTTTTAATAAAGTGAAAATTACTTATTCTTCTATTATTCTAGATATTGCTTTCAATGAGGCGTGGGCAACTGGACCAGCAATTAGACGAGTCGTTTATGTGTTACATATGTTACCTCTTCACGAAAGACGCAAGTTGACTGAGATAATAATGTTAATTAAAATAGCGCAATCGCATATTGATTCTCCAGATCTCCTCTCCGAGATAGGTATAATGGCTCCTTCACGTTCCCGCCGGCACCCTAAGTGTCTAAATGTCCCCCGATGCACTACCAATTATAGGCAAAATTCATGTTTCATCAGATCTTCGAATACTATTAATAACATGGACTTGCCTGAATTTGACCTGTTTAATATATCTCCGAACAAAGTCCGCAATTTAATGTCTAGAAATTGGTTTGACGGTACCTCCTAACTCTCGAGTTTTAATACTTCTCTTAAGGAATTTAAGATATTTCTCTTTTATCTTTTTGTGGTAAACAAGCTACGTTTAATAGTTAGTTTTAAAGTAAATTTGTTATTCTATATTCAAAATGCGAAAGCTAATAAATGGTGTTTAGAAATAATTTCATTAATAAGCTGGCTAAGATAACACTGTACGTTTTCCGAAAATAAATAAAATAAATAAATAAATGTTTAAAGAGGTATGTCAATTTTGCTTGCGCATTAGATTCAGTTTTGTGATTTTATCATTATCATCAGCCGGAACACGTCCACTGCTGAACATATGCCTCTTTTACTCTCCCTACCAAGCTCTAAAACTGAATTGTAAAAAATTGTGAGAAGTTCTACATCTGTCCATTTCTAACTCGGGCTTAGACGTCATTAGTCTTCTGTTATGAGTTCGGTTCGAGTTTTTATGGTAGTTCTGCGTAGTTTGAAGGTATAAATGCCGTTTTATAGCCTCGAGATGTTGTTAATCCAGTCTTTGAGGTAAATTTTACGTTATGATTATAACAGGAGAGTAATCTTTTAACGTATGATTTTGTACTACTTCTTATCTATTGCCGATTAGATTAGATCATATAATTATCACATCTGTATGCACACTAAGCCCATCAGGTCTAACCCGGTACAGCCAGATTCAACCCAGAGGTTGCGTCTGACTGCTCTTAATGCTTCACGTATGGTTTTGAACTGTTGAGGTTCAAAATTCTGGGTGGCACTGAACTGTTATGAGCAAGCGTGAAGCTTAACATCAGCTGAGTGACTTGCTCGTCTCGTCACCAAATAACAAAAAACATAAACTTACATGCTTACACACTTACACACGAACTTTCGCATTTTAAATATTTGTGTGACAATATTAGGTTTATGTAGATATATACTTTTATAAGTTTCGTTACTAATTTTGAATAAGTTTGTTTGTCAAGAAACCCACAGCAAAAATTAAAATAAATAGTATTCTCGAAATTAAATTATAAAAAATAATACTACCTAATTTTAGGGGTTCGAACCCGGAACCTCACGAGCGCTACCTAATCAAACTGATGACTTCGGCCACCGAGACGATATTCAGAGCAACGAAATTTCGTATTTGCTTGTAACCGTTTTGAATTCGCATGTGTGCGTAATGTTCATGCGTGCATACAGGCGTTGAAGATTATTTGAATTTTCAGTCGAGTGCAGCTATTAATGGGCTCTATTATTTTTGAGATGTGTTTATAACAATAGTAAGAGGTCGCAAAGTGAATTAAAACTGGGGCAGATTACCTCAATTGAGTTTTCAACGACAGCGCCATCTCTTGGCGCCTACCTACCTAGCGGACTCAAACGAAGCACCTTAATAAAATGTACCCATGCAGATTGCGCATACCCGTGAAATTCAGGGATGTGCGCGGTCTGCAAGATTATGAACAATTTAGTTTTATATATTATGTTTGAATATATTGAGCATAGCCTCGCTCAACGTCTTTTCAGCTGGTTTTTCTGTGTACACAAGTTTTGAATTACAATCTACAACTGTCTTTATCCAAGATATCTTGCTTTATATTGATTGTTATTTGTGTTGTGTATAATAAAAAAATATATATATATACAGTTATATTATATAGTGCGTTACATTCCTTTGAATTATGTAACTGTTCTTCTTCAACTGTAATGATGATTATAGGATTATAGGTATTTTGCATTGTGTTTGACGTAGTGTCAATTGTATATCAATTGAAAATTAGTGGAGTCATAGATAATACATCTTTGGTAAATTTTTGTTTTGATATATTTTGTTTTAAGAAAAGAAAACATAGAAAACTAAAAGTACATAATTAAAATCTTAACTTGAATAAACAACTAAAACTAAAATCAAAAATTAAAATAATTACTTAAATAAATTTAAAACAAAAATATATAAAACATAGTACAGTTATTACTGTGTAGCATTAATTTAATGCTATTTTTATTAGGTGAAATTAGTAAAACTCAAAATGTTAATCACTTAAATTATACCATAAAATGTTCCGGTCTCGAAATTGCTGCTATAAAAAAGTGCGCCGTTCCCCTCCCCGTCGTATTTATGCAAATGCTCCTATTATCAAAATTAATGCCCAAATCTGAACGAAAACTATTTTCCCTTCGATATTAATTTCCCTCAATACCGCCCGAATACTAAAGGGCGAACAAAACTCCAAAGACTTTAAATAACTCAATAGAAAGTGGATGAGTTATGCGGACGGCACACGAACGGATTTTTTGGAGTGCGGTACAACGTGACATATTTTGCGAATGTTAAAAATTATTGCCTGAGACACCCGCGTCATCATCATCAACAGCCGAAAGATGGCCACTGTTAAACAAATGCATAGGTTAAAAACTCGTGAAGTTGAACGGCATTACTATCTGGCTTATCATCCTCCAAAAATAATCAAAAGCAAGCACGAACTGCATTCATTTTACACCGAACGCCAAAAAATGGCACACTCCGCCTGACACCGAACTGGCAGATAGTACAGCTTAATTGCACGCAACATGCGATGCCAGAACCAAGCTTATATCTGGCTCTAAACGAAAAAGTCCATCGCCAGTAGGAACGGTACCAAGCAAACATGAGCATGAAGTAGGCTGTCAAAAAATAATTATTTGAACATCTCTACATAATTTCAACTGTTTTACTTATGGAAAAAGAATTCGAATGAATCTAATTGAACAAATTATAATACATCAAAAGACCTAATTACCCAATCACAACCTTCACTTAAAACAGTTCATGTTACAACTAAGTTAATGCCTAATCATATCAAACACATAATAAGTCATTACTTTATTGTGTGTCACTCGTGTCTAATAATATAGCTGTAATATAATTGGTTCATTATTGTGTAAAGTAGATAATTCAGGTGAAAAAAGTAACTTCAGTGTAGATAACATAAACAAAAAACAATAATTCACAGCATATCTACTTCAAGAAACTAAATTTTATCGCAGTTATTTGGGTAAAAGTTAGCTCTCGTAATCATTAATCATCTAATGTTTTTTTTTTTTTTTTTTTGCGTACCATATTACAATATGGTGCCTCATCATTGTTACAATCTATCTTTGAGACTAATAAGTAGTTTAACTTTAACTTAATCTGCTAAGTACAGTAAAGTCTAAGAACGTGTCCACTAACACTTTTCTTATTGTCTCTTTAACATTGATCGGCATTTCTAATCTTATTTTAATTTTCATAGTCCCGAAATAGACAACTTAATTTTTTTAGACTTTTAGAGATCAAGGTGCATATTTTAACAGTATTCGCTTCTAAGACACTTGCTACGGAGCGTAGAAATATCGTAGAGCTTCTGCGGCGTAGCAATATCGTAGTGCCTACGATGTCGTAACTTTGATTTTTAAAATTTTAACTGATTCAAATAAACTTTATTGTCTAACTTTTGTATTGAAATGAAATAAAAAAAAATATTCCAGGTTTGCGTCCTAACATCTTTTATTTATATATTGTAAAACGGAAATGAATTCATTCAAATAAATGCATAGCGATAGTTATATCTTTTACAAACAAGCAGAGAGTTCTATGACGAGGGATTCAAAGGCATAAGAACCAAATAAACTTTACTCTCGCATGACATCTACAAGTTTTCACCAAAATAAAGTAGTCTAGTACCAAATTTCGAAGAAAAAACCAATGACGAAAGAAAAAAGAGGATCTGTTACAAGTCACGTCATTTGCGGCACTTTGAATACATAATATGGCGTCAACTCCACCCCTTTCACTAGTGATTTAGTAATACTTCAAAAACATTTGAGAGTTTTTGACAGCTAATGTAATAGCTTGGCTGGGATACAAAACATGGCCGACGTACCGCAAGGCGGTTCCAAGTGACGTGAGCAAACAATACTTTGTGGCCCATCCGCTATAGTAGAGAATCCTTGGGTCATACTTATAATATTTCTGTTTCGTAGAGTATTTTCAATTTTTTCAAGGGTCTGCAATTCCACTGCATCCTGATTGGTCGAAAATTGGTTATAGTAATCGTGATTGGTCGATAATGATATTTGTCTCATGGGCGACGCTAATCGGCGTTCTATAACTAAACTTTTTCGAAGCTATGAAGCTTCCAGAGAAAATGCCATGAATTCGCAGTGTTCTACAAGAGCCTGATCTTACTGGTCTTACGCGACGCTGGTCTTATGCGACGCTGGTCTTACTGATCTTACGTATTTTGTAGTGGTAGAACTCTTTTGCAAGTTTCCGACTGGGGAAGTACCATACCTTTGCCAGTTATTCAACCGCCAAGTATTGGTGTGCAAGCATTACTGTGTTCCGAATTGAATATCAATGTTTCCAGCGAAATTACTGGGCATACAGATATTCAATACCGAATATCTCAGGGGGACGAGCGCAGTGCGGTGCCACGCAGAGTTTGGAACTATTGAAGTTCAAAAGGGCAAGCGTGACGCTTAAGCAATTCGAATTGCTTGCTCATCTTGTCATACGGTACCATAAAAAAAAAAAAAAAAAACCTTTTCGACCGATGAAGGTAAAAAAAATATTGTATTACTACGCTACTAACTACTGTCTTAATTCGCCATTTAACTTACAATATTTTATTTTCAGCCGTACAATATTGTTTCGCCTCCACGGAACCCAGCTATGGTATCATTATTCAAAGAAACTCGTTAGTAACACCAGTCACGAGTCACTGCCACCTGGAATTACTCTGTTTCGTTCCGATTCCGATTTAATTATGAAAAATTTGTTGACTTTTATTAAATATAATTTTAGGACCTATTTTACTGAGAAACATTGAAAATTGTTATGAATAGTGCTCGTACCTTTTGTTCTGAGTGAAGTATCTTTAATTTTTATCGGTGTTGTGTGTAATCTGTGACCATACTGACAATATGAAACATTCTCTATCTGTCTATCTGATGAGCATGGTTATTTGTTCCTTGTCTGGGTGTTTCTATGTATTATATGTATGAATTTAAAAAAAAAGGATTTATGTACTTTATCAGTTCTCTGGATTATTATTCTTTATATATAAATACTCACCAGAACCACTTCAAAACTTCATCTCGACGCCTTCTCCGAAAAAACCCGTATCGCAAATTCATCGAATTTATAAAGGAACAGTCGCATTAGTATTCTGTACTATCCAAAATCAATTACTGCGAGCTCGGGGCCACGAATTTAATTGCACCGGCTAAGTGTTCGCCGTGCTATGCATTTTAATAACTTTAGTTTTGGTGGGTGAAGGTTTGGTGGTTAGTTTTCAGGGGTTACAGTCGGTGGACGTGAAACGAACTAAACGAAATGGACGGGAAGCGGAAGACTTCTAGTTTTGACATGTCACCTTTAGATCACAAGCTTTTGTTAAAAGACTGTAAACCCTTGCTTTTGTTATGCAACGGAGTGTTAAGACGAGAAATTCGTACGGCTGATGGTAGCGACATGTTTGCCTGTAAAAAAATAGTGCCATTCAGATGTTTTAAGCTTTTACACTTCAAACCTATGCGCGACAAACACTAAATATAAAATGTCAAATCTTTCTATGCCCAACCGGGCATAAAAACATTTATTTAGTTGCTTTGCCGGTAACATTAAATTTGTTTTGAATTCCGAGCACAGTAATGTTTGGACAATGCTGCATTATTACTGCTTTTGTTGTGCTGAAATTTAGTACACGTGTTAAAAATTAAATACGCCACAAGAAAATTATTAAAAACAAAGTAAAATGTGTTTGATATTGTTACGGGACCTTGTCTGTCATGTGCATGTATGTCATTTATTTTTCGCATAATCCGAGTAATCGTAATTTTAATAAACTAAAAATTTAATAATTTTTAATTTAATTTTATTTTATTTTAAGTAACTTTAATTTTTATTTTACTGCGTCGTTTATAAACCTATTTGGTAAATTTATTTGTTTGAAAAGCTATACTTCCAATTTAGTTCCATTTTATCAAAATCCAGTTCTGATAATGGGATCCTTGAGGAATTGCGGGAACTCCTTTAAGCAGACGATCTGAGGAATTGAGGGAACTCTTCAAATATTATAGGCATTCATATAGCGATTTTAATATATTAACAAGTCACGATATTCAGAAAATATCATTTGGTGAAGTGAAACTGATAAATATCATAGGAGGCCACCGAAACTCCCTAATTAAAATTAAAATTCATTTATTTCAGGCAACCACAGACCCATAAAAATGTAAAACTAAAACAATTAAATAAAATAAAATTACTTATCCCTGTGTCAGTCATATTACATATCTACGTCAAACATACTTACAAATCAGTCAGAAAACGAATGATAAGTATATCACGGGCGGTGCCAAGAACTTCTCGATAGTGCATTTTTTTCAGGATAATAAGCTGTAATTGTCTTTTTTTAATGAAATTATTTTAGGTCGAGCGGAAATGAAACTACAACAGTTATCGTACAGTGATGATTTCTCAAACTATTCAAACTTTAATGATTACTCAGCGTCCTTTCGAACCTCACCTCACTTAATTGGGCAATGGGCATGCAATACGGGACAAAAGGGTCTGATTTATGTCCCACGGGCCACCACCATTGATATCTGATATTGACATCATAAGCCGATAAATCGGGACGATCAGAGTTTGCACCCTAGAATTAAAAGTCGTAAGCTTCGGTTAACAAAATTTTATGAGAGATTTTCCTGTCTCATTTTCATGCACCATATTGTTGTTAGTAAGGCGGGCTATTCCAACTTTTAAGAAACGTTTGTTATCGCAGACAATATTTAAACTTCAACTGTATCATTTTATGGTCGTACCAATTCTTTCTGGGCCTATAATACCATCGCTGCGCAGAGCTAAAATTATAAAGTGATGATTTTTTCCCAAGCCGCTTCTAGCAAGCCGCTTACATAACTGCACTAGCTCATTTTTAGTTTGGGAATGTGAAAACTATATCATTACATTTTGAAAGAGAAAACTACATTACATTACTTCCTAGGCAAGCGTGTTACATCTTCGACCACATCGTCGCTTTCCATCAGGTGAGATTGTGGTCAAACGAATAACTAGTCTGATATAAAAAAATAAAAATAAAATCTGTCTTGCGTCAAGGTTTTTGAAATACGTCAAAGACGATGTGTTCAATCTCTTATATGAACAAACCCTTAGTTCGGACTTTTGGATTTATTTAAAGATCATAGGTCAATATGAGAAGAATGCAAGAGTACACTTTATGATTTTCGTTTTAATTATTGACATCGTAAGGCTTTCCTTCGTTCATTATTTAATGAACAAAATTATATCTATTTATCTTCATAGTAGTAATTCATTCCACTCCGACCAACTAAACTGACAAACTAAAACGAATGAAGTAATTTCCTTTCTCTACGATAAAAATATTTGGTTGGTGCGATATGTTTGGGGCACGCCGAGTGTCGGTAACAATGCAATAAACTATCAAAGGCTTACTTTTCTAGAGCAAAACAATGCACAAACAAAAAAAAAATACGTAAAACACGTATTTCTTTAAATAAAACGTCAAACGTGGATAAAGTCAAGACCACGTCAAAGTTCCATGCTCCAAATTTATTTTTAAAATCTGGAAAAAATCTTATTTTTTTTTATTTTTTCTTAATATATATATATATATCTTATTTCCTTATAAACACCGTCAAGTCGAGTAACCACAAACAATTTCAAGTACAGCATCTTATCTTCTAGCGATGTCCCAACCTGTGAAATCTGTCAAGTCCAGACCCGTGTCGAGTGAAATCCTCCAGATTACGGAGAACCTTGACCTTGTCGGGGACGCCTTGATAAATGTAGCCTTTTACCGCTAACGGCATGAGGTAAACGTTTTGGTTGGGTTTTAGTAAACGAATGAAAAGATTTGCGTATTTCCGAAAAATAACTTTTACTTAGTTTAATGATTTGTGAAGTTTATGTTATTTAGAAATAGTTTATTAGTTGATAGAGGGCACGGATCCCGGAATTTGTGGAGATGAATAAGAAAAGTTCAATGTTTCTATTTTAATGTTTTATATTACATTACATTACATTATCAGCCGGAAGACGTCCACTGCTGAACATAGGCCTCCCCCTTAGACCGCCAATGTGCCACTTACATCCACCGGTTGCCCGCGACTTTAACAACTATTTATATAATAACTTTACATTACAACTTAGACTACTGCTTACTACTTAATTAGACTTTTTTATATAATTTAACATTTAATAGAAACCACAAAATTACTAAGCACATACAAATAATATAACTATACATTTTTTTTTTTGCGAATTTTTAGTGTACTGAAGCAATTAAATGGAACGTAAACTTCATTGCTTCGGTATATTAAAAATTCGAGTAGCATCTATTGTATTTTTTAGATAGTTAGTTGGATCTGTGGCAGGACTGATTGTATCAAATAGCAATCGTCCTCCCACAGATCCGTGAACCATTATATATTGAAACATCTGTTTAACATTTTTTTTTAATCTTGCAGTGTACTAAAAATTTAAAAATACGCGAATAAATTAAAATTGAAAAAAAAAAAAAAAAAACATACATAATGAAAAGTTGTAATAATTGTATTACAATTTGAATTTCTAAGGCTTCTAGAGCTGTCAAACTTTAACTAATAAAGGGTAATGGTAAAGTAACCGGTTGAAATTTTTAAAAAGGTTTTGGTTCGACTTGTTCATTCATTCAAGTAAATATAAAATTTTACATATCCTAACTATATTTAATGAATATTTCCTATTTTATCTAGAATAATAATATAATTATTAAGTGCGCAGTTAATGTTTCAAATGTAACAGTTTTTTCGCACGCCATTTATTACGAGCTGAATGTGGATAATACATTTATTTATTTATAATGCACATCCTCAATAACCTCTGTCTGTAACTTCAATATTGTCTTCATCTCGATTTGATCCCATTAACATGCCAGTTCCAATTAAAATTTCACCCCAAATAGCTTTCCATAGATCCCTGAGAATTAATAGAAACCAATCTTATCAAAGTGATCGTAGTACGCAAACTGTACATAAATCAGGACGGGCAAATAAGCCAACGATGCCGACCGTCGGCAAACACTAGTGGCGAGCTAGTGGATCTAGTAGCTGGAACAGTATCGACAATTGTGTCGGAAACTCTTAGTGATGGCATTGAAACAGTGTAGTTGTTGATTTAGGGACTGCACATGAATGTAAAGACTTCTTTTATTTTATTTTATAACGAACTAGTCAAGCGTTTGACCACAACCTCACCTGATGGAAAGTGAAGATGTGGCCGAAGATGTAGCACGCTTGTCTAGGATATACCTATTCACTTTTTTCTTGAACAGTTCCGGATTGTATCTGTTCGGGAAGACAGACGCAGGTAATGAGTTCCACACCTCTGCTGTTCTTACTAGGAAGGTGGATTGGAAACGCTTAGTGGCTTCACCAGCAAGACTTCGCATATGCAATAAAGCTGCACTCTCGTAGCTCCCCACTAGGATTTTCTGTACTGAATATACGATTGAGCGCACACAAAGACACAGAGTTATCACCCAAAAAATCTTGAGACATATACACGCCGGTAAATAATAGTAACGGACTTTAATGTGAGCCAACACCTAAACAGATGATCACGACCCCATCAAATTTCGTCAAGAATGCATGTGACCAAAATGATAAAATTTATAAAATTTTCAGCTTTAACAAACATCTGCTTAACACACTAATCAAACTAAATATTCTTAAATCAATCTTGGTTTCTACCAAGATTAGGTTAAAATGATTCTTTATTTTAGTACCCAAACTAGAATACTATGTGTAATAGACCATTAATAAAAGTTACATACAATAGGTACATGATTGTCCAATGGCTGAGTCAATTTCACTATTATGCAGAGACAAACTCGGACACAAAATGAACCATAGTGTCAAGACAGAGCCCATGTCTTTCCTTTTTGCAGTCAATTAAGCAGTCGATGCTGTGCGCCAGTGAAACTTATCGCGCGTCGACACGATTCGCGATCGCGCGACGCCAGCGGCTGAACCTAACAATCGTCGCAATAACGACGTCACGGTACGGGCCCTGGTCATAATGTGTGGTAGGCTTTGAGCGACAACTTGGAGAAACGTGAATACCTGCCCCAGGTCTCTGCTCTACGAGTTACAACGAGATCAAAGGAAAAATGTTATAGGTCCGCCGTGGTAGATACGGAAAGAAAATGGTAGGTAGGTAAAGAAAATGGTAGGTAGGTTAAGAAAATGGTAGGTAGGTTAAGAAAATGGTAGGTAGGTTAAGAAAATGGTAGGTAGGTAAAGGTAGGTAAGATACTAAAACTCGACTACCAATAAGTATACAAGAAAATGTTATTCGAAAATTAAAATTATATTTTTCTGTGAGATGTAGAGTCAGTTTATAATTTCAACCGTATTTAATTTAGTTTGGCTTCAACTTATGTCACGCCGGTGCTTGAGATTTATCTACTGACGTCTTGCCAAAATCTGATAAGTGTGTTAGATTAGACGTAACATAATAATATAAATATAATTCACAGTGTATGTATACAACATACACTGTGAAAATAATAGCACTCTTTTATCCGTAGCGGGTAAATAGGTAATAATAATCAAGATTTTTGAATATTTTTGAACTACACTATTACAGTTACTGTTGCGTCAGTCGTAGCACACATTTTCGTACGACAATACTACGTGTTTGCGGACGAGTAGACTAACATGTGTGTTAATGTACTTGTACAATGTGGTGTGTGTGAAATTAGTGGTAAAATACTTGTTTGTATCGCCAATATAAATCGATATGGTCGAAGATGAAGCACACAGACTAAGAAGATACCCATTCAATCTTAAGAATCATTAGATTTTGTCGAAAAGAAAGCGAAATAAAATTTTTTTTCATTTGTATTTATGTTTGTGTGTATATTTGTCCGATGATAACTTGCGAACCGTTGATCCGATGAAATTTTGTAGGCAAGTAGTTCATTTCAATACGATTTTTAAGTTCGAATATGAGCTGAATCGATCCAGGGGTTGTGAAGATATAGAGATCGCGAGGTCTCAGTTCGGCGCGAACTACTAGTAGTTAATAGCCTATGGTATTATTATATGTTCTGTGCTACGGGGCCCATACCGTAAAGTCCTTATTGTGATGACAGTTAGGTTCAGTCACCGACGCTATCCGACTGTGTATCTTATCGCGCGGCAATTCGATTCACGACTCGTTACGGGCCCTGTTCTACGGAAAAAAATGCCATTACGATTCAATTTTTAATTGCGATAGCTGCAGCCTCTCCGCGCCCATTTGCTTTTATAATTTTGACACAATTCCAATCTGTTTGCGATATCGCGTCAGCGGAATATCTGGCTCGTATTCTAATTGATTGGAGATCGGGAAAAAACGTGGCTGCAATCAAAAAGTTGGAAACATCTTGACTGGAGTGTATTCAATTTTACTAATATTTTTAGTAATTGAAGGCTGGGCTCTAGTTGTTATTAATTTTATTGCTGGGAATGTTAGTAAGTATATAAGAATAAGAATATATTTATTGCAAAAACAAAACAAAAAATAAATGAATAAAGTATAAAGATAGTATTAAACCAATTAAATAATTGTAAAAGAAAGTTTTTACTAATACCTATCAACTTTGAAGATGATAAGTTTCAGAGATGCATAGTTTAAAAATGACACATTGCAAGCTATTTTGTCGGCCCATATTTCGCAAGGATCGGATTAAAAATTGAATTCTTTATTATAACATTATGATTATTGTAACGAAACGTTACATGTTTATTTAGATTAATATAAATAAACATTTTAAACTTACAACAAATGGTGATAAAACTAGTATTTACAAAGCTTACATTCTATTCTTTCTATTTTTTTATATATAAAATTTAACTTCATAAACAAAACACATATCTAGGTAAGTAGCAAATCTATTCAAGCGCATGACCGACAATAACAGGTCGATGCGGGGCAGGTGAAGACTGAGGGGTGCCGCAGTGCCGACCGGTGCGACTCCCGCGCCTTGATTCGAGTGACGACTCGATCACAGCTCAAGCTGGTTTTGCGAATTAGCGGCCAGTCGTAAAATATTTCGTCTCAATAGGTCCCAGCGCATTAGCTGGACATTGAAAAATAACCTAATATTATATTCATGTGAAGTGATTTCCCGATATAGGGTGAGTTTTGAATGACACATAAAACACAAACTATCATGATTTGCTATTATCCGTCATACTGTGTAATTGATATGGTGCTAATAGATATTCATTTTCAGCTTTGCCCATACTTTAGCTTTGCCCATACTTGTCTTAATTATCATTTGCACACAGAAAAATACATCTTGTCATCGCTTGGAAATTTCCGTTGATACGAATATTTCATCACTTTAATTTTATTAACTACCTTGTATTTTAATTTATTTTTTGCAAATTGCTTTATTTCTTTAACATTTCCAAGTAAATGGTCCTTCTTTGTGTTGTACCTTTTTGCCTTCAGCTTTGCTAGCAATGTTAATAATTTTAACTCCGTTCTGATAGTACCACACGGCAAAACTACTATGTAAGTACTTGCACCTATTTTGTTCGTGTTCGTGATGCTGTCTGTGAGCCCTCAGAACGGAGGTTGAGGAACCATTTTCTATCAGCTTGGTTTTGTTCCCAGGTTTTACGTTTACATTTACCTCACGGATTGGGAATTCCGTTTCGACACTGGGTACTTCGACCCGTGTCGGGAACCGCAACCGACCTCGCTGCGCAATAGTGCCGAGGTCTACCAACCTCCCTTGCTGCCTGGCTGCTTATTGAGCTCTGCTCCAGCACCCTGAGGCCGTCTACCACCTTCGGCCGCCTTTCGACATAGGGAAGTACAGTGCTACGAAGTGAAAGCAGAAACTGATCTTCAGGTCGATCAACCACGACCCTATAAATTCATGTGCCCTCCTTCTGAGTTAGTTTGGTAAATTCATTTGTTTTACTCTATTTTAATTTTAACCTTTGCGTATTATTTGTAACGTAGATTCACTTTTTGTTGATTAAAATCTGGTTGTACTTATGGTCAAACCTTAGTTTCATTTTACTATCGTATTAGGTAGGATAGAAGCTAAGGGGCTGTTTACGACTAACCCGGTACATTGGCGCGTTTTTTACGTGGTTGATTTCTGTTTTTGCTTCTGTAGTAAGTAGTTAGATTTTGTACGGTGAGTGGTTTAGATATTTGTAAAACGCTGTTTCTTTTCTTTTGGTTTGCCGTAACTGAGGTGAAAATGGTGCTATTGTGTTTTTTTTTACCCCCTGTACACGTGTTTTACTTTGTTTACTGATTTAAGAAGAAAAAATTTTTTCTTACAAAAAGTACAGTCGGTGTCAAAATTGTTAAAATATTCTTTTATTTTAATTCTTTTTTTTCTCACATTTTTTTTTTAGAAGCAGTCTGTTACATTGCTGGTTTATATACAAACATTTTATCATAAAGCTGCCTTCACACCAGTTGCATTTTTTTTTAACAATAATTTTTATTTTAGATTTTTGTGATCCAACGATCTTTAGCCTTAAATCATCATCAAACCGGAGCGTTCTGTTAAAATTATTTGTTACAGAACGGAGTATTTACATCATTGATCAAATTAACAGATTTTTGTGTGTCATTTACAACGAACTTGATTATCTTATTTATTTTTTTGGTGTGTTTATTTATCGGGACGATGTCGCACCCTATCAAATTTCTTTCCTTACAAAAGGCTGAGCTAGAGTACGAGGTTTCTGTCAGAGGTGAGACTCCTGCTGGTACGGTAGCGGATATGAGGAAACAAATAAGTAAACTTAGTCAAATATATCCGTCGGATGACGTTTTGTGTTCGCATCTAGAACCAGCTGAGGACTTGGCCATTACTTCTGAAACTCTGGACAAAATAAAATCAACTTTTGCTACTGAAGTTTTAGATAAGAATATTTTGGCTCGTACCGAGAATGTGTTCCACCATCTGTATCACAGGCTAGGACGTATCAATGCAGAGGAAAAGCTTGTTAGTAAGCATTTAGAATGCAGTACGCTTTTCAAAGAGCTTTACGAAAAGCATCTTATTTTTAAGAGGAGGAGTGTAGACCCTCTATCTGTCGCAGGCTCGAGCTTAGAACCACAAGCCATTCCCACACCGGTTCACGTTTCAGTTACTTGTGATGGTAGTGGTAGGATGCCTTCCGAACTAGGTAGGTTGAAGTATGATGGGAAGTCTTGCGTGCGTTCGTTTATTCAGCGAGTCAACGAATTTAGTGAGGCTCGAAATATTTCTGATACCAAGCTCTTGTCATATGCCACTGAATTTTTTGTTGATGATGCGCTCCACTGGTTAAGAAGCGTTAAAGATCAGGTATCATCTTGGGACGAGCTTGTTATCCTTCTGAGACAAGACTTCGACAAGTCTGACTATGACTATCGTTTATTAGCTGAGATTCGATCTAGGACTCCAGGCGAAGCGGAAAACATTACGATTTACTTGTCAATTTTGTCAGGGATGTTTGGACGTTTGTCAAGGTCATTGTTAGAAGAAGACAAACTCGAAATTATTCTACACAACATCAGGCCTTGCTATGCAAGCACTTTAGCTTCAGCAACTGAGATTAAAACAATTGAACAATTGCGTGTTTTGTGTAGGAATTTCGAGAATGTCCAGTCTCGTTTGGTCCAATTTCACGAGCCTACTGCTGTACCTTCTGGTGAATTGTTAGCACCAGAGTTTGCTTACAAACCGAAGACAAACACATACAAACAGAGGCCAAATTTTACACCAAATCATAGTAATAATACTTATGCTAAACCTAACACTAATAATAATATAAATCAAAAATATTTACATGCTTTGAACAAAGGTGACTCTGATACTGACATGAAGCAGCCCTTTTGTCCTCGATGCCGTAACAATACACATAGTTATAAGAGCTGTAGGAATACTGAGATTTTATGTTTCAAGTGTGGTCGCAAAGGTGTGAAAAAACCAGATTGCCCTAGTTGCAATTCAAAAAACTAATTTCACAGGATTGTGGTACCCTTTCTTCTTCGGTAGGTCGCTGCGATAAGGAAGAATGGGACGATTGGTTAAAAACTGTACGTATTTTTTTTAACTGTTACAAAATTGCTACAATTCTGGAAGAAAAACCTCTTAATGATACGCGACCATACATTAATATTAAAATAAATGACATTACTGCCTCAGGTCTCCTCGACTCGGGTTCTGCGGTCACTATCATCGGCAATAATGCACACAATACGTTGCTTAGCCGTGGCCTAAAGCTATGTACTGATGATAGGTTATCGATTGTTGCTGCTGGTGGTCAGATACTTCAAAGTATAGGCTATATTAACTTGCCGATCAACTTAGACAATCAGTTTCACATCGTGAAGACATACGTTGTTCCAGAAATTAAATCGTCACTTATTCTAGGCATTGATTTTTGGCGCGCTTTTCATTTATGCCCAAAGTATTTAGGATCCCTTCAATTGCACACAGTTCCACTTATGGACTTAAATGTAAATTCTAGTCTGAATACTTTCGTTCATTCTTATGATAACTTGGACATTTCTCAAAAATCTATCGCTGATAATATTGTGGCTCAATATAGCGACATTTCCTTTGAACACAAAGGCTTAGGTAGGACAAACATGATCACACATCACATCGATACTGGCAATTCTCCCCCCATTAGGCAAAGATATTATAGGCTATCGCCGGAAAAACAAAGAATCTTAGTGGAGCAGGTGGATGAAATGTTGAGCTTGGATGTGGTGGAGCATTGTGAGAGTTCTTGGCAGTCTCCTGTTCTCCTTGTCACTAAGAAGAACGGGCAGCCACGTTTTTGCCTTGGCAGCAGAAAATTGAACTCTGTCACAAAACGAGATGCCTACAACCTTCCGTATATTTCAGAGATCTTGGATAACTTGCGTGACGGGCGTTACCTATCTAGTCTAGATTTATCCAAGGCCTTTTGGCAGATACCTATTGCTGAAAAGGACAGGGATAAGACCGCTTTTTACGTCCCAGGTCGCGGCACCCTAAGATTCAAAACCACTGCGTTTGGTTTGACTAACGCACCTGCTACTCAACAACGTTTAGTAGATACGTTGTTCGGTGACGTGGATCATCGGATCTTTGCTTATTTAGATGATATCATCATCGTCAGCAGCAGTTTCGAAGAACACGTTTCCCTTCTCCTTCGAGTCTTGGAAAAATTGCGCAAGGCAAACTTGACAATTAACTTAGAAAAGTGTGAGTTCTTCCGCAGTCGACTCAAATACTTAGGTTATGTGGTTGATGCGAATGGATTGCGTACCGATCCAGATAAGGTAGAAGCTATCCTGAATTACGTCACTCCTACCAATAGGAAAGAGCTTAAACGATTTCTAGGGACTGCTACCTGGTATCGTCGATTCGTTCCAAATTTTAGCACAATCGCAGGACCTCTGAATAAGCTGACTTCTGGCAAGAAGAATACTCCACCTTTCCAGTGGACTGTTGAAGCTGACAAAGCTTTCAAGGCTTTGAAGGAATGTTTGGTCTCTGCACCGGTTCTCTCGTGCCCAAATTACGAACTGCCATTCCAAGTGCATACGGATGCGAGTAACTATGGGGTAGGCGCCATGCTCACGCAGTCTATAGAGGGCAAAGAACATCCCATCGCCTACATGAGTCGGTCATTGACGACCGCTGAAAAGAACTACGGCATTACCGAACGTGAAACTCTGGCTGTTCTTGTTGCCTTAGAGCATTGGCGTTGCTATGTTGGAAACGGTAAAACTTTTACTGTATATACCGACCATAGTGCACTTAAATGGTTTCTTTCATTAAATAATCCTTCGGGCAGACTAGCACGCTGGGGTGTTCGTTTATCGTCGTTTGATTTTGAAATCAAACACCGTCGCGGTGTAGATAACATCATTCCCGACGCGTTGTCTAGAGCAGTTCCAGTCGATTCTATTGTCACTGCCAAATCATTCGCGACTTCTAGTGATGATTGGTATAAAAACCTTTACAACAACTGTTTAACCAAACCAGTGCATTGCCCTAACTATCAGGTCAAAAATGACACTCTTTACCGTCTCAGTAAAAACAAGTGTCATCTTACTAACGAATTTTCATGGAAAGAGGTAGTTCCTTCAGAACTTAGAGACGCCGTCATTGCTGAAAACCATTGTGAGCCAACTGCTGGTCACTTGGGAATTTTTAAGACCTACAGACGCCTCGCGCTTCGATATTATTGGCCAGGCATGTATCGAGAAGTAGCTAATTTCGTGGGGTCGTGTTCTACTTGTTTGCAATATAAATTCCAAAACCACGCTACTCTCGGAGAATTAGGTCGCCCCAAGCAGTGCTCTCGTCCATACCAGATGATGTCCATCGATTTAATGGGTCCCTTACCAGTAACTCGCAAACAAAACTGTCACATTTTGGTAGTAACCTGCTGTTTTTCCAAATTTTGTCATATTTTTCCAATAAAGAAAGCTACATCAGACATTATTGTCCGAATTTTGGAAGAACAGATCTTTCTCGTTCATGGTGTCCCTCAGACAATTTTTTTAGACAATGGCTCTCAGTTTATTAGTCCCCATACTAATGCACTGTTCAAGAAATATAACATTCCGAATATATTTTTTACGCCAAAATATACCCCACAGGTCAATACCGTGGAGCGGTATAATAAAACGATAATTACTTGTGTTTCTACTTTTGTAGATAGCGATCACCGCTCATGGGACACGTTTTTGCCTAGTGTCCAATTTGCGATCAACAACTCAGTTAATGAGGCTACAGGATATACGCCCTCCTTCCTTGTCTTTGGACGGGAATTAGTTATCTGCGGCTCTCATTACACTGATATAGACTTGGGTGATGAAGTTCTGTTTTTGCCTAGAGATGTGTACGCTGAAAACCTTGGTTGCTTGAGCTCTATCTTCGACCAGGTTCAGAAGTCACTATTTCACGCTCACGCAAAGAACACCGCTAACTATAATTTACGTAGAAAACCATTCGAATTTAATGTAGGAGATTTAGTTTACAAGCGCGCTTACGTCCTCAGTGATAAGGATAAGTTCTTTAGTAAAAAATTAGCTCCAAAGTATATCAAGTGCAAAATTCTCGAAAAACGCTCGCCACTTGTCTACGTTTTAGAAGATATGTCGGGTAAGAATTTAGGCACTTGGCATATAAAAGACCTAAAAATATTAGGTCAAAAATCTTAATTACACATTAATTTCATTTCGTTCATTACCTACAGAATGTCCATTTTTTCATCTTTTTTTTTACTGTTTCTTGCAAAAGTAATGAGTCGATTCTTATGGCTTATGACTTTCGCTATGCTAGTAGGCGTCTTATAATTTTAATATTATTAGATTTCTCTTATTGTATGCTAGGACGAATGGAAGGTTGTGTGAAAGGTCGTGTGAAAGGTAAATGCAAGAAATAGACTACTGTTTAGTTTTACGGATTTTAATTTAAAATTAAAATCCTTACGGGGACCGGCGGGTAATGTAACGAAACGTTACATGTTTATTTAGATTAATATAAATAAACATTTTAAACTTACAACAAATGGTGATAAAACTAGTATTTACAAAGCTTACATTCTATTCTTTCTATTTTTTTATATATAAAATTTAACTTCATAAACAAAACACATATCTAGGTAAGTAGCAAATCTATTCAAGCGCATGACCGACAATAACAGGTCGATGCGGGGCAGGTGAAGACTGAGGGGTGCCGCAGTGCCGACCGGTGCGACTCCCGCGCCTTGATTCGAGTGACGACTCGATCACAGCTCAAGCTGGTTTTGCGAATTAGCGGCCAGTCGTAAAATATTTCGTCTCAATAGGTCCCAGCGCATTAGCTGGACATTGAAAAATAACCTAATATTATATTCATGTGAAGTGATTTCCCGATATAGGGTGAGTTTTGAATGACACATAAAACACAAACTATCATGATTTGCTATTATCCGTCATACTGTGTAATTGATATGGTGCTAATAGATATTCATTTTCAGCTTTGCCCATACTTTAGCTTTGCCCATACTTGTCTTAATTATCATTTGCACACAGAAAAATACATCTTGTCATCGCTTGGAAATTTCCGTTGATACGAATATTTCATCACTTTAATTTTATTAACTACCTTGTATTTTAATTTATTTTTGCAAATTGCTTTATTTCTTTAACATTTCCAAGTAAATGGTCCTTCTTTGTGTTGTACCTTTTTGCCTTCAGCTTTGCTAGCAATGTTAATAATTTTAACTCCGTTCTGATAGTACCACACGGCAAAACTACTATGTAAGTACTTGCACCTATTTTGTTCGTGTTCGTGATGCTGTCTGTGAGCCCTCAGAACGGAGGTTGAGGAACCATTTTCTATCAGCTTGGTTTTGTTCCCAGGTTTTACGTTTACATTTACCTCACGGATTGGGAATTCCGTTTCGACACTGGGTACTTCGACCCGTGTCGGGAACCGCAACCGACCTCGCTGCGCAATAGTGCCGAGGTCTACCAACCTCCCTTGCTGCCTGGCTGCTTACTGAGCTCTGCTCCAGCACCCTGAGGCCGTCTACCACCTTCGGCCGCCTTTCGACATAGGGAAGTACAGTGCTACGAAGTGAAAGCAGAAACTGATCTTCAGGTCGATCAACCACGACCCTATAAATTCATGTGCCCTCCTTCTGAGCTAGTTTGGTAAATTCATTTGTTTTACTCTATTTTAATTTTAACCTTTGCGTATTATTTGTAACGTAGATTCACTTTTTGTTGATTAAAATCTGGTTGTACTTATGGTCAAACCTTAGTTTCATTTTACTATCGTATTAGGTAGGATAGAAGCTAAGGGGCTGTTTACGACTAACCCGGTACATTATTTTATTCTTTCAAAATTGTTAACTTTTAAATACCTACTCAACCACATGATGTGGAACCGCATTTTTTTCATCCCCTCTTAACACATGTATGGGAACTACTCTTACTATACAAAAAAAAAAACTTACTTGAGCTCTATACTTAGACTACCGTAGTGCAAACATTAAAATAAATAATGTAAGAAAGTAACACACGGGCAGTAAAAATATAATCTTTTATCAATTCGTATCATAAGTAAAAAACACTACATCATCCCTATACGAGAAATCAAACAGAACGTGGCACATGACTAGCTAATACTAGATTAAATCATTCGATTAAATCTCTCGATACTTGTCTGACGTATTTATGGGATCGATTACTGTGATGGAGATAGAAGATTCGAATTAATGCTGACGAATCGGGGTCTAGCGCTTAACTCGATTGGCAGGGATCGGACACTGTCCTCGGGTAAGCAATCTAGGACAAGAGCTGGAGAAACAAACACACTCTGCAATTACAACAGTTGTATAGATTAGTGTTTTAGCGTGTTGAAGTGAACACTTACGATACTAGTAGTAGTAGATAGGTTTGAATATACCTTGCTTGGATTGGGGAATTTTAGGACTCCTTAAAAATTAAATTATATATATGATTTAGCTGCGCGTGGCGGGCAGTTTCATCCCATTCATAAACACTTAATTTATTATTATGTTTTTAAAGAGATTCTCTTTCTCGAAACTATAGGAGTTTCGGTGTTCATGAAAACCACGGGCCTAGGCCAAGCGAAGTTCATGGTGTGGATTATCTTCCGCAACTAGATTATTATTATTATAATCGCTGGTTTTGCGCAAAAACTCTGACTTTTGAGACCGTGTCGACATCGCAAGATAGACTAACGTATAATGATACAGCTACTCGAAATCACAACACAAATCGACGACGATTTAAAAAGTTATTCGATTTTTCCGAGCCACCCTAATCTCTCAGACATGTAGTCACAAATCGCGGGTTAATTTATACAAAATTACCCACACTTAACCATAGTTTATGTACCGTGAGTTTAACAAAATGTACTCATAGCAGTTAAAAGAGTATAAAACCCTTCGGCCACCGAATGATGTATTACAACCGTTCTAATTTAACTTTAGCCATGCAAAAGTACATCTAACATAGTTGTAAAGACAGATCATAAAGCAGGCGAAGTCGGTAATTAAACTAGTTTCAAGGTTAAAAATTTCAAACTGTCGTACATTTCGGAACTCCGGCATTTGGAGTTAAGCAGCTATTATTATGGTGTTAGTGATGTAGACAGTACTTATTTGGCCGGATTAGCTCCATTTTAGCGGCCAATAGCCGGCAGACTCAAAACATTTTTTGTAACACCATTTGGGAGCTATGATGCCACAACAATAAACTTGCTTCGAGAGTTAAAAACCTGTCGGAATTATTTTATCATAGGCATCCAACACGAAAATGAAACTTGTCCTCAGCTTGCTTCTATTAAACACAGTTTCATTTATATGGGTTTTAACATTTATGTTGTTGTGTTGTTCTGTTCGCTATTTACCGCGAAAACGTCAGCAAATTTAAGGTTCTCCAGTGGAGTTAGGTAGGCCTTATTATTAAAAGTCAAGTTTGACTTGCAACATCTGGAGACTTCGTACATTTAGAGAAAAAATCTATTTGTATTTGTATTTTTTATAGCTTTATTGACGTCAAAAAAATCATCGAAAGTCGCATTAAAGTTTGACGTCAGAAAACTTATCGGAAATCTCGTTAAGCATGAACTGAAATGAAATGGCTGAAAGATGAACATAATCCTCCTGCATCCTCACAGATTAAACGATTCCCGCGTTTCGGGTGAAATAGGGAATATCAATGTTTTTGGGAATCAACATCATCATGACGTCAACAAAAGTCACGCTTTCGTTTACCAAAAGCATTCCAAAACTAAAAAGTCCAAACGCGCCGGAAATTTTACCGGATAATCGGAATACTTGCGTCTTGAATGAAGTAGGTACTAGGAATGTCATTGATATCAACAAAAGTCACGCTTACGTCTACCAAATCCATACAAAAACTAAAATTGCCGAACACGCCGGACACTTGCGTCACCTTCCAGAAGTTAAACAGCTATTATATTAACCGGAATACCCGGGTCGGCTGGAAGCGTCATAAATCTGGACGTTATGGCGCCATAAACCGACGGCAATCGGCAGTAACGTCGTCACGACAGTTAGCGCTTTTTATTTACGAATTAATTTATTTCGACTGTTGTTTCGATCGTAGCTCTGTTCCGATTGACGAGGCGTTGTTCAAATGCAGATTTTCATTAATAAATAAAATCACAGCAAAAAATCTCAAGATTTTGTAATGATCTCAATTGTGAAAAGATTTGACGTCATAATGACAAAAGTTATGACGTCGTTGAAACAGAGAATGTCATTGATAGTTTTCGCTCAAAATAAATCTTATGTGTTATGTAAAATTGTTTTCAAAGAATTACTGGATACAACTATTCTTAGTATATAGTTTTTCCTGACGTAACACAGTGATACAATGTTATATTATACAACGACATCACGCTATCAGATTATCTTGAATTTTTTTCACCTCCTCAAGACGGTAAAAATAAATAAACGTGTTTTCACACACAGCGTCTTTCGTTCCATCTAGCCCCAAACTAAGCAAGCTTGCACTATGTGAACCAGATAACTGATAGAATACATAAATACAATTTTTTTGTAAATATATACATAGCTTACATAGAAACACCCAGACAAAGAACAAACATCCATGTTCATCACACAAATGTTTGTCCTGCGTGGGAATCGAACCTACGACCAACAGCTCAGAAGGCAGAAAACCACCCAACGAGCCACAAGGCTAATCAAATACAATAATGACGTGACAATACACACTCAAGGAACCGCGGAAACTACTAATGAAATATTTAGCAATTTGCAAAAAAAACTTTTGTCAACATTTAAAAAGTTCGCAACCGTGTTCTCAATCATTAACAAAAACTACACAAACTTCGCTGTTTAGATCGTAAATAACAGACATAATTTAAAACTCGAATAGGCTAACTTCTGTAATACCGTTACTTACAACTTTACATGGAAATTCAAACATTGTGGCCACAATTACATTGATTTATTTAAAGTCACCCCGATGGGGATTCGTGGTGGAATAGGAAAAGGGTTAAGTCAAAGTCAAAGTTATTTATTGGTAAAAACTCATCTACAAGTCAAAACTAATAACCTTTTGTATACAATAGTATGCAAATTAAGTAGAAGCAATTCATTGAATACAATGATATGATGGGTTTAACTTAACTCCCGGAACGCAAAATAAGGCTGGTGCGGCGGCTGATTACATTTGACATTTTATTATTATTATTATTTCACATTTAATTAAGGAAGGTACCCACTATATTACGCTTTATTATACATTTAAATAATTAAATATTTTCTGGTTTTTTATAATGTAACTGATGTATAAATGTTTTTATGAATAAATTTAATATGATTAATTTAAATTATTTTGTACTCTAGAGGCAGCAAAAAATATTTTCATTTTAGTTTAGTCTAGTCGAACCTCCATGAGCACGACGTGGTCTCCTGTAATTGGGGTGCACCCAGCTTGATGCCTATGATTCATAATGTGAATGTAATGTGTAACTTCTGTTGGGGAACCATATTCTATAGAATAAAATAAAACAAAATGTATATACCTTATTCCCCTCAAAGATATTGGCAACTAAGGTGGCCTATGACCAACATTATATGGCCATCACAAACTGCTCTCGCTTCCATTGAATACCATCGCAATTGTAATGGCGCCTGTAGACTGTAGATCAAGCCAAGCCATTAAAACGGACCTTTGCAGTAAATCTACAGACTTCGCAGTAACTGCCGCCCGATGTGTTGCACATGAATGCGATTGGAATTCTTTATCTCTTAAGGTACGACGTTTCGCTCAGCGCGGAAAATTCAAATTATCTAGTGTTTTTTTTTGTCAATTACAGGTTAATTACTGATCCTGGGTTGATAAAAAGTAATTTTGCGATAATAGATTGTTTCAAGAAATTACACAAACCAAAAATTCAGGCTGAAAGCTAGTATAAGTATATTTGTCACTAAACCAAAAACCGCAAGATTAAAATCAGCTTATTGAGATTTGTAGCTAAACCAATGTTATCTATGATATGATTATTTTACCCGTAATTTCTTAAAACAACTTATTTATTGGCGCAAAATTGGTTTCAATGAGTAATTTAGATTTTGACAAAAAACGCAAGAACATTTGAATTTCTCGCGATGAGCGGAACGTTGCACCTTCAAGCAACTCTAACTCTTACGAGACTGGAATTGATATGATATAAGATTTTAAAAAAAGAGCTGAAAACATTTTTTTGTAACAAATACTGCTGCTTCAATCAGAAATATTTATTGCCATAAATAACATTTAAAATATTACAGGCGATTATAAAAAATGCTTAAGTTTAGAATTAAATTAAATTAGGCAAAGTTATTAATTATTTGAATAATTCAATAATATAGCATGACAGGTAGGTACTTATTATGATTGCTCCGTTTGTTGTTCATACAAAAACGAGGATTCTGAGAATTCCATTGACATGAATTCACTTAATTTGTAGAAAGGATTGCTTAAAAAAATGCTTAAGAGCCTTTTTAAATTTGCTATGATTCAGTTCGGTTATATAATCAGGTAATTTATAAAATACGAGTATAACCATGGGAAAATCATTTTATCGTCCTAGCTAAAGATAAGAAACAGAAGGTAACAATCGCACCTCATAAAAATAAAGGTTCCTTTTAGTACTACGGAACCCTAAAAATGACAGAACGAACGAAAAACTTCCATAAAACTTAAGGAAATCTCATCAAACTACTAAGTCTGGTTAACTAGATCACGTACGAAAAAACTTTCTGTATCAACCCCGATATAAAATTTTAACGGTACGACTAGACTACTGCAACGACAATGTTCAAATACAACGCTTGCCCATAAAGAGTTAATATTTCAGAGGCGCGCACAAAGAGAGCAGTAGTCACTGCTAAAGTTTTAATTTGCTTAAAGTTGTTACAAGTTAGAACGGGGCCCATGCGGCCGCCAAATTAGGTACAGTCACAGACTAAAAGTATAGAAGTAATCTCGAGCTACTCTTCTGATAGTTTAACCCGTTTCGCTGTGAATAGTTTTTTGGTATGTGGATTCGGTTTGTAATTTAGTTTCAAAAAATTCGTTTCAAGTTTTTCAAGACAAAGGACATGAATTGTACATGAGCGTGTAGTCTCTAATTTTATTTTGACCAGAGAGTACCTACTTAACATGTTTTGCTCTGGTGACTTTTTATTGCTTTTAGTTCGCGCGAAGGGATTTTGTAACTAGTTCAGTTGTGGCTTCGATATATTTTATTAAATTGTGTTTTGTTTATTAATAGGAAGTTATCATTAATAATCAGTATTTTATTACTTTGTAAACTGATGTGGTTTTGACACATTTTGTTATGAGTAGTTGATTGTTTCAGGCGTAGGTTTGCGGAAGTTCATTTTCAAACTGGGTCTAAAATATTCAATCTGTAGTGTCTTTCCGCTGCAACGTCACGTCTTGTACGAGTACAATAGAAATGAGGATCAATTGTTTGTTTTTTTCTTTGTATTTATTTAAATTAATATTTTTAATAGAAAAGTATTAAGACCAAATTTTTTTTTACATATAACTTGAATACATAGGCTTTTCTGACCACATTCGGTGACCTTAATTAAGGAATGCTAACGAGACATGCGCGCGACCTCTTCGCCTTGCACAGACTGAATTTAACATGAGTATTCCCGTTTTATTAAAAGAAAAATTAGTATTTTTTTCAGGTTTATTTTAGGTTTTTTTATTTTTATTCATGATGTTGTAACTTACCGGATTTTGACTTCTTTGGACTGCCATTCGCTGTGTTTGTCGAAGCTAATGAGTATTGCAGCAATTTCCTGAAACAAAATTAGGAGATATTTAGTGATACCCTTTGATGGAAATATCTTCTTCAATAGTAAAACCAAAGAAATTCTAAACAATAAGAATAACAATCTCATACAAAAAAGTGTGCCCCCGAAAAATCTGCTTAAAACTTCATGGCGCTTACGGATTCAGTACGATAATGTCCAAACCGCTATAAAAACCGATGAAAATATGTTAATATAAAAACATAGTATTATTATTATGTCCGCTATTTAAGGTTTAGTTCAAACTATACTAAAATAAACGAAGTAAAAACTATATTTACAAAAATCATATTTACAACGCCATCTCTCGAGAACTTAGCGAGTTAATAATTTTACTGATATTATTAATGCAAAAATATTCTTAACAAGTTGCGTTTTTTCTCCGTACCATTACGAAAGAGCTAGCTCGGGTTTATATTTCAAGTCAAGCAGAAATTGCGACGATCATGTCGCAGATTAAACCAATCAAGGGGAGCTTACGTCTTCATCGGTACTACCGCAGAAAAGCCTAGAACTAAAAGAAATCTCTTCTGTGGGTACTACAATCGAGTAAAGCATCTTTGGCAGTTTAGTGTAATTTGAGAAAAAACTAATATTATTAAAAACAATGTTATTCATATTCACAATATTTTCAATATGATTTTAGTTTGAAATTAACTATACAAAATACATACAAAAAATTAAAACTTGTTATGGGTGGATTTTCGATGGGGTTTTTTGGATTCTCCTTCGTCCTTCTTCGAAAAATCTACCCAAAAAAACTTAGAATATTTTTAAACTGATCATTTCGAAACTCTTTAGAAAATAAAAAAATTATAACTCCTAAAGTACGGAAAATCGTAGAACACACACGGGATAGTATTTACGTAAAGCCCTTGGTACCGTTTGTAACAACCTGTATAATTTACAATAATATATCTTTGTGCTGAAATTATAGGCAAAGATATATTTAACACCTTCCGCCTGAAATCAACAACCAAGGCGTACAATAAGTTATTCCGCGCTCAGCATTCATCATCTTAATTTAATGCAGGGCAGCATTAAATTCATTTATGCAAAATTCCTTTCGCCGGTTCGTTAGGAAGTATAATGTATAAATTTGCTAAGTATACCTTATACACTTTATTTATACCATCAGCAAGTAGTTAATTTAAAGAAGTATATATTTTTCATAAGCTTGATTTCTTTCTCATCCCGTAGACATTGTAACGATAAATTGTCTCTGGGTGATCCAACCGTCCGTTTTGTGTAGTAGGCTAAGTGGCTAATGAAGTTTGTTTTAGTTTATAATGTACTAGCTGCGCTCCGCGGTTTCGCCCGCTATTTTACAGTAACCGAATATTATTCCGACATAAAAATTAACCTTTGTGTTAATCCAGGGTATAAGCTACCTCAATACCAAATTTCTTTCAAATCCGTTCAGCCGGTACAGAATTGAACGCGAACAAACACATTTACATATTTACATACTTACACATTTACACACAAACTTTCGCATTTAAAATATTATTGTGATTCTATAAAGTTCATCAACATCAACATCGTCATCCAGAACTGCAGAGCAAAGAGATTACGGCTCTCTCTTTAGGGAGACCCATAAGCCCCAGGAGCCTCAAGAGGCTTGGGGATCGCAGAACGTTAACCGTTTACTAAGAGGACGTTGCAGCCCGCAGCTATATACGCATACGCATATTATGTTGCACATGCTACTGTATCAGTCCATTTTACTATAATTTACCAATATTATATTATGTACATCTAGAAACGGCATGTTCCGTCTTCATCCCAATAGATCTCATTCTATGACGTCATTTTCTTAAATCAACCCACTTTATATTATTGACTCGTCCCTCACCTATAAAACCACAAGTCACTGAAAACAAAACACAAAGCGGAAAAAATATTACAAAAGTCAGTTTAATAAACCGTAAGATTTCCTAAATCACTCGTTTCTCAACTTAATAAATCAAATACTTGTTTGCTTGCGACGCGATTTGAATAACAACCTTTGAAAGCAATCACAAAAAGTCCTTGTTCCTCCCTAGAGCTCGAAAAGTTATTTTTTCTCCCCAGAGCAGGAAGGCTTCAGATGAGAAATTATTAAATTAAACGCAACAAGATGAAAGTTGAAAGTTAAACGAAGCTGCCTCCGCGGTTTTAATTTCCCGGAACAAAAATAAATGATCACGCTTTGAAAGGTTGTGGGGTAATAAAGAAACACGTTTACCTATAAAATATAATATTTACTTTTACTGAAGAAAACTGCAAAAGTAGGTTGGAAATCAAGTTACTCCACTCAACTGGTCCGAGGTAAACAAAAGCAAATCATCTCATCTAATTATCAAAAATCTATTAGAGCGCTAATCATCATCATCAGCCTATAATAGTCCACTGCTGGACATAAGGCTCTCCCGAGGAACGCCACTCAACCCCATCTTCGGCTTTTCTCTTCCACCCACCGCCAGCTGTCCTACGCACATCGTCACTCCATCTAGTTTCAGGGCGCCCTACGCTACGAGCGCTAATGCTTCACTAAAATGCGGACATTAAAAAAACCACAGAAAATAATCTACAAGATTTTGTTTTTTTGTTGTGTTCATTGGATACTTTTTTAAGTTGCGGGTAATAACTAGTGTGAAAAATAAAACCGTCATCAGACGCAGTGTTCTTACACTGCAAAGATGTTTTTGCTGTTATTCAGACTTGACTTCAAATAAAACAAGTTTTAGGGGTGGATAAAATATTTATCCCCATTTGTCATGTATGCAAAAAAATAGGGTTAGGGCTACATTGACTGAAGTGTCGGAATGTCAGCTGTACCAATTGGACCGGTCTCCTAAATGGTCTAGTCTGAGGATAAATATTTCCGAGATGTCACACAGCACACACAACATAGTTATCTATACGTATATCAAAATTTAAATGTCTCGTTTTTATGCATAGTCTTTGAATAAAACGGCTGTGACATTCAGACGGACGAACGGAGAAACAAAGAGACACGGAAAAACTGAAAGGGTTTAACTATAAGGGTATAAGGGTTTGCTTCGATCCCTAAAACATGACATCGAAGTTAACCCAAGCGTGCCATTGGAACCAATGATTTACTATGCATTGACATCCCACATCCGAATCAAATCAGTCCGTTGACCGGACCCTATAAAGTATTGACAGCAGGGTTCAAAGTAATACCATTACACTCGTAGTTATTTAATGAGAGCCCAAACAGGCCGTTGTTAAATATATAAACGCATTGGGACTCTATTGCCCATAGATTTATGGCTGCCGACATAATCCCATTCGGGTGAGGCATACTCAAGTAGGAGACTGGGGTGGAGCTAGGTGGCAGTAAAAAGGGCACAGCGCACAAAAGCACGCCCTTTCAGAAAATATAAAATATAATGGATTGTAGTGTTTGTTACGGCTTCTGTTATTATTCACATAACATTTTCATATGACCCTGGGAATTAAAAGTTTTTAGGATCAAAGCATTGAGCGTTGTGTAGTTGTAGCCGTCTTATGGCATTCGTATTACGTTAACCATGCAAGATTTTGAAAACAAAATAAATTATTTAATTTTGGTTTAAATGAGAAAGGCAGCGGAATCACCGATAGAAATTTTATGGAAACACAAATGGGCGCTAAAGAAGTCCTACTGGTCCTACTGAAGTAGGGACTTGTATAAAGTAGGCGCAAGGCGAATTCCTCATACTTATCGCTAGCCCCTGCCCTAGATTCCAGCCCTGATCGAGAATTCGTTAAAGAAGTGACTGTACATACAAGCGGAAATGTTTGTCGGGCCCCGCTGAAATTGGGGCCCGGAAACGTTTTTAGGGCGAACTTATTTTAATTGAGTATGGGGTTCAGGCGAATGTTGTAAGCTGTGAATGGGGTACGACTGTTTTTAGGACTTGGATTGCCTTTCTGCTTTTAGGAAGGGACGGCATTGTGATAAATTGTATGTTTGACTTGATGAATATCGCTCGGATATGTGGGTTGTTTGTTTGTTTCGGTGGCATTTTGTAATATACGACTTCAATGCAAATATAAATTGTAGATTTCGGTACAGTTTTGTTTTTTGTCGCGTCACAGTTACTGTCTTTGAGACAACGTTCTGGTCAGATCTTATACGCCCGGATTCGATTTCAAAAACGATGCATTTGCCTAGAAGTTAAAGTACTCCATGGTAGCTCTGTGGGAGCATGCTCGCCTCACACTCGTGGGGCCGTGGGCTCGAACCCGGGCGGGGCTCGTACCAATGAGTTCTTTGGAACTTACGTACTGATATACCACTGCCTTTTCAGTGAAGGAAAACATCGAGACGAAACCTGCATATTTCCGGAGAAGAAATTCAATGGCGTATGTGAATCCGACAACCCGCACTGGGCCAGCGTGGTGGATTGGCCTAATTACCTTTCGAGGGTTAGGCCGATATCTCAGCAGTCGGATGTTTAAAGGCTGAAGCAGAATCTGTCTTTGTTATTCAGTCAGAAAAACTCTATTTACGTAACAAAAATTCACACATTTGTACACAACATACACATTTACATTGTTACACCACACACCGCACATTGTTTACCAATCGATTAACTAAAATGGAAATATAAAAATTAATCATTGTATGTAACTTATTAAAATACAAAAAATTCAAAAAACATTTATTTCAGGTTAAATTTTACCCATACAAGGAAATAAAAACATAAATTACATAAAAAATTCAAAATTCCAAAATAAAATAAAATTATATTAACAATTACATTATGTCAAATTTATTAAACAAATCAAATATTCCATTATGTCAAGATTAAATTAAGATTAGATTTAGAAAATGAATAAGATGTCAATGTTGCAATTGTGATCTAGTACTTTCTCACCGGTTTTTCTTTCTCTGTCCGGTCTTCTTCTTTATAGACCGAGCGAAGCGAAGGTCTCAGAGTCTACGGGAGGTAATCGGCAGTTGTATGTATGTTTATATGTTTGTATGACTATTTGTACCGCTAAGCCGATCTTCATGAAATATCAATACAATTTTCAAGTTCGAATATGAGCTGAATCGGTCCAGGGGTCGCGAGGTCTCAGTTCGGCGCAAACTACTACTTCTATAGTGCAAATTGAATTCACTTTACTACCCACAGAGTAGTTCTGGTGGCAGCTGTTTTTCCCAGAATATAAGTATTCAGCGTCCTACAAACACTAAAGTGTCCCAAGCTCGTATCTCCCTCCGGGTCCCGATATCTCATAAACATACGAATAAATTCATGCAAATAACCCATGTAGTACGTGAATACCACAATCTGTGTACTTGTCTGATACTTGGACAGACGTGGTTGAGTTCTAAGCAAGTTAGTCATGTTTATGAAACTAGGACTAATAATTTACTGTCACTAGTTGTTACCCGTGACTTCGTTCGCGTGGACATAACAGAAGTATCCTATGTCCATCTTTGTGATATAGTAACTCCTTATCAAATTTTATCAAGACCCATTCAGCCGCTTAGCCGTGATAACGTGATAAGCATCCAGACATAAAAACAAAGTTATTTCATATAGTTCGCCAGATGGCGTTGATCCGTTTTTGTGAATTTTTTGACATTTTGTTTGGACTGACAGTTATTATGTAGGGAGATCTGAATCGCGCAAGCGAAGTTTTTTCCTCGAGACGAACGTATTATTTATGTACCTTCTTAAATTTAAATATATGTATATAATGTATGATTGTAATATACAAACTTTAATTATGAGATAAGACTAAGCAAGCATGTAGATTTTTGTAATATTGGAAGGAATCGCTCGGCGCGCGAAATTCAAATTTTCTTGCGTTTTTTGTCAATTACAGCTTAATTACTCATCGTGGATTTATAGAAACCAATTTTGCGCCAACAAATAAGTAGTTTTAAGACATTACGAGTGAAACGATTACCTAGATAATTTTGGTTTAGCTACAAATTTCAATAAGCTGATTTTCATCTTGGTTTTTGGTTTAGTGGGAAATGTACTAGCTTTCAACTTGAATTTCTAGTTGGTGTAATTTCTTGAAACAATCTATTTATTATCGCAAAATTAGTTTTCATGAACCTACGATGAGTAATTAACCTGTAATTGACATTAAACGCAAGAAAATTTGAATTACGCGCGCCGAGCGAAACGTTGCACCTTTAATTTTATTTTTTTTGGTTTACGCGTGGTTTTGTCGGTTGAAGTTCCGGACGCATCCACGTTGTAATGTATGCCTACGGACGCAATTTGTTTCGTCTCTTTTTTGATTGGACACGATTTTTATATTCTCTTTTTGGGTTGTAAAATATTACGTATGATTATTAATTTTTTTATTGGACAATCTTTATGTCCTCGTAACTTTTTCGGTTCCAATTTTTTCATCAGGAAAAGGCCTATTTTCACGGCAATTATAATTTACTTTTTTTGCATCTGAGTGACGAAACAAGAGAAGTCATTCACCTGATAAGCGTCACGGTTACCATAACAGATCAGTGGCAACCAGAATTTTGAACTTCAACCGTTTAAAATCAAGTGCGGCAACGCACTGCGCTTGTCACCCTGTGATATAAGATGTTAAATATCTTTAATACCAATTAATTTCTCAGGAAACATTGTCCTTGAATCCGAAACACAGCTATGTTAGCATATAAAAAAAAACTGTTGGTTTAATAACTGTTACACTAGTTATTAAACCCCTTTTTAAATGTATATATGTAAAATTTTGTGTGAACAATAATAGTGTTTATTATAATAAAACGGGAATACTCACGTTTTATTAAAATAAGTGATCAAAACCACGTTTTATTAAAATAAATGCTCAAAACCACGTCACTTTTCATAGTATAATGTTTATATGTCTCAAAAACAGTTGTACACATAGTAAATACCTGTTTACAAGTGATAATTTGATTCATAGATAGTTAGGTAAGTAAATAGAGTAACCTTAAACATTAGCTTATTAGGTAGGTGTATATAAAGCTATTTATGGAGTGTTAGCACCCGAACAAGGTACTCAATATCTCGGATACTAACGTCCTCCTGCAGTTGGTGTTTTTAAAAGCATATTTATTAATATTCAATATGTGTTAAATTTCGATTAGTTACAATTTTTGATCAATTTGGTCCTACTACGAGTTAGTTGATTTTTAATAAACAGTTTACTTATTACAATAAAGAGTTAATCTATCTATATCTAAAGGGGTGGGATCCACAATCGTGTCGGTCCACGTAGTCCACCTATGCTGCGTCTTCTGGTTTGTAGTCGCCGCTCAAGGACGTCCTACCTACAAACCAAAAGTTCTTCCCGTTTCTTCCTCAGTGATTATCGGTTCTTCGAGTGTCAACACATACAAATTAACTATTGTAAGCATGTGATACCGCACGTATTTAAAATGATTATTAAATAAAAGTTTATATTATTTTCCAAAGCTTGTGTTATATCGAGTGTTAATGTTTAAAATTGATGGATTTTTATCAATTAAGTGATCGTAAATGTGCACGACTGTTGATGAATAGTATAATGTTGTAAACGAGATTCTTCGTGTTGTTTCCAAAACTCCATAGAAACCTCTAGTAAAGTCTCCACCACTTTCCTGGAGTATGACGTGGACTTGACTTAGACTTATTTTAATTGTGAATTATTTGTCATCGCTTGAAACATTACAATATTTGACACTGACTAAATACAACTTATGGAGCCAAAACATAAGAGGAAAAAAAGTTTTATAGACATTACGTCTCCCAAACTGTCAAAAAGTTTGTCCAAGCCCATTTTCCACGAAAACAGTCATTAACCTTATAAATGGAATATTACAAAAACAAATTTTAGCCCTTAATTTTTATAAATGAAAATTAGGGGGTGGTCATTAGAATTCTTGCCCGGGAGATTCACTCGTCCTTGCCCATAACCGGTAAGGGTCGGGACTCATTGCTTGGGACGACGATTTTGATCGCTTGATGAGATTTGTCAAGACTAAATGAAATCTTCGGCCAAATTAAAATGGGCTGGAAAATAAGTCACTTAACGAAATGTTACAAATGTTAAAAAAATATTCAGTTTTTGCCACTTTTAGGGTTCCGTAGCTAAGAATCCTTAGTGTCTGTCTGACCTTGTCACTGATATTCATCTCTATGTCACAGTATTTTTATTCAGAAGCTTAAAGTAAAACTGTGTTAAATATACAGAATATTATATCTACATAATTATGTATTATACATAAATTTTAATTAATATTACCATTTTATAACAACTTGCTCAACATATTATATCAGAGAATTAATTATTGTCGTAAGGTAACAAACAGCATTTATTTGTTTGTTAAAGTAAAACTGTGTGTACATAATTATGTATTATACATACATATATATCTACATAATTATGTATTATACATAATTATGTAGATATAATATTCTGTATATTTAACACAGTTTTACTTTAAGCTTCTGTTCTTTTTAGTTCTGTGTTAAATTCTTTCGTTTGCTTCGCTCACTCGGTCAATTATTGTAATAGGAAAATATTTAGTATTGACAAAATATTTAGTTGACTGCCCTAATTAGAAGCGAGAATGAAAAGAAACCTATCCCAGCGAGTCTAGAAATAGGTGCCAAGGAGTACAAAATAATTATCAAGTGTCTATTTCGGTTCTTATTGTGTCAATGAGGAATAAAACAAAACAAAAAACCGCTAAAACAGCTTGCCTAACACTAAGAATATGATTATTTATTTCTAAAGTAGCTACGGAACCCTACCATTACTGTGTCACGACACGCACCTGATAGATATTTTTTTCTTAGCAATTATGTGACGCAAAAGGGGACCGCGGTATTTTTACATTATTTCTCGCATTTCACAAGGAGAAAATAAGTTTTTAAGAAAATGTCTTCTGTGCCAATTTCTCGCATACCCTTAGTGTTAATTATGCTGGCGTTTTGTTTTTTAGATAAAACATTGTATATATAAGTAGCCCACAGGAATATTTCTTAAGAGGAGATCATTTGGCGGTCTAGACTACCTATTTAAGAAGGTCGCGCCATTCTAATGCAGAGCTCGAAGCACGTGTTATTTCTAAGCTGGTAAGGTTTTATTACCTTACCGAAATAAAACAACGTGCGCTACATACATTACGTGACCTTTCTACGCAGTGTAAGCTGCCAAGTGTCCCGTTCTTTTTTTAATTATGAATATTTTTTTATTTATGATAGAATAATTATCGGTAAAACCCAAAATATTGTTGATTTGTCTGCTAGTCTAACATCATTACTCGCTGTCGCTGCCTCTCATCACCATCACCACTCTACGGCCAACGATCGCAGACGCAAACGTCCCTGCGAGTCCATTCCGGCTTTTATTGGCGCAGCCCTGGCTCCTGTCAGAAACTCTAATGACGTCATAAAGAGGCGAGTGACGTCATAAAGCGACTGACGTCACAGTCCCTTGTCATTGTAATTAAGGGTGATCGTGTGAATGACGGACGGACTGCTTCCAGTTTTGTATAATGCAAGATGTGAAAACAAACGAAAATATTGATTTAATTCTGTGACGTCTGGACGGATTTACATTCGAGAAGGTAGCATAGGCAAAAACCTGAAGGACTTGAAACTTTTTGTCCCAAAATGATGAACTGTTCTTGTAGGGTCACGAGTGATACTAAAGTATTACTAGTATTTCGCGTCGAACTGAGACCTCAGGAACCGATTATCTTCAGAATGGGAAATTGATTTTTTTGTATGTGTTATTTAGAGAGGAACAATAAACTGTGATATGTTATTACATACATCACACTAATATTATAAATTCAAAAGTTTGTGTAGTATGTAAGTGTGTTTGTTCTCGTTCAACTCGGCAACGGCTGAACGGATTTGGATGAAATTTGGTATGGAGCTAGCTTATACAGTGGATTAACGCATAGGCATGCATTTTTATCCCGGAAATATAATCGGTTTCTGTAGAATAGCGGGTGAAACCGCTGGGCGCAGCTAGTATATAATAAGTCGTAAAAAGGAGGAATGCTTATTAAACTTATAATAACTAATAACATCATATCACACAATATGATTTATGTTTTAATAAAACGAGAATACTCACGTTACATTGAGTCGGTTATTCCGACTATAGTTTCGATCACATTCGTTGACCTTTATCAAGGAACCGACTAAACCGACTAACCGACTCAATTTAACGTGAGTATTCCCGTTTTATTAAAACAAAATGTATCAAAACCACGTCAGTTTTCATAGTAAAATATGATTTTTATTTCAAAATATCAAAGTTCAGAGAAAATCTTTAGTATATACTCGTAGTCTTTGAGTATTCTGTAAAATTTACGAACTTACATGATATGATATGAAATCTTGTTTTAAATATGAAAATCCAAGAAAGTGACTACCCAGATATAAAATTTTAGTCCATATAAACCTAAGAACCACCCACGATCCATAATACGTCAACATTCGATCGATCGCCTTCCAAGAAGTGGGAACTTCGCTCGTGTTGAAGTAAATACGTCATGAATTTTATAACACCATTTAGGTAGTAGAATAATACTCTCACGTTCGTATACATCACTAATATTATAAATGCGAAAGACTGTCTGCAAGTGTGTAAGTATGTATGTAAGTAGATATTTGTAATTTAATTGACTATATTTGTAAATGTGAATATGTTAAGAGATTAGTAATTTTTAATTAGTTTTAATTACATTTTTTTTTATAAATCCTACTTGAATATTTCGTTGTTTGTTTTTATGTTTAGTTACTACAAAAATAAAATGTAATTACATGCTAAAGTTATTAATCGCAAAACTTACAGTAAGTTTAGTTTGAACAAAATGACTAACCCTCGAATACTGAAACGTGTTAACTTTGACAACAGATTAATTCTAATACTGCCTTTGTCTGGCACTAAGGAAGTGACAAAGACAGCAATAGACTTAATCTGTTGTCAAAGTTAACAAACGTTTCGGTATTCAGGGGTAAAACTTGAAATAAAGTATAAAGAAACGAACACTCGTGCATTTATTTAGAGTAAGAACGTGCTTGTAGTAGGTACCTTTTACGAGTCTGTATAATAACAATTCGCCCACGTTATATTAGTATGTACTCAAAATATATGGCTTGTTCTTCGTTCGCTTATTATGGTACGAAAGTAAATGCCAGTAATAAAGGTTATTAACGAACACGTTTTGGGTAACAAACTGGGCAGATATTGGCACCCTAATTAGTTCTACAAATCTACTTATATCAAGGACATTTAATTTTGACGACGGGCTTATCAAAAAAAAATTGTATACAAAATAACGATGGAACTTAAAAAAAAATATGTATGAGATACCCGAATTAGGGGACTTGCACCCATATTGGTCTCGCTCGCGCATTTTGATATTATTGAAGGTATAAAAATTCCAAAAAGTACAAAAAATATATTTTTCGTGTTTTGGTTGAACCCAATACTCAATATATTCATTGCAAACATTATGTAAATTAAATGCAGATCTTAATTAGCATATTTTAAAATAAGTAATCATAATGATCATATGATCATAATGACCCTGACTGGGTATGGCAATATCGTGCCAGCAAAATTTACCTTTTTTTTTTTCTTGAAATTAATTAAAAGATTAATTAAAACAAAATTTTCTTAAAAACTTCTGTCATTTTATCACAAGTAGATACTAAATATACTTTTTGGAAAGTTACTTCACAGTGTTTTTTTTTATAATGTAAAAATCCGCGTGCGAGACAGCTGTAAACGTGACTAAAGATGTATTTACTAAGTTTAAGAATTTTAAGAGTACACTTAGCAATATTTCAAATGACAATCGGAAAATAGCTACTGTAGATCAAGCTTATAAGGATTCTGGTATTTAATCAGTCAAAATTATACAGATATACTTATTTTACAGTTGTTAATTGTAATTATATACTAATTGTTTAACACGTTTTTTTTTATCCGCCATTAATTTAGTGGAAGTTTGTTCAAAGCAGAAATCTCTTTTATGACGAGCCTTCCCGTAAAAGTATGAAGAAAATCTTGCTATACTTACGAATACGTTCATGGCTAGTTGTGTCGTAATTTCAGTTTCGTCGTTTTTGTTCCAAAAAGTTTAAACAAAAAGAGGTTTAAAAAGAAAAGTAAATAAAATAGTAGTAGTAGTAGATAGCTAATTTGTAAAAAATGCTATAAGTACGCCCTGTAAACGACACAATCTCTAAAATCAGTATTAAGCTGAGTTAGTTTATCAGTACCGTGTTAAACCACGTAAACTTCGCTCGGAACCGAAGTTCAGATAATTAGGGAAGTCATTCGTACCTCAGCAATTAGTTCCTGTAAGGAGGCAAACTTGCGTGGCTCTTTGTTGCTTAATTAAGGACTAGAGATGTCTGTACAATGTTGGTCGAATAGTTACCGGAGATTAATTAAAATAGTTTGTTACCTTGAGTTATAAATTAAAATGTCTAGTATTGTCAAATATGTACATAGATATAGAGTAGAACAATGCCGTGACTTGTTTGTTTATTTTATCTATTCATTACTAACTGACCGAGCGAACGATAGTCTCTGCACTGGCAAAATTGCTTTCATCTGTCCGTATGTTGATACTCGCGTCCAGGTCGCATTTTTCAACTAATCTTGACGAAATTTAGTATGCAGGTTCTCCAATTTCCTAGTTTCTGCAATCTTTCACTTTTTTTTCCGGCTATTTTTGATTGGACTTCCTCCAAAAACTTCACCCAGGGGGTATTGGCGGGAACGTGACGATGTCATGTCGCATCATTCTATTATTTTCCAAAACTTGTGTTATATCGAGTGCACGAGTGTTGGTGAATAGTATAATGTTGTGAAACGTGACTCTTCGTGTTGTTTCCAAACTCCATTGAAACCTCTAGTAAAGTCTCCACCACTTTAGTGGGGCATGACGTGGACTTGACCGTGACTTACTTTACTTGACTTAGACTATGACTGAGACTTATTTTGATTGTGAAATTTATCGGTATTTTATCTACATAATTTTTGGCGGTTGTCTGGATTACCCAATGGCAAATAAATACTGGCAATGAAGAGAGCTATGAACTATGAACTATGCTCGAAGTTTCCGATAACCGATGGGGAAGAAAGGTTCTTGAGTGGCGACCACGAACCGGAAGACGCAGCGTAGGTAGGCATTCCACTAGGTGGACCGACGACATTGTGAAATTCACGGGCAGCCGGTGGATCCAAATGGCACATTGTCGGTCGGGGTGGCGCTCTAAGGGGGGGGCCTTTGTTCAGCAGTGGACGTCTTATGGCTGATGATGATGACGATGAAATAAATACTTGGTCGATTCACACCGCAGATCGAATGGGTAGTATTAGAAAAACCCTAGGCGATTCATACAGCGATGCGAAATAGGCAAATATATTAGAGCACAGTGGTCTGAGCTACGAGTACATGTGTTATGAACTGCCGTAGTACCCTAGCACAACTCTATAATTACTGTCAAAATAAATCGATTCAACGTTATCGACGCACCGCGACGGGCCCATTTCCTGCGTACTCGATTATCGCCACAATCGATACTTCCTAATGAAGTTTTTCACTCGCGAGC
Source organism: Apocheima hispidaria (assembly GCA_947579745.1). Taxonomy (NCBI): domain Eukaryota; kingdom Metazoa; phylum Arthropoda; class Insecta; order Lepidoptera; family Geometridae; genus Apocheima; species Apocheima hispidaria. The sequence continues at coordinate 13,651,694 of OX388159.1, forward strand.
CTTCACGCCTTCACATTCCCATCTACGTTTCCAATGATTTATACATTTTACCCAACTGCCCAAGAAAGACGGTAATGTTTTTGGGGTGTATGTAAGCAAGTATTTTTGTGTGTTCCTATATATTACCTCTTTTAGCCTAAACGGTTTGACTGATTTTGACAAGCGAGGTGTCGTTGGACTCCCCTTTACGTCCGGAGTGTCATAGGTTACATTTTGCAGTCGGGTATTTATTTTTCTTTTAACGATATTTCTTGTTCATCTCCTCTTTACATGTATGGGAGCTACCCTTATTAGGTATACACTAGTAGTTTGCTGCGAACTGAGACCTCGCGATCCCTATATCTTCACAACCCCTGGACCGATTCGGCTCATATTCGAACTTAAAAATTCTATTGAAATGAACTACTTGCCTACAAAATTTCATGAAGATCGGATCAACGGTTCGCAAGTTATCATCGGACAAATATACACACAAACATACAAACATACATACAAATGCTGATTTGTCCCAGTAAACTCTGAGACCTTCGCTTCGCTCGGTCAAAAAAGTATTTATATTTTTTGAAACCGGAGGTCTATATACTATGTCGCCCTTCGGCAAGTGACCGCCCGAAAAGAGGCTATAGTATTCACAGAAGAGGAATTTTTTTTATTTACTTCTCTCTTCAGTGATAGTACTCATCATTATGAAAAAAAATAAAAATTTGCTGTTCCATACATTTTGTCGAGTGTCATTGACATTTTTCTATGGAACAGCAAATTCTTTTTTCTCGATTTCAGATTTGGTCCCATAGTAAAAGTTGTTCATAATGATGAGTACTATAAGCCCTTTTCGGGCGGTCACTTGGCGATGGGTGACATTGTATATGACGGAGTTCTGAGTTAAAAAATCAAACCATCGAATTGAGAACCTCTTTTTTTTTAAGTCGGTTAAAAATTAAGTTGAGTACTTTGTCGTATAACGGGGTAAAGGCACAATAATTCCCGTTTCCATAGCAATGCACCGGAAATTAAACGTTGAGTTTTACCCTCTCTCTTTTGTATTTTCCATCGCAACTTTTGGAAAATGCATCGGAATTGAATTGGTTTGTGGTTTTTCAACTCTTTTTAACCGATTAAAAAGAAGGAGGTTTTCAAATCGACGGAATTTTAATTTATTTTTGTCTTTTCTTTAATTTGTTCCAATTAGCTGTAGCTATTTCGCGACCCTAAAATTAGATGTTTTTTGCCTGAAATGTTAAAAAAAATATGTAAATAACTTACAAAACCACCGCTTTATTTCCAACAGATGGCCCGTACTGTGACATCCTTAACGCGATGATTTTTCGGTTCAGCCGACGACGGTGCGCGACGACGAGCCTTATCGCTGCGATACGATTAGCAACGTCGGGGGCTGAACCTAACAATCATCGCGCTAAGGATGTCACGGTACAATTAAGTAGATAGATGCTCCTTATTTCGCCTATAAAATTAAAACCAGCTATTGTGTGCCGCTGGGCAAAGATCACCACAGATTGGGTCCCAAATCAAAACGAACACCTAGATTCCGTACTCAGGTCAAGTTTTAAATACACGTATAAAAATTTACTCGTATAGGTTCGTTGCTGGGCGCGAGTAACTTTGAGATAGCCAATGACAATGCTTGGTCCCAGTCCCCGCAACCCAACTTTCCTCGAACTTTGGTGACTTTGTCAGAGCAACGAACTCGTAATGCGATAGTGTGATATGTGGGTTCGACTCAGACGAAGATGGCGTGACGAGCTGAACTTGCACGACAAACACTGGACCACCAAATCTGAAGACCGGGTAGTCTGGAAAAAGACCTTTGCCCAGCAGTGGGACACGCTAGGCTGACAATAAATATCGTGAATCAGCAAAATATTTGATTTTAATCGTACGTTCTTGTTATCGTGTGATCTAATTTTTTATCGAATAATCACTGACTTAATAATCAAAGTAATCACTAATCAGACTAGCTTATCTTATCACAGTTATATTATAAAAACTGGCGCCACTTTTCTGCTTTGATTTTATATTTTCTTAAAAATTTCCCAAGATCCTGTAGATTCTTTATCGCGCCTTACCCGTGGTACTACCGTTGGTACTACTGGTAGTATCACGGGTTGCTTTTCTAATGACCTTATGAAAATGTAGATTACAAAAAACTCGCCTATATACCTTTATAGGCGACTTGTTGGCAAAAGGCAGATCATTTTTTTTTAAATGCGTTTACTTGAATTGACTTCCATAAGAATTTCACAATTGAAGTTTATTTGAATTTCGATACATAATTACAAAATTGAAGTTTGTACGATACGATACGTATTTACTAAATTAACGTTTATATGATAATGTTTTCGTATTTTTTAAATCAAAATTGGTATAATACAAATTCGATTCGTATTTACTAAATTGATGTTTGTAATTGATTGTTTTGTTGAAATTTGATTCGTATTAGTTGATTGAATCAGGAGCTTATTTGCGGAAGTCCAACGACAAAGTGAAAATATCTAGTGTTTATTCCGCTGCAATACTTGCAGCAATTAATTGCAGCGGGAACCACTAGAAATTTGAGATACAGTTTGTCGATTAGTTTATACATCGAAGTTTTCATAAAATTCAATACGTATTTCCTTAAATATTCATACTGACCCCTAGCACCAACTTGAACTGCGACCAGAACCACCAGAGGACGAGCAGCAGTGTCCTCTTAGTAAATGGTGAAAATTCTGCGACCTCAGAGCTGCTGACCAAGCGTGGGCATAATGGCAACCTCCCATATGGTATGCCTCGTCCAGCAGCGAACGTCTAAAAGCTAGGAAGACCCCTAGAATAAACAGTACGCTTCACAGAAGGGCAGGAAATGAATGAACACTTAGGTTTTAAAAACACGTCTAAACTGATCAATGCCATAGGGTGGACATACAGACATAATATTTGTTTATATTAACTGACTTAGTAGTAACTGCTAAGGTATTCTGTTATTACATACCTATCACTTATTCTGTACAGTAGCGCAGAGCGCTTTCAATACTAAGTATCTAGTATTCTTCTGTCACGCTCGTGTATACATAGCTAATTTCAACCTAAAATATCTTCCTACTACAAGTTAGGTACTTAAAGGTCGGTCAAGCTTCTTACTACCCTGGTCATTAATGGTCCGGCAACATCCTCCCCATAGAGTTTCATCACAGAATGTTCTAGGCTCCAGAATAAAGATGGCCGACAATAGCAATACATTAGATGGCATTAATCATCTCTACAAAAGCGCCGCCTGGGATCGAAGTTTCGGAAATCTGTGTTAGGAACACCGTGAATGGGGTAATATATATTTATTTTCCATCTAATTGTGTGTGAAACGATAATGTATGGGTATTTGGGAAAGCTGAGCTGAATATGCTGGCTTGTAACTTCAATTGCTCGGAACTATTTTGTGACTCAGTCAGTAAGCCTCGTTTTGGCATAATATATGAAATAGACCTAGAAAAAACCTATTATATTACATTTTTTCTTTTCCTAATGCATATAACATACCAGTTACAAGTTCTTAAACCTAGACGGAAGTGGTATTGTTGATAAGTATTTTTTTGTTGTGGTGGCACTATTAAACTTTCAATGTATTTTTTAACATCTATTTTAGATCACATTGATAAATTAAAAATTAAAAAAGGAAAAGAAAGTTGAAGATGAAGAGCTATCTTTAAATGTCTTAAAATTTAAAAGTTTAAATTCATTTTTTAAGACCTTTAACTCTGAAAATTAAAAAATAACCCGAGAATCAAACTAAGAGCCTTAGCAAAGGTTGATAGTGACTGCATTGCTGAACGTCTGTACGAAAAATAACAGAATATCGCAAACATACGTTAAATGTATTTTACGTTGTTACTGTTCATTCTTATAAAGTTGTTTCTCACTTGCGACAAAAAGATGAGTCCCAAACTCTCCACAAACAATGCGCCATCAAAACGGCATTAATCACCGCCCAAAGTTGCCGCAAGTACGTTAACTTGCCGCTGTATTCTATGGAAATTGGTCTTTTGACGTTACGAGTTAAGATCCAGATATAAATATCTTTTTAATGGTCAACGGATAAGGTAGATATAGCCTCATCACGATTTTATTCGACTTCCCAAGAAGGGTAATGTCTTTTGGTGTATGTTTTTAGTATGTATATTTGTGTGTTCTTATATTACCTCCTATAGCCTAAACGGCTTGATCGATTTCGACAAAATTAGTGAGGGAAATATTGAAAAATATTTTAACTTTTATTTTTATCGGAACATTTGACGATGTCTTCTTTTTTTTTCTAACCGGGGAGTGCTACTTCTTTACTAAGCATAATACAGACAGACAAACTACTGGCGCCCAAAATTAATTCTCATATTTATCCATACAAGTTTTCATTTATATGATTGAACAACAAGATATTTTCTCAAGATATATTAGATATATTTATATTTATACAAGATATATTTAAGATTACTAATTTTTTATATACTGTGCTTATATTAAATTAAAATGTAACTGACACGTGTTAAACATTAGTGATATGAGTTATATTTTAATATCACTCGTTAATTCTATATTACAAAACAATAGTGTTAAATATGCGAGTGAGATAGAGCGTATTTCGTATTTCTTGTATTTCGAGTTCAGCTTTATCATATGTGTTACTGATAATCTTTTTATCTGATAACAATACATGACATACTTTTTACCAAATCATAATACATCATACAAAAAAATATTAATAATTATGATTTGTTTAAGAATATAATATAATTTGTTTAATTATTTAGGTTTAGTTTGTATTTAGAATAGTCTTAGTATAAAGTGTTTGTGTTTCGTTTAAAACAAAAATTTAAGAATTAAACTAAAAAAAACGAATTTTCTATTTCATACACCTCATTAATTATGTTGTTGAAGCATATGTTTTAGGTTCTATCGTCTAGTAAATAAGAAGGAAAATAAGATTCCATGACATTTTCTTCATAAAAAAAATTTGGTAGAAATATCTCGCTCTGCTCAAATTTTTCACTAGATATCCGAATCCCTTGTGTATATTCAAATCGCTATCCTAACTAATATTATAAATGCTAAAGTAGCTCTGTCTCTGTCGCTCTGTCTGGCTGTTTGTCGCGGTATCACGGCTAAACGACTGAACGGATCGACCTGAATTTTTGCATATATTGGAGACGGACATAGGCTACTTTTTTTGTAGGACCATGCGAACAAAGTCGTGGGTAACAGCTAGTAACTCATATAGTGAAGTAATAATAATATCCATGATAGTATATCACAGAATGTTGAATGATTTTCTGGCTGGTTGTAATTAGCAATTATTTGATTTTTGGACTAGGTAACGTACGCTAAACGAATCTCATTTCATCTGAACCACAGGCTATGGTATTAAATTTCTGTGATCAGCAGGGCTAGCATGCGCACCGCGACAAAATCTTCTCTATTCTTCATGTCGTGATAAATGAAACGAACGTAAGCATAACCATAGCCGTGTCCTGTTATTTCATAACAAAAACATTTTGTCGCGGTGCGCAAGCTAGCCCTGCTGAACGCGAAAATCTATATCGCTATCTTTGTCTTGAATTAGCCCAATCTAGTCCCGTAGATACTTTATAACTGCTATTAATTTCGATGAGATAACATAAGAACATCTATCATCCTCGAAGGAAGCCCTAATAAATTGGTCGCGGCCGAATATTGCCGAATATCAGCGGAAATTCCCGAAGGACGTTAAAAGAACGTAATGGCGCTTATCGCTTTTATCGAGAAAGATCTCTTTATAATGGCTTTCAGAAAAGGCCGTTGGCTTGAAAAGTTAGGTAACTAAGGTTAGCCTTCGGAAAATCTTGGATATAAAGGACTGGACAGAGAAAACTCATTTTAGAATATTTTTTCCTATATAAAATTATCATGTTACTGGCGATATTAAGTGATATCATTAGCGCGATGATTATTAGATTCAGCCGCCGATAATTCGCGACCGCGAATTGTATAACCGTGCGATATCGTTCTAATATTGATAAACAGATACAACATACGGTTTTTGAAAATCACTCTATCTACATAAACTTTCAAATGTAAAAATATAAATTAAAAAAAAAAATGCTGTGCCACGGCTGTCATCAAAATAATTGTCATTTTTCTCTCCTAAAATAAAAATTAAGAACCGGACAAGTGCGTCTCCGACTCGCGCACCGAGGGCTCCGTACAATTTTTAACTTTGAGAGCACCAAACATTGTTCTAACGAAAATGTAAGTCAGATTGAAGGACAAACTTAATTTTGTAGTAAAAAAAATGTCTCCCGTACATCGATATACGTCACAGTCAATTCTTTAACTTCAAAATATTAAGTTTTTATTAATGTGATTTATTTCAGCATTTACAGATGTCTTCCTTTGCTCGCGCTGACTGTCCTTGCTTCTTGCCAAATCGCGTGATTCTAGATCAACAAAAAGCGACCTATAAGGTTTTGATTTACTTGCGAGAGTCAAAATGTGCCGCATAAATGGCCATATTTTTTTATTGCGTTGAATTAGAAGCTTGATTTTTTACATCTCTAAGTGACCGCACACTCAGTATTTGATATTAATGTTTACTTGATACCTCAACGAGTTCCTGAGAATGAACGTCTTGACAGACATGCAGACAAACGGACAACGAAGTGATTCTATAAAGGCAATTTTTTTCCTTTTGAGGTACGGAACCCTAAAATTAAGTACACGGAAGCGGCCGGCGTCATCTCGAGGGCTTGTCAAATTGTGAAGCGAGTAACACAACTCCATAATGAGGCGAACGGCAGTAGATTGCAACGTCCTATTTAATTGTGGTCTCGTTTCGAAACTTCTGTCTGTAATACGCAAAGAAAAAACCTTATTCGCATAGACATGCCCGGGGTAGCTCGTAACAAACGCCCCGACGTATTTATCTAAGTAATACAACACAACTCCTGATCCCAAAGCGAATTTTATCTATTATTACTATTTTCATTTTTCATATGGATCCAAGAGGAATTGAGGAAACACCTCTAATCATTTGGTATTTTCATCAACAAGTCAAGCATTCGCATTCAGATATAAAATGAAACACTACATGTGTTTCATTTACTGTAGGTTAAACGAGCGAAGACGTGCGGACGAGCTTGTTTCGTATAAAAACAAAAACAGCTGTGGTGCCTTTTTTATCACATTCATCGTGATCGGTGTCACAGTGTGTGCATTTTAATCAAGCATTTTGTCTAACGAATAGGTTTTTGTTTCGCACAGTACAAATTAAACTCCAAACCACAATTAAATAATACATTCTAGAACAGAATACCCAACAAAACGTACCTTACAGGTAAATTAACACCTTCCCCGCAGAATCTACCTCAATCCTGTAACTTACAGCCCCAGTTAAATTCCTCAAGTGCCTGCAGTTAGCGTTAGGAGAACAATAACCTTGCTTCCGGTGGAGCATCGGCTTTATTCAGACACGTTTGAATGCAGTTACGAAGGATTAAATGTAACTGCCGTAAGATATTACGGTTTATGGTCAAAATTTACTGGTACTTTGATAAATCATGCACTAAATAATAAGCTACAAAAAACTTCGCACTGAACTAAGACCTCGGAAGTTTTGAACCGATTTTACTCATCATCATCTACATAAGGCGTCCAAAGCTAGAATCCCTTACAAAAAGGGTGGATTGGCAGGCGGCTTGCAGATCACAGCAGAACGCTAACTGCTTACCAAGAGAACGCTGCTTGCCCGTCTTGTCCGTTGATGGTTCTCGTCACAGTTTTAAAATATATCTGGATCCGGGTGTATCAACTTAAAGTGGAAAATAAAAAAGTGCGCTTAAAAAGTTCAAGAGCGTACTTTGTCGGCTAAACGTCGCCGCGTCGCTTTTGCGATAATCAAAGCACATCTCCGTCAAGGCGCGTGTTCGAGTGGACATCTCGCGCCTACCGTCTATCCCACTCGTTCACAGCTGGGGAAATTGAGAGAAAAATGATCCACCTCTTCAAGACTCCGTTGGGAGCTCTAGTGTCAGAATTACAGCTGCCTAGAAGGCTGTAAAGGAAACAATTCCTTGGTAACAGATTCCCACTCCTGCAACGGGAGCCTTCGCCTGTAATGTAACAATCCAAGATTGGATTTGTAGCATTACGTTACAATACTGCCTCACTGAGTGACGATCGTTCGTATGTAATTTAACAATCTAGATTCGATTTTAAGCATTTGCTCAATCTTCAATCAATGCTTCAACATTGCGGCGGCCTTATTCTCAGGCAATAGATTTTATCTCATCGAAATGGACATGGAAGGAGCATATTCAAAACTGTCAACTATGCCAAAATCAGCTAGCTGTACTATCAACCAAACATGTCTGACTACAACTTTAACTGGCATACATACATTGTAATCCTTTATAACATAAATCAACTAATCTAATCTCATAAATATGACATCCACAGAAACACTTCACAATAAATAGCAATATCGCTTAGCTATCTCGTTTTCCCTTTCAACACAGAGGCGACGAACTTGGTGGAACTTCCGAGAACTTTCCAGAAGTTTCCAGAACTTTCTAGAAGTTTCCAGCGTCAGCAAAGCGCGACGGTGTAGTTCCTAAGCCGGAGATAACGGCTGCACTGATATTGTTGACACTTTATTATTGTGCTTTGACTGTTAATTTGTTGTTGACTGATTTAAAGTTGATTCCGGATATAGAATAAATGAGCAAGCTGTCGTTTTCACTTCTTTTCAAAACTATAAATGATCAGAAGAGGCCCCTATACGTATATGATAAAAAATATCAATCAAAATATAAAGCATCAAAATATTTTTTGCCAGTTATTCAACCGCCAAGCAGTAGTGTGTAAGTATTACTGTGTTTCGGGTTGAAGGGCAATGTTTCCAGCGTAATTACTGGGCATACAAAGATTTAACATCTAACATCTCAGGGTGACGAGCGCAGTGCATTGACTGCCCCGGTGGCTCAGTTGGTAGTGAACCTACCTTCTGTGTTTGGGGGCGTTGGTTCGATTCCCATCTAGGACAAACATTCATGTGATGAATATTTGTGTTTGTTCTATGTCTGGGTGTTAATATCTATATAAGTATGTATTTAAAAATATCTATGTACGTATATCAGTCACTGGCAGCCATATTACAAGCTTTGCTTAGTTTGGGGTCAGATGACCGTGTGTGCAAAAATGTCCCAGATATTTATAGATTTGAACTGTTAAGTTCAAAATTCTGGGTGGCACTGAACTGTTATGGCCAAGCGTGACGCTTAACATCAGGTGAGCGACTTGCTCGTCTCGTCACCGAGTAACATAAAAAAAAAAAAAAAAAAAAACCATCTATCGTAAGAAATAAGAGACGAGACAAATAATAGAAAATTTCAAAAGAAGCTAAAAGAACTATTAATTAAAAAAAACTATGAAATAGACGAATTTTTAGTAGATAAAAATGTTACAATCACACGTAGATGTTAAACGAAGTTCTAAGGACTTTACTGTGATAATTATTAAATAGTAATTTTGAATCTGTTTTGTATCTAATAAATAATAATACGTTTAAAACAAGTCATAATGTGTAATAGAGGACATTTTGAAAAATGTTAACATTATGCTTTGTTTGGCAGTGGTTACTCAAATAAATAAATAACTAGAACAGCTCAGATTTCCAAAACAAAAGCCATTTGTTTGTCCGAATCTGTCCAATCATTATGGAGTTTAAGTAGGATTGGGGGATATTTTACAGTTAAAGTATAGTTTAGTACAGTTACTAAAGTACAATTAGTTAAAAAAGGTACCATTGACAGCCTTAGAAAATTTAAAAGTAATTTTCAACTGCATACACAATAATACCAAGCTTACAGCGGGCTGATTCTAAAGACATCTGTATTTCTTTCACCCCTGATATAATTAACCTTACCAAAGTCGAATAACATGCGTTAAGTCGCAAAATTTGTGCAGTTTTAAAATATAAATAGTAACAATATTCCGAAAATATTCTTGCTACATAAAAAAAAAACTTGTTAAATGTTATTCAGCTTTACGATGTAAACTTACATTATGCAAATCGCGTCCAATTCAAGTGACACTGACCAATAGACAAGAATTTAATCAATTTTCCCGATGAAGCCGTAAGCAATAAAACATTCGGGCTGTGTCGTCAACCGGCGTAAGGAGGCAAGACGTCAACATTACGGGAATTGGACTGCTAGGGATGGCCACAAGTATAGGATTAATCGATAAAAACTATTCTTTTTAATTTTAATAATACGGGAATACTCGTGGCAAATTGACTCGATTATTTCGACCGTAGCTTCGAGTTTATTGGTGACTTTTTTCAAGAAATGGTACATGCGTGTTACTCTATCTACGATGTAGGTCTGGAGTGTAGTGATTAAAATATTGTGATAATTCTTTTTCAATAACATTTAACGTTGGAAAAGTTGACCTTTTTGTTTTTAAAAACTTAATGACCAATTTCAATAACGTTTTAGTCCCGTGAGTGGATCTTTTGTTATCAGAGCCCAATATCTACCTGGATCATCCGCTATCTCAATAAGTATTTTAATAACTTATTTAGAAAGATTTTATTAATTATCGATAAATCCAAACTATCGATAGTCGATTCACATTTGCACACCCAACCCCCTTCAGTATACCAAAAACTAATTTATCAGTTATCCAGACCGGAGATCTATTGGGACATCCAGAAAGGTCTTGACCATTCCTTTAAACAAAACAAGTGGAGTTGAGCACTTTCCTTGTAAATTGGAAATAACAGAATCGGTAACATCTTTTGATCGGAGTTTGTCTGCGTAAAAAGAAATTTCGGACATTCTTTGAACAACGTCTTAGATAGACAATATATATATTTCTTTTAGTAAACGCAGCCATTGTGCAAGTTTTTCTTGTATAGAATCTACAAAAGAATCTGTATCGAAATACTTTGCTGTCGTTTTTTTGTTTTTTCATAATATACTAATAGTTTGCGCCGAACTGAGACCTCGCGGTCCCTATATTTTCACAACCCCTGGACCTATTCAGCTCATATTCGGACTTTAAAATTGTATTAAAATGAACTACTTGCCTACAAAATTTCATGAAGGTCGGATCAACGGTACGCAAGTTATCATCGGACAAATATACACACAAAGATACAAACACACATACAAATGCCGATTTGTCCCAGTAAACTCTGAGACCTTCGCTTCGCTCGGTCAATTATAGGGTCTGTAAAATATAGCTAGGGCTGTGTTCAGTAAGGTCGTACGACGACGCTCCATGACATTACGAGTATGCTGCAAATGTCATCGAGGGTCGTCGGACGACCTTACTGAGCACGGCCCTTTTGGTTATACCTAAGATACTACATAGATTTCTTCACGGTCACGGGGTGAATACAAATCTTTTACGAGTGTCTGCGTGCTCTACCTTGACAGCATCGTCGCCGTCGCTTCCTATCAGGAAATAAGGTGGTCTAAAGCGGACGTAAAACCCGATGAAAAAGTTTTAATTATTCGTTCCAGCTTGTAATGATCCAATTTACTACGGTCAAAATAATGCGTAGGTAGTTTCTGAAACGAATTCTTCATTTACGGCTGGGTTTGGAGATTTCAAGTACATAAGTAGTCATGCCACAGACTCGCAAATTTCAAGTTATTGTTCGTAAATAGAATCCGAATTGTGTCTGAAATAACCAATCTGTGTGTATAAACTGTTCCATACATTTTGTCGAGTGTCATTGACATTTTTCTTTGGAACAGCTGTGTTTTTTTCCTCAGGGTTGGTCCCGTAGTAAAAGGTGTTCACAATGCTGAGTACTATGAGCCCTTTTCGGCTTACCATACCCTTTCCTCATAACCCTGTATACAATTATTTTTTTACTTCAAAAATGTAAAATGTGTTTTAGATTTTGAAGGGCGAAGTGTCATTAGATTATATTCACATTTTGCATTCGGCTTATGCTTTTCTTTTAATTATGTAGGTACCTGTTACTTTTTTATATTTGTATCTATATTTGAATAAATCAATTTTTTAATGTACAAAATTTCTATTGTTATTTTTTCAAACAATTCATTTACAAATTATAATTAATTAATAGAGTCAATCAATACAATCAGAATATATCGAAAAAAAATGATTGTTTTTTATTTTTAAACTATCTTCTCTGTCAAAACAAAAGTTATAATTCATTTAAAACGTATATAATCCAATAACAAGCAGATACAGCATACCTACATATTATAAGCTTATTGAAAATTCACACAGTGATTTTACATCTTCAATATTGTAAAAATGCGCAAGCGTGATAACTGTGGATACGACAAAGAGCCTTAGATCTGTTTAACTGTTCAAACCCCAGAAAACCTTTCGGAATTCGTAAATCACGGTTGTAACCATGAGTTCTAAGCATATAACAAAAGGAAATATTTACCGCGAATATTATTAGCTAAGCTACCGACGAGGCACATCCTCGATGAACACACATAAAGCATACAAACACCCACATATCAAATCACGAACTGAGGCCAAATTCATAACTTCGCCATAGGATTACGGTCACAACAGTCACAGAATAAAATAATAACAGAGGGCGCTAAATCAAAAAGTAACACGAGTAGCGTTAGCAGCAAAAGTCAAAGTGCTTAGTGCGTGTCGTGATACACACGTAGTAGAAGGTTCCATAGCTATGTTACATAGGGAATCATCATCATCAAAGGCCGAACAGATGAATAAGGTGAAACTATTTTAAGGGTTTCTTAGTTTGCTACGGAATCCTTTAACCATGGCCCTTACAATTTTAATGATCTATCGTATTTATCACAATTAAGTTTACAGGTTACCCCAAAATGTTACTTATTTTTCTACTTCTACTTACTTACAATTCTACTATAATGTTAATTATAATTTTCAGACGGAAGACGTCGTCTGTTAAACAATCAGCCATTTTCATTCACCGGTTGTCCGCGACTTTGTTGTCGTCAGTCTACTTACCTATGGTGCGTCTTCGGGCTCGTGTAATCGTAGTTTATATCGTATCTTATCTATTTACGTATTTTCGATTTAATAGTGTCGAAAAATGAGTTAAAATTAGGATTGAAAATGTTTATGAGTAATGAGTAAGATTGCCATTCAGCGTGGTAATGCCGCCAGCATGCCGTGTAAGCTGCCAAACTGGTAGTGAGCTTGAACAATTGGATTATCTTTAGACTCTCAATGGGTGATCCAGCTGTTTGTTTTAAGCAGTTTATGTAGTTTTAGTTTGTATGTATTTTGTTTAAGTAACAAAGGCAAGAAGATTCATTTATCTCTCTAGCCAATTGTTTTTACTGGCTGTACATAATATCGCGGTCACAAGACCTACGAGTAACAGATGTGATAAAGTAACAGTTTTCTTAGCGGAAAAAACATTGTTGTACTGCGCCGTAAATCGTGATATCGTGTCGTGCGAACTTCGTACTCTGTGTTACTTGTAGTTTCGTAAGACAAGCTTTACTTGTTTACTCGGGTTTATTTATTTAATAGACACCAACATGATGTACGTCGTTGTAACAAAGAAGGAGGCAAGCAATGGAAACAGGCTAAACGTCACCACAATTATAGGTGCAGACTACATGATATTAAGAAGCGAGTTTTACAGTCAACGACTTAAAAATAATTTTTTAAAAGTATACGTAGTAAAGTGTGAATAAGCTAGAATTTACAGAAAAAACAAATTGTTATTAACAATAATCACTCTTTACCAATCCAAGACAATTTGCTGCGAATCGATAACTTAAACTTACCTGCGCCGCCAGAAAACAGGTCAATGTCTTTATCATGGGAGAAAACATTAAACTCGTTGACAAGTCTGTTAATATGAACATTTTTACCGAGATTAGGTTTATTAGATTAGGTTCTGTTTAATTAAATATTATGTGATTCTGTTCATTCGAATTATTTTAAATACCCGAATGCCTAAGAAGAAATATAATGTTTCTAGTATGGAAGTTTTCATTTAAATAATAATAATAATTACTCTTTATTGTTGACAAATGATCCATATGAAAAAAAAACATTCAAACATTGAGTTTTAAAATAATTCAGTATTTTAATTTAAAAAAACTATATCTAATTAGGTGCCAATAGCCACCCAACGGTTGTAGGTTGCAGTCAGTCGCAATCTGTCAGAAAAACTTTTAATAACCGCATTTTTACACGTGTTTCTGGACATAAGTGACGCTATTCGTTTGCGCTGTATTGCGTTAAACGAGTCCACTCGCGACTCTGTGTACATCTGGGACGCGCTACAACATTTCAGGCCCATCAGGTGCCTGAAAATGTTAATTTAGGCAAGGCGTAACGCGTTATGCGCCTTCTGGGTGTACTTAGTCCAGCTGACACGTATAGAAGGATTGGACACAGAACATATGATAATACTCATCATCAGCCATAAGACGTCCACCGCTGAACATAGCCCCCCCCCTTGGACCGCCACACCGGCCGACAACGGGCCACTTGCTTCCACCGGTTCTTTTCATTCATACTTCCGTCGGTCCACCTATGATAATACTATTGGGGGGACGGGCATTGAGAAACTTGGTACCGGCCCAATCGGCTCACGGCTGGAGGCCTGTGTTGCTCTAATACTAAAGGGTAATTACTGGTGTATAATATTTGAATTTTTTTACCGTGAAAGTATTTTTTGGAAGGCTAAAATTTTAACATATCTCGTGATTAAAGGTTGTATCGCCAAGTGTTGTATATCTTCTGAAAATAGTCCACTGTACCTTGCCTGTTATTGCACTTACGCAATCACGTGCCTACGTCATTAAGCAGGGAGGGGGTTTGAAAAAGAGCCTCGAAACTCAATAGTGCGAAATCCATAGTCAAGCAAAAAAAACGGTAGTGTCGCGACCCCGATTTTTTGATATAAAGCAAAAGGTTTAGTAATCTGGCTTCTCCTACTCGACGTAGCACGTAGCATCTGTATGATATTCGTAGAATAAACACTACAACAGCTGCTACGAATGGTAGGCAACTATATGAATATCTATAGGTACTACAAGAAGTAAGGCAAGTACGTTTTATCTTGTGTTTTAACAAAATGTTGAACCTAACGACTGGTTGTTTTGTGACATGTTCATCATCACGTGAACGTCGAGGCTATCCAGCTCCTCGATAACACGAATATAGTGAGAAGACTTAAACGGACGAAACCTTTTGAGTTAGTTTAGTGATAGTGACCGTGTAAATAGTATATTGTACAGTGCTAACAGAACACGAGAACAAAGTGTCTTCCACTAAAATAGAGACAATAAGAAAAGTGTGAATACTAAAATACTTTACTCTACTTAGCAGATTAAGTTAAAGTTAAATTACTTATTAGTCTCAAGGCTAGATTGTAATATTGATGAGGCACCATATTATAATATGGTACATCATTAACAAAAAAAAAAGTTGCTCTTGAAAGGTTTAGAATTGCACAGTTCATCTGATCATTCTCGTTAGAACCAGTGCTCAGATCCATAATGGATCTATAGTATTTTTTTTTCTCTTTTGATCCTATTTTGAAATTATGTATCTATAGAGACTTTATTTCTCTTTTGATCCTATTTTGAAATAATGGATCTGATGAATGGATTTGATATAATGGATAGAGACTTTTTTTCTCATTTGATCCTATTTTGAAATTATGGATCTATAGTCTCATTTGATCCTATTTTGAAATTATGGATCTATCGAGAACTGTTTTCTCAGTAGACCCATTGGTAGATATGGATGTAATTGAGTTTACACTAGGATTTTTTTTCACTGTTGAAATGTGAATGTTAGAAAATGTAAATATTTGTTAAAACAGCGTAGAAAAAAACAAATATTTAAGATAAAATAAAATAACAGTACTCAAAGATAATTAGAGTCGCACCATTAAAGAGGCAATTAGGAGAGACAGACTGCACAGTACTAAGTCCGCCACTTCGACGACGTTAATTATTAAAACGAATTAAAGCACAAATGGGATGCATTAGAGGTCAAATTGGAATGGAAGCAATTGGCATGATTAGCAAAGTTCAAGAAAAACATTAAAATAAATAATAAATTATTTATTGGTCAAAAATTTAAATTCTACGCATCAACAATGTATTTAACTAAGTATAGTGAGCTAATACAATATAGTCTAAAAAATATACATATTGAAATTGTATTGAGGAACTGGCTGGCATTTGTAGTAGTAATCAAACTGTCCTACAGGCGCCAGGCCCCTCCGTCGATAGTACCAACTTTGTGTGGACTAGTGATAACAATGTTTTTTTTTTTAGAATAGTTATGATAGAAATTTTGTTTCTACTAAAAACGTATCTTACCTAGAATAATAAGCAAGTTTAAATAGCAAAAATTATTATTAGTAGTTATTAGTAGCGTTACTTAAAAGCTTATCACAAAATAATGAGTATTATTAAAACACAAAGATTGCGCCAGATAAACTCTAGCTAAGAATAATACAACGTATAAAAACACAGCCTTAATTGTCACCAAAAAATTGTGATTGGTATTATTCCAAAACCGTATTTATTGATCATTTAATACAGCTTATAAAGCTTTGTAAAATACTGTTATTATATTACAGAGTTCGCATTCCGTGGCCCGTTGGACGCTGACATGCAATTTCAGCACAGATTATGAAATCGCAGAGATCAGGAATCAGCAGGATCAAAAATCAGGAGAAATGTGAAAAATCTTTACGCTTGAATTCTTAGTGACGCTAATATTTTTAGCGCGCTACGTGCAGAGCGGGTTACGGGTCTACTGCTATGGGTCAAAGCCACCAATAACTGGATCTCGCAGACAGAACGGTCGCCAGGCCGATCCAGGCGGAGGTGGCTAGATTAATTCTGAGTCAATAGAATTGTTCTAAATCAACAGCACTCAAAAGACAAACACGAGAAGGAAGAGAAGGCAACAACAGAACAAAACGGATTCATGTAATTAATATTATAATACAGCGATGTTTCTATTAACAGCTTAAAATCTTTGTGAGCGAATAAAATCATTGTCAAAAACTTTTCTCCCCGTCTATACAAATTACAAAATTTGTCAACGGGTTCAGTCGACCGATTCAAAAAATGCGTTACGTCAACTGATCCCACGGGTTCAGTTGGAGCGAGTTCAGTTGACGTAAGAGCCGTAACATCAACGTATTGTGATAAGGTTCCTAAGCCATACTTAGTAGCCATCTATATAAATGTACTACGGCAAAAATCAAAGCATTGAGTACCCATGGACATTTAATTATTTTATATTGTACTTTGGTCATTTGCTCCGACTTTTAGGATTGTACATCTGTCATGTTCTGCTCCGTTGTTTGAAAAATACAACTGTTTTGGGCTATCAATGATAAAGGTAGCGTTGGTAATGGTTGTTTCAAACAATTTATACGAAAAATATGTAAATTTCAGCGGAAAATTTGTGTTTGGGGTTCGATTTAGGGGATTTGTATTTTATACAAACTAGAGATAGGTATTATTTTTGATTTTCGCTTGTCAAGTTTAACTAAAGGTCGATTACGATCCACCTTACAAATTCGTAAAAAAATCTGCTGAAAAATATCTTTACAGTATTTTTGATGTTATAATACACACCCGATATTCTATAAACACTTGCAAATGTGCGAGAGTGATAGCTGTGCCCAGGACTCTATCTATTAATTAACCTTAACTAATCCAAACGAACAAAGTGACTTACCCCAACCTCCACCTTTACTTATATTTCCTACTTCTATTGACCCTCGAGCCGTTACTACTTTATTTATTTACCTTTCCCAACAGGTGTGTTCAATGAAAAAGGGTTTAGGCCGCGCTGGGAACGTCAGGTGGACTCGACTGCATATGATACTGGGCTTCTTGGTAATATATGGACTACGGTAAATACAGGCAAAAATAAAAGGTGTTTTTGTCATATGAAAACTAAAGAAAGATTTTTACTTTGCAAATTATGAAAAAAGATCTTAGTGTTTTAATCAAAACTTTGTGATTTCCCTAATGCTAGAGTTTTTCAATGCATCAAAAAACTTCCAATACTTTTTTTGCTGACGATATGGGATATGGGATATGCTTCGCAAGGTCCTGGTTGCTTTTGGAATAAAGGCTCTCTAAGAATGAAATAAATAACGAATGGAAAAAATAAGCTGGACAGAAAAAAAGAGCTTCTATATTCATCATCATCATCATCTCAGCCACAGGACGTCCACTGCTGGACATAGGCCTCCCCCTTAGATTTCCACGAAGAGCGGATGGAAGCGGCTCGCATCCAGCGCGTTCCTGCGGTCTTTATCGGTTGTTTTTTAGGTCGTCCGTCCACCTTGTGGGCTGTGTGTGGCCACCTTGTGTGGCTTCTATATTACGTAAATTTAAATAATGAAGGACCAACAGGTTCTGTTTGGCGCTTCAGTAATTGGAGCTTTATGTCGTAATTACCTAGATACTAAAATAAAATAGGACAGTTATTTCATAAATTCTCCTTCAAGCGGAATAAAATGTAGTTGTTTGAATCAAGTAATTATAATATACTGTTTGTACCAAAATATTCGCGCAAGTTTAATGAAACATTTTCGCGTATAAATTAATATTTATAAGGCATTTACAAAGTTTCTTGTAGCGTGTATCCTAATACAAACTTAATTTGTTTAATTACTGTAATAAGTAAACCTAGAAATACGTTCAAACCTAATTCCAGTCGAGCTTTATAACATGTTCAAATTCAAATAATGTTTCGGTCAAACCTGCGCGTTAGCGAGGCGTAAGCTAGACCATCAACGACACGAAGCTAACACTATATACGCCTGCGAGTCTGTGGACAGCGAGCTTTATTAGTACGCATGACGCGTGAATCCCGCTCTGCCATGCCGAGGGAGTTATCCTTGCTTTTTCATACAAGCGCGAAGCGTTTAGCCTTGAAACCCGCAGGCGGCGTCGCTTTTGCAACCAGTGCGAAATTTATAGAGCAATCACTCTCGGTCTTTTTTTTCCGTCGTTGTGTTTTTGGTAGGTTGTTACGGTTCGCTGTGCATACTAAAATTTACTTTATTGCAACTTTGCGAGAGTCTATTTAATTGCTATCTCGAAACTCTCACAACAAAATAACTATGCCTTTTGTATTTTTACTATTATGTATTCTGTGATTGTGGTTACATTAATGTGCAATGCACCATGAAAAAGAATGGACAACGTCTGCCGCGTGGCTCAGGTTTTTGTCGCTCTTCTCGTGCTGTATATGCGCAGGGTTGGCAGTTACCAAAAATTACTATATTTTTCATTGTTTTTGTTTTCTGAGAACAACAAATTTTAAGCTAATCACATTTGCCTAAAAAGACGTAAAAACATTAGAACTTTAGTAGATCCGATTCTTTGTCTACAATATTGTTCGTTGCTTTGTTTCACCTCACTTCTAAAACTACAAAACCTCAGCTAGGTCTAGGAGTTGACTTCAAATTGCGCATATTTAACCAGCAAAACCTCACCGCGGCGACCTCGACAGGAACTCGGGAAACGACATAATAGTAGGTGTCCCTTTTTGCTACTTACAAACATCGACGCGACCTTACCTTACCCTCGGGGTTAGCCCACCTTTGTTTTTTTGTATCATTTGTTGACTACACCCCAAAAAATATTAAAAGACGTCTACCATAATCAACTGTATGTGGAAAGCGGTAAGGACGAAAATTGAACGCGTTCTGATTGTGTCACCAATGTGTTACATTTTTTTGGTTGTATCTACAACCGTAAGTCAAAGGTTTTAAGGCTTAGAATATCAAATGTTTTGTGTTGCGGAAGCACACTGCCATTTGGAGTTTTTGCTGAGCGGAGTTTTGCTTTGCATAATAGCTTTTGGGTAACGGATTTTGATACCATTTACAAGTTAGATTGTGGTATTGATGGATTAGTTTTATGGAATTTATAACTTGGCAATCTGTCTTGGCTTTGTTTTTATCTGATACCAATTTGTTTGATAATATTCGGGATGTAAACGATCGTAAATGTTGGATAACGCTTAACATTTATATCTCCAGACCTTCATACTTAAATGTAAAACTAGTCGTTCGCGTCAAATGGGGACCTTGGAACTTCATAATCCCTTAACAGATCTAGATCATATTAAGTTTGTATCAAAATGCATACAAATCATGAAGGTTCGAACGATTGTTTTAAGAGGTTTGTAAGTGTACGGTGAATATATTCTAGATATAAATTTACTCATCGCTACGAACAAATTTATTGTGGGAAATTTTAAATCGTGAAAAAAGGATCGCATCCGCGATTTCAGGGTTGGTTTCGTACTAAAAGGGATTCATAATGACAAGTGTAATAATATTACTATTAGTACTCACGGGATATTTGCCACGACTTTTATTTTCGTTGAGTTTCCGATATTTCGGCAACTGTGCCGAAATATCGGGAACTCAACGAAAATAAAAATAAATAAAATATTCTTTAACTGCAATTATGACAGTACTTCCAAGTTAACTGTAGATGGTGCAATGCAACCTAAATAACTAACAAAGCTCGTAAAAAGCAACACGTGAAATAATTTCTACTAAACCAGAACCAGGCAGGAAACATGAATTGTCCCTGATTTTATCGTAACAAAACCTAGCGAATGCCTAAAGGTTAAACATTGGAAAGCCGGAGCGGCGGCGGTCGCACACTCGAATTACCGGTAACGCCTTTTTCTCAAATGCGCTTTCATATTAGACTAAGGTATGAGGCACAGCACGAAAATCTAGCAACAGAAAATACCTCAACCTGAATAAACCACTAAACAAAA
Source organism: Apocheima hispidaria (assembly GCA_947579745.1). Taxonomy (NCBI): domain Eukaryota; kingdom Metazoa; phylum Arthropoda; class Insecta; order Lepidoptera; family Geometridae; genus Apocheima; species Apocheima hispidaria. The sequence continues at coordinate 13,672,520 of OX388159.1, forward strand.
ATATTATTATTAAAAGAAATCAAAATACCCAATTTAACCTATGTTATCATCATCATCATCATCATCATCATCAGGCATAAGACGTCCACTACTGAACATAGGCCTCTCCCTTAGCGCACCACACCGAACGACAACGTGCCACTTGCATCTAGCGGTTGCCCGCGACTTTCAGTGTCGTAGGTCGAGGCCTGCCTAAGCCGCGTCTTCCGGTTCGTGGTCGCCACTCAAGAACCATTCCTCCTTATCGGTTAAAGGTTCTTCGAGTGATGTGGCCTGCCTATCACTTCAGCTGGCAAACTCTGATAGCTTTGGTTCTAGTGTGGTTCTTCGGCGAATATCCTCGTTCCGGATTCTATCGTGCAAAGAAACCCCGAGCATAGCTCTCTCCATTGCCCGCTGCGTGACTGTGAGTTTCTCCAAAGCCTATGTCACTTAAGGCATAAAGAAGAATCCAAACACCGCACTACTCAAAAACGGTCAAGCCATTTAGGCTACATTTAGGCCGTGAGTTGCTTATTGCGATTAGAGTGAAGTATGCACTTAGAAGCCGTCAAAGTTTAGTGGAGATGGGCATTAGACTTTCAACATAGATTCAAATACTTAGCTAAGTGCACCCACAGCTTTCGTCCTCGCCTGCCCGTAGGACATTAACTAAACTCATACTCACGAAGTTTTGTAATCTGATGCCCTACATACTAAATACCTAATTGACCAGTTTAATGTCTTCCATTAGGCATCGTTATGGCAAGTGTTGCTATTGTTGAAAGATCTTAGATAAGATGATTAGGATTAACCTAATGTAAAGTTTTTGCTAAGATGAAATATATTATCACGTGTTCGTTTATTTATGTCACAGAAAAGTAGGTCACTTAGAGCTTGTTCACGTTGAGCTCTCAAGTGTGGGCACGGCGCGATTTTCGTAGCGAGTTCGTGTTCACATTGGCCACTTGGCATTTTCGCGGGCGTGATGTGCTTGCAGTGGTTACAAACGTTTTTTTATTTTTTTTAAAGATTTTTTTTTATTGAAAAATAGTTATTACTCAAAATGGGAGATGGCAAAAATTTTTACTTGTGTACACGAATCTTTATAAATAAGGATAACGGCGTGATGAATCTCTTACCGAAACCGAATGAAAGCAATTTTTGCCAGCTTCGTAAATACTTCGCTCGCTCGGTCAGTTATATTAATAACAATTGGAAGCTTATAACATCGAAATCATTTAAAAAAACTTAAGAAAATTAAATGTCTGCTCATGGCACAATTTAAATAGTCTACATCACTAAGGAATTATTTCCATCTAAAATAATTATCTGTAACTATACGTAATAAAGACTCGTTACTTTTGCAAACTCCCTCGCTGTAGACTCAGGAACTTTGCACTCGCAGTCTTGTTTGCTCGGTCATTGTATTATCTATTGTCTTACATTTATCTTTTTAATGCCAGTGTTATGCTTTACTACTATGTTGTTATTTCTAAAGAGTTTAAATTTAGGATGTTGGTTATTTAGTTACCTACGACTAGTTAAAAACTTAAATGTTGCGATGATAAATTAAATTGTTCAGTAAAAGATAGATAGATAACTATTTCCTGTTCACACCAAAAATGACATACATGTTACAAAAAAACCACAACTTAAAACTAGTGTAACAACTGGCGGCCTTATCGCTTTAAGCGATCTCTTCCAGGCAACCTTAGCATGGAGAGGGTAAAAAAGTGCCTCGTAAAAGCTAAGTGGCCAGTCCTAGTATCAGAATTTTTATCCACCCGGAGCGCGGAGGTCTAACACGACAACCTCTGTTTGTCTTATGACAAACGACGGGGACTAACACTGCGTGCTTGTGAGAGTTGGACAATGTAATACTTAAACAATCTGACACTACGTGCATTGACACTCGATACTCGACACTCGCGGTCACACATTTGAAAGCTTTCCGGTTTGTTCAATGGGTGACCAGTATGGATCAGTGGTATCGCGTTTGCTTTATGAGCTGAATAGCCTGGGTTCGCTTCCCGGCGGAGCAGATATTAGCCGGTACAGAGTTGAACGGAAACAAACACACTTACATACTTACCTACTTACAGACAAACTTTCGCATTTAAAACATTAATGTGATAATATCATATAAGTACTAAATTTCGACCAAATTTCGACACTGTTTGATATAGGTACATCGGCCTATATAATCAATAAATAAATAAGTACTTAAATATTTGTGAAAACATTATTTTCCTATAAAGAGAAAAAGATTGAGGGATTACGAAAATCCCTTTATTTCCCTCGAGTTGTTAAAAATAAGGAAAAACGGAATCTCAGCGGGGTCTGTTTGTTAATGGATATAGAACGATAACTTGAATACAAAACTATCCACATAGTGACTTCCGACATGAAACAATAATTATATTATCGGCTGTTTATTCCTCTTATCATTTTTCGAATTAAAAAAATACGAATGTTTTTGTTGCCATATTAAAATTTCAAAAAACAATATCAGGTGAAAGTCGCCTGTCGGTAAGCAAGGCCGGCTGTTGTTTATTTTTATTTTTATAAATATTATTTTCTTAACCTTTTTTTTTACAGCGCGACGTGAACATATTTCATTCGTTCAATCTCAAAATGTACCGTAGCTACCTACTCGTTATACCTATATCAATAATTTAGTACTAAGCAGTCGTTATTTCTACTTTGCATACAAATTCCTAACCTTTACGACTTGCATGATGATAATATTCTAAAGATCCGTTCCGCGTACGTTAACTCTCCATTGACTCCACAGGTTCCATACAAGCTCTTCAATAAATTGCGTATCTTAAGCTCTGCTAATATTGAATCGACCTTTTCCCTTAAGACGGCAAAGGGCCGAAAAGGAAAAAAAACATTTTTTTTTCTATACGGCTCATTAGGCACGATGCTTCGATGCTCTAAAGCATTTTTGTCAAAGGACAGCCTCTGTCATACCACTATGTACTCTAAGGAACAAAGCTAAAGTCCGTTTTAGCAACGTTGTGCAACTCGAACTGGGGCGGAATTTTCGTTTGACATAAAACTGTAACAGCGTTTTGTTTGGTAGACTTTAAAAATGGGACAGTCTCTATTCCCACTTTGGTGATCGTTGTTTTGGAAGCTAAAAGGAGGATATCGGTGCAGTAAAGTGTGTTTTATTGCAAAAGGTGGTGTAATTTAGTATTCTTTAGATAAGTTTGCATGTGGTCTTTGTTGGTGGCAAGTGGAAGTCCGGCAATGTGTTACGCTTTTGACGTTTGGATTGTTCTAATATTTTAGGGAGGTTTCGTGGGCTTCCTGCATGAAATGTACCTAATGAAATGAAATGAATAATGAAATGTACTTCAAATTAGTAAGACGAGACTAAAAACCAATAATTAAAAAAATGGCAGCAAACGATTATATAGAGGCTATGGACGGAGACGATTATATCTGAAGATTAAGGGAGAGCCCGATTACGTAGAAGCGGACATTATGAACAACTTTTACTATGACACAAACTTGAAATCGCGGGAAAAAAACAGCTGTTCCGTACACTTTGTCTAGTGTCATTGACATTGACAGCAGTTATTTTTTCTCGCGATTTCAAGTTTGATCCATAGTAAAAGTTGTTCACAATGATGATACATAACTTTCAACTATCACATCTTTCAGTAACTCCAAGTATACACAGCCCTGAGCCCAAAAATAAATATTCAAAGAAAAAAAATATATTACCAAGCTAGTTTGAGATAAATAATCCCTATCTAGGCCGAGTGTTGGTCATCCAGCTGCGTGATGGGACGATGATATCGTCACCATTGCGGGTCAAACCTGGACTAGATTAACACGAGACCGAAACAGATTGCATAGCACGGAGAAGCCTAATAATAAGAATTTGTTTATTGCAATACTGTGTACAAAGATGGCTGGCCTATTACCCAGCAGTGGGATAAAGAAGAATGTGGATCATAATAAGATCACATATCATATCACATATCTCTAACGGTGCCTCATAACACTCGCAAATCCCTTTTCATCAATTTACCTCAACCCTATAATAAAAATCACAGTAAAGTTTCCATGTACATTTTCAATATAAGTGCTATTTCGACACTAAACGTTCAAATAACCGCAAAACAACAGATTAAAATAACAGTTCGTGCAAAACTGCTAGAAACTAATTTTGGGCGAATTTTCGTTTCCCATTAGCATTTAATAAGTGGCTACAGACGGACCGACTGACAAACGTGGAAATCATTTTTCATGTTACAACGGAACGTAAATTCAAATTTTTATGAGCAAGAATTTTGATATTTAAAGTGGTTGTTACACGTTGAAATAGGCAGTTTTATTGGAGTACACGTATATAACTAATATTTTACCTGAAGCCTTTAGCTTATTTTTACGAAATTCTGTATTTTTTAACAAGACTCAATCACAGGTGGTTCTAGAAGCTACCGTCCAGTCGGAGCACTCGAACAACTTGAATACGGTGGTTAAGAAACAGTTTGAAAAACTCACTCTCTTAGTTATTGAGATATAGACATTTCTTTAAAAGTGGTAAAATTTTTCCTTGTGTCACTTTTTGCTTTTTAGCTTAAAATTTGTATTTTTTTAATGTAATCAATTACTATCCAGAGCAACCAAGTAGCCAACAGTATCTATTTTTATTACGTGGTTGCAGCCAATATACTATTGATTCTCTAAAGTGAATAAGGTTAGTATTCAAGAAGGTCCTACAAGAAACTCAACAACAAGTCTCCAATGGCATAACATCAGATAAAACAGGTGTGGAACAGGTATTCCAGCAGCCCATGGCCGTGCTCCATCATTTTAAGGAGCTCGGCTGGTTTTGGGTAGGCTGGCAGCTCGGTAAATGCACGAAACACCCCAAGCGGGACGTCAGTGCAGTTCTTATCACCCCAGTTAGAATTACAAGGTTTGTATTGGTGATGGTGTTTTCATTTAGCTCCGACCATCCTAGTTTAATTGGTAGCGGTCTTTTAGATTAGTTGATTTTATTTAAATTGTGTTTCTTTTATTTTGTGTATTATGTTATTTAATTAGTTACTTTTTATTAACAAATTCCATAAGTAAATTTTACCGTTTTTTAAGTTGTACATAATAAATATATTATATAACATTAAAAAAAATATATGCTAAATAAACACATTATATGGGTAATTAAAGTTTAGTTGGTTAATAACATATAATTTATAATAACGCAGCATAGACCATCAGGAGGGCAGTTGGCGGTGACTGGGAGTGACTCGGTCTGAGTGCTGCGCCATGTGAGAGATTTTGTCCAACAGCGGACTTACGTAGGCTGACCTAAATTATGTATATTATTACTATATTGGCAAGAACATCTAAAGTAAACTTCTGAATTACTACCGCAAAATATTCTTAGTTCCTGAATAAATCTTCTGAAACAGGTCTGTAACAGTGAACGTTTCAATCTCCAATATTTTCCACCCCAACCCTCACGAGCGGTCTCGAGTGACGAAAGCCATGTAGCCTTGAACTTAGGGGTGCGACTCTGTTGGGGTGCACCTCGAGACCGACACACGACATGACACGAGTAATATCGTTAAAAGCAAATACCCGACTGTAAAATGTAGCTGTGACACTCCGGACGTAAAGAGGAATCCAACGACAACTCGCTTGTCAAAATTGGTCAAGCCGCTTAGGCTACAGGACGTCTTATAGGAACACACAAACATACTTACATACATCCCTAAAGCTACTCTCCTTCTTGGGCAGTCGGATAAAAAATAGCACTGTGCTTAGTTACGAAGGGACTCTAAACCAAGCTTGATCGAGTTAATAATATTGAATCAACTAGAAAAGAGCTGATGATCTTCAAGCAGCGGAAGAGATGTTCTTGAATGTGCCTTTATTAACTAAACAAAATACATAGAAAGTACAACTACTTAAACTACTTAGCCTACTACATAAAAATAACAGTTGGATTATCCAGAGATGTTAATGTTCTTGAATATTATGTTATGAATTTGAATTACATGAGCACAGTGAGATCGCAGCTGAACTTGAAACGCATTACATAATTGACTGAGAGAGCGAAGCGAACGAAAGGTCTCAGTTTTAACTGGCAAAATTTGCTTTCATCTGTTCGGATGTTGGTACTCGCGTACAGGTCGTATTTTTCAACCGATCTAGACGAAACTTGGTTGCATACCGAATTTCGGTTCTTCAATTTTTTGGTCGCTGACTATTTTTTGATCTGTGAGGTATTATCCTCAAAAAGGGGAGAAATTTGCTAATTAAAGTTCGCTACATCGAACTGAGAGCTCACGACCTCTTGATAACCTCTTGACCGATTTTGCTCAAATTCAAAATTCTTGTTTAGAATCAAGTTTATGCCAAATATTATGAAAATCAGCCAATAAATGGTGCCGCAGGAAACTTCCCCCCTCTTTGGAAGAAATACTCCACCAATCAAAAGTCGCTGACGACTAAAAAATTGTAGAAATGCGAATGTGAAAAAAAGTTTATCCTCGGTCTACTGTTCGCAGAACAACATACTAATTAATATTTTTTGCAAAAAGAACGCTAAGGCAATATATATGCTTTGGCGGACATTTGATTGTTTTTGGGACATACTACATGTTCCAAAATCAGTCCATTTCATATCCCATGTAAAGCACGCAACTTTCCGCCACACATCTACCCTCGAAACAAAAGGAGGTGGCGTGTTGAAAATCAATTAATCGCGCATTCGAAGCGCCAAAACAAATCCGCATGTTTTGCTAGTGTATTAATGGCGGCTGTCACGCCAAACCGCCTTTATCCGGCCATATCCGGGAGCCAGATTGATCCGCCATCATTCCCCAGCGCTCCGTCTACTTACACATAACATCGATAAAATAGAAAAATGTGTACAGTTAAGGGTTATGAATATGAAAAATCGATTTGTTGTTACCATTGAAGTAATTTTTCTAGTAATTTAGTTGTTGTTGTTGATATTGTATTCCAGTTTCCTTTGCGAAAAGGCGATGTATAGTATATGTATGTTCCCATAGACTCCCAAAACAGTTGGACCGATTTTGATGAAATTGTCACGGAATCTTCAGATGAGCCCAGCCTCCTGTGAAGTTTGTTAAGTACTCGTGCAAAGACGGAGCGGGTCGCTAGTGTATAATATTCGAAGTCATGGTTTGTCGACTGTCATTGATTATTTCGGCTGTTCAAAATTAAATTAAAATAAGTTACTTGAAATAAAGTCAAAGACAAAGTTATTTATTGGTAAATATTATCTACAAGTCAAAAACAACTTTTTCTAGAGGTTAAGTAGAGGCTATTCATTAAATACAATGATCATTTAAATGCGTTATACAATGTTAATAACATTCAATTATAATAATTATTACGTCAGAACATAAAATGTCAGTAAAATAAAGTAAACCTAATTTTTTCCTCAAATTACAATTTACTATTACATTAAAGTCATAAAATGGTCACAAATAAGTAACTGTACATGATGAAACAACTTGCATAGGTACTCCTTACTTATCTTTGTAAGCACTGTACAGTATCAGTTAGTACAGGCAGCTTTCGTTCTCCGTACATCCCTACACGCTGAGTTTAGAGACCATGACAAAAAATGTATACAGAGAATATAATTTAAGAAAAACAAAAATACATCTAAAATCACACACAATATGTTTTACATCAGTTTTAAGCGTCTGGCAATTAATACATAGTATTGTTGTAGAAAACAACCGGAATCTGCAATTTAACGTATCTTTCAAACTATCGCTGAATTAAATAGCACTTACGTATTAGTAAGTGGTAATGCCGCCAATTTGCTGGGTACGCTTCCAACTGGTAGTGAGCTTGAGCATTTGGATCATCTTTAGCCCTACATTCGTTTACAACACAGCGTGAGCGTATCGACACACGTCGTCACGGCTCCTGTAGTTATTATTAGACATGGGACATTAGACATGTGGCTCGTTGTAGGGACTCGAATAACTTCATTTGAAACACCTTTATAAGTTAGTATTCCTCTATAACATACAAACATACATACAAATGCCGATTTGCCCCAGTAAACTCTGAGAGCTTCGCTTCGCTCGGTCTACCAGTATATTCTCTACAGCTCACGAGCCGCAAAAAGTAAACCAATTCTACCGTAACTACACCTCTCACGACAAACAATGCTCAGCCCATCACTATTACTTACATCTTATTACGATAGCAATTCCATCACAATCACAATACCATTGTTAGTTCCGACGTAATGAGGGGGAAACATGTTATCCTTTCACGTTTACGGAACATATTCCAACATTTTCCTTATTATTCTGTAAATGTCCAACAAATCAGTTTTGGGGAAACAAGACTGTTGTCAGCCGCGATTGCCTGTTCTTGGGAACTAATTAAATGCGAGAAAATATATGAGATGTATTTCGGAAATAATATTAGGTGTATTTTCGAAACACGAGTAATATATCTTGTTCCAACAACTGCTTATTTTGTAAATATTTGTATAAGTCTGTCTATGTTATAGATAATGTTGAAGGAAATGATTCTGTCTCTAATGGTTATTTGTTATAGAAATTGGTAATTTTGGTTCCTTATCGAGAGAGTGGTGTTTGTACACGGGGTTCTAAGGAAAGGGTATCTTAAGCCGATATGGCTCATAGTATCATTATGAACAACTTTTAGTATGGGACCACCCCTGAAATCGTGAAAACAAAATCAGCTGTTCTTTTGTGAAAAACCCTGGGACATGCCTTTCTTTGCTTTTTGTGTTTGCACAAACCGAGTCTCATTGGCTTAACGTATTTTTAGCCTTAGCCCTTTAGATGTGGAGTTTCTCAAAATCCGTTCTAATTGTTTACCAGACCATTTGGGTATTGGGTTCAAATTTTGGTCTGTGCGTTGATTCCTATAAAAAGGCTTGTTCTTTTATTTAAAGATAGATATTTTAGGACATTAGCTTAAAGATAAGCTACTCCAATTAACAAGTTATATTATTAAACGAAAAACAAAATACCCGACTGCAAAATGTAGGATGTAAAGAGGACACTCACACACCTCACCTCCCTCTTCAACATCGGTCAAGCCGTTTAGGCTAAATGAGGTAATATAGGAACACACAAACATACTTAAATTTATATTCCAAAAACATTACCCTTCTCCTTGGGCAGTCGGGTAAAAAAACAAATAATGTTGGATATTTTTTACAAAATGTAAATGGAATGTACAGGAAATAAAGCATTAAACTACTTCCACTACATATAATCCCTCATCAGCATGTAGATGTTTCGTTAACAAAAATAACTACAAATACGTTTATAATTACTGCTCTCTTAAGGTGCATCGTTTCACTCATCGCGCGAAATTCAAATTTTCTTGAGTTTTTTGTCAATTATAGCTTAATTACTCGTCGTGGATTTATTGAAACCAATTTTGCGCCAATAAATATGCTGTTTTAAGAAATTACGGGTAAAATGATGACCTAAATAACATTGGTTTAGCTACAAATTTCAATAAGCTGATTTTCATCTTAGTTTTTGGTTTAGTGGGAAATGTAGTTATACTAGCTTTCAACTTGAATTTTTCGTTGGTGTAATTTCTTGAAATAATCTATTTATTATCGCAAAATTAGTTTTCATGAACCTACGATGAGTAATTAAGCTGTAATTGACATAAAACGCAAGAACATTTGAATATCGCGCGCTGAGCGAAACGTTGCACCTTAATAAACGCTTCCACTAAATTCAAGCCCATTAGCCACGATTCACACCGCATCAAAGGTAACAATTAAGCTCATTTATTACCTTTTCTTACCTCATAATTCCCGTGAGGTGCGAAAATTCGGATACGGTGATTGGATAAGCTAAGTTAGCGTCGCTTGCGTTGGTTTTGTTATTACTGAACATAAACTAATACAGTAAAGTATTGTTTTATAACAAAGTGTGGTGAAGGTGTGTTATGAGTACGGGAATATATCGGTGTATTGTATGTTTTTTTTTTATTTTTATTAATTCTTTACAGTTTAAATCTTAATTAAATTTTATAACTACCAATAAACCACAGTAGGTTTGTCCTGGTAGTTACTTACATTCACCCCCGCGCTAACATAAATAACATTACAGAGGTAACGACTATAACTTAAAATACAGTATATGGGGCTTCCGATGGTAATTAAACGCAGTCCCATACAAAACACCACGCTTAATGCCAAACGCGGCAAACAAGATAACAGATGTTTTACAATATTAATACGGAGATCGAGAGAGGATGCGCGGGCGCAAGCGGCACACGTCCGGCGCGGAATCGAGTCCGCGCGCGTCGCTACCTGCGTCTCCGGCGCCCGACGGCTGCAGGGTGGTTGTGCAGTACGCCACAAGTATATTTGTCCAATGATAACTTGCGAACTGTATTATTATTTTTTATTTCATAGGTTGCAAAGAAGCAGACCGCCTGATGGTAACCGATTACCGTCTCTTATGGATACCTGTAACACCAGGGGCATCACAGATACGTTGCCGACCTCTTAAGACTCTACTAACAGCCCTTTTGAAGATCCCCATGTTGTAGTTACTCGGAAATACCGAGTACATTATACTATATAACATTTTGTGAGCAATTAAAACTTTAAGTTCGAATTTGAGCAAAATCTGTCAGAGTTGTGAACTTCGGGGCGCATAACTTAGTTGACAACTTTATAAGTACGGTACCTAAGGTAGCTCTAAGTATGAATCAGGCCTTATATAACATTCACAATCAAAAAGCAATAACGCAAAAACGAAACCTGAATTCAAAGTTCTCGAAGTAAATGAAAAAGTTCCAAATCAATGGGCAAGAAACAATAAACCTCTAGAACAAAGTGATTACGGGATTGCGTGCTGGTGCGTAGACTTAGGACGTTGATGGATTTAAAATGGAAGATATGTCAATACTACAATACAAGTTATACTGATTTTGAGCGGTACTGTATCTTTTATAAATAGGCGCTGTATCCTGAACATTTGATTGAAAAGTGCATGTTTCTAACAAAAGTTATAGGAAATTTCATGCTGCATAATTTTTGTTTGGATATTTTTGACATAGATAGATAACTCTTTATAATTCACACCAGACCGACAGACCAGAAATAACATACAACAGACCAAAAAACAACTTGAAACTAGTGTAACAACTGGCGGCCTTATCGCTTAAAGCGATCTCTTCCAGGCAACCTTAACATAAGTGGCAATGGAGAGAAGGTATTTGCAATAAGCTAGTTTTCGGTAACATTTCTTCAATATGGCAGCGCGAGCAAACTTAAAATAATGAACTGTACAAATCTACCAAATTAGAACTTCCCTTGACCTTTTGTAGTCAGAATCTACCCATCGCTTAGCCTGCGTATGCGACAATGATAAAAATAATATTAATTGAGATTGTTCGTACTCAGTTTAGATTAGACAACTATAAACATATGAGGATATATTTGTGTCGATAAGACGCACGAGGCCAGCACCCGCACTGCCTCGAATAACGCATGCAAGTGCAGGACCAACATGGAATGTAACTCTGTCTCTCTGTCTGGGTGTTTGTCGTGTTATCATGGCTAAACAGCTGAACGAATTGGACTGAATTTTTGCATATATAGCATAAGGGTAGGAGACGGTCATAGGCTACCTTTTTTTTTGTCGACGACCAAAGCGATCGAAGTCGGGGGTAACAGCTATTATATTTTCTATATATATATAAATACCGTAGAGAGACAACCTTAGACGAAGCAGATACAAGATCCTTGGAGACAACAAACCTCTTAAATTCCTCCGCTACTTTCTACAAAAAACATATATATATAAATTTTTGCAACAATTCAGTAGTCGACTTCTCCGTCTTATATTTGATTCGATTTCGTTACACCATTTTCTAAACTAAATTTGACAGCTATGAAATTGTTGCCATCCCTTTCTAGCAAATGTTGCTATCCTGTTTTTAGGTGCTGAAGTTAAAAGCGACGCAGATCATATTATTCCTGACAGATTAGTTAAGGGTACTACAGACACCAATGTGGCAAAGATAAGTAACGTATCTCTCTATATTAAAACTCTACGTGCATTTCGTAGGAATTTAAATAGTTATGTTACGGGCCTAGTCGTTAGACTGGTTGTTGGATATTAAATGTTTTGTAAGTAGTGCTTAATAAGACTATTGAGGGAATTGAGCCAATTTGTTGTTTTATGTGTTAGGTATCTTTGCGCCGCAGGTTTACGTACTATAACTGTGTTAGTAGGTATTTGAACCAAGTATTGTAACCGACTGCAAAATGTAGCCTATGTCACTTCCGATACATATACATCAGCATATATCATCATCATTTTGATTGATCTTGGGCCCGCACCATGAGGTTATTATTGCGATTAGGTATTGTTAGGTTCAGCCGCCAAAGCTGCGCGACCGCAAATAGTATCGCCCCGAGATAAGGACTTCACGAAAAGAATTGAAAAAGAAAAAGTTGCAAAAGAAACAAGAACTAAATATAAAAATTAAGCAAGCTGTCCTACTCTGGAACGCGCTGCCTGCAACCGTCAGGCAGGCTGTCTCTTCCTATTTTCAGAAACCTCGTGTATAAACATTATAATTACTTCCTCATGTTAATTGGTACGTAAGCATATGTATTGTTATTTATAATAACAAACTCTTATGGGTATTTATTTTATTTATACTTAATATTTATTAGTTTATACATGAACATGAACGAGGTGTACATGAATTCATGTACACCACAGACCGTGTTTCTTTTTCAAATTTCTGTCCATACCAAGGTTGCCTGAAAGAAATTGCTTTAGCCGATAAGGCCGCCCACTATACTGCCGGATATGTTAATTTCCGTCTAATAAACTTATATTGTATTTTATTGTAAAAATACTACGAGTTGAACTTCGTTGTAATTTTTATCGAAACCGTTGTGAATTTGCTTATGGGTTTGTAGTAGTACTAAAGATACAGGGTTATAATGTGTACTACCAGTTGAACTACTCAATGGTACTAATGAGTGGTCATTAGGCCAGGGTTCAAAGATATAACAACCAAATAACCTTGACAACGCCCTTTTCTCTCGAAATATCAAAGTAACAGACAAAACATTTTTTAACGCGCAAGTCTTTATTAACTAAGCAAAATACATACAAGCTACAACTACCTAAACTACTTAGCCTACTACATAGTAATAGCAGTTGGATTATCCAGCTACCATTTAAAGTCTATAGATAATGCAAATGTTCAAGCCCACTACCAGTTTTTATTTTTTATTTTACCACGCTGAATTGCAATGCTTATGCGTTGAGCCAAATAAACGCCAGTATTTTGCTTACGCGTCGCGAAAACAAGGCCCTCTGATAAGTTTTTGAAAATAAGATGAGCTCTCAGTCTCCAAGGCCCCAACGTCTCTAAAAACATTAAGATGAAAACCGACAAATAAGCAAAAAGCCCCAAAGAGTAATCGAAACCCGGCATCATTTCTGTTTCGAATAACCTCGATTTTCGAGCACTTTCGCTTAAAGCTCGCGAGCACACCTCTGAGTATATTTATTTAATTCCGACTGTACCGATTGTACAGTTTTGCTCGAAAGTGCACAGCTATATTCAAAAGTGTACTGTTTGCTTCGAAAATACGTTCAGTTTCTCTCCACTTTGATCCTTGATATGAATGAATGAAGAATGAATATTGTCATACAGTTGCGTTCATAACAATTACAAAATATAAAAAAGTTAAGAATGCTTCCATTATGGACTCGTCAACTTGCTACAATTTTTAGCAACATTATTTATGTCGTTGTATATTTATATTAGGCATTTGTCTCCCTAAAAAAAACGACAATATTAGGAGGATATTTTAATTCTATTTTTGAGTAAAATTCAAATTCAGTTAATGAGAAATCACGTCAGCGTGTCGATATACACCGAACTTGTAGTTTCATCTAGATGTAATATATACATTACTAGCTGTTACCCGCGATTTCGTTCGCGGGGGACCCACAAAAAAAACATATATTTTCTCGAGAAAAAAATTAGCCTATGTCCGTCTCCGACCCTTAAGCTATATCTATGCAAAAATTCAGGGCGAACCCTAAATTCCTAAATCCTAAATAATATTATAATTCAGACGGATATAGCCGCAGTCGCATCAGAACCGATGAAGGTAAGAGGTATAAAAATGAATACGTTCATCTCGAGGAAAAAAGCTTCGCTTGCGCGATTCAGAATTCCCTGCATTAAAAAACGTCAAAAAATGCCTCATGATCATCGCCATCTAGTGAACTATATGAGAAACTTTGTCTAACTCTGTCTGGATATTTGTCGCGTTATCATTTGTCGATCTTGATAAAATTTGATAAAGAGTTACTGTACACTGTATTTGTACTGACAGTACAGGAGTACTGTCACAAAGACGGACATAGGATAAACTTTTATATCCACGCGAACGAAGTTTAAATCATTTAATTTAAACTTAATAAATTAATTTTTTGACTTTCAAATATAATAAAAAATGTAATAGTATTAACTTATTCATATTAAGTATCTTAGAGTATGGATCTTTGTGTCTGAAATAAATAAATTTTGATTTGATTTTGATTTGAAGTCGCGAGTAACACTAGTATAATTATAATCAAAACACTACGTATTTCTAATCTATTCTCAAAGGCACTATAACTTCAACTAAACAATAACGTCTTATCCTATTTAGATACGCGGGCTACAACTCTGATCTTGGTTTACAAGCTTGCGGTTGGCTCAAACAAGGGTACAATCAATGCGAGATCCCCTGAGATTCCCTTTACACCTCTCGTTAATACCCTTCCGTTAATATTACCCATTACCATTACCCCTCCGTTAACATGACCCCGTTTTGGGTATGTAAGAATCGAGTAGAATATCTAAAGAAGTCCAACTACTGGTTTTAGTAGTGATAGGACTTTTTTTTTTAAATTACTATTCCGTTACTTATTACTATTACTTCTACCGTCCTCCACAGCACTCCGGACTTTCTCCGGACTTTGGCGAACCCATACGGCGTTGAGCCCTAAAACTATTTTTACGGCGCGAGGGTGACTAGCGGAAGGCATCGCTGCGTTACGAACCTCGGCTTGGGCCGTCGGCCTTCACTCGGGAAAGGGACATCAGACTTGCCCTGGCACCACAGAGGGGTTGTGCCCTGGGATCAGTAACCCCAGGGATTACTGATTGATTATTTGGATAGAATCTAATCGATCTTCGGACGGATTCTGAGAATCTTCGACCACACGGTTGAAGTATGTGCCTGTGCCTTTGGTAACCAGCGCCTTTATCAAATACTGATTACTTCCTAATGGAGGGAGCTGTCGGATCAGAGTGATAGGACTATTACGGGCACTCTTGAAGAAGTATATTCAGTACCTTTATCAGTTTTTCATCCTCTAAGTAGCAGTTAGCAAATATTGCTGTTCCAGATTGAAGGACGAAAAGAAATGAAATGAAGAAATGAAAAGAAACGAAAAGCACTGCACGGGGCAGATTGCACTTGACTTTGGGATCTAATCTGGTGACCTTTGCCCAGCTGTCTTCCGGCATCCGAAAAACGTGTCCTGGCCCGCCCAATTCCATGTCGGCTTTTAGGACCAGTTAATCTGTGAATTTCCTACTCTATAATATCGGTATGCTAATTTAACGAGCTCACAATCATTTGAATTATTGCTGTGAATAAAATATGTTTCAGTATGAATAGATACTTGTGTAAATGGAGGCAATTAGTCTGGAAATTAAGGGGCTATGTTGACACAAGCTCGTTACCCTTAATAATTATGTAGCACGTTTATATGAGAAAATGTTGACCGAGCGAAGCGAAGATCTCAGAGCAAGTCAGTGGTTGTATGTTTGTGCGTTTGTGTGTATAAACTTTTTGTCTGATGATATCTTGCGTTATCTTGAGGTCTCAGTTCGACACGAAGTTATTTCAAGCTTTTATTTAACTTGTAATGTTTGTATGTATGTTACATACAAAAGTTGAAGTCGAATCTTGCAACTGAATTTTAGACCAGTTCCCCTTGTTCAATTGAGTTGAAATTGTGCATGCTTCTCAAGTTCCGATGACAATACACTTTTATTATAATAATTATGACAGCGAGCGGACCTGACGATGGATACAGAAGGTGGAAAACGGAACTCCTCAGTAACTAACAGAGATAGATGGAGCTTGGACTCGGGTTCTCCTTGAAAAAGATCACAGAATGTGGTCCAAACAAAAAAAAAACGTGATACGGTCCGCGATCTATTCTAGTATTACCAACTCAATATAACTTGAGAATTCTTGTGTAAAACCAAGTCAGTATTCATAGCAAAACTATATTTATTGTTTTAAAATACTTTCATATAGCTTAAGAAGTACTGCAGTTTGTAATGGTGACTATTTCCGCAAAACAGTTTGCAGAAGAAGAGAACGCCGAGGAGTAGGCCAAGTGTGCCGTGGAAGAGGTTTATATCCACCAGCGGAATATAAGCTGGCTATGCGTATGACGATAATGTAACACTTCATTCCGCGTTATCAAAATATTCAAAGCAAGAAAAATTTCCATTAGCTATGCCTGCTAGGGATTTTTTTGAAGATTTGTCCGAGCTAGTAAGTAAAAGGTGTGTTTTTAAATCTTATTTCGTAATGATAACATACAAAACCTGTGGAAATGATCGTATTGCCTCTGCACAGAGTTCAAATTAACAAATTAATCAATAAGTTACCATAATTCGTTAATTATGGTAACCGTTAACCATAATAATGAAAATACGTTCAGTTTCTCTCCACTTTGATCCTTGATATGAATGAATGAAGAATGAATATTGTCATACAGTTGCGTTCATAACAATTACAAAATATAAAAAAGTTAAGAATGCTTCCATTATGGACTCGTCAACTTGCTACAATTTTTAGCAACATTATTTATGTCGTTGTATATTTATATTAGGCATTTGTCTCCCTAAAAAAAACGACAATATTAGGAGGATATTTTAATTCTATTTTTGAGTAAAATTCAAATTCAGTTAATGAGAAATCACGTCAGCGTGTCGATATACACCGAACTTGTAGTTTCATCTAGATGTAATATATACATTACTAGCTGTTACCCGCGATTTCGTTCGCGGGGGACCCACAAAAAAAACATATATTTTCTCGAGAAAAAAATTAGCCTATGTCCGTCTCCGACCCTTAAGCTATATCTATGCAAAAATTCAGGGCGAACCCTAAATTCCTAAATCCTAAATAATATTATAATTCAGACGGATATAGCCGCAGTCGCATCAGAACCGATGAAGGTAAGAGGTATAAAAATGAATACGTTCATCTCGAGGAAAAAAGCTTCGCTTGCGCGATTCAGAATTCCCTGCATTAAAAAACGTCAAAAAATGCCTCATGATCATCGCCATCTAGTGAACTATATGAGAAACTTTGTCTAACTCTGTCTGGATATTTGTCGCGTTATCATTTGTCGATCTTGATAAAATTTGATAAAGAGTTACTGTACACTGTATTTGTACTGACAGTACAGGAGTACTGTCACAAAGACGGACATAGGATAAACTTTTATATCCACGCGAACGAAGTTTAAATCATTTAATTTAAACTTAATAAATTAATTTTTTGACTTTCAAATATAATAAAAAATGTAATAGTATTAACTTATTCATATTAAGTATCTTAGAGTATGGATCTTTGTGTCTGAAATAAATAAATTTTGATTTGATTTTGATTTGAAGTCGCGAGTAACACTAGTATAATTATAATCAAAACACTACGTATTTCTAATCTATTCTCAAAGGCACTATAACTTCAACTAAACAATAACGTCTTATCCTATTTAGATACGCGGGCTACAACTCTGATCTTGGTTTACAAGCTTGCGGTGGGCTCAAACAAGGGTACAATCAATGCGAGATCCCCTGAGATTCCCTTTACACCTCTCGTTAATACCCTTCCGTTAATATTACCCATTACCATTACCCCTCCGTTAACATGACCCCGTTTTGGGTATGTAAGAATCGAGTAGAATATCTAAAGAAGTCCAACTACTGGTTTTAGTAGTGATAGGACTTTTTTTTTTAAATTACTATTCCGTTACTTATTACTATTACTTCTACCGTCCTCCACAGCACTCCGGACTTTCTCCGGACTTTGGCGAACCCATACGGCGTTGAGCCCTAAAACTATTTTTACGGCGCGAGGGTGACTAGCGGAAGGCATCGCTGCGTTACGAACCTCGGCTTGGGCCGTCGGCCTTCACTCGGGAAAGGGACATCAGACTTGCCCTGGCACCACAGAGGGGTTGTGCCCTGGGATCAGTAACCCCAGGGATTACTGATTGATTATTTGGATAGAATCTAATCGATCTTCGGACGGATTCTGAGAATCTTCGACCACACGGTTGAAGTATGTGCCTGTGCCTTTGGTAACCAGCGCCTTTATCAAATACTGATTACTTCCTAATGGAGGGAGCTGTCGGATCAGAGTGATAGGACTATTACGGGCACTCTTGAAGAAGTATATTCAGTACCTTTATCAGTTTTTCATCCTCTAAGTAGCAGTTAGCAAATATTGCTGTTCCAGATTGAAGGACGAAAAGAAATGAAATGAAGAAATGAAAAGAAACGAAAAGCACTGCACGGGGCAGATTGCACTTGACTTTGGGATCTAATCTGGTGACCTTTGCCCAGCTGTCTTCCGGCATCCGAAAAACGTGTCCTGGCCCGCCCAATTCCATGTCGGCTTTTAGGACCAGTTAATCTGTGAATTTCCTACTCTATAATATCGGTATGCTAATTTAACGAGCTCACAATCATTTGAATTATTGCTGTGAATAAAATATGTTTCAGTATGAATAGATACTTGTGTAAATGGAGGCAATTAGTCTGGAAATTAAGGGGCTATGTTGACACAAGCTCGTTACCCTTAATAATTATGTAGCACGTTTATATGAGAAAATGTTGACCGAGCGAAGCGAAGATCTCAGAGCAAGTCAGTGGTTGTATGTTTGTGCGTTTGTGTGTATAAACTTTTTGTCTGATGATATCTTGCGTTATCTTGAGGTCTCAGTTCGACACGAAGTTATTTCAAGCTTTTATTTAACTTGTAATGTTTGTATGTATGTTACATACAAAAGTTGAAGTCGAATCTTGCAACTGAATTTTAGACCAGTTCCCCTTGTTCAATTGAGTTGAAATTGTGCATGCTTCTCAAGTTCCGATGACAATACACTTTTATTATAATAATTATGACAGCGAGCGGACCTGACGATGGATACAGAAGGTGGAAAACGGAACTCCTCAGTAACTAACAGAGATAGATGGAGCTTGGACTCGGGTTCTCCTTGAAAAAGATCACAGAATGTGGTCCAAACAAAAAAAAAACGTGATACGGTCCGCGATCTATTCTAGTATTACCAACTCAATATAACTTGAGAATTCTTGTGTAAAACCAAGTCAGTATTCATAGCAAAACTATATTTATTGTTTTAAAATACTTTCATATAGCTTAAGAAGTACTGCAGTTTGTAATGGTGACTATTTCCGCAAAACAGTTTGCAGAAGAAGAGAACGCCGAGGAGTAGGCCAAGTGTGCCGTGGAAGAGGTTTATATCCACCAGCGGAATATAAGCTGGCTATGCGTATGACGATAATGTAACACTTCATTCCGCGTTATCAAAATATTCAAAGCAAGAAAAATTTCCATTAGCTATGCCTGCTAGGGATTTTTTTGAAGATTTGTCCGAGCTAGTAAGTAAAAGGTGTGTTTTTAAATCTTATTTCGTAATGATAACATACAAAACCTGTGGAAATGATCGTATTGCCTCTGCACAGAGTTCAAATTAACAAATTAATCAATAAGTTACCATAATTCACGAATAGATTTCAAATGTATACTTTGGAAACGTAATTATAAATTTGCACTGAAATAAAGATACATCTATCAGTCATCATTTGGCACAGTATGTATATGTATGTATGTTCGGACTTAATATAACGTTTAGAAACAGCGTTTTTAATCCGTACAGGCAAGGAAAGGAAATAACTGCCCTCCTTAACTTACCGGCTTCCTTGTTTTCTGAGAGTTACATTCTAGAGCTTTAAAGGTCAGAGGGAATAGGTATCTTTTAAGTCTGCGTGCTTCATCTTCGGACACATCTTCGCTCACCAACAGGCGAGCTGGTTGTCAAACGCAGACATATAAGTGTTAATATTTTTTTTTCTATTGATGATTACTCGACTGCCCAAAAAGGAGGGTAATTAGTACTCTCGGGATATTTACCACGGTTATTGTTTTTGTTGAGTTCCCGATATTTCGGCACAGTTGCATGCGCCATGTTCACGGGTAGACTGAAGATGCGTACTACCCGTAAGATGAATATCCCGTGAGTACTAATAGTAATGTTGTAAACAACCACGAAAGTCTAAAACAGTGTTTAAGGAGGGTAATGTTTTTTAATCCGACGCCCAAAAAGTAGGATAAATTCGCCTTAAAGCCCGCCTACAGCGAAAAGAAGAAATCCAATAGATAGAAATCCCAATATCAAACTTTACATAACTACATTGTAGCAACTAACTCAGCTCTGGTTACATCACCGACCCCAGGCCAGAAACGAACCGTCTGGCCTAACTTATGCCTTCCTTATGGAGGCATTAACATAATAACCGTTACACGCATGCCCGCGCTGGGGCTAATTTACACCCAACGCATTTCATTAGCTAGGCCACGCCAGGCTAATCTAAGCCTGTCTAGTACTAAGCAACTAGAAATGTTCGAGTTTTTCGTTAGTTCATCTCTTGTCTCTTTTAAATTAACTACATATTGTTATGGGAATATCAAATTGACCGAGTGAGCGAAGTTAACGAAAGATTTCAGTTTTAACTGGAAAAGTTTGCTTTCATCTGTCAGGTGTCAGCATTATCATCAACCAGAAGACGTCCACTGTTGAACAAAGGCGTCCCCTTTAGAAAAGGGGTGGATTGCCATAATCTCCACGCTTGACAGGCGGCTTGGGGATCTCAGGACGCTCACTTTACTAAGAGGACGCTAGTGCCCGTCCTCTAGTAGTTTTACTTAACCGGGCTATAAGAGTAATTGTTTATAATTATTTTAATCTTTTTTTAGTTCCAGTGTTCAATAAAGCTTTAGCAAAAAAGATAATAAAGAAGTAGGAATAACTAATAAATTGTCACGTTTTTTTTTAAACTTTAACGCGTAATATAAATTATGATAAGATTTCGTAACACGACGAGATCCAGGCATTGAGCGTCTGTATACTCGAATTTTCATTCATTTAACTAAGGGATTTTCATGAATAACTCGATCACACTTCGCTGTGAACCCTCGCTGTCCATTGGTTACGGTCCAAAACCTAATCTACGCCAGGTTAAGTAGGCTAAAACATTGCCGTGTCGAGATATGAGACACTCGCGTCTCTTTGAATAATACATGAATCAGCCTGCGAATTAATGCAGCTATACGGAGTTATGACGTTAGCTAAACTACCGTTTGCAAATTTTATTAAAACAGCCTTTATGGCCCTTTATTAAACAGTTGTTTCGTTCGCGCATTTTAGAATAACTAAGTGTGAATTTCCAAAAAAGTTTATCTTGTATCTGTTTATAATAATATTACAAATGTTTTAAAGAAGCTTTCTTTTTGTATATATTTTAATTTGACGAGGGGGTCAAAAAGAGTATTTTGAGTTTTAAATATTTTGTCAAATTGAACGATATCAAAACGAAAATGTGTTTTACATCTTTCATATATTATAATACACACCATAATATATTAATCTTTGACGAAGATGACTTTGATGCGTCTGTATACCTTAAGTTGGCATATTACACTTAACTTTAACATTCTAAACATGAAGATTAGTCTAACTTGATCAAAATCCGTCAAACCCTATAAGGCTAGAGGAGACACATGAGAACACACAGCACACACACTTACTGTAAGTATTTTTCGGGGGTATATGAGTACGTAACATACTTATCCAAAACATTATCCTCTTTCTTTGTTAGGTCAGTCGGATAAAAATCGAAAATAAATTACATCCCGCGTTACCCCTTTATTTTGAGTTGTAGTTATAACCCTCTTTGGGCAGTCAGTTAAAATGAGCGTGGTTAGTAAAAAATCTCTCTACGGTGTGTTTGCTCGTAAACACCGTAAGGCGTTTAGATAATTAGTAGTAATTAGAAATGATCTGGTGTTTTCACTAGCGCGCATTAAAATTGTCTCTTTTTATCACGCGAAACTGTACAGCGCTATCTCTTTCTCAAATCAGCCTAAATGCATTTTCGCATTAGCGAGAAAACATTTGATTAACTGAACCACAGACGAATATAGAACATATAACAAGTATATTCGAACTGAACCTTAATCTGATGTTTTAATATTTAATCATGTTATAACACAAGTGAAGTTATAGCATTCACACATAAAACATAAGTTTCGAGTTGCGAATTATCTTTCCTCCAATAAACAGTCGATAAAAATGTCCAGTGTTCAACATTTTTATCAACATGTGGACAAAGTTTAACCATTAAAGAACATTGAATTCTACTGCGTGGTAATACATCTGTATATAAAGTTCTCGCTATTACGTGCTTCTAAATAAGCGAATGGTTTGTTTTTGACAGTTTATCAATGATTTTGACAGTTAGAGAACCATTAATAGCACCATGTCACAGAATAGTTATTAGACAAGACAAAACTTTGATTGGTACCAAAAAAAAAAAAATACTCTTCTGCGGTGCCCAATGATGTTTCAAATAGAAAAGGACGCCTACATATAGCTCTTATATTCAGTCATCGAACATAGATTCTAGTTGGAGTCGGACTGGCTCTGTTCACTCAGGATGACAAGGAGAGGAGGACAAAAGAATTTCTCTCAGCATGTTTCCGTCTTATCCAATTAAAATAAAACTTTTCTGGAATATCCAGAAGTAAAGCCTCACTGACTTACCTCGTTGGTGTTCCAGCGATGCCTCTGCGCCGCAAAATGTTCTGCCCGAGGCAGGCTCTCCAGGTTCTCTGGAAGCTTGATAGGCTCGCCATCTACGATAAAAGATACAGAAAATAAGTATAGAAATAAATGAAACATATCAATTATTAAAAAATAAGTTCATAAACTAAGAGCCGCCTATGTAAAGTATGAAATATTATTCGAAATTCAAAATGGCATGGTCCATACAATGTATAAAATATTTTTCCAATTAGCTTTAAAATCGCTTTATCCGTAGTCTAATGTCTTGTCAAATCCTAATAATATTGGCATCAGACTACGGTTAAAAGAATTTTTAAACTACATTGTACCTATGTGTTGTATTACGACCTAGTTGTTGTAACCAAAAAGTTACTGAAAATTATTTAAATTATTAGAATTGTGTTACTTGACTGATGTCCGATCTGTTAGTTCGTATTTTTACAAAAATCATATTTGTTTTGCTTAAAATATTAAATTCACATTCTTCACCAGCAAGCTTTTCTATTTATTCCAACAGTATGGACCATACCATACCATTTTAAATTTTCTTAATTTTGATACCAAACACGATATACCTAGACAAGAAAATAATTGTTGAATTGACTTTTGTTATAAAATCCGCCATATTGGGTTTAGTATAATTCCGTATCGCCCTTAAACTTAGTATGGTATAGCCCATGACACGCGGATTGTGAAGACGATCGATAATCACCTATCTTGTAAAAATCTGATAAGCAGTTTTGGATATAAGAAGGAACATATGAACATACATACATACATACATACATAGACTGCCAAACTCATAACCTTATTTTTTCGTAGTCGGATAAAAATGAAAAGAGTCAATACAAGAGCACGAAATAATAGCGCTTAAATAAACCATAGTGCTATAGAAGTGTACCACATTTTTCTCTAACTCGGACCTAAAACTGCGACCAGAACCACCGGAGGACGGGCAGCAGCGACCTCTTAGTAAACAGTGAGCGTACTAAAATTCAGCTCGTAAAGGTCATGTGCAAATTCTCTAAAAGGATAGGCGGTAGAAAATAGAAAGAGAGCTTCCCGCCATCTCTTCTTTACCAGCGCCTCGTTATTGCCGAATTTAATGGCGCGTCTTTCTACCAAGTCAAGTGCTTCGAACTGATATTTAGCTGAACATTTCCATAAATGGCTGCAGTACTCTAAGCAAAGCCGCAGTTCAGTTCAATTAAAATTCATAATTATTTATTGGCAAAGATAATTTTGCGAACCTGCGCTTGGTAAATGTTAAACAGTTGAGCAGATGTGAAAAATTGCCTAACCTTAGATAGAATTTCATGCTCACTCACTCCCATTAAATTCTATATTAGAGAGACAATGATCGAGATAATCTCGAGCGCACAGGAATAGGGTCCTTGCAGTATAGTAATATTTCTGATTTTTATCAATTCTTGCCTTCGAAATCTAATATCATAATTATCATCAGCCACAAGACGGCCACTTCTGAACAAAGGCTTCCTCTAAAGAGAGTGTTGCCGTAATCCCAACGCCAATCAAAGCCCAAATACTTCTGCATCAGCCTTTAAACATGCCACTGCTGGGGTATCGGCCTACCCTCGAATATAATATCCACCACGCTGGCCCAGTGCGGGTTGGCGAATACAGTAAGAAAAAACAATAAGTTTATTTTTTTTAACTTGCTACTCTCCCCGGCTTAATTTACATAAATTATTTACGTTCCGTAAAACATTATATACCAGCAGCGGTAGTATGCGCAACGCGACAAAATCTTCTCTACTCTTTAGTCGTGAAAACGAGACAAACGTGTATAATAATCGTAGCCATGTCCTGTTCTTGCATAACAAAAAGATTTTGTCGCGATGCGCACGCTAGCCCTGCTGAAGCAAACCTCATCAAAATCCGTTGCGTGGGTTACGAAGAGTTAGCGGATATACAAACAGACAGATATGCGGAAAGCGACTCTATTTATTCTATTTAAAGAATAGATAATGTATAGATACAGATTTAAAGTTCAAGTTTCTTCCGTCCATAACTGGTTTTATATTAATAGCTTGTTTAAATTATGTATGCAGCCGTTACACGCCATCAGTCTAAAGTTGTCAATACTACCATCGGCCGTGTGTCTCCTAAGTTACAATATACGCAACAGTGTGGAAACGCATTTTTGTAAGGAAATAAATACGTAGAAATGTGAGCATTAAAACAAGTAGTACTGAAGATTACACTCCAAAGCAAATGCAAAAAATATATTTATCAAATTTAAAACAGTTTTTAATGTCGAAAAAATATTTTTTATTTTTTCTCTGTTTCAGAATCGAAATGACCAAAATAGCAGCGTTTACAATTGTGGTACTGTTCATTTCCTGTTGCTCCAATGTTGTGTTATTCGAGTTCGTGGTGAAAGAAGACCCAGGAGTAGGAAACATGTTGACTTTTGCACAGTTTTCATTTGTTGCATTGATCGGATTCTGCACGGTCGGGAAGTTTGGAACAGCTAAACGCATCATACCATTCAAAAAGTACTTATTACTCGTTGGATTATTTTGGACCACCAGCGTCTTAAACAACTATGCCTTCAACTTCAACATCTCCATGCCTTTACATATGGTCTTCCGCGCTGGCACTCTCCTGGCCAACATGGTTATGGGAATCTGGATCCTGAAGAAACGGTACCCGCTACAGAAATACTTGGCAGTCTTAATGATATCTGCTGGGATTGCAATTTGTACCGTTCAATCAAGTAAAAGCGTCAAAGCCTCAAGAAACACTCATGAAGACGCGGATGAAGAAGAGAGGCTTAAATACGTTGACTGGCTCTGGTGGTGTTTGGGGATTGCCATTTTGACCACGGCTCTGTTCCTGTCAGCGAGAATGGGAATCTTTCAAGAGGCGTTGTACGCTAAACATGGCAAGCACCCGTGGGAAGCCTTGTACTATACACATATGCTACCGTTAGTGTTCTGGCTTCCAACTAGCCTCAATCTGATCAATCACTTCAATGTTGCCTTACAGACGTCATCAGTAGAAATTCTTGGAGTCCCTATACCAAAACAAATCATATATATGATTTTGTTTGTGATAACACAAGGAATGTGTATAAGTGCCGTGTATGTTTTGACAACTGAGTGCACATCCCTGACTGTCACATTGACCGTCACTTTAAGAAAATTCATATCTCTGGTGTTTTCTATTTATTACTTTAGGAATCCGTTTACAGTTGGACATTGGATTGGAACTGTACTTGTGTTTGTAGGAACATTGATATTTACCGAAGTGCCTCATAAGATACAAACTCTCTTCTGTGCACCAAAAACTGAAGAAGGTAAAAAAAATGACAATGGCCAAAAAAAAAACGACAGGTCAGATAATCGACATGCTCCAGAATATAACGATGACCTAAAAAGATATGAGGTAGAAGTGACACGATTTTGACTTCATGGAAAAAGTGAGAACAATAAAAAAATAGAATGACTAGTCGAAAATGTACCTACAATACTGAAAATTAAAATAACCGTTTTTTTCTTTCATTTTCATCTCTCTTTTATTTTTGGCGACCGAAATTATGCATGTACTAGATATGATACTAATTAATCCCATTGATCAATTAAAACTTATAGCGTTCATAAAAGAACAAAGTGTTAGTAAGCATTCTTTGATAAAACACGAAATCCAAATCGAAGCTATATAACAAAATAAAATCTACCCAGCTTAAAGCTAATCATATCATTAGTTTGGTCGAATGCTAAAAGTTTTTTTCTAAGATCTAACTACACTCGTGTTCCCGAATGCTCTAAATTTCTAAATAACTGCACTTTCACGCTCGATTCCTCCAGAACCGTCCAATAAACCCTTACCGCCGGTAAAACAATAAACTCCAGCCTTACGAGGTGAAAACTGCGAGTTTTTGGCAGCATTCGTCAAGAATTCACTGCTAGCTAAGCACCTTGCACATACCCACAACCCAAGCATTCCAAAATCAACCTTTCGCGAACGCAATAAGAACAAATCAGTGAAATTTATAAAACGTAGCGCCAACTTGTTGAAATTCCGTCGCCGTTCGGCGCTGTCGCCAAATTTAACGACTTTAGGTCCATATTCTTGAGTCTTGCGTCGCGGGAATTGAGTTTATATTAGTATGTTTTGAATTTGGCGAGGAATTTGGAAGTAGGAAACTCGTAGCAACCTTTCGGTCGGGCGCGCACTAATTCTACAGCCAATCGCGTCCACCGGATAAGATGAGGCACATTTTTCAGCGTTTAATCTACTTGTGAGCAATTTAAATTATACGTATTTTGTTGAAAGGGACATATTTACGATGCGGTCGCTTCCTTTTGTTTGTGAATTTTTTTACAGTATTTTTGGAGTAACATTTGGAGCTTTACAGCGCTGTGGTTGCTCTTGGCTTACAAATTAGGCAAAGCTTGTTTTATTCATGGAACTGAAAATATTTTGTGTAGGTTCATTTTAGGCTTCTCACCAAGTACATCTGTTTTTTTAGTGCAAGAAAAACTGAATTAGTTAAGAAGTCCGCAGCGTCCCTAATATAACTTTTACCATTTCGCGTATTTTCAAAATTTTATGATAAAAATCACTGAGGAAATAAAGAGTCGCTTATCTTTAGAATAATAATA
The DNA here is from genome assembly GCA_947579745.1 of Apocheima hispidaria. Taxonomy (NCBI): domain Eukaryota; kingdom Metazoa; phylum Arthropoda; class Insecta; order Lepidoptera; family Geometridae; genus Apocheima; species Apocheima hispidaria. Next base: position 13,700,148 of record OX388159.1, read on the forward strand.
CCAAAGTTAAATCAAATTATATTTTAACATTTTCTATTTTTACGAATCAGAAGGAAAAAAACAATAATTATTACAATTATTTAACAAATTGGGGCTAAGAATACTCTTTAAAATAATGTCAATGTTTTAAAGTACACTTTCAATATTTTTAAAGATAAAAATCACAGAGTGGACATTTAAAAAAATAATATTTCAACTTACTACTGAACCCTACTGCGAGATTATCACGATGCACTTGACATATTGTAAAGAAATAAATTTTATATACATATTTATAATAAAATATAACAAACTACCTACTTACTTAAAATTAAAACAACTTAAATTACCCGATGGCGTAGAAAGATTCTTGAGTGGCGACCACGAATCGGAAGACGCAGAGTAGGTAGGCCTCCCACTAGATGGATTGACGACATTATGCAAGTCGCGGACAATCGGTGGATGCAAATGGCAAACAGATGGCCTATGCTCAGCAGAGGAAGTCTTCCGGCTAATTATGATGATGAAAATTTTAACGTTCAAAAGTTTTTTATTTAGTGACATCACTGCTATAAATGATGGTGATGCAATCCGTGCCAAATTCGGTTCGATATAGATAGATAATGACAGAACCGTGGTTTCATACACAGAATTATAATTATTTGTACGAAACTGGTTTCGTCGAGAGGCAATTTTCTTTTTCGTAACTGTTACGGAACTACGGTTACGTAGACGGCCGAAGAGTTTATTTCTGTTGTTGGCCTGTTAACATGCATCCAATTTTAGGACGCATGTTAACAGGCCAACTACAGAAATGTGCCTATTTTTCCTGTAAACCTTTATGTACAGTTTTAGGTAGGCACATGTGAAGACACTAACGTAGTGATGATATTCTCTTTGGAATACACCTACGTAATTGTTATTGTACGTACGAGATATCGGAAGGTTGTTTGTTTTTCATGGGTTGTATTTTTAAAACTCTGAGTAAGTGAAATAAAAAATATGTTTTCCTTTTTAATGCACTCCGTTGCCAGGTAACGTAATTACCTACCTACGTAATTATATTGTAGAAATTAATAATTTGGTAATTGTTACCAAATTTTGGTAAACAGATAACCGTACTTTGCTTGTCTTGTCTTTTGACCTTAACAATATTTACCAATGGGGAGACGCACTGCTTATTTATCTCGCTAGGTGTCGCATTATTGCTGGTGTTGTCAAATATAAATAGATAATTTTAATAAATAAACAATAAATATAGTCCGGTTATTACTAAGTTCATTAACTAACACGTATAATATAACAGTACCTAAATTTACTATACCCTATTTAATAAAAAAAATAACAATTTCTAGGCTTGAAACATAGACGTAGAAACATGAAAAAAGACGTAGTTACCTTCGTTTCTCTCGTTTTCAAAGCTAGAAGCTCTAAAATTAAGGAGGCAGCTGAGATATGAAGCTTGAAGTGTTCATACAAGTGCAGCAATCAGACTAACATCAAGCATCAGCGATGGTGGCGCCACCTGAGGCTGCTTTTACCTGTGGCACCCCATTTCGAACAAGTCGCCGAAAACTCTGCTCTTAATATTTCTTAGTAAGTATGACCTAAAACTAAAACCTTAACCACCGGGGGAAGGGAAGCAGCGCTTGCGCAGCGCAGATGAGCGTCTACGATGCCCAAGCAGCCTGCCAAGCGTAGGGATTAGTGCACCCCCAACTTCATAGGGAGGCTTTTGATCAGCAGTGCACGTCTTCTGGTTGATTAGGATGAAGATAAAGGTCTTCTGTCTTACTGAGTGCAGATTGAATACCTAACTACCTACATATTATATATTATCAAAAAGTTGCGAGAATTAATCAAACAAAACACGTAAACGCAAAAATATAATTTATTGTATTAACTGTTCTTAAAACTAATAACAAAAAAGTTTTAAATGCGTTAATAAATCACCTTTTCACATTGTTCAGAAGTAAATAAATTTAAAACATCAACTTTTCATTTTTCAACATTTTTCTTTGAGCATTTGTAAGAAAAATATTCAGTAGTTTTTTTTTTCACTTTTTGACTTACCTAATGTTTATGTTAATATTTCAAAATCAACCAACCCTTGTCATAATTATCATAATTTTAATTAGAGATTAATTCATCGACACAATTTTGGAAAACAATGGTAATTTTACATACATTTTATAGCTATGTGAACAGCGTTTACAAACCCAAACTTTAGCATTTATAAATAAAATATTATAATGGGGTTTAGTTCAATTTATTTGTGATTTCATGTTATTTAAGTTACGCTTGTGTATGTCTGGCTATGAGAAAATATTCCTGAAGTTTAACTACTGTTACGCGTCTTCAACTGGGAATTTAAGCTTAATGTATGAGGCATGCCTACACGAGCTGGCGTGTGGAAATAAAAGGCGTAGTTATTAGAGAGTACATTGTTTTTTTCAGTAAGCGTGTCATATTAAACTATAATATTTTTTATTTTTAAATTAAGATAACAAATTTTCTTCTACTATTGGATCTTGCAAATCTATAATATTTAAAAAAACACTCGTGATATCAAGCCGTGAATGTTTTTTTTTTCAAACGGTATTATGAGACTGCTCATTTTTTATTTTTTTTATTTATGTTGCTGAAAAATATTCGCACTAAACTGTATAAGCAACCCGCATTGCATGATCATTCATTTAACAACAATTATCATTTAAAAAATAAATTAAGTCCAATTCAACTTACCTTGACAATATTATTTTATTTTATGTAGTAATTTTGGAATACTGGCGTTAAACTGAGTCGGTCATTCCGACTATAATTTCAAGGCAAGACAAGGTCGCGCGTCCGTCACACTGTGACAGTCCTTCAAAAAGATCACTGAATGTGATCGAAATGATAGTTGGAATAACCGACTCAGTTAGACATGAATATTCCCGAATTATTCAAAAATAAACGTGTCAAAATCACGTCAGTTTTCATAACGAAAATTATTTATAATTATTAACTAATTATTATTTTATTTATAGCACGTAGTGAACCATCTGTAGTTCACAACTAGGTGCTACAAGAACTGTTTTGCACGGTCAAGCGTGGCGCTTACCAACACGCGAGGTACCTGCTCGTCTCGTCACTGCAGTTGCAAAAAAATACTACTCCTACCCAAAGATCTTCTAAACTGTAGATTGAACATCGACAGACATACAGAGACACAGACATACATCTATAGAGATTAAAAAAAGGCAACAAAATAAATTATATTATAGTGGGAATGGGAATCAAGACGATACTGACAGTTGCTCATTTAAAAAATAAGTCACAACAAAATAAGGAACAATATGGTTGGTTTCCAGATTATAATATTTTTGTTTAAAGTAAAATAATTGGTTTAGTTTTATTTGTATCTATAGTTGTCAACGCGCTTTGTAACTAGTAATAACATCACTGACTCTACAAAATTGCTAAGATATGATAACCGACTACTAATCCGAAACTTGTTTACAAGATCCACTCATGACTTGCACATTGCTTGCTCACAATGACTATTATAATTAAATTAGATACCGATGTACAAGGAAATGATAATAACTACCAAGATATTATCACCATTACTCGTTACAAAATACTGCTCATAATGGCTTACATCATTCTCAATTACCTACGTAGAAGCTTCCTATTTACATTGACTCTTTCGGATATTTGAAGAACGCTTTTCTTCCTTTACATACTCAAACCTTCTTTATCTTTAATTTTTTTAATTTACTTAATTTCTAATTTTAATATTATTAAAAAAATAACAATTGTAAGGTTCAGAATATATCTGACAATACAGAAAACTCACAAGCTTAGGATTCCGTACCTATACGTATTACTACTAAGCAAAACACATAAAAATCGCCGCAGCACGACCACCAATATAAAAAAAAATATAGTTGCTTAAATTAGTACTTAGTAATCAAAAGACCCAAACCACATTCTAAAGCTTTAATTGCCCCCAAATTACTCAGGTACGGAACGATAAAAATTTGAAAAGTGGCTGATAAATCATTGAATTTAACACTTTGACAGTTCCTATAGAAAGGCTAAATTTTTTACGTGGAGTCCCAATTTTTTTATTTGTTTGTTTTTGTCCCACGTATAAAAATCGTTGGTACAATACGTTTGAATTATATCTATGTGTTATGCCCTACATAATCATATTAAAAAAAATACAAATATGCGTCCGGTGTATTACATTATTTTTTCAAAACAAAGTGATTGAGGTGTGGGGCCCATAGGTGCTACCCCGACTTGTGCGGCTTGTCTGCCGTGACCCACATGTAGTACCCGGGACTGTCAAAATTTTAATTTTAAAATACATTGTCGACTTCAATCCGATTGAAACGGATGTCAAATAAAAAAACAGTATCCACATAAATAGGTTTTGAAAAACATTTGAGAACCGACAAATATACACAATTAGAAAAATGACAAAAATTATTGTACCAAAAACCGTCTATCCCATGGAACAAAACGGTTGTCACGGAGACGATTTTTGAGGCAATGGTTCTTATAATTTTAGTTGTACTTGAAACTGTTGTATTTGAAGTAGGTAAAGTATAGAACAAGTGAATTGTATCTAATTAATCTATCTACGCTTTCTTTTTCTCCGCTTTTGTTGCAGGTAAAAATAGCGCAACCGTTTTCTGTAATAGCTCGGTGAATATCATAGTACCCAAAAACACAAGGAAAGTCCCAATCCAGTGCCCGACAGTGAACGGATTTCTGAAGTAAACTATTGAGAAGAGTAACGACACAAACTTCCTCAAAGTAACAGTTAATGTGACCGTTAGAGACGCACATTCAGTTGTCAAAACATACACGGCACTGATACAAAGTCCTTGAGTCATAACATACAGGATCAAATATAGCACTTGTCTGGGAAATACGAAGCCGATGAAATCCACTGCCGGCGTTTCTGTGGCGATTTGAACGTGGTTTATAAGATTTGGCGCGGTCGGCAGCCAAATGACAAGCGGTAACAAGTGGGTGAAGTATAAGGCTTCCCACGGATGTTTCCCGTGCTTGGCGTATAGTGACTCTTGGAAGATGCCCATCCGTGCTGACACGAATAGAGCAAACGTCAGAATGCCAATTCCTAAGCACCACCAGAGCCAGTCAATGAATTTGAGCTTCTCTTCCTCGGCTGCGTCTTCGTGGGTTTCTCTCGGTGCCTTGACGTCTCCACTCGACTGTATGGTGCAGATCGCAATTCCAGCTGATATCATGAATATGGCCAAGTACTTCAGCGGCGGGTATTGTTTCTTCAGGATCCAGACTCCCATAGCCATGTTGGCCATGAGGGAACCGGCGCGGAAAATCATGTGTAGAGGCATAGAGATGTTAAAATCAAAGGCGTAGTTGTTTGCGACACTGCTCGTCCAGAAGAACCCGACGAGCAACAGGTACTGTTTGAATGGTATGTTGCGCTCGGCGGTTCCAAATTTTCCGACAGTACAGAATCCAATAGTGGCTATAAATAGGAACTGCAGGAAAGTTGCTAAATTGCCCGCCCCCGGGTCTTCCTTCACTACCAACTCGAGGAATACGACATTGGAACAGCAGCCAATGAAGACCATAGAAATGGCCAATGCCGCTTTTATATTCATATTGGTTCTGAAACAAAAATTGTTAAAGTTAGGCACAAAAATAATTTCCGATACCGGGAATCGAACCCGAGCCTCCTGGGTGAGAGCCAGGTATCCTAGCCACTAGACCATATCGGATGCTACACTAAGTTCTAAAAAGAAGAGTCACAATATATACAAGTTAAAGTAATTGAATTTAATCATTATATTAATGTACTTGAAAAAACATAAGCGATGAGAATATAACAACCAAAGAAATACAAAGATAAAAAAATTACTCGGACATGCGCACTGATGCAATACCAATGAAAGGTTATTTGGATACAAATTTACAGATACTAGCCTTAAAAAACGCAATCATTTTGATGAGTATAAAATTAATACTTACATTTTGTAGTTATTTCCGTGGATAAACAGTTATAAACACGAAATATATTTCATTATTTACTAGTATGACAGGTAACACGTTTGTCAAGCGACAGCGGCGGCGCCAGTGTGCGTGAATGGCGTGTAAATGTAGTTGTGACCGTGGCCTCAAACCGGGCTGCACATGCGTAGTGACGTCTCCGTCGGTAAAACAGACAGCAGGGTAATAGTACGAATTTAGTAAAGATGGCGCTTATATCAATTTAGCTTTATTTATAGGTTTCTTTATCACTTGCTCAGTGATTCGTAGTATTTTTTGTAGAAATATAAACAATGAAGTAGGCAATTTTATGAATTCTTTCATTCGTTTTCTTCCAAAATATTCTGTTTTGTTCATCTTGAAGCACCTTATTTAAAAATCACTCCAGTATTAATGATAATTAGTTACAATAGTTCCATTATTTTCTATTTACGAGCACTATTTTCAATAGGTATTAAAAAAACATAGATGGGGACAGCAAGTACACTAAACTTATTTTACTAGCTAATCTAAATTACAGACTTATTATCACTTAACTAAATTCAGGAATACACATTTTTTACATAATCAGTAAGTAAGTATAGTTGTATTTTTATTGTTTCGCGCCTTGTTCTTTTTTTATTATTTTTATTATCTAATAATAACAATAATAATAAATACTGGGACATTTTTGCATACACGGTCATTTGACCCCAAACTAAGCAAAGCTTGTCTGCCAGACATACAGACACGACTGACAGACTGATGTTTGACTGATAGATACGTACATATATATTTTTAAAAACATACTTATATAAATATTAACACCCAGACATAGAACAAACACAAATATTCATCACATGAATGTTTGTCCTAGATGGGAATCGAACCCACGCCTCCAAACACAGAAGGTAGGTTCACTACCAACTGAGCCACCGGGGCGGGGCGGGTCTAAATTTTATATTGTTGATTTTCTGTGATACTTCGTTGCATTTTTTTTTTAGTACATTTGAATGTAGAGTAAGTAACGTTTTGGTTGAAATTATACGGTAAAGCTGCTTATTTTGTAAATAAAGAATTGAATTGGAGTTTTGGCGGGAACTCATGTCGCGTCATTGTATTATATTCCAAAATTTGTGTTACTTGGAGTGTTACTGTGTGAAAATAGTGGAGTTTTATTATATATATATATTTAAAACTCCATTGAAACCTCTAGTAAAGTCTCCACCACTTTCCTGGGACATGACGTGGACTTGATCGTGACTTACTTTGCTTGACTTAGACTATGACTGAGACTAAATTTAATTGGGAAATATTTGACTTCATTTGAAATATTACAATACTTGACCGGCTAACACAACGTGAGAAGCCAAAATATAAGAGAAAAAAATTAATAATAATTGAATTGAATATAAAACGGTCGTGCCCTTGACAAACAGACAATCAACGCACAGACTAAACCAGAAGTAATAGAGACGTGACATTTTCAGGGTAGCTTCCTATGATAGTGTAGACGAGCACAAAGAAAGGGTTTTTCGAAAATTCTTCCCTCAGTGGGTGAATTCGGCACAGCTAGTTTATTATATCGGTATAATATAGGTGTATGTACGTAAGTAGGTACATAGGTAATATGCTATATATTTAGCACTAGCTGCTGCCCGCGGTTTCACCTGCTGTTCTACAGGAACGGTTATTTTTTTCGGGATAAAAAATATAATACCCAGTGACATAATACAGTAAATAAGCTACTTCCATACCAAATTTCATCCAAATCCGTCGAGCCGTTACAGATTTGAACGGGAACAAACACACTTAGGTACACGTACATACTTACGTACATACTTACGTACATATTTACACGTACATACTTACGTACATACTTACGTATATACTTACACACAAACTTTCGCATTTATAATATTAGTGTGATGTATGCATATATTTGGTTCATAGATAACTATAGACTAACATATACTGTTATACCTCATGCTGCCTCCTCCCCATATTTTGTTTAAAACTAGTTATTTTAAAGCCACAATCTGTGTATTATAATATTACAACGTAGAGCTGTATGTAGCCACCAAAGCGGGATAGAGTGGGCGATAAAAATGGATTTATCGAGGCTTCATTACCATAACAATAAGTTTGCCCGACTTCGCCTGACTCCAGCAGAATTGGTTCCAGTTAGATAGTCAGAAAAATAGAAAAAATAACCTCTATTATCCTCCATCATAGAGCTACTCACGTTAGTTGTGATGGCAAACGACAGCATTTTTGGTTGGGTCCACAGATCATACTTTAGATTTTGCATCTAGGACGCTCGAAGCGCACCACGCTGTCTAAATACACTTATACGAAATTAGTCCTTACGAAATTGGTTGATTGTTAGGCGCGAGTAGGCGTAACCTTGAGATAGTCAATGAGAACGCTCGGTCGCACTCCCCGCGACCCGCGCCTTTTTGTAGAAACAACGAATCTCGTAATGCGGTATCTAGTGTGATCTGTGGGTTATACACAATGTTCACAATGTTTAATTTTACTCAAAAAAAATTGTAACTCTGCTATAAATTGCAAGAGGTTACTAAAACAATTTTTTAGAATTTAATTATATTTTTGAAATATTTCAGTTACTGGAAATTTCATCCATTTCATCTATACGATATAGCCGATCAGGGGAATCATACAAAGTGTGCGAGAAAACCCGCAAAAAACATCTTTGCACATTAAGAAGTGATGATGATAATGATTATTAATTATTTGTAACATAGCTAAAAACCAAGAGCGTGTCACGTGATTTTTTCTAATTATGCAGATACTTGTTGACAGAGTGAGCGAAGTCGCTTTCATCATTCCGTATGTTGGTACTCGCGTACAAGTCGGATTTTTAAACAAATCTTGACGAAAATTGGTATACAGATTCTGCAATTTCATAGATTTTTTGCCGTCGGTGATTTTTGATAGGAGGGGTATTTCCCACAACGGGAAAGTTTGCTGCGGCGCCATTTACCGGCCGATTTTGATAATATTTGGCAGAAACATTTGGTGCTCAATTTAAAACAATAAATGACCGAGCGAAGCGAAGGTCTCAGAGTTTACTGGGACATTTGTATGTATGTTTGTGCGTATATTTGTCCGATGATAACTTGCAAACCGTTGATCCATCTTCATGAAATTTTGTAGGAAAGTAGTTCATTTCGATACAATTTTTAAGTTCGAATATGAGCTGAATCGGTCCAGGGGTTGTGAAGATATAGGGGTCGCGAGGTCTCAGTTCACCGCGAACTACTAGTTTTTAATAAAAGCTAAATCGGTCAAGTTTGTCAAGATATAAGGTCTTCAGAAATTGAGATTGTGCAAAATTGTGCTCGCCGGGTCTACTGCGCAGAACCACAAAAAAAAAATACGGTGGGTGCAAAGAATAAGAAAAATTGTATACTTCATAAGTAGAATATTGATCTGGTAACATTGAACTTTTAAAGTTATTGGTACACTAGCTGCGCCCCACGGTTTCACCCGCTATTCTACAGGAACGCTTAAATTTTTCTGGATAAATAAATAAATGTTATGTGTTAATCCAGGGAATAAGTTACCTCCATACCAAATTTCATCCAAATCCGTCCAGCCGTTACAGAGTTGAACGAGAACAAACATACATACACACACAGTCACACACACATTACATTGTGCTGTTTACATACTTACAAACATACAAACAAACTTTCGCATTTATAATATTTGTGATCGCACTAATATTATTATTTATTATTATATTTCTCCTCTGGAAGTTAAAGTTTCTTGTCTTTCAGGGTCTATACTACGCAGTGGGTTTCTTTTCTCCCATAAGTTACAATAAAATTTTTGTTCTTTTACTAGGAGAGGCCATCGGCTCCTAAAATACAGTTTCTAACTAGTTTAGGAGCCTTTGGAGTCATATACTTTCTGTACTAGTTTAAATTATGCAAAAATAAATGATTTATTATTATTATTATAAACAGTTTACGATGAAGCGTACTTGCTTAGAATTGAAGATTTGCTCGAGACTTTATCACACGCATTGCATTCTTATCAAAGTTTTTTAAATTAGACTCAACCACATTTTTCATCTCAAACCACATTTGTAATTTTTGTGTTAAACCCATTTTTATATCCAATCTTATAACCATTTACAAAGACAAGCGCTGGCTGGCGGGTTGTGAGGCGGGTCACGTTCCGTATGGGGGTGAGTTCGTTACTCACAGAGATATAAATTCACACTGAAGACTGTTTTGTCATACGAATAATATGGAGGCTGGAGACTTGAAAATGGCTTTGTTAAATAATGTAGGTTATAACCCTACTGCCCAGGAGGATGGTTATGTTTTTCGAGCTTATGTATGTTTATAAAAAGCAAACGCAAACAAAGTTAGCTAGGTAGATAACTCTTTATTGTTCACACCAGTTATTAAAATCTACTTACAAGCGGCCTTATCGCTTAAAGCGATCTCTTCCAGGCAACCTTAGCATGGTGAGGATTTTGTAAGAAAGAGGTAAGAGACGGGGCGTGCTCTTATAAAGGATTATGTAACACACAAACAGTAAAAATAGACTTAACTATGAAACAACTAAAACATAGTTAAATAATCAAAATATACTACTTACTAATGCTACAACCTTTCACCTAGAAAGCCTTTCATCGCCAAACGTTCTACAATCGCTCAGACTTTTATAGACAGCTTGTCACCGCCAAACGTTCTAAAAATCGGCCAGACTTTTATAGAAAGCCTTTTACGGTGAAACGTTCCAAAATCGCTCAGACTTTTATAGACAGCGTTTCACCGCCAAACGTTCTACAATCATCAGACTTTTAATGTTCAATATTATGAGTCAGGTGAGTTGAACCATGAACTCCCGTATTTTTTCTTCGTCCGATGATCCCGATGAATAGGACTACGTAAAAATCACGTAGTCCGATCCGTCGGACCACGTGTTCACAGGGGTATTTTATTATTTGACCTCCTACCACCTAAACGCCTTCACTACATATTGGATAGCGATGTGTCGTTAGATTTGCCTTTGTTTCCGTAGGCTCATATCTTCGACCAAAGTAATATGAATGGACGGGCCGTAACCACACGACTTCCTTAAAAAAACGTGACAAAATAATCGAAATTAATGTATGTAATTGTAGTACATATGTCACAAAAGACAGATAGCCAATATAATCACACTAATAATTATTATAAATGCGTAAGTTTGTGTGTAAGAGTGAAAGTATGTAAGTGTTTGTTCCCGTTCATCTCTGTAACGGCTGAACTGATTTCGGTGAAATTTGGTACGGAGGTAGCTTATTCCCTGGATTAACACATGCTTACTTTTTATCCCGAAAATTTTAACCGTTCACGTAGAATAGCGGGTGAAACCGCGGGGCGCAGCTAGTATAATAATATAATATCAAGGCCTATTTTTGCGGATACTTTGATCGCATGTATTGACGAACGTACTTTGATGTAAATGTGATTTTTCTATTTAGTGCCATTTTTTTCTATTTCATTAGTTATGTAGATTAAAAATCATATTTTTGGGATATATTTTTTTTTGGTTCTGTAATCCAGTATTGCAAGGCAAAAAAAAAAATTACATGACATTGTCTAGGAAGAAAACATTGAAAAGATATCCTTTCGATGGCGCTCGGAACCCGTAGTGTATATTCAATTATTACACTAATAGTGAGGTAATAATAATATATAGGTTTACATGGAACAGAATTTCGAATGATTTCCTGATTTAAATGTAATTAGCAATTATCTGGTTTATTGACTAGCGCGCGCTGAAGCCATCTATTTTTATCTGCGCACGAAATGTATAGCGCTATCTTCCTCTTGAAATTCCCTGATTAAGTCTCTAAGTACCCTGTGCTACTTACCTCATCTCTAAAAGCAAATTCAGTATTACCATCTTCTTTATCACTTTTGGCATCAATAATGGAATCCCCTTCTATTTGCAATAAGTTTATTGCGGAAGATCTCACTCAGGCAATTATTTCGTGGATCTTAAGCATATTCTAGTGCAATAAGGTTTATTTTCGCTTGGAGTTTCGTTGCATAGATGTCATATTCACATCCGTGGTCTGCCGCATGTAAGGGAGAGACAGTGGCTAAGCTTAGTTTCTTAGTTATAGAAGGTTAATAACTACTTAGTTACTGAAATATGGCTGACCAGTCCAATTCATGCTTCAATAAAATGGGAAATTGTGATTCAGAGAGTGAAATTGTTGACTATGACAGACTTGTTTTTATTCTGAAATATTACTTGAAATGCTTTACATCAACAAACAACAAGCAATACAAATCTTGAACATGACACTGGCTAAATACACCATGTATGGAGCCAAAATGTGCTATTTAAGGCCTCGCTACATGGCCTGACCTGACATCGTTTGAAAGAGATAGCTATATATAAGTTTCTGGGGGAGCTAAAGGGAGAAGCTATAACCTTAATAGTTTGTTTTTTTTGCTCCCGTAAAATTCAAATTTAGCTGTACCTTTCACACGATGTCAGGTCAGGCCATGTGTTGACACCCTAAAAAACTGCTGAGAGCTTTTTATATCTTCTATTTTGGCTCAAATTTTTGGCTTCGTGTATTTAGCTAAAGTTTTGTTATACTGGCGTTATACATTTTTCAAGTACTACATTATTACTATGTAATTTTAAGTCCTATTTAACTGAATTAATTATTATAATTAAGTTAATTAACATAATTATTGAAATATTTAGCTTTAACATATAACTAGAACCTAGATATTTTATTACTTTATTGAATAAATGATGAGTATTTTTCAAGTTGGCGACAAAACTTAACCTTATTTAGATCTTTCAAAAGCACTGGATCTTTCGTTCTGTGTACTTTTGTGTTGCGATCTATGTCGATAATTGAATTATTCCGGCTCGACGCGCGAAACTAGCGACCTTTCTATGTGTAGGTATAATACTTATACACCTCGGGTATTACTTTATAACTCAGATTTCTAGTGCTTACTTGTACTACGATGAGGCAATTCCCACCTGAAGCATGCATTACAGTTCAAATATTATTATTTAATATATAACCCGTAATTTCTTAAAAAAAACTTTTTTTTTTTAAAGGATAGCGGACTATAGGAAGTAACTTTGTCTCTTTTCTTGTTTGGTTTCGGATGTTTGTTGCGTTATCACGACTAAACGGCTGAACGGATCTTGATTGATAAGGAGTTACTGTATATCAGAAAGTCGGACATATGATACTTTTTTTATGTCCACGCCAATGAATTCGCGGGTAACAACTAGTCCTATATAAAATCAGAACTCGCTCAGCTATTCTGGGTGACTGGCCCTGCAACTATAGGCAGTCAAAGAAGGTCGATGTTTCCACAAATCAAAACCAAATTAGTAAAAGGCTTAACAGTTTTTAACAGTTTTTAACAGTGAACCACTTTAGCCACGTCTATTATTCAATGAAGGCCGCACATGATGGCATGCCTATCGCAGCATTCACAATTAACTCCAATGCATTATGAGCTCTAACACTCAAAAACAACATCACTTTTCCACAAACAATAACGCGTCCCATTTTTTCAGATCGACTATAGAGACAAGAAAAATATTTGGTCACTTCAACATGAATAGGTAAAGGTATAAAGAGTGTTTTACTTGCCATGGTATTTTGAGCTATCTGAGGCTATATTTTAGGTTTATTTTGATATGGTTATTGATGTTTGTTTTTCAGGGAGACGCTTTAATAATGTGCCTTGGATTAGTTTGATTTATAGCTTGTTCAGTGTATCTATTGCCGCCAAAAGCGTGTTGACACAGCCTCGGGTCCTCTTTTGAATTTCGAACACAAGTTTTCGGTTTATGAATGGGATTATGTTTAGGGTTGGCCTTTTCGGAATGAAATGAAACCTTTTCAGATTTCTCGCGTGTTCGCTTTGGGAGTTTTCATTTGAGTTTCGTGAAAATTCTAATACGGTTAAAAATATTTCTCGTGTCGCGTACACTGTTGTTTGTGAGAGTAATTTCGTTACATCCCATGTGAGTTATAAACCATAGGAAGGGGCTATAATTTAAATAAATAATTATAATGGTATTAAAATATGTTTTACATGTTTCAACAACACCCCAAGCGAAAGTTTAAAATATTCAGGGTCATTGGTAACTATTCAACAACCTGTCGTAGGAAGCATCTGTAAATCATATTTAACAACTTTTAATAACCTTGACTTTTTTTTCTCTCAAAATAAAAACTGAGGCGTTAAAAATAGGGCTCCAATGACAATAGCATTATGGTTTCAAAGGGGACGCCACAATCCCCACGCTTGGCAGGCGGAGTGGGTAGCGCAGAACGCTCACGGCTTACTAGAGGACGCAGCTGCTCGTCCCCCGGAGGTTCTGGGTATAGGCCTCTCTCTTGCTATGCCATCTGCCTCGGTCCTGTGCCAATCTAGTCCAGGTTCGACCCGCGATGGTGACGATATCGTCGACCCATCACGCAACTGGACGACCAACGCTCCGCCTACCTTGCCTCAGAAAGGGAATACTCACGTTAAATTGAGTCGGTTATTCCGACTATACCTAGTTTCGATCATATTCGGTGACCTTTATCAATGAATGCTAAGCGAGACAAGCGCGCGACCTCGTCTTGCCTTGTATAACTACCGCCAAGCAGTGCAAGCATTACTGTGTTCCGGATTGTAGGGCAATGTTTCCAACGTGATTACTGGGCATACAGAGATTTAACATCTAACATCTCAGGGTGACGAGCGCAGTGCATTGCCGCGCATAGTTTTGAACTGTTGGAGTTCAAAATTCTGGGTGCCACTAAACTGTTATGGGCAAGCGTGACGCTTAACATCAGGTGAGCGACTTACTCATCTCGTCACCAATTAACATAAAAAAAATTATTAATAATTAATTAATATTAATTATTATTATTAATTGTAATGACCGACTCAATTTAACGTGAGTATTCCCGTTTTATTATAACAAAATAAAAATCTTGCTACAAATTCCGTAAGTAAATTCTCATTTATATGAAGCAACATCAGGTTTAAATGTAAAGAATATCAGTTAGTAGCTCGAAGGAGAAATTGCGAGAGGAACTTAGGAAACACAGCACAAACAACAGCCACTCTGTCACTACGAGGCGCAGTTAAGAGGCAGGCCACTAGATCAATGTTCCGTAAAGAATAATTCCCTCAACAAATATGCTGGGGGACGTGGAATGACTGAGAAATAAATGTGGGAAACAGTAAAACACTTTTGATGATAAAATTCCTAAATAATTTGAGAGATAAGATAAGAGTTGCTCAGGGATTTATTAAAAGAATCGTATTTTTTTTTAATGGAATTTGTTCATGAGACGAGGAAGTCGTTCACCTGATGTTAAGCTTGACGCTTGCGCATAACATTTCAGTGCCACCCAAAATGTTGAACCTGAACAGTTCAAAACCATGCGGCAATGCACTGCGCTCGTCACCCTGAGATATTAGATGTTAAATCTCTGTTTGCCCAGTAATTACGCTGGAAACATTGCCCTTCAATCCGGAACACAGTAATGTTTGCACACTACTGCTTGGCGGTTGAATGACTGGCAAAGGTGCGGTGCTTCCCCAGGCGGACTCTGCAGAATAGCCCTACTACAACTACGTAAAAAACAACAAAGATCCACAAAGACTCATAATTTGTATTTTAAATAAGTTACTGGGTGACAGCAATCACTATCAGGCAACGTGGTCTTGCCCTGATGCCAGGGCACTAGAATACGGCATCGGCATTCCCTGCCTGTAGTAAGAGCCTACTAAAAGGGGACCTCTGGGCTCGGGGGTGGTTAGAGATGGGGCTCTAACCACCATCTACCAAAGCGAGCCCGGGGAGGACAACAGCGTCGAGTGGCGGACGCTGTTGTAGGCTTAAACGTCTCAAGACAGGTACTAGCTGTCCCGGGAGGAGCTGAAGCGTGGTGCTGAGGGCTCCGGTGCGTTCCCTTGAAGATCCCGGAGCCCTCGGTCAAGCACCAAGGCAGGCCACCGGGGGGGTTTTAGTGGGTATAATCCCACGTAACCCGGCTGCACCCCAAAGCAAAAGGGTATCTTGGTGAAGACTCCCCTCATAAAAAATGGCAACGTGGTCGGTCTTAACCGGTAAAAGATATAGGTTACTCTACTAATTTGGTGTTTTATTTCCGCAAGATAGAATACTAGTACTTGACTACCAGGAAAAAAACAAGAGCGGTAGGCCGAGTGTCATGTCCCTAAATTAATTATTTCAAGACTAACTCCCTAGCCCTCTTGTCTCGCGCTGCCAAATGTTGTTCCTTGCTGCGTCGTATTGCCCATTATTTTTTATGACGTAATCGTCTGACGTCAGAGAGATAAGAGCACTCGCGTTGTATTTGATGCTCGGAACGAAATGAAGATGGGTATCTTAAGTACTCTTAAAATCTATACTCAATAGAAGCTCTCTGACAAAAGAATTTCCAATAGGTATGCGGGCTGATTCTGGAGCAATCAACTTGTTCTGTCCCTAAAGACACAGAAGAGTCTCCGTCGTTAAAGAAAGTCATAGACATGTCACACAGTGCGTTATTCGCATTAGGTATCTCATAAATAACAGAATACACTCACACATTCAAATTCAGCCGTTTAGCCGTG
The DNA here is from genome assembly GCA_947579745.1 of Apocheima hispidaria. Classification (NCBI taxonomy): domain Eukaryota; kingdom Metazoa; phylum Arthropoda; class Insecta; order Lepidoptera; family Geometridae; genus Apocheima; species Apocheima hispidaria. Next base: position 13,716,803 of record OX388159.1, read on the forward strand.
TAAACGCGACAAACACGCAGTCAGAGAGACAGAGGGACAGAGGGACAGAGAGTCAGATAGACAGATAGATAGACAGATAGACAGATAGATAGACAGATATACAGAGTTACATTCGCATTTATAATTTTAGTTAGGATAGCTGTTCCCCGCGACTTCGTTTAAGCACTATCTATGGAAAAATACATAGATAAAGCTTATATTAAAAAAAAATAACCTCTAAGAATAGTTTTTCTCGGTTTAGATAATATATTTAAAAAATCATCGATATCGGATAACATTTAGACATTGGCGCTGTTTGTATGGAGAAGTAGGCGGTATAATACTCTAATCTTAGATATCTTCCGATTAAATTAAATAAAACTCATGAATATTTTCTACAGCATTTCTTTATCAACAAGACAAATCCAACTGCATAGTAATTATCAAAGTAATATCACACGAAAGTAACGCCGATCGCTAAATATTCAAGAGGTGAAAATTACTTCTAAGTGATCAAGCTACTGTAAATTCATTCGCTGTCCAAGATCAGGGCCCCTGATCCCTTCAGCTACATTTTTCATTAAGAAAATTGTTTGGCCGATGTAGCGTTAACATAAATTTGCATGAGCCTCTGCGGAATATATTTTGTGATTTGTTCCGACGTGCAAGGTAAATTGAATATAGCAGATGCTTTCGTGTAGAAGCATCTTTATTTAAGATCTAGTCAATTGTATTAGCGTTAAGCTTCGCTCGTAGGGACCTTCAAAGCGTTTTAGTTACGTCGAGTAGGAATATATCAATCGATCTAATTGTTTCACAACAGTATATCTTCAGGTATGTATATTACAGACTGCTTGCAGATATTATTTGTTTCATCTTCAGTTCAAAATTAATAGAAACTTAGAGAAAAGATGTGTCAAAATGAAGCATTTTTTTATGTTAAGCTTCGGGACGTAATTTAGGCAACGCAAAAAGACCTCTGCCTTTTTCGTTTGTTACAAAAACTGTGTAAGCCATAATTATTTTGTATTATTACCTATTTATGTTTTGTAATTAATTAAGTATGTTTATATTTAATGACAAAACACGGGCTCCAGTTAGGATCGGTCTAGCTCACGCGTATGGATGACAAGGACAGAGTAATACACAAGAACATTCGTGCGAGGGAGACAGCATTGTTTCAAGCAAAATTAATACATTCTATGGACTCAGTTTTGCCGGACCAGGTGCTTTAATTTTTTAATCGCTCGTTATTATTTCTCACGAAAATATCATGAGATATGAAAGATTTTCTACTGATCGAATGGTTCAAACCACTCGTTGCGTTAGCGAGTGAAAGTATTATTTAAAAAATAACTTTTGTTTGGGACTTCTTTCGAAAGTCAGTCATTTTGCATGATAATTTCGTGTGAAATATCACGAGCGATTCAAAAATATAGCCCCTTCTCTGACGGTGAGTCAGCGGTCTTCCTGTAATATTAAAATGATAATCTTAATTTCAGGCAACATGGTCCATATCTAAGATACCTTAAAACTAAAATACATATCACACTAATAATATAAATGCGAAAGTTTGTGTGTGTGTTTGTAAGTTAAGTATGTAAGTGTGTTTGTTCCCGTTCAACTCAGTAATGGCTGAACGGGATTTGAATGAAATTTGGTATGGAGGTAGTTTATACACTGGATTATACTATCATAGGCTTCTTTTTATACCGTAAAAACATTCGGTTTTTGTAGAATAGCGGGTGAAACCGCAGGGCGCAGCCAGTAAAATATAAAGTCTTTTTCCTATGATAGAGTTATTGACTGGGGCGCAAAATTCTACAACTTTATAGTAACTTAGGAGTTTAGTGACAGTTACAACTGAATTACTCACTGTGTGAAACCAGAAGCGAACTTGGTACAACCCCTGACCCTAAGTAACACCCTGACCTCGAGTTGACGACCCCTGGGTCAGTTTCAAACGCCGCGTCGGCTCCGCTATGTACAAACCGTATCCATGTTTTTGTAGTTAATATTGCCAGACAAAAAAACCGGTATTCGTTTTTTTTTCATGACAGCAATTTAAAATAAGCACGACTAGAATTCTTTTAACCTCTTTACTAAATACATTTTGTTTTCAATGTTAGTGACTAAACATAATTTGCAAATTCTTTTTGTTTTAACAATGACCTCAATCAAGACTAAAATTAGTTATAACTTAAATCTTAACATTTTTTTAATGTTTCACTCTGATAATTTAGCTCTCTACTAGGATTCCCTGTGTCGGAAATACCCTAGAATAACCACAAAGACATGGACAACTATCACCTATACCCAGAGCAGGCATTTAAATTTAATATTTGAACATCTGCCCTGCGGTTTTTTTTAATTTGTATTTTATTCGTTTATATTATTTAACTAGCTGCGCCCCGCGGTTTCATCCGCTAACTAAGTTCAAACCAAATTTCATTCAAATCCGTTCAGCCGATACAGAGTTGAACGGGAAGAAAAACACTTATTTAAATATTTACCTACTTACAAACTTTTCATTTATAATATTAGTGTGATTTAAAGTGTAACTGAACCTTGCAATTTGTTGAAATAAATAGAAAAGCTTGCTGGTGAAAAACTGAATTTAATCTTTTAAAAGGAAAACAGATATATTGTTGTAAAAATACGAACTTACAGATCGCATATCAGTCAAGTAACACCATTCTAATAATTTAAATAATTGTCAGAAACACTGTGATTACAACAATTAGGTCGTAATACAACACAATTTATATAGCTTATTCTATTTTTAAGCTTGCAACCCTTTGTGCCTCTATGTCACACGCTGTCCTCAAGCTTTCTTCACCTTTATATCCATTACCTAAGGTTTATTATACCACTACAGCGAGTTCCAAACCCCTATCCCTATCTTTGTAGGCACCTAAAGGCTTTTTGTAGGCTCTCGTGCCGATCTAAGTTTGTCAAGTGTTATCAGGCCCCATCGCTTGCAATGACGGAGACAAGTTCTCGTGTCGGTCAAACGAGCTAACTTTGGTTAAGGAACACTGAATTGAAACTGCGATGGAAGTGACAATGATAACAGAGTGCCGAGTGTGAGTTTTTGTCATTATGGATATGCTAGACTTGAATCACAGGGAGCAATCTCCCTTTCTCTCCCTCAGAAACGTATATATAGCCATCTCTTTCACACGATGTCAGGTCAGGTCATGTAAGCGATTCTCTCGATAGCTTTAACGTTAACTATTATTTGTATGATATAAGAGCAGCGCCGTCTAGATGTTACTTCATACAAATCGTAGTTAACGTAAACGCGATCGAATAGGTAAACGCAATTATAAGAAAAACTCAGTACTTCCGTTTGTGAGGTTTGTGGTAAAGCAAAGACGAGGAGAAATATTCATATTCATATATTGCGTATTGTTGCGTTGTTGTTTGTTACATGTCAACTTAAAAACTTAGATTACATTTAAAAAAAATATATATATATATATATATAATAAAAATTATTAATTTACAATAAATATTAATTCTATATTTCAATATGTGGCTCAGAAGAGTTAGTAGAACAACTTCCTTTAAGGTAACCAGCCTGTATCGGTTACTCCTAGTAATAGCCTCCAGGGTTTGGTGGAATCTAGTTGTAGCCAGCATGATATCGGCTAGACCTAGTTGTACCCGAAAACAATCGGCTTATACTAGATTTAACCAAGAGTAAGTGGCTACGCCTAGTTCTAACCGGCTACAACTAGGCGTAACTTTTTTTGCTTTACACAATTAGATTCAAAAATAGATAACAAAATTTCTATATGCACTGATTCCCGGTCTGTGTAAGGACGATTGCTATTTGTTGACCGAGCGAAGCGAAGGTCTCAGAGTTTACTGGGACAAATCGGCATTTGTATGTATGTTTGTATGTTTGTGTGTATATTTGTCTGACGATAATTTGCGAACCGTTGATCCGATCTTCATGAAATTTTGTAGACAAGTAGTTCATTTCAATACAATTTTTAAGTTTAAATATGAGCTGAATCGGTCCAGGGGTTGAGAAGCTATAGTGGTCGCGAAGTCGCGGTTCCGCGCGACCTACTTGTAATACCACAGAAGAGAAAAAATAATTACTTCTAGAGGAGTACTAACTTATAAAGGTGTTTCAAATGAAGTTATTCGAGTCCCTACAACGAGCCACATGTCTAATGTCCCATGTCTAATAATAACTACAGGAGCCGTGACGACGTGTGTCGATACGCTCACGCTATGTTGTAAACGATAGATAACGGAAAACAGTTCAGTTTACCTAACAAACAAATGGCTTTATTGACCGAGCGAAGCGAAGGTCTCAGTTTACTGGGACAAATCGGCATTTGTATGTATGTTTGTATGTTTGTGTGTATATTTGTCCGATGATAACTTGCGAACCGTTGATCCGATCTTCATGAAATTTTGTAGACAAGTAGTTCATTTCAATACAATTTTTAAGTTTAAATATGAGCTGAATCGGTCCAGGGGTTGAGAAGCTATAGTGGTCGCGAAGTCGCGGTTCCGCGCGACCTACTTGTAATACCACAGAAGAGAAAAAATAATTACTTCTAGAGGAGTACTAACTTATAAAGGTGTTTCAAATGAAGTTATTCGAGTCCCTACAACGAGCCACATGTCTAATGTCCCATGTCTAATAATAACTACAGGAGCCGTGACGACGTGTGTCGATACGCTCACGCTATGTTGTAAACGATAGATAACGGAAAACAGTTCAGTTTACCTAACAAACAAATGGCTTTATTGACCGAGCGAAGCGAAGGTCTCAGTTTACTGGGACAAATCGGCATTTGTATGTATGTTTGTATGTTTGTGTGTATATTTGTCCGATGATAACTTGCGAACCGTTGATCCGATCTTCATGAAATTTTGTAGGCGAGTAGTTAATTTCAATAGAATTCTTAAGTTTGAATATGAGCTGAATCGGTCCAGGGGTTGTGAAGATATAGGGATCGCGAGGTCTCAGTTCGGCGCGAACTACCAGATTATTTATACCACTTTCTTTCTATTTCATTACGTTTGCTGTTCGTGGTGACGAGACGAGCAAATCGCTCACCTGATCTTAAGCGCTGATCTTTGCAGATGCTATACTATCGATGTCACATACAGAATTGTGTACAGATTTACTATCGCTGTCATCGTCAGAAATAATGTAAGTCTTGCTTAATTTATTTTTGTGCAAAATAACACTATATAGAATGTTCGGTTAGACGACGGACATTTTGTAGGATATCATTGTATTCATCATAATGACTACAACTTTTACTATGGGACCAACAAATCACAATATCAAATACCGGCATTCTTTAATGAATAGAGATCACAAAGCGGTATAATAAACGGTATAATTGCACAATACCGTTATCAAACCCGTAATAACAGGACTATAACGGAATGCCAACAATGGTACAATGAACCTTTGGTACCGCTTTTGTGTGAGCTCTGTCGCAAATCAGAAGCAACTTGGCTGAATTGTGTAATAGGATTTTATTTTGTAGTTATTATAAAAACATAACACAAGGTTGTAGAAATACTTTTAAATCAAAAAAACAAGTTCACCAGAACCATTTATTTAAATTTGTTTCGTCATAATCGCGTAACTATCATAATTTTTATTGAGATTATATTGTATCATAGTGGAGTTCCGGTAGACATCTGTGGTTTTCTTCGACAGTTCCACTTCACCAAATGATACTTTCTGAATACAAATGCTTGACTTGTTGATGAAAATGCCAAAATCGCCACATAATATTAGAGGAGTTCCCTCGATTCCTCATGGATCCCATTATCAGAACTGGATTTAATAAAAATTAGACTAATCTGGAAGTATCTTCCTTCAAATTAAATAAATAATTGTCAAAATATGTTCATAAATGACGGAGTTCTGAGGAAACAAACATAAATTTTTAAAAAATAACTTGTTACCTTCTCCTTTTTTTTTTTGGAAGGCGGCTAAAAAGTTTTGCCTCAGGTATCAAACTTAGTGAATATCAATGGTGCACCTTTCTATGTACCTACCTAAGTACTTCAATATTAATCTTTTTTTAAGCTTCAGGTGGAAACGTCGTGATGTCATTAAGTAGTTTTTTTTTTTTTCATTCAGCTGCATACGAAACCAGATTTTTGTAACCGGTTTTTTAAGCGAGAATCCCGCATATATCATTAAAGGTTGAGCACCGTTGAGCAGTCTACACTTGACTGCCAATTCAAGAAAGTCACGTATTTCTAAACTAGCTTGGAAAAACGCATGTGACTGTATTTAAATTAGGTTGAGTTCAGTTTGCGGTCAAATGCCTGCAAAATATACTTAAAAATAAATTAAGTATAGGCAACAATATTTTACTAGAGATACGATTTGACCCCCGCAAAACTGTCCTTTCGGACAGATTTCATTATAGTTATATCTTTTAATCTTACTAACTTTTTGCATATTCTTTCGCAGTTTGGCGGCTGTAAACTGCAGCGGAGCCGAATTCAGATCGCCATTTTGGAATTAAAAACCTATATTTATCATTGACTAGCCGTGTGACTAGGTTGTAGGTTCGATTCCCACCCAGGACGAACATTTGTGATCAATATGGATGTTTGTTCTTTGTCTGGGTTGTTTCTATGTATTCTATGTAAGTATTTACAAGAAAAAAAGTATTTATGTATTCTATCAGTTCTATTCAGTTATCTGGTTCCCATAGTACAAGCTTGCTTAATTTGGAGCTAGATGGCGCTGTGTGTGAAAAGCGTCCACCAACGTCCACAAATAACTTTAGTAAAATATCATCGGAGGTAGGACTGACTTGCGTTGAGCGGTACGGTGGTCGCACGCGCATGGTACGCGCCCGCGGCGTACGCATGTCGCCCGTAGCCCGCCACGGTGGCTGCTTATACACACGCCATCGCACGAACCGGACTTGCTCGAACCTGGAACAATAACAGAAACAATCTAAGAAAGTATACAATTACTAGTTGTTACCCGCGACTTCGTTCATTACATTACATTATCAGCCAGAAGACGTCCACTGCTGAACATAGGCCTCTCCCTTAGACCGCCACACAGACCGACAATGTGCCACTTGCCCACGACTTTCACAATGTTGTCGGTCCATCTAGTGGGAGGCCTGCCTACGCTTCGTCTTCCAGTTCGTGGTCGCGACTTCGTTCGCCTGGACATAAAAAAAGTATCCGATGTTTTTCTTTGTGATAGTCTTTGTGTGTTCTTTGTGTTTGTCCTTATCAAGATCCGTTCAGCCGTTTAGCCGTGATAACGCGACAAACATCCAAACAGAGACAAAGTTACTTCCTATACTTACGTTCCTATAGGTGGCTATTTTTGTGTATTTTTGACGTTTTGTATAGACTGACAGATGGGTAGAACCTGGACAAGATTGGCACAGGACCGGGATAAGTGGCGTACGTAAGAGAAGCCTATGCTCCGCAGTGGGCGATTACGGGCTGAAAATGATGATGATGATGATGTAAGGTAGGAAGATCGGAATCGCGCAAGAGAAGTTTTTCCTCGAGACGAACGTATTCTTTTTTATACCTCGAGGCTCTATTGGTTTTCGAAAACATTTCTCGAAACCTATCTTACCCTGCAATACGCTCATCATATTCCTTGTGCTAGGGCATGCTAGTTTAATATATATTTTTATATAAACATTAAATCCGTCAAGTTAAAAGATATCAAATTAAAATATTTCTGATGGTGATGCAAATACATTTTTTTTTTATTCAATTTCTATTTATAAAAACTTTTATGTGTGTTTTTTTTTTTTTTTTTTTATGTAACTATACATAAAAAAAAAATTAAAAAAACTCGGCCCGGCTATGTACCCCATAAGGCTACGACGAAACAAAATTTATGAGTCTTACGCGAGTATGCCTCGAGGCGGCAAAGTTAAAACAGCAAATAAGCCGTGGCATGTGGCGGTGCGGCTCTCATCAAAGTTGCAAGTTCGTAGCCTCGTAGCGGCTTCGTAGCTCGTAGGCCTCTACGCGACCGACTTGCGGCCTACGCCGACGCCGCCCGCCCTTACACTTGTTGTGTACTGATTGACAAAAAACTTTGATAATTTTTTTTCTCTTATGTTTTGACACACGTTATGTATTTAGCCAGTGTCAAGGATTGTAATATTTCAAGTGAAGTCAAATATTACACAATTAAAATAAGTCTCAGTCATAGTCTAAGTCAAGCAAAGTAAGTCACGGTCAAATCCACGTCATGCCCCAGTAAAGTGGTGAATACTTTAGAGATTTCTATGGAGTTTTGGAATTTAATTCAATATAATTGGTTTAAAAGAATAATATGTGTGGTATCGAATCTTTATCCTCGTAATTATCTAATACACATGTGGTAAATAGGCAGTAAAACTTGTTTAAGAGTTTTTTTTATTTTACAGTCAAAGACAAAGTCATAAAGAAATTAATTAAAAGATATATGTATATAGATATATACATTATGTCGAAATTTCGAAGATAAAATTATAAGCAAGTATATAAAACAATGGACAATTACTTATTTATCACGAAAACAAAAATATACGAAGTTTAAAAAGATTATTACTTACTTATTACTAGATTTGCGTATATTATTCGAGCAGTCCAGCTCCCGGAAGCAGTTCACGAGTGGACGCATGAATACCCGTTGATGCTTGCGGGAGCTGGACTGCTCGGAGTATACGCAAATCTAGTAACTAGTATTTGCGCCGAACTGAGACCTCGCGACCCCTTTATCTTCACAACCCCTGGACCGATTCAGCTCATATTCGAACTTAAACATTGTATTGAAATGAACTACTTACCTACAACATTTCATGAAGATTGGATCAACGGTTCGCAAGTTATCATCGGAGAAATATACACACAATCATACAAACATACATACAAATGCCGATTTGTCCCAGTAAACTCTGAGACCTTCGCTCGGTCAATAAGTAGCACGTACTACGTACGTCTGTAGTATAAGTTTTCTCTGGAATATGCCTTTTGTTAAATCTTTAGTTTTTATATTAAGTTTTAGTTGACAAACAATGGCGTCGATTCCATGTAAGCTCGCTGAACTAAACTGAATGCTAATGCTGTCTTTTACTAATAGGAACACAAGAAATAGATAGCATGCATTTTAGTGCTGTCAAACGAGTTCCCCGATTTAAACCGCGAAGAAAAACGTACGCTAGCGACACTTAAAACTTGTTTTTAGTCGGCATCCGCTCCGGTCTCGTCTAAGCTTGTATGGAGAACTAAGATCTCACTAATTTGACAGCACTATAATAATAATAATAATATTTATTTACCAAAACCTAAGTACAGAGGTGCTCAAACACACAAGACTTACAAATATTAACGGTTGATGGTTCCGTACTATATTAGTAACAGATAAGCGGTGAACCCCAAACTAGGCACAAGGTCTGTTTCTTGGGGCTCGAGTGCGACGTTACCAGAAAAAGTACAGTGTATAATACTTAAATTCTATAAGATAAAGTTAACAAAGGAAAAAAAAAAGTGTTAGGAGTTTAAATTTTAAGATAATTTAAATTATAATAATTATGAATAACATTCTTAGTGTTCTTTACAGCTTTATGAGTCTTTGCCCCGAATACTGAAACGTTCATTAACTTTGACAACAGATTAATTCTAATACTGCCTTTGTCTGGCACTAAGCAAATGACAAAGGCAGCAATAGACTTAATCTGTCGTCAAAGTTAACAAACGTTTCAGTATTCGGGGGTAAGTGTGATATTCTGCTAGTTTGAATTAAATGTGGCATACATTCAGTCTTAATATTCCTTATTATTCTCTGTACAAACCGTGCATAATATCTTCTGTATCGTCGTAGGATAGTTTTAAGAGCCAGTCTTTGAGCTTTTTTTTAAGAGCATATTTAGTTAGGTCTTCGGAGTCGCTCAGCCGCTATAAGAAAGAAAGAAAGAAAGAAAAACATTTATTTTACGCACAAAACACTACAACACCAACTTCACAAAATAAATAAATTATAATGAAGGGAAATAATAATATATAATTATGTTCAGTTGTCGCTGTAGTGTCCAGTGCGACAAAAAAGGTCAATGCTCAGCGATAATGCTATCTCTCTTGTGTTTCTAAATAACGGTGAATAGTTTTTTCTTTTTGTGGTAATTGCGGCCATTATTCAATTGGACAAAATTCAAGGACGAAGTAAACGAAATATAATAAATAATATTACTTACTAATTTGCTTAATTCTTTTTGTAAGATGAAACGAAAAGAAAACTAAATTGTAATACTCGAAACAGCCTTGAAGTCACGTTTTTAATTATTTTTCTTGACTGTTATCATAATAACTGTTATCATTGTATCTATAAAGATAGTAATTAACTTCATCGGATGTTCCATTCTTATCGCCATCAAACTCCCTTCCCCTTATTATGACAATGTGACCTCTAACTGAAGGAGGTCTGTTCTACTTGAATAAGTACACACACACACACACACACATACACACGATCAAAAATATTTTAGCAGATTTTTTACCGATATAGGGTATGCTACGAGTACGTCTCTAATTACTATGATGTTCAATGAAAAATAATATACCTTCAATATCATCATCATCAGCCATAAGACGTCCACTGCTGAACATAGGCTTCCCTCTTAGAGCCCCACACCGACCGACAACGGGCCACTTGCATCCACCTGTTGCCCGCAACTTTCACAATGTCGTCGGTCCACCTAGAGGGAGGCCTACCTAAGCTGCGTCTTCCAGTTCGTGCTAATGGATCGGTAATATACATTATTTATCTAAAATTAAAAAAATGGCAACTATCGCGAAGTGCTTTCTGGTTTTTTTAGGGTACCGCGACAAATGTTAAAAAGGAACTATTATGATGAGACTCCGATGTCTACCGGTCTGCATGGCACAGGCGAGTTTCTCAAGAAATTTAAATACAATCAACTTTAAATTCGGCTCAAATCAAGGTAACGTTTTCCCAGACATTCTATTACAGCCCAGCGACTGCTGGGCTGCTGGCGCGGGAGCGGAGGCGGCCGGCTAGAGGTAAGCATCTCAAATACGCCTGCCTGGAGCCAGCGTATGTCTTTGTCCCTTTTGCCGTCGAGACAGCGGGACCATGGTGCTCTGAGGCCAGGAAATTTGTCCTGGATCTGGGACGACGTATGAGGGAAAGAGGAAGGGATCCTCGGTCAGGGTGGTTCCTGATCCAGCAAATTTCCTTGGCCATACAGCGTGGCAACTCCGCGAGCGTATTGGGGACTTTTGGGCCCAGGGATACTGCGCATAGGGAACTAGGCGACTGAAAGTACCTCTGCCTTATGACTGTGTTTTTCATATTATTTGTGTACGTTTTGAATTTTTGACATGAATTTGTAATTCATTGGTATTATGTACTTGACATTGCTTTAATTTATTTGTTGTCGTTTGACAAAAATATTATTTAGCTATTTTTAAGTTATATTGTATTGTATTGTATTGCCCGACTTCTATTACATATTATTTTCTTATAATATTTCCTGAAATGAGAAGGCGAAAATCATAAAACTGTAAATTTGGTCAAGTGGAATATCATATGAAAGTTTTTAATTTAAGAAATTCAAATATATTTTTTTCCATCCTGCAATTTATTTAGCGATTTCCAAAAAAGTAAAAAAAAAATTTTTAATCTCCACCAACCGAGTCACCAAGCTAAAAATAGAGAACATTTATTTTTATGTTCTCATTTAATTTAAATGTTTCTGCTAACGCTCCCAGAAATATTCCTCAGAGGCGACAAGTTTTCATCGCCCTTACTCACTCGACAATAAAATGCATATTAGATATCCGTGTTTTGTTGCCACTACGTGATTGGCTGACGGTACGTGTGCGGGCTTCCACCTACCACGGAACTGGACGTACCTAGGGCGGGTTATTGGAGCACATAGCACCTTTTAAATATCTGGAAATAACAACCTTGATAAAAGCCACATATTAATCAGATCCTTTGAGGCGAGTGCACTCCTTCATAGACTGTTATCATCGCTGACCATCAGAGAAAGTAACATTGAAACGCAAACTGCAAAATTGTAAATACCTATAAGAAAAAATACTAGTAAAATCCTTTGTCTAAGAAGAATTATTTACAGATATTTATATATCGACGGTCCAAAACGATTGCTTCAGGCAGTGGTTCACATATTATTATTGCATTTTCCGTATTATAACTCTTTGGTCCCTGAAAACACATCCTGAGTACGCCCCCACGCGGGTCTCTCATACATTAAGAAGTATTTACTAGTGCTATCATTTTGAAAATTATTGTTATAGTAATGGACTGTACGCTTGTTGGTTCGGGATAGGCTTATTTTTCGGTCGCTTGATTCTGGATGAGAGGACAATGTCTATTGGCAGTGGTTTTTCGAAATTCATTGTTCTTTATATTAATATTTAGGTAAAGACGCTCGGGAAATGTTTTTTTGTTGTTCTGGGAAATCCATACTGCTTTTTGAAGGTCTAATAATATTACTAAATGTTAATAAATTTACGGAAATTTAGGAAAATACAAACCAACTTCTACGGAAATACATACGAGTTGTTTTTTAAGTGATGAATAAAATTGTTATTTCAGGTATAAAAACAAACATAACAACATAAGCAGAACATAATCTAACAAGTTATAAATTAAAAGAAAAACAAAAATGTCAAAAGGAATTCAATGACAAGCTCGTCAAAATCGGTCAAGCCATTTTGGCCACAAGACTGGAGGTAACATAGCAACACACAAACATACTTACATACAACCCCAAAAAAACGAATGCTAAAAAAGTTTAGTAATGATACAATTTGATTTTATTTTTTATGTCACACAAACAGGTGGCAACAAGCAGACGGACCGCCTAATAGTAAGCTATCGCTGTGGCCTATAGATGTAACACCAGAGGTATTATAAATGCGTTGCCAACCTTTCAAGAATCTATTTGTATACGTTGCTTGAAGAATCCCATGAAATATAAATGTTAAGCCGTTTCAAGGCTTCCAGATAACTATGGCACCGTCTATTCCTTACAAAAGTATTCTCTTGGTTCCACTCTGAGTAATGACACTACAGAAAATATTTTTTGCCATAAAATGTATATCTGTATCCTACTTACACCAGCAATGTACCATTTTTTGTTTAAGGTGTTTTTTTTTAATGCAAAAAATAAAACATATGAGCATAGCAGTGTTATATAAGTAGATATACATTTTATGGCAAACAATTTTTCCTGTGGTGGTATTCAGGGAAGAAACAGGAAAATATGTTTTTATGGAATTATAGCTCGCATAGTTACCTCTTAATTGTTGCTCTAAGACAAACAACCGAGGCGTACAACTTAACGTGTGTAATTAATTGACCGAGCAGTCAAACTCTACGACTCTGTGGGCCGAAATCGGCAGTTGTATGTGTATATTTTGTTCGACGATAACTTGAGATTTGCTAATCTTATCTTCATGAAATTTTGTAGGCAAGTATTTCATTTCAATACAATATTTAAATTCGAATATGAGCAAAATCGGTGCAGGGATTGTGAAGTTATGGGGGCGTGAGGTCTCAGTCCGCCTCAAACTTAGTAGTTTGTTTTAGGTTCACTAGGATTTTAAGATTTTTAACAGATATATTATAGCACGTCTAAGCGATAGCCAAATCGATTTACAAATTAATTGTCTTAGGTCAATGTGGCAACACTGAACGCAATTTATTTTAATGGCAGCTCCGAATTGACAAGTGACGTCACACGTCAAGGACGTTCTGTATTGAATAGTAATTATATTGCAATTCACTTGTTGGAATGTAACAATCGATTGAGGGGTTATTAATGGGATTACTTTGTAGTTTTACTATTTAGGTATATTTATAGTCGTCTTCAGGGTCGCGTATAACAATGTCACTACAAACAACAGCATTATTATTCAGGTTGTTGACATTGTCATAGTGTTCATTCGTCATAGTCGTTTAACTATCTTAATCGAGATTATCTTGGCGTTACCCGTGAAATACGTATCATTGAGAATTTCTGGTAGTCATCTGTGGTCGTCTTTATCAGTTGCGCTTGATTAAATGATACTTTATGAATTGAAGAAAATAACAAATTCGCTATATGTATGCCTATAATGATTGAGGAGTTCCCTCAATTCCTTATTTATCCCATTTACAGAATAAATACAAATACATTTAATTTTGAGACCAATCTGGAAATATATTCTTTCAAATAAAAAAATGTTTTTCAAAATCGGTTTCCAATGTTATGAGCGAACAAAAAATACGAATTGAGAACCTCCTCCTTTTTTGGTAGTTGGTCAAAAAAATTAGAGAATATGAAATTTCACTAATTTTTGTTACAACCTCGGGGGGAAACGTCATCATCATCATCAGCTGCTCAACTTAGAAGAAACGTAGAACGTCACACCGGACGACAATTTTCCATTTTCATCCACCGGTTGCCCACGACTTTCACAATGTCATCAGTCCACCTAGTGGGCCTATCTACACTACATCTTCTTCTGAAGGAAACCTACTGGTTACTATTTACATTACATTACATTACATTATCAGCCAGAAGACGTCCACTGCTGAACATAGGCCTAGGTAACATAGGCGTAACATAGGTTACGATTTAGTTGGCTAATATTATCAACAAACCTTTCACAAAATAATCAGCCAATTCGTATATTACCGAACTGTTTAATGTAGACACTTCACACTTAAGTATTGGGCCGTGACAAGGTAACAGGATTATCTTATCTTCGCTAAAATATTATCTTTTTACTCAAACTATTGCACAATAACTTTGTAGTTTAATTCATCTGATGTACTCCATCTATTGCACAATTATTACACTAGAAGAGGTTATTTCGAACTGTATTTTTAAACGCGACGCTAAATATGCGCTGGCGCAACACAAAACTAAATGCTAGTAGGTCATCAAGTCGTTATCAGACGCTTGATAACAATTAAACAATACAAACGTGACGACCGAAAGAAAATATGCTGGTGATAACAAGATTTTTATCTTGATAAAAATATGTTTTAGGGTTCCGTACCTCAAAAATAAAAAAGGAACCATTATAGGATCACTTCGTTGTCCGTCCGTCTGTCTATTTTTCCATCTGTCTGTCAAGACCCTTTTTTCAAGAACACATGAAATTATCAAGTTGAAATTAATATCAAGTATCCGGTCCTCAAAAAGAAAAAAAGGTACCCTTATAGGATCACTTCGTTGTCCGTCCGTCTGTCTATTTTTCTATCTGTCTGTCAAGACCCTTTTTTCAAGAACACATGAAATTATCAAGTTGAAATTAATATCAAGTATCCGGCCATCTAAAAGAAAAAAAGGAACCCTTATAGGATCACTCCGTTGTCGTCTGTCTGTCAACACCCCTTTTTTCAAAAAACGAGATCGTGATTCTTTAATTAATTTTTTTGCCGTATGTAGTCACTGTACTCTGGACTCACTCTAAGCTCCATACTAATTACGAATCATGTCCTAGTCAGTGTTCAAAAATATAGCTTTACAACAGGGAATACTTTAGTCCCAGTTCCTCAGAAACACTTTGGTGTCATGGGAAATCAAACAGTCAGTTAGTCTCGTTTGTAACTCGGAACAATGCGAATCAGGAGTCCTGATGCCCGTTAGCTACCGTTGTTTAACCAAATTTTTGGTTAGCTACCCATAAAATGCAGTTAATAACGGTTCATTATCCGACTGCAGCGAATAAAGGTTGTACTGTATTTCTGTTTTTTAAAGCAATTTACAGTGAACATAAAAAAAATACGTTGATAACTAAAATATTTATAAGTCAAACAAATACTATAATAAACACGATTAATAACGACATATATTGGTCAAAATAACTTTGTAATTAATAAGCGGGCATTCTCTCGAGGTATTCAATCAGTTGTTTACTCAAGACAAACTTATGTTTCGTTTCGATTCTCATGATGAATCAAGCGCACGTTCTCTGGCTCGTTCCATCTTGTTATACAGGCCGGCCGCGGGCCGGTCGCCCGCCGCGCCGGCGCCGGCTTTGCGTTACTTCGCCCCGCCGCGCTTACTCTCCGCCGATCGGCAAGCTGGCATCATCACGCAACTTGCGATACGCGATACAAGCCACTAGCAACATCTAGTGGTGCTATTTAACCGTAACAAGCAATAATGCGGTTAATTTACCGTTAATAACGAAAAAAATGCATATGAACCGCTTGGTTAAAATCGTAAATAACTGGCTTCGCATCTATAATCAGAACCCTATGAGGCTCACTAAAAAAAAAACATTTTTGTCAAGGTGATTATACCTAGTACTTGGTTTTGAACCTTTTTAAATAACAGATCATATACGGAGGTAGGTAAAGGACTCATGCCAAAATTTTTTTTTAGGTCAAGCGTTGGACCCACCTTTTCAAAACTTGTGTATTATAGGAAACGTGGTCCTTAGCTTCTGATCTTTTGGAGAAACCCAGCGCACAGCGGGCAATGGAGATGCTATATATGCAAGTAGTTTCTTTGTGCGATAAAATCCGGAACGAGGATATTCGCCGTAGAACCAAAGTCACCGATATAGCTCTCAGGGCCTGCAAGCTGAAGTGGCAATGGGTAGCCCACATCACTCGAAGAACCCATAACCGATGGGTAAGAATGGTTCTTGAGTGGCCGGGCCGGAAGGCTCTTACGTCAACTGGTCCCGCCTCAAACTGGTCCCGCGGGATCAGTTGACTAATTAATTAATTTTATTATTTTTCTTTAGTCAAATGAACCCACTTTAAATTTAGGAAGAAAACAGGTGTATAATTTCAAAACCATATCTGGAAACAATCTTAAATAAATCATTGCATCATGATAATTTATCATATTTTAAAAAAATGGTAACATTTTTCATCAAGGTTGTCATAGTTTTCTTAAGATTACTCATCTTGACTTAAATTTTTAAAAAGTTTTTTTTCCATACTTATACTCAGCGATCTCGTACTTAGTTAATGCCAAAAAAAAACAAAGTTTTATATTTATATCACGGTTCTCGTTTTAATGACTAATCGTTAAAACTCATTACCGGCCGCCGATTAATTACCCACTTTAGTATCCGGCTCAATTAAATTGCCGGAATTAATTAATAAACACGGATAAATTAAGCAATTTCGAACTAAATTCAATAAAGCATCGACCAGCGGTTTTCGTTTCTTTAGAAAATGTATGAAAAATGTATTTTCCATTTACGCAGTTGGGTAAAAGTTGAACATATATCGGTTTTCTTTTTTACCCGACTATGGACCCGAAAGAGGGTAATGTATTCGGGGTGTATATTTGTATTTTTATATTTTTTTCTCCTTAATCAAACATACATAGTCATTTTTTCAAATTATAAGTGCATAGCAGTCCGTAGCCTATCATTGTGTTATACGGTGTAAGTATGGATGTATGTATGTATGTGTGTTCCTATACATAGGGTTATAAGGAATGTGTATATATGCTAAGCCGAAAAGGTTCATAGTACTCATGATTGTGAGCAAGTTTTAGTATGGGACCAACCCTGGAACGAGAAAAAATCATCAGCTGTTTCATAAATTTTGTCGAGCCGCATTGATATATTTTTTTTGGAACAGCTTTTTTCACCTCGATTTCAGGGTTGGCCCCATAGTAAAATTTGTTCATAATGATGAGTACTAGGAGCCCTGTTAGGCTTAGCGTACACTTTCCTTATAATCCTGCATATCCCTGCATGTAGCCTGAACGGCTTGACCGATTTTGCCGAGTGAGGTGTCGTTAGATTCGTCTATAAATCTGGAATATGATTACATTTTGAAGTCGGGTTTTATTTTTCTTTTAATAATAATACTTATTTGGAAGTCTATTCATAAGATGTCTGAAAATCTCTTGACACAATCATATCACGCAAAATCTTACAATGAAACCGATATTTTTACGACGTTCGCAATTGAAAAACCTTTTAGACATAAACTTTCTATATTCTGACATAAAAACAAATAAAAAACCCGGGTCGTCACTTTTCTTTGTCACAAACGATATATATGAAAGCAATAAAACGCCGGTATGCCGTCGCCGGCATTCCTCCTTCGGTGCCGAAATAACTGGGATTCCCGAAACTTCCGGGACTTTTACTGTGTCCCGGATTCCTGGGATAACGTGTGGTTACCTCGTTGGTGTCTCGGAGTGGAACGGACCAGACTACACTTGCAACTTCGTTCAAGAATCACAATTAATCGAATGGATTCTGTAGGTTGTAAAGTAAAAACCATAGTCACTAAAATTAATAATGCAAAACTATTAAGAACACAATTTAAAAAAACATTAATAACTTTAGTCAATGCCTTATAGTTTAATTATTTTTTCCATCATAAACAGCATACATTTTAATTCAACAATTTCTACCTAATCTCTTAAGCTACATTTTATTATTTACAAAACCAGCATAAGCTGAGCCTCATGCACTAAGGATCCGGTATGTTCCTTGTACTTGTAATAGACATCCTCATATTTTCTTAAATTGCGTCATAACTTAAATATTCCTGCACCGATTTTGATGAAACAAAGCATTTGTTAAGCGCCGGAATCCACAAAACATATTTAAAATAACTGAATATCCGTGCCTTAACTTCTGGACAGACAGACAGACAAACAAAAAAATTGTAAACTATATTTTTAGGTTCTGATGCTCCCAGGTACTCCCAAAAAACTATATTTTCAAAAATATCTTCAATGTACAGTAATCCCCTCGTTATACTTTTATTATAAGTATATGGCCAGAAAAACTACTTTTTTTCTCTTCGGAACTAAAAGGTATCAGGTTAGTATTCGTTGGTAGCGCGTCTGGCTTATGTTATGAGCACGGGGACTCGATTGCCGGCCGGACAGATAAAAGATGATAATGATACAATTACCAGGGAATCTTAGTAGGAATGTGTGTGTATTTAATCATAGAGAATAGCCAGTATTGAGAATAGAAGCCTAATTATTCAGCCTCCACCCTTCTCCATCATTTAGATAAGCCCCAAATGGATTGACCCAAATGCCTAATACCTAGGCATTGTCGATAAGAGCGGACAATACATCTTGTCGGCTATGTTTTTGTCCCCGATGTCAGGTACCAGGGTAGCATCATTTGTTAGAGCACTGTCAGAGAAAGGCTGTTTGTTTTTGCGGAGTGTAGGGAATTGGTATACATGGTTGGTAAAATGGTGGAAAAAGATGTGAAAATGATATTTACTAAGAATCGTAGGAGTTTCTAGTTATCATCCTTATATTTTATAAACTACCATAATATTATGAACATGATTGAGGCAAACGTAAACTACCACTGTACCTAATGGTAGCACTTCACAGCGATATTTGTGTTCGTACAACATATTCGCCATGTTTGATCAAATTGCCCAAATACGATCACGCCGTCGACATTAGGACGGGAATAGCAATAAATAATATTTGACCCGAATATCGATGTTTAGCGCCCACTTTGTCACTTACAATCTGGTCGATGTAAGATCTGGATTTTAGATAAGTACGCTTTGTATGGAGAAAATTTAGAGCTGGACGCCTGTCTCAGTCGTATCGTAACTCAAAATCTTGCTTTGTACACGCTCAGTTCATTTTGATTTTCAAATGTCTTCAATCTCACGGTCACACCGCTTGGTTTCATTTCTGATCACGTGAAACTGAAGGCAAAACTGATCATGCATTTTTCCCATCCTTATATTGGATGTTTGGTTAGACGACAAGCGACGGGCAAATATCACTGTACTCATCATTATGAACAACGTTTACAATGGGACCAACAGTGAATAGCCAAAACAATGAACTTTTCTTTAGAAAAATAATACATTTCACACTCAAAGAAATGTTTATATCTTGATTTTTCAACCGAACATCCAGTATTGCATTGTATTTCAAAGTATCAAAGTATACCATAAAAACAAAAGTTCAGCAAGGAGAAATGTTCTCAACCTTGAAAAGTAAAGTAGTTGGTATTTACTCGTAGGTGGAGTAGTTGCCAAAACGACATCTAGCCGGAATTACCCACAGGCTGTTTGCATAGACACAGCGGTGTTTACGGAACCAAAAGATCCAGTATTATTATATTTCCACATTTTTTGACCATTCAGTCTGTTTTCTGAGGATAACTTTCGTTGATATTGCTAATGAAAAAAAGTATTTCGTTCTAATTTATATCAGAAAATATAGAAGAAATATCATCCTAGAATAATGTTATGTTCATCATTTCTTTTGCCTGAATGACTCTTGTGAATGTTCTGATCTTTGTATAAAACGCTTTGAAAAGGTAAAATAAAAGTCCAAAGATCATTCAAACATCAGGAATCAGGAAGTTATATATGTTGAGTAGCCGAACATCTATGCAAGGCATTAATTTTGTGAGTGTGAGTATCCGAACGTAACTTTATCCTACATTGAATGCAGCGCCACCAGGCGACACTACGTGTAAACTTTCTCTTTGATGGAAATAAAAAGGATGGAGTAATAGAAAATGCGTACGTAGTCTTTTATTAAATAATAGGAGCCCTAACAATATAGTCAACGAAAGAGGAAGTACAATATTTCAAAGAGGAAATATAGTACTTTAGCAAAAAAAACACCACAATACTTAAAGCACACATCACAAGCACAAACTAGCCTCACAGCGCACATAAACAGCAAACCAGAACAAGAGTCTAACCTCGGGATTCTGAAACGTTTGTTAACTTTGACTTTGTAAGTTAGTAACTTTGTAAGAGACTTAGAATCGCAGAGCTGTAGAAATGGATATGAGGGCACAGGACTTCAAGCCATACAAAACCACACACATACAAACATAATAATATAATTCTGCTCATGGCTTAGCCGATTTCAGATTAAGAAAGAAATAATAAAAATAGGAATTTCTGTAAAATAAGTCAACCATTTTGTGTTTTTAATTTTCTGGTGTACACAACAAAGTTTAAATCTCTCATCGGTTTCTTATTCAGCGCCTTGGAGAGCATAAGCGTCCTCTCTTTTTGGCCAATCTTCCCTATTTTGTGCCAATCTCGTGCTGTTTTGCAGCATTTTTTCAAATGTCTATCCATCACCAGCCTAGCTATATATAAGGAGACATAACCGGAACCGGAACAAAAGCCAATAAATTCACTTGGCGTAATTTTACAGAAAACGCAAAAAACTATTTTCATAGAAATACTTCAGTTTCTTCGTAAAATAAAATAAGCTTAAGTAAGGTTGTATAATATAGTAATACCACATCTACCACATCTAACAGCACACCTATGTTATATATATCTAAAGCTCATTGCGAAAGTCGATTCAGCCTTTAAGGGTATCCTAACTTATCCCAATTTCTCATAAAAGAGATGCACAGTATTGGATTGGCTGGTACAATGTCTGTGCCGCCCTCCGAAGTTTTGGGGTCAGACAATAAATAAGTCATAATGCCCTCCTTGGCGAGGATAGCTGTTTTCTTACATCATGCGTTCCAAACAGTGAGCCGTGAAGGCACTTACATGGCCAAGCTAGTGGTTTTAGGGCTAGAGCAATCTCCTTCGCATATTTTCAACAGTTCACTTTGAAAAGATCCCAAAATGTTATGTATCACACATTTGATTCTCTCTTTTAACGTTGTTTCTTTTTAATTTCGTTTAATTTGGCTTGGATGTCTACAAAAATTGTCTTTTTTCTTCAGAACGATAAGATATAATAATAAACAAATATGAGGATAAAGTCTATACTCTATATACTATACTTTATATAGTAAGTAAATAAGTAATAAGTAAATATTTTATAATAATGCGTTATACAAATATGTATAATAAGTCTATACTCGATATATATATAAATATATAAATATAGAGTATAGACTTTATCCTCATATTTGTTTATTATTATATCTTATCGTTCTGAAGTACTGAAGTACTCTATATATATATATATATATATAAAGAGTATATATATATATATATATATATATATATTATAATAATATTTACTGATTTGAAATTCTCACTCAATTCCGAATCTATATCCTAAAAATATAGGATATTTTCAATCAAGATACAAAAGTAAGTTTTTGTGGAAAAATATATTTTTCTAGACAAGCTTTTATAAAATCACTTATTGGTACTGCAAGCTAATCAAAATGAGTCCAAACTTCACTAATCTACTAGTTGCTGAGGAGTTCCGAGCTGATCTGATGATGGAAACGGAAGGTCCGTTTCCATCATCAGATCAGCTCGCTCACATAATATTGTGTTGTCATCGGAACTTGACAGGCATGCAAAATTTCAACTCAATTGAACAAGGGGAACTGGTCTAAAATTCAGTTGCAAGATTTGACCCGAACATACATACATACATGCAAACATTGCAAGTTAAATAAAAGCTTTTAAAAAGAGTGTTTACATCAAGGTCAGTAAAGCTTATCCTATTAACCTGGTACGTGTGAGACGAATATAGGAATAATGTCGACTCCTCTAGAATCTGTTGACGACATAGATACAAAATGTAGCAAATATTTCATGTACGAAAACTGAGTACTAAATTGAAGATTCATTATTTATGCCTCATAATACAAAATTAAACTTTTCATTTTGTTTCACATATCTACACGAAAACTTTTCGATCTTAAAGCGACCAGGAAGATATGTAGCTAAATTTGGCAATGCGCACCAAAAGCTAACTTTGCAGTTAACCATATGTCAGGTTTAATATTGCTCCTAGAATTTTCCAGTACAGCTCAACTACCTGTTCAACACGATAGACGACCCAAGGAGTTCGCACGGCATTTACAATCGAGCTATGTTGCTTTCTCTATAATAAAATCGAAATTCGAAATCCGTCGAACACGAATACCCCAAGCGAATAACCGTTGGCTAATCATATTAAATGTACGACATGAACACTCTTCCACCAGTGCATAGGCTGAGAGCTATTTACAAACGTACTTATTACCGCACTATTGTGATTCTTTTGATAGAACAATTATAGTTCCAATGATGCAATTAGCCAACTTCTATCTCCCTGTAAACTTTAGATTGTCTCTGATCCTAATTACAAGTACCTACCACAACGCTGCCGACCCGAGCCTCCCATGGGAAATGCCAAGTTACATTACCGTATCCGTAGACGTGCGTAAATTATGTGTTTACGTGATATAAAGTTAATATTGTACGGGTTATTAACCGCATAAATGTCATCAGTGTAATATTTCGACCATTAATGAGTTTGAGTTTTGATATTTTGGACGCTGTGCCGCGGTAGAGAGGTGCGAATATGCGCCATTACGGTTGGACAATTTGTTTGTCGTAAACAATTTTCCGATTATGTCTACAATTTAAGCCCTGTATGAAATTGCATAGGTATATTTTAGCCCAGTAGCAATGCGTCATATTTTGCCACGTAACTTTTTAATATTCTTAAAGTGATTCGGGGTAAGTATACATTTATAGGGATAGGTTTATCACGTTTCTATTTCCAATTTCAGCGTCTGCGAATTATTGCATGTTATCTAATCAATGACAAGTTATTTGAATGAAAAGAGAAGCTTCCAGTAAATTATCCACCACTTTACTGAAAATGACTTATGCTATGATTGACAGTTATTGTAATATGTCAAAATTTGACACTGGCCAAGCACACTATTTGTGTGCAGCCAAAAATTTAAAAATAAAAAAGATCACATTTTATTCTCGTAGACTAGCTGCTTGGTACATGGAACAAATGGCTGAGATATTTTGAAGATTTAACGAAATATAAGAAGATTAAATAGTTGTCTAACCACTAGCAAAGTTCTAAATTAAACTTTTAGAGCAGACAGTGGAGATATTACTTTGCTAAAAGCAAATTCACTTATTTCATAAATATTTCTTGTATAAGATTAAACATTTTGCCGTCAGCTTTCCAGGTAAAGCTTTTCTCTCAGGTAGCTTATCTGTCCGTGCATCAAGCCAAACGACTTGGCATCTTTATTTATCACTGGATGCTTTATTTGAAATAACAAAACTGTCACCTATCACGGACTGGCTGTAAAACTCTGGATGATATATTACCACCGAGTAGAAGATTTACAGAAGAACAGATCGCGGATCAGAATAGAACAAAAGCGTACCTACCATGCACAAATCTTTCGTCATGTATCAGAGGAACTATAGACGGAACAACAACAAACTAAATCTTTCTTAATGTAGTTTTTAGTTCATTTTGCACTGCTTGAAGCTGCTTCATTATACTTTTTAAACTCAATTATTTCAATGATATTAATTACACTGTACCTAATTCTTTGTAGAGAAATTACAATATTGTGCGCCTAAAAACTTTCTTTTTACATTTAATAATCAATGATGTTACACTCTTCTTGAAATTTTCGCATCGTTCATTGTGTGCACAAAATAGCGGTGCAGTGGCCATCTTGATAGCGTCAGGTCATGTCAAGATGGCGGCGCCTGTACACAACATGTCTTTCCGCTGATATTGCATCCGGGAGTACTCGATGCGTCGCGAGATATATTTATACATGATGTTCGGTTAGACGACGGACTTATTTTAGGATATCATTGTTCTCATCATTACAAAACAACTTTTAGGGACCTACCCCTAAATCATAATAAGTTATCAGCTGTTCCACATATTTTGTCGTTACGTAATTTTTGTGAAATTGCTAATTTTTTTTAAGTATCAACCTGTATTTTTAAATTTCAAACCGATGGCAAAAGGCCTTGGCAGATACTTAGAGGTTGCTCTACCAAGAACTACGTAGTCTCAGTGGGATAAAGTTGATCTTGCTTAGATAAATAAGTAGTACTTAACTACCTACATAGACAAGGATATGGACCGACTATAAAATTGTGAATGTTGCCACTTTTGTTCGCGAACTAGTCCAGGCTTTCCCTACTTTGTTGTTTTGCTTCAAACTTTCTGATCCTGATATTTATGGTTTTAGTTAAGTATGATTTTTGAATAACGAGGAAAGAGTATGTTAATCAAAAACATTAAACAAAAAAAAACAAGAGTAAGTACTTCACAGGGGTTGCTTAAAAAAAATAAGACATGCAGACAAAAAAGTGGTGTTGTATGCGACTGGGGTCTTCTGTACACCCAGCAGAGGGCTACGCTTTATATGGTGATGATAATCTGTAAATACAGATAGGGCGGTCGTGCTACCAAACCTGAAACCTTACCACGATATCTCTGCCAAAAGTAAAAACAAATTTAACAAAGTATCTGTACCAAGATATATTTCAGTTTTCCCTTTAATACCTACTATGAATAAAGCAGGTAACAAGTTGATAGAATCAATGGGCTTGTCTGGCGGCATAGTGCCCGAAATAAGCATAATAAGCACTTATCGGTTCGTGAGCCAGGTTTTACGACAATGGCATTAGAATAAATGTAGGGCCACTGCTACTGGTACGAGTATGGTGCTTGTATGTAACGATTTTTCTCACAACGTCATGGGCAACGCATCTTTTAGTTTTGCAAGCAAGTTGATGCGTTCGAGTTTATTTTACTCTCGCCTTTATTTTAATTGCCCTTAAGATCTAATATTTTAGTTATTTTATTTTATTTTTATTTTTATTTTTATTTTTATTTTTATTTTTATTTTTATTTTTATTTTTATTTTTATTTTTATTTTTATTTTTATTTTTATTTTTATTTTTATTTTTATTTTTATTTTTATAAGGTAGGTGCAAAAATAATTAGCAAACTGTGACACTTAAATAAGCAATACAGAAAATACATTTTAAATTTGTCAATCCAAACATTGTACACAGCATTGTTCATAAGTATATCTTGCTAATATACTGGACGTCAACTAGTTAAAATCATTTGAAAGAAGTAGTTTTTTAAAGTTATACAAGCTTTGATGAAAAATATCGAGTTTGTCGCATACGTCGTTAAATTATTATCAATCCATTGTCTCTGTCGCACGTTGTTTCACGCATTTCTTGGTAGTTCGCTTTTGAGAAAACTTTGGCGGTAAGGAAATAAAGTCGAGAATAAAGTAAAGTCAGAGCCCTTTTCTCTTCGAACACATGTGCTCGTTCGCCTTTGTTGTTGTTCTAATAGAAAGACTAGCTTAGTTATAAATAAATTGCAAATGAGTCACTCTTAAACCGTTGAGAGCTCATCTCGGACCATTGCAATGTGTGTGGGTACCATAGAATATGTTAATGTTGTTGTTAGTTTATTTTATTTATTTATTTTATTTTATTTTATAGAATATGGATCCCCAACAGAAGTTACACATTACATTCACATTATGAAACATAGGCATCAAGCTGGGTGCACCCCCAATTACAGGAGACCACGTCGTGCTCATAGTTAGTGTTAAGCCTAGTACAAAATTCAAGTCCTGAGTTTATGCATTGTAAACTCTAAAGCTGGGTATCGACATAGCCAGGCTGGCTTGCGAGGCATGCCTCGCTTGCGTGCCTCGCGGTTTGAATACGCATTTGCCTCGCGAGCCAATTTGAAAGTAGCCGGGCGCGAAGCGACTCCCTGTCGGTAAAGTAGCGGTGGTCAAAAACGCTCATTATAAGCCATTCAGATGTAAGGAACGCATGTGTATTGCCTCTCGCTCGCGACATGCAAGATAAAGAAGAACTTCATAATCTAGTGAGATTACGTATACTGACGGCTCGCAGGCTCGGCGTGGCTCTTGTTGATTGTGTAGACGGAAATTGAGCGCACCGCGAGGCTGCGTCTCGACTTATTTTCTCGCGAGCATATCTAATAAGCAGCCTCGCGAGCCAGCCTTGCAATATCGATACCCAGCTTAAACTAAACTTTGACACTTTGATGTACCAACCGGCAACTTCGTTTCGGTGAATTTTGAAAATAGGTAGCCTCTACCTGAAGAAGTCTCCGGGAATATTGCAGGTTCAAATCGTCGCTGTTCTTACAAAAAATTATAAGCACTTGCTGGGCTCTAATTATTAGCTCATAAAGATCCGTAATAGTAGTCTCCGTTCTTGTATGTAGACCTCATTTTATTTGTCATCATTTTGACGATCAAATTTTACTATGATATGAAACTTACAATTTAATCAAGAATTATAAAATCCAAAATATGACATATTCCATTTTTTGAAGATTCAATTATATACCTTCATAATAATCACCCTACAAGGGTAGGCCGATATCCCAACAGACGGTTTTTAAAAAGACTGATGATTATATACCTAAGTTAACTATGAATAATACATTTATTTTATTTTTCTTAGGAAAACTTACAGCTAGATACATCATTAGTTAAGTTATTTAAGAATAGAAGGCCAATTAAAAGTTTTCACAGATAATAAAAAGAATAGAAAACATTGATTTAGAACATAATACCTTAAAGTAAAATTAAACCAATTAGTAAATGATGTATTGCTGCTAATGAATTGGAACAAATGCTATTTTATTTAGAGATCGTAGTATTAGGAAAATTAAATAAACATAGCTGACTACATTATTTTAAATTATGTACTTACCGTCAAGGATAACCCCAAAAACTAGTGCTAATAAAGCCACAAACCCGCGAGTTTCATGGACCAACATTGAACCCAGAAACGCTCTTACAGCTTTATGAATATCATACCTACACGTAACTATGTAGGTACTACAAAACCAACTTATCTGTAGAGGTGGCCAAATAATGGACTGAAAATTATATACGGGTGGCTGTCAGTATGTTCAGAAAATTCGCTGGTGGCTCCCTCATTCAAGTTTGCAGACAGGCTTGTCGCGCTGTGCGTATCATGCCTGCCCCAGACACGGTTTACGATCGGACCCACTAAAACTAAAATGCGATGGCTTCGGCCAAAAACGAGACTCGTACCTACTGAATTTACCATGAGGAAATGTAAACGTACTTACACGTTTTAAATTTGGCGTGTGGGGTTTCGTCTAAAAATTGGCTACAGGTAAAAATCGACAGTGTTTTTTTTTTCTAATCTAAGATACATAACACTAAGAAAATATATTTCTCCCTCTTTCTCAACGGTTTGTTAGGCATGGTCAGACAGCTAACTCCGCTAAGCTAAACAAGTGTTGTTGTCACGTGTGTTAACAGCTTTACTGATACTTGATTTATAACATGCCTGTTGGTGATGATTGGCCTGATGATGGCTCACTCACTTTTACACATATTTTATTGTTAATTTTAATAATGGGCTAGACTTACTTATCTTATATTATTATTATCGCAGGTATTATTATTACTACTGACATTTATTATGCTTAAAAATGTTTGTAGTGCTGATGAGTTTATTTTGTTTATCATTATAACATTAATTATATACTAGCTGTTCCCAGAGACTTCATTCGCGTTGACCTACAAAAAAAATAGCCTACGTGTGTCTCAGATTCTTAAGCTATATATATGCAAAATTTCAGATCAATCTGTTGAGCCGTTTAGCTGTAATAACACGACAAACACCCAGACAGAGCGACAGAGAGTCAGAGAGACAGAGTCACTTTGGCATTTATAAAATTAGTTTGGATTAGGATAGTATAAGGTTAAAACCATATACTTAGTGATAAGTATTCATAAGAGAAAATGTAACTAACAACATTGTTTATAGAGAAGCTATAATAAATAAATATCTGGGACATTATTGCACACACGGTCATCTGACCCCAAACTAAGCAAAGCTATAAGCTGTAATATGGCTGCCAGAGACTGATATACGTACATAGATATTTTTAAATACATACTTATATAGATATTAACACCCAGAAATAGAACAAACACAAATATTCATCACATAAATGTTTGTTCTTGATGGGAATCGAACCCACGCCCCCAAACACAGAAGGTAGGTTCACTACCACTGAGCCACCGGGGCAGTCAAAACTCTCAAAGCTCTGTAAACAATATTGTTATAGTTGAATTTTAATGCAATATCCAGCGACTCCGTCTGCAGAGGCAGAGGCGGCTTATTTTAAATTTCACGCAAACGAAGTTGCTGGTACACAGCTAGTTAGAAATAAATATGAATTAAATTGAGCTACTTAGGAATGAAGTTTGCAATCTGTTTGTCTCATTCACATCTAAATAAAACTCTTTAACCCCGAGTTCCGCTGAAAAAATGTCCATTTCTTTTTTCTCAAACGTGGGGAGGGTCATTAATCTACCTACACGGCGCACCTGCCTGTAATCGCTCCGGGATCCGGGATTTCTCACTTTCCCGGTATTTTCCGGACTTTCACGTCTTATCGCGATTTCCTGCCGAAATTAGGAAGGTGAACGCCGTCTTAAGAAAGAGGTCGGAAGCTTGTTGCTGACCTTTGTATTGGGGTTTCTTTTTTTGTTGCCGGCAAATCTTTTGTTAAGCAGGTTTAGTATTATCTTTTTTTTAACGGTCTGTAGCGAACGGTTGTTTGTTTGTTTGTTCGACGATAACTTGCGGAAGTTTGATCCAATATTTATGCGGGCACGTAGTTCATGCAAATAAGTACAGTTTTATAATTCGAATATAAGCAAAATGAGTCGAGCTGTGAAGATGTAGGGTCGCGACCTCAAAGTTAGGCACCTTAGAGCAACGCTACGAACGTGGACCGTTAGGGCCGGTGACCCGCGTTGCTCTACGTTCGGGAGGTACAATTTTGTTTATGTGTTCACTTTCTCATACTCAGATTTTGAACGAAATATGTAACTTGTTTTTAACTAGTTGTTCGCCCCGAACTGTGACCTTGCAACCCTTTTTCTTTACATCCCATGGACTGATATTTTTCGTATTCGAGCTCTAAAATCACATCTGCATTAATTATTTGTGTACAAAATTTCATGAAGATAAGATTAACAATACGCAAGATATAGTCGAACAAACAAATTAACAAACCAATAACATTTCAAATAGAAGAAGACACGTGAAGTTCTAATATTCAGCCACAAAATATCTGCTCTGGTTGGACTTGGCTGGCTCGTAACAAGACAGATGACAAGAAAAGAGTTTAAAAAAGAGTGGCATAAGAAAAAGTGGCATATGCTGTTTTTTTCAATGTGAGTGAAGTCGCGAGCAGAGGTATGAGGGCATTATAGGTACGAGTAAGTATATGCTTTCAACACATATTAATAGCTCAGTACACTTGTTCTACTAAATATGCTAACATATTTATCCAAACGATCTCCGCATGTTTTATGAGCGTTTGCACTTGACAGCCATGACAAGATTATGCTGAGACGACATGTAGACGAATTAAAGTATTACGTTTTTTCAAACTTTGAATAAAAAATAACGACTTATTATTACCAATACATGTTAATTTTCTTCGCATTCGGAATAATAGACGAGGAGTAGTGGAAGAAATCTTTAGTAAGACATAGTACAGCGTAGTATAAAGTAGCCTTTATAGCAAAAAAAGCATTACTATTACATATAGGTAACAGAGGTATTAATGTGAAATAAAGAGGACCAGAACAGACCACCACCACTTTGTAAGGTCAAGTAGATCGATCCTGACCGATCGATCGATCAATGAGCAGTTTTTGATCGCGGTTTGTTTAGCGAGAAAATGTATATTATATCTAATATTTACTTTGTATAAGTACGTATTCTATAACTCCGATAAACGAAACGCACATATATACACAAATCCCAACAACATAAAAAAGTAATGTCAAAGTAGAAATTTTATACACAAGCTAAAATATTATCATGTAAAAAACTCAGTATCTTCTCAATAACACTGGAAGAAAGTTGTAAATGTTGACAAGATTGTGTTGTCAATTTGTTCACAACGTACCTATGACAAAGTTGCCCGAGTGGACATATTTACTGTTTACTAAGTTTTCTCATGCAAATCTGAGATATATTTGTTGAATAATGTAACGAAACGTTACATGTTTATTTAGATTAATATAAATAAACATTTTAAACTTACAACAAGTGATAATAAAACTAGTATTTACAAAGCTTACATTCTATTCTTTCTATTTTTTTAAAATATAAAATTTAACTTCATAACAAAACACATTCTAGGTGAGTAGCAAATCTATTCAAGCGCATGACCGACAATAACAGGTCGATGCGGGGCAGGTGAAGACTGAGGGGTGCCGCAGTGCCGACCGGCGCGACTCCCGCGCCTTGATCCGAGTGACGACTCGATCACAGCTCAAGCTGGTTTTGCAAATTAGCGGCCAGTCATAAAATATTTAATCTCAATAGGTCCCAGCGCATTAGCTGGACATTGATAATAACTTAATATTAAATACATGTGAAGTGATTTCCCGATATAGGGTTTTACGTTTACATTTGCCTCACGGATAAGGAATTCCGTTTCGACACTGGGCAATTCGACCCGTGTCGGGAACTACAACCGACCTCGCTGCGCAATAGTGCCGAGGTCTACCAACCTCCCTTGCTGCCTGGCTGCTTACTGAGCTCTGCTCCAGCACCCTGAGGCCGTCTACCACCTTCGGCCGCTTTTCGACATAGGGAAGTACAGTGCTACGAAGTGAAAGCAGAAACTGATCTTCAGGTCGATCAACCACGACCCTATAAATTCATGTGCCCTCCTTCTGAGCTAGTTTGGTAAATTCGTTTATTTTATTCTATTTTAATTTTAACCTTTGTTTATTATTTGTAACGTAGATTCACTTTTTGTTGATTAAAATCTGGTTGTACTTATGGTCAAACCTTAGTTTCATTTTACTATCGTATTAGGTAGGATAGAAGCTAAGGGGCTGTGTACGACTAACCCGGTACAATATAAGAAGTTAGTAAGAATACATTTTTAATACAGATAGAAATATTAATACGTTTTTTATATAGGAATTGATTTTTAATATAGAAATATTAATACATTTTTAAGTTATAGACTTCTAATTACTTTCTTTTACACTCGCTTCGCTTACTTTTGACCATACTCGGAAGCAAGAAGATGAATAATTAAATATAAATTATATACAGGGTTATAAGGAAAAGGTATGCTAAGCCGAAAGGGGCTCACAGTACTCATGATTGTGAACATCTTTACCATGGGACCAAACCTGAAATCGAGAAGAAATAATCAATCATACAATTTGTCGAGTGTCAATGACATTTTTCTATGGAACAGCTAATATATTTTTCTCGATTTCAGGTTTGGTCCCATAGTAAAAGTTGTTCATAATGAAGAGTACTATGAGTCCTTTTCGGCTTAGCATACCCTTTCCTTATAACCCTGTATATTATAAACAAAAAACACACACACTCACGGCTAACCTCATTCACAACATCTTAGATAGATAAACTCTTTATTGTTCACACCAGATCGTACATAACTAGGACAGAACACAAAACAATTTCAGCTTTCACTATCAGTCCCCGTGTTAAAAAAAAAACTGCTAAAATTGCCAGATAACCTGAATCCTGCTAACCCTAACAAATGCTCGCTCCTTAAGCCCGGCCTAAAATATTTTTGTAACAAGAACGGGGCAGAATTAAAACGAAATAAGTACGTAATCTTTAAAAACGAGTTCACGTTTTCTTTATTTGGACAACAAATGGTCGCTTAGCCGATCTCAGCCGAGTTTAGCCGACAAGGGATTTGGAGTTATCCTGTCGTTTAGTTTTAATTTAGATGCGCATTCACTGTTGTTACAAGATGACGTATGAAAATACTTTTCTCTCATTCTCTCTCTCTATTTTGAGAATTTATATAGTGTCAAGTTTTGTTATATTTCAAATGATACATATTTCACACTAGCTGCACCCGCGGTTTCACTCGCAATTCTACAGAAACTGAATCTTTTTCCGGGATAAAAAGTAGCCTATGTGTTAATCCAGGGTGTAAGCTACCTCCAAATTTTATTCAAATCCGTTCTACCGTTACAGAGTTGAACGGGAACAAACACACCTACATACTTACAAACTTACATACTTACACATATACACACAAACTTTCGCATGCATTATTTTATTGTGATATTATAATTAAAACAAGTGTCAGTCATAGTCGCAGCGAGTTGTTTTCTATCGTATCACTAAATCAACAATTTCATTTACATTTCAGTCCTATTCATGTTTCAGTAAAGTGTAGTATCCTTTAACAGAATGTTTCTGCGGAGATTTGGAAACGATAAAACGTTTTAGACGCGAAAAGATTTACACATTTATCAGATTTGCCCACAAGCATGCACGGTATCTCACTTTACGATAATAACGCCCATTATGATAATGGACAATATTCACTATTAATTACAAATTATTAATTTCTCTACTCAAGTTTTGGAAATGAATACACAGAGGCGACAAGTTTTTTCACGTTAGCGCCAAAAACGATAATACTGTTGTTGGTGTCTTTTAAGCGGACGAGGTCTCCCTCCTATTATTTCCATAATTCCCAGCTTGGCAGGCGGCTGAATGTTCTCCGATTACTACGAGCGTGCTGCTGCCCATCCTCCGGTGTTTCTGTTCGCAGCTTTAGGTCATGCCCGTGTACGTTGGTGTCTAATCCCTGTATATTAATCACAAAAACCTGCACATTGTACCTACTTTCTATAACATTATCTAGTTTAGTATATAATTATTTTAACCATTATTATCTATTCTGATTTTAGGAGACAGGGATACTAAATGGTACGTGAAATCGAAAGGCAGAGCTATCAATGATGACCTCTAAAAAGAAATTGAGTTCGAATATGGAATGTATAACGAAGAAGCGTGGGTAGAGCAAAGTTTATAAAAATGACATCTGCCGCACGATTCTGAAGTAGAGTGGTTTTAGCTAAAACACCAGAGCAAGTCACAGACAAAGCGATAATGCGTACCACAGACCAATAACTAAAGCTATGGAAATGTTATTGAAAATGTTAGTGGACATATCCGTGTGTACCTCCATAAACAAATAATTTGAATTTACTTAAATATATGAGTTTAAAATTTACTAGAGGTTTCTATGGAGTTTTGGAAACAACACAAAAAGTCACGTTTCACAATATTATATTCACCAACACTCGCGCATGTTCAAGAACGCTTAATAGATAAAAATCCACCGATTTTACACATTAACACTCGAAATAACATAAGTTTTGGAAAATAATACCATGACGCGACATGACTTCTTAAAGTTCCCTCCAAAACTCCTAAATTAACAGTTAGTCACTACGTACTTAGACATCACAGATTACATCGAACAGTCACTACGAAGGTTTCAAGTAGCAAGAAAATAGGTCGGTGTAATAACTTTTGAACTTATTATTCTACAATCGAGTCTTTGGCGTTCTAAATACCTTTCCAATGGAGGTCTATGCATTGTAATGGCACTCCGACATCTGTGTCGAGCAACTTTTGGTGCCCGACCTTTCCTTTTTTCCATTTCTGGATTTAATTTTGTCGTTTGTTTTTAGGACTTTTTCTATTTTTTGCGTTCTGTTAGGTTGCTATTTTAGGTTTCATAGGATATTTCCACCCAATGACGCAGTACTTACACTAAGCCTTCCTGACCACCTGACGGCCGTCCTGACTCAGTTAGTAGGGCCTGGGTCTGGGTGCTAGTTGCCCGACACAGGGAAACCTAGTAAAGAGCTACGAGTGTCAAGCTTTATTAACATTCTCTTGAAAATCTTCGACGACTCACCAAAAACTACATTTTTGTTAGTTGTACTGTTCGTACTATTTTTAAAGTAGTCTTAGCGCAAGTTTACCGATTTTCAAATTATGTATTACCTACTAGCAGCGCTAGATAGATAGATAAATAGATTAACTCTTTATTGATCACACAAAAGTAATAATAAATACTAAATACTTGATATCCTTCTAAAATTTCTTGTATTTCCGTGTCAAATTTACTGTGTAGCCATTGGGAGTTGATTGGGAGCAAACACACTTGTCCTACACTCTTTCGCATTTAGTGCGTGAAATTGCTTGATAGTATCAATTTTCTTAAAAAACAAAAAAGTTTGATACTTAGTGTACGAAAACGGAAGAAATTGTTAAAGGTCTAACTTTTGTTACATCCTGCGCTTTTGAGCGCTTGCTCTCACCTATTAATCCCTACCCTCCAAAACAAAATTAATTATAGCAAGTCTTTGTGATCAAAACACAGCCTTTGATGTGAAACCCGGAGAAATTACCTTTTTTACTTACAGTCAAGTCTTTGAGTAAAAACCGTTCGAGTAATTTTGGGATTTTAGTCGAGGGATTTCGCTATTGATATAATTTTTAATTTGTTGGGGAAATTAACTGTGTTCCGCTTATTTTCTCTCCATGAAACCTAAATGACGCACATCATTATTTTTTTACAAAAATTTGCAACCGACTTCAATCGCCTTGGTTTAACTTTAGTGTTTAAACATCCCACTGCTGGTATATCATCCTTTAAACATCCCACTGCTGGTATATCATCCTTTAAACATCCCACTGCTGGTATATCATCCTTTAAACATCCCACTGCTGGTATATCATCCTTTAAACATCCCACTGCTGGTATATCATCCTTTAAACATCCCACTGCTGGTATATCATCCTTTAAACATCCCACTGCTGGTATATCATCCTTTAAACATCCCACTGCTGGTATATCATCCTTTAAACATCCCACTGCTGGTATATCATCCTTTAAACATCCCACTGCTGGTATATCATCCTTTAAACATCCCACTGCTGGTATATCATCCTTTAAACATCCCACTGCTGGTATATCATCCTTTAAACATCCCACTGCTGGTATATCATCCTACCCTCGAAGGGTGATTAAGCCATAGCCACCACGCTGGCTCCGTGCGGGTTGGCGGATTCAAATACGCCATCGAATTTCTTCTCCGGAAATATGCAGGTTTCCTCACGATGTTTTCCTTCACCGTAAAGCTAGTGGTATATCCGTACGTAAGTTCCAAAGAACTCATTGGTACGGGCCCGCCCGGGTTCGAACCCGCTACCTCACGAACGTGAGGCGAGTGTTCTCCCACTGAGCTACCACGACTTTTTAACTCTTTTTAACCTACAACCAACTTATCTCATATTAATTACAGGAAGTTCATAAAACTAAACAATATGAGTCACATGAACTCTGACGTACAAAAGCAGAGAACAAACAAGATCAGACGTTTGCACAGACTAAATTACCATACGCCTCGTTATCCTAACTCATCCAAGTTAGACGTCAGTTTAAAAGTTTACTCTCTTCTGTTTATTTGTAGAAATAACCGGATTTAACGGTTCATTAAAACATAAGTATTAATGAAGTCTACATTTTGCAAAAAAACATATACACATGTTACACCGTCATTACATTAGGTAC
Source organism: Apocheima hispidaria (assembly GCA_947579745.1). NCBI lineage: Eukaryota > Metazoa > Arthropoda > Insecta > Lepidoptera > Geometridae > Apocheima > Apocheima hispidaria. The sequence continues at coordinate 13,753,009 of OX388159.1, forward strand.
ATATGCGAAAATATTCTTTGTTTTTTTATTTTTTATATCTATCGCGCTTTCTCTCTGCCTTGCTGTCTCTTTGTCATTGTGTCCCTTTTTAGCTATCTATCTTATCCTTTCTGTCTAACAATAGTTAACATGTATCTTCCCACTTCACCTCCTCTCGTTTACACCATTTCTTTCTCCTCGCGTTCTCTCGTTTGTTCTGATTCCTCTCTTATGTTCGTTATTCTATCGGTCTGGTTGGTACCTTTTAATGTTTGCTCGGAATTTAAATACAAAGCCAGTCAATCAATCGGGACGTTCACTGATGAACATAATAGGCCTGCCCTTAGCCACACCGATCGACCACTACCTGCCTACGCTGCGTCTTCCGGTTAACATTACTGATCTTTATTAAATTTACCAAGAACATAACTATTATCATGAGTACTAACATAGAATCTAAGAACAGTTACAGGAAAACCGCGAGACGCAGATTGTTTCCCCAGTAGTAAGCAAAACCAAGTTAAAGCTGATGTCGTATTCTACATAATGCTGTCATTATAATAAAGACGCTTCATTTCACGTTTCCCCACAAATGGGTAAATATTACCAACAAACAGCTCGAAGGTTAATGAACTCACTAAAACTCCTAAGTATAAGGTATAATCCATCGAGGAACCACTTCAGGTGCCTAATTCACTTAAAAGTTAACCTATTGACGTTTGACCTTCCACTTACTCTATTGTTAAATGTAACACCAGCGGACAAGTTACGCGCCGCTCAACAAATGAGAAAGAATAAGAAATAAATATATTTTACTCTTATTTTCTGTCTTTGGTCTGCTGTCCATGTTACGTGGTTTCCAGATGTGATAACACTATAATCGCAACTAGCAAGACTTCACACGAATTTATATTTGAGATAACCATACCAGATTAAAATTAAAGTGAAATTGTGTGTGGTTGTCATTGTGGGTACATATGTAGCTCGGACCACGGTGCGAATCGCCTAAGTGCTCTAAATTAGTTGGCTCTTTCACACCGCGATTTTTTTGTACAACTTAAACAGCTTCCTGAGTTGAAAATAGGAAAATAACGAAATCAAATGATGATGATGATGATGATGATTAAATTAGAAAAAAATGGGTGCGTCACGAAAACCGAAACAGAATACATTTAACATCGAATTGCGAAGAAGCTTGGAAAGTCGTTGCAAAAGTCCATATTGTGAAACAAAAAGTCATATCTCGCAACTGGTTTCGTACAAGGACGAAAAAGTCTTCGCTAGCAAACTGGTTTCGTACAAGGCCCAACTCCCAATGGCCAGTAAATCAAGAATGAGCGTTTCTTCAGCGGCCTCCGACTCCACATATCAAGTGGACTTCTGTAACATTCGGGGTATTCATGCCAATTTGAATGAGGTTTATCATCATCTTGAATCTACGAAACCCGCCTTGCTCTTCTTGACGGAGACACAAATTTCCTGCCCTGCCGAGACATCTTACCTCTTATACCCTGGGTACAAACTCGAGCATACTTTTATGCGTCGTGCCGGGGTATGTGTGTATGTCCGGGAAGATGTTTGTTGTCGCCGTCTCAGTGGCCTTGAAGAATGTGACCTGTCCACTTTATGGGTGCGCACGGACTTTGGGGGTAGTACCCGTACCTATGCGTGCCTCTACAGGTCTCATAGCGGGGACGTGGAGACAACTCGGTTATTTGAGCACGTTGCTAGAGGAGCTGACAAAGTATTAGAGCAGCACACTTCCGCTGAGTTAGTGGTTCTTGGTGACTGTAACGCTCACCATGCTGAGTGGCTTGGTTCCAAAGCTACTGATCACGCGGGTCGTGCTGCTTCTGACTTTGCCTTAGCTCATGGCCTCTCTCAACTTGTTACTGGAATAACAAGAATTCCTGACGTTGAGAGTCATGATCCCTCTTTGCTGGACCTTTTCATGACCTCCCACCCTGACCAGTACCAGGTATCAGTTGAGGCACCACTCGGTCATTCTGATCACTGCCTCATCCGAACCTCAGTGCCTTTCTCGGTTCACGCCCATGCCGTTCCCTCTGGCAAGCGCAAGGTTTGGCACTATAGGTCAGCGGATTGGGATGGATTGCGTGAGTTCTACGCGTCCTATCCCTGGGGGCAGCTTTGCTTTTCTTCAGACGATGTTGACACGTGTGCGGACTCCGTCACTGATGTCGTGCTTCAAGAAATGGAATGTTTTATTCCAAACACTGTCGTACGCGTCGGTGGACGGAGTCGTCCATGGTTTAATAAATCCTGCGCGGAAGCTTCGCGTTTGAAGCGTGATGCTTTTAAATCATGGTCCGAAGCTTTCGCCAGTGAAAACCCGCACACACCTGTCTTGAAGAAAAATCTTAACGCTGCCTCTAGGTCCAGTAAAAGGGTGATTGTCGAGGCCAAAGCTGCCCACGTCAGCAGAATTGGCGACCAACTTGCACGGTTCCCATCTGGAAGTCGAGCTTTTTGGTCACTTGCCAAGGCTGCTGAAGGCAACTTTTGTCGGTCCTCTCTACCTGCCACGCGTAGGCCGGATGACACATTGGCTCATAGCGCAAAGGAGAAAGCCGACATCCTTGGTACCCTCTTTGCCTCAAACTCGACTCTCGACGATGGGGGCGCAGCACCACCCACCATTCCGCGGTGTGCGAGTTCCATGCCAGAAGTACGCTTCTCTCAGAAAGCGGTACGGAAGGAACTCATGTCCCTTGATGTGCGAAAGTCGAGTGGGCCTGATGGCATTCCGGCCATCGTCCTTAAAACTTGTGCTTCCGAGTTGACTCCGGTCCTAACGCGTCTTTTCCTGCTTTCATATTCAACCGGATGTGTGCCTACTTCGTGGAGGATTGCCTTGGTCCACCCGATTCCTAAAAAGGGAGATCGGTCTGATCCGTCTAACTACAGGCCCATAGCTATTACCTCTCTACTCTGTAAGGTGATGGAGCGAGTGGTAAACACCCAGCTCCTTGGTTACTTGGAGGAGCACCAGCTCATCAGTGATCGTCAGTACGGTTTCCGTCATGGACGATCAGCTGGTGATCTTCTGGTATACCTCACTCACCGTTGGGCTGAAGCCGTTGAGAGTAGGGGGGAAGCGCTTGCAGTTAGTCTGGATATAGCCAAAGCCTTTGATCGGGTCTGGCACAGGGCACTCCTATCCAAGCTACCATCCTATGGACTTCCTGAGGGGTTATGTACATGGGTTGCCAGCTTCCTTGCTGATCGGAGTATCAAGGTCGTTGTAGACGGTTGCTGCTCCGACAGCATTTCTATCAATGCTGGCGTCCCGCAGGGTTCTGTGTTATCGCCGACGCTCTTTATTCTCCACATCAATGACATGTTGCAAACAAGCAACATGCATTGCTATGCGGATGACAGCACTGGCGATGCACAGTATACCGGTCGTGCTAACATACCTCGTGCCGTTGTTGAAGAAAGTAGAAACAAACTAGTGTCTGAAGTTGAGGCCTCTCTTGAGCAGGTCTCGGATTGGGGTGAACTGAATTTAGTCCAGTTTAACCCAACGAAGACACAGGTTTGCGCGTTCACCGCTAAAAAAATCCCATTTGTTGTCGCTCCTCGGTTTCAGAACGCTCCCCTCAAGGTTTCGGAGAGCATCGGGATCTTAGGTGTTGACATTTCTGCAAATGTACAGTTCCGTGGTCATATTGCAAGTAAGGCGAAACTTGCATCCAAGAAACTTGGTGTGCTCAACAAGGCGAAGCGGTACTTCACGTCGGGTCAAAGGCTTCTGCTTTACAAAGCCCAAGTCCGACCTCACGTGGAGTATTGCTCCCATCTGTGGAATGGAGCACCCAAGTATCAAGTTGAGCCCCTTGATGCATTACAGCGTAGAGCTGTCAGAATTGTCAACGATCCCAAACTCACCGAAAACCTAGAGCCGCTCAGCATGCGCAGAGACATTGGATCTCTCTCTATCTTTTATCGCATTTATAATGGGGAGTGTTCTGAAGAATTGTTCGACCTGGTACCGGCGTCGCGATTTCATTACCGCACCAGCCGCCACCGCTTAAAAGCTCATCCGCATGTGATAGATCTGTGGAAATCGCACACTGTGCGTTTTACGCGATCCTTTTTGCCTCACACCTGCAAATTGTGGAATGAGCTTCCACCAGCGGTTTTTCCGAGTAACTACAACATGGGGTTCTTCAAAAGGGCTGTTAATCGAGTCTTTAAAGGTCGGCAACGTATCTGTGATGCCCCTGGTGTTACAGGTATCCATAGGCGACGGTGATCGCTTACCATCAGGCGGCCCGTCTGCTTGTTTGCCACCTATGGCATAAAAAAAAAAAAAAAAAAAAAAAACAAGGACGAAAAAGTCTTCGCTCGCAACTGGTTTCGTACAAGGACGAAAAAGTCTTCGCTCGCAACTGGTTTCGTACAAGGACGAAAATGTCTTCGATCGCAACTGGTTTCGTACAAGGACGAAAATGTATTCGATCGCAACTGGTTTCGAAGCTCCGGTATCGTACAAGGTCGAAGGAGAAATAAATACGTAAAAGTAATAAGGCGGTTTCAAAAATTATGCTTTTTAATATTTTGTCAAATAAATTGTCAGAATCCCATTCACAACACCCAAAGTTACATTTTACTGGAACTGAAACGTGGTCATTAACTGCTGCCCTATCGGAGAAACTCAAGAGTCACACAGCGGGCAATGGAGAGAGGTATGCTCGGGGTTTCTTTGCGCTATAAAATCCGGATCTTTTTGTATCTCTCAGGGTTTTCAAACTGAAGTGGCAAAGGGCAGGCCACATCACTCGTAAAACCGATAACCGATAGAAAAGAAAGGTTTGAGGCGACCACGAAAGGAAAGACGCAGCGTAGGCAGGCCTCCCACTAGGTGGACTAACGACATTTTAAAAGTCGTGGGCAACCGATGGATACAAATGACCAATTTTCGTTCTGTGTGGCGCTCAAAAAGGGAGGCCTATGTTCAGCAGTGGACGTCTTACGGTTGATGATGATAATATTTCACAAATATATTTCCAGAATCTGCTTGTTCAGTATTACGCATCTATAGGCTTTCTGTATCTACTGTGATGTTTGTTCGTATCTTATTAAGCCATACAACACACACCGCCGGAGGAACTTGTAATTTCAGAGTCGTTACGGAGGCAGACATGTTGTTATGTATTTAGGTCTCGAATAGTTTAATTATTTTCTTGCGGGTAATATGATCCGTGTTTGTTTTGTTTTCATTGCTTAGTTTAGAATGAAGTTATATAAAACAACTTTGCCATTCTGACCACTTTTTGCCCTCCACCAAGAGGGCGTGTTTTGATGAAATAAAGATGTGTGGTAAACCTCAACTCTATTTTATCTTTGGTTTATTGTTTGTTGGTTTGAAACATTATTAAAGAATACATCTGCAAAAGTTAAAATCCGCTTTTTATTTTAAAAGCAGCTAAACATATTACAGGGTGGGATTCGTTTTTGTTTTTATTTTGTATAAAGTTCTTTTTTATATTCAAGTTGGATTAGTTTTATATATATAAATTATACTAAGAGTACTAATGTCCTTAGAAAGATGCGTAACTCGATTGTAAGTAGGTACCAATAAGGAATGTCGCTATTGCTTTGATCTGCGACACGATCTTTTTTTTTTTTAAAACTCGCTACGTTATTAGGAGATGGCGTTGAATAAATTATTTTTGGAAACATATTTTTTACGTCGTATATTGCAATGTAATTTGAACTTAACCTTAAATAGCACACATATACTAATACTATTTTTCTATATAAACCATATTTTCATCGGCTTATGAACGGTTTCGACATTAGCTGACTAGATGCGTAAGCGCCAACTAGTTTTAAGAAATTTTTTTGGGGATACACTTTTTTGTATGAGATTGTTATTCTTTTGCTCGTGTAGGTTTTCTATGCTAAAACCAAAAAAACTTTCTCATAATACGGGTCTGGGGTAATGAAAAGATGGGCTAGATGCCTCGTTTGTTGCACCCCGCCGTAGAGCAGGTTTTTAATTCAAACTGACTGCGCCCCATACTCGACTGCCACGGCGCTTGCAGGGTACTGCAGCCAGATATCACCACCAAGCAGTAGTATGCAAACATTCCGGATTAATGGGACAAGTTTCCAATGGAATTGCTCAGTATAAAGAGATTAATATCTAGTATCTACGGGTGATGAGCGCAATGCGTTGCGGCGCATACTTTTGAACTGTTAAAGCTCAAATTTTTGGGTGGCACTGAAATATTATTGGCAAGCGTGACGTTTATCACCAGAAGACCAACTTCCTCATCCCGTCACACAGAAGAATAAAAAAAACACTAAAGACATCTTTGTTTAATTTCAATTTATCAAAATCGTAAAAGTAGAAAACCTTAACGTGGCACCACGGATTCATCAGATACCTTAGGCCGGCTTAAAAACTGACAGTGAGGTTGGAGACCTTAGCCCAAACAAATTTGCTTTATTTCAATGTTAGATGCAGCCGCCTTATACTACAATCGCTTAGGACTGAATAACAACATATAAGTTACCTACTTAGTTCTGGTAAGTAATTGTTAATTTCAGTTGTGATTTACACTTCACCTGTTCATCTCTTTTTTTACACTCTGAAGGCAAACGAAGACCAACATGGCATTTGTCCGTAAAAAAAATTGAGCTTACAGTTTTGTGCCAGTGTTTTCATCTCCATGTGAAATTTGCTTTTTCATTTATTTTGTAAAGGAGCGAAAAGGCGTCTAGGATACTGCTTCAATAAAATTTCACCTCTGCTTATTTACTGTAACGCTACTTTTTATATTAAGCTAGGTTCAGGAAACATTTCTGTACCTAATTCGGGGGAGCTATTCACTTTAACACGTTTTGAGCGTAAGTTTCAGTTTTTATATGGAATGTAAACGTTTGTTATATTACTGTTTCGTTTTGCATTTAATATAAACGATAAAACGTACTTATCGAGTCAATGGTTTCGTTAGTTTTTGATATTCATTAAGAAAATTGTAATACAGCATCGTATTGCAAAAAAAAAAAAAAAAATGTCCCAGAATTATCTTTGTTAAGATTGAAATATGTAAATAAATTCTTTATTCACGAAGACATGAATGACAATGTTACACATTATATAACTAATACTTTACAGAGCTAATTTAAATTAACAGGCACCGCTCGCTGGCGGCTTCCCAAAATCATAACTAAGCAACTTTTGTTCCATGACTTTTAATATTTCGTAATTTTTTAAGCCAAAACAAAAATATTGAAATTAAGACCCTTACGCGATTAATAATTAGTAAAATTACGCATTTAAAATGAAACTGAACGCTCCCGGGATTTTTTTCATAACTTTAATTATATTTTTTTTTGTGAATTTATTAAGATTACATCTTTTAAAAAGCTTTTGGGAAGCGGCTTTCAAGAAGTAACTGTTAATAAAAAATAACCCTATATAGCTAGTACTGATATAATGCTAATATTATTGGTAGAGTGAATTACATACTTTTTTCATTTTTTTCAAACTCAATATATTTATATATATATCGATTTTTCAGTCTCGTAGGCTGAGAAGCCATTGTCGCAGTTTGAAAGCCGCCCAAGGCCTTCTATCATGGCTTTACAGTCATGCTTTATTATTACTAATCATTTTAATGTTAGCTTCCATCCTGGATGCTGAACGGGGGATTGAACGACTGAGCGTCTGAATGAACGAAAGAGAACAATATACTATAATAATTTTATTCGAACAAAAACTCGAATAATCGTAAAATTGGAAAATACTGAATAGTGTGGCAAGTAATAAAATCGTGAATAGTTTTCTAAGTGATCATTAAAACGCAGACTGTCCTATAGCGAAGGCTTACAAAGATCTTTAAACAGGGATTACATATTATTATGTCCTTATTATGTACTTATAGTCATATTATTATGTATGTAAGGTTTCAACACGATTGAATGTGTGGAATTGTGCCAAAATCTATAGCTACGGCTAGCTTCCGGTCGAAAACAGTTTTAAATGAAACTGGATGAAACACTGATATTGCAAAAATGTAGAACAAACTTGATTAATCGATTTACAAATTCAAACCGATTTCAGTAGAAATATCTTCAAGGTTTTTCAGGGTTTCGTGTCTTTTTGGATGAATGGTTCTTAAAAAACGAACACAAGGAATGAAAGCTTATAAGAAGGTCATTTGTTTTTAGAACACTTGTAGATAACACCTACACATATCTATTAAGAATAGAGTATATCGCCGCCTCGTCCATACAAAAAGCGTAGTCTGATACCACCCCTAAACGTTATCCGATTTCAATATTTTTTTTAATGTTTTCTACACCACGAAAAACTATCCGACAGCTATACAAGTTCAAATATCGAATCCGCCAAAACTGAAAAGAAATATGTGATGTTAAATAAGTAATAATATATATATTTCTCTATGTTTTTTTTAATCGTACAGACAGTTGCATAAAAAAACTACAACTTTTTGTCTGTGTCCTAATGTGTAATCATTGTGGTGTTTTAAATACAATTCTTCTTGTAGTACCTGTCCATGAGCGATAAGGTCGCTAACTATACGGAAGATTACAGCATGCGCTTGATTAGATGACGCTAGTAGTTAGTATGTTAACAAACGAATCAAAAAAGTTTTACTTTTCAATTTTAAAAGTGTTAAGTGAAAATTATGCCAAGTTTCGTCAAGATTGGTTGTAAAATACAGGCCGTGAGGTCCTTATTGCGATGATTGTTAGGTTCAGCCGACGACGTTGCGCGACCACGAACCGTATCACCGCGCGGTAAGGTGTTTGGTCGTGCAGCGTTGTCGGCTGAGCCTAATAATCATCGCAATAAGCACCTCACGGTACGGGCCCTGTACGCGAGTACCAACATACGGACAGATGAAAGCAAATTTAAGAATGAAGGTTGTGCAAAAAAGTTTATGCTCGCGAGGTTAACTGTTCCCAGAACTACTAGTATAAGAGTGTTTTTAATAACAGTGTCTTTATTAAATAAACAAAATACATACAAACTACAATTACTTAGCCTACTACAAAAAAATAACAGTTGGATTACCCAGAGACCATTAAAGGTATACAGATAATCCACATGTTCAAGCCCACTACCAGTTGGCAGCGTTATAATAGTTATAATAGCTGTTATAACAAAATAAATATAAATATTGGTGGACGTTTTTGACACAGCGCCATCTAGCCCCAAACTAAGCAAGCTTGTACTATGGGAACCAGATAGCTGATAGAATACATACTTTTTTTTTGTAAATACGTACATAGAATACTTAGAAACACCCAGACAAAGAACAAACATCCAAGTTCATCACACAAATGTTTGTCCTGGGTGAGAATCGAACCCACAACCTATTGATAAGAAGGCGGAAATCCACCCACTGAGCCACAGGGCTAGTCAAGTTATCATTATCACAGTTATCTATTCATCTACAGATATTTGTAAGTGAGAAACACTCGAGAAAATATAACGCCCGCAAAGTAAAAGGCAGAGAGAGAACACAATTTATAGTCAAGGTCTTCTCTCCTCAGAAAAGCTATCACTCAATCTGTACGTCATCCGTGACAAGAACATAAATGTACATCTTCATTTCTTCATGAGAACAGATACATTCTTACTCGGTGTGTACCTACGGAATGTATACGACGTACTTTCAGATGACATTATTAGAATAATTTAAAAAAAACTACCAATGTTTTTTCACGGCCCATGTTTCGGCCCAATCTAAGACGTAAATTTAATTAGCCTGTTCAATATGTTTATTTTAAATTTAATTCTTAAATTCTGCTTTTAAGTTTAGATCGCGTTGTGTACACATACTTAAGGGATATGGTCCAGATCGAAACTGTAAATCCTATCCTGTTTTTGTATTTATTTGACTGTATTCTGTTTTGTGTGCCAATAAACTAAATAAATAAATGTACTAAATGCGATAACCCTGACCCTCTCTCTAGGCCTTTGATTATTTAGCTAGCGGAGCTCCGAATGGAGGCGGAAGATCAACGACAGCTAGTTTGTATAAAACGGCATACTCAATGGGCTTTTTTCGGCAGTAAGTAGAGGTATTCTGGCTGATGATGATGATGACTTCCCCTTCTGATTTATCTGATTTAGTAGTGGTAGGGCTCTCTTGCAGAGTCCGTCTGGGGAACTACCACACCTTTGCCAACTATTCAACCGCCACGCAGTAGTGTACAAGCATTACTGTCTTCCGGATTGAAGGGCAATGTTTCCAGCGTAATTACTGGGCATACAGAGATTTAACATCTAACATCTAAGGGTGACGAGCGCAGTGCATTGCCGCGCATAGTTTTGAACTGTTGAAGTTCATAATTCTGGGTAGCACTGAGCTGTTATGGGCAATCGTGACGCTTAACACCAAGTGAGCAACTTGCTCGTCTCGTACACAGAAAAACAATAAAAAAAAAAACTTTTCTCGGCTTGTTATAAGGCCCTCAGTCGCGTCCACAGTTGTCTCGCTCGCGAATTTTCACATTATTGAATATATAAAATCACTAAGTCACTGTCTACAATATAACGCCAGAAATATTGTAAAGATATTTACTGAGAACTTTTATTTGGCCGGAAGAAATGTAAAAAGCATATTTTTTTCCTATTTCCTCTGTTCAAATTTAAAACAATAAACGGAAATTTCTTGTACCCAAATTAATTTCAAATATTATGATGGACAGATACAACATCACACAAAGTTTTTGGAAAACTTGCAAATAAGTAACAGTAAGACAGAATTATACCACTTAAATTAATTACATTAACATCAACCGGGAATCTATCTCGGGACATTTTTTTAAACTGCTTGAAGAAACGAGAGAGCAAAATACGAAAATAAAGCCGATGCTACTAAAGTTGGCTACTAAGCTACGACACTCGTAAAAACTCTACTTATTAGACATTGAAGTTTTCAACATTGTTATGCCTACTCGGACTGTCCACCATCAACAACAAACAAAAGTGACTACTTCGTATCCTCTTTCAAATTTTAATAAAAGAGCTTAGCCGCGTAACACATAAAAGGCCGTAGCTTTTTACGGCATAATAGATAAAGCACGTCGCCGCAGAATATGCCTTTGAAACACGCATTTTCTCCTGTCAATTTAGCGTAATTTATTACTCAAACGATGACTGTACAACGCTATCGGCCTGAAAAAGGTCTTCCGTTGACGCCTCGCGCCCAAATATTTGACCCTCAAGGCGTCCGCAAGAAAACAACAACGCTTAATTTGGCAAACGTATTTCTAAACAAAGAGAATCCGGATTTGAATTCGTGGCGGGGCCAGGTCCGGACCAGGTCCGGGCCGGAGTACTGGAGTTATATAAACTTCAAAAATAGAATTTCGCCGTCGCAACCCGGTTTACGACTTGGCTCGTAAAAGAGGGTGGAATCGGGCGGACGTAAGGGGAACAGCATATTTTCACCTTTATTTATAAAGGAAATTCGGTCATGTTTGAGCGATGATAAAATTATGTTAAACTTTCAAAAAGTGGTGAATTTAATTTGGGGTGAAACTGAATTATTTCCCCGTCTGGCTGTCGTACGGTAGACCGTCTAGCCCTATTTAATTTCACATGTTCATGGTTGGACACTTTGGAGTTTCCACGTTTTTTGCGTTGTGGGAGCGACTCAGCCTTGAAAACTACTTTCAAGGCTTCAAATGTATGTAAAGTACAAGTTTTATGCAAATATGGTTTCAACCTTATCTCTACGTTATCATCATCAGCCACAAGTTTTCTTATTTCACTACCGGCGGAAAATCTCTAGCTCTATTAAGCTATCTGCATATTATCTACCCGCCCCGGCTTCGCACGTGTACCAAACTTCACAAGTTCACCCGCTGGGCTAATATTTTGAAGATTCCCTGAAAATTTCAATAAAATCGCCCCAGCCCTTTTGGAGTATATATGGGAACATACATACATAGTTTTTATATATTAAAAAGATCTCGTATCTCTAACTATCCGGAATTTCGGTTGGAAAACGAAGGTTACCTTTTTTTTTCTCTTTCCTCCTAAAAGAGGATTTTGGCGTCGCACGTCTTATGCATGTGCCAGTGTCAAGTATAATTATATATTTTCAAGTTTTTTTTTAAATATTATCAAACAAGTCATAGTCAAAGGCGAGGAAATCAAGTCACGATCAAGTCCAAGTCAAGCCCCAGTAAAGTGGTGAAAATGTTACTAGAGCCTTCTATACATATATAATGATGCAGAATTACTAGCGATATTTTTGATCAAAAGACGCCGTGTATTTGACTGACATAAAACTATGCATGGGAGTGCGCCATTTTTCTTTAGATTTGATTTTAAATAAAAGTAGCAAACAAACAAATTTACTGATGGTAAGTGGTCACCGACGCCACTTCCAATACCCGGGGCATAATGAGGACTTTGAGGACTATTTCACTCTTCGTTTGAAGCAGTCTATATTATATAATACATGTGAAATATATATATATGTGAAGAACCGAAGGTGGAGCCATTCAACAGGTTACAGGTGTACAACGAAGTAACAAACGAATAAATCGAACGGTACGAGACTTCCACGCCTTCGTCCAAGAATAACAACAAAAAATATTGCAGAGCTATATATATATATACTTATATAGCTCTGCAATAGTTTTTTTTATTTATATATATATTATATATATATATATATATTTAAAAAAACTGACTGCTTGATAATTTATACACACTGCAAAGATTTGTAAACAAGGCGTTTTAAAAATTTAATTAAGAAACTTTCTCTCCAAAGGTCCATGAGCGAAAATATACCAAAGCACTCTAATTACACGAATATCCATATGAAATTTGATTCAAATCCGTTCAGCCTATACGCAGTTAAAATGGAAACAAACTTACTAACACATAATATACTCTCGTATTTATATTAATAATTGACCGAATGAAGAGAAAATCTTTTGAAAAATCTACATGAACATGTTGAAGTTTGTACACACAAACTTCAACATGTTCATGTTCATTCATGTTTGTTCATGTTCATTCAACATATTTGTCCGATGATAACTTGTGAACCGTTGATACGATTTTCATGAAATTTTACAAGCAAGTACGTAGTACATTTTAATACAATTATGAAGTTCGAATCAGCAAAATCGGTGTAGAAGTGGAGTGATATGGGTCGCATCGCAAGGTCTCAGTTCGGCGCGTACTAAGTTACGTATTAGTGTGATTAGGTACTTTATGATAATCACCAATCATGAGCCTCCAAGCATACGCGAATCAATACTTAGACAGTTTTTCATCACGTAACAAATTACGGGTAATCTCGTACATCCGATCATCATTTATCACGAGCTAATGTTCGGGTATTTTCGGATTCGCTCACCACATCCATTATATTACAACCCGTATAAGACGCGGTGTAAGGGACGAGCAGTTACATGGCTTCGTACAGCCTCGAAAGAAAAAAACTCTTGAAATAATAACATTAAAAAACCTCCGACGCGACTAGAAAAGAGCTGATCTTCAAGCGACTGAACTGACTGAACTTTTCTTGAATCAAAAGAACAAAATCGATCAAGCCATCTCAAACAAAAAAAATACTAAATCCAAGTCGGTTTATGGTGCGACGTTTCGCTCATCGCGCGAAATTAATTTTTTCTTGCGTTTTTTTGTCAATTACAGCTTAATTACTTAATTTTGCGATATTAAAGAATATATAATACTAGTTTGGGAGTTTGGGAGTTACGATGCCACAGACATTAAATTACATTACAAAGATACGTTAAAGTTCCTTCTGTTTGCGCCTGAGGTTAAAAAGTAGTTCATTGCATATTTTTTACTGTTTCAAATTGTATTTTAAGCTACAAAGATTATTACGTAATAATATTACTCATCATAATAGTCAACTTTCATTCTGGCAACAACATTTAAATCACTAAAGTGTAATCACTAAAAAAATCATGATATTTTATTGAGAATCCCATTTTAAAAAAATTACGTTAATTTATACAAAACGTACACAGATAAAGGTTCCTTTGGCTAAGAATCGGAACAACCTGCTTTCTTCTACACTCGGAATTCTATGTCGGTTGGGTACGAGCTCCCGACCGGCATCGAAGCCTTAGAGCTTCTTCATAAGGGAGTACTCACGCTCTCGGAGACCGATGCACGCTCACAATCCCACAAGCCGGCTTTTTACCCAACTGCCCAAGAAGGAGTGTAATGCTTTTGGAGTGTATGTTGAGTAAGTTTATAAGTATGTTTGTTTTTGGGTTCCTATATTACCTCCACTTTTTTCTTTTTTTTTTGTAAGTGGGGAAAATGCACTTACGCCTGAAGACGTCCGCAGCTGGACAAAGGTCTCCCTCTTGGAGCGCCACACTGAATGACAATTTGCAATTGGCATCCACCGGTTGTTCGCGACTTTCACAATGTCGTCAGTCCAACTAGAACTCCAACCGACGCTGTGTCTTCCAGTTAGTGGTCGCCACTCATGAACCTTTCTTTCCCATCGGTACCGGTGGTTCGAGTTTTAATTAATGAAGTATAACCTGTTAGTCCATCGGCCTTTCGGCCTTAGATACAGAGCTTAAGTACTCGTTCTCATCGAGTGTAAGTTATGCATAAGTAATCTAAGTTAGTGTTACAGTTTGTAGGCCGCGGTGTGCGAAATGTGGCCAATCGTGACTCGGGACTTTGATGGCTTTCATTTTAATTACATATTGTAGCTGTTATGTGTAATAAACAGTTGTTACATGCTCTAAATTTTTGACATAATTGTTACAGTAAATTTTATATGGGATCATTAGTAACAAACCATATTGCAGCGGTATTCGATCCAAGTGGTTTTGCGTGTGGCGATGCTAAAGACCTGACGGTATGACACCTAGTTGTGACCAGGAGCTCTATTGTTGGATCGCTCGTATGATTTCGCACGAAAATATCATGCGTAATGAAAGTTTTTCTATAAATAAAAAGCAAACTCGAATGGTTCAAACCACTCGTTCAACAACCAAAATCCTGCGGAGGGATAAAGATGTGGATGATGGTCATGGTAATGAAAACATTTATAAGTGCTTACTAGTAAAATAATAATAAACTCCAGTATATTTCGGAAAAACCCCAGAAAATATCCGGAAAAGGCAACATCAGCCGGTAAATCCGTTGATTTACCGCGAGCGCCATAAAACTTGGTTTTCTTGTAGAACTTTGTATTAGCTTAAGAGTTAGGTCGTTCATAATCGTAAATTTCACTTTTTGGAATACTTGTTACCTATTTGCGACGTTCAAAAATATCATAATAATGTGGAAAAACACATGCAAAATTACTACTACCTAAATAACCGCGAATAACATTGTGTACAAACACCCAACATTTGTACTAATTATTTCAAATACATTTATTGTAAATTCTTGCACTTTTAGTCCTGCTAAATATGCATAAATAGTCGTTTATTTCAAAGATATTATTACCAATAAATAATACTGTTAACTGATATAGATTGAAAAAAAAACTCCAATACACACATATGTATTGCTTTATAGATATAAAATATACATTTATATAAAAACATCTAGGTTAAGGAAAAAATATCAAATAAAAAAAATACCTGTAAATAATGTTATAAAAACTAAACTTTTTTTGTTTGTGTTTTCTCAAAGATGCTGAATTTTTAAAACGCCCTGTGTGAAAACACAACAAAGCAATCAACACAATAACTTTTCCTTTCTTTTTCGCCAGCTCCCTGCTACAGCCTGCACCATCTCAAACAAACACTGCACACTACATCCTCAGCAACAGAGTTATTCACAATTGGAAAAACATTTAGCGTAACTAGCATACTCCGTTTTTGAAAATAAAACTTAAGCCTGGTTAAACTATACCTCAATAGAAATATAGTATTTACAAATCATTTACACCATTTTCATTCGGCAAAAAGAGTGATACGTAACATAACATAACATGTGAAAATACAGATGTCCAATGCATGATTAGCTAATTACAGACACGTAATTATTTAAGCTCTGAATTCACCGAATATCAGCTCTGTTTACATACACACAAAGGTCTATATTAAACTAACAAACCTATAAAAAACAGTGCAAGTAACTGCTATTCTCTTATTCAATTTATTTATTTGTATTGGATCTACCTACATCAGTGTTTACTTCTTTTTCTTTCTCCGTTCCTCATTCCAGATCATCCTTTGGGGTTGGCTACTGTAGTTGTATACGTGATCGTCATCAAACATGGCTTTTTTTATCCCACTGCTGGGTATAGGTATATCTCCTCTCGTGCCCTGTGCCTCGGCCTTGTGCCAGTTGGTCCAGGTTTGGTCTGCAATTTGAACAGTACCTGCCAACGCACCATCTCGCTGCTGGATGACCAAGAGAGTACACTTATGAATGTCAAAAACAATATTATATGAAAAATGTTAAATATCTAATCATCAGCCAGAAGACGTCCACCCCCTTAGACCGCCTTACCGACCGACAACGTGCCACTTGCATCCACCGGTTGCCCGCGACTTTCACATTGTCATCGGTCCACCTAGTCGTAGGCCTGCCTGCGCTGCGTTTTCAGGTGCGTGGTCGCCACTCAAGAACTTTTCTTAGCCACCTTTTATCGGTTCCTCGAGTGATGTGGCCTGCCCATTACCACTTCAGCTAACACTCTATAAGCTATATCGGGCACTTCGACAAATATCCCCGTCGAAATTTCCAATGTTGACCCTATAATAATAGGGAGAACTCTATGATGTGGATGTACCGTGTACGAGTATATCGTGAAAAGTCTTCGAAAAGTTTTATTAGGTTTTGGTAAAATAGACTTCTATTGCAAATAATTACGATTGATTTACAATTTCCGAAAATAACGCATAACAGTCAAATTGAAAACTTTCTCCTGTTAAAGTCAGTTAAAAACGGTACAAAAGAAGCTGATTTAACTTCACTGCAGAAACAAATAAAGTATACGTTTTTTCTAGAACATGATTCATTTTCAACTATGTTCTATTACAGCATTCACCGTTGGAGCATTTGAATGCTGCCACTGTATGAAAAATGTAACTAAATATACTTTGTAGCAGAAAAAACCGCGCGGCCGCACCAACCTCAAAAGCATACAGTTTCTCTCATTTTAAAAGAGGAAAACTAAAAAAGGTCAATTACATTAGCATGGCCGTTCCTATTACACAAAAAGCGGGCAGAATGCAGAGAGGACTACATAACCTGGAAAATGTGTACATTTAAATGCTGATATTTTTTTGCCACTCGGTTACAATGACTGTACGGAGTCGGTTTTCCATTTCTCAGTCATTTGGACACTATGCATTAAAGACATTTTTATTTACTATAGAAACATTTTTTTAGTGCAACAGTTATGTGGTCTTATGTGCCTAACGAACAGCACCTAGATAAAACAACACTAAGATAATGAATTCCATGCAATGATAAATACGATTTACTAAAGTAGGTTTTTACCTTAAAAACGGCGCTCTGAATGCGGCTCCGCTGCAGTCTGTTTACAGCCGCCAAAGAGTACGAAAGAAGATGCTAAAAGTTAGAGAGTAAAAGAGATACCCGTAATGAAATCTGTCCGAAAGAACAGATTTGAGGGGTCATTTTAAGTGCGCTAAAATCGCATCTCTAGTAAAATATCATTGATTCCAATTCTCTCCTGCAGCGCTACACTAGGCTTTATAGATAGATAGAAACTCTTTATTGTGTACAGCAAAATAATAATAACACACGTACAGAACTATATTATTAACTATATTATCTCTGTGGTGTCGAAACATAGTGGTAAGAAAAGAAGAACTAGAAGTATCCTATTTGAATTCCTAAAATTACTGTAAGCTCTGGTGTACCTATCTGTTAGTGCAAGATAAAACAAAGAGCAAAAGTTTACGTGGATACCTTCCCTGGCACTATGGACGAATCCTAATTAAATTTTTACTTACTCCATCAATAATTGTGCAAAGAATACCCAACATCTGTAACGATAAAGACGCGTCGGGATGTTAGTCATTAAAAATAATGCCTGACGCGTGACTATGACGCTGTTAAGACTGGGCGACTAAGTTCATAGTCAGAAAAGTTAAGCTACTTTATAAGGTTTTTCTGTACGTGACTTTGGTCTTCTGGTGTTCACAATAAAGATTTTTATTTAACTACCTAACTCCGAACTATGTAAATAATGTAATATATAAGTTGTAAGCACATATAAAACATCTCAAATCACGTCCGTTTTGACTAATTAATCATTGAGAATTACTGACCGAGCGAAGCGAAGACTGTGGGAGGAAGTTTGCTTTTGTATGTTTGTTTTTGTCTATATTCGTTCGACGATAATTTGTAACCGTTGATCCGTACTTTATAAAATTTTGTAAATTTGAACACAATTTTCAAACTAAAATTGATTTTTTAAGCTCGTGTATGAGCAGAATCGGTCCAGTTGTTGTGAAGTTATAGGGGATGCGAGAGCTCAGATTAGTAATATATGTTTGCTTACTTTTCATATATTTATCTAAATTTTCAATTTGTTGTGTCTTTAATTTTTCTGGTAAGTGTAGCATAAAGCACTATGTATCACTTGAAAGAAAGCGCGATTACCAACTCGTGTGTATCAAAGCTCAAACTACACTGGTTGGTAATCGGTCACTTTCCCCCCTCGGTTAATAATGTAATATTTTTCTGCTATTTTTTAGTAAGGATGTTTTAAACATATATTATATAACACATATATGTTCTGTGTTGTTTGTGTGTTGTTGTAAAAACTTAAAAATGGGAACCATTTGCAAAGATTTTTTTTTGTATGGTCAGATATTTCGGGCTTCTTTTTAATGATATATTTGCCATCGTCCTGTTCGTCGTTGTTTTTTTTTTCCGAGGATTTATTTTTACATTTTCTATTTGTAGTTAATAAACGTAAGTACTGTTTTTACTTACTAGTTTAATTTGACTTATTGAGTCTCTTTGCATATATGCAAGAAAAGAATCGCGACAATTATAAAGCTGTCAAAAGTTTAGCTGTCCCAACAAAATCGATGCCAGTGTTCCGCTAGTTGATGGCGTTGAAATTTTACATGTCTGTCAAGTTCCGATAAAACACAATATTATGACAGCGAGCTGATCTGATGGCAGATACGGAAGATGGAAAACGGAACTTCTGGTAACTAACAGTAAGTTGGTGGAGTTTGGATTCATTTTGATTAGCTTACAGTACCAATTATCTTCAGTCAATAACTCCTAGCTCTGATCTACGCAATTTGTAGTGTGTATCAGACGAGTTAATCCAATTTACTTAATTAAGCTACACTTAATGCTCAAAGCCCACAAAGTCAAGCTCCGTAATATATGAGACTAGACTAGAAAACGATATACGCCCTGCAATTTCACACGAAAATTTCCAGTTTTCCTGCCCTTTTCCGGGATTAAAAGTATTCTAAGCCCGTCGCCGTGATGCACGTTTCTTGTGAAATTTGATCAAGATTTGTTTAGTTATTTTGTCAGGAAAAGTTAACAATCAGACCGTGTCAGGTAATTGGCGATTAAGAGTTACTATTACTTATGGAAACGGATAATCGAACTTACATCGATTTTGGCGAGTATAATTACTTGATAAATCAGTACGGTTTTCTTTGTAACTGTGTGCAGATTAATATAACAGTGATATGAAATAAAAATTTGTCATGTTAACCGACTTAAAAAAAGGTGTGCTTTCTCAACAGAGAAATATTCTCGAAATTTCTTAATCTGATTTTATTGACTCGGAAGTCTCTGAATCAGACTCTTCGACATCTTGAGTATTTAGCCGGTGTCGTAAAAATATTTTAGTATTATTTATTTATATATATATTACTAAAACGATACAAACACCAATTACATTGATTAATTAAAATAGTTAATGACATTTATAAAATACGTCAAGTTACACATAATAATAATGGTTATGTATAGCTTGTCAATTCAAAACACGTCATAAATATAAATCGTAAATATAAAATGTATATACATAGATAGATAGATAGATAACTCTTCATTGTTCGCACCAGAAATTACATGCATAATACAAAAATCTACTTAAAACCAGTGTAACAATTGGCGGACTTATCGCTAACAACACAACAACATACATAATGACAATCCAATCAATCATTTGCTGTAGAAACGCGCTATCAAATATAATATCCCACTTACGATCGATTGACGATTGTCGTTCTCATCACTAATTTTCAGACATAGAACGTTACGTGTCTTCGAAGTTAATAAAATACTAATTATTTCCTAGTTTTTCGATAAACTTAAGAAGAATTGAGAGAATAGCGTTACTTTTTTATTTAAATTATAAAAAGTAAGTGCTTAAGTTGAAGTTTCACTAAATTAGCACGAAATACGAAAATAAATTCAAGGACAACAATCGCTTTAAGCCGGAAGTGCGATATTGCGTGGAAGAGTTACGTTCTACGGGTACGTCACTCGCTCCAGGCTATGTGAAAAATAGTGTAAGTCAATTAGTTCAATTCTATAATTTTGGGAACAATCTACGGAAGCCTATCGTTAGCGTGTCTCGACTCTTGTGACAACCAATTGTAACAACCACACTATCCTAACTAATATTATAATATTATTATAATATAATATTATATATAATAATATATGTCTCTCCGTCTGGGTGTTTGTTGCTTTATCACAGCTAATCGGCTGAACAGATCGACCAGAATTGTTGCATAGATATAGCTTAAGAATCGGAGACGGACATAGGCTACTTTTTTTGTTGGTCCACGCGAACGAAGTCGCGGGTATCAGCTAGTGCTTGCTAATATTATAAAAGCGAATGTAATTCTGTCTATCGGCTAAACGGCTGAACGGATTGACCTGAATGTTTGCATAGATATAGTTTAAAGGTCGGAGGCGGACATAGACAACCTATTTTTTTTGTTGGTCCTCGCTATTGATGTCACGGGTAGCAGCATAAAAACCTATACTATAATGCTATAAAAAAGCCACATTCAGTTTAAACAAACTTAAACGTCTAACACGTTCCGAAATAAAGGAACCTACTTAATTCTATTAAGTATAATATAATTATATTGCATAATGTGTAGTACAATTCATAATTTTAATTTGGCATAACACGCGATACAACGCCGTTTCTCGTACGTTTAAACTCTTTCATAACTGTACGAACGCTACCATCTCGGCGGAACCATGCCACAGCGTCTAGAAACAGACTACTTCCATAAATATTTTTTTTAACGGACCTTTATTCTACTCAAGACCTTAAAGACGTCCACTGCTGCATTCAGCCTCCCTATTGCGAGTTGCCATAATCACCAAGCTTGGCAGGCGGCTTGGAGAGCGCAGAATGTTCACCGTTCACTAAGAGGACGCTGCTGTCCGGCCGGTGGTTCTGGACGTAGTTTTTGGACACCCGGGTCTTTATTAAGAAATAAAAACTGAAACTACCTGAACTGCTTTGTCGTCTTGCAAACCGTTGATCCAATCTTTATGAAATTTTGTGGGCAAGTAGTTCATTTTAACACAATTATTTAATTCTAAATATGAGCAAAATCTATAGCTATATGAACTACTAGTTACATTTATTGTCAGTGCTAAAATAGCGAAAAAGATTTCATCGATACATCATACTTTCTTTTAACTAAAGAGATCACATCCTAGATTCTGCATTCAGGACGAAGCTCACCACGCATTAGTCTAAATACATTTATAAAAAATAGTTTGATTGGTTGATTGTTAGGCGCGAGTAGCCGTAACCTTGAGATAGCCAATGAGAACGCTTGGTCGCACTCCCCGCGACCCGCGCCTCCCTCAAACTTTGGTTACTTTTTGTAGGAACGACGAATCTCGTAATGCGGTATCTAGTGAGATCTGTGAACTAAAGTCACTGGAATTTTTTTACTATAACCAAACTCTCTAGAACTATTAAATTTATCACGCAACGTGCCTATTTCGGCTGGTCAGGGCTAGGTCAAAATTTACCATCGTAGCAAGACCTTTGTGGTAAAGTGATTACTATAATCACATATATTATTTTATACTGGTCAGTTTGAAGTATCGCAAACTAAAATTTTCAATGGGGATAAAGGAATGTAGGTTTTATAGCGAAGTGATTAAGGATGCAAATTGTGTTTTATTACGTAAGTATTATGGAATTGGGGTGGCCGGTCGCTTGTCAGCTGTTATTGCTAATTAATTTTATGTTTGTCGAACTTGCCCTATTATACAGGGTTATTTTAATTAGCCAGCCACCTCTCGCAGGCTCCTTCCCTACATCATACATAATGATTTTTAATAATTCGGATATTTTTCCGATTAACACAAAAACCAAAATATTGAAATTAGCTATTAATGACAATAACGCGGTTTCAAACGCGAGTGAAAGTTAGAAGCTAATATTTGCATTTTAAAAAAACTCAAAAAGGACAAAAGAGCAAAAACGGCAATAGAGTAGTACCAAAGAGAGTAAGAGTATTTTAATATTGATTGAAATTATTAATATTAATTTCATATTAAGTATGAAATCATATTTTTATCATCATACAATTAAATATCATATTAAGGTTGTTAAATGAAAATAGCCCTGCATACGTATATTTTGCTAATGTGCTTAGACTTACAGCCACGGACTGCAGACCAACGAGAGAGAAAGAAGAAGAAAACATATCTCTCGCTCTTTCTCTCACGTCTTAACATAGACATGTTCAAGTACTCTCAGAACTTTAAACTTTCTAGTTTAAAACCAACCGCGGCAATGCACTACGCTCGTCACCACTTAACCACTTTATTTCGAGTAATTGTGCTGTAAACATTGTCCTTAAATCCGGAACAAATCTAATGCTTACACACTAGCTTGGCGGTTAAATAACTGGCACTTCCCCAGGCGAACTCCACAAGAAACTCTGACACTACAAAAAATAAGGAAATTAATGATACGCGGCGAATCGAAATAATCTATTGTATTGTTACTTATTATATAATACGGAAAATATACAATCTAAATGTGTATACAATTTAGTATTTTGATGTTTTACAAGTTACTTTCAAAAGATAATATTCGAAGTTTATAATTCATAAAATAATTCATTTAGTGAGTATATGGATAACCGGAAGACGAAGCGTAGGCAGGCCAAGACTCCAATAAATAAATAAAAAATAAAAAAATGTGAGGAAGGCTCCACTGTCATTGTGAAAATTAAAATGACCAAAACAGGTAGTGTCCGCAAGCCCACCACTTACTGAAAAAAAATACTGCTGTTAAATAGAAAAATGTCAATGACACTCGACAAAATGTAGCAGTATTTTTTTCTCGATTTCAGGGTTGGTCCCATAGTAAAAGTTGTTCATAATGATGAGTACTAGAAGCCCTTTTTCGGGCGGTCACTTGCCGATGGGCGACATTGTATATTAGTTGATTATTTTGTGACGTAACTTCCACGGGAGCAAAGCCGCGGGCACAAGCTACTCAGTAATAAAAAGCTTAACTTCTAAAACTACAATAAACGAAATCATCCACAATCATCCCCAAAAACTCCGTGTTCCAACTTTTTTCTACAAAAACGGTATTTCGCGGCCGTCGGCGTCAAAACGGTTTATTTAAATCTAACCCAGAATTCTAGACTTCCTAGAACGCTGACGGCACGCCGACATGCGATTGACCCATCAGTACCTACTTATCACGTTCTTGCTGGGTTAGGCTATCTGTTATTTTTTATCTGTGCTCTTTGGTGGTTTTTCGTGGGATTGTAGCTTAGAAAAAGTATAGGTAGAACCTTAGGCGTCTCACGACAGCTGCTGCCCGGGAGGAGCTGAAGCGTGGTGCTGAAGGCTCCGGCCTCCGGCCCCCGGAGAAGTTTTAGTGGGTTTAATCCCACATAAACCGGCTGCACCCCAAAGCAGTCGGGTATCTTGTGAAGATATTACATTACATTATCAGCCAGAAAACGTCCACTGCTGAACATAGGCCTCCCCCTTAGGACCGCCACACCGACCGACAATGTGCCACTTGCATCGACCGGTTGCCCGCGACTTTCACAATGTCGTCGGTCCACCTAGTGGGAGGCCTGCCTACGATCCATCATCCGGTTCGTGATCGCCACTCAAGAACCTTTCTTCCCCATCGGTTATCGGTTCTTCGAGTGATGTGACCTGCCCATTGCCATTTCAGCTTGCAAACTCTGAGGGCTATATCGTTGACTTTGGTTCTTCGGCGAATAACCTCGTTTCGGATTTAATCGCGCAAAGAAACTCCGAGCAAAAGTGTGAAGATAAGCCCCTCGCAAAAAAAAAAGGTAGAACCTTCGACCCAAGTGAAATTAACGGACAAGTAATATAATTTTGAAGACGTTAAAATAAGCGCCAGCACTCATCCTGCTTCAGTTGTTCTGAGTCTGTGAAAAGTTCGAGACGTATGTTCCAATGTGACACGGTTCCAAAGCAACTAATAAGCACAGGTGTCCTTTTTCTCTCGTAGATATTAAATTAGCTTTCTCTTTTTTGTGACAAATGTACTATAAATACTTTTAATTACGTATTGAAGCCTAAGTTCGATTGTTTTGACTTGTTATTTTTAAGGAAATTGTGTGGTTAGAGTCTTAGACTTTGGTCGAAGGACAGAAGTGCGGTTAGCGTGGCCACACATGAGACAAAACATGTATATCAACCAATCAAGATTACTATTACTAATTTTCGACCAATCAGGATGCAGCAATAATAGCCTGACAGAAATCGGGACAGAAATATTATGACTTTGTCCTTTTTTCTTCATGACTAATATTGAGTTTCCATCTTTTTTTCTGTGGCAAAGAGACATGTATCCAGCCGTCTATTTCTTTCCCTGTCTGTGGGTTATAGGCTTGTGCGCCTCTTTATTGGTGTGTAAATACTTTCATGCTTTTTTTTTGTTTATTAATCACACTTCACACCAATATTATAAATGCGAAAGTTTGTGTGTAACTGTGTAAGTATGTAAGTATGTACGTATGTGTGTTTGTTCCCGTTCAACTCTGTAACGGTTGAACGGATTTCAATGAAATTGGGTATGGAGGTAGCTTACACTCTGTATTAATACATAGACTACTTTTTATCTCGGAAAATATTCGGTTTCAGTAAAATAGCGGGTGAAACTGCGGAACGCAGCTAGTGTACCAATATACTAGGTATTGATTAGATTTTTTTAGTTTGAAATTCTTTATTGGCAAACATAGGTTTTTCTTTTAAGTCAGCGTTAACAAACTGTAATGCGCTAAAAAATCGTATTAGCTGTCTTTGACATTGTATGTACTAGTGGGCATCATGTATTTAATGTTTACTAGCGAACCGCTCCGGCTTCGCATGGGTGTAATTTAGAATATATATATATATATATAAGACCTACCGTGAAAATTATCTAGCTGATGGTGAAAACAGCAACAAAATCCGTTGCGTGGTTTAGGAGCAGTGAGACGATAAACAAACAGACCGACGCGGAGAGCATCCTTATTTTATACTATGTAAAGATATAATAGATAGATTTAGTCCCAAATCAAAGTCAGTTAATGCTGCTGGTGTAACGTTATTTTGCTTTAAATTAAGCAGATAAGAAATTTACATTAAAATCATCCATGGAGACGTAAGTCGTAGCACCTCGCTGCGTAGCTCTACTACGGCGTAGCGACAAAGAAATCGGCCCAGTGTTGCACTATCTTTGATGTCTGTGCTGAGGAAGTGGTTTCATAAGACGGCTGTTGTCTGAGTTCAAATGAAATAGAGATGGTAGAAAAGAGAGAGAGAAGAGATAAAGTATTTTTTGATTCCTGGTACTTAGAAGTTATTGCTAATTGGAATTTTAGCTTCTAACGTAAAAGTATAACCACCCAAAAATGTATTAAAAACTTTTTGGGGGAAAAAATACTTTTCCAGACGAGCTCTTATAAAATCCGTTATTGGTACTGTATGCTGATCTAAATGAATCCAAACTCCATCAATCTATTGTTAGTTACTGAGGAGTTCCTTTTTCCACCTTCCGTAACCATTATCAGATCAGCTCGCTGTCGTATTGTATTATCATCGGAAGTTGACAGGCATGCTTAATTTCAACTCAATTGAACAAGGGGAAATGGTTCAAAAATTTAGTTGCAAGCTTTGACATTAACATACATACATACATACATACAAACAAACATTGCAAGTAAAATAAAAGCTTGTAAAAAATGTTAAACGACTTTCAGAAGAGACAATAAACATGTTATAAGAAATATCCTTTGGTAGATAACAAGGTTTTGTTAAGACATTATGCTTTTGGCCACTACTCTCCGGATGGTGTGGTCGAAGGTGAGAAGCACATCTATCCTGAAATGGGAACCGGCTCTCAAACGAGGCTTACTAAGCAAACTTTTGGTGATTAATGACATTTTAGGTGGTGAATTTTAATTTTGAAAAAAATAATGGCCAGATCTTAGTTCTCCATACATACTTAGACGCGACCGTAGCGGGTGCTGATTTAATACACGTTTTAAGTGTCGCTAGTGTACGTTTTTCTTCGCGGCTTTAATCGGTAAACTCTAGTGACAGAACTAAATGCAAGCTATCTTTTTCTTGTGTTTCTATTAGTAAAAGACAGCAATAGCACTAAGTTAGGTTTAGCGGGAATCGACTCCATTACAGTAATAATATTACAATATTACTATGAAAACTGACGTGGTTTTGATACATTTTATTTTAATAAAACGGGAATAATCACACACGAGGTCGCGCACGTGTCTCGCTTAGCAATCCTTGATAAAGGTCACGGAATGTGATCGAAATTATAATCAGAATTACCGACTCAATTTAACGTGACAATTCCCGTTTTATTAAAACTAAATAATTAAATATTTTTTTTAAATAGTGTCGCCTAAATTAATCATTAGCGGTGGGTTTTTTTCTTTAAATTATTTATATATTGTTTTTGTAGTTTTTTTAATACAAAATAACCTCAAGTAATGTGAGATATGTACTTAGGTAGGTTTTAAACACTATCTTAACACATTAGAAGCGCTTTATTCATTGGAAACCCAAGACCAAAACCAACAACGTCTTTATGTCATGTATAACAAAGGCTTCTTTACTTCAGTCGTTTAGTTGGGCAAACATTTTTTCTAGCCATAGTACGTACGGAACAAACAATTTTTATCTACGTACGAAAAGAGGTAACACATTGCAGATAGTACAAGCGACAACAAAATGTTACAAGTGCTTAACGATAACAAAATGTTCATTAATAACAAAGCAGTCAAGCGCAGTGGCGTAGCTTGCAATAGAAGGGCCCCGTATCAAAATTTGTTGGGGGGCTCAAATGAAGGGTCACTATTTTTCAAAGAAACAACGTTCGTTCAGGGGCCCCCCTGTAGCCCGGGGGCCCCGAATTTCAAATTTAATTTGAAATTAATAAAAAAAAAGTGGACACTTTCAGGACTGAAAAAAAAAAATCTTGATAATTAATTTTGTCGTTAGCTGTACATCAATTGACGCAAAACGTTATCAGATCGCTGGACAAATAGTGATTAGACGAGCGATTAATAGATAGAGCACAGCGGATAGAGTGCGACAAAAACACTCATCGTAACTATGTTTTGGGACGGGCGTTATAACTTCTATGTTTTTAAGGCATAGAGTTGTTGTTTTCTACATCTGTCATATGATTTAAATGTATTATTATTGCTTCATTTTTAAATATCTACTTTGAAAAATAAATAAACGATTTAAAAATACGTTTGATAAGAAGTAGCCTAGCTACATAGTACACATAGTAAATTTATAGTCACAACTAACTGTGCCCCACGTCTCATCCGCTTAGACCTTTTCTTCGTGCTCCCTACACTACCATAAGCATAATATACCCTGAAAATTTCAATTATCTATCGCCTCTGGTTGACACTCTGCGTCGGTTGTCAAACAGTCAGCGACACGACAGTTTTAGATGGTTTTATACAAGGATCTTGTATGCTTCGTCTAAGGTTTTATATATTAAGACAGATGTGTCTGTTTATTCTTTCTCACTCAGCTCCGGTTGAAAGACTGAATGAAATTTTAATCAGAAGTTATAGGTACAGAACTGGACAGACAGGCCACTTTACACATAAATGCTGAATATATTTTTCGAGTAATACACTACAGAGTACTCCGCACCCAAAAATTGTTTGTGTTGATGGCTAGAATAAATTCATTCTTTCGGCAAATGTTTTTTTTCTTTTTTTTTAACAGAAGTTACACATTACATTCACATTATGAATCAGGCATCAAGCTGGATGCACCCCCAATTACAGGAGACCACGTCGTACTCATGGAGGTTCGACTAGACTAAACTAAAATGAAAATATTTTTTGCTGCCTGTAGAGTACAAAATAGTTTAAATTAACTTTAGGTTTACATTGGAAGTGGAAACAACAAAACACTGTAAGATTTGTTCCATGATATGTTGTTGATCAGTGATCTGTGATGGTTAACGATACCCACTTTGTGTGTGATCATTGTAGCGGATACGCGCCGCTGTTCTACAAGGTAATTTACTATACTGTACAGATATTGTAGGACAGCAGGCAAAACCGCTACACGCTACTGTAATATTAAATTATGTGCATTGAAGTCGCGGTGAAACATATAAAGAATGGTAATCCGTAGACGGGACGACGAACTCTTACTTGGGGATTGGCAGAATATTACTTTGAGAGGTCTACCCGTTTTACAGTACCTTTCAAGTTCTATGTTACATGGTTTCATTTTTTTATTTATTTTGATTGGTATTTTATGAGACAATCGTCATTTTATTAAAATCCAGGATATTTTGAACACTTTTGTCCCTGAATTGGTATTCCTTATTTCTTATTATCCTAGACAAGATATTGCAGCGGAAAAACGCTAAAGTTTATTATAAATACAGTTTTGAAGATGATTTTCCGCAAAGTAACTACTGATTCAATCCGTTATCTTATACTAAGCATTTTTATGCCAAAGATAAGATTTGTTAACAGTTAATATTTATTCAGGAAATCAAAACGTTAGTCTAGTCAGTGAAATGAATAGAGCTAAATTTAACCACAATATAGTCTCATACTAATTCATGGATAAGCCCCGTTTTCTACACAATTTCATCCGCTCAAGTTGCTTAGAGAACGGAATTAACATTGACTTAACGAAGTAGAGTCAGCGTTCCCTCGACTTGTACTCGACCTAACAACTGTTTTCTGACAGCAGCTCGCTAGCAATTTCCAGCTTATTATTATGGAATTAGCTCGAAGTTAGCCCAAATATCTCCGTACATTCTCGACGTCTATTTGACACGTGGACTGACATTGTGACGTCGAGCTATGTCGATATCTTATAGCATAATTAGTAGATTAGTGATGTTACTTACTGTTGGTACGTAGTTCGTAGATGGAATCACGTGATTTTCGCGACGGCCATTACACAGATCTCACCACGTGATGTTGAGTCGTTGTAAACAAATAGTTGTTTTGCGTGTTGTGGAGCGCGCGGCCTGGGCGCGGCGCGGGTACAGACTGAGGGCGGGCGGGCGGCTCGGCGCAGGCGTAGGCAAGTCGATCGCTCGCACTCGGTCACTGGGCCGAAGATCGCGCGAAAACAAACCTTTGTCTACCCAGACGGCAAGGCGCCTCTGACGTATCCGTTAACTCCTCTTCAACACCTGTAGCTTTAATCACCTATCTCGGATGACCACGAAATTCACTGCAGCACCTTCATTACATAGTACCTCAGGTACCGGCCGAGTCAGATAACAGAAAGCTTTCATAAGCAATTCAACCGAGAAGTGGGTATTACCCTGACGAAGCCGGCTCTAATCTAATTGAAGAAGCAGATGCCCTTCTGTCACAGATTATTAAACTGTGGCAAAACACGGTTCAAGGCTGAACTTAGTTAACTGCTCACTTATTAACAAATTTATTGTACGAAATACTATTTAGTTAACTATCAAATGTATTGCACACAACCTCCGATTTAAAATACATATGGGTAGAATACTTCAAATCCCACTAATATATAAACATAAATGCGAAAGACGGTGAGTTTTTGTTTGTTCTCCTTCCCATTCACTGTATAAAGGCTGAAGGGATTTGCATAAAAATTGGTATCGATGTTACTTATAACCTAGCAAGTATGAATACTACTTACACATAGGCTATAGGCCTGCTAATCTCGTCACCAAATTCCATTTAAATATATATATATATATATATAAAATGTAAATTTCAGAACTATTTTACATGTGTATTAGATAAGACTATCAGCGTCCCGCGGTTTTCCTCCGGATCCATACTTTTTCCGGGATATATATATATATATATATATATATATATATATATATAATTTACATTTTTGTTGTATATACAACAAAAATGTAAAAATACTATTATTATAATATTAATAATATACGACACTAATATACTAATATTATACGACACTATTAGACACGTCTAGAGGCTACCTAGACCTCTGAATACTAGAATTTCTCACCCCTATTAGCAAACCTCCTGCAGTTCAATGAAATCCGCTTAGCTTGGTACGAGTAAGGCACGATCCTGACTCCGCACGTTCTAATCTAAGCCAGCGAAAAACGAGCTGAAATATTAGAATTACCAGTATTTAACCTCGTTTAAAAACTAATAGGGTTTGTTACCTTCCACGTAAATGGCGGAAAACTTTGAGGTCTGCGTGAAATGTGAGACTGTTAAGCAAGTGTAAAAGTTTTTCGCTTTTTTTGCTTTGGTGGGTGTATATAATTTACGAGGGGAAAGATCAAAAGAATATTTTTTCAACTGATAAAACGGGTCTCTTAATTATTTTTGTCAGGAATAAACTTTTTTTTGACTGAAGTTTTTCAATAAATGAGCGGCCCTCGTGAATTACATTAAAATTACAAACGCAAAAGAAGCTTTGTTTTCATGTCCGTCTATTTTTTACTGTATCACGAAGCGGTATCGTTATCAACAATATTGTTTTCCTATGTTCGTCTACTGCTGGACGTCCGTGTCGGTCTCTCCTATGTTTTGTAGTAGTAGGACACCTTTGTAGAGTCGGTATAGAAAGGTACCTGTGTTCCTTATTGAAGATTAATGCCAATGAAAGTACTGAACATAAATATATGTCACATCTAATACGTATAGGTATCTTAGGCCTGTGCGGCAAGTGACTGCTCGTCATCTCAGGGAGACGAGAGCAGAGAAATGCTAGAATTTTGTTCAACAGTTCAAGATCTAAATTCTGAGTGTCACTGAACTGTAATAAGTAAGCGTGACGCATACCATCAGGTGAGCGACTAGCTCGTCTCGTCACTCAGTAGTATATATAAAAGTCTAAGCTACTTATCTATCTCAAACGGTTCGTTTTATTCGATCCGTAAATGTAATTTGTGGAATGTTCTTTCCGCACAGCTTTGTTTGGGTCGCCTCAAGAATAATTTCAACGGAATCCTTACCCTGAAGAGAAGGTAACGCACCAGTAATGGTGCTGGTGAGGCAGTTGTCCATAGGCGGCGGTGACTACTTACCATTAGGAGCCACACTTGGGTGTTTGCTGGCTGAGAAGACCTGACTACCGAGCCCTCATTATCCAGCTCTTTAGTAGCTTGTCACACCATCAGCAAGCAGCAGCAGTAGAATCAGTATCGATTAATATAAATTTACTTATTATACTACATTTTCTCGGAAAGTACCACATTACTTTAGAATGTATGTACGTCATTATAGTCGCAGAAATATGCGGGCAGAAAAGCTGTATGAAAATGCTTTGTTAAAGAGCTGATTTTTTTATAATTTTGAATAATATCTGTAGGTCTGTAATAGTCCCAAAAGACAAAATGTTTTAATCCCAAAATTTTAGGTAATATCTGCTGTTCTATATGAGTATTAAAAAGTTTTTTATCGCAAAGTCCGCAAAATTATACTAGCAACATGCTTTAAAAAAAAACTTAATATTCCATTTTTTCTCTCTCGTAAGTGTAGTATAAAGCACTATGTACCACTCGGAAGAAAGTGCGGTTCCCAACTCGTGAGTATTAAGTCTCAAACTACACGATTGGTTGGTCGTTGGTCACTTTCTCGTCTCGGTGGACAATGTACTATTCATAAAGATTTAGTTACTTATCTGTCTACTTCCTTAAGAGAGAAACATAAACGTAACGAATAATTAAAACTATTAATTATTAATGTTTAAACTATGTACTAGTAATAATTAATTTTCTTTATTCAAACAAATACCTTAGATCAGGAATGAAAATCACCTTTTTCAGCGAAAACTTTCGCTGCACCGATTCACAAAGACAACAGAACTAAGCAACACTCAGCATGATAACTTGTAAACACTGATGCTATCTCGGTACTTCTAACAACACGGTGCGGTGGAAATTTATTAATTAGAAGTTTATTAATTAGATAGAGAAAGATTAAATTAGATGGGTTTTTAATAACTAACGCTTCAAATCAAGGCGAGAAGATTCAGAAAGATTCAGTGCAAGGCAAGACGAGGTCGCGCGCGTATCTTGCTTAGCATTCCCTGATAAAGGTCACCGAATGTGATCGAAACTATAGTCGGAATAACCGACTCAATTTAACGTGAGTATTCCCGTTTTATTAAGACAAAATGTATCAAAACCACGTCAGTTTTCATAGTATAACCCTTCAAACTCAAAGCTAGGGTTCCCTGTGCCAGGAATGCCATGGAACACACATTCAGACGTGAACAACTAGCATCCAACCTCGAACAGATATTAAAATTCATCACTATAATCTTCCCTGTCGCGAATCGAACCTGCAAAGGCAGACGCGCTACCATCTAAGCCAGGAACGTACTTAGTACTTATCTAATTTGTAATATCTACCTAATTAGCAGCGATGATACCCACACACCCCATCTCACATCACCATTTACCTGACACTCGTTCCTCACATTCAAATGTATTATTTCAATAGTGTTGTATACCTTCAGTCTGATAATCTTTGTAAAGCACTCATTGGAAGACGCTGCCTTTTGCTACACAGTTTTTAACTAAAGCAAAAGGCAGAGCTATCACTTGTATGTAATCTATTTCTATGTTTTGCAATAAAGTATGTTTTTTTTTTAAATTTGTTAAGCTCGTGTCATCTAGTTCCTCAGACCCTAGCATTAAGCAAACAGCTTCAGTATACACTGCCTGTCATATGAAACATTGTGGAAGCATTTACATAAATGATTAGGCCTCGGGCAAAATGCACCGAATATCATCTGGACATAGAGCATAGAATAATGATGCGGAGCATAGAGGTGAACCATCAAATACTACATTAGGCGTAATCCTACCTGGGTATTTGCAGAAGCAGTTTCTATGATTCTCTTGCCATACACGCTATACATTTCTAACGTATATATATATATATATATATATATCTGTCAGGTCTACTTATAATATCTCCGAATGACGAGCGCAGTCCATATTCTGAGAAGGATTCTGCAAGCAAGATGCTTACCGCAAGGCGAGTGACTGAATGGACTCATCTCGTCCGTTTGCTTGAAAAAATTGGAAAAAAAATTACATTCTTGAATTTACGTTAAACTATCAAAAGACAACGATTGGCTCTACCGAGTATTATCAGTCTTCGAATCAATTTCTGGTTTTGTTTACTTACTCCATTTTACTATGAAAACTAACGTGGTTTCGATACATTTTGTTTTAATAAAACTGGAATACTCACGTTAAATTGAGTCGGTTATTCCGACTTTAGTTTCGATCACGTTCGGTGACATTATCAAGGAATGCTAAGCGTGACACCAAATGTGATCGAAACTATAGTCGGAATAACTGACTCAATTTAACGTGAGTATTCCCGTTTTATTAAAACAAGATGTATTCCATTTACTGGATCAGTGTGACGGAGCCTTCGATCCGAACTCGGTTTCATTAATGGAATTTAGAATTCAGCAGCGGATCAAGCTTTGCGAATAAGTGATCAAACCCGTACGACGCGTAGGAGCTTATACCTGCTACCAGTTTAATATTACTACTTATCACTAACATGATACTAATATTGGACTAAGCCCATTGTATTCCAATTTTAGTTACAGTCCCACGATGATGCAGCTTACTTCTTCTATTCGCTTACAAAGCTTGTGTTTTTTTGTATTACTTAAGGATGAAGCGAGCTTGTTGATCACATGATGGTGAATGCCACACAGAATTTTTGAACTTAAACAGTTAAAATCTATCTGCGCGGCGTAGCACTGCGCTCGTCACCCTGAGACGTTAAATATCTTAATACTCCGTTTTTTTTTTTGTTATTTGTTTGTAATTTTTCTATGGAACACCTGGTTTCTTTCGCGATTTCTGGCAACAAGCCTTTAGTAAAAGTTGTTCTTATTGATGGGTACAATGATATCTTTAAATATTTTACTATGAAAACCAACCAACAAAATCTATTTACGACAAATAAAAACTATACATATCAGTTCAAATATAACTTGAGACAACCAACAAAATCTATTCACGACAAATAAAAACTATACATATTAGTTCAAATATAACTTGAGACAACCAACAAAATCTATTTACGACAAATAAAAACTATACATATCAGTTCAAATATGACTTGTGACAACCAACAAAATCTATTCACGACGAATAAAAACTATACATATCAGTTCAAATATGACTTGTGACAACCAACAAAATCTATTCACGACGAATAAAAACTAAGTTCATATTCATTGGTACATTAATTAAAAATCCCGATAAAAGCACGAACGGAAAGCATCGGAAAGTGCAAATAAGTCGAGTAACTGCGACCACAAGCACTTAACAGGTGTTCGATCATCGATTTCGGTCGTCGGCTTGCGGCATTGACTAGTAATGATGGAGTCAAAGTATCGATACCCGATAGATTCATTTTGTTTTATTAAAACGGGAATACTCACGTTAAATTGAGACGGTGCTTCCGACTATTACTAAAACAAAATGTATCACAACCACATCAGTTTTCATAGTAAAACTCGATAGATACTTGTGATAGGTTTATCTTTGTTTGATACTACTATTCTGATGTTGTTGACAAACAAGAAAACCTATCGAATCAACTTATGATTTAGAGCTATGTAAATTTTGTTAGTTATTGGTCGTTTTGATTGCCGAAATTGCCGTTTATTGTCTAGTTATTAGTACCAAAGACACATTTTCAAATGGACCTTCTACTTCTGATCCGCCACCAATATATTTCGATACTAAATGAAAATATTTTTGGTATGCTAGGCGTAAACGCTTTTGTTTTATATTAGATTGATTTCTAGAAAAGTTCCTACATTTCCTGGGATGGGCTTGTGATTTTTGGGTTTGCTATATGCCGTTCCTTTAGCTTGCTACACCGATATTTATCGATATTTCAGATATAATGTAGGTACATCCCTAAATGTCAATTGAAGACGCCGTCAGCGGCGGCCGCTCGCCATCCCCAGACCGAAGATTAAAACGGATCCATTATTGTGGAGATTGCAACATGGTGGAATGCTGAATTGCATATTATTTTTAGGGTTCCTTGTGATTCAAGTTTTAGCATTATTTTTACACAAAACAGCGGCAACGACTTCAATGGCATTAGTTGTCAATGCTACATAGACAAGTGGAAAGTTCATCTTCGTAGACCATGATCTGACTATTTTTTTTTTGTCATTTGATTTGGATCCCCAGACACTTATCTATAAATCTCATCAAAATTCAACGTTAAAGGTTAGTATCACACTAATACAATAAATACGTAAGTTTGTGCGTAAGTGTTCAACTCTGTAACGGCTCAACGGAGTTGTATGAAATTTGGTATGGGGGTAGCTTATATCCTGGATTAACTCTTATGCTACTTTTTATCCCAGATTGTTTTAACGGATCCCGTTAGAAAGCAGGTAAAACCGCGGGGCGCTGCTAGTTTTCCTAAATGTATAAAAATCGAAATAAATTTGTACGCCTCTAAGCAAAGCATGATTTAAAG
The DNA here is from genome assembly GCA_947579745.1 of Apocheima hispidaria. NCBI lineage: Eukaryota > Metazoa > Arthropoda > Insecta > Lepidoptera > Geometridae > Apocheima > Apocheima hispidaria. The sequence goes on from OX388159.1 coordinate 13,789,000, forward strand.
CAAAAAATAATATTTTAACATCCATTTGATTGTGTATTGAAATGTATAATATTCTCGTGTTTTGTGCAAATAAATATTCTTTACTAGCTGCGCCCGCGGTTTCACCCGTCATTCTACAGGAACGGTTAATTTTTCGGGATAGAAACTTTGTGTTAATCCAGGGAATAACCTACCTTCATATCAAATTTCATCCAAATCCGTTCAGCCGTTACAGATTTGAATGGGAACAAACATACTTACATACTTACACACAAACTTTCACATTTATAATATAAGTGTGATTCTTTAAAAAAACCTACCGAACCCAGCATTTTCCCAGTGCCCGCCGTAGTCTCAAGATATCTCGTTAGTTTTTTTTTTGTTTTTATTCATTTGAAAACCTCTCCGGTTGGATCAGCGACTAGGCAGATTGTCTGGTTGATTGCACAACTAAGTTTCAAACTTCAATCTTGTTACATTAGTACTCTAAATTGGTATTTCTGGCCGACTGGCTGGATTTGTTTTTAAGTGGTATATACGGTCGTGCCAAAACTATCTTACTCGCACATTTGTTTTATTAGATAGTGTGAATTATGAATCCAAAAACGGTACTTCGTGTCTGCCTATCTTCTTATCAGGTGATAGACTTCCACTAAATCCCGTATAATAAAACTCAAGTGGCGGTGGGCAGGACACTTGGCTAGATGTGGTGACGGTAGGTGGAGTAGGTCTCTGAAGGAATGGTGGCCACGTGATGGTAAGCGTAGCCCTGGTAGACCGATACAGCGATAGCGTGACGACATCCAAAAATTTGCGGCAACAATTTGCGAGATTGGCACAAAACAGAGTAGATTGGCGAAAGAGGGAGGAGGCTTATGCTCTGCAGTGGGCTGAATAAGCTGCCAATGATGATGATGATAATGATAATGAACGAAGCGTCCCTATTTCTGTATTAGCCTTTAAACATCCCACTGAATAATAAGAACAGTAAGAACGGATTTTTAGGAATTTTAACTTCTGAAGGGGTAAATTTGACCATCAAAATTTGAATAAAAATATAATTTTTTTCATTCTACGGCATTTATTTCTTGTACTACTGAGTACAAGAAATAAAGATACATTTATCTCAGGATTTTTCTAAAATCAACCCCTAACGACATTATACGATAGCAGGATGCCATTTTGTCTTCTAATATTTTGTGTTATCTGGTAGAATGTACTGTCCCGAAGATATGTATCTGTTGAAAAAAAATCTTATGTCAATAAAAATATAAACAAATTAAATTATCAATGCAAAAACTCTAAATAAATTTCAGATTCAATTGGACGCCTGTCGTGCTAAAAAATGCAATACACTTCCCAAAGGGATATCAAACTGAAAAAACAAACAAACAAATCCTCTCCATGCTGAGGTTGCCTGGAAGAGATCGCTTTAAGCGATAAGGCCGCCAGTTGTTACACTAGTTTTAAGTTGTCTTACGTATGTCATTTATGGTGTGAACAATAAAAAATTATCTATCTATCTAAACTGTCTACATCTAAACACTACAAACAAACAAACATTCATGTACCTAATATAATACCGAAATCTTTCGTAAACATTCGTTAGCTACAGCTATACTTATATAAAAAAAAGAACAAGCCTTTTGATTCTAGGAATCAACGCACAGACCACCCAGCTCATGATAGACGTGTAAGGACCCAATGCTCTTCAAATGGTCTAGGTGGGCAATAAGAACGGGTTTCGCGAAATGCCAAGGAAATAACAAAAAATATTTACTTGGTTCGTATTACTATAGGTTCTCAACGTGGGCTATAACTCCCCCTTGTGGGCATTTGAGACTTTCAGAGGGCAGTAGAAGACCCCGAGAAAATTAGGGGGCGACGAGTTAGCACAGAGGTGCTGTTGACAGGTAAAAAATAATAGACTAAAAAGACGAAAAAAACATGCTAATCACGTACCACAGTTTTACGTTACAGTAAACTTTAATATTGGTTCATTTTTAATTTTTGAGTCATATCCTATCTTACGACTAAATGATATTATATACGTTTAAATAATAAGATCGTGGCGATAGGTGTTTCTGATTCGCGACAGATGATAAGTAAAAAAAGTTGCGGGGCTCTCGATAAAAAACTCTATGTGGTCAAGATAAGGTTGAGAGCCTATGGTTTTACTGAGCACAAAAAATAAAGATAGGCATTTCTAAACCGCCAAACCTCATTATGCTCAGTAATGTCACTGGAAACATTGCCCTTCGACTCGGAACATAGTAATGTTTGCACACTACTGCTTGGCGGCTGAATAACTGGCAAAATGTGATTTTTCCCGAAACGGAATCTGCAACAGTCCTACCACTAAAACCCAAAAAATTGCCAAGAAACCCGAAAATCCTGCATGTATCTACGTATTAATATTTTATTTTATTTTATTTTTTCTTTCTTTATTTTTTTTCTAACAAACAGGTGTAAAAAAAATTAAAGCTAATTAAAAGTTACCACAAATAGACACATAGCATAATACATAGCTAGATTCTTCTTTAAAAGAAAGATTTAAAAAAAAACTATATATGTCGACGCTTGAGCATAGACTTAATTAATTTGATTTAGTAAATATTAATTTTGTACATCAGACACTGATTTAATCACAGATTGATTAGAAAAATGATAAGGAAGTAATGTTATAGCGTTAATTCTAGTTTTAGAAAATATTAAGATGGTTTTTGATTTTCGTCACTGGTAATATTTAATGAATATTTGAAAGTGTTTGATTGATGTTCGAATACTACTGTTAATTCATAACTTGATTTATAATTGACAGACAATGCGTAATTATCATTGTAACTCGCAAAAATTATAAACAGTCCTTGAAATGATTATGGTACTCTGTCGGTTGAAACGGCAAGCTCCTAGTTTTGCTGATTCAATCGAAATTCAAAATGTGAGTTGCTTTAGAATTTATTTTAAAATTAAATAAGATTTATCATTAAGCGTAACAGTTGCTGTTAAGGTTATTCTAAGTAATTGATTGTAATATTGTCGCGAGTGCTTTGAAGGATCTAGTCAACATGGCCGCCATGGCGGCGAGGTAGACTTAAAAATACTCGTGACAGATGCTCGACACTTTGGCTCGGAGTTTCGAAGCGTGCGGACAGTTTTGTGAGTACCGATAATTATTATTTAAGTTGTGTTTAGTTTAGAATTAAAAAAATAGTTGTCAATAAAATTAAAATTATAAATTATCAAAATTAAAACGTATTGTGTCAGGCGGTATTTCGTTATTTCTGATGAGCGATCCAGGAGATGGAATTAGTGACGTCAGCACTGCTGACGTCACTATTTCTAAAAACTCGAATGAGGCAGGGACCACGTTATCAGAAGTGGGATTCACACCCACTTCTGGCGAACATTCTGGCGTGACCAATGACCATAATATTAACACTTCTGTTAACGGTGTCCCGGCTCAGTTTTTCTCGCAAATGTTGCAAATGATGAAACACGTGTCTGATCGCATGGCGACCAAGCCAGAGCCTAAGGTGAATATCAAAGACATATTTTTGCCGACGTATGATCCAGATGCAAATATCGGAGTACGTGAGTGGTGTCAGCACATCACCACTGCCAAGGAAACTTATAATCTTACCGACTACGAAATTAGAACGAAAGCGGGTAGTTTGCTAAAAGATCGTGCAAAGTTATGGATAGATAATTGGCTCGTTTCCACTGCTACGTGGCAGGAATTGTGCGATGTGTTAATTACGACATTCGAACCTGAAAATAGGTATTCTCGCGACATTGTTCGATTTAGAGAACATAACTATGATAGTACGAAAGATATCGCGCAGTTCTTGTCACAGGCATGGGTATTTTGGCGACGTATAACTAAAGATAAACTGTCAAATGATGACGCAGTTGAGGCCGTAATAGGGTGCGTCACGGATGAACGACTGAGAATCGAGTTGCTAAATGTGCGGGCTACTTCAGTTCCAGAACTGATTACTGTTGCGTCATCTATACGTCGCGCAAAACGTCCAAACCCAAGCTCATTAAATGCGCAGCAAGGTCCTAGCAAACGCCCTCGGTTTTCGGATAAGTCTTCACTTTATTGCCAGATTTGTAAAAGATCTAATCATGATACACGCGATTGTCGTTTCGGTAACAAAAGTGGCGTCACTCAACCGCGTCCTCATGAGAATAAATTGCCACAAAACACTGACAAGCCGTCATGTACATTCTGCTCAAAGATCGGTCATACGTATGAAACGTGTTATAAACGGGAACGCGCTGTAGTTACAAAAATCAATTGTGTAGGGGCTCCAAAGTTAACTTCAATGCAAATTACGATCGGGGACTTGAAACTACATGCGATATTTGATAGTGGAGCAGAATGTTCATTGATACGCGAGTCAGTGGCAGCCAAACTTCCCGGAAAAAGAACTAATATTGTAAGTTATTTGAAAGGTATTGGTCAATTCACGGTAGTGTCATTAGCCATGCTTACAACGGTGTGTGTTATCGATGATTTGCGAGTGGAACTTCAGTTTCACATAGTACCCGACTATGAAGTGTGTGATTCATTCTGATATTCTGATCATTCTGATAGGAATTAATCTCATCGAGAACACAAACCTTGGAGTACTGGTAACTTCGGGGGGTGCTACTCTGTTTCATCAACCGGTGGTCAACCACGTGCGATTGCAAAGCGAAAAATTTGACAACCTAGATTGTGACTTAACGAATGATGATCAAATCACTGAATTAAAAATATTGTTGAATAAATACGAAAACTTATTCATCCATGGGTATCCACGCACGCGAGTTAATACCGGTGAGCTTGAAATACGGCTAAAAGACCCAACTAAGTGTGTTGAGCGCCGGCCGTATCGTTTAAGCCCGGTCGAACGCGAAAAGGTACGCGATATAGTAGCAGAATTGCTTAAGCATAACATTATCCGGGAGAGTAAGTCTTCGTTTTCAAGCCCAATAATCTTGGTTAAAAAGAAAAATGGCAATGATCGTATGTGCGTCGATTACCGCGAGCTTAACAGAAATACTCTACGCGACCACTACCCACTACCAATAATTTCAGACCAAATAGACCAACTGGCAGGCGGAGTTTACTACTCTACTATTGATATGGCAGCAGGCTTCCACCAAATTCCAATTTCAGAGACCTCTATTGAAAGGACTGCCTTTGTTACGCCTGACGGTCTCTATGAATACTTAGCCATGCCATTTGGTCTAAGTAATGCCTGTTCCGTATATCAACGGTGTATTAATAGAGCGCTAACAGCGCTATTAAGTGAGCAAATATGTCAAGTTTACGTGGACGATGTCCTCTTGAAATGTAGAGATTTCTCTGAAGGAATCTCGCATATTGAGCGGATACTAATTGCTTTGCAAGTAGCTGGTTTCTCTATAAATGTAGAGAAAACTGCTTTCTTTAAACGCTCTATCGAGTATTTGGGGAACATCATATCTGACGGCCACGTTGGTCCAAGCCCAAGAAAAGTAGAGGCTTTAACGAAGGCACCTACTCCAACAACGACTAAGCAAGTAAGGCAATTTAACGGTCTCGTGGGTACTTTAGACGCTTCATTCCCAATTTCTCTAGCGTCATGGTGCCACTGTATGAATTAACCAAAAAGGACGTCAAATGGGAATGGAACGAAAGACATGACCAAGCCCGCAATTATATTATCGAACATTTGTCTACTGCGCCTACCCTTACGCTATTCCAGGAGCACGCGCCAATCGAGCTCTACACAGACGCAAGCAGTCTCGGCTACGGGGCTGTCCTGGTACAGATCATCGACGGAAGACATCATGCAGTTGCCTACATGAGTCTGAGAACTACTGACGCGGAGAGCCGCTACCACTCATACGAGCTCGAGACTCTGGCGGTGGTGAGAGCCATCAAGCACTTCCGGCAGTACTTATACGGACGAAAATTCAAGGTGATCACAGACTGTAACGCTCTTAAGGCATCAGCGCACAAAAAGGATTTACTTCCCCGAATCCATCGGTGGTGGGCCTTCCTCCAGAATTACGACTTCGAGGTCGAGTACAGAAAGGGTGAGAGACTGCAACACGCGGATTTTTTTAGCAGAAATCCATCTACTGAGAGTGCCGTAAACGTGATGATGGGAAATACTGACTGGTTACAAATAGAGCAGCGTCGCGACGACACCCTCCGTCCATTAATTGACAGCATGACCACCAACGATCCAGCTCCTGGCTACGTACTAGAAGACGGTGTGCTAAAGAAAATTCTCACGAACACGACAGCAGGCACTCATAAACTAGTAGTAGTGCCGAGGTCATTTCAGTGGAGTCTGATAAACACCTATCACAACTCGCTACAACATCCTGGGTGGGAGAAAACTTTACAGAAAGTAAAAGAATCCTACTGGTTTGACAAGATGAATACAGTTATCAGACGCTTCGTCGATAATTGCGTCGTATGCAGAACATCCAAAGGCCCGTCGGGCGCAATTCAAGCAGAGCTTCACCCGATTCAAAAACCCACTGCGGCGTTCCAGGTGATACATATGGACATCACGGGAAAGCTGGGTACCAGAAACTCTGCAGGAAGAGACGAGTATGTCATCGTAACGATAGATGCATATACGAAGTATATACTACTGAACTACTCTACTGATAAAAGCCAAAGCAGCAGTCTGGCAGCACTGAAACGTACAGTACACCTGTTCGGAACCCCGGTACAAGTTATCGTTGATGGGGGTAGAGAATTTCTAGGCGAATTCAAAGTCTACTGCGATCGTTTCGGTATAAATTTACACGCAATAGCTCCAGGAATAAGCCGAGCAAATGGACAGGTTGAACGAGTGATGAGTACATTAAAAAATGCACTCACTATGGTAAAAAATTACGACACTGAAAATTGGCAAACGGCGCTTGAAGCACTACAACTGGCTTTCAATTGCACTCCACATAGAGTGACCGGCGTCGCTCCACTGTCATTATTAACACGCCGGCAACACAGTGTTCCGCCAGAGCTACTAAGATTAGTTAACCTTGAAGGTGAATGCATAGACTTTGACTTGCTTGAACAGCACGTGCAACAGAAAATGACTGCTGCTGCCGAGTACGAAAAACAGCGGTTTGACCAAAAAAGAGCGAAAATAAGACCATTTCAACGAGGGGATTACGTGCTCATAAAGAACAATCCACGTAATCAAACGTCTCTAGACCTCAAGTACAGCGAACCCTATGAGATCTACAGAATACTGGACAACAACCGATATATTGTGAAACGTGTGACGGGTAGAGGGCGACCTCGTAAGGTCGCTCACGATCAACTGCGTCGTGCGCCGCAACCGGGCGACCAAGTGGCCATGTCGACGAGTTCTGAAGACGACCAACAACAAGGAACAATTATTGAGGTTCCGCCTCAAGCACCCCAAGAACCGTCACCATCCACATCACTGGCGGCCCAACAAGAAGATGCCTCTACAAAGTGGTGAGTTCATTCCGTTACTAAAGTCTTAAATGCTAGGTGAACATTTTGTGACACTGTAGTATCTACGTGATCAATAACTCTTACGAAACTAGGATCTGTTGGATACCTAGGAGTTATGAGATGATAAAACTTTACAATAATATTAGAAAAGACTGTACAAATCGTTTACATTCCTTATGTCCGCTTCAAATTCAGTCATTTACAGAGCCTCTGTGGACCATGGTCAAATAAAGACCTAGACCACAGCATCGTCCTTCCTACATCCTTTAGAGCCCGTGTGGACCACGGCGTACATGACCGCTCATGACCACAGCAACAAATCCTAGTGAGCTTTACTAATTATTATTGGATAACACAAATAATTTTTACTGCACCATTTTTATAACAGAGCCTCTGTGGACCACGGTCAAATACATAAGACCTAGACCACAGCATCAACCTAGTTCCTACTTCCTTTAGAGCCTCTGTGGACCACGGCGTACATGACCGCTCATGACCACAGCATCACCCATAACTACGAGAAAATTAAAATTATGCAATAGCGCGAAGAGCGTTTAATTGCAATGATTACTATTTTATAACAGAGCCTCTGTGGACCACGGTCAAATACATAAGACCTAGACCACAGCATCAACCTAGTTCCTATTTCCTTTAGAGCCCCTGTGGACCACGGCGTACATGACCGCTCATGACCACAGCATCACTCCCGTCTACGAGATAAAAGCAATTATGCGTGGAGCATTTGCTTTGATTATATTGATTGTTACAAAAACCTTTTGTCGTTGACAATAAAACAAACAACCACACTCACATTCCTTCGTACAGCAAATCTATTTCACTAAAACTTCAAAACCGTTGTTCAAAGTAATTATTAATATTAAGGGCTGGCTGATAGCTTGATTCTCTTAATTACATAGCCAACATTGGCAATATTAATAAAATGATGGATAAATAAAGCCACTGAGTTAAAATACGAATTTGGCTATCAGCTAGTGTACCTATGTCAATGGATACCTAGCTCAAAACCTAAAATGACCTTTCAGATCCACCCGCAGACGGTGCAGAGCGCGCACCGCTTCGCAGTATGGCCGTGTCGACGCTTGAGCATAGACTTAATTAATTTGATTTAGTAAATATTAATTTTGTACATCAGACACTGATTTAATCACAGATTGATTAGAAAAATGATAAGGAAGTAATGTTATAGCGTTAATTCTAGTTTTAGAAAATATTAAGATGGTTTTTGATTTTCGTCACTGGTAATATATAATGAATATTTGAAAGTGTTTGATTGATGTTCGAATACTACTGTTAATTCATAACTTGATTTATAATTGACAGACAATGCGTAATTATCATTGTAACTCGCAAAAATTATAAACAGTCCTTGAAATGATTATGGTACTCTGTCGGTTGAAACGGCAAGCTCCTAGTTTTGCTGATTCAATCGAAATTCAAAATGTGAGTTGCTTTAGAATTTATTTTAAAATTAAATAAGATTTATCATTAAGCGTAACAGTTGCTGTTAAGGTTATTCTAAGTAATTGATTGTAATATTGTCGCGAGTGCTTTGAAGGAACTAGTCAACATGGCCGCCATGGCGGCGAGGTAGACTTAAAAATACTCGTGACAGATGCTCGACACTTTGGCTCGGAGTTTCGAAGCGTGCGGACAGTTTTGTGAGTACCGATAATTATTATTTAAGTTGTGTTTAGTTTAGAATTAAAAAAATAGTTGTCAATAAAATTAAAATTATAAATTATCAAAATTAAAACGTATTGTGTCAGGCGGTATTTCGTTATTTCTGATGAGCGATCCAGGAGATGGAATTAGTGACGTCAGCACTGCTGACGTCACTATTTCTAAAAACTCGAATGAGGCAGGGACCACGTTATATATGATTGAGTGTTACAATTTAGAAAGAAGTTATACTCACAAGATCCGACGAAAATAATGAGCACAGTCGCTATACAAAGTAATCGCGTCTTGTGTCGTACTCCGAAGGGTTGTGGTGGCTCCTGAAGATTGGCGACGCTTTTATACAACATTCAGCAACTACATGGTCGATGTGATCATCGCTTCGTTTAGTAATTAATCAACAGGAAGTATTCAGTATTTGGTGTAGTGTAAAAGGGCCAGGGCCTAGTGTACCTATGAATTTAGAATAATGCAGGACTGCGACCCAATCATACTTTACGCAGTTTCACCCGCTTCTACAAAAAATGAATATGTTTTCGGGATAAAAAGTAGCTTACAGATGTGCTAATGTAGGTTATACTACATGTACTTTGTAATGTAGGTTCCCACTCAACTCCGTAACGGGTTTTAGGAACTCGATGAAACTGGGGGGCGGCTGGTTGGAACTACATTTGTTAAAGTTACTAGCGCGCTTTGTAGTCGTGGTAGCTCAATGGGAGCACGCTCGCCTAAAATTAGTAGGGTCGTGGGTTGAAACCCAGGCGGGCCCATTTCTTTGGCACTTAGGAAACCTGTTTATTTCCGGAGAAGAAATTCGATGGCGTATGTGAATAGGAAACCTGTTTATTTTCGGAGAAGAAATTCGATGGCGTATGTGAATCCACCACAACCCGTACTGGGCCAGCGTGGTGGATATAGCCTAATCACTCTTAGGATGTTTAAAGGCTGATCCAGACTAGGTCGCTTGATAAGCGAGGTGTGACGGCATGAACGGTGTTTGTTGTAAGCGGCACTCGCGGGCACCACCCGAGCAGTGCCGGTGTGACGGCGCGTTGTTCTCACAGTGTTCTCAGGCGGCATCTCGGGCAACACGGACAGCGACCCGGCGCGCTCGGGCAAGCCCGTGGTGGTGATCGACGACTGCCAGTTCCACCAGTGCGTCAAGCTCAGCAAGTTCGAGACCGAACACTCCATCTCCTTCATACCGCCGGACGGCAAGTTCGAACTCATGAGGTGACCTACACGTTACACCGCACACACCGATCACACTAGATACCGCATTCGTTGTTCCTACAAAAAGTCACGTCAGTGTGAGGCGCGGCGCGGGGCGCGGGGAGTGCGGCCGAGCGTTCTCATTGGCTCAAGGTTACGCCTACTCGCGCCTAGCAATCAACCAATCAGTAATTTCTTATAAGTGTATTTAGATTGATGCGCGGTGCGCTTCGAGCGTCCTGAATGCAGAATCTATGGTGTGATCTGTGGTTATATCGCACACTACTCTACACGGTTGTAAGGAAAGGGTACTACTCATCATTATGAAAAACTTACTGAGGGACCAACCTTGAGATTGCGAAAAAAAAACAGCTGTTCCATAGACAAATGTCGATGACACTCGACAAAATTTATGGAGCAGCAGACTTTTCCCGCCGCGATTTCATGGTTGGTCCATACTAAAATTTCATTGAAGGTTATGATGATATTGATTATTAGGAAATGGATTTCCATAGAAAAATTACAATGTCATTCGACAAAATCTTTGAAACAGCTGTTTTTTCTTCGCGATTTCATTTTTGGTCCCATATTAAAAGTTGTTCGTAATGATAAGTATTTAAATACCTATCAATATTGTTGCACCTTTCAGTAACAGCCTGTGTAGGTTTTGATGGTGTTTTCATTTGATCCACTTCAATTAGCATTAAGAATAGTCTGATACCCACCCCTAAATGTTATCCGATTTCGACGTTTTTTTTATGTTTAAAAAACCAACCACCGTGGAAAAATATACTTTTATAATTGTTTTTTTTTTTAATTTTGCTATATCTTCATTGTTATAGCCACTTAAAGTGACATTTTTTTTGGTCGAAAATACGAAGAAAAATAGTTCTTATTAGAATACCATTTTTTTTGTTGATAAAACGGTTTTGCTGCATAGATTATGGTTTATCTAAGCCATTGACACCAAAAACAAAAGATTTTGTTAATATTACTACCCCCGAAACGCTAATTTCATCAAAAAGTTAGAAAAAAATCACTAACTCTCTCTATCGCACGCACGACAAACAGAGCGACATAATATACAATTACAAATATCGCATGCGCCAAAACCTCGCGGAAGGTCTATCCTCGATTATTTATTCGTTGTAATTTCAGATATCGCACCACAAAAGACATCTCGCTCCCGTTCCGCGTGATCCCGCTGGTGCGCGAGGTGGGCCGCACCAAGATGGAGGTGAAGGTGGTGCTGAAGAGCAACTTCAAGCCCTCGCTCCTGGGACAGAAGATAGAGGTGAAGATACCGACCCCGCTCAACACCAGCGGCGTGCAGCTCATCTGCCTCAAGGGGAAGGCCAAGTACAAGGCGTCCGAGAACGCCATCGTATGGAAGTAAATATAGTTTTTTGTTATCTTTGACAGGCTAGAAATTTTACCACAAAGTTACCCTTTATTACCATTTACCCGTTTGCCTTTAGCACCTTTACCCGTTACCCTTTAGTATCTTTACCCTTTAGTACCTTTTACCCTTTAGTACCTTTTACCCTATAGTACCTTTTACCCGTTACCCTTTAGTATCTTTTACCCGTCACCCTTTAGTACCTTAACCTTTTACCCTTTAGTACCTTTACCCTATAGTAATTTTAACCCGTCACCCTTTAGTACCTTTTACCCGTCACCCTTTAGTACATTTACCCGTTACCCTATAGTACCTTTTACCCGTACCCTATAGTATCTTTTACCTGTTACCCTTTAGTACCCTTAACCAGTTACCCTTTAGTTCCTATTACCCGTTACCCTTTAGTACCTTTTACCCTTTACCCTTTAGTGACGCTGCGGTCGAGAATGGTAAACGCATAATACACTTATATTCTGAATTCGGAACGCATCAATCTAAATCACACTTTACACTAACATTATAAATGCGAAACTTCGTGTGTATATATGTAAGTGTGTTTGTTCACGTTCAACTCTGTAACGGATGAACGGATTGGAATGAAATTTGCTATGGATTTATAATATAATTATATAATTTGTTTATCCGAGAAAAATATTCGATTTCTGTAGACTAGCGGGTGAAACCGCGGAGCTCAGCTAGTACCCCTATAAAAATAAGTATAATTAAGGTGCGGTAATAATTAGGTAACGAGAAGGTGTAACCTTGAGATGGCCAATGAGGACACTTGGTCGAGGTCCCACCAACCCGCGCCGTGCGTTTTTTCTCGGAACAAAGATATACGCGGTGTAGTGTGACGTGTGATAGTAAATGAGGTTAGATTACTGTTCTGGAATAGGATCTGGCTCTTAAGCGAACCGCCTGAACGCAACGTTAGATACTTGATTAGAATACAAATGTATGCAGTCACCAACTTGATGTTAAGCGTCACGCTTGCCCATAACAGTTCAGTTCCACCCAGAATTTTGGACTTTCACAGTTCAAAACCATGCGCGGCAATGCACAGCGCTCCTCACCATGAGATATAAGATGATAAATCTCTCTAAGCCCAGTAATTTCGTGGGAAATATTACCCTTCAATCCGGAACACGGTACTGCTTGGCGGTTGAATAACAGGCAAAGGTGTGGTACTTCCCCAGGTGGACTCTGCAGAAGAGCCCTACCACTACAAAAAGTAGCAATTCTTTGTTAAGTTCAATTCCTTGACCACTGGAGAAACCCTTTGGAGAAACTCAGAGTCACACAGCGGGCAATGGAGAGAGCTATGCTCGGAGTTTCTTGGTACGATAAAATCCGGAACGAGGATATTCGCCGAAGAGCCAAAGTCACCGATATAGCTCTCAGAGTTTGCAAGCTGAAGTGGCAATGGGCAGGCCACATCACTCGAGGAACCGATAACCGACGGGGAAGAAAGGTTCTCAAGTGGCGACCACGAATCGGAAGACGCAGCGTAGGCAGGTCTCCCACTAAGTGGACCGACGACGTTGTGATAGTCGCTGGCAACCGGTGGATGCAAATGGCACGTTGTCGGTCGGTGTGTGTGGCCGACCACCACACCAAGGGGGAGGCCTATGTTGGGATGATGATGATGACAGTGGCGTTTGTTTTGGAAGGATCAAACGCATGGCGGGCATGAAGGAGACGCAGCTGTCGGCTGAGATCGAGCTGCTGGAAACCGACACGAAGAAGAAATGGACTCGGCCACCCATCTCCATGGGGTTCGAGGTGCCCTTCGCACCTTCCGGCTTCAAGGTAACACCATCCATACAAACGAACGCGGTGCGGACCCGTGGATGTCGTCAAACTGCGACTAGTAAACGGTGAGAGTTGCCGCCTGCCAAGCGTGCGGATTATGCTCTCGCTCCCTTTATTAAGGGGGAGGCCTTTATTCAGCAGTGGACGTCTCCTGGCTGATGATGATGGTTAGTCATGGTCTTGTCATGTGCTCCGTTGTAGTCCACGGCGTAACGTTCCATCAAGTCAGTAGCTGGTTTTTTTTTCTCTTATGTATTGGCTCCACACGTTGTGTTAGCCAGTGTCAAGTTTTGTAATGTTTGATGTGAAGTAAAATATTTGAATAAAAATCCACCATTTTTACACATTAACACTCGAAATAATATAACTTTTGGAAAATAATATAATAACGCGACATGACTTCTTCACGTTCTCGCGTAAACTCCTCAGTTGTTGTTAAACGCTACCTAAAGTAGATTTTTTTATCAGACGGATTAAAGTGACATTACGAGTGCTGCCACTTTTTCACAAAATAAAAGTAGCGATGTGGTAAAAAAAATTAGTTCATTCAATCATATCAGTTCAGTGAACTACTTCATTAATCGATGTTCTAAAATATTCATTAAAGTAAATGATGGCAGTGAATGCTTATTCGCTAATACATTATTGAAACAATTCATTCACAAATCATAACTATTAAGTACGCACTACGTACTAAATTACAACTTAGTTTTTGACGCGCGCTATAGCCATCTCTTTTCATCTGCGCGCGATAGTGTATAACGCTCCCTTTCTTTCGAAATACCCTGTCCTTACTGTCCCGAATAAATACTTGTTTGTAATGTTTGTGAGAGTGTGTGTGTGTGTGTGTGTGTGTGTGTGTGTGCAGGTCCGTTACTTGAAAGTGTTCGAGCCGAAGCTAAACTACTCGGATCACGACGTGATCAAATGGGTGCGCTACATCGGGCGCTCCGGACTCTACGAGACGCGTTGCTAGGCGACGGGACGCTGCACGGGATACTTGTGAGGTACGCTTCCATATATTAAGAGACGCTTTCCTAATTCGGCAATCCTGTTTTTTTTAAAAGTTAAAAAGTATGTCAGTTTGGCTTTAGCTAGTTTAGCTAGCCTTGTGGCTCAGTGGGAGGATTTACACCTTTTGAGCTGTAGGTTGTGGGTTCGATTCTCAGCCAGGACAAACATTTGAGTGATTAATATGGATGTTTGTTTATTTATTATTTTTGTTCTTTGTTTGGATGTTTCTTTGTATTCTATGTATGAATTTAAAGAAAAAAAAGTATTTATGTATTCTATCGGTTATCTGGTTCCCATAGTACAAGCTTGCTTAGTTTCGGGCTAGATGGCGCTGTGTGTGAAAAACCGTCCACCAATAGTATTTATATTTATTTATTTTGTTTAGAAACATGATGTATTTACTGATAGTGCATTTTTACGTTTCTTCATTTCAGATTTGCTCCATGGTTCGGATATTGAGATAAGAAACGACGTTGCAGGACAAGGCCGCATATAATTATTTTATATTTTGTAGATAATTTTCTATTATTTTGTCATCCGTGAAAAATTTTTATTACTGTTGCATATGCTGAGTACATTACGTTATATTATTTGTATGATATAAAAACTATTTTGCTCGGTTGCACCATAATCTCAGTTAATGTTACTGTTATGGTTAAATTAACTATAACTTTAACCTTAACCATGAAGTTTGGCCAGCATGTAGTATCCGTCATTTTGACGGGAGTCATAAAATTAGTAGTTTAAAATTAAACTAGGTGGTGCAACCCGGCCTTCATTGCAAATATTTAGAAAATTAATCGGTGTGACAGACAACGGTGTCGTTTCTGTTGTACCATATTTAAATTAATCTAAATTTGATAGCTCTAAAATAGCCGCCATACTTTTCACACATAGAAATGAAAAGAGACAGACAATTATAGTCCTGTTAGATTAGTTTAGTTTAATATGGGATACAAAAGAATCGACGCCAATGTATTTCTTTTTTTAAATTTTAACATCGAATCTCATTTACAATCATATAGCATTTTATAATTGTTTGTTTAAATATGGGTTTGGACGCAAAAAGGTAAATGAAATAAAAAGCGTTTTATTAAAAAAAAAACCGTTAACAGATAAACAGTCTTGGAAATGTCTATTTTTTTTTTGCGGTTTCAATTCATTAGGATAATAATATTTTTTTAACATTTTATTTTCAATCAAAATTATATTTGCTTCATTCTCACAATAAGATTATTAAAAATAGCATTTTAGTACATAAGATTTCCTAATTACCCTAATGTTAGCGCTAACCATTCCTTATGTGTTAATAGCATTACAAACATGTTTCACAAATGTATGTATATTAGATAAACGTATTTATGTATATATGGTTAAATATCACTATAGTTACGAATGTTACGAAAAAGTTAGATAACATATGGAAATAAGTTAAATTAGTGCTTCGGGGTCCATAAACGAAAAAAATGCAACAACACAAAAATAATTTTCGTATGATAATTTTTAATTATAGCGCTAACTTACCTGAAAACCACGGACAGCAAACCAAAGAGGGAAACATTTCTCTCTGCATGTGTGTTAGCCTTTTAGGGTAGCGTCACATTAAATGCGATACCTGTCTATTATTCATTTAAGGCATTTTTCAGTCTATTATTATTAATTTCCGAGTAACTACAACATGGGGTTCTTCAAAACGGCTGTCAGTAGTCTTTAAAGGTCGGCAACGTACCCCTGGTGTCACAGGTATCCATAGGCGATGGTGATCGCTTACCATCAGGCGGCCCGTCTGCTTTGCCACCTATGGCGTAAAAAAAAAGGCGGCCATCTACTTTGCGGCCTACACGTTTGATTTAAGAATGACGCTCTTATCAAAAAGTCAAGTCATTTATCTCGGATCATTGGAATCGTAAAAGGTACATTAAGAAAATACGATTATTTATCAATAACATTTTTGTATTTTATAATTATGTTCGTTTCTTAGTCTCATGCAGAGCTCTAATTTTGAACTTCTTGAATTGACAGTCGTCGTTATTGTCAGCAAGATGTCCATTGCCGAACAAAACTTTACGTGGGTTTTTTCTACGTCCGGCTGCCATTCTATGTGCCGATACCTTGATCGTTTGTGGACCCTGGTTTGAAATAAAATATGGTATCATTTGAATCTGGTAGAAGGTTGTTCATTTATCACTTAAGCCAATTTTAACCACTTTCTGACCCATACGTAACAAAAAATAAGAATTTGATGAACCACCTCCCCCTTCAATCTTAAGTAAGGTCAGTATCTACCAAAATTGCAAAGAAAATGTATCAAAAAATTGGGTTGTTTTGTAAAAATGTGTCATTTTAATTTGAATCGGTACATTGCCGCTACGAAACGCGCCTGTGCGGGACATGCGCGGCGTTGTGAAATTATAATTTTTTTGTTTACTTTTGTGTTTGTTATCTTACTAATAATTATCTAGACCCCATGTAAGAAAAAATAAGACTTGTGTGGACCCCATCTCCCTAAATCGTCTTAGTAATAAATGAACAGCCCCTAATTTGCGTGCACAAAAACTGTTTGAAATTAATGCAGACACCAGTAAAAAGTTTTTTACTTTGGTCTAAAAAATAAATTCTCTTTAAAAAAAATCGGATTTGTGAAACTAGTGAACAGTTTTTTTGCACGAAAATGTATAACGTGCAATTTCGCACGCGGTTCTTAGGAATGATTTATTATTGTATCGTGTTAAAAAACAATGTACAATAAAATACTTATCTAGTTAAAATAATTAGTGTTTGTTTTTGCGTTGTTTTCCCAATAAGTTAATCCTGAGGAAAATGAGTATGTAGTAGTATGAGTACCAGTGGTATTTTAGATACCTAGTGTGTATTCGGAAAATAACTCCTTCGTGCCAAACTTAAAATAGCAACTCTTATTGACAAGGAAGTAGTGTGCGCCTTGAGGAAAAATGAAAGAAACCGTCCATATTTCATTTAAATAATCATATTATTCCACTATGCTATTATTGACAGAGATAAAATAAAAAAAACACCAAGTAATACGAGTTTGTAGCATGGCGAAAAAAAAAACATTAAGGGCAGCACTTTAGGTAGCTTACATAGCATCATTTCAAATAATAATGGACCGGTGATGGAGCCCTGGCTTACACCAGGGGCTTATCATGTAACTCTGGTGTCGATGGTCATCGCGTGCCGTTCCACTCGCGCCAACTTACTCGTACCATACGAGCGAGCGGGATAGCAAACGAAGTCCATCGCCACCAGAGTTAAATGATAAGGCTCCAGATCTGTTGTGATTGGGTCCCGAAACATGTGTACCATGCTTACTATATTGACGACGGTCTCATAAAATCCGCAAAAAAATTTTGGAGACTGGGAGAAAAATCGAGATCACATATTTTTTTGTAACTATGTCGTTATCAATTTTGTCAAAAGCCTTTTGAAAACCAAAATGGACAACCTCGCCCTGCAAACAACAATCCATGGCGTCGGAGATATCATCAACTAAGCCTAACAGGTTCGTATTTACGGAGCGACGCGGCATAAAGCCTAGCTGTTCTTCACCTATTTGTTGCTTCACCTATTTCACTATACATACAGGATGTACTCAGATACTTTAGCGGGCGCACTTAGAATCGCTATCGGACGGTATTCCACTACTGACTTTTTATTACTACTGGGGTCACCCTGGATAACTTCCATAGGTCGGGGTAGTTCTCAGTTTTGAGGGACAGGTTTAAAATATGGTGAAGAGGGAGGATGAGGTGTTTTTCCCATCTTTAAAACAAAGACACGTTAGACACGTCATCGGGACCTAACTTCAACTTGTTCAATATCTTCGGGAAATATAGCGGGTACACTAACGTACCCGCTGACACAGTCCAGTCACCACCCAGTCACAAAACAAATAAGGTCCACTCCCGACACACACGAGTTGACATTCAGTGCTGGCGATTCCTCTAGCAAACACTAGCGAAATAGCGGGCCCTGGGCCCGGAGCGGCAGGATCCGAGAAGTGGCTTACGCGAGATTTTTTGCATTCTTATTTGAAATTAATTAATTCAAGGTACTATTAGAAAATACTTTTGGAAATGTTATAATATTTACCATACTGGAGTAATATTACAATAAAATAATATTTGTAGAAAATAAAATTTTATACCGATATAGGCGTGAGGAGTCGAATTAAAAATTATTGTTTTTTTCCGTATTTTTCCCATAAATTTACGGAAAAAAACAATAATTTTTAAAAACTGCAAACTTACAAGCCTGGGGCGCTGAATCTTAGAATACGCCACTGTGTAGGCACCGGTTTCTAAAGGCACATAATCAAAGACCGACCTCGCCGGCGTGGTCGAAGAATCCCAGGATCTGTCCAAAGATCGATTAGATTCTCACTAAATAATCAAACAGATAATAACCAAACCGTTAAGGCCCCAGGGCACACCCATTCTGGGGTACCAGGGCAAGTCTGATGTCTTTTTCCCGAGTGACGGCCCAAGCCGAGGTTCGTACCGTAGCTGTGGCTAAGGAGTGGTAACAGTTTTAGGGCTCAACGCCATATGCGTCGCTTATCAATTCTTAGGTTGGTGGTTGGGTAAGCTTGCGTGGCTGCTAAAAATAAATTACTGAAGTTCTACTTCAGTTTACTTCTTCAGAATAGACCAACATTTTTTATTTTTTTTGTTTTTCTCTGCCTCTTCCAATCGCTTCCGTCGAATTAAAACAAACACAACGAATTAAACATTTTACTTATGGATAAGAAAGGGCTTTGAAGATTTTGGCATACCTATTGCTCGCCATCTTGTTTTTCTACTTACTTTTGGTGGGCGTCCCACTAGGTGGAGCGACGGCATTATGAAAGCCGCGGGAAATCGGTGGAAGCAAACATTTTTATTCAGTGTGGCGCGAGGTAACATGGTTATAAGGAAAGGTCATGATAAGCCGAAAAAGGCTCGTAGTACTCATCATTATGAACAACTTTTACTATGGGACCAAATCTGAAAGCGAGAACCGAACACTGAGAACGTGGAGCTGAGATGGCTTGGTGGTTGCTGGTAGGGGAGAAATGCTCAATACGCCCCCTGCGGGACGTCAGTGCAGCAGGCCCAGCACGGACGTCGGGAAAAAGTTATGTCCACCCGTTTTGTCTCCGCGTCAACGTGACAAACCTAACGGTTGAAGTTTTCTATAAGAATTCATAAAGTATCCATGTAGAAAAAATATACATAGGCTTCTGAAGACTTATCTAGTCAAAGCACCATACCAGTACACTATTTGAATTACTTCCCTCGATATAAAAAAACCTTGAAAGTAGAACGTTTCTGGATTTTTTCTAAATTAAACTGTGTTTTCCGTACATCAATATCATCCGTGATATATTCTCTTCTCTGTATTCTTCACCAAAATAGGAAATAATAACATGAAAATGGATGGTTTAAAATATTTATTACAAAAATGGGAACGATTGCTAATTGGCGACCTGACTCCTAAATCATGTCAACATAAAACTCTTGTATTCAAATAACTAAAAGGAGCCTTCCTTTTAGTTCCTTTAAAACTTAAAGGAAAACTAAAAGGATAACTAAGTAAATAAGAGGATAATAATTAGGCATTTATTGCCCGCACAAAAGTACATATAGGTACATATAATTTAAAATATGTAGTACAGCTATAAATAGCAACACAGGCCTCCGGCCGACGTTTGGGCCGGTATCTACTTTGTTGCTCAATGCATAATAAGGATATTATTGAAAGAAAGTGCTATAATTTGCTGGTGTGGAAACCCATGAGGCCTTTGCGGACTATTTCGCTAGTGTTTGCTAGAGGAATCGCCAGCACTGAATGTCAACTCGTGTGTGTCGGGAGTGGACCTTATTTGTTTTGTGACTGGGTGGTGACTGGACTGTGTCAGCGGGTACGTTAGTGTACCCGCTATATTTCCCGAAGATATTGAACAAGTTGAAGTTAGGTCCCGATGACGTGTCTAACGTGTCTTTGTTTTAAAGATGGGAAAAACACCTCATCCTCCCTCTTCACCATATTTTAAACCTGTCCCTCAAAACTGAGAACTACCCCGACCTATGGAAGTTATCCAGGGTGACCCCAGTAGTAATAAAAAGTCAGTAGTGGAATACCGTCCGATAGCGATTCTAAGTGCGCCGGCTAAAGTATCTGAGTACATCCTGTATGTATAGTGAAATAGGTGAAGCAACAAATAGGTGAAGAACAGCTAGGCTTTATGCCGCGTCGCTCCGTAAATACGAACCTGTTAGGCTTAGTTGATGATATCTCCGACGCCATGGATTGTTGTTTGCAGGGCGAGGTTGTCCATTTTGGTTTTCAAAAGGCTTTTGACAAAATTGATAACGACATAGTTACAAAAAAATATGTGATCTCGATTTTTCTCCCAGTCTCCAAAATTTTTTTGCGGATTTTATGAGACCGTCGTCAATATAGTAAGCATGGTACACATGTTTCGGGACCCAATCACAACAGATCTGGAGCCTTATCATTTAACTCTGGTGGCGATGGACTTCGTTTGCTATCCCGCTCGCTCGTATGGTACGAGTAAGTTGGCGCGAGTGGAACGGCACGCGATGACCATCGACACCAGAGTTACATGATAAGCCCCTGGTGTAAGCCAGGGCTCCATCACCGGTCCATTATTATTTGAAATGATGCTATGTAAGCTACCTAAAGTGCTGCCCTTAATGTTTTTTTTTTCGCCATGCTACAAACTCGTATTACTTGGTGTTTTTTTTATTTTATCTCTGTCAATAATAGCATAGTGGAATAATATGATTATTTAAATGAAATATGGACGGTTTCTTTCATTTTTCCTCAAGGCGCACACTACTTCCTTGTCAATAAGAGTTGCTATTTTAAGTTTGGCACGAAGGAGTTATTTTCCGAATACACACTAGGTATCTAAAATACCACTGGTACTCATACTACTACATACTCATTTTCCTCAGGATTAACTTATTGGGAAAACAACGCAAAAACAAACACTAATTATTTTAACTAGATAAGTATTTTATTGTACATTGTTTTTTAACACGATACAATAATAAATCATTCCTAAGAACCGCGTGCGAAATTGCACGTTATACATTTTCGTGCAAAAAAACTGTTCACTAGTTTCACAAATCCGATTTTTTTTAAAGAGAATTTATTTTTTAGACCAAAGTAAAAAACTTTTTACTGGTGTCTGCATTAATTTCAAACAGTTTTTGTGCACGCAAATTAGGGGCTGTTCATTTATTACTAAGACGATTTAGGGAGATGGGGTCCACACAAGTCTTATTTTTTCTTACATGGGGTCTAGATAATTATTAGTAAGATAACAAACACAAAAGTAAACAAAAAAATTATAATTTCACAACGCCGCGCATGTCCCGCACAGGCGCGTTTCGTAGCGGCAATGTACCGATTCAAATTAAAATGACACATTTTTACAAAACAACCCAATTTTTTGATACATTTTCTTTGCAATTTTGGTAGATACTGACCTTACTTAAGATTGAAGGGGGAGGTGGTTCATCAAATTCTTATTTTTTGTTACGTATGGGTCAGAAAGTGGTTAAAATTGGCTTAAGTGATAAATGAACAACCTTCTACCAGATTCAAATGATACCATATTTTATTTCAAACCAGGGTCCACAAACGATCAAGGTATCGGCACATAGAATGGCAGCCGGACGTAGAAAAAACCCACGTAAAGTTTTGTTCGGCAATGGACATCTTGCTGACAATAACGACGACTGTCAATTCAAGAAGTTCAAAATTAGAGCTCTGCATGAGACTAAGAAACGAACATAATTATAAAATACAAAAATGTTATTGATAAATAATCGTATTTTCTTAATGTACCTTTTACGATTCCAATGATCCGAGATAAATGACTTGACTTTTTGATAAGAGCGTCATTCTTAAATCAAACGTGTAGGCCGCAAAGTAGATGGCCGCCTTTTTTTTACGCCATAGGTGGCAAAGCAGACGGGCCGCCTGATGGTAAGCGATCACCATCGCCTATGGATACCTGTGACACCAGGGGTACGTTGCCGACCTTTAAAGACTACTGACAGCCGTTTTGAAGAACCCCATGTTGTAGTTACTCGGAAATTAATAATAATAGACTGAAAAATGCCTTAAATGAATAATAGACAGGTATCGCATTTAATGTGACGCTACCCTAAAAGGCTAACACACATGCAGAGAGAAATGTTTCCCTCTTTGGTTTGCTGTCCGTGGTTTTCAGGTAAGTTAGCGCTATAATTAAAAATTATCATACGAAAATTATTTTTGTGTTGTTGCATTTTTTTCGTTTATGGACCCCGAAGCACTAATTTAACTTATTTCCATATGTTATCTAACTTTTTCGTAACATTCGTAACTATAGTGATATTTAACCATAAATACATAAATACGTTTATCTAATATACATACATTTGTGAAACATGTTTGTAATGCTATTAACACATAAGGAATGGTTAGCGCTAACATTAGGGTAATTAGGAAATCTTATGTACTAAAATGCTATTTTTAATAATCTTATTGTGAGAATGAAGCAAATATAATTTTGATTGAAAATAAAATGTTAAAAAAATATTATTATCCTAATGAATTGAAACCGCAAAAAAAAAATAGACATTTCCAAGACTGTTTATCTGTTAACGGTTTTTTTTTTAATAAAACGCTTTTTATTTCATTTACCTTTTTGCGTCCAAACCCATATTTAAACAAACAATTATAAAATGCTATATGATTGTAAATGAGATTCGATGTTAAAATTTAAAAAAAGAAATACATTGGCGTCGATTCTTTTGTATCCCATATTAAACTAAACTAATCTAACAGGACTATAATTGTCTGTCTCTTTTCATTTCTATGTGTGAAAAGTATGGCGGCTATTTTAGAGCTATCAAATTTAGATTAATTTAAATATGGTACAACAGAAACGACACCGTTGTCTGTCACACCGATTAATTTTCTAAATATTTGCAATGAAGGCCGGGTTGCACCACCTAGTTTAATTTTAAACTACTAATTTTATGACTCCCATCAAAATGACGGATACCACATGCTGGCCAAACTTCATGGTTAAGGTTAAAGTTATAGTTAATTTAACCATAACAGTAACATTAACTGAGATTATGGTGCAACCGAGCAAAATAGTTTTTATATCATACAAATAATATAACGTAATGTACTCAGCATATGCAACAGTAATAAAAATATTTCACGGATGACAAAATAATAGAAAATTATCTACAAAATATAAAATAATTATATGCGGCCTTGTCCTGCAACGTCGTTTCTTATCTCAATATCCGAACCATGGAGCAAATCTGAAATGAAGAAACGTAAAAATGCACTATCAGTAAATACATCATGTTTCTAAACAAAATAAATAAATATAAATACTATTGGTGGACGGTTTTTCACACACAGCGCCATCTAGCCCGAAACTAAGCAAGCTTGTACTATGGGAACCAGATAACCGATAGAATACATAAATACTTTTTTTTCTTTAAATTCATACATAGAATACAAAGAAACATCCAAACAAAGAACAAAAATAATAAATAAATAAATAAACAAACATCCATATTAATCACTCAAATGTTTGTCCTGGCTGGGAATCGAACCCACAACCTACAGCTCAAAAGGTGTAAATCCTCCCACTGAGCCACAAGGCTAGCTAAACTAGCTAAAGCCAAACTGACATACTTTTTTTTTTAACTTGTAAAAAAAACAGGATTGCCGAATTAGGAAAGCGTCTCTTAACATATGGAAGCGTACCTCACAAGTATCCCGTGCAGCGTCCCGTCGCCTAGCAACGCGTCTCGTAGAGTCCGGAGCGCCCGATGTAGCGCACCCATTTGATCACGTCGTGATCCGAGTAGTTTAACTTCGGCTCGAACACTTTCAAGTAACGGACCTGCACACACACACACACACACACTCACAAACATTACAAACAAGTATTTATTCGGGACAGTAAGGACAGGGTATTTCGAAAGAAAGGGAGCGTTATACACTATCGCGCGCAGATGAAAAGAGATGGCTATAGCGCGCGTCAAAAACTTAGTTGTAATTTAGTACGTAGTGCGTACTTAATAGTTATGATTTGTGAATGTATTGTTTGAATAATGTATTAGCGAATAAGCATTCACTGCCATCATTTACTTTAATGAATATTTTAGAACATCGATTAATGAAGTAGTTCACTGAACTGATATGATTGAATGAACTAAATTTTTTTACCACATCGCTACTTTTATTTTGTGAAAAAGTGGCAGCACTCGTAATATCACTTTAATCCGTCTGATAAAAAAATCGACTTTAGGTAGCGTTTAACAACAACTGGGGAGTTTTGGCGGGAACGTGAAGAAGTCAAGTCGCGTCATTGTGTTATTTTCCAAAACTTGTGTTATGTCGAAAGTTAATGTGTAAAAATGGTGGATTTTTATTCATTAAATGTTCGTGACCGTGCATGAGTGTTGGTGAATAGTATAATGTCCTGATACGTGACTTTTCGTGTTGTTTCCAAAACTCCATAGAAACATTTAGTAAAATCTCCATCACTTTACTGGGGTATGATTTGGACTTGACCGTGACTTACTTTACTTGACTTAGAGTATGACTTGTTTTAATTGTGAAATACTTCACTTCACTTCAAATATTACAAAACTTGACACTGGCTAAATACACAACGTGTGAAGCCAAAATTTAAGAGAAAAAATCAACAAGTGACTGATGGAATGTGACGCCGTGGACTACAACGGAGCACATGACAAGGCAATGGCTAACCATCATCAGCCAGGAGACGTCCACTGCTGAATAAAGGCCACTCCTTAATAAAGGGGTCGGGGGCATAATCCCCACGCTTGGCAGGCGGCAACTCTCACCGTTAACTAGTCGCAGTTTGACGACATCCACGGGTCCGCACCGCGTTCGTTTGTATGTGTTTGTATGGATGGTGTTACCTTGAAGCCGGAAGGTGCGAAGGGCACCTCGAACCCCATGGAGATGGGTGGCCGAGTCCATTTCTTCTTCGTGTCGGTTTCCAGCAGCTCGATCTCAGCCGACAGCTGCGTCTCCTTCATGCCCGCCATGCGTTTGATCCTTCCAAAACAAACGCCACTGTCATCATCATCATCCCAACATAGGCCTCCCCCTTGGTGTGGTGGTCGGCCACACACACCGACCGACAACGTGCCATTTGCATCCACCGGTTGCCAGCGACTATCACAACGTCGTCGGTGCACCTAGTGGGAGACCTGCCTACTCTGCGTCTTACGGTTCGTGGTCGCCACTTGAGAACCTTTCTTCCCCTTCGGTTATCGGTTCCTCGAGTGATGTGGCCTGCCCATTGCCACTTCAGCTTGCAAACTCTGAGAGCTATATCGGTGACTTTGGCTCTTCGGCGAATATCCTCGTTCCGGATTTTATCGTACCAAGAAACTCCGAGCATAGCTCTCTCCATTGCCCGCTGTGTGACTCTTAGTTTCTCCAAAAGGTTTCTCCAGTGGTCAAGGAATTTAACTTAACAAAGAATTGCTACTTTTTGTAGTGGTAGGGCTCTTCTGCAGAGTCCACCTGGGGAAGTACCACACCTTTGCCTGTTATTCAACCGCCAAGCAGTACCGTGTTCCGGATTGAAGGGTAATGTTTCCCACGAAATTACTGGGCTTAGAGAGATTTATCATCTTATATCTCATGGTGAGGAGCGCAGTGCATTGCCGCGCATGGTTTTGAACTGTGAAAGTCCAAAATTCTGGGTGGAACTGAACTGTTATGGGCAAGCGTGACGCTTAACATCAAGTTGGCGACTGCATACATTTGTATTCTAATCAAGTATCTAACGTTGCGTTCAGGCGGTTCGCTTAAGAGCCAGATCCTATTCCAGAACAGTAATCTAACCTCATTTACTATCACACGTCACACTACACCGCGTATATCTTTGTTCCGAGAAAAAACGCACGGCGCGGGTTGGTGGGACCTCGACCAAGTGTCCTCATTGGCCATCTCAAGGTTACACCTTCTCGTTACCTAATTATTACCGCACCTTAATTATACTTATTTTTATAGGGGTACTAGCTGAGCTCCGCGGTTTCACCCGCTAGTCTACAGAAATCGAATATTTTTCTCGGATAAACAAATTATATAATTATATTATAAATCCATAGCAAATTTCATTCCAATCC
This sequence comes from Apocheima hispidaria, assembly GCA_947579745.1. Lineage (NCBI taxonomy): Eukaryota > Metazoa > Arthropoda > Insecta > Lepidoptera > Geometridae > Apocheima > Apocheima hispidaria. The sequence continues at coordinate 13,815,815 of OX388159.1, forward strand.
GTTCATCCGTTACAGAGTTGAACGTGAACAAACACACTTACATATATACACACGAAGTTTCGCATTTATAATGTTAGTGTAAAGTGTGATTTAGATTGATGCGTTCCGAATTCAGAATATAAGTGTATTATGCGTTTACCATTCTCGACCGCACCGTCACTAAAGGGTAAAGGGTAAAAGGTACTAAAGGGTAACGGGTAAAAGGAACTAAAGGGTAACTGGTTAAGGGTACTAAAGGGTAACAGGTAAAAGATACTATAGGGTACGGGTAAAAGGTACTATAGGGTAACGGGTAAATGTACTAAAGGGTGACGGGTAAAAGGTACTAAAGGGTGACGGGTTAAAATTACTATAGGGTAAAGGTACTAAAGGGTAAAAGGTTAAGGTACTAAAGGGTGACGGGTAAAAGATACTAAAGGGTAACGGGTAAAAGGTACTATAGGGTAAAAGGTACTAAAGGGTAAAAGGTACTAAAGGGTAAAGATACTAAAGGGTAACGGGTAAAGGTGCTAAAGGCAAACGGGTAAATGGTAATAAAGGGTAACTTTGTGGTAAAATTTCTAGCCTGTCAAAGATAACAAAAAACTATATTTACTTCCATACGATGGCGTTCTCGGACGCCTTGTACTTGGCCTTCCCCTTGAGGCAGATGAGCTGCACGCCGCTGGTGTTGAGCGGGGTCGGTATCTTCACCTCTATCTTCTGTCCCAGGAGCGAGGGCTTGAAGTTGCTCTTCAGCACCACCTTCACCTCCATCTTGGTGCGGCCCACCTCGCGCACCAGCGGGATCACGCGGAACGGGAGCGAGATGTCTTTTGTGGTGCGATATCTGAAATTACAACGAATAAATAATCGAGGATAGACCTTCCGCGAGGTTTTGGCGCATGCGATATTTGTAATTGTATATTATGTCGCTCTGTTTGTCGTGCGTGCGATAGAGAGAGTTAGTGATTTTTTTCTAACTTTTTGATGAAATTAGCGTTTCGGGGGTAGTAATATTAACAAAATCTTTTGTTTTTGGTGTCAATGGCTTAGATAAACCATAATCTATGCAGCAAAACCGTTTTATCAACAAAAAAAAATGGTATTCTAATAAGAACTATTTTTCTTCGTATTTTCGACCAAAAAAAAAATGTCACTTTAAGTGCCTATAACAATGAAGATATAGCGAAATTAAAAAAAAAAAAACAATTATAAAAGTATAGTTTTCCACGTTGGTTGGTTTTTTAAACATAAAAAAAACGTCGAAATCGGATAACATTTAGGGGTGGGTATCAGACTATTCTTAATGCTAATTGAAGTGGATACAATGAAAACACCATCAAAACCTACACAGGCTGTTACTGAAAGGTGCAACAATATTGATAGGTATTTAAATACTTATCATTACGAACAACTTTTAATATGGGACCAAAAATGAAATCGCGAAGAAAAAACAGCTGTTTCAAAGATTTTGTCGAATGACATTGTAATTTTTCTATGGAACTATCCATTTCCTAATAATCACTATCATCATAACCTTCAATGAAATTTTAGTATGGACCAACCATGAAATCGCGGCGGGAAAAGTCTGCTGCTCCATAAATTTTGTCGAGTGTCATCGACATTTGTCTATGGAACAGCTGTTTTTTTTTTCGCAATCTCAAGGTTGGTCCCTCAGTAAGTTTTTCATAATGATGAGTAGTACCCTTTCCTTACAACCGTGTAGAGTAGTGTGCGATATAACCACAGATCACACCATAGATTCTGCATTCAGGACGCTCGAAGCGCACCGCGCATCAATCTAAATACACTTATAAGAAATTACTGATTGGTTGATTGCTAGGCGCGAGTAGGCGTAACCTTGAGCCAATGAGAACGCTCGGCCGCACTCCCCGCGCCCCGCGCCGCGCCTCACACTGACGTGACTTTCTGTAGGAACAACGAATGCGGTATCTAGTGTGATCGGTGTGTGCGGTGTAACGTGTAGGTCACCTCATGAGTTCGAACTCGCCGTCCGGCGGTATGAAGGAGATGGAGTGTTCGGTCTCGAACTTGCTGAGCTTGACGCACTGGTGGAACTGGCAGTCGTCGATCACCACCACGGGCTTGCCCGAGCGCGCCGGGTCGCTGTCCATGTTGCCCGAGATGCCGCCCGAGAACACTGTGAGAACAACGCGCCGTCACACCGGCACTGCTCGGGTGGTGCCCGCGAGTGCCGCTTACAACAAACACTTTATCATGCCGTCACACCTCGCTTATCAAGCGACCTAGTCTGTATCAGCCTTTAAACATCCTAAGAGTGAGTACGGGTTGTGGCGGATTCACATACGCCATCGAATTTCTTCTCCGGAAATAAACAGGTTTCCTCACGATGTTTTCCTTCACCGAAAAGCCAGTGGTATATCCGAAATAATATGGTATATAAGTGCCAAAGAAATGGGCCCGCCTGGGTTCGAACCCACGACCCTACTAATTTTAGGCGAGCGTGCTCCCATTGAGCTACCACGACTATAAAGCGCGCTAGTAACTTTAACAAATGTAGTTCCAACCAGCCGCCCCCCAGTTTCATCGAGTTCCTAAAACCCGTTACGGAGTTGAGTGGGAACCTACATTACAAAGTACATGTAGTATAACCTACATTAGCACATCTGTAAGCTACTTTTTATCCCGAAAACATATTCATTTTTTGTAGAAGCGGGTGAAACTGCGTAAAGTATGATTGGGTCGCAGTCCTGCATTATTCTTATAACAATGGTATTTTTTCAGTTGTTCCTATGTGGAACAAACAATTATTTCTTTCGTCTATGTAAGGGATTGCTAATGTATTACTTAAGACAATTTTAACCACTTTCTGACCCCTCCAACCCTCCTACGTAAGAAAAAGTAAAGAAACTTAGATGAACCCAAAACAAAGAGCCTTTCGGCCGCCACAATTATTAAATCAAAAAATCAAATTCAAATGAAGTGCAAGGACAGCCTTACCATTTCCTTTCCCCTTGGCTTCCATAACGATCTTGTCGTTGATTCCAAACTTGCACTCCGGCATGCCGGAGAGGTAGGACTTCATAACCACCTTGCCGGCCACGTGAGCTGATAGAACTTGTCCTGTCGACAGTAGTTATTTGTGTTATATGGAGACAAAGTAATATTTCGTTCCTTGAAGCGAAGAGTTCTAAAATAGAATCCTGATCGTAGCGAGGAATTCAAAATAAGCCGCCCGAGAATAAAATATTTTGGCTCCGATGTTTTGACAACCACTTAACTTATTAACTTTAATTTAACTATTTCTTTAAATTTTTATTAACAGCTTTTAATATGGGACCAACCATGAAATCGCAAAAAATCATCAGCTGTTCCATAGATAAATGACAATATGGCTTGTTCCGTCTTCATCCCAATAGATCTAATCCCATGACATCATTTTCTTAAATCAACTTACTTTATGTATGGCATAACAGCTGCATTTTTTTTCGCGAGATCTGGGATGGTCTCATCGTAAAAGTTGTTCATAATGATGAGTACATATTAAAAATACTGCCACACGTTTATATGACTTTGGACTAAAGACATTTTATCCGAGAGAATATTACCTTGTGGCGACATGAGCAAGTTGACATACTCCAATACGTCCAAGAACAGCTCGTTGCGTCGGTACTTGATACCTTCGCGACGCCACCCGATCTGACCAGTCACCTGATAACAAACAATACACACTCAATACACTTATTGAGACAGATGTTTCACATACTCATTCAATTGATGAAAATGATTATCTGGCAATAAATTATTATTATTAATTAGGTATATAAACCACAAATATCTAAGTACCTAATTATAACGGTTGTATTTGAGTACTTCTTGTGTTACAAAAGTGTTGTTTACTTTAGCCAAAGCGAGCGAAGCCGTGTCGGCAAGCTACCAATAAAATTACCCGTCAAATGGACAAACATCAACTTTAGTAAAATTCTATAATGATTCTGGTGGCATCTTATTTGCTGTCTGTCGTTACAGAATCTCGGAATCATGAACCTTAATACCGATGACGAGTATTTTTAATAAATAAGTCAATTGCAACAGTTTTACCTGTGATGTGATCTGAGCCTGTTCCTCCTTGGAAGCAGACTTGATGCCCTGTTGAGTGATGAAGGTCTTCAGAACACCAGTGTCCGAGTTCTGAGGGTAGCCAAAGTCCAGGATCTCTGTAATATAAGAGGAAACAAGCAAATTGAAACAGAGTGAAATGAAACGGGTCCAATCCCTTGTGTCAACAAAAAGATTCAGAACTCCCTACATTACAAATGTCCATACACAACTTAAAAAAATGCACACAAATGGATCAACGCCATCTAGCAAACTATAGGAAGTAACTTTATCTCTCTCTGGATGTTGGTCACATTATCACGGCTGAACAGATCCTGATACACCGGGTTACTGAGTTACTGTACATCACAAGGACATAGGATACTTCTTTTTATGTCCACACGAACAAAGTCACGATTACCAACTAGTTTTTACATCATTAAAAAAATATTTCTATGCCTCCAAGGTTTGTATACTTTCTCGGACATAGTGCAGGCATTCTAGGAAATACGACACAGTTCTTATTAGGTGAATAGCAGAAAATGCCTGGGTACAAAATGGTATAATTACCATCAAGCAATTCATAAATGAGGACAAAGTTGTTCTTGATGTTTTCTTCTGAGATCTTGCCGAAGTATGACTGCATCACATCGATGATCTTAAGCAAGAACTCAAACACCATTGCAGCGTTCACATTCTGTTTTGTCACCGCTGCTAGCCAGATGTTGGCTCGCTGGAATAGAAAATAGATGTTAGCGCAGACTAGCTAGAGGTTGGTTCGCTGAAAAATGTCTTTAGATAAGTCGGGTTAGTTACACCATTTATGTCTCAAAAAATGCTTCTTAGAGTTTGAGTATGAAGCATTTAATTAGTTTAAAAAACCAAGTGCGAAGAAAGATAGTTTTTTTAGGTTATGTTATGAATGATTACTTATTTAGATTGAAGCACAACTGCAATTATCCTAATGAATAGATCCTATCTTCCATATCACTGCTTTTATTTTTTGATTTATAGGCGAGCAGCATAAGCTGATGTGCCTATATCAGTGTTAAAACTTAATAACTGTCAGTCAAGTTTATCTTCTGCTTAATTATCCAACTGTCTAGCTTGTTTTTAAAAGTATATGAATACTTTTGCTGAGACCACCTCCTCAGGCAGCCTGTTCCAATTGTGAACAACTCTGTTGCTGAGGATGTGGTGTGCAGTGTTGGTTAGAGATGGTGTTGCTTTAGTGGATATTTTTAGAATAATGAAACACAATATTATCCAAACTCAAAATGTTAAGAGTCATTTCACAATCTTTACCTTCAATTATCTCCATAATTTCTTATAACAATATCTTTAGGACACTATGGTATCTGACATGTTTTGTTCGTCACCAATTCAAAAATACAAGTATCGTCCGAAACGATTTCTGACAATACCAGCCTCCGTACAAAAATTTTCAAACCTCTTTGTGTGTATAAACCTATATTCAATGTTTATTGTAATGGTATATTGTAAAAAAAAAGTACTCTACTGTAAGTTATAATGTACCCAGTTACCTTGATATGGAAGAACGAAGTCCTTGCAATATTGGTAACAGGCGAACGTACTTGCTGCCGTGCGTGGATGACATTAACACGGAATGCGTCAACAGCATTACGACCAATGTCATCGCGGTAGACGCGCGATATCAGTACTTCCCCTTTATGGTTGTACACGAACAGGCCCCCGATCATTTTGATTTAGGCCTGCAGACAATAGAAAGGAATAGTACATTTTGATTTTGTCAAAAATATGAGATCTTTCCTTGTTTTTTTCTTTTGCAACCAATATGGGAATATTAGCCACTTGCCTGCCTGAACAGAAGCGCCACGATTGCTCAAGCCCAGTGCCACCCAGACTTTTGAATTTCGAAGTCCAAACCTCGCACGCGTAATTGCACATGCAAAGGTCGGACCTTCCCTAGGCAGACTCTACCAAAGAGCAACAGACCACTACCACTACAAAAAATCATATGAACAACTAATAGAACTAGTGCATTATTACCCTCTAACATGTAGGCTTTATGAATCGATTCCATCTATAGTGCCACATCCCCACACTAGTTGATTTTGCCCCAAGATTGTTTTCTGGCAATTCTTTTTTTATCATGTTCATTTAGTTTTTATCTACAAAAAAAAACTTCCAAAGCTGGGCTTCAGTACAGGTCTTAAAGATATCCGCATTTTGCAGAGACAACTCCCTCTAATATTATTCTTCCTGTACGTAACTACATCCGTGAAGTCTACCCTCCCTGACACTCCTATTGCAAATTAACTTAGCTGACTCACTCATCTTTAGCTTTACCAGAATTCTAGCTGATTAGGAAGAACTGATGACGAGTTATTTCTCTCACCTGAATAAGCTGGACCGCAAATCAATAACACAGGATACGGTACGATCAATCTGAGCCAATATTATTACCAGACAATTAGACGTTTTATCTAAACGAATCAGTATTACTTACCTATCGCGTTTCTGGCTCGAACATGGAGAAGGAAAGATTAATTTACACGGTGTATATTAATCTCATTTTATTTACAACAAAAAGAGAAATGTAATGAATTTCAGAAACCGCCCCCAAAAACTAAGAAATTGTGAAATATGAAACGTCAGCCGTCAGATTCAGAATAAAATAGAAATTTAGAAATCGTTTTTTTTTTTTCATGTTTTTGCTCCACACGTTCTGTATTAAGCCAGTGTCAAATATTGTAATATTTCAAGTAAAGTCAACTGAAAAAAATAAGTCTCAGCCATAGTGTAAGTCAAGCAAAGTAAGTCACAGTTAAGTCCACGTCATGCCCCAGTAAAGTGGTGGACACTTTACTAGAGGTTTTGTGTGTTACGCGCGAAACAGCACAAGTTTAACAGCAAGGACGAGACACGACTTCTTCACGTTGCCGAGAGTTGGAAACGTTGGAAACCCCCCAGAGAAATCGGGAGACAATAATGTACAAACCGATAATTGACGACCATTGGGCTTATCCCGTCACTCTGAAAGCGATAGCGAGAGTTGCGCGAGTGAGACCGCGCATAGTGCGACTAAAGGCCTTGCACCATGGCCTGACCTGACGCCGTGTGAAAGGGACAGCTAGACTAAAATTTCACGGGAGCAAAAGAAACAAATTATTAAGGTTATAGCTTCTCCCTTTCGCTCCCCTAGAAACTTATATATAGCCATCAATATCACACGATGTCAGGTCAGGCCATGTGTAGACACCCTAAGTTGGTTCGAGCGAGATGGCATGCTCTCGCAATCAGAATCACGAACGTTTCGAAGTTAGAGGATAAGCCGGCAGCGGACAGCCTAATATAAAAGTAAGCCATATATAAATGTGGGCTGCAACTACCGCAACAACTTGCAGCACTCGAAGCAGTGGGCTCATCCCGTAACTCTGAAAGCGATAGCGAGAGTTGCGCGAGCGGGACCGCGCATAGTGCGACTAACTTGGTACGAGCAAGATGGCATGCTCTCGCAATCAGAATCACGAACGTTTCAAAGTTAGAGGATAAGCCCGCTGAAGAGCGTAGCCCTAGATGGTACAGGAGTATACCGATTTTATAGGGCATCTCTATTCCAAAGTCAAATATTGTCATAGCGCTGCCAGCCTTATGATTTAAATCGTATTTATACGATCTTTTTGCAGCTGATACGATCTTGGACACATTTCGAACTTCTCGAACACATGATGTGTTCGAAATTGTACGCAAAATATACGATTTTTCAAATCTTTCAATATTCCTGTCAGAAAATAAATATAAATAGAAAAATAATATTACATTATGTCAAATTCATTTGTGTGGAGATACCTTTAGTGCAGCACCAATACGCAGCATAGTATCCTGTGAACTAGTCGCGGATACGGGAATTTACCGCGCAATTTAACTAACTTTTTTACTTTGAGCAGGGGCGTAGCTCCGCCGTATCAGCCGTATCAATGATACGGGCCCCCCAGGCTACAGGGGCCCCCAACCTTGTTTTTTTGAAAAATAGTGACCCTTCATTTGGGCCCCCAACATATTTTGATACAGGGCCCTTCTAAGGCAAGCTACAACACTGACTTTGATGTTAATTAAAATTAAGTAAGTACTTTTAAAGCTTACGCACCCTAGGTGTTAATCATTGATTTGAAGTTATTATAATATTACGTAATTAAATTATTTACTCCTATTATTTTATTCAATACGTACCAATTTCTTTCCAGTGTTTTTAGCAAAATACGATTATTCCTATGTATGGTACGATCCCCTAAAAAATTGAGTTGGAAACGCTAATAATGAAAAAGAATAAAATGTTGTCTTTGATTGATGAATTGGGTCGATTATGTCATGGCGGGTTAGATGTTTTCGGCAGTTAGTTTACAGAATTTTTATTGAATTACGCCGTAAATGATCTCGTTTCAAATAGTCTTGATTAATACTAAGCTTATTTGTGTGTTGGTGATCTTTTCTTAATCTATTCAAATGCTGAAACGTTTGCAAATGGGACTTCGCACGTTCATGCTAATCGCATCTAAAGTATGGAGTTGTTTTTGTTATATGTTTAAGAAGCAATATCGAGCGGTAAATATGATAAACCTCCTTTTAAATGTTGTTTGTTTACGTGTATTTACGGAGGCATATTTAAATCTCACGTGGTGTTTTATTTTCAGTTGGCTCAATATCAATCTGTCAAATATGAGATGTACCCACTTTCCCCCGTATCTAGACACAGGCTGAGTGAGTATATAACTTTTGTTTATCGCGGATAAACGGCCCCGACTGCCGTATTTATCTGTACGAGCTAGATAGTATGTTATCATTGAAAAATATTTGTGTTATGTCCTGAGACATACCCTAAGCTTTTTCCACTGTCTTTAACGTTTTGTGCTTGCTAAAAATGAGAATAATCAGTAAACTTGCTAAAATGAGAATCCTCTGTCCACACTGTATGCAGAAAGACATTCACAAATTCAAGCATAGACTGTAAACATGAGCATATAATGTGGCTATGAAACAGGTAATATGGCTATGTACCTAGTTTAGAATTATAAATAGTGTTACAGGTAACTACCAAGCAATATTTGGATAAAAATAAAACTAATATTATAAATACCAAAGTAACTCTGTCTCTCTGTCTGGTTGTTTGTCGCATTTTCACGGCTAAGCAGCTACTTTATTACAAAAAAATAGCCTAAAAGTTTAGAAAGTAAAACAAATTGATAAAAGTTCAACAAGATCTTGAATCTACTAATTTCATTTATCTTATACCACATCACATGCACAATGTTTGTATCTGTAAAAACTAAATTAATGGTAGAAAGGTGCATAGCAAAGGTCTTTAAAACTTATTAAGTCCTGTAACTTGATGACTTGGGAATGAACTTCCACAAAGTAACACCTTGTAAAATCAATTATCTTACTTAAAATCTCTAATTCCAGGTCTAGTAAAAAGAAAAATGCTGGTCCTAGATCTAGACGAGACATTGATCCACTCGCACCACGATGCGATGCTGCGGCCGACTGTAAAGCCCGGGACGCCGCCTGACTTCGTGCTGAAGGTCACGATAGACAAGCACCCTGTCAGATTCTTTGTGCACAAGAGGCCACATGTTGATTACTTTTTGGATGTAGTAAGTACTTTTTATTTTATATATATAATTACAGGAGGTGTATTGATTTCCAGCCAGGTAAGTATTTGAGTGATTATAAGATGTTTGGTCTGGGTCTGGGTGTTAGTTGTCTTGTGTCTTGTTATAATGACCTGTAAATAAACTGATAATAATGTATTCTTTTTTAACTGTGACAGTATGGGCATATCCAAACCCATATGAAATACGGGAAAACCGACCTACGTACCATTTACACAGGGAACTCACGCTTGACCAAAAAAAATATTATGCCATAACATTTTTTGCAAAAAAGTTTCCTAAGGCAGTTTCCTTGTATCTCTTATGTTTTCGGATTTCTTCATACTGTCCCAGTTAAATAAACCTGTATAGAAACACATAAACATGCATTTTCACATACACCCTTCTTAGGCAGTCGTGTCAAAAGGGTATCTTTTTCCCAACTTCTGGATAAGCAAAGTTTTATAACTATCGGGTATGGAATCGTAATCTTAATAGAAATAAGGACTTATTTTTATATCGCCAACCTCAGATTAAAACTAGTTATCTTCATAAATAATAATTAATCTTAATCGGGATGAATCAGCAATACTATTAATACCTAAATCATTTTAAACTTATCATGTTTTTTTGCATATTTTTAGAGTTAGTAGCAAGCTAAAGAACCCATATGGCAGGGGTGGCCAACCGGTCGATCGCGGCTTTTAGTCCGGTCGATCACAGCAAGGCATAAACCATATAAAACCATTTTTTCAATCGCATTCCATTATGTTATTTGTCCTCTTTTTCATGCAGTAGCTCTTTTATTAAGAATAATTTGAAATTATATGTTTTCCCTTAACATATAATAAAAAATACTACATAATTGTATACAAAACTATAGTGTATTATTGAAAATTTCAAGAAATATGTAATTGTGTAATTGGTAGGTTACAAAGGGCTTCATCAGTAAATAGTAGATCTTGTGTCTAATTAGGTTGGGACCCCTGCCATATAGCATCGTCGTTTGTCCGTCTGTGTCACCATGATATAGTCTGATCATAACACACTGAAATTTAGTTGTGTTGGAAATTTTGCACATGTGCATAGTAAATAACACTCACTACCAGAGATAATATTGAAATATAAAAACAATATCCCAGCCTTGCATAAAAACCGGAATAAAACCCAATTTTGTGTAGTATTGTGGAAAGGAGAATTCAAAATAATTATAGAATGACCATTTTAAAACCGGAAGGAATTTTCCAAAAAAAAACAGCCAGCTAGAGAAAAATACTAGCTTACAAAACAAAATGTTCTGAAAATACCGCGAAAACAATGTTGCACATTAGGATATCTCGGCTAGTGACGGTGATGATTTATTTGTAAGATAGCTATGATTATTGTAGATAGCTAGCCTGCCAAGAGCGTGTCACGACACGACCTTGACAGATTTTTGTAATTCCTCAATTCGTTTTTTATATGAATCAATTAAGATGATAAGGTACTCGACAGTATCGTTATTTAAATGTTTATTATTTATATTTATTATTATATATTCGAATGTCGCTCGTTCTCTCTGTCCGTCTGTCTGGGTGTTTGCCGCGTATCATGGCTGAACGGATCGACCTGACTTTTTGTATAGATATGGCTAAAGCGTCGGAGACGGGCATAGGCTATTTTTTTTTGTATATCCACGCGAACGTATTCGCGGGTAACAGCTAGTTTCTAACAGCGAGCAGTAGCTCATGTACGAGGAAAACATTGCTTATAAAAGTGAAACAGATATTACTATAAACATAAAATAATCACTTAAGGCGAGGTCCAATCGCAAAACAACAAAAAGTAGCATTTTTCAGCGCTTTGTTGGAAGTGACGAGATTGCTTAATTAGGTGGAAAAAATACTGCAGATAGAAAATAAAACTGAAATTACGTTTAACCGAATAAAATTTCGAAAATCTGTCATAGTAACAAAATAAAAAATCGCAAAATGACCTCCTGGAAAACCCTTCTGAAATCAAATGCTCAGTATTTTCTGCAGTAATTACAAGTTTTCTTTTACAAATTAAATATCCAGGCTAGTGGTTTATACGGCGAACCAGGTAGTTTTTTTATTTGATTTGTATATTTCCGATAATCGGCGAAAAAGTAATGAAAAACTACAATTCACCGTTTTCTCATCAAGTATGATATGCGATTTTCAACTTTAAACCTTAGAACTTTGAGCGGGACAGTACTCATTTCAAATCACGATCAGTCCTCGCCTTAAAATAAATTTCTCAAAAAAACACGAGAAACTCGCCGGGACTACTTCTTTAAAATTTGGACTTATTCAGTTTTTTTTTAATTGTTCTTGGTGACGAGACGAGCAAGTTGCTAACCTGAAAGCTTGTGAAGTGAGTGAAGCGTCACGCATGACCAGAATTTTGAACTTCAACAGTTCAATACCAAGCGCGGCAATGCACTGCGCTCGTCACCCTGAGATATTAGTCGTTAAATCCGCTAAATTTCTTCATGCCCAGTAATTACGCTTGAAACATTTCCCTTAAATCCGGAAAACAGTAAGTAGTTTTGGTTTAGTTTTATTATCTTTGGGATAATAGTGCAGTCTTAGAAGAATCATCATCATCAGCTTATCATAGTCCATTGCTGGACAAAAACCTCTCCCAAGGCACGCCTCGTAGCTTAGCCCGATCTTCGGCTTTTCGATTCCAACCACTGCCAGCTGTTCTACGTATATCGTCACTCCATCGAGTTTCAGGGCGTCCTAAGCTGTTTGTCGATTCGTGGTCTCCACTATAGAACACGTCTACCCCGGCGGTTATCGGTTCTACAATAAATATGGCCGGCCTACTGTCACTTCAGCTTGCTAATACAATCCCTCAGTGAAACTCCACGCATAGCTCTTACCATAGCTCGCTTAGCGACTTTGAAATTGTGGACCGCTCCAATTGCGAGTGTCCACGTTTCGGCACCGTAGGTAATAACAAGTAGAACGCTCTGATTATAGACTTTCGTCGTAGAAGAATAGGCGACGAGAAGACTCGACGGAACACTGCCCAGCCCAACTGTATTCTTCTCTTGACCTCGCTCAAAAAAATATTTTTGCCTAGTTCGAGCGTCTGCCATAAGTACTTTTGGACAATCTCTAGAGTGAGGCCAATTATTGCAACCGGTCCCAGAACAACGCGCGCGTAGAACATGGCCTTGGTTTATTCCAAGTTTATCTGGAGACCGATGCGTTGTAAAGAATCCGCTAGGCCGTCCAGCAGCCACTGCCAAGTCCTCGAGCGATTGAGACATTATGACGATGTCGTCTGCAAATCGTAGGTGAAAAATGTACTCATCATTAATATTGTTGCTTCGTCCTGCCCAGTCCAGTGTCCTACACATATCCTTCAGTACGTTCGTGAACAAAATTGGGGGGAGGAAACATGCCCTTATCTTACGCCTCGACACAGGTATGTTTTTTTTGCTGATTCAGGACTTGCACGGCCATTGTTGCGGCGCAATACAGACATCTCAACTCCTCAACTCTCGACCAATTGAATACTTGCAATGAGCTTAAGATTTTAATACAAGTCAACATTGTTATGAATGCTAGGCCACTTTTAAGAGCTCGCCTATCGGCTAGCTCTTTCTCTCGCGTCGAAAATTCTTAGTTCATAAACCTTACTCGAGGGCCAGTTCCGTTCCCATGCCAATGAAGGCATGCTATTCCACAAACGAAGCACTCTAATTGCTGTTAGCAAAATTCTGTTCCCACGGATGGCGTGTTATTCCACAAACAAAATAGTCGAGCTGCTGTTAGGAGTAAACACAGAGTAAACCTAAATGACGGTGTCTGCAGGTGTCACAATGGTACGAGCTGGTAGTATTCACGGCGTCGATGGAGATCTACGGCGCGGCGGTGGCAGACAAGCTGGACAACGGGCGCGGGATCCTACGCCGCCGGTTCTACAGGTAACTGACACTGCCGGAGTTACTATATGGCAACACAGAGCTGTAGCTTATGGGCAGCGACGGTAGTTAGATTGAAACTTTTCTGCGCACCATTCCACTAGGTGCAAAATTGGGAACTCCCGGACTAGCGCCGTGGACGTTTGTAGAATAGAATAACATTTATTAATAGCTCGAATTACAACAACTTATTCTAATTAAATAAGAGTTGGGCATCATACCATATCTATCTCGACAATTTTTTATTTTGTAGCATCAAGTTTCAATAGTCCAAACGAGGCGTGAAACGCATATCAACGGATACTGTCTCTCGACATCTGTAGAAAATGCTATTCATTCATTAAAAGGCTATACTATTCATTCAGTTCGTAAAATCCGACAGCATCAATGCAAGTACGCTATACTTTAATTTTTCTTCGTGGATTCTGCGATGTTGCCGCAGTTTTGGCAATCAATGTCTTGTGCAAGTTCAGGTTTCAGGTTGTCAAGTATTCGCCGGTGAAACTCCGATACTGTGAAGATCTTGCGCAAATTATCGGTAAAATTGTCCAGTTCTTCTTGATGCAGCAACTGCGATATTTCATCAATCGATAAATTTGACATTGTTGTAAATGTCATATTTGTTTTTTTTTAATCGACATAAATGTATTTATCGATTCTAAATGTCATATTTAGAATTTAGTTTGTTAAAACTAAACCGTTTTGAATAATTGTCTCTTGACTCCGAAGTTTTTAAAACCCTCTGAAATTGTCGGCATGACCTAGAAATTGATAAAAATCAGAAATATTGATTGGCAATATATAACATTGCAAGTTTTGCAAATAAGTCACAATTCAGTTTTGTGAAACTAATTGTATTTAAAATGTATCATGCCATCTTAAACACAGTATTGCTGTTGTGAATGCCAAGGACTGATTGAACAATCAAAATATTTTATCCACTTAACAATTATGTTAGTGCTTGATTTCAAAGGAAAGTTTCAGGGCCGGTTTTGAAACTACCTTTGATTTACTTCAAGGAAACTTAGCTTGAGGTCAAATTGTTATTATTGGCTTCAGTAGATAACTTGTGACGACGGTATAACACTAACCATTCGATTATTACAAGAATATACATGTACCTAAGGCATTTCAAGGATATTATCGATAAACTTACTTCATTATGAACATGATATAACATGCTGCGCCAGGTACGAAACGAGCAATTCGCGCGCCTGATGCCACGCTTGCCCGGAACAATTCAGTGCCCAGGATGTTTAACTTCAACAATCCAAAATCTTGCCAGTTACTATTTACTGTAGGTCACGTGGGTGACACCTGTTCACGTCATCAGAGTGCGTGTGCTTAGCAAGAGCGGTATACGTAATTCAACACAGATTAGACAAAGACAACATGGCGGGTAGTGACGTAAGCTGGTGTCAGCGCTCGGAATGCCAGATCTTGTTTTGTTGTCCAAATATTCTTGCAATGTTTTCTTTGTTTTAAGCTTATAACATGTAAGATGTTTTAAACTGATTTTCGTGTTGGTTGGTCGATAAAAGTGGACATTAACGTTAATGTATGTTTTTTGGTTTTGTTATCTGGTACTGCATAGAGGGAAAACACGATTACATGACATTATCACGATAAAATAAAATACATTAAAAAGACCTCCATTTACACATAATATTTTCCGCTGGCGCTCGAAACCCCTAGTGTATATTCAAGCGATTATTACACTAAGAGTGAGGTAATAACAATATCTAAGATTGTATAGAACAATATTTTGATTGATTTCCCGGTTTAGATGTAATTAGCAATTATCAGGTTTTTTGACTACTGGGCGCTTGAGGCATCTCTTTTCATCTGCTCCCGAAAGTGTATAGCGCTATATTTCTCTCGAAAAACAACGACAGAACGGTTCTTCTTCTGCTCAGTTATTATTGAAGACTTGGCGACCCTCTTGGCATAAGTTGGTAGCGCGTCCGCCTTAGAAGCAAGAGGTCCCGGTTTCGATTCCCGGCCGGACGTTGGATGATGAATTTAATTATCTGCTCTGGGTCTAGGTTTTAAATGTCCGTGTCTTTGCGTATGTTCAATGACATTCCGAAACAGAGAATCCTAGTGGGGAGCTATGAGGGCGAGCGAGAGAGTGCGTATTGTGTCAAAACGGCCTTAGGCGCACCACACACCACCGCTACGAATGTTGTACACCACAAAACATTTATCGTAGACCTACATTTAAATACGAGTTAACGTACTTTATAGGCAACACACCACATTTCTTTACAAAAAGTGTGTCACGTAACACAAATGTCTTACTTCACACAAATGTGTCTCTGGTGTGTTTGAGCAGTGGACAAGAAGCGGTGTGGTGCGCCTTAAAGCTATTTTCCCCAAAAAACGATGAGCTGCTTTCAGACAGTATTTTTTTTCTATGACGTAAACCAAAGTGTACACTTTTGTTTGCAGACAACACTGCACGGCGGAGCACGGCTCGTACACAAAAAATCTATCGTCGATATGCGACGACCTCAACAGGGTGTTCATATTAGACAACTCGCCCGGCGCTTACCGGGACTTCCCAGGTACGAGCACAGTTTATACACAACCACAACTAAAAGTTTTATACAAAACTTCACGTAAATGTCACATGTTAAAACAAGTTGCTATACGAGTACAACTTCAATTGAATATCACAAGTTTTATTTGATAGACAATAAATTTTACACAAAATAAAGTGAATATCAAATGTAATCACACTATATTAATTTAATTGACCGAGCGAAGCGAAGGTCTCAGAGTGTACTGGGATAAATCGGTATTTGTATATTTATATTAGTATATTTGTCCGATGATAACGTGCGAACCGTTGATGCGATCTTCATGAAATTTTATTGATACAATTTTTAAGTTCGAATATGAGCTGAATCGGTCCAGGGTTTGTAAAGATATAGAGGTCGCGACGTCTCAGTTCGCTACTAGTTTTAAAAGTTTTATTCACAACTACACGTGAATGTCACATGACATCATGTGACATCCCCCTTAGAGCACCACACCGACCGACACCGTGCCACTTGCATCCACCGGTTGCCCGCGACTTTCACTATGTCGTCGGTCCACCTAGTGGGACTGACAACGCTGCGTCTTCCGCCACTCAAGAACCTTTCTTCCCCACCCTCCCCGGTTATCGGTTCCTCGAGTGATGTGGCCTAAACTTTGAAAGCTATATCTGTGACGAGCTAATCTATCAAAATGTTCTAAAAAATCAAGTTAAAAATCAAAATTCCAGATAATGCGATCCCGATAAAGTCGTGGTTCTCGGACCCGCTGGACGTGGCGCTCCTCAACCTGCTGCCGGTGCTGGACGCGCTCCGGTTCACGCACGACGTGCGCTCCGTGCTCTCGCGCAACCTGCACCTGCACCGCCTCTGGTAGCCTACACGTATGTAAGTACTAGCCGCGCACCGCGGTTCCACCCGCTATTCTACAGAAACCGAATATTTTATCCGGGATAAAAAGTAGCCTTTGTGTTAATCCAGGGTGTAAGCTACCTCCATACCAAATTCCAATCAAATACATTCGGCCGTTTCAGAGTTGAAAGGAAACAAACACACTTACATACTTGTATACTTACACACAAACTTTCGCATTTATAATATTAGTGTGATATACTTACTCCGCTAGCGCAGCGTCCCGACTGGGTCTGGCTTTCCGACACTGGAGGACGACAAAGGTGCCAGTCGGTGCCTCTCACCATTCTGCGACATGAAGCTCACGCTACGGAGCTTTTAAGCTATCTTATTTGTTACTAGTTTTTACCCGCGACTTAGTTCGCGTGGACCTACAAAAGTAACCTATGTCTGTCTACGACCACTAAACTATATCTATGCAAAATTTCAGGTCCATCTGTTCAGACAACACCCATACAGAGAGA
The DNA here is from genome assembly GCA_947579745.1 of Apocheima hispidaria. Taxonomy (NCBI): domain Eukaryota; kingdom Metazoa; phylum Arthropoda; class Insecta; order Lepidoptera; family Geometridae; genus Apocheima; species Apocheima hispidaria. Next base: position 13,833,366 of record OX388159.1, read on the forward strand.
CAGATTCACTTTCGAATTTATAATATTAGTTAGGATTATTCTGCACGTAACGAATTGCAATAGAGTCAAGGCTCACAAACTTATTAATTTATTTATCAATTCCTTTCCATTGGGTGGGCACTACAGGCCACCCCACTTAAATGTTTGAGATGCGCTCGTCTGGAATATTCATATTCTTACAGCATTTTATTATAATTTCAGATGAACAACCGGCTTTTGTACAAAAAATAGGACGCCGCAGGCCTCCTGAACTAATTTATTATTATTATTTTCACTCGTTAAGCCGTTCAGCGCTTGTATACTAAATATACATATAGTTTAATTATAGATGAGTAATTTTTTTTTATGTTTCGTTTTTACTTAATTGTAAAGAATAATCGTACGGGTGATTCCGGTAATGATTGTGACGAATTTGCACTGTTCAGAAACTAGAAAGATGTTTCTCATGGATTATTCTATTATAACTAGATGCGAAAGTCTTGGTCACGAAGACCAAAGACACCATTGGACATTCGTGAATAACGATGTGAAATACAAATAAATAAACTATACGACACAAAATATATTTAGGGTACAAATGGATTTAACACAGAAATTGATAAATCCACTGGCCCCGAATTAGTAAAAAACTGTGTTTCGGGTACCAGTGGGTTCTCGGATTGTTCATATACCACTGTGTTTGTATTTTTTATCTTTCTAAAGAAACTATGATGTGATTTCAGCCGAAGAAATTTTACCTCTATGTTCGTGGTTTTTCTGGTGCTTTCACAATGGTCTATGTTCATATAGTCTATTTCACAATGAGCTATATTCATATAGTCTGTTTCACAATGAGCTATATTCATATAGTCTGTTTTACAATGAGCTATATTCATATAGTCTATTTCACAATGAGCTATAATTATATAGTACATATGGCAAGTTTCTGTGACTTGACAACTTGAAGACGCAAATATTGATATAAGATTCAATATAATTTAGAACGAAAACTTAAACGATCCACGTTCAAATGACTGTTTTGGCTTTGTGCTCTGCTATGAATTTTTTGTTAAATTTTAAAACACATTCGTATAGAAATACTGAACATTGTACTGACATATCCCACTTCTGAATCACCCGGTTTACATAGACTATGTGTATATGTGTAATTGCCTACTGTTGTAGGATGTTGGAACGTTTTTGAAACGTCTTTCATATCTTGTGAAGTAAATAAGTGCAGAAAAATGTACTATGGAGTAAAGTTGTGGCCCCACTGTCAACGATTTTGCTTTTCTAATGAAGCTGTATTGGAAGTGCCTATGTTACACACATAAAATTATGAATTGACAATTGACATATAAAATGGAGCAATTCATTTGCAAATACTGTCACATCAGAAATGACCGAATATAATGGAATATTTACTTACCTGCACTCTAGCTAATAAAACTCATTTCTTTCTCACAGTGCTGTAAAAAAAGTATTTTCAATTAAAATAATTGAGTATTTCCATGACAATAAATAGAAAATGATTATTAGTTAGTAAATACATTTTGATGTTTTGCTTGATTTAGGACAAAACGGTGTCATATTTTGACGTCTATAATATATATTTTTTACATACTTTATCATCGCTTACAGTGTGGCCAGAGCCTTAAAATACGTACCTATTTTCCTATATTACATTCAACGAAGGGCTGTTAAATGTACGCTTATTTTAAAAGCTGCCTTGTTCACTTTATATAATTTTATCCTATGAGACGTTTTCTTTGACACTTCATGTTCACAACGTTCAGTTCATTCGTTAAACAATATCCTTCAACTTTGACGGATACTGTTGAATGATTGCCACGCCATCTATTTTATTTAATGTACAGTGTAATGACATAAAGTGTCAAAAAGCGAATGGCTCATTGCAAAATGTAATAAATTGGTTATTTTCTTGTGGCAGCCTTTTAAAGCTCTTGTCAAACCATAGTAAGGATTCTCTAATATAGCGGATGGGCCACAAAGTATTGTTTGCCCACGTCACTTGGGACCGCATTGCGTCACGTCGGCCATGTTTTGTATCCCAGCCAAGCTAGTACGTTAGCTGTCAAAAACTGTCAAACGTTTTTTTTAGTGTTAGGAAGTCACTAGTGAAAGGTGTGGAGTTGACGCCATATTGTGTATCCAAAGTTCCGCAAGTGACGTGAGATGTAATAGGTCCTCCTTTTTCTTTCGTCATTGAACCATACTGACTAAACTGACAAACAAATTTGTTTTGACGGCGCCATCTAGATGGGTGACTTTTGCGAGGAACTCAAATTGGCTTACATTTCGCCCAGAATAGTTAATTTAAATAAATTTGATGTCTAATTAGTAAAACAAAAATACAATTAGTACTATTTACTAACCCATGGACCCACCAATTCTAAACGTCACTTTGTTAATGCATATTTCAATGCAATAGTTTCATACTTGCTGTCTGTAAATGGCACCACTTGTATCAAAGATTTTGGTTGGGTGGATAAGTGGTATTTCAGACAGGTCTGAATTACCGCCTACAATAAGGCCAAGTATTTGTAAAAATGGCCAAATAAAAGAATTAAAATCTATAATAACTTTACAGTTTTTTTAATACAATAATCTAGTGGAACTGCACTTGTTTCTGCAGTCTTATTTTGTAAGCTGTCAATCGTTATCGTGTCATTCCGCTAGCGTTAAATTACTTAAACATCCGAGCGAGCGGGATGGCACGATAGCGAGTGACATCATCATTAGCGAGAAGACTTCCACTGCTAGACTAAGGCCTCCGCCTTGAGCTGACGCTTTCCAGGCGGTTCGCCTGTGGTTCTGATCGCATTTTAGGTCATACCCTGATCCCGGGTAAGCGAGTGACGTAACGTAATAAAGCTGCTGAATCCCATCTGACAATCGCAAAATTGAGGTGCTGTGCTCAAACTCAAAGTGATTTTCAATTTTCCTCTGAAATATACTGGATTATTACTATATGACAAATAGTTTTCTGGTCATTAATCAGCACTCCGCCATAAGGCCTGGGCTCCACAAAAGCGGAGAGGAGATGCTTAGCAGCTAAATAGAGTGTATCCATCGAAGCTGTGCGGAGATGTGTACTGGCTAGAGCGGAGCTGAGCTGCCTGCGGCGATTGTTGGATGTTGAGATGGACGAACTCACGCACAGTTTAGCGCGATCTGATACGAAAGACAGACGTCAGTCATGTCAGTATTACATAATTGTATCTCGTTTTACTTCAAGAATAACTAGAGTCTGTGAGTTTTGGCGGGAACGTGTAGAAGTCATGTCGCGTCATTGTATTGTTTTCCAAAACTTGTGTTATTTAGAGTGCTAATGTGTAAAAGTTGTTTGTTTGTTATCCATAAAGGGTTCGTGAACGTGCACGAGTGTTGGCGAATAGTATTTAATGTTGTGAATCGATACTCTTCGTGTTGTTTCCAAAACTCCATAGGAGCCTCTAGTAAAGTCTCCAGTACTTTACTGGGGTATGACGTGGACTTGGCCGTAACTTACTTTGCTTGACTATGACTGAGACTTATTTGAATTGTGAAATATTTGACTTCTAAATATTACAATACTTGACACTGGCCCAATCCACGTGTGGAGCCATAATAAAAGAAAAAAATTAAAACTAGAGTCTGAACAGTACGGTCATCGCACGTCGCTCACATCTCTGTTTTGATCGCGCTATAAATTATGAGACATCTCTCTAATCAACCGTATCCACTGTAGCTAAGCGTAGAAGAGATGCTTAAATAACGAAATTCTATTGGTTGTTTACAACATATCTCTCTCCGCTTTGGTGGAGTCCGAGCCTTACAGCTTTTTGGTGTATTTAGATTTATGTCAATGTCACCCTGAAAGCGAATGTATGCACATGGAAATGTATATGCTATACTTAAATAAAGGCCTATTCATATTAACGTGGGATTTGCTGCTACTGAGAAGCGCAATCCGAGTCGAGCGCAGTCCGAAATACGACGAAAGAAACCAGAGGATCTGAAATACCTACAAAAATAACGGCCCTAAAAATGGCGACTACGCAGGAAACAAAACAAACAAATCAACAGACCAAAGAGTACAAATGTGAGGTCCTTAACATGGCGGCGCGGCAGCCTGCAGTAGGTATAAACGAGGCGCATATAATATGTAGTAGAATGGGGCCAGTCATCTAGTTTCTTTCGTCGTAGAGTCGGAGGCCTTCTGTATTTTATTTATTTTGTGCCACTAGGGTATAGGATACACATATCTGGGTCTAGATTACGCTATTTTCACTTGATTTTGGACTATGTTAGCTGCTTAACATATTTCGCTATAAGCTGATATCACTTATATTTGAATGGACCTTATTGTGTCTATCGGACCAATATTTAAGTCCAGGTTTTTTTAGTACATACATTATGTTTTGTTAAATATAATATTTGTCAATACGTTTATAAAGCAAGATCCATGGTTGATACTGGTAACTACCCGGTGTTTTCCAAATGAACAATTTTGTGTAAATAATATGATTATAATTTTAAATTGATAGTTCAAGTGGTTTGCCTATTTTTGATCTCTTTAGTTTAATTTTCTTTTGCTTCATAGAAGCACTTGTACGCAATATTATTATTACAATAATTATAAGTAATTTAGGGCCTCTTATATCATCTCCGGGTGAGCTACTCGTCGATTAAAGTGGCATTGTTGTACTAGTTACGAAATTTCTGAGTAACGCTAACCGTCAAACTGTACAATAACTAAAGTTACTCGGAACTTTTACTCGCCAATTAGCAGTAATCGGAAAGTAGCTGATCAACACTTTTTTTATACCGTAGGTGACAAACAAGAAGACGGACCGCCTGATGGTAAGCGATCACCGTCGCCTATGAATACCTATAACCAGGGGCATCACAGATACGTTTCCGACCTATTAACAGCCCTTTTGAAGATCCCCATGTTGTAGTTACTCGGAAATACCAGACGGTAGCTCAATCCACAATTTGCAGATGTGAAAAGGATCGCGTTAAACGCACAGTGTGCGATTTCTACTGATCGATTATATGCGGATGAGCTTTTAAGCGGTGGCTGCTGGTGCGGTGATAGAACCACGACGCCCGCACCGGTACCAGGTCGAAGAATTCTTCAGAACACTCCCCTCTAAAATGCAATAAAAGATAGAGACCCAATGTCTCTGCGCATGCTGAGACGCTCAAGGCAATAGCAAATAGCTCTACACTGTAATGCATTAAGTGGCTCAACTTGATACTTGGGTGCTCCATTCCAAAGATACGAGCAATACTCCTCGTGAGGTCGGACTTGGGCTTTGAAAAGTAAAAACCTTTGTCCCGACTTGACCCGGCTTCGCCTTTTTGGGCACGCCAAGATTCTTGGATGCAAGTTGCGCCTTACTTACAACATGACCACGGACTGTACATTTGCAGAAATGTCAACACCTAAGATCCCGATGCTCTTCGAAACCTTGAGGGTGTTCTGAAAGCGAGGCCACAACAAATAGTCTTTTTTTTTTTAGCGGATAACTTTGTTTCGAGGTGATGAAAGAGGCTCTACCTGTGAAAACTGAAAACGTAAGAAATAATAAATTTAATTTAAAAATCGGCAAATCACTTAAGGTGCATTCACACTGAGCGGTATCGATCGTGCGACGGAAGGCGCCGAACTCACACGTGCTGTGAAATTATGTTAATGACAATAGGGTAATGATGACGTACGTTACATAAATATGTACAAAATGTATACCGAATTCAGTTAACTATTTTGTTTACTAAAACGCGCATCGCCTGAAACGTTGCAAAAATTACTTTGCCACAATGTATTTTTTCTTGCAATTAGGTACGTTTCTGTTAATGTATTTACCAAATCGCTTCGGAGCGACAAAGAGCGGTGGCACAGACTATCCCCTGTAAATTCCGTTCTCGAGCCTGTTGAAGCGCACCACACAAAAAATACACTTATAAGAAAAAGAATTAGCGCACTGCTAGGCATACCCTTGAAATAGCCAACGCTCGGTCCGTCAGTCCCCGCAACCTGAGGTCTCTGTGCGTGCGTTTGCAACTGGGGCGTTTTTGTAGGAAAAAAAATTCTCGCAAAATGCCTATTTCTATAGGAGGTAATCTGTGCTCCAATTTAATCATTATAACAATTGAAGAATAAGGCGTGAAATGACCAATGCTCAAAATGGCAACCGATTCACAAAAGGTCCTCCCAATTCACAAAATTATAAATCCTACAAATGCCTAATTCTCAGAACGGCCAATTCAAAATGCCTAACAAATAAAAGATGAAAAAATCAGCAAAACAATATTTATTTCCATACGTACATTTTTTTATATGGTAATTCATTATTTAGAGTGATTCATGGACTTATTCAATATTTTTATCGTATTGAGATTCGGTTGCCATTTCGAGCACGGGGTATTCTGCGCCTTAATTTGATTGAGTTACAATTATTTAGACAGGCAGCGTCTTTAGTAAACAAAACACAAAATGTTAATTATAATGAAACTTGTTACATTTTGATGCGAAGACTATCCCAGTCTTTACTAGTTTATACCCATTGAAATCGTGTGTATTATATTAGTTTATTAAATTGTTTCTAAAGGAAAGAAATAAATCTTTTTTAAACCAAATAGTTGAGATAATTCAGTGTTTTGATTTTTTACTCCGCCTTGATAATATTTCATATTTTAGCGTTTATTGCTAAAACAATTTTGTCCATACTTTAAATAGACTTGATTGTGCAATTGTCGTACTTTATTCTTGGGTCCAGCGACCCAGAACCTCGCTCCGGTATTCCAAGGAGCTGGGTTGGCTCGGGTAGATGCTGGCAGGGAAATGGTGCAGGACTTGGCGCCCCATTTCGAATTACCTTGTTGTAACCTAAGGAGAATTCATGGCGAGATGGCAGCACTAACCTAACACCTTCACATAAATGTAAGCTTTAAATTTCCATAAGCAAAACTATTAGAAGGTACTGAATCAAATTAAAAAAAAACTAGTAGTTCAAATAAAATACAGACATTCTTCAATTAACTTTTTAATTTGAGACTATTTTGATGATAATTTCTAACAGAATGTCAAATCGGTAGTTGCCGAAATCAATACAATTATTAGTAGATCATGTAGGGAGCTCTAATGATCGTAGTTTTACAAGGTCTTGATCTATAAAAGATATGCTAAGTAACTGGCTCCCATATTTTTACAATTCTATAATCAAACGGGTACACAAATGAATAAAGAACATCAGAAGTATGTATGCAATGTTTATATGCCAGAAAATTAAAGTGGGTAGATAAAAGAATTCCCTTAGCACTACGAATTTCAATACAGAGGTTTCACTCTGACTATTTTAACATCAACAAGAAAACGTGGGTATAGATAGATGTTATATTCCCATTAGAAGTGGCAGTGCGTTATTGAAGTTGCACTGATACATACATAGATAAAAAGTTGATTCTTACGAGAAATGTATGTAAAACTTAAAGAGATTATGTTTCAATAAACAAATGACTAATAAATTACTTATCATTCCCCAAGGAATAGGTTTACAACCCGTTGTCATTTGTTTCCCCTGTACACAATTAACATTAGTCTTTCAAGGGTTGTATCGTATTCAATACACAAACTAGGAATTTAATTGAAAAACTCTTAATTTCAAAGTCAGACTGAAAAAAAATTAAGGTTCTACAAATGTTTACAATATGACTAAAAAAACGGATACCTACACAGTAAGATAAGAAACTATACTTGTAAAGAAATAGCAAAATTTTGCAGTCCTTAAAATATTACAAATGTCTATTTTTTTATTAACTTATTTCAAAAGTTCATTGCAATAAATTATGTATACACCTCTGAAATATACATCTCTGAGACAAAATATGTTTAGAAAACTGTATGTATTGTCTTTAAAGTTATTTTAGATTTGCAATGAACTTAATCATAGAAATAATTATCTTTAAAGATACATTTTACAGGTTTATTTGCAGTTACATCTTAAGCTGAAGCCAATACATACAAATATCACAAATCTCTGCTTAAGGACACAGTATTTTCGAACCATACAAACAAAATATTAAAAATTCATTCTCTACAGGTATAAATTATACAGTCGAAGGTTTAAAACTTAGTTTAAAACACTGTCCAAATCAAGAGTCACTACAAAAGTATAGGTCTAGTCTACACAACATTCTTTATGGGATTTTTATACTTCAAATTAAAACTGTACATGTGAGCGGCCGGGAAAACTGGCGCCGGCCCCGAGAATGAATTTCTATGACACGGAAAAAGCCTTTTCTGTAAATGATTTGACGTATCCCTCATGTAGTTTATTTACAAATTCGGCGTCATGCTTCAGTAAGTAGTTGAAGGCCTGGAGCAGCTGGTTCCTGGTAAGAGGCTCGGGACTCTGCTGCAGATCATTGCCCGATGTGGTTGTGAACATCGTCGGAGGCATCAGGGCTGGTTTCTGTTTAACAAGCCACAATTTATGTTTAATGACCTTGCAATCATGCAAAGATTTATGTGCATATCTTCACAAACCCTCAATCAAATATGAACTTTGAAACTTTTAAATTTTGTGACCTTCTTGCCTAGAAAATTTCATGGAGATTGCATCAACTGACTGCAAGTTATCACAGAACAGACATATATACAGGTGGATGCCGGAAGTGGCTTATTGTCGGTCTGTGTGGCGCTCTAAGGAGGAGGCCTATGTTCAGCAGTGGATGTCTTATGGCTGATGATGATAATGATGAAGAGACATACATACAATCATACCAAATTGCTTTCTTACTCTTGACACCCACCTGCCCTTGGGCTGGCCAAAACATGTAGCTGTCAAGTGAATTTCATGGACGTATTTTGGTTTCAGGAAGGTAGTATTCATGTGGAGCGAATTATGGTTGGAACGATGGACCTTTCTGGCGCGCTCAGTCGATCCTTGTCTCTCTTTCTCATTAGGGATATCATGAGTATGAGCGTGACCGAGATAATCTCGAGGACACTAGAATAAGGCCCGAGAAAATTTACTCTTGTCAATGATACCATTGATGTCATCCAACCAAATTAACCACAAAAGCTTCAAAAGTTCTAATTGTTTTATAAAACTATGCTGTTTTACGCTTACCATTTGTTTCTTAAATAACTTTTCCCCGGGTCCCAACTTATTATGGGCTACTAATCAATCTAATAATTGTCAATATTCTGACATCAGAGTGAAATCAAACCAGGAATTTTCCAGGGTGAATAATTTCAACTGTCAGTTGGAATTTCACAATATCGGTGGCGTTTCCAAAACACTAGAGTAAAATTCCACGAAGCATTTCAGAATCGGCATCGTGTGAATTTCACACAACCAAGTAAATTTTGTTTGTTTTGGAATGCAGCCTTGGTAAATAAGTTCCTTTGTTATGCAATTTCATGAAATGAGATTAACGTACCGTATGGTTGATATCCTGGGATTGATTCAAATATGTAGCCAGCGGTGAAGTGGGTTTTGGAGACGATATATGCATCATATTCAATTCGCTTTCCATGTGAGATAGGCCATTAGGCTCACAATGATCTAAATTATTCATCTTCAAGCCCGGTACCCTGCGAGGATTCTGTTTCTCAATAGGTGTAGATTTCAGTTGAAAACCGCAAGTTTGTCTCATCACATTGTCTAATGAGATATTGCCATTAGAATTTTGCAGCTCCTGGGGTGTGACGGAGCGTTGTTGCTTCTCTATATGCTCAACTGAATGTGCAGGGTTGCTCATGAGCCTCTGTAAGAGCTGTGGGACTTCGCGGGCGTCAGTAGGCCGCGGACCGAAGATGCCGGGCGACGGAAGCGAAGACACAGCAGGCATCTGCACTGTCGCGCCACCTCCAGCCTTCGCGAAGAAGTCCATAACACTCTGTGACGTCATATCAGGCGCGCGGGCTAGTGTAGCGTCGCTCTTGCCCGCCACAACGCCCTTATTGGAGTTAAAGTCGTCCTGCGCCTTACTGAGCATGCTGAAAATATCGACGGGCGCGCTTGCGGGCGGCGCCACTCCAAACCCTGGAGGCTGTGACATTGTCTCACCACCCGGCTGCTTATTGCAATCTTTTATCAGGCCGCTCAGTTTCGCCGCTACTCTTGCACACTCGTCCTTATCGTAGAACCATATGCCGTAAATGCGACACCTCGCGTTTCGATACAGCAAGAAGGGCTCCTTCAATTGTAACTCTATTCCTTTCGAAACTGGCTCGATGAGGTTGTTGGTGCTCAATCTATTCATAATCACTAAACTGTGGTACGGTTCCCCATTTCTACTGTACACAAACAAAGCACCCTCTATGTTGGTTTTTTCCCATTCGCTTTCTTCGAAGGTATAAAGTGCGACGTGGGTAGCACTGTCGATAATTTCTTTTGCGTATGGATCTGCCCTCTTTAGAGCAGCAAAATTCATACGTGAACCAGTGTCAGCCATTTTATTTTAATTAAGTAAATTCAAGTTTTTGAACAACGAGTAAGCATCACAGCAAAATGACATGAATGAACGAAAATTCGCCATTTATTTGAATTACGTTCGGGTTGCGACGACCGCGGTATAAATCACATTTCAAAATTAATTAAAACACTGGCGCTGTAAGATTTAAATTAATTATTTTGTTGCAATAAAGTCATTCGTTGCGTATAGAAATAAAGTAACTAGACTCTTGTAAATGTATCTCTGGTTAAACTTGCTAAATTGATAAGTATAGCTTTGTCAAAAAGAGGAATATTATGCGTCAAGCGGAACGTAATACAAAAATAATAGAGTTGGGCAATGAATCGAACACAGAATACGAATACGACTAGGTATTCTTTCTCTGTCTACGGAATCGAATGATTGTACCATAAGTGGGATTCCGCCTGCAAGTCTGGGACCGATATATCTAAGTATATGGATTGCACAAATCGTTTATTTAAAATACTAACTCGTGGTGTTTGCTGGTGTACTTGATCCCTTTGTTTCTCTTTAACGCGGCAACAGAGCAACTGATCGACGATGTGAATGTTTATATGGATACAGTATAAAACCCAGGGAGAATAATTAGCTGTATTTTTCCCCCGAATATATCTATAGATGCAGTGAAATGACCACGTCCAAATCCGTGGGGCAAAGCTAATCACTAATACTAGTAGTTCGCGGCGAACTGAGACCTCGCGAGCCCTATAGCTTCACAGCCCTTGGACCGATTCAGCTCATATTCGAACTTAAAAAATATATTGAAATGAACTACTTGCTGACAAAATTTCATGAAGATGGGATCAACGGTTCGCAAGTTATCATCAGAAAAATATACACACAAACATACAAACATACATACAAATGCCGATTTGTCCCAGTAAACTCTGAGACCTTCGCTTCTCTCGGTCAAAAATTCACTATACTACTAAAAAGATAACATCAGGCTCGTGTCACAGAGATGCGAATACAGGGGCTTGATTTTTAAATCGCTCGTAGATTTCGCACTAAATATCATTCAAAATCAAGCGAAATGACAGACTTTTGAACGAAATCCCAAACATAAATAGCATTTTTATTGAAATATTCAAATCACTCGCTAAAGGTGTCTATATCTGACATCGCGTGAAAGGGACAGCTAGACTTGAATTTCACGGGAGCAAAAGAAACAAACTATTAAGGTTATAGCTTCTACCTTTCGCTCCCCCAGAAATTTATATATAGCTATCTCTTGCACACGATGTTAGGTCAGGCCATGTACACCATATATCCTCCACCATACATGTATAGCCACCTATATCCTATAACTTTAAAACGTTCGTGATTCTGATTGCGAAAGCATGCCATCCCGCTCGTACCAAATTAGTTGCACTATGCGCGGTCCCGCTCGCGCACTATCACTATCGCTTTCAGAGTTACGGGATAAGCCCACTGTACATTATTGGGTCAGCAATTATTGGGTTGTGCATTTATTCAATTTATTGTCCTCCAAAGAGAATGCAATACTGCTACTTGTCAAGCAGCCGGAGTAAATTAATGAACTTTTTTTGTATGTCTGCACTCTTCTGTTTTATAGGCACACCAACGTGCAAAAAAGAGATAACTTATTCCAACTTCAAATAAGAATGTAGCCGGTTTTTGATGGTAGAATTTAGTGATGTACTCATGATATACGAAACGAAACAATATATCGATTTTAAACTAAATAATTCGTGATGAAACCCAAAAAACTCGCCTTATAAAACATGTCAATTTTTGACCGAGCGAAGCGAGATCTCTGAGTCTGCGGTAACAAATCGACATTTGTATGTATGTTTGTGTGTATATTTATGTCTAAGTCAAGCAAAGTACGTCACGGCCAAGTCTAAGTCATACTCCAGTAAAGTGGCGGAGACTACTAGAGGTTTCTATGGAGTTTTAAAACAACACGAAGAGTCACGATTCACAACATTACGACCAATTAGGTACCAAAAAGTCAGCATCATCATCATTATTTACTGTCATAAAAACTGTTATATGCTTTTTTTAAATGTCAACTCAATCGAAACTGTTGAAAGTGGTCGAAAAGTCAATGATAAGTTTTGATTTGAAAGAACAACATATCATTTAGGTATCTATCTATACATTATGAACAGTGTACATTATATGTAGGTTTTTTGTAGGTAAGTGAAATAAAATCTTGTAAAACAGAACATTGCAAGGTCTCAGTTTGGGGCGAACTACTAGTTATAATAAACTGACGCGACTTTTTACCACTGCTCAACTGGTGTCTATTGACATATTGTAACACCTTTTATACGTTGATCATTTATAGCGAGAAAAACACCTGCAGGCTTATCCCGTAACTCTGAAAGCGATAGTGGTAGTGCGCGAACGGGACCACGCATAGTGTGACTAAGTTGGTACGGGCGGAATGGCATGCTCTCGCAATCGGAATCACGAACGTTTCAAAGTTAGAGGATAAGCCCGCTGGAAAAGGACTAGCTTGAAATAAATAAAATAAAATAACTAAAGAGCTTTTGTATTTATAGGCCCTCTGACAATATGGTTTTGAATAGAAAATTAAGCACTTTATCCTGTTGTTATTAAGCTGTTTAGTCATATCAGCACCCTCTGTTAAATCTTTTCGACCATTCCGCTACTAAAAGATCTAGTTTTCTTCCTTCTACTTATAATGTTCATAAATTATTGGGTTGAATATAGGTAGGGTATAGGTTGAAAACATAATATAAATATTTATTGAAAAAGTATTCGATTTTTGAAAAATAATTTTCATAACAATTTTTCACAACACTATATAATTATCATACTTTCGCTCGTTATGAATCCAAAAAACACATAAATAAATCTAATAATTCCTTCAGGGTGAAGTCAAGGCAGGGAAGAAGTTCGTCATATTTTCTTATTTTAATCAAAAAAGAAACCATTGAATATTTTGAGAAAATGCAAACGTACACATTGTCACCAATTTGGCTACCCAATTTTTAAATATCCGGTTCATTCAATAGTCCATTGCTCCGACTCCATCTTTTTATTCATCCAAGTCATGATCCAAGCTGCATGTCCTCTCTTGGAGGAAAAAAAGAATCTGTTAAATACGTAAGACGAGGCGGTATGGCTTTAAAGGCTTTAGCCTGCCCAAAACGGGCGAATAGACAAAAAACAAACCCCCGCCCATCCCGGTTCAAGAACTTCTGTTGTGTCAATTCAAAGTTTACGCCAATAAAAGGTACTCTGTGGTTTACGCGTGTTGTGTTCAGTTGTCCTACAAATAATAAATAAAAATTGTTAGATTGTATTATTTTATATTACTTGTGTTAATATTACGATATTCACACGTAGTTAAATTATAATAAGAATTTAGATTTACTTGGATATCAAGTTCAAGAAAAAATAAAGTTCTGACACGTGAGCACCAAATATTGTTTTGTATTGTAGTGTTTTCAAAGTAACACAAAATGAAAGAAGGCAAAGTTCTGGTGATCGGAAGTGGCGGTCGGGAGCACGCGCTATGCTGGAAGCTTGCGGAATCACCGTTTGTGAAGCAAATCTACTGTACGCCCGGGAGTGTCGGGATAGCGACCACTGACAAAGTGGAATGTGTTGACATCGACATCAAGAACTATCCCGTAAGTAATTAAAAGAAGAATTATCATTGCATAAACGCAGTTTGTCGGAAGTTAATTTTTAAATTATTTTATTTAGTCAGACCCATTCAGTTCTCATTAAAACAATTTAAATTACTAGCATCATTAAATTCTTCAACAATGAACAAAAATTCACCAAAAGTTAAATGACCACCTTGATCGGAAGTTTTTATTTAGTAAACCATTCAAATAATAATTCACCTGCATAAACAACTTAAATGATTAATTAAGATCACTCAATTTTGTTAGACATCAATACAATTCAGCAAAAGTTCAATGACCTGCAACTAAATTAACTGTTAGCCAGATAACAGCTACATGCCATGAAAATCCCAATTATTAAAAAGCATATCTAATTTACATAGTAAACCACTTAAAATTCTAAATAAGGCTCTAAAATATCAAACTTAGAAAATGTAATATTATACCTACGGGTGATATTAAAATGTAATAACATTTATACGTGTAAAGTAGTAGAATGTTAATAGAATAGAATGCAATTTATTCCTAAAAATGTGGGTAAACTACAAAATTGCCAGTAACAAAGCAGGATACAGATATTAGTCCTGAAAAAACATAGTACTTAGTTACATTGGTTACAAGTACAAAACTAATCAAAAAAATCTTGAGCTTATGCGATACAATATAACAAGATATAGGTTGAAAACCTAAAACCCCCACTACGTTCTTATGTCACAGTGCATTTTTCTCTTGTAGTGGTGTTAGTTTTATGTTATACTAGCTGTTATCTGCGATTTCGTTCATGTGGACCTACAAAAAAAGTAGCCTATGTCCATCTCCAACCCTTAAGCTATATATATGAAAAATGTAGCTCGATCTGTTCTGCCGTTTAGCAGTGACATTGCGATAAACACCCAGAAAGATATCCAAAGTTACTTTCGTATTTATAATATTAGTTACGATTAGCAATATTTAGTTGACACAGTCTACCTTTGGTTCGGACTTCGGACATTATTTAACCTAACCCGAAATGCATGTGCTTCTAAATTTGTGTTCAGCGGGCTTATCCTGTAACTCTGAAAGTGATAGTGATAGTGCGCGAGCGGGAACGCGCATAGTGCGACTAAGTTGGTATGAGTGAGATGGCATACTCTAGCAATCAGAATCACAAACATTTCAAAGTTAGAGGATAAGCCTGCAGCCTCGGTAGTTGTATAATATGACTAGAAGTGAATGATATTGCACACATACCTAGGTTAAAATACCTACATAGAGTGTTGATAACCTTTCCTATTGATAATGCAGATTCTCTCGGACAAATACATTTGTCAAAGACGACTTTGGAGTCGAATGTAAATAAAATGGATTGTTTTCTTTGGATGTTAAAATGTGACTGTTTTAAAGACAGAAAGTTTTAATACTTGTAGGACTATTCAAAGATCTTATTAAAAACGTTCAAGGACAAAAATTGCAATAAGATGTATTTTGTCATGAGGAGTTTCTAATGGGATACTAACCTGCTCACTCGCATGGTGCGAGTAAGTTGGCGCGAGTGGGACGGCTCGCGATGACCATTGTTACATGATAACGGTCCTGCGCCGGGATGAAGTTATGTCCACCCGTATTGTCTTCACGTCAACGTGACAAAGCTAGAATATGAATACAACCGTCTCCTTCTCGCGGGATAAATATCATGGACAACATTTTATCCCGGCGCCCGAGCTAGGCCTGCTGGGAGTGATTGCTGATGCAGCTGGAATAAAAAAAAAATCCAAGCATTCTCATAAAGTAAATTTGGCACCCATCATATTCGGAAGTATGGAATGAATTAAATTACAGTAGATTAGCTGCTACCCGCGACGTCGTTCGCGTGGAAATACAAAAAATAAATAAAAAGTAGTCTATGTCTGTCTCTGACCCTTAAGCTATATCTATGCAAAAATTCAGCGCGATCCGTTTAGACGTGATAACGCGACAAACACCCAGACAAAGAGACAAAGTTACTTTCGAATTTGTAATATTAGTAAGAATTTCACGATTAGTGAAAAAAAGAATAGAATTCATTTAATTCGAGTGACTTAGTTGGATCCCGAGACCAGCGAAGGATTCTGGAGTAGAATCCTGAGGGGAGAGAGGGATACAAGGACCGAGTTTTTTTTCACGAGTTGTCTCTATTTTTACCATTGACTGCGAGATAATAAATAGTAGCATAGTATTAAATACTGCGATAGCAGAAAAGAATAATTTAATTTGTATAAATCATGCTTGTTCCTAATGAAAAATGTTTTTATTCTCTAGTGACTAAAGACTTAAAGAGCGTTTTATTCACTGTTATCGATGAATCATATATATTAGGCGACGGTGATCGCTTACCATCAGGCGGCCCGTCTGCTTGTTTACCACCTACAGCATATTTTTTTTTTGTATTTTTGTAGTGGTAGGGCTCTCTTGCAGAGTTCGCCTGGGGAAGTACCATACCTTTGCTAGTTATTCAACCGCCAAGCAGTAGTGTGCTAGCATTACTGTATTGCGGATTGAAGGGCAAAGTTTCCAGCGTAATTACTGGGCATACAGAGATTTAACTTCTAACATCTAAGGGTGACGAGCGCAGTGCACTGCCGCGCATAGTTTTGAACTGTTGAAGTTCAAAATTCTGGGTGGCACTGAACTGTTATGGGCAAGCGTGACGCTTAACATCAGGTGACCGACTTGCTCGTCTCGTCACCGAGTAACATAAAAAAAAACACTCTTTTTCGGGGAAAAAAGGAAAAAGGCGGACATAGGAACAAAAGTTCGAAATTCGGTCTGATATTTTATAGGACAGGTGCCTGTGTGTCGTCGCTCCGATCGGAAATACTCTTCCCGTACACACAAATAATTCTCCTTACAGGCCACCGCGAAATGGTGCAAAGACCACGACATCAACCTGGTAATCATCGGTCCGGAAGACCCCCTAGCGGACGGTATCGTGGACGGCCTCACGCCTTTCGGCGTCCGGTGCTTCGGCCCCAACAAGGCAGGCGCCCAGATTGAGGCCAACAAGGACTTCGCTAAAACCTTCATGAACAAATATCAGATCCCGACGGCCAGGCATAAATCCTTCAAAGACGCCGCTTCTGCTAAGGATTTCATTAACAAGTAAGGTTTTTCAAATTGAACAGCTTTCTTCGGGATTCTGAGACGGCGGATTCTATTGCTGCCTTTTTTCATTTGCTTAGTGCCAGACAAAGGCAGCATTAGAATTAATCTGTTGTCAATGTTAACAAACGTTTCAGCATCCCGTGGCTTATTGCGTAAGTCTGGTGGCAAGATAATACATGAACTTTATAGTCCAATACGTTAAAAAAGCCGAATCAAGAGGTCCAGATAGTCTCGAAACTGTGTTTTATACTTTTCAGAAGTGGGATATGTCTAGTGTGAATTCCATGAGTTTAATTCTTTCTAATATTTTACGTAGTTTACCTACATGATGTGTGTATGTTTATGGCCAATTAATTATTTCTCGAGAAAACAGACCATTCAGTCATGAAGTGTTATCAATTGTGTACTGCAATTAACATTCTTATAATCTAGGACAATGTCAGCTCTTGATGGCTATTTTAAAATTCTGTATTTTATATTTGTTATTATAATTTTGAATTGGGAGCATCCTTGAAATTGTTTTCCTTGATTCTACATTATCGCTCTCTTTGTCATAACTACTTGGGTATTGATTTTTTTAACGTAGCAGTTTGCTTTCTACGAGTTCATTGCATTTGCCTTTTATGACAAAACCTCTTGCATAAAGGCTAGGGAAAACAAAGCAAACCTCAATGTAGCGTTTCTACCTAATTAAAGGATATCGCCCAATAGACCCTTTGATCACCAACATGGCTAAAAACAAAGCATTGAAATGTGACACGTAAATTTTCTGCCGCACAGTAGATTTTAAGTGACGAAAATAAAACCTGCGCTTACGCTTATGCGTTGATCACGTGGATTCACGTGGATTTAGTTGACATTTCAATGATTTGCTTTTAGTTTAGCCGGGTTAGTCTGTGAATTACCCACTCAACACTAGGGAGCAACGGCCTTTACATGGCTACCATAACGTCGTCAGGTAAAAGCTTTCCGAAAACTTAATTACTTGTCTTCTATTTCTTTTCACTTACTATCAGACCAAGTAGTAAGTTCCTTTCTTCTCCACAGCGCCCCATTCCCCGCCCTAGTAGTAAAGGCGTCAGGCCTCGCAGCTGGCAAGGGAGTGGTCGTGGCGTCCAGCAAGGAAGAAGCCTGTCAGGCTGTAGACGAGATCTTGACCGACGCTAAATACGGTACCGCCGGACAGACGGTGGTTATAGAGGAGCTGTTGGAAGGAGACGAAGTCTCGGTAAGTCACACTGTTGAAAATTGTCACAACATTCGTCACCCTAGTCACCCTAGTAATAAAGGCGTAAAGCCGACGCCGGAGCCATCATCTTGGTGTCTAGCAAGGAAGAGACTTGTGAAACACTAAATATGGATAATTTAGGAGCTTTTGAAAGAAGATGGAGATTCGGCAAGTACTTGGCTTTTATAATATTACACCTGATATTATGAAGGAGAAACTCATGATTGAATTGTATTTAAAATTGATTGAAGTGAATCCATTTTTATGTAGCAAGGAAGTTGAAGGAAGTATGTGCATCATGAGTGAATGGATTATTTTTCATAGCGAAATAAGAAGCTGAGCGCTGATTTTAAAAAAAAAACTATGTTTAAAATAAAATCGCTAACTCGTACAATGCGATAAGAGACAATACGAGAGATTTGTCCTTCATAAACAAAATACAATTACAATTGTTTCATAAAAAATCCTTTTACACATTCTCCAAGATAACACCTAGGAATAAGTCTTTCCAATTGTATCGGCATTTTCAAAGTAGTCATTTGAGTTTCCTTCTTTGTAACCAAAATACAAACGATCTAAGACTTCTCATATTTTATCTTTATTGTAACTAACTTTACCTAAATTAATTAAAACACATATTATTAGTTTAAAAAAAACAAGTAAATAAGTTAATGATATGTATTTATCTCCTCTAAAAGTATATTCGTGAATGTGATATCTCGGGTCAGGAAGTCACGGCGTATTATGCAGTTATCGAAGATATTGCGATGCTGGGGGGAGCAGTTTGCCCCTGGTAAACAATTAAGACGAAAAAATAAGGACTGGAACTCGAAAACTTTATAATTATCCAGATAAGATAATTATTTTGTTCAGACTGTGTCGTATACTCGTAGTCGCGAGGTCTCGCGCGAACTACTAGTATTTAAGGTAATAAACATGTTATGAAATTACCCTTCAGGTAAATCATGTCTCATTTAACAATCCTCAGGTGCTAGCATTCACTGATGGCAACACAGTATCAATGATGCCCCCCGCGCAAGACCACAAGCGCATCGGCGACGGCGACACTGGTCCGAACACAGGCGGCATGGGGGCGTACTGCCCATGCCCCCTCATCACACCTGATCAGCTGGCTGATGTGAAAGATCAAGTACTGCAAAGAGCTGTGGACGGACTCAAGGCGGAAGGGATCAAATATGTTGGTGAGTAAATTTGGGGATCTAGGAACACACATGGCGATGTCATTATGATCTCTACAGAATAAAATTAATAATAATTACTTCGCAAACAGTGTATTGGTTTTGGTGTAATGTCTCCTTAGAAATTATTTTGAGTTGACTGACTAACCCCGGGATTCTGAAACGTTTGTTAACTTTGACAACAGATTAATTCTAATGCTGCTTTTGTCTGGCACTAAGCAAATGACAAAAACAGCAAGACTGTTGTCAAAGTTAATAAACGTTCAGAATCCCGAGGCTAGTCAGATAGATTTCCAAGTGGGTCTTATGAAAAATTAAGTTAAAAGGAATCTATTCTAACTCTGTAAGTTGAATTATGTTTCGATAGGTACTTTATAGCTGGTGAGCAAAATGCGCGGTAACTTTCGTCTTACTTTGACATTGACATTGGAGTTATCACGCTGCTGTTATTGTGCGAAACACGATCGACGCTGACGTATTTGATATCGAATTTATTGTACGAAGGAAATTTCCTTGTAGGGTCAGAGGTGTTACCGAAATGTTTAAGATTCGGTGTTGCAAGTGTTTAATTAATATTGATTTCATTATTTTACTTGTTATCAGGGTTTGAAAAAATCCGATTTTTATAATAAATATCAATAATCCGATATTTTGATATATATCCGATATATATCGGATATATATCCAGGCTAAGAAAAAGAAGCAAATTTTCTCTAGAAAGTGAAAATTATTAACGCTATGAGCACCGGGGAATCCCCATTTTTGATAACCTTGTAAAATAAACCTTATATGTTAAGGTTTGAATTTAAAAAAAACCTAGCCGTACTGGTAAGTTAAAGTAAAGGGGATTTCCCCCAACTTTAAATGAGGTTGCCATTTTGGGAAACAATCTAAATTATTCTAAATTGTAGTTTTTCGCTACGTGTTGCCAGGGTAAACATTACTCTCCAAAATTTTTAGTTCAGAAGACAGGAAAAAATCAATTGATATATATCAAGATAAAAATCAATTGATATATATCAAGATAAAAATCAATTGATATATATCAAGATAAAAATCAATTGATATATATCTTGATATATATCATGATATATATCGGCGAACCCTGCTTGGTACACATTTGTATGGTAAATGCCAAATTAAACATTTATGTTACTGGCTTCGGGCGCGGTTTAATCTGCATGGAAAATCAAAGAAAAGGACTAGCCTTGTGGCTCAGTGGACGCATTTCCACCTTCTGAGCTGTAGGTTGTGGTTTCGATTCCCGCCCAGGACAAACATTTGTGTGATGAATATGGATGTTTGTTCTTCGTCTGGGTGTTTCTATATTTTCTATGTATGTATCTACAAAAAAAAAGGTATTTATGTATTCTATCAGTCATCTGGTCAAGCTTTCTTAGTTTGGGGCTAGATGGCGCTGTGTGAAATACGTCCACCAATTATTATATGATATATTTTTAGGATAAAAAGTAGGTATCTCATGTCACTCTTCAATGCTCTAACCATAACAATGCAAAAATGGCGTCGTAGATGGGTGACCGCTAGTGCAAATACAACTGAATTGTAAATGTAATATCTTCGACCCTTGTTCAAGGCTATCTGCAGTTAAAATAGACTCTTAATGCATTAATGCCTTTATTTAATGTTTAATTAATTAAACATTAAATTATTATTACATTTAAGTAGTTTATACTTAAATGTAATAATAATTTAATGCATTAATACAAACCGCCATCTTGTTTCAACCTTTCACAGTACAACGCAAACGATACTATTAGACGCGTGTACGATATCTGTCAAACTTTATCGTCGCACAGGTCGTATCTCTATTGCAAGGTCGTAAGGTCGACTTTTGTACTATTGCGGAACTGTTGAACTTAAAACATTAAATTGCGGGTAGCCACACATTTGCAACAATGTCCGGTTATCGGGTTATATTTCTTGAGAATTGATCGGTCTGGCCCGTCGCTGTGCTTAAATTTATTGCACGTACAGTTATCTCCATAAATGTAGTCCGTTATGTCTGCTTCCTGGTTTTTGAGGTTAATTAACATCGAATGCGTATAAGCTACCGTCTGATATACACTAGACACGACTCGCTGGTACAAAACGCTGCAGGCCTAGCACGGGCGCCGGGATAAAGTTATGTCCACCCGTGTAGTCTTCGCGTCAACCTGACAAAGCTAAAATATGGATACATCCGTCTCGTTCTCGCGGGATAATGTTTGTTGTTTTATGGCACTCTGATTTGATGCGTAGAAGTCTATTGGAAAATTAGCCATCGTTTTGTATGAAGATTTGTACTATTATTATTATTGAGTAGCATTGTGGCTCAGTGGGTAAATTTCCAAACATTTGTGAGATGAACATTGAACATGGATGTTTGTTCTTTGTCTGGGTGTTTCTATGTATTCTATGTATGGATTTACAAAAAAAAAGTATTTATGTATTCTATCAGTTATCTGGTTACTATAGTACAAGCTTGCTTAGTTTGGGACTAGATGGCGATGTGTGTGAAAAGTCCGCCAATATTTATTTATTTATTATTATTAATTTTGTACATTTTCTACAAAACCAGTTACAAGACAGTCATAATAAGTATGCACAGTCGTAAAGTAGTCCGTTTTTAGTTGCCCAATACAAGCGGTATCCAAAAAACCAACAATAATGCAGAATCTAAGTTTCATATCAGCTAAGACAACAAAAAAAAGTACATGAACAGGTCAAAATTGCAAAAAAAAAAAACAAAGCTCGCTACGTGGTTACCATTTATTTCCAAAAAAAGAAAAACTCATATCTGGCCACTCTGAATTACAATTATAATGACGTAAGCGAATTCTGTACGTTACTCGAAATGGAGATACTTTGGAAGAAAGTAATAAATCTTAAGCCTAACTAAAATAATATAAAATGTTATAAATGCGACTGTAACTCTGTCTTTCTGTCTATATGTCTTTTTTTTTTTTTTTGTTACTCGGTGACGAGACTAGCAAGTCGCTCACCTGATGTCAAGCGTCACGCTTGCCCATAACAGTTCAGTGCCACCCAGAATTTTGAACTTCAACAACCCAAAACTATGCGCGGCAATGCACTGCGCTCGTCACCCTGAGATGTTAGATGTTAAATCTCTGTATGCCCAGTAATTACGCTGGAAACATTGCCCTTCAATCCGGAACACAGTAATGCTTGCACACTACTGCTTGGCGGTTGAATAACTGGCAAAGGTGTGGTACTTCCCAAGGCGGACTCTGCAAGAGGGCCCTACCACTACAAAAACTACTGTCTGGGTGTTTGTCGCGTTACCACTGAACGGCTGAACGGATCGAGCTGAATATTTGCATAGATGTAGCTTAAGGGTAAGGAAACGGACATCGACTTTTTTTATTTGTTCACGCGAACGAAGTCGCGCGTAACAGCTAGTATGGAATAAAACTTTCAGTAGAGTAGAAGTAGCTTTCTCTTACACAAATTTTAATTCCAGACAAAAATTTTTCCTATACATACATTCCATGCAATGAAAAAAAAAACACTTTAATATTAGTAGAGATTCTGTGACATTATATGCTTTCATCATACATTTAGAATTATTGTTACAATTTTAAAGAGCACATTACCGATGTAGCAGTTACCAATAGTAAATAAGTTTATCTCGTTAACAAACAGATTGTTTCATAAGCTAACTTCTTACTAAGTTTACGTCACACGTCGCTTGCTACTATTACGTATGTCATTGCCCCCTGACCCGTCTCTGTTTACTTATTTACTATAATCTATATTAGCCGTGATAACGTGAAACAAACATGTAGTCTGAAAACTTGGACTAAGCGAAATGGACCGTGTTGTCAAGGCGATAGGGTGTTATTTGGTACGAGACGTGGGAATAATGCAATCGATTTTTTTGAGACTGAAATATGAATGATATCTGCTTCTTTAATGAGGTATTGGCGCCGCCCACTGTGTAATATTATATAGACCGCAAAGGAGGCCATTAATACACATTAAAAAAAAAATGCTGCTTTTTTACCAGTCCGATACCGAAAACTGACACCCATAGATTCCGCAATCAGGACGATCGAAGTGCACCGAGCTCCTGTCTAAACAGACATCAAAATTCGCTTTCAATCCACCTGAAAATACGGTGGCTATTCGAGATAAGTTTTACAGCATTTGAAAATTTGGTGTATCCATTAGTTGTGGACAAAATGACTTTCGCATTATAACGACGCGTACAAAAACAATTAATCTGTTGACTTCTCAACAGATTAATTGTTTTGAAGACAAATCAGAAAACAGCCTATAATAATGGTGCAAAAATTCGTGACCGACTCCACACTGCTCTGTCACACTTGTGTGACGGTTAGGAAGAAATTTTCCTTAACTTCACATTTCCGTTTAGCCGCTTGATCTCCACTTGACAAATAAGTAGCTTTGTCACATTGCGTGTTTGTATCCTACTTAAGAAAATGAATAAAGATGATTCAATTTAATCGCCTGCTTGCTAATGATGCTTACTAGTTGTGCACACCGAACTGTGACCTCATGTCTCCTATATCTTGTCAACCCATCGACCTATTCTGCTTGTATTCAAACTTAAAAGCGTATTTGTATAAACTACTGGGCTATAAAATTTCATGAACTCGCCGAACAAACATACATAAGCGCTAATGTGTTCCCCTAGTCTCGGAGACCTTCGCTTAGCTCGTCAATTATTTTAATTTTGATGACTTACGGCAGAGTTGCTACCTTATTGTGTGATGCCCTAATGAGATTTTGAATAATAGGAATTAAAGGCATAATTGTTAATTTATTACGATAATACGATGCGGCCTCCTTTCGATTGTGCTTTATTGGCTATGATCAACAGTGGATAGTTCAAGGCTATATAACTATGATAACGGTCGGCTACGGCTTACTGAATCGATGGATAGACGCTCCAGAATGAAAATTAGTCTTGTGTCTTGTCTTGTATTTGTGTTGTCTTGCCTTGTTTGTTTTGTTGCTGTTTGTTGATTTTATTTTTTCTCAAGAATAAAAAGTAAATGGTATAATGGTGGTCAAGAGTAAATGGCCAACTTATACAGATAAGTCTAGGGATCTTCTGCTTTATAGGTAACTAGCTGCGCCCCGCGATTTCACCCGCTATACTACAGGAAACGTTAAATTTTTACAATAAACCGTACCGTTAATAAACGTGCCTATGTGTTAATCCAGTGTATAAGCTACCTCCATACAAAATTTCATCCAAATCCGTTTATCCGTTGCTGAGTTGAACGGGAACAAACACACTTACATATTTACACACAAACTTTCGTATTTATAATATTAGTGTGACTCTTGTCAGAGTGGTCATGAATATACCGATAATATTCGAAAGCTCTTAATCTTCATCGTCCCTTCCCTGGGTTGCTGTTTAATCTTGCAGTACGTTTCTATTTCTGGCTGCTAGTTGCATTTCAGGCATAGTGCACTAAGCTGATCAACATTTCTGAAGAGGTTGATCCTGTCACGTGGCCTTAAAAGTGTGAGAGACGATTAAAACGGTATCTGTGGGATGCTAAGGTCCAGCGAGATATAAATCACAATCACAATCCACAAGTTCTCTTGCCTTCCACATGGCCGTGCTCTACAAGCCAAGTGTCAATAGATAAACTTATCATCCTGGTACCTAGAAACGAGACCTCACACTATAATATTTAAAAAATTATCAAGAGCATGTCGGGCCATGCTCTGTGGGGTTCTGCAGACGGCATAACACGTTTGAAGTATATTACAGTTTTTTCCGCTTATCTCAAAAAGTTATTATCACATGTCGTGTTGTCCGAAATTATTTTTAAAGATAGTTTTTACTAAGATCTTATCAACTTGGAAGAAAGATGATAAGTTTCTCAGAGGCATAGTTTAGAAATCGCAGGAGGGACACACATTGCAAGCTACTTAAACACTTACTTAAGCATTGCTTAAACATTTGTGTGATGAACATGGATGTTTGTTCTTTGTCTGGGTGTTTCTATGTACTCTATGTATGTACCATGTATGTAGTTACAAAAAATAAAGTATGTATGTATTCTATCAGTTATTTGGTTCCCATAGTACAAGCTTGCTTAGTTTAGGGCTGGATGGCGATGTGTGTGACAAACGGTCGCCAATATTTTATTTACTTTGTCGCCCACTATTTCGCAAGCAGTACATCTGATTTAAAATTGCTTCATTTTAAAATAGAGTCCTTCTCATAATACCAAGAACTCAGAATGACGAGATCGCAGGATGACGAGTTCCAGCCACCCCTTTAATGTAAAATAATATATTTTTTTATTCTTTCAAAATTGTAAACTTTAAAATACCTAGTCAACCCTAGTCAACGACACCCCACAAGATGGGGTACCGCGAAAATATTTTCTTCATCCCTTATTTACATATTTGGTTCTTTACCCTTAATATATATTAAAACAACTTTTAATCTTGACATCTGTACTAAGACTATAGTTGTGCAAAACATCATGCATGTAGGTTTATAACTTTGGAAGTTATATGGCTGTAAATGATTCAGACAGACGGACATGACGAACTTTTAAGGGCTCCTTGTTGTACTACGTCGGAACCCTAAAAAGACACTTATTTTTTACTTGTGAATCTTCGTAAAATGCTCATACGACGCGGTTGAGATAATGAAGGTACATGCTAACTAAATACATGGGTTATATTATGATTTACTATTCTGGTTACACCAAGTTTGATCTTGGCCTAGATTAT
Source organism: Apocheima hispidaria (assembly GCA_947579745.1). Lineage (NCBI taxonomy): Eukaryota > Metazoa > Arthropoda > Insecta > Lepidoptera > Geometridae > Apocheima > Apocheima hispidaria. The sequence goes on from OX388159.1 coordinate 13,859,765, forward strand.
CCAGTACGTGTCAATACTTGTAATCGCTACTCAAGATAATTTAATTGCACTAGAATGTTCCAGAAGACTTCGACAACCTAATGATACAATGGCAATATTACGAATTAAGCACTGTAAAGACAAGACAATGTTACAATCTAGGCATGTAAAGAGAGCTGGCCCTTGCTCGAGGGCATTTCGAGCTCCGCTTTTGTCATTGAGTCTAAAAAGAAAAAGATTGAATAATACCAACCCTATATACCTTTTATACATATAACCAGAGCGTAAGTAAGTTACCTAGGATGTTCTCAGACTTGTTATAGTCGTTGTAGTTAAGGCAATAACGTGTACAATACCTTGGCAATTACAACATATATCTCGTTTCTAGGTGTGCTTTACGCCGGTATGATGGTGACCAAAGCCGGCCCCATGACCCTGGAGTTCAACTGCCGGTTCGGAGACCCCGAGACTCAAGTATTGATGACGCTGCTCGAATCTGACCTTTACAATATTATGCAGGTATGTGTCCTTAGTAGCATTAATAAAACTATTGACATATCTGCCTTTCTTCTATGCTTAATTGCTAGAGTCAATAAATCATCGTTTCACAGAATAATATACAGGCTTTGAACTGAGGGATCGATCTGCCGCAGCTATCTGAAAGATGATCTCAATATCCACAGATAAAACACATTAAAGTCCAGGAAAAAATGTTCCAAAAAAATGATTATTGAAATGTATTGTTATTTTTTTTCGCTGTAACGAAACGGTGGGTATTATAATCCTCTGTCATCCAGCTGTCGCTGACCTCTCAGCTTACATCATGCATATTTGTCTGAATTTAATATCACTATGCCATAAATAGGAATTTAATTTCGTCACTACTATAGTGACGAAATTTTACTCTAAAGATGTTAACAAATAATATCTTATTTTTTAATGTTAAACGACTAATTTTCGGAACAGATTAGACAATGCCGTTGACCTGTTATCAATACTCTTACACTTCTGGCTATTTTCGTAGACCTTTCACGTGTCATGTGCCTAGCAACATGCCTAAAATTATTATCTTGGGTTAATGTGACAACAACCTGTATTTCATATTGGTTGATATCGCAAAGGTCAGACCAAATGTTTTACGTCACCGGTTACCAACAACTTTCCCTGTAAGGAAGAGCAGTGGCATTTCTTTTTAAACCAGCTACTCTTTTGAGTTATGGAGATTTCCATTTTCAGTAACACCATCACCAGGCGAACTGTAATTTAATGCTATAGCCTGTAGGTTAGACATATTGACAAGTTATTCAAACTTTAAACAAAATAAAAACTGACGTGGTTTTGACACATTTTGTTACAATAAAACGGAAATACTCACGTTAAATTGAGTCGGTTATTCCAACTGTAGTTTCGATCACATTCGGTGACGAGTGACGGTGACGGTGATTTAACTATTATAGAATTCCTTGATAAAGGTCACCGAATGTGATCGAAACTATAGTCGAAATAACCGACTCAATTTAACGTGAGTGTTCCGTTTTATTAAAACAAAATTAAGGCGAGGTCCAATCGCAAAACAACAAAAAGTTGCATTTTTCGGCGCTTTGTTCGAAGTGACGAGATTACTTAATCAGGTGCAAAAAATATTGCAGATAGAAGAAATAACTGAAATTACGTTTAACCCAATAAAATTTCGAAAATCTGTCTTAGTTACAAAATAAAAAACCGCAAAATGACCCCCTAAAAACCCTTCTGAAATCAAATGCTCTGAATTTTCAGCGGTAGCTACAAATTTTCTTTTGCAAATTAAATATCCAGGCTAGTGGTTCATACGGCGAACCAGGTAGTTTTTTTATTTGATTTATATATTTCCGATAATTGGCAAAAAAGCAATGAAAAACTACAATTTACCGATTTCTCATCAAGTATGATACGCGATTTTCAACTTTAAACATTAGAACTTTGAGCGGGTACAATACTTATTTCAAATCACGATCAGTCCTCGCCTTAAGAAGTTTTTATTTTATTTCTAATATAATTTTCTTTTGTAGGCTTGTGTAGACGGTAACCTCAAATCTCTTCAAGTGACCTGGAACACAAAGCTATCTTCTGTGGGCGTAGTCATCGCATCAAAAGGATACCCTGAAACTTCCACCAAAGGCTGCGTTATTAGCGGTAACTATCAATAGGTCATCCACATAGACAATTGTAGCGCAAATAAAGGTTATTCAAATGTTAGCATACTATTTTAATTTTTAATTACACTAAAGTAATAGAGATTGAATAATTAATAATAGGTATCAATACCTATTATTAATTATACACTAAAGCCTCGCTTAAAATAGTATTTGCCAAAATGTAAAACCTACATCCATGTATGTAGGAGAATAATATTTCTTTTTGCCGTTGCGACGCCTACTGTTAATATACATTTTATGTAGTCTTTAAGTATCTCAAGTTGTAACCTAATAATTTAGATGACCATAAGTTATGTGGAACGATTGCTTCTTCTAAGTTATAATATCGACAATGCCGTTGGTATTGCAGATATCTATGAATGACAACAAACCGTACACTATCAATCACCCAAACCCATCTATTTGTCACTTAGTTACTTCTAACAATACATGTTTTTCCCAGGTTTATCCCAGGTGCAGTCCAACCCTGGACTGGTAGTATTCCACAGCGGAGTAGCTCGTGGTGCCAACGGTACCCTCGTGACTTGGGGAGGTCGAGTACTCCTCGTATGCGCCAGAGCGGGGTCTCTGCGTGCGGCGGCGGCGGCGGCCACCGCTGCAGCTTCGGTTATAGACTTCCCCGGCGCGCAGTATAGGAAAGATATAGCGCACAGGGCGTTTACCAAGTGAGTAGAAAGCCAGTTCCCAAATATTATTTATGACATCATTTAACTGTTTATTTTGAACTAATTGAGAAGCCTGAGGAGTTCATTTTTTTTTTCTGTAAGACAAATTCATCATAAACATCAGTTTGAATCAAAGATTGTCAGTAGTTAAAGAAGAAATCGGCTTCTCTAACCGGCCCGTTGATAATCGAATTAGTAGGATGTTTGCTTTGTGTTTGATTGCTTGTAATTTGATGTTCGTTTGTAATTTTGGTGCGCAGTATGTAATAGTCTGAAAATGTTTGGGTCGGTTGGGACGTACAGTCCCTATTTGAAAGCAAAGATCTCTTTACGTGTTTCAAAATGAGTTTTAAAAGATCGCATTTAGATTCTACTCATTTTTGTGGTGCATCATTATTTGTTACCTTGATGTCATTGTGTGTGTGATGATAACAGTATCCACGTTTTGTTTCAGCATGTGATTCCATGGGCATAATCGGGTTTCCATAAATGTAATTTTGCATTCCATTACCTATTTGTACCTTTTTTACTAATTATATTTTAACTAAAGATACATCTTGCATTTGTAGCTTGTCATAAAGGGAAGAATAGACCGGTAAGACTATTGTCATTGTTAAAAATCTTGTATATTTCTTTTGGATTAAACATCATTGTGTGAAATTTTGGTTTTCACTATTTTACCCTAGTCGATACAATGTGCATCGAGCACGTTATATTAGTTATGTTGTTATGTTATGTTAGCATACATGTAATTATGGAGTTTAATTGTTCATAATAATTACTTACTATTATTTGAAAACTGTAAGTAGATATCAGCCAATTGTTATTTACAATTTACAATTTTTACTATTATGGACTTAAGAGAGTTAAAACCTTAGTCATATCAAAAGTGTTAAATGCGCAATTGCGCATACAAAATTTGCATGATTCATATCACAATCAAAAACACCTATCTTATTTGATCGTTTCAGTGAAGTAGTGCTAGTGTGTCAAAATCAATTTAGACAAAAATGATGTGTTCGAGCACACTTAAACACGTAACTCTAGTTAATAAGGTCGAGTTTTCAAAGTCAGAGGGCCTCGTAGTGGCCGGGAGATAATCCAACACTCATCAATTTTATGAAGATCACAGCGGAGCGGCTTCTTACAAATGAAGCCGCTCTCGCTACAGATTTCCTGGCACTGTTATCCTGCTGCCCGCTGTGGTCGAAAATTTGCCTTCACAGTAAAGCCGATTTCATAAAACGCAGTTTCCGTATCGCAATCTGTACAATTAAGAATTCTTTCAGACTCAACGGTCTATCGTACCTGCAAAGTGGTGTGGACATCGACGCTGCCGCAACCTTAGTGCGCAAAATAGAACCAATCGCTACAGCTACTCACAGACGTGGCATACTGGGGAGGTTGGGCTGCTTTAGCGGCCTCTTCCAACTGTCCGCGATGGACCCTAGCCTTAAAGATCCTGTGTTGGTGCAAGGGACTGACGGCGTTGGCACTAAACTCAAGGTAATAAAGACCTATTTTTAAGAAAGAAATATAACCCATACTTTTTTATAAAGCCCTTATTTACTGAAAAACTTATTCTGCGTTAAAATAAACATTTTCATATTATGCTGCACACTAGTTTTCAGTTCGTCTGGATGCTGTCCATACAAGCCCGGCAGTTTTTTTGGCTTCATCGACCCATCTCCTTATCTGCCGTCCTCTTTTGATTATGTTTTGGGATCCATTCTGTTGTAGGCTTCATCTAAAGTACGCCACTGCTATTGACCTTTAGCTCTTCGCTTCCAGTTTCCGCTCACCTTTTTCGTAAAGCTGTTTTACAGACGGTAATACATTTACGTAAATACGGCTTTCATTGAGAGATTATTTTACCCCAATCACCAAAATCTCCAACTCAATTATAAATAATAATAAAATAAATATCTGGGACATTATTGCACACACGGTCATCTGACCCCAAACTAAGAAATGCTTGTAATATGGCTGCCAGAGACTGATATACGTACATAGATATTTTTTAAATACATACTTGTATTTTGTATATTAACACCCAGACATAGAACAAACACAAATATTCATCACATAAATGTTTGTCCTAGATGGGAATCGAACCCACGTCCCCAAGCACAGAACGTAGGTTCACTACCAACTGAGCCATCGGGGCAGTCAATATTTAAGTTTCATTAATGTTAAGTTTTTTAAATATTATTCTTTTTAATTTAATTTCTTCTTCGCAGATAGCAGAAATAATGACAAAATACGACACAATAGGCCAGGATCTAGTGGCGATGTGCGTGAACGATATCCTCTGTGCGGGCGCGGAGCCGTTCGCCTTCCTGGACTACATGGCGTGTGGAAGACTCCAGGTCGACGTAGCCTGCACTATCGTGAGGGGGATCGCTGATGCGTGCCTGCTCTCTGGCTGTGCACTACTTGGTGAGACGCAATATTAGGCCTCTTCTCTTGTCTACGATTCAGTATCAAACCTGCAGGCATACGAAACAAACTGATCACATATTATCTCTGATTGATATCGCATTTTTTGTTTTTTATGTATAATATATTTTTTATGCTACGCTATTGAAACTCGGCTTATGTACTAAAAATAAAACTAAGATAAGTACGTCTCAGGATTTTTCGAAAATCAACCCCTAAAGGGGTGAAATCGGGTCTTTAATTTACTCTGTGCGAGCGAAGCTATGCGGGCAAGCTAGCCAAAACCAATAAATACGTGATAAATCATATTAATATTATAAATGCAAAAGTTTGTGTGTAAGTATGTAAGTGTGTTTGTTACCATTCAACTCTGTAACGGCTGAACGGATTTGAATGAAATTTGGTATTCGAGTAGCTTATTCCCTGCATTAACAAATAAGCTGCTTTGTATCCCGGAAAAATATTCGGTTTCTGTAGAACAGCGCATGAAACCGCGGGAGTAAAAAAAAAGAGTATATAAAAATAACAGATCACACCTTAGATTCTGCTTACAGGACGCTCGAAGCGCACCACACATTAGTTTAAATACATAAGAAATGTCTCTGATTAGTTGATTGTTAGGCGCGAGTAGGCGTAACATTGAGGCAGCCAATGAGAACGCTCGGCTGCACTCCCCGCGCCCCGCGCCTCGCCTCACACTGACGTGACTTTTTGTAGGAACAACGAATCTCGTAATGAGGTATCTAGTGTGATCTGTGGTAAAAAAATATATATAAAAAAAGGTATAAAATCACGACTGATCAGGCAGATTATAAGTATTTATTTCTAGTTTAGATCTCCAAATCTTTTTTTTTTTCAGGTGGTGAAACAGCCGAAATGCCTTCAATGTACGAGATCGGCAAGTACGACCTCGCCGGGTTCGCCGTCGGCGTCGTGGACAACCTGAAGCAGCTGCCGCGCTCCAACGACATCAGGCCCGGAGACGTCGTGCTGGCCCTGCCCTCTACCGGTGTGCACAGCAACGGCTATAGCTTGGTGCAGAAGATAATGGCTGAAGGTGGACACAGGTAAATATTTACACTGAAACCAGCCTCCTTAGGTCTTGGGACTAACGAAGAATTCGCACAAAAAAAAAACAGCTGTTCCATAGAAAAATGTCGCTCAACTTCGACGAAATTTATCATCCTTTAAACATCCCACTGCTGAGATATCGGCCTACCCTCGAAGGGTGATTAGGCCATATCCACCACGCTGGCCCAGTGCGGGTTGGCGGATTCACATACACCATCGAACTTCTTCTCAGGAAATATGCAGGTTTCCTCACGATGTTGTCCTTCACAGAAAAGCCAATGGGCGAAATGTATGGTTTATCATTGCGATTTCAGGTTTGATACCCGAGTATAATGTCTCTATGTTCGTCGTCTTATCGAACAGCCAATATTCCTCAATAATAATGTGTATATATATAATTATGTAATAGTAATCTGTAAAAAAAAAAACACTTTTTTTAAATGTTTTCGAAATATTCCCGTCGTAGGTACGCAGATAAAGCTCCGTTCAGCACCACGAACAAGTCGTTCGGGGAAGAATTCCTGGTGCCGACCGGTATCTACGTCAAGGAACTGCTGCCGGCCATCAAGAAAGGCCTCCTAAAAGGCCTGGCGCATATCACCGGAGGCGGCTTGCTCGAAAACATACCTAGAATCCTGCCTACCAGCGTCAAAGTCACTTTGGACGCTACGAAGTTCAAGATAAAGCCGATTTTCGGATGGCTGCAAGCAAAGGGTAGGTCGCTGTTGCGGGTTAAGTATTTGAAAACATTAATATTTATATTTGTTCGTACATTTATCGGTTTTTGCGAAATTCCACCGCCAAAGGAATAAAATTAACCCCTAAAGCGTTTATGGGATTAAAATATCAATATATAATATATGGGAATTGGTTCATGTTGAGCCAATAAAAGGCATGTCCAGATTTTTTGAATTTCAATCCCTAAAGGGGTGAAATAAGGTCTTTAATTTACTATAGCCTATGCGAGGGAAGTCTTAAGCTAGTCTTGAATAAAATTTAGCGTTTTAGAGGCGACAAATTTGGCAAATATTGTATTTTCTTCGATTATACGATTCCAGAGCTGCGCTGATTTATATCCTTTAATTTTCCTCATAGGTCTGGTGTCAGACTTCGAGATGCTCCGCACGTTCAACTGCGGCGTGGGCATGGTGATGATAGCCGACCCAGCGCACGTGCCCGAGCTGCTCGAGATAGTGGAGGGGGTCGCCGTGGTGGGGGCGGTCGAAGATATGAGCAGGGAAGGTGGGTCAAGTGCGTATAATTCGCGTACATTTTTATTTTATGTTTGTCAGGCTACGCATTTGAGCTGAAACTCGCCTGATGTTAAGCGACGGTGCGGTCGAGGATGGTGAGCACACTTAGTCTGGAATGGGAACCAATTTCAAAAAGTTTTTTAACTTATTTGATCCCATATCTGAGCAAGCATCTTTACTTGTCACACAAATATTAATTCGAAAATGTTTCGTTGGATGCGTGTTACATTTTTATAACCAGACTAGCTGCACCCCACGTTTTCACCCGCTATTCTAAAGAAACTGAATATTTTATCTCTATCTCCATACCAAATTTAATTCAAACCCCTTTAGCCGTTACAGAGTTGAACGGGAACACTTACATACTTACACATAAAATTTCGTATTTATAATATTAGTCTTATGTCTTATGGTTTTGATAAAATTAGACGAGTACCCAGCGTCGAACAACAAATAAAAATTAATTAACTTAAAACTATTTATTATTTCTAAGTATGAGATTTACCTTTTGATTATTGCAATACAACGTGGTAATGGGGCCAGCATTTTGGGAACAATTCCCACTGGTAGCGGTCTTTTAGATTAGTTTATTTTGTTTATTATTACTATGTAATTAAGGTCCTATTTAACTGAATTAATTTGTTCGTCGCGGAAATGATTTGAATATAACTACTTATTTCTGAAATAAATTTATTTTGCATTACATCTGTAACTTATAAAACTAATATATGTTATAACATTGTAATTTTTTTTTGTTCTTTTTTTTTATCAGATGGTTTTTTTATTTATTTAAAAACAATAATTTTTATACATATTCAATAAATCATAAACCTTAAAAATTTCAAAATTAATTTAAATATTATTTTTTAAGATTAATTACTTGTATTATTATACTACTTAGCAGTAATCCGCGGTTTTAATGGAATGTTTTTTTTTTTTTTTCTCTTTGAAAAAATACAGGTGATCTACACGAGAATGCGGGCGTGTTATATTTAATGTGGTTTCGTAAATATACGTCTTTATTACTCGCTATTCCCAGGAGGCCACCAGGTCGTAGTAGAAAAATTCAAAGAAGCAATGGAACCGCTGACTTCGCCGTACAATGCGGGCGAACGCGCGCCGCTCAAGTCGCTCTCGTACAAAGACAGCGGCGTCGACATCGAGGCTGGCGATTCGCTCGTTAGCATGATCAAGCCCTTAGCTAGGTGAGAATAGAGACTATAATCTAAAAAAATATATATCTACATTGGAAATAATTAGTCTCTGTTGTTATTTTACTCTGTTAATTTAATCTAGGTCTACGACTCGGTCCGGAGTGTTGGGAGGTCTCGGAGGATTCGGTGGCTGCTTCCAACTGAAGGCAGTCGAACAAGAGTATAAGGTAAGTTCTTTCTTAATACCAGGCATTACTTGATTAAATAAGACATTATGTTTCATCATCATCATCAGCCAGAAGACGTCAATTGCTGAACGTAGATTCCCCCCCCCCCCCTCCCCCTCCAACATTATGTTTAATTCCTGCCTACTGAGGCCTACTGCCTTGCTAGAAGAGAGACGTGGAAACGCCCATTCTCCTAAAAAGAAGTACATAATAACTTAAAATATTTGTCTTTAGCCACAGATTGTGTAGGCACCGCATTACGAGATCGGTGTTCCAAAACAAACTCCCCAAAGTTGGAGGAAATCGCAGGTTAAGGGCACTGCGACCGAGCGTTCTCATTGGCTATCTCAAGTTTACGCCTACTCGCGCCTAACAATGAACCATATAAGAGTACATTTTTATAGGTGTATTTTGGCTGATGCGCTGCGATCGTGCTGAGTCAAGAGCGGAATCAAGAGATGTTCTGTGTCTTAGACATAGTGCAAAAACTAATAACTAAAACTTATCTTCCAGGATCCAGTTTTAGTGCTGGCCGCAGACGGCGTCGGCACTAAACTGAAGATCGCCCAGAAGATAAACAATCACAGCACTATCGGCGTGGACCTTGTCGCAATGTGCGTCAACGATATACTCTGCAACGGAGCGGCGCCGCTCACTTTCCTGGACTACTTCGCATGTGGCTCTCTGGACGTCAATGTTGCCAGGAATGTGGTGGCTGGAGTCGCCGAGGGCTGCAGGCAAGCTTCGGCCGCTTTAATTGGTAAGTGTAGGATTGCCCCAAAACTGCATAAAACACACAAGAATACACCAAATACCCCTAAAATGCACCATACGTTCAGATTCGATTATTAATTAATAAATTATAAAATTTACAGGTCAAGAAAAGATCACTTTAATTCATGTTAGGTACATACTAAGATACATACTAAGATTGTAATGGCTATAAAATATAATTTATTCCAAAAATACACTAATCACCCCAAAAATGTAATAACATTCCAAAAATGCACCAAATACCCTAAAATTGTACTAAACACCCCAAAAATGCACCAAACTGTGTTGGATTTCAATTGCAACTCTGTAGGAACAACGAATCTCGTAATCGGTATCTAGTGTGATCTGTGTGCGGAGCGGTCCATTTGTAGATCGTCAAAATTATCTTTAAAAAATTCGTCTACAGTGTAATAACATTTGAATTCGAGGATGCACTATAGATTTTTAATAAAACAATCGTCATTTTCTAAATCTTTCAGTTTGTTCGGCAATTTATTAAATATCTTTACGGCCATTGTGTTAGGTCCAGAGCTGTGCAGCTGTGAAAACTATCTTTTAATTGACTATTTTTATTTTAAAACTATTTTTAAATGACATTATTTAGATAAATTAATTTCTGAAGTTGACATTGTGTATTAATTATGCTTTGTTTTGTATAACTATTATTATTATTTTGTATAATGTATTATTTGACATATTTTGTTGTCTCGTTCTTTGTTTTTGTTATTTGATAATAATATTAATAATATAATTATAATACTTAGGTCTGTACAATATTGTACGACATTTTTAATGACCTAACCTGTAACTAAACGTAATCAATAAATTGATTATGATTATGTGAATTTGTAGAACAGTGTTGCATTCTGTACTTTATTTTATGTATGTAGTTATAATGTCGAATAAGTTTTATTCTATTCTATTATATTATACCAGGCGGCGAGACGGCGGAGATGCCGGGCATGTACGAGGCCGGCGTGTACGACATCGCGGGGTTCGCGCTCGGCGTCGTGGAGCGCACGCACGTGCTGCCCAGGATCAAGGACATCAACGTGAGTCCATATCTAAGTCACGAGCCTTGTGGCGCCTTCTGACCTGTAGGTCGTGGGTTCGATTCCCACCCGAGGCAAACATTTGTGTGATGAACATGGATGTTCGTTCTTTATCTGGGTGTTTCTATGTATGCTGTGTATGTATTTACAAAAAAAAAAGAAGTTATCTGGTTCCCATAGCTTGCTTAGTTTGGGGCTAGATGGCGTTGTGTGAAAAACATCCTCCAATATTTATTATTGACCGAGCGAAGCGAGTCACCACCTCGCGAGTAACATACCACACAAGACGGTCAGCTGTGAAGTGAACACTGTAAAGTGTATGTGTTTGTAACCGGCGGTAACTTACGATCTGTTCTAATTTTTATGAAATTTTGTAGGAAAGTAGTTCGTTTGAATACAACTTTTAAGTTCGAATATGAGCAAGATCGCGAGGTCTCAGTTCTGCTCGAACTGCTTACAATTTAAATTCTAAGAATTTACATCCTTTTCCGTAATCGTCGGGTAATAAATTAAAAAGTTGAATATATTTTTTTACCCGACTGCCCAAGAAGGAGGGTAATGTTTTTGGGGTGTATGATTGTATGTGAGTATATAAATATTTTTGTAAATTTGTGTGTTCCTCTGTTATTTGCTATGTTGACGAGTGATATCGGCTACATTTTGCAGTCGGGTTTTTTGATAATAATACTTATTTTTTTGTTTAGATATTTTTCTATGGAACAGTTGTTTTTTTTCTTCTCGATTTCAGGATTGGTCCCATAGTAAAAGTTGTTCATAATGATGAGTACTACGAGCCCTTTTCGGCTTCGCATACTATTTCCTTACAATCCTGTATATTTTTGTACAAAATAATAAGTATTATTATCAAAAAACCCGACTGCAAAATGTAGCCGATATCACTCGTCAAGAAATCAAATTTACAGAACACAAATTTAGAAAAATATTTACCTATATTTAGTTGAATCAAAAAATTATGATCTCAAAATACTCGTCGCCAAGATAATGTAACAATATTATGCAACAGTATGAATCCTCTCCATCCTATGGTTGCCTGGAAGAGATCGCTTTCAGCGATAAGGCCGGCAGTTGTTACACTACTTTTTAAGCCTGTTTTGAAATTATGGTAAATTTTGTGTTTGTTAATAAAGAGTTAATCTATCTATCTAATAGGTGGGCGACATCATAATAGGTCTCCCGTCGAACGGCGTGCACAGCAACGGTTTCAGTTTAATTCACAAGCTCATGAAAAAGAACGGACTTACTCTCTCGGATAAAGCACCTTTCAGTAAAGAGGGACATACTCTAGGTAAGGGATGGAGATACTTATGTTACGCAGGGCTAGCATGAGAACAGCGACAAAATCTCTACTCTTTACGTTTACGGACGTTACGTTTTCCACCTTCAGTCTCCATCATCGGATCAGCTCGCTGTTATAATATTGTGTCATCGGAACTTGACAGGCATGCAAAATTTCAACTCAATTGAACGAGGGGAACTGGTCTAAAATTCAGTTGCAAGATTTGACCCGAACATACATACTTACAATTTAAGGTTTAGTCCAAATTAGATTACAATATACGATGTAAAAAATAATGTTTCCAGCGCCATCTCTTGAGAACCTAGCGAGTTTTACGAATAAAACATAAAATTAATAATTTTACAGATACAATACAAAAATAACATAACGATTAGCGTTTTTTCTCCGTACCATTACGAATGAGTTAGCTTGGGTTTACATTTCAAATCAAGCAGAAATAGTGATGATCATGTCGCAGTTTAAAGCACATGACATGTTACGTCCATCTGTCTATGGTCATTATGTCTGTAAGAGTGACTTTACATGTCCTGACCTGACACCGTGTGAAAGGGACAGCTAGACTTGAATTTCACGGGAGCAAAAGAACTTAAGGTTGTAGAAGAAACTCATATATAGCCATCTCTTTCTCACGATGTCAGGTCAGGCCATGTGTAGCCACCCTTATGATATCGGTACGTGTCCCGCCCCAGGCCAGGAGCTGATAAAGCCGACGCGCATCTACGTGAGCAGCGTGCTGCCGGCGCTGCAGAGCGGGCGCGTGAAGGCCGTGGCGCACGTCACCGGCGGCGGCCTGCTCGAGAACATCCCGCGCGTCGTGCCCGACTCCGTGCGCGCCAGGCTCAACGCGCACTGGTGGCACGTGCAGCCGGTAACCAGCTACACCTGGCTAAACTACAACTTCCAACTTCCAACCAGACGGAGGAGTTTTGACGGGAACGGGAAGAAGTCATGTCGCGTCATTCTATTATTTTCCAAAACTTGTGTTATTTCGAATGTTAATGTATAAAAAGATGGTTTTTATCCGTTAAGTGTTCGTGAACGTGCACGAGTGTTGGTGAATAGTATAATGCTGTGAAACGAGACTCTTCGTGTTGTTTCTAAAACTCCATTGAAACCTCTAGTAAAGTCTTCACCGCTTTACTGGGGCATGACGTGGACTTGACCGTGACTTACCTTGCTCGACTTAGACTGAGTCTTATTTTAATTGTGAAATATTTGAGGTCACTTGAAATATTACAATACTTGTCACTGGCTAAATACACAACGTGTGGAGCCAAAACATAAGGGAAAAAAAACCAGCCGGAGTTAACTGACAGATCGAAATGTCAATTGTCAAAATAATGTTGCCAACATTCAAATAGTAGTGAAGATCTAGTTCAGATTCAGATAATATTTATTGTTGATATTTCTTTATCGAAAAAAAAATAACGGGCGCATGGCAGTGGTAGATAAATACATTGTATGAGGGAAAAAATTATCTGTAGTGTAATTATTGAGGCAGGAACCAGGAAAATACGTTTGTATGGAACAGACGGTGCCATAGTTACATCTTAATTTCGAATATGAGCAGAATCGGTCGAGGCTTTAAGTTGTAGAGGTCGCGGGGTCTCAGTTCGGGGCGAGCTACTAGTTACATTGGCAATATTTTCATTTGAAATCTAAATTCTCCATCGAATAGGGATTGGCTTCCAAAGGAGTTACTCGCGGGGATGACTCTAGTATCAGTAAGGCTAAAGACATTTTGAAAGATCGGATAGTAACCAGAGAGCTGGCTGAAATATTTTTGACCGAGCAAAGCGAAGGTCTCGGAGTTTACTGGGACATATCGGCATTTGTATGTATGTTTTTGTGTTATATTTGTCCGATGATAACTTGCGAACCGTTGATCTGATCTTCATGATATTTTATAGACAAGTACTTAGTTCATTTTAATACAATTTTTAAGTTCGAATATGAGCTGAATCGGTCCAGGGGTTGTGAAGATATAGGGGTCGCGAGGTCTCAGTTCGGCGCGAACTACTAGTAGTAATAGTTTTGACGTGTAATGTTTGCGTGCAGGTGTTCGCGTGGATCGCGGACGCGGGCTCCGTCACCGACGAGGAGATGCTGCGCACCTTCAACTGCGGCATCGGGATGGTGCTCGTCGTGGCGCCCGAGGACCAGGCCCATGTGAGTCCCCACGACCGGCCTTTAACGTTCTTTTCAATGGCACACGAGAACTAGGCATTCGTAGAATTGGCTGTTTTGAGAATTTGTCCTTTGTAAAATCGGGTGTCGTCTTCAGAATTAGGCATCATTTGTAAAATTGGCTACGAGGTATTTTCAATTAGTTTTTTTTGCCGAAAAAATGTCTGTAATCTTTTTTTCTTTTTTTGATTGCGAAGGAATACGGTGTAAATAATTCGACAATATCCACAATTATAGTTATAAATAACAAAAATGTATGTGCGTTTAGTACTGCGTCCGGTTAGTACAACGTAATATCACCGGTCCCTTGACCGTCGTTATAACCGGATTGTACTGTAGGTGATGAACCTGACGCGGCCGTTCGGCGCCATGGTGATCGGCAGCGTGCAGGCGCGGCCGGCGGGCGGCGCGCGCGTGCTCGTCGACAACTTCGCCTCTGCCGTCGACTTCACGCGCCGCATGCCGCTGCTGCCCAGCAAGAAGGTACGCTGCACTACACTACACACAGATCACACCTAGATTCTGGATTCAGGACGCTCGAAGCGCACCACGCATCAGTCTAAATACACTTATAAAAAATTACTCGTATTGGTTGATTGTTAGGCGCGAGTAGCCGTAACCTTGAGCTAGCCAATAAGAACGCTCGGTCGCACTCCCCGCGACCCGCGCCGCGCCTCACACTGACGTCACTTTTTGTAGGAACAACGCATCTCGTAATGCGGTATCTAGTGTGGTCTGTGACACCACACCATACCATACCATGTTCCATTCCAGACACCCGACACCACAATAATGTGTGTGAATATTATGTACCTCTAAGAGCGTACTAGGCGACCGTTTATTCCTTACAAAGTTTTCTCCCTTTTACCCAACTACGAAAAAGGAGGGCTATGAGTTTGACAGTCTATGTAAGTAAAAAATTTCCCTCTAATCTCCTAAACCGCTTATCAGATTTTTCCTGCCCGAATGATGACACTACAGAAAACGCTTTCGTTAGTATCATTATTCAGGTCCGCCACTTTGATAACAGTCAATGAAAACCAGTCTTAGTCACAAGGTTCAACCAAAAGTCGCGCAAAAGCTTTTGCGCGTTCTTGTTCTTGTATCTTCTACGGAGTTTGGAGAGTTGTTTTGGTACCACTTTATACAATTTACACTCGTTCACATTAACAAAATTACACTATAAAAATACAATTTTAGAAAAATAATTCTATGCGTAAACACATTTCTTTTATTCGCCTGCTCGAGGAAGGTAATGTTTTGGTGTGTATGTGAGTATGTATGTTTGTGCATTCCTATATTACATCCTATAACCTACACGGCTTGACCAATTTTGACACAGTAAAGTAAAATTTGTAAGGAAAAAAACGATTCTTTCAGGGATGTTATGGATATAAAATGGATACGGATATAGAAATAATATTATACCGATTTCGGATACTGTTACGGATTTTAAACAATTTCGGATTATCCGTTAGTTTCGGTTACTGATATTAGATTTTTATGTTAAATTGTAAAAATAAAAAACACAGTGTTAAGTATTACTTAATTACTGTGTTAAGTAGTACTTAGAACTGATTTGTTTCAACGAAGTAGTGCCACTTCCTTTCCGTTAAAGGTTTTTAGCCGACTTCCAAAAAAAAGACGAAGTTCTCAACTAGACTGATTTTTTTAATACGTTGCTTACAGTAAGTACCCCTTACATTTAGCTGAATGTGTATTAATTAAAAAATGTCCAAATTAAACTTATCCGAAATCATCCGAAACTTTTATATCGGATTCGGTTACGTTTCCGGATATAATTTTATTTCGGATATCCGATAATTTCGGTTAACATCCCTAGACTAATAATAATAAATAAACAGAACGCATTTTTTGTACGAAGTATAACCTGCTAGACTCCAGTCGCTGTCAAAAAGCGATTACCATATTGCATAGAGTGCAGACGGAGCATCGTCCCGGCAGGTGGCGGTGCTGGTGTCCGGCGCCGGCACCAACCTGCAGGCGCTGCTGGACGCGACGCGCGACGTCACGCAGTGCATGTGCGCGGAGGTGGCGCTCGTCGTCTCCAACAAGCAGGACGCGCGCGCGCTGCGCCGGGCCGAGGCCGCCGGCGTGCCCACCGAGGTACGTGGCCGGGGGCGGGACGCGGAGCTGCTCCGACTCTGTTTATTTGTGCGTTTGTGTATTTTCACCCGACTGCCCAAGGAGGGTAATGTTTTTGGGGTGTACGGCTGAACGGATTGACCTGAATTTTTGCTATCTATGCAAAAATTCAGGTCAATCCGTTCAGCCGTTTAGCCGTAGGAACACACAAAAATACTCACATACACTCCAAAAACATAACCCTCCTTGGGCAGTCGGGTAAAAATACACAGATTAATCAGATACGGTCGGAGACGGTGAATGTGAAGACTCACAAAGCAATCTTGATAATTATCAAATCACTGAATTGAAAAACATATCCAATGCACCTAAAAAAAAAAAAACTCGAAACTGACAATTCTCGAAAAGCTCCGTCTTTCCGAATAAGTATTTTATTTTCTGATTTGATTTTGGAAGTACTTTATTTGAGATAAATAAGTACAATTTTTCTAAAAACTCAGCGTTAAACTAAGTAACTAAATCTCAATACTAAATTGTTTTCTAGGCTAGGATCGCCTTTTAAAACTTTGACCTAACATAAAGTTAGTACATTAAAGAGTGCGCATTAAGTCGAGGACATTGGAGGTAGTTTGGAAAATAGTGATCGGTTACATACTACCGTGCTATTTCGTAAGTTTATATCTTAGTTTATTTTACTGGAAAAAGAAAAAAAATCTGTAAGCGATATCGAATAGGCCTCATGTTAGAAGTTTCGACTGAAAGCCTCCGAGTTCTCGGAAGAAGTAACCGACCATTATCGTTCCAGGTGTTCAATCACAAAGATTACGCGTCCCGCGAAGAGTTCGACCGCGCCATCTCCGCCTCGCTGGAGGACCACAAGATAGACATCGTGTGCCTCGCCGGGTACATGCGGATACTATCCACGGAGTTTGTCAAAAAGTGAGTATAGCGTGCGATAATATTGTCTGGGAAAACTAAGGCAAGTTAGGGTTTTTGGAAGGGCTTTGAAGATTTTGGCATACATACTGTTTTTTCTTCAAAATAGCGGCCACTCATAAGACCTATATGAATCGATAGCCGACACTAATACGACCAAGGTTTGTATGAGACACTATCTCCCCCAGCGTCACGTTTCCAAGATACGTTTAGTTATGAAAATATATATATTCCAGATGGTACGGGCGCATGATCAACATCCACCCGTCGCTGCTCCCGCGGCACCCGGGGCTCCGCGCGCAGCAGCAGTGCCTGGACGCCGGGGACGCGGAGAGCGGCTGCACGGTGCACTTCGTCGACGTGAGTATATAGCACGCCAACTAAATACAGTGCAGGGCATACAGGATGCTCGAAACGCACCGTGGATCAGTCTAAATACACTTATAAGAAATTACTCCTATTGGTCGATTGATAGGCGCGAGTAGGCGTAACCTTAAAATAGCCAATGAGAGCGCTCGGCCGCACTCCCCGCGCCCCGCGCCTCGCCTCACACTGACGTGACTTTTTGTAGGAACAACGAATCTCGTAATGCGGTATCTAGTGTGATGTCTGTTTCATACGTGACAAGCGCTCCATTACAGGTCTACAGAATAAATAATTCCGATCGGCTGTTTCCGGTTGTGCAGAAAAGTGCAGACCGGTTTTCGACGGTAGCCGAACGTGTAAATAAGCTATCACACTAATATTATAAATGCGAAAGTTTGAGAGTGTGTAGTGTAAGTATGTAACTGTGTTTGTTCCCGTCCAACTCTGTAACGGGGATTTGGATGAAATTTGGTATATTGGTAGCTTACACCCTGAATTAACACATACGCTGCTTTTTATCCCGGAAAAGTATTCGGTTTCTGTAGAATAGCGGGTGAGACCGCGGGGCGCAGCTAGTCATAATATGTAACTTTTAAACTTTCGCGATTTGAACACATAATTTAATGTTTCTTATCAGGACTTAGCCACGATAAAACTAGTTTATTTATATACCTATCAAAACAAAAATATTAAAACATATTTTTGCGGATATTTGGATCGAACGTACGTCTCACACTTTTCACAGACTGAGAGCGACTGAAGCAAGGTGAGCGCCGGCGCTCACTTTAAAGTCTTCAAAATTCTCTTCTTTGGAGCCGAGCCGTACATCCATTTCACTTTGGTCGAATCATATCTTTTGGCCATTAGCTAACGTAACGTTTTCAGGAGGGCATGGACACGGGCCCGGTCATCGTGCAGGAGCGCGTGCCGGTCCTCCCCGGGGACACCGCCGACTCCCTCGCCGCGCGCATCCTGCAAGCCGAGCACCGCGCTTACCCTCGCGCGCTGCGCCTGCTCGCCACCGGACGCGCCAAGCCGACCGGCAACCAGCCTTCTTAGAGACAGGAACGTACCAAAATATAACTGTATCTGATTATGGCATAAAGTAAAGATAAGTAGGTATGACAGCACAGTACCCCTGACATAACAAGTATCGGAAAAATTAAATATTTATATTAATAATTTATTAATTAATATTTATATTTTTATTCGATAGCAACATGTATGAAAAATGGGACAACGCCCCTATCGGGCATAAATGAATACTACATTTTTTAAATTTATTTTGAATATACGTAACGATAGCTTTCTCGATAGAAGTTATGCTAGAGGTACAGATAATATGTAACGTTCATGCCAATAGGCTACTTGACTGAATTGAAAATATATCCATTTAAATGTACCCATTTACATTTATGACATCCTTTTAAATTTTAGGGTTAAAACCAAATTTTATAAATCACCAGAACAAAATAAATATATTTTTGGTTAAAAAAAAAACCTAAATCATTTTCTATTTTCTTAGGTTCGATCACGTGATCGTAAACGCTCTGTGACAGGTTGCATCTAAAGTGACGTCACAACAAAGTATATAAACCAACTTTCGCTGATAAAATTGCGGATGTTTATTTTGGTGTGACGTCATTCGTCACGTGGCCGGCGCCATGACACAGATTCGCGTTTTGGCGGCTTAATTTTTTATTTCAATTTTAGCATCGATTTATACCGAAAGTACAGCAAATTTTGAGAAAATATCAATGTATGCATTATAATGCATACAATGCAATGCAATGCATTATATTTAATTTAACAATAATCTGCAATACTTTTCCAAAATTTGTCATATAGCCTATTGATTGCGGAGCGCGCCAGGCGGTACTACCATTTTCTCTCGTAAGTGGAGAAGCGAGGTGTGCCTCGTCTGTACATAAGACAAAACTACTACCCAAAGCAATTATAAAAAAAATGATGCTCCACTCAAAAAAGAAAAAGTCTATACTTTTTCAATAATCAATAAAACAAGTACCTAATTGAAATTTACATCACTTTAAAATTAAAAAAAAAAAGGATTTATTTTTAAATTCCGAAATTCATTAACGTTATAATTCATTCGCACTTTTGTTAAAAATAATTATAATTATTAAGAAAGGCAGATTGTAATGCCATATCCTAGCTAAGATCGTAGGTAGTTTGATGAAATTTAATCATAAATGGATTCGTTGGCTATTAAATTAATCTAAATTCTAAATTTGGGACCAACCTCTGAATGTGTTCGTTTCGACAATTTTTTTTTTTTTTTTGATGTCTTGCTAATATTTCCGAATGCAATAAAAATTATCAATCCAATATTTTTTCCTGTTCATTTACTTTATATGGCTATTACTAACAGATGTGCCATTTACAACTCGAATATAATGAACTACGTCTCGAATAACTCCTGTAAATATATTCTTTTATATCATTTACTATGTAATGTAATATTAACTATATTTAACATTAAGTCTATAAAAAAAAATCTTACAATAAACATTCCCTAAGTCAGTTTCTATTGAGCAATATAGCATTTTACAAGTCTCTGTGTTAAAATTATAAAACGTTGTTATATCATAGTTGTAGAATAGAGGTTTTTATATGAATAAAAGTGTTTGTATGTTACTAAATGTTTAATTTACTAATGCTTAGTTTAGAAGTTTATAGTTTGTTTACTAGATGTTTATCACAGACAAGTTTTATGGTGGCACTTCACATCGCTATTTGTGTTCGTTCACTATGTTCGCCGCGGTTTGGTCGAATTATTGTGTGTCGCCAAAATATCACGAACACGCTGTCCACACTAGAATGCTAATAGCAAGTAGCCATACTATCTGAATTTTTTGATATGTGACCAAAACCGACAATCGGCGGATACGAATGTTCGTGTATTTGCGGATTCGTCTTATTTGATAAAAATAGGAGTATAGAGTACCTGCACATTGTCGTATTTGGGAAAATAAGACGAATACACGAACACGAATAGCGATGTG
This sequence comes from Apocheima hispidaria, assembly GCA_947579745.1. NCBI lineage: Eukaryota > Metazoa > Arthropoda > Insecta > Lepidoptera > Geometridae > Apocheima > Apocheima hispidaria. The sequence goes on from OX388159.1 coordinate 13,880,510, forward strand.
AAGAGCCACCCATTATAATAGAGTTGTACTCTTCTATAATATTAGGTAATATCAGCCTACACTGCCGATTGAAGAAGGTTGCACCGTTCTTACGCTGGGCTCGAAGCGTTTGTTTGAAGTTGGAAGAAAATGTATAATATTACCATAGAAAAATTATACGAGAAGAAAGACAATCACATAGAAAAAAGATTTACCTCCGCTTACCTAGCTTAACTAGATGGCGCTTACGTAGTTAGTCAGCTAATGTTCAAAGTCTAAAAAAAACCAATGAAAATATGGTTATTATAGAAACATAGTATTTGTATGCCCACGATTTAAGGTTTATTCAAATTGGATTTCAGTCAACGACGTAAAAAATAATGTTTTCAACGCCATCTCTTGAGAATCTAGGGAGTTTTGTAAATGAAATATAAAATTAATAATTTTACTGATATTATACTAATGCAAAAATATTCATAATATATTCGTATTATCTCTGTACCATTATGAATGAGTTAGATCGGGTTTATTTTTAAAATCAAGCAGAAATAAATGGTGTAGATTTGAGGTAAAAAAAAATTCTACAAATTAGAAATTTTAAAAGTTCAGATTTTGCTCAATTCCGCCTCTTAAGGGGTAAAATGGACCCCCAAAGTTTGTATGGAAACAAAATATTTTTTCGTGTCCTATTAAACTCGGTTGTTGTACTAAACATAAAAAATAAAGAAAGGCATATCTCAGGATTATTCGAAAATCAACCCCTGAAGAGGTGAAATGGGGTTTATAAATCACTGTAGCCTACCCGAGCGAAGCCACGCGGGTAAGCTAGCTAGTTATATTATAGGTAAAACATTCTAGTCTTTATTCTTCTTTTTTTTACCAAAAGTAAATAAATCTTCGATACCTTTGAATAATACGCTAAATAGGTCTCCGCTGCTATCATACATTTCTTGTTCTTTTGTCTGTGGCTCCACAGATTTTTTCACCACAGAATGGTCACCGTTCCTCAAAATTTCTTCACATATCATGTCAAACGGTACATGTAGCTTTTGCTTATTCATTAAAGGCACTATTAAGTTATACTTATTAATCTTCTTGTTTATAGTGCCTGCTAAATATTTGTTATCTTCATATATTTTTTTCCAATTTTTCTCATCTAAATCATTTAATGGGTAAGGGCCTAAATAGCTCCTTTCGGTTTTCACATCATTTTTCAGGAATTGAATGTCTTGCTCTATCTCCTTGCTCATTGTTATCCATTCTGGGGTGAAGCCATTGTTTATTAAAACCTGAAATAAGATCAAAGTTCTAATCATCCATACTGATAAAAAAAAAAATTGAAGCAGCTTCAGGAGCTTAGTGGTCTGCGAGTTCTGATCGCATGACGCACGGCTTGGGTTCGTAGTTGTTTCAGATTCACAGGCTAGCTACCATCATAGAGTTGAAAATCAATCGCCAAGTTTCACCTTGAGAGTTTAGTTCTGTTTTGGCAGAGTACAAAAACCAGCTGGCTTGTGGTCAAATGCCTAGCCTGTCAAAAAAGGACCCTGGATACATACCTGAATAAAGTCAGGAATACCTCCAAGGATACCATTTGGCCTAGCCAACATAATAGCATCTCTGAAGGAATGTGAAGATGTGATGTCGAGTAATTGCATTATTTTCGAAAAAAATGTGTCATTCGAGTGTCATTTCGAGTGTAAAAACAGTGGATTGGAGCACGATATAATGCTGTTGGTGAAAATTATAAAGTCTTGAAACGTGTTTTTTCGTGTTACCAAAACTCCGTAGCATAGAAGCTTTCAGTAAAGCTTACTAGTTTTACTGAAGCATGACTTAGACTGGACATGGACAGTGACTGTAATTGTTGACTTAGATTGTGACTGATACTTGTTTTTGTTATTAAATACTATGCTTTACTTGAAAACAACAAAACTTGATCCTGGCTAAATACACAATGTGTGGAGCCAAAATTTATGATTTAAAATACCGCCGAAATGAAAATAACACCAAAACTCCACTACTGCAGATTTTTGGCGAATGCTAGCATGCAAGCATTCCTTCATACATGATCAAAGTAAAATGAAAATATTGCTTTATTTACCTCATTTAACTTATGTGTTGTAAAGTCAACATAAGGATTAGAATTTTGGTTTTTTAATGGCTTCCCTTTCCCACTCAGGTTATCAAACTCTCCTTTAGACATGGACTCTTGTATCAAATCTTCCACTAGTCTATCAAAACCATACTGTTAACGACCGACGCGCCACCAATTATTGTTATTTTAATTATAAATGTCAAAGGGAATGAGCGGGGTGCGTGCTGAGGTGGGGAGCTAAATCATCGAGAAAATTAGTCGTCGCTGCGCCACCTCCACGCACGACGCGCATTGCCTAGTATTTATATGTGCAAAAACTACCTTCAGCCTAAAATAAAGTGCTCAAAATTTGGAATATAAACTTTTCATTGGGTGTCACCATCGGTCGCCTACAGTGGTCATTCGAACCGATCAAATGTTCAACACTCCGCCGCCGAAGAAAGCAATCATGGTGAATACTCGCAGCACTACCCGCAAGCTGAAAAAAGAACAACAGGCAAAGCCACAAACGGTTACCGGAGAACAAGAAAATCCATTGCCTTCGTCTGAAACCAAGAGAGACGATGAAACAAAATTGGCAAAGTCATGCTCTGATAGTATTGTGAAGTCGGAACTATTGGTTATTAAGCCGCCTTCACAAACCACGCGTTACTCTGCCGTCAAGTCGAGGAAACCTTCATCGTCGTCGTCTAAAAATGCCCAGAAAAAGAAGCTGGAACTAGACGCAGCTAAGGCGAAGGCACGTATTGAAATGGAACTTATAGATAAAAAATTAGCGGCGGATCTTGCCGACCTAGAGGAAGAATACAGTCCACCAACAGAAATATCGGAGCCAAACGATCGCGGTAGTGATGTTGAAAAGTGGGTAGAGCGTAGCCAACAAGAGCTGGAGTTGCAGCATGCCACAATGATTGGAAACCACAACGGCATGCCGCAAACGTCGGGTCACACCGACACGGATGGTCCAGTTCAGCAACTCGCCAGCGCGCTCAAGCACTTGGTCACCTCCTCGACCGTCCAGCAGAACTCTCACCTGCTCAGTCGTCTCAGCACGCCGAGAGAACTTCCTGTTTATAACGGGAACCCGATGGAATGGCTTCAGTTCAAACAGGCTTACCAGGAATCCACTGAAGTGTGCACTTTCACTGAAAAAGAAAACCTATGGCGTTTAAGAAAGTGTCTCCGTGGTGCAGCTCAAGAAGCTGTATCATCACTACTGGTCAGTGGAACCTCGCCTGCAGCTGTAATGGCTACATTAGAGCTACAGTTTGGAAACGCTGACGTCATCCTGTCTCACATTATGACAGACATAAAAAAGATGAGTAATTTATCGGCAGATTACTATCGAGAAATAGTGCAATTCTCGGTAAAAGTAAAAAATTACGTGGCAGCAGTACAAGCCCTTGGCCGTGAAGAGTACCTACAGGGAGTCGAAGTAGCTACCGTTATATTATCCAAGCTACCCACTATTTTGCTATCCAAGTGGACCGATTACAGCTATCCGTTAATCACCGCTCGCTCGCCTAAGCCTAGACTCGAAGTTTTATCTGAGTTTCTCACCGAAGAAGCTATGAAGATTTCTACGTGTAGTGCTACTTTAATTCAACCTAAATTGGACATGTTTAAGCGTAAACAATTTTACGATAAAGTGAACAATGTACAAACAGTGTCAAATATCAACGAACACAGTGAACAAAAGTGTCGTTATTGCCGTACGCATATTCACAAACTAACTGAGTGTAAGAAATTTAAAAAGTCATTACGTAAGGACAGATGGACTCATGTGAAACGTTTCGGAATTTGCTATAAGTGCCTAATAGCGCATCATAGCCGGGAAACATGTCCCGCTGCTACATGCGACGTAAACAATTGTGGTGCGGCTCACCACCGTATGCTTCATTATGAACCGCGAAAGGACGCCAGTGAATCTGCGCCAGTGAAAGTGTTACAAACTGAAAGTGTCAATCAAAATAAAAGCATAAACAGTTCGGCGTTATTAAAAGTTCTACCTGTGAACATTCACGGACCTAAGGGAATAGAAACTACGACCGCCTTGCTCGACGATGGCTCGACTGTGTCATTGATAAGCGCGTCACTGGCTGCACGGGTGGGGGTGAGCGGCCGCCGGGAATGCCTACGTGTGCGTGGTGCATGGGACAATACCGAGCTAGTGTGCGACGCTCAGCTGGCAAACCTGTCTTTGTCCGGCGCTGATAACAAACTGTTTACAATCAGTGCGCGCGTTGTTGATGAACTTAACTTACCTAAGCAGAACTTAACTAAAGTGAATGTGAAGAACTTTAAACACTTACATGACGTCAGTCGTGAATTATGTACAGAGCAACTGAAACCACAAGTTTTAATCGGACAAGATAATTATCATTTACTCGTACCTCTCGAGACAAAGATGGGTCGACCGAACGAACCCTGTGCCACCCGGACTCCTCTGGGCTGGTGCCTGCATGGAAGGGTACCTACCGACTCACCTGGTTCTGTGCGTCACTCCACACTGTTCGTCACCAGTCACGGTGAAGAAGACGTGATGGAGACCGAAGGTATTTTGCGAGAGATCCAGGAAGATGTACGAAGGTCGTTCTCCATCGAGTCCATGGGCATTTCTTCCAAGCCCAGGCAAAACTCTGATGATCTACGCGCCGAGAAAATTCTGGAAGAAACTGCTACATTAATTGATGGTCGATGGCATGTCGGCTTACCTTGGAAGGATAGAGGGAGTGTGATGCCCGATTCCTTTCCGACTGCTATATCTAGACTCAAGGGAGTCGAACAGAAGATGAAGAAGAATGAAAAGTATACACAGCGATATATGGAACGTATACACCATTTATTGGATAACAATTACGCTAAAAAACTTAGCGACTTAGAACCTTCACCATTGACTTGGTACTTGCCGCACTTCGGCGTTGACAACCCTAACAAAAACAAGTTACGCCTAGTATTCGATGCGGCTGCGAAAACAAAAGGATTATGCCTCAATGACTACTTATTGAAGGGTCCTGACCTACTTATGTCATTGTTCGGGATTATGTTGAGGTTTAGAGAAAACCCAATAGCCGTAAAAGGAGACATAAAAGACATGTTCTTAAGAATCAAAATAAAATCAGAAGACCAGAACGCTCTCCGATTTTTATACAGAGAAAAACCAGAGGGAACCCTAAATGTCTGCACCATGACGTCATTAATTTTTGGCGCTAACTGCAGTCCATTCATAGCCCAATATATCAAAAACAAGAACGCTCAGATGTATGAGTCATCGAAGCCCACTGCAGCAGCTGCTATATACACACAACACTATATGGATGACTACATAGACAGCTTACCTAACGAAAAAACCGCTATAAAACTGGTCCATGACGTCATGAACGTGCACAAGAAGGGCGGATTCGAAATTCGCAACTGGACCAGCAATAGTAAACAAGTGCTGGATAGTCTACCTAATGTTACGCTGGGAGACGGGGCTGTCAAATTCAAGGTCGGACAGGAATACGACGGTGAACGAACACTCGGTCTTATCTGGAACCAGACCGATGATACATTGAGTTTCGACGCATCTTTTAAGAAGATTCCTGAACGCATAATTAATGGGACACAGAGGCCTAATAAGAGAGAAATGCTAAGAGTAATCATGTCTATTTTCGATGTTTATGGTGTCTTGTCGCCGTTTATTATTAACGGTAAATTAATAATGCAAGAAACATGGAAAACAAAGATCAGCTGGGATGATCCTGTGCCCGACACAATATTCGATAAGTGGGTAAAATGGATAACAATGTTGCAATCAATACGTCACGTAAGCCTACCCAGGTACTATCAGAACGCGACAGCACGTGCGAGCGCGAGTGAGACGGAAATAAAACCGGTCCTCAGTCCGCCGGCGCAGGAGTCGGGGCACAGAGCTCCGCCACAGGATGGCTATGCATGCCTACAGCTACATCTATTTTGCGATGCTAGTACACAAGCGATGTCTGCGGTCGGATATTGGCGTTGGAAAAACAAAGATTGCGTACACGTTGCATTTATAAGCAGTCGCTGCCGTGTTGCGCCCGTCAAACCAGTTTCCGTACCGCGTCTGGAACTTCAGGCAGCAGTGATGGCTGCCAGGCTCGCTGAAACAATAATAAATGAACATAAAATGAAACCGGAAAGAAAATATTTTTGGTGTGATTCTAGTACGGTACTTAATTGGATAAGAAATACCGCGCGTAACTATAAACAGTACGTCGCACACCGACTCGGTGAAATAGACGAGTTATCAGAAATAAATGATTGGAGATACATCAACACGAAATTGAACGTGGCTGACGTCGCCACAAGGCCATGCTATGACTGTTCAATGTTAGAAAAGGAATGGATGTATGGACCTACCTTTCTCCGTAGCGAGGAAGACCAGTGGCCTCGCGACTTTTCGCTTCTGGAACCTGAAAGAAAAGAAACAAAATTAGATCCGGAATGCATAAATATAATACATACAGAAATCAAAGAAGTGAACTTACCTGTACCTGAAGCTACTCGATTTTCTTCGTGGCTTCGTTTGCTTCGAGCTACTGCTATGGTCCTGAAATTTATAAATAAATGTAAGAAGCGTACTTACACAGTTGACGACACCATGGAACGGGCTGAAGCACTGCTTCTGAAACAATCTCAAGCACAATCGTTTGAGAAGGAGATAATTGAAATTCAAAGCAATAGATGTGTTCCGAAAACAAGCAAGTTACTTACCTTATCGCCTTACCTCGATGAACACGAAGTCCTGCGCGTCGGTGGCCGCATCGGTTCTGCTCCTGGAGTCCTACCTGAAACAAAAAATCCTATAATATTAGAGGGACGAAGTCACATAGCTAAATTGATAGTGAAGCATTATCACCACTGTTTCGCACACGGAAACCAAGAGACTGTGGTGAATGAAGTAAAACAAAAATACTGGATCACAAGATTGAGACCAGTAACCAAGACTGTGACGTCTCAATGCATGTCGTGCAGAATAAGAAAATGTAAACCGGAAATACCCAGAATGGGTGACCTTCCCCTCTCCAGGGTAGCACATCATCAACCTCCTTTTACCCACTGCGGTTTGGACCTATTTGGCCCCATGGAAGTTACGGTGGGAAGACGCCGGGAGAAGAGATATGGTGTTCTCTTCACATGCATGACTATACGCGCCATTTACATAGACGTCGTAGCCTCACTTACCTCCGACTCGTTGATTATGGCGCTACGAAGGATGGCCGCGAGACGCTTTTGGCCAAAATTTCTCTATTCAGATAACGGAACAAACCTGAGGGGTGCCCATACGGAGCTAAAACGATCAATTCAAGGTCTAGACGAGGAGTACCTTAAAAGGGAAGCCCTGAACCACGGTACCAAATGGATTTTCTGTCCCCCTCTCAGTCCACACTGGGCAGGAGCATGGGAACGACTGATCAGGAGTGTTAAGACTAGCCTGAAAGTGGTACTGAACGAACGCGCTCCTCGAGATGAGACCCTGAATACGCTTCTGGCAGAAGTCGAAAATATAGTCAATAGCCGACCCCTGACTCACGTCTCTGTGGACCCAACCAGCCTCGAGAGTCTCACCCCAAATCACTTTCTGGTAGGATCAAAATCCAGTCTGCCTATCATCGGAATATTTGAGGACTCGGACTTTTACCTGCGCAAGCAATGGCGAATCGCTCAGAGATTAACAGATATGTATTGGCGCCGGTGGGTAAAAGAAATTCTGCCAGAACTGCTACCGCGTCCGAAGTGGCAAGAAGAGCGGAGGAATCTTCAAGTGGGTGACCTTGTACTCGTGGTGGACCCGGATAGCCCCCGTGGCCTATGGCCGAAGGGATTAATCGAGGAAGTTTTTCCGGGCACCAATGGTCGAGTAAGGAAAGTAAAGGTGAAAACAAAGTCCGGTATCTTTGTCAGGTCAGCTGCGCGCGTCGCTCGAATACCTATTGAGAATGAGTGATGCCGAAGCATCACTAGGGTGGAATATGTTAACGACCGACGCGCCACCAATTATTGTTATTTTAATTATAAATGTCAAAGGGAATGAGCGGGGTGCGTGCTGAGGTGGGGAGCTAAATCATCGAGAAAATTAGTCGTCGCTGCGCCACCTCCACGCACGACGCGCATTGCCTAGTATTTATATGTGCAAAAACTACCTTCAGCCTAAAATAAAGTGCTCAAAATTTGGAATATAAACTTTTCATTGGGTGTCACCATCGGTCGCCTACACATACTTTGTTTTGATGTCATGTTTCTTTCCGTATTGCCCCTTTTTCATAAGTGTGTTTTCAGCGGCAACGGCTTTGGATATGCGGTGCTCTAATACATTGGAAGCTGCTTTTTGCGCTCGCACTTGAGTCCATTGTTTTTGTCGTTGGAAAGGAGTGCCATGGCCGACACCCTCGAAACTGAGGTATTGGCGGTGCTGAGGTGCTGTGTGCTGGAACAGAAATTTAAAAATGCCGATGGAATTGACACACTAATAAATTATTCAATTTAGAAAGTTTTTTGTTACATTTTTATAAACTGATCTCGATAAAAGCATTGAGAAATTATACTAAGAGTGCTAATGTCTATAGAAAGATTTGTTTTCCGATTTTAGTACTGATAAGGACGTAAGATGTCACTAATCCCATAAACTGCAACATGATAATCATCACAATTTCTGCTCGATTTGAAATTGAAACCCTAGCTAATTCATTCATAATATTACATAGCAAAAACGCTACTTGTTATAAATATTTTTGCATAAGTAATATCAGTAAAATCATTAATTTTCTATTTTATTTACAAAACTGGCTAGGTTCTCAAGAGATGTCATTGAAATATGGCTTTTGGTATCATATTTTTTACATTGCTTAATGCAGTCTTATCTGAACTAACCATTAAATTGCAGACATAATTATACCAATACTATGTTTCTATATTACCCATATTTTCATCGGCTTTCATTACGGTTTGGACATTAGCTGACTAAATTTGTAAGCACCATCTACTTTTATTTATTTAAGCAGATTTTTCTGGGGTCGCTTTTTTATATGAGATCTGCATTCTTCTCGTAGATTTTCTTTGATAAAAATCAAGGTTGTAATGTGTATCATCTGGAAGGACATGAGATACTTTCTTGTGTTCACATGTTTGCGAGAATGGTTCAAGTTACATACCTTTATATCATAAACAATTTTCTCGACCTCCTCCTTACTACTCCTTCCTGTGTTATGTCTGCTCAGAGTCCTAAAAGCTTCCTCTATCGATATAAATTTGTCCATGTCAGCATCAGGCGATCCAGAGTCCGGGTGGTACTTCTTGGCTAGCTCCAGGAAGGCTCTGCGGACCACATCTTGCTTGGAGTCCAGTGGTATGCCGAGAATATTGAAACATTCCTGAAATATTTTTAGTACAATTATTGCATGCATATTTTTATGATGTACTAGCTGCGCCCGGCGGTTTCACCCGCTATCCTACAAACACCGTTAAATTTTTCCGAACATACACAAACACAAACTTTCGCATTTATAATATTAGTGTGATGATTGACCGTGCGAAGCGAAGGTCTCAGAGTTTACTGCGACAAATCGGCATTTCTATGTATGTTTGTGTGTATATTTGTCCGATGATAACTCGCGATCCGTTGATCCGATCTCCATTAAATGTTGTAGGCAAGTAGTTCATTTCAATACAATTTTTAAGTTCGAATATGAGCTGAATCGGTCCAGGGTTTGTGAAGATATAGGGGTCGCGAGGTCTCAGTTCGCCGCGAACTACTAGTTTCTAAGATAGTAAAAAAATTGTCTAAGTGACCTACTTACATATAAAATACCTAAAAACTGTGTAATTACTAACTTCCGAAGAGGAAGAAAGTTTCTTGAGTGGCGACCACGAACCGGAAGACGCAGAGTCGGTAGGCCTCCCACTAGGTGGACTGGCAACATTGAAAGTCGCGGGCAACCGGTAGAAGCAAATAGCTGATGATGATGAAATTAAATTATATGAATAGGACTTACTTCAATTTTCCTTGCGGCAGACTTTGTTGCAACTTTTCTTGCAGATAGTAGATGCGAGTATTTAATTTCATTATTAGCACGTTTTAATTGGATAAGGTGAAGAACAGTTTTCTTCATTTTGCCTCATTTCAGTATACATAGTTTATTTCATAATTTAATCCTTTTTTTTTTCCATAAAATTACGTAAACTCAAAGATAATATAAATACTACCGTAAACTATGAAGTTTGGAGAGTGCCATCATAGATGAATGCATAGATGAATGTATACTATATGAAATCCAAGGAACATAATGAAATCAGTCTAGCTAGCGCAAGTGCAATAAAAACTGAGAATAGCTAGCTAAGTAGCTACCTAGCTACGTGCTAGCTACACATGACCTGCGGGCTTAGCTTATCCTCTAACTTTGAAACGTTCGTGATTCTGATTGCGAGAGCATGCTATCCCGCTCGTACCAACTTAGTCGCACTATGCGCGTTCCTGCTCGCGCATTATCACTATCGCTTTCAGAGTTACGGAATAAGCCCGCTGACCTGACGTCATGTGAAAGAGATGGCTACATACTTAGACGAAGCATTACAAGATCCATGGCTACATATAAGTTTTTTTTTTCTTTCCTCCTAAGAGGATTTTGGCGTCGCACGTCTTATGCATTTGCCAGTGTCAAGTATACATATATATTCTCAAGTTTTGTTAGATATTACCAAACAAGTCATAGTCACAGTCAAAGGCGAGCAAAGCAAGTCACGGTCAAGTCCAAGTCATGCCCCAGTAAAGTGGTGAAAACTTTTATATTATTATTAATACTTAATGTTTAATTCTTAACGCTTTTTTTATCTTAATTGTAATGTAGTTAGTGTAATTGGTTTAATACCGTACTAATGAAATAAATAAATAAATAAATTTACTAGAACCTTCTATGGAGTTTTGGAAACAACACGAAAATTCACGTTTCACGACATTATACCATTCACCAACACGCGCGTGTTCAGGAACACTTAACGGGTAAAAATTCACCGTTTTTACACATTAACACTCGAAATAGCACAAATTTTGGAAAAAAATAAAATGACGCGACATGAATTCTTCACGTTCCCGCCAAAACTCCTACATATAACTTTCTATATACATCTTGGACGAAATATCATACTAAATCCATGATATACATACAGGGCCCTTATTCTCTATCGCACATGAGATAACTTGCTAATAACGCGTGAAGTCATAACATGCTCTAAACTTAAACGCGGTTCCTAATCGTGACACGACGCGACGTGAAGAATCCCGCGTTTAGGAATCTTGGAGAATACCGTTTCATGCGACTAACACGGAGTTAACTTAACATGACGCGTAACAAGCTAGTTATGGCAATAGAGAATAAGGGCCCAGGGCCCCTATTCGGAGAAATGACATTTTTATCTCGGTCACTCTCACTGCCATTAAATTCTAAATTAGAGAGACAGTGACCGAGATAATCTCGAGCGCACAGGAATAGGGTCCCTGTTTATAATTTTATTTCGAGTGTTAATATGTAAAAACGGTAAATTAATGTCGTGGAACGTGAATTTTCATGTTGTTTCCAAAACTTCATAGAAGGCTCTAGTAAAGTTTTCACCACTTTACTGGGGCATGACTTGGACTTGACCGTGATTTGTGTTGCTCACCTTTGACTGTGACTATGACTTATTTGATAATATATAACAAAACTTGAAAATATATATGTATACTTGACACTGTCAAATGCATAAGACATGCGACGCCAAAATCCTCTTAGGAGGAGAAAAAAAAAATATGTTAGTCATAGTGACATTGACATATGATTTGACAACGAAACTAAGTTTGTAAATTTTCTTGCAATCCGTGTTGCCAGATTGCTTTCAGACTTACAGGATAGCCCTGCGGCAGGGCTATCCTGTAAGTCTGAAAGCGATCGCGAGAGGCTCAATATGGGTTGTATTTTGACATATGAAACAAATACTCAACTGTCAAATGCCAGTTTCGTATCCTGTAAGTCCAAAATGGCGGAAAGGGATTCGGATCGCGATTGAATGAACAATTCTAGTACTTTGCTGCATTTGATTCGTTGATTCGGATGTGAAATGAAAGAGATGGCAAGTTTGTTACCGCTTTCAACAATTTGGCGGGTTTTTATGGCAAGCATCCAAGCCAAATATATAGTTTCCCAGACAAAGGACAGAGCGTGAGGATATTACAAGTAAGAATTTGAATTAATTATTATATTTGTTATATGCCCATATATATATAGATGAATCTTTTATCACCACCTTGCGTTGTTGCAGATTCATGGATGCTTACGGATTTCATGAAGTTGTGGGTTGTGTTGATGGCACACACATTGCAATAATCTGCCCTTGCAACCAAAACAAGGCCTACTAGAATAGGAAGCATTATCATTCTTTGAATGTCTTACTGGTGAGTTTTTATTTTCACCCATGCATGGTGTTCTTTCATCAACCTGAGCGGGATGTATAGTGTGTCAACACAGCAAGCAACATCAGTGGTTTTATTACCTTACAGGTAGTGAAAGTCATCGGCCACCATGGTATATTTCAATTTTCACTATGATAGGTACATGCATGTTAGAACACTGTTAAACATTTAATTCTTTATTATTAGATTTGTGATGCCGAGTTACGCATCCTTCACGTGGACGCATCCTTCGGAGGACAGAGCCACGACTCACATGTCTGGAACAGTTTTCCAATGAAGGCTCTTATAGAGGACCTGCATGAACATGATGGAGAAATATGTTGGCTTTTGGGTAAGTTAGTAAATACTAGTTATGTATGTCTAATGAACCTGACATTTGCTTAACATATATAATATGTGTTCAACATACAAATGTACTTTTTTACACTGCAGGTGATTCGGGGTTCGCACAGTGACCATGGATGATGACTCCTATCCTGAATGCTGCGCCAAAAACATCAACGCCGAAGAGTACTATACTTCAAAACATACCAGCATTTGCCGATCGGTTCGCTAGACTTCCCCTTAGATAACAAGGTGTTCCACCTGGCAGGGCCTTGATCATACTGGGTATAGTGACTCTTAGTGGTGAGGGTACCGTTGATGTATATCATTTCATTGTGTACATGTAATGTTTGTTGTTTTAAAATTTGAAAAAGATATTTGTGGTTGTTTTGTGCCTTCCTATGGTGGTTTTTAGTGTTTATGTAAATAACTATTTGTTGTAAGATATTCTAGCAATGTTACTATTCGTTTGTAAATCTTTAAGTATAAGGTAGTATAGGTACTCTATAAAATGTAAATTTATGTCCATTTATTTGACTTGCTGCACCACGCGGTTTCACCCGTATCCTACAGGAACAGTTAATTTTTTCCTGATAATAAGTAGCCTGTGTTAATCCAGGGTATTAGCTACATCTACACCAAATTTCGTTTAGATCCTTTCAGCCATTACATAGTTGAATGGGAACAAACACACATATATGTACTTACAAACTTTTGCATTTATAATATTAGTGTGATTGTTTTTTTTTTAAATACTTAGGTATTCTTTTATAACAACTTAGTGTGTTTTAGGGAGTCACTTATATTCTTAACTAAATTGTTAGCAAAACATGTAAGTACTTTAGAAGTACCACACTCGAGTTTTCTTCCACATTATTTTCCTCGAGGCTGTAGGTTGTTTGGAATGTGGAGTAGAAGCAATAAACAATCAGTACAAAAGCAAACAGTATCTTTCATTCCAAAAGTTATTTCTCCGTACATTACGAATAATTTGGCATGGGTTTCTATTTCAAGTCAAGCAGACAGCACTAGCGATATCTTACGTCCTTATCGGTAATACAATCATGTACCATATTTTTCTAAGGGCACTAGCACTCTTAGGTAGTCCTTAGGCACTGTACTGATGGCTTCTTATTCAAGATGGGGCCATGAGAGTCCTACACTGACATCCCGCATGGGGTGTATTGTGCATTTCCCCCTGCCAGCGTCTACCCGAGCCAACCCAGCTCCTTGAAATGACGGAGCGAGGCTCTGGGCTGCTGGCATAGCTGCTCCAGTGATTTAGATGGTGTTGACGATGATGATAAGACCAAGTCAAGCTGTCGGGATGACATGGATGATGTTGAAGCTACCTCATGCAACCTAGTGGCGATCCTTGCTTCTTATGTGCCTGTACAGTGCCACAGCACATGTTCCACTGTTTTGTTCTGCTGCATGCAACCACGACACAGCGTTGCAATTTCAATAGATTGTTAGTGATTTTTCTGGCGAGGGTTGGAAAGGCGGCCTTGGAATGTTGACAGCCGGCTTTCTTGTCCCACAGATTTTGTTGTTCTTGCCGGTGTGGCGGCGCAGTAGCTCACGTACTTCCATCGCATACTGATGGCTTATCCTCTAAGTTTGAAAGGGATCGTAATAATCAGCTGATTGAAAGCGATCCGTGTCCTATTGCAATCAATAATTGGCATCACGTAACTTTTTGTCTCGCTATCGCTAACGAACGAATGCCGTTGAGTGAAGTGAGTGAGTTCTGGCGGGAACGTGAAGGAGTCATGTCGTGTTATTGTAGTAATTTCCAATACATAAGTTATTTAAAATAGAAAATAAATAGTTTTAATGTATAAAAATGGTAGATTTTCATTCATTAAGCGTTCGTTAATGTTCACGAGTGTTGATAAATAGTATAATGCCGAGACACGCGACTTTTTGTGTTGTTTCTAAAACTCCATTGAAACCCTAGTAAAATTAATATTTAACTCCGCCACTTTACTGGGGCATGACTTCGACTTGACTGTGACTTACTTTGTTTGATTTAGGCTACGACGGAGACTTATTTGTGAAATATTTTACTATACATAAAATACACAACTTGACACTGGCTAAAAACACAAAGTGTGAAGCCATAGCTTGTGAGAAAAAATAATAAGTGACACGTTTGACTTTGACATTGATTTTGAACGATGCGTATTTTTTCGAAACATTGGCTCTATGCGTTATTTATTTAGCCAAGGTCTAGTTTCGTAAAGTAGGTAATAGTATCTTACAATATTTTATTTTCAGAATGTAGACACATTTTTGTATGTAGTGAGAAATGAACTTTAAAGGCCTCGCTACATAGCCTGCCTGACATCGTGCGAAAGAGATGGCTATATTTAAGTTTCTGAGGGAGCGAAAGGGAGAAGCTATCGCCTTGATAGTTTGTTTCTTTTACTCCCGTGAAATTCAAGCTGTACCTTTCGCGCGGTGTCAGGCGCCATGTGTAGGCGCTCTAATTCATTAAGTTGCCTTCATGAAACGATCATAATGACTTTTTAGTGAAAATACGTAATTCCCTATGTTCCTATTGTTTCTACTTACCGTGCCAACTTTAATCTGCAAAGAGTTTTGGCGGGATCACGAAGAAGTCATGTCGCGCTATTGTATTATTTTCCAATACTTGTGTTATATCGAGTGTTAATGCATAAAAATGGTGGATTTTTATCCATTAAGTGTTCGTGAAAGTGTATGAGTGTTGGTGAATAGTATAATATCGTGAAACGTGACTTTTCGTTTTGTTTCCAAAACTCCATAGAAGCTTCTAGTAAAGTCTCCACCACTTTACTGAGGCAAAAACAAAATAGGGAAAAAAAATACGGAAGACAAGGCGGTATGGCCTTAATGGCTTTAGCCTGCCCAGAAATGGGCGAATAAATAATAAAAAAAAAAAAATCTGCAAAATATTTACGGATTCAGAAATAAAGTTAATAAATGCATATACATGCAACAAATAAGTGAGGAATGACACCAGCAGCATACTTATACATTGCCATCTCTCATATTTACTAAAGCTAGCTCCAAATATTCTAAGTTGTGGTAGCAACCTCGCCTCATATTTGTGGGTTCGAACCCAGGCGGGCCTGCATTAATGAATTCTTTGGAACTTGCATACTACTGGCTTTTCTGTGAAGGAAAACATCTTGAGAAAACCTGGCATATTTCCGGAGAAGAAATTTGATGGCATAAATATGCAATTCCGTCAGCACTCACTGGACCATCGTGGTGGATATGGCCTTATACCTTTCGAGGGTAGGCTGATATCTAAGCAGTAGTATATTTAAATATACAGAGCAATGATCTTTTTTACTTAATTTCAGCAATAAGTGCTTTTCACCATTTTATTGATATGTATCTTATGTTTAAGCAGGAACAGATTGAAGAGCAACAAGAACAAGATAATGATAATTTTAGAGATACTTTATACTTACCCAAGGTAGCATTAAACCACATCAGAGAAGTTAAAATTTTTTAACAAGTTTGTTATTATAAATCTCTAAATAAAACTGTATTACATTAAATTATTTTTATTGCACAACTACTACATTATTTCATTGTATAAATCATAAAAGAACACCACAAAATGACATAACAGGAATAATACATTAGAGATAGGCATAAAAAGGCGGTCTTATTGCTAAGAGCGATCTCTTCCAGACAACCATCGGGCTAGTAAGTAGATATACTTGAGATATAAAGAATAAATTTACCATAATATAGATGTGTCAGTGTTAAAAACACACTGGCCTACACAATGCTTGGAACATTAGGATGACGCTTGTGAGCAAATAGGACATAGCCCTATCTGCTCACAAGTTCTGTATGAGCGCCTGCTGGCGAACGAATCCAGCTTGCTGAGGGCGCATGTGCCGCGCCGCTCCTTCGCCGCGGCGGGGGTTGCGCCGCCGGTGCCGCCGTCGGTCAGCCTGCACCCGCGTGCAGTTGTATCTGCGGTCAATGGAGCGTAGGGGATATGTGGTCTTTGTGCTATATTATGAAGCATGCAGCATGCATTTGTTATTCTTGCAGCAAGTACCGGTGAATAATACAACTTGCTGACTTCCAGTAGGCACCTGTAATGAAAAACATTTTAAATTAATAATAAAAAACTAATATTTACTAAGACCATTTTGGTAATAAAATAAAAAGCGAGCTGATAAAACACCTATGAAACACAACACTCTAGGAGGCAGCACGGAGGTAAATATTAATGTGTTTCTTCTAAGTGTTGACCGACATCCCAAGAACTACTTTGGTGGCATGCAATCCATTTCAGTGTGAACATAATTATTAAGTACATAATTATATAATTACTTTGTACCTTGGTAGGTATTACTCTCTTTTAACTTGTCCTCTGTCATGTCAAAATGGAAAAGCTATAACATTTATAACAATTGGCTTGTTTAGGGCCATTATAACTGGCCGGATTTCTTTCTACAGACTGGGCTGCAACACACAATGCTTCCGATTGTCTCCTACTATGGTCTGTAAAGATCCAGTGGCATAGAATGCCAATGCAACCAAAATCAAGCAATTTTATCATCATTTAATTTGGTTGACCCACAGATTTGACCGCTGTACTTTAGTAAAGTCTAACACTGCTGTAGGTTTAAGTATAGCTATAGCCTAACAATGGCTAGTATACTCATAGACTACTATGAAATACGTATATTAGAAGCGACAATGTTAGATTTTTGAGGGGACTGCAGAATCGTCAAGTACTTAGTATAATGAACCATTTTGTACTTACCTTCGTTTCAACATCCAAAGCATTACAACGAAGTGTGTTGTGGCATGTGAGGTTGTGAGGCGTAACATAACATTATTACCGTTAATTTACTGCCGATCACTCGCACGATTATGTCTTGCACTAGTATTTTTCTTCTTCGCATGGGCCTGAGACTCCGTAACTTCCTATTCATGGGCCCTCTCATACATTTTATTTATGTTTTAGCTATTGTTTCTAAGAAAATTACAGTAAAAATGATAAAACACCGCACAACGTTTTTTTTTTTTTCTCTTTTCTCCTAAGAGGATTTTGGCGTCGCACGTCTTATGCATTTGCCAGTGTCAAGTATACTTATATATTTTCAAGTTTTGTTAAATATTATCAAACAAGTCATAGTCACAGTCAAGGGCAAGCAAAGCAAGTCACGGTCAAGTCGAAGTCATGCCCCAGTAAAGTGGTGAAAACTTTACTAAAGCCTTCTATGGAGTTTTGGAAACAACACGAAAATTCACGTTTCACGACATTATACTATTCACCTTCACTCATGCATGTTCACGAACACTTAACTTGTGTTTATTTAGTAGTATTAGTAATAGTCTCTATTATATTATTTCAATGTGTTGGTTTTGTCTCCACACCGCATAGCAGAATAACTATTTAACAAGGGTTCATACAAATGAAGAGCTTAACGAGGCTGAAAGCCGAGCTTGCGTCGCGTACGAAGTCGCGGGCATCAGCTAGTCGAAAATAAAGTCATCTAAACAATATAAGACAAGGAGATTATTGTTTTTTTTTACCTCGAGTTTTTATGTATAATATATTGGAATACTATCAATTAAGTGTTTCTTAATATCTTTGAGTATTGGCAATCCTATAAAGCTCTACACGATTAAACAAAACAAAAGATTTAAAAAAAAAAAGTTGATAGCGGTAGCGAACTTGCCACCTCTTTCATTTGACATTTCACATCCGAATCAAATGCATCCGTGATACGAAAAGTACTAGAATTGTTCATTCAATCGCAATCCGAATCCCTATCCGCCTTTTTGGAACTAGAGCAGACATTTGACAGTTAAGAATTTGTTTCATATGTCAAAATACAACCCATATATTTTTTTCTCCTATGTTTTGGCATCACAAGTTGCGTATTTAGCCAGTGTCAAGTTGTGTAAAATTCCAAGTAAAGTAAAATATTTCACAAATGAAACAAGTCTCAGTCATAGTCTAAGTCAAACAAAGTAAATCATATTCAAATCCAAGTCATGCCCCAGTAAAGTGGTGGAGAATTTACTGGGGTTTCTGTGGAATTTGAGAAACAACACGAAAAGTCCCGTTTCACAGCATTATACTATTCACCAACACTCGTACACGTCAACGAACACTTAATGCATAAAAATCTACTGTTTTGAAACATCAAAATGTTAAATAACATACGTTTTGGAAGTTATGCAATGACTCGACATGACTCCTCCACGTTCCCGCCACTTGTTTCATTCAATGTCATTCGTTCGTTAGCGATAGCGAGAGAAAACCATCCGTGATACCAGCAGGGCTATCCTGTAAGTCTGAAAGCGATCGCGAGAGGCTCAATATGGGTTGTATTTTGACATATGAAACAAATACTCAACTGTCAAATGCCAGTTTCGTATCCTGTAAGTCCAAAATGGCGGAAAGGGATTCGGATCGCGATTGAATGAACACTTCTAGTACTTTGCTGCATTTGATTCGTTGATTCGGATGTGAAATGAAAGAGATGGCAAGTTTGTTACCGCTTTCAACAATTTGGCGGGTTTTTATGGCAAGCATCCAAGCCAAATATATAGTTTCCCAGACAAAGGACAGAGCGTGAGGATATTACAAGTAAGAATTTGAATTAATTATTATATTTGTTATATGCCCATATATATATAGATGAATCTTTTATCACCACCTTGCGTTGTTGCAGATTCATGGATGCTTACGGATTTCATGAAGTTGTGGGTTGTGTTGATGGCACACACATTGCAATAATCTGCCCTTGCAACCAAAACAAGGCCTACTAGAATAGGAAGCATTATCATTCTTTGAATGTCTTACTGGTGAGTTTTTATTTTCACCCATGCATGGTGTTCTTTCATCAATTGAGCGGGATGTATAGTGTGTCAACACAGCAAGCAACATCAGTGGTTTTATTACCTTACAGGTAGTGAAAGTCATCGGCCACCATGGTATATTTCAATTTTCACTATGATAGGTACATGCATGTTAGAACACTGTTAAACATTTAATTCTTTATTATTAGATTTGTGATGCCGAGTTACGCATCCTTCACGTGGACGCATCCTTCGGAGGACAGAGCCACGACTCACATGTCTGGAACAGTTTTCCAATGAAGGCTCTTATAGAGGACCTGCATGAACATGATGGAGAAATATGTTGGCTTTTGGGTAAGTTAGTAAATACTAGTTATGTATGTCTAATGAACCTGACATTTGCTTAACATATATAATATGTGTTCAACATACAAATGTACTTTTTTACACTGCAGGTGATTCGGGATTCGCACAGTGACCATGGATGATGACTCCTATCCTGAATGCTGCGCCAAAAACATCAACGCCGAAGAGTACTATACTTCAAAACATACCAGCATTTGCCGATCGGTTCGCTAGACTTCCCCTTAGATAACAAGGTGTTCCACCTGGCAGGGCCTTGATCATACTGGGTATAGTGACTCTTAGTGGTGAGGGTACCGTTGATGTATATCATTTCATTGTGTACATGTAATGTTTGTTGTTTTAAAATTTGAAAAAGATATTTGTGGTTGTTTTGTGCCTTCCTATGGTGGTTTTTAGTGTTTATGTAAATAAATATTTGTTGTAAGATATTCTAGCAATGTTACTATTCGTTTGTAAATCTTTAAGTCTAAGGTAGTATAGGTACTCTATAAAATGTAAATTTATTTATGACTTGCTGCACCACGCGGTTTCACCCGTATCCTACAGGAACCGTTAATTTTTTCAGGATAATAAGTAGCCTGTGTTAATCCAGGGTATAAGCTACATCTATACCAAATTTCATTTAGATCCTTTCAGCCATTACATAGTTGATCGGGAACAAACACATATATTATGTACTTACAAACTTTTGCATTTATAATATTAGTGTGATTGTTTTTTTTTAAATACTTAGTTATTCTTTTATAACAACTTAGTGTGTTTTAGGGACTCTTAACTTATACTCTTAACTAACTTACTAACGTACTTTTATTATTAATCCTCCTAAGCTGTAGGATAAATGTCTTGGTGTTCTTATCTTAATTGTTAGCAAAACATGTAAGTACTTTAGAAGTACCACCCTCGAGATTTCTTCCACATTATTTTCCTCGAGACTGTAGGTAGTTTGGAATGTGGAGTAGAAGCAATAAACAATCAGTACAAAAGCAAACAGTATCTTTCATTCCAAAATCTCAGTGTTAACAAGTTATTTCTCAGTACATTACGAATAATTTGGCATGGGTTTCTATTTCAAGTCAAGCAGACAGCACTAGCGATATCTTACGTCCTTATCAGTAATACAATCAAGTGACATATTTTTCTAAGGGCACTAGCACTCTTAGGTAGTCCTTAGCAAAGAGAACATGTTTCCGCCTATGGCACAGATAGCGCTGTACTGATGGCTTCTTATTCAAGATGGGGCCATGAGAGTCCTGCACTGACGTCCCGCATAGGGTGTATTGTGCATTTCCCCCTGCCAGCGTCTACCCGAGCCAACCCAACTCCTTGAAATGACGGAGCGAGGCTCTGGGCTGCTGGCATAGCTGCTCCAGTGATTTAGATGGTGTTGACGCTGATGATGAGACCAAGTCAAGCTGTCGGGATGACATGGATGATGTTGAAGCTCCCTCAAGCAACCTAGTGGCGATCCTAGCTTCTTATGTGCCTGTACAGTGCCACAGCACATGTTCCACTGTTTCGTTCTGCTGCATGCAACCACGACACAGCGTTGCAATTTCAATAGATTGTTAGAGATTTTTCTGGCGAGGGTTGGAAGGCGGCCTTGGAATGTTGACAGCCGGCTTTCTTGTCCCACAGATTTTGTTGCTTCTTGCCGGTGTGGCGGCGCAGTAGCTCACGTACTTCCATCGTATACTGATGGCTTATCCTCTAAGTTTGAAAGGGATCGTAATAATCAGCTGATTGAAAGCGATCCGTGTCCTATCGCAATCAATAATTGGCATCACGTAACTTTTTGTCTCGCTATCGCTAACGAACGAATGCAGTTGAATGAAGTGAGTGAGTTCTGGCGGGAACGTGAAGGAGTCATATTGTGTTATTGTAGTAATTTCCAAAACATAAGTTATTTAAAGTTTTTTTAATGTATAAAAATGGTAGATTTTCATTCATTAAGCGTTCGTTAATGCTCACGAGTGTTGATGAATAGTATAATGCCGAGACACGCGACTTTTTGTGTTGTTTCTAAAACTCCATTGAAACCCTAGTAAAATTAAAATTTAACTCCACCACTTTACTGGGGCATGACTTCGACTTGACTGTGACTTACTTTGTTTGATTTAGGCTATGACGGAGACTTATTTGTGAAATATTTTACTATACATAAAATACACAACTTGACACTGGCTAAAAACACAAAGTGTGAAGCCATAGCTTGTGAGAAAAAATAATAAGTGACACGTTTGACTTTGACATTAATTTTGAACGATGCGTATTTTTTCGAAACATTGGCTCTATGCGTTATTTATTTAGCCAAGGTCTAGTTTCGTAAAGTAGGTAATAGTATCTTACAATATTTTTGAATTTTTTGTGAAAATACGTAATTCCCTATGTTCCTATTGTTTCTACTTACCGTGCCAACTTTAATCTGCAAAGAGTTTTGGCGGGATCACGAAGAAGTCATGTCGCGCTATTGTATTATTTTCCAATACTTGTGTTATATCGAGTGTTAATGCATAAAAATGGTGGATTTTTATCCATTAAGTGTTCGTGAAAGTGTACGAGTGCTGGTGAATAGTATAATATCGTGAAACGTGACTTTTCGTTTTGTTTCCAAAACTCCATAGAAGCTTCTAGTAAAGTCTCCACCACTTTACTGAGGCAAAAACAAAATAGGGAAAAAAAAATACGGAAGACAAGGCGGTATGGCCTTAATGGCTTTAGCCTGCCCAGAAATGGGCGAACAAAAAAAAAAAAAAAAAAATCTGCAAAGTATTTACGGATTCAGAAATAAAGTTAAGAAATGCATATACATGCAACAAATAAGTGAGGAATGTCTAAGGAATGACACCAGCAGCATAATTATACATTTCTACTTATACATTGCCATCTCTCATATTTACTAAAGCTAGCTCCAAATATTCTAAGTTGTGGTAGCAACCTCGCCTCATATTTGTGGGTTCGAACCCAGGCGGGCCTGCATTAATGAATTCTTTGGAACTTGCATACTACTGGCTTTTCTGTGAAGGAAAACATCTTGAGAAAACCTGGCATATTTCCGGAGAAGAAATTTGATGGCATAAATATGCAATTCCGTCAGCACTCACTGGACCATCGTGGTGGATATGGCCTTATACCTTTCGAGGGTAGGCTGATATCTAAGCAGTAGTATATTTAAATATACAGAGCAATGATCTTTTTTACTTAATTTCAGCAATAAGTGCTTTTCACCATTTTATTGACAGATTGAAGAGCAACAAGAACAAGATAATGATAATTTTAGAGATACTTTATACTTACCCAACGTAGCATTAAACCACATCAGAGAAGTTAAAATTTTTTAACAAGTTAGTTATTATAAATCTCTAAATAAAACTGTATTACATTAAATTATTTTTATTGCACAACTACTACATTATTTCATTGTATAAATCATAAAAGAACACCACAAAATGACATAACAGGAATAATACATTAGAGATAGGCATAAAAAGGCGGTCTTATTGCTAAGAGCGATCTCTTCCAGACAACCATCAGTATCAGGCTAGTAAGTAGATATACTTGAGATATAAAGAATAAATTTACCATAATATAGATGTGTCAGTGTTAAAAACACACTGGCCTACACAATGCTTTGAACATTAGGATGACGCTTGTGAGCAAATAGGACATAGCCCTATCTGCTCACAAGTTCTGTATGAGCGCCTGCTGGCGAACGAATCCAGCTTGCTGAGGGCGCATGTGCCGCGCCGCTCCTTCGCCGCGGCGGGGGTTGCGCCGCTGGTGCCGCCGTCGGTCAGCCTGCACCCGCGTGCAGTTGTATCTGCGGTCAATGTAGCGTAGGGGATATGTGGTCTTTGTGCTATATTATGAAGCATGCAGCATGCATTTGTTATTCTTGCAGCAAGTACCGGTGAATAATACAACTTCCTGACTTCCAGTAGGCACCTGTAATGAAAAACATTTTAAATTAATAATAAAAAACTAATATTTACTAAGACCATTTTGGTAAAAAAATAAAAAGCGAGCTGATAAAACACCTATGAAACACAACACTCTAGGAGGCAGCACGGAGGTCAATATTAATGTGTTTCTTCTAAGTGTTGACCGACATCCCAAGAACTACTTTGGTGGCATGCAATCCATTTCAATGTGAACATAATTATTAAGTACATAATTATATAATTACTTTGTACCTTGGTAGGTATTACTCTCTTTTAACTTGTCCTCTGTCATGTCAAAATGGAAAAGCTATAACATTTATAACAATTGGCTTGTTTAGGGCCATTATAACTGGCCGGATTTCTTTCTACAGACTGGGCTGCAACACACAATGCTTCCGATTGTCTCCTACTATGGTCTGTAAAGATCCAGTGGCATAGAATGCCAATGCAACCAAAATCAAGCAATTTTATCATCATTTAATTTGGTTGACCCACAGATTTGACCGCTGTACTTTAGTAAAGCTTTGTCTAACACTGCTGTAGGTTTAAGTATAGCTATAGCCTAACAATGGCTAGTATACTCATAGACTACTATGAAATACGTATATTAGAAGCGACAATGTTAGATTTTTGCGGGGACTGCAGAATCGTCAAGTACTTAGTATAATGAACCATTTTGTACTTACCTTCGTTTCAACATCCAAAGCATTACAACGAAGTGTGTTGTGGCATGTGAGGCGTAACATAACACTGTTATTAGTTGGGGAGTAAAATCCTTTGACATTATGTACCGTTAATTTACAAACTGCCGATCACTCGCACGATTATGTCTTGCACTCTTGCACTAGTATTTTTCTTCCTCGCATGGGCCTGAGACTCCGTAGCCTCCAATTCATGGGCCCTCTCATACATTTTATTTATGTTTTAGCATTGTTTCTAAGAAAAGTACAGTAAAAATGATAAAACACCGCATAACTTTTTTTTTTTTTCTATTTCCTCCTAAGAGGATTTTGGCGTCGCACGTCTTATGCATTTGCCAGTGTCAAGTATACATATATATTTTCAAGTTTTGTTAGATATTATCAAACAAGTCAAAGTCACAGTCAAAGGTGAGCAAAGCAAGTCACGGTCAAGTCCAAGTCAAGCCCCAGTAAAGTGGTGAAAACTTTACTAGAGCCTTTTATGGAGTTTTGGAAACAACACGAAAATTCACGTTTCACGACATTATACCATTCACCAACACTCGTGCATGTTCAAGAACACTTAACGGGTAAAAATTCACCGTTTTTTTTACACATTAACACTCGAAATAACACAAGTTTTGCAAAATAATAAAATGACGCGACATGAATTCTTCACGTTCCCGCCAAAACCGCCATAACGTTTCAAAAATAGTTAGGTTTTTATAACTTTTGTTCAACCGTTCGTTTGACAGCGGTAACGTTTCAGCTGCGTTCGAGTTACGTCTCAACTTTCGGTAAAAACATTACCGCGATACGAAATGTACAAAAATTTGCGTTTCAGCTGTTATTTTTTTAGTGCGATTGCCCTCCAGTGCAATTTAAATTGGTTTAATTGAATCACAATTGCAACACTATTTAGAGAATATTTAATATTATGTACTTTACTTCTTTTTTACTAGAAGTATTACTACTAGAAATTTTATTGTTGAAACTTAGACACAATTTTTTGCCATAATGTGACTTGTGTTTATTTAGTAGTATTAGTAATAGTCTCTATTATATTATTTCAATGTGTTGGTTTTGTCTCCACACTGCATAGCAGAATAACTATTTAACAAGGGTAAGGGTTTAACAAATGAAGAGCTTAACGAGGCTGAAAGCCGAGCTTGCGTCGCGTACGAAGTCGCGGGCATCAGCTAGTCGAAAATAAAAGACAGCTAAACAATATATGACAAGGAGATTATTGTTTTTTTTTACCTCGAGTTTTTATGTATAATATGATGGAATACTATCCATTAAGTGTTTGTTAATATCTTTGAGTATTGGCATATCGTATAAAGTTCTACACGATTAAACAAAACAAGATTTAAAAAAAAAATGTTGATAGCGGTAGCGAACTTGCCACCTCTTTCATTTGACATTTCACATCCGAATCAAATGCATCCGTGATACGAAAAGTACTAGAATTGTTCATTCAATCGCAATCCGAATCCCTATCCGCCTTTTTGGAACTAGAGGAGACATTTGACAGTTAAGGTGCATCGTTTCGCTCATCGCGCGAAATTCAAATTTCCTTGCGTTTTTTGTCAATTACAGCTTAGTTACACATCGTGGATTTATCGAAACCAATTTTGCGCCAATAAATAAGTTGTTTTAAGAAATTACGGGTAAAATGATCACCTAGATAACATTGGTTTAGCTACAAATTTCAATAAGCTGATTTTCATCTTGGTTTTTGGTTTAGTGGGAAATGTACTTATACTAGCTTTCAACTTGAATTTTTGGTTGGTGTAATTTCTTGAAACAATCTATTTATTATCGCAAAATTAGTTTTCATGAACCTACGATGAGTAATTAAGCTGTAATTGACATAAAACGCAAGAAAATTTAAATTTCGCGCGCTGAGCGAAACGTTGCACCTTAAGAATTTGTTTCATATGTCAAAATACAACCCATATATTTTTTTCTCCTATGTTTTGGCATCACACGTTGTGTATTTAGCCAGTGTCAAGTTGTGTAAAATTCCAAGTAAAGTAAAATATTTCACAAATGAAATAAGTCTCAGTCATAGTCTAAGTCAAACAAAGTAAGTCATATTCAAATCCAAGTCATGCCCCAGTAAAGTGGTGGAGAATTTACTGGGGTTTCTATGGGATAGCGGTAGAACACGGATCGCTTATAATCAGCTGACTCTCGCGATCGCTTTCAGACTTACAGGATAGCCCTGCCGTTTTTACAGGAGATATCTTATTTTGTTTCAAATGTTTCCTTTCTTCTAATTTTCTTTATGAACCTCCTGTTTTTCTTTGAAAATGATGAAATTGCGTAAAATGGTCACGTGAAACGTCAGTTACGGAAATAGTGCTGATATCGCCGTATCAGGCATCTTGGCAACATCATAAATATACTAAATCGATGACCATGACAAGAGGTGGTGGTGGTGTGGGGGGGGGGGGGGCAAAACGCAGCATAGTTTATTCTCTGTCCAAGATTGATGTTGAAGTTTCTTTTTGACATAGAATTCCTGTCAAAAACTATATAGCTATAGCGGTAGAAGCTCTACGTCTACCAACCCCATTTTTTCTCTGTAACGCCTCCTGTTTTTTGAAAATCGGTCTTGGCAACATTGCCTGCAATTTCAGGTTGATTATGGTGAATCTGTGTTTTATGTTTTACCATTTTGTTTAAAATTAATTAGTGTGTAAACTTTAACTACCGTTAATTAAGCAGTACTATGCCTTTAGAATAAACCAAGATAGCGAGACAGTGAAAATACGCAATATATTTAGCGATATGGCGTTAGAAGCTGACGAAGTGAGCCGCCGCTATCCTATCCACTGGTTGGTGTGGCATAACGAATACGAAGCCCTGAAGTCGGGCTTCGAAGCTAACAAGGTAAGATCAAGACAATATAATTAATTAACTTGTATTTCTACGCACCAATATTAAACTATGTAAGGTTATGTGCGAGTAGAAAAAGCCATTGCTAAGTATTGCTGTTGCATACTGCTGCATTCGTATTAAATCTTTAATTAATTTACAAAACCGTTTTAGCAACTCATAAGTAATATAAATATACACCTAGTCCCCTTTTCTACCAATCATTTTTATTTCTTTTTATAGTAAAATTCCACCTGAACAACTCAAGGTATCCTATTTTATAAATCCTTGTTTTATTTGTGAATCATAGTGAGTCATTCCATTGTACTTGACCAATAATGGTAAAAACCCTAGTTTTTACTGAAACTTGAAAATGTTCTGTATACAAAAAAAGTTCTTTTATCCCACAACACTTAAGTAGTAATAACGCTCACAGTGGAATATTGTCACAAGTAAGAGTTAGGGAAGAATCAGTCCACTAAAAGGTAGTTGTCTGCAATCTTGTCTTAAATGGGTTCAAAATAAATGTATTATTTCTTGTCTTAAACTTTATCAAGATAAATATGCGTCATGATAATTATCCGATGATTATTAAAGAAGTTTATACTTACCAATTTTTACATAGAAGATAGTAGTTAAATAATCCTACCTAATATTATAAAAGCGAATGCAACCCTGTCTGTCTCTCTGTCTCAGTGTTTGTCGTGTTATCACAGTTAAATGGCTGAATGGATCAACCTGAATTTTTGCATAGATATAGCTTAAGGATCGGAGAGTGACATAGGCTACTTTTTTACTTGGGAATATGTATGGATCTTTGCACGCGGGTTAATGCGCAGTGCGCAGCTAGTGAAATATGGAATTATACACATTTGACGATCAAGGTAATCTTTTATTTATTTTTTGGCCACAAGTCATTTCTTAATTAAAAACAAATTTTGCAACCAAAAAAATAGGAAAATCTTAACCAACTACACACTAATTAATTAAATTTATTAGTGGAATATCATCTTCAACCTCTTCAACTGCATTATTAACTTGATGGAGTTTAAAAAAAAATTAAGAATGGCAATTTAAATATTTTAGATTATTTCAATCAAAGATAATTATTAACCTTTATTTATCTTGATTATTGTCCTGCTAATTATCAATGATAATAATCGCTTCGACTCCTGCTTCCAGAAGCTCATACGCAATGGATTTCCTAAAGTTGATTTAATAATTTCACCCAATATGCTAGTGAACTTTCACAAGATCCAGATCCAAAAGTTAAATACAAATTTTCTTCTGCTTATTTAAATCACAACTGATGCTGTATATGGCCAGTAGCTTTACAAAAAAACCAAATCTCTCTAATATTATAAATGGGAAAGTTTGTGTGTGGCTGTTGTTGTTCCCTTTTAAATTTATAATGGCATAAATAAAGAATTCATATTAAATTTGGTACAGACATAACTTATACTCTGGATTAACTAAATAAATTTGCTGTTCCGTACATTTTGTCGAGTGTCATTCACATTTTTCTATGAAAGAGCAGTTTTTTTTCTTGATTTCAGTGTTGGTCCCATAGTAAAAGTTGTTTATAACGATGAGTAGTACGAGCCCTTTTCGGCTTGGCATACCCTTAACTTATAACCCTGTATTATTAGTAGTTAGGGACCTGTGTAAAAGTGGCTTTACATGACCTGACCTGACGTTGTGTGGAAGAGATGGCTATATATGAATTTCTGGGGAGCGATAGGGAGAAGCTTAGTAGTTTGTTTCTGTTGCTCCCGTGAAATTCAAGTCTAGCTGACCCTTTCGCACGATGTCGAGTCAGGTAATGTAGTGAGGCCTTAAGGTAGACTGTATTTCTGTGTCATGAATATTCATTAACAGTCAAAAGTCAGGCTTTAATCAAAGAAGCCTGAAGCCTGACGTATCAACTGAAAAATAATCCCATTTGTGTTGAAACCATAGAAGCAATCCAAGGCTTAGGTTAACTTCACCGAATTACTCTTTATCAGATTATGTGATTTCACTTGTTGGTTTTGTTGTAGCTATCAGATATATATTGTGTCCAATAAAACAGAGATGATTTTGATTGCTTTGAATCGGAGCTTAATTAAATTTAGCTAACTGCACCCTAAAGTTCTCATTCTTTAGATTTCATGCATTTATCCAGAATGAAAAGGTGTGTTTGAGCTTTTATTACCCGACTGCCCAAGAAGGAGAGTAATAAGTATGTTATAAATGCGTTAAGGGTATTTTGAAGTTGGGTTTTTGGACAATGAAAATATTTGTATTTGTATTTTGTATTTGTATAAAGAGTACATAATTACATTTTACAGTATACGAGTGAAGATATAGAACGTAAGGACAATCGAGGCAGAACCTCATTACTGCTCTCTGTGACCCTCGGACACACGGAGTGTGTTAGGGTGCTGCTCGAGGCAGGGGCTGATGTCAATTGTGAAAAAGATGGCTGGACAGGTCAGATATATAGCTTTTAATATGACTGACATCTTCAGATGAATCAGTTCTGTGGGCTTATCCCGTAATCCTGAAAGAGTTAGTGATAGTGCGCGAGCAGGACCGTGCATAGTGCGACAAAGTTGGTACGAGCAGGATGGCATGCTCTTGCAATTCGAATCACGAATGTTTCAAAGTTAGAGTATAAGCCCGCTGGTTCAGGTGAATTCTTTTTTCTTATCAACTTTTTAAGCAAGCTATTGCATTGTACCTACTCAAAGAATCGTAACTAATATTATATGTAATTTAGACTTAGAGGAATGTAGCTGCAATCGTATCAGGACCAATAAAGCTTTGAGGAAAAAATAAATACGTTCATCTTGAGGAAAAAACTACGCTTGCGCGATTCAGAATTCCCTACATTATAATCAGTCAGCCCATACAAAACACCAAAAATGCACAAAAATGGATCAACGCCATCTAGCGAACTATAGGAAGTAACTTTGTATCTCTGTCTGGATGTTTGTCGCGTTATCACGGCTAAACGGACCTTGATAAAGTTTGATAAGGAGTTACTGTATATCACAAAGACGGACATAGGATACTTTTTTTTTATGTCCATGCGTACGAATCCGCGGTTAACAACTAATTTCTTTGTATAAGTAAAAAATATTCAAACACTTTATTGTGGGACAGTTTTTTGTGTTGTGGAGTGTTCGCCATTAAATAAAACCCCACGTGTTACCTGCATCATGCTACGTGAAATGGAGTATGCTTAGAATTTTGAAAATGGTTCGTTTGTATACAGTATACACCCAAGCATCGTATTCAATTCAATTCTTTTTTTATGGCTTTTGCGAGAGTGTTTCACAATTTTGCAAATGTCATGTGGTGAGATAGACCATCAACCGTAGATAATTTGTACGGTGCTTAGTTGTATTGATCGGTGGTTATTGAATGGCAGTTTTAAGCATCGTATTGTCCATTGACAGCTGTGCAAGAAGCGACTGCGACCGGCGACATCGAGCTTCTCTCTCTGGTGCTGTCCAGGAGAGACCACCAGCGCCACGCGGTGCGCGCGGGCGGCATACCAGACCTACTCCACCGGCTGAGCCTCGCGCCAGACTTCTACGTCGAGATGAAGTGGCAATTTACAAGCTGGGGTGAGTTCCACCAACTCCCGTAAAAAATATTTGGGGTGGGTTCTACAAGTGAAAAATAGGACAGGATTTGGAACTTTAAAATTATGCAAACATAAGGGTTATTCTTGGTGTGATTTTTTTTTCTTTTTTTGAGCTAAGCGCATAAGGGTTATTCTTGGTAAGTTTTTTTTTTCTTCTTATGGCCCTATCAAAGTATGTATGTTTCTTTTGTTTCCAGTGCCTCTAGTGTCAAGGATGTGTCCTTTCGACACGTACAAAGTATATAAACGCGGAGGAAATGTTCGTGTGGACACCACTTTAGTTGGATTCGAGAATAACAAGTGGCAGAGGGGAGACAGAACGTACATCTTTCGAGGACAGGGTGAGTGAATATCATATAAAAAATTATGGTTTGGCTCGAAGGACAAAACTTCAGTAGTGGAATTACCACTGTTTATGTTAACCTCTTTTGGCTGTGAGTAACATCTAATTGTTATTCTTTCTAGATAGACAATTTTTCAAAATTAAAAATAAAATAAAGAAAAATATTATATTAAGTACGGATTTAAATTCATTCCAGAAATTATAATGTTTTGGAACTAAAAATAGTTAAGATGCCAGTTTTAATTTGTTAACCGTCGCTTATCGTTGCGTTGAAAGTGTGATGAGTGTACATAAAGCTTAATTGCTATCAGAAATTCGCCCACCCAAACCCAAACGCTAATTGACTGACTTTGTGGTCATAGCGCAAGCTATGCGCTTCGTTATGTGGCCGTATTTTTGTCAATGTGAGTTAAGATTATCGCGCATACTGCCTGTAACTGGCGCGTGGTCGGTCCCGCCAGGTCGCACGGCGAGTATGGTGGAGCTGGACCACGAGGCGGGCACCTCGTGGTGCGAGTACGTGGAGGCGGCGGAGGCCAGCCGCGCCGCGCCCGCGCCGGCGCCGCACGCGCTGCACCAGCGCCTCGCCGCGCCGCTCGCCATCAACTATCTGGACACGGACAAGATCAGCTTCGAGCGGTGAGTCCTGGACGCGATATACTACATGAAAGAAAAAAATAATTTTTTGCAACAACAGTAACAGCAGCAGGCAATATCAGGCAAGCAGGTGAGCAATATCAAATAACTATAGCAATCAATGTCATGTGTCACAAAAATGGAATCAACTCAGCGATTACCTGTCATGGTCATCCACCTAGTATATTTATGATGGCCTGAGGTGCCCGGTAACGCGATATAAGTACTACATTATACATACTTATCTAAAATGCATCAATTTCGTCTTAATTTCATTTCTGACTTGAGATCCCTTGCCAGACCGATTAGACGTTTATCGAATTCTCGTTAAAAATCATGATCAAAAGTGGTTTTAGTTTTGCTATTTATTTATTGAGATACGCTATTAATAACAGTGAACATATTTTACATTCTTGTAATATATTTCTACGTGAGTGGGTACATGGAACTGATATGATCACCCTTTATAGGCATACACAACATTTGCCATAAATAGTGATTAGACAGGGAAATAAAATAATGTAAACTATAATATAAACGGAATGTTAGTCAGAACATATAACATTTTCTATGATAAAACATCTTAATCAAAACATTATTTATCTCTGGTTAGAGACTTTACAAGTTTGTTTATGAACAAACTAGTTTTTTTTTTTTGCTATTTACTGAGAAGTCCCCGCTGCCGCTGATTTAAACAAACACTGCGTTACATATCTAACATATGAAAGGTATTTCTTGGACAGAAACAAGAGCGGCATCTGGGGCTGGCGCCAAGATAAGACGGAGAACGTGAACGGCTACGAGTGTAAGGTGTTCAGCGCGAACAACGTGGAACTGGTGTCGAAGACTCGGACGGAGCACCTGCCCAAGGAGAAGAGGAGCATGGCGCAGAAGGCGCCCCTGGCCGGGCTGCTGGCGCTGGCGGACAGCGAGCCCACCTCGCCGGGCTCGCCGTCCTCGCCGCTGCTCACCCCGGACACGGTACACTATTCAATCGTCCATGTTCATTTGTGCGATGAACGTGGATGTTTGTCTGAACGTCTGAACCACGAGCAGTAGTATATGTGTGCATGTGTGGATTTGTACGGGTTGAGGTCTGGTGGCCTAATATCC
Source organism: Apocheima hispidaria (assembly GCA_947579745.1). Classification (NCBI taxonomy): domain Eukaryota; kingdom Metazoa; phylum Arthropoda; class Insecta; order Lepidoptera; family Geometridae; genus Apocheima; species Apocheima hispidaria. The sequence goes on from OX388159.1 coordinate 13,913,803, forward strand.
CTGGCCATCTCTGACCCACCCTTTTCCCACATTCTCTCTATCTTCTGTTTTATTTATTTATTTATTTATTTATTATTAAATGCCTGTCTCACTTACAGCAACGCCAAGGCGTATGACAAGCCAGCAACATTCCAGTCAAGCTAAATTAATTAAAATTACTACAAATACAAAATAAATATGATCGTTTCAGGAAAGCCGTTCCCGCAGCAGTTCGACAGAGAACCTGGTCCCGTCAGCCCCCGTGACCTGGCAGGAGTACTTCTCCGAGGAGCCGCTGGAGAAGGACGTGGGGCGGACGCGGGAGGTCACCACCAAGGTGCAGAAGTTCAGAGCCACGCTCTGGCTGTGTGAGGATTATCCGCTAGAGGTCTGTGGTGACTCTTGTCTACTTTTCCTAAGGTTGTCTGGAAGAGATCGTTACCGATTGTTACATTATAGTTTGTATATCCTTTGTTCCTTTTAGGTGTGAAATGTGTGGAACTTTGTGTGAAATGTGTTTGTGACTTTTTCTACGATGTTCTATGAAAATAGAAGATTATCCTCTATTGATACCGCATTATGAGATCGTGACCTTTGGTGCGCTTTCCTCCAACGCACCAAAGTTGAAGGAAAGCGCGGGTTGCGAAGACAGACCAAGCTCACATTTAGGTTATGCCATCTCGCGCCTAGAAATTAACCAATGATAGCGAATCTTCACCGAGTCACAGAGTTTGCAAGCTGAAGTGGCTATGGGCGGGCCACATCAATCGAGGAACCGATAACCGATGGGGAAGAAAGATCCTTGAGCGTTGACTACGAACCGGAAGACGCAGCGTAGGCAGGCCTCCTACTACGAGAATCGACGACGTTGTGAAAGTCGTGGGCAACCGGTGTATGCAATTGGCACGTTGTAGGTCGGTGTGGCGCTCTAAGGGGGAGGCCTTTGTTCAGCAGTGGACGTCTTCTGGCTGATAATGACGAGTGAATTTTCACGTGTATTTTGACCGCTTCTATCATCCTGAGTGGAGAATCTGCAGGGCGTAGTCTGTGCCTACATTATACTTGGAAGCTTTTGTCGGTAGTTTGCAAAGATTTCTTGTTAAGTAAATGTTTTTAGAGATTGACATGCGTAATGTTTCGTCGACAGCTACAAGAACAGATAATGCCCATCCTCGACCTGATGACGGCGATCTCGTCTCCGCACTTCGCCAAGTTGAAAGACTTTGTACAGATGCAGCTGCCTGCCGGGTTTCCAGTTAAAATAGGTAACAGTTTTTTTTTGTATCGGCTTTTAAACATCCCACTGCTGGGATATCGGCCTACCCTCGAAGGGCGAAGAAAAAACTAAATCAAGCGCGGCAATGTACTGCGCTCGTCACCCTAAAACATTTGGTTATTTTTACCCGATTGCCTATGGAGGGTAATGTTTTTGGGTTGTATGTATGTATGTATTTGTGTGTTTCTATATTTTATCTCCTGTAGCCTAAATGGCTTGACCGATTTTGTCGAACAAAGCGTCGTTGGATTTCTGTTTATCCGGAAGGGTTTCCGGGTTTTTGTAAAAAAAAAACCTGAACCTACTTTTTTCCGGCTCCTTTCTTTAATCGAAAGAGATTTTGAGTTTTTTTTTAAAACCTACCGTTATCTGAGTCGGTTATATCGCAGCAGACCGGTTTCCTGGTTGTCATATAACAAAATAGCTTAATCTACAGTTATCGGAGTTATTTTTTACCGCTTTGCCCGTCCGGCAGCCGTTCCGGTGGCCGGCTCCGGCTGCGGAGGCACTTCCTTTGCTAAACAGTGGAAGTCTTCTGCGGGCTTATTCCGTAACTCTGAAAGCGATAATAGTAGTGCGCGAGCGGGACAGCGCATAGTGCGACTAAGTCGGTACGAGCGGGATGGCATACTCTCGCAATTAGAATCACGGACGTTTCAAAGTTAGAGGATAAGCCCCCTGGCCGATGATAATGCGTAAGTGAGGGGTAAAGAAGTAAGTATCGTAGGCTGCATCCTCATTTACCATCAGACGTGATGGCAGTCAAACGCTAGCCTGTAAATAAAAAAAAAAAATGTAAGGGTTTGTCCGTTTGCAGAAATCCCCCTGTTCCACGTGCTGAACGCGCGGATCACGTTCGGCAACATATTCGGCATGGAGAGCGCGGTGCCGCACGTCGAGCACATACAGGAGGGCGAGAGGCTCGCGTGCGTGCTCGACGACCAGTGCTTCGCCATCGGACGGTACTCTACCGCGATAACAACACGCCGGACAAGTGCGAGTCGGACTGGCGCCCTGGGGGCTCACTACTAAAGTTACAAAAAATATGTGTTGCCTTCAGTCTTTTCGGGAGCCCGACTCACACTTTACCGATTATTAATATTTTTTATTATACTATTGAGTTTCCACCATAATCATACTAAGTTTGACACTTGTTTGTATAACCGTCTCTAAGATAGAGCAAAAACAAGAAATCGCGAAAAAGCAGCTTTTAAAATAAAAATCATCCATACGAATTCCATACATTTCGTAAAAACAATGTCATTGTTCTATGAATTCAAATGACAATGACATTGTTCTATAAATTCAAATGAGAATGACATTGTTCAATGAATTTAAATCACAATGATATTGTTCTATGAATTCATATGATAATGACATTGTTCTATGAATTCATATGACAATGACATTGTTCTATGAATTCAAATGACAATGACATTGTTCTATGAATTTAAATCACAATGACATTGTTCTATGAATTCAAGTGACAATGACATTGTTCTATGAATTCAAATGTTAATGACATTGTTCTATGAATTCAAATGACAATGACATTGTTCTATGAATTCAAGTGACAATGTTCTATGGAACAAGAGATTTCGTGATTTCAATGTTATTTGTAGTAAAAGTTTGTTTATAATGAGTAGTACGATAGCAGGCAGAGTGTACAAGCTTGTGTGTCCCCCGGCAGCGGGTACCGGGAGGCGGGCGGCGACGACCGCGCGGCGTGCGAGGACGGCGAGGAGGGCCTGCTGCAGTACGCCATCCAGCAGAGCCTGCTGGAGCCCGGCACGCACGACGAGCAGGTCACACACGCACACACACACACACACACACAAACACGCGCGCGCTCCTACACTACCTTGTTCCTCTTTCTAAATGATTGTTGTTAACTGTTTTTTGCTTGTGGTTTGTATCATAGACGTAAAGTTTCTTCGTTTAGTTTCTTTTTTTGGCGTCGCACATCTCGTGCATTTGCTAGTGTCAAGTAGCTATATACATACCGGTAGTCGTAGGGAACGATGCGCTCGAAGTAGTTTACCATTATAACTACATTGGACAGACTGTCCAGTTATATAGATAGTTTATAATATTAGTGTGATACTATTTTGTTCCTGGCTTAGTCTGTCGGCTTGGTCGGTATGAGATGTTGTTTGTTGTGAAACGAAAACTCCTAACTAATATTATAATTGCGAAAGTAACACTGTCTCTCTGTTTGGGTGTTTGTCTTTTCAGGTCTTTTTATAACACTACCCCCGTAATAATAAACGTGCAGTGCCCTTGGATTAGTTACCAAGTGTTTAGTCCTTTTCGCTCTTTCGAAATTAGAACTCGGTTGAAAAAGACAGAAGACTGAGCGACTACTCCGAGGTTTTTTCGCGTTTATTATAAGGGGGTTAGAGTTGGGAAACAGTTGGTGTTTTTTGTATGAGCAAGTAGGCGGTATACTCTTTATCTGAACCAATCTGAATGTGATATGTATCTGTCAGGTGGACGTGTGGGAGGCGCTGCGCGGCGCGCGGCCCGTCACGCCGACCCCGCCGCGCCCCGCCACCGGCGAGCCGCGGGACCTGCTCGCGCACGAGGAGCGCCAGCTGCAGAGGTACGTACCCGCCACGCCGACCCCGCCGCGCCCCGCCACCGGCGAGCCGCGGGACCTGCTCGCGCACGAGGAGCGCCAGCTGCAGAGGTACGTACCCGCCACGCCGACCCCGCCGCGCCCCGCCACCGGCGAGCCGCGGGACCTGCTCGCGCACGAGGAGCGCCAGCTGCAGAGGTACGTACCCGCCACGCCGACCCCGCCGCGCCCCGCCACCGGCGAGCCGCGGGACCTGCTCGCGCACGAGGAGCGCCAGCTGCAGAGGTACGTACCCGCCACAAAAGAGTAAAATAATAGGGAAAATAGTATATAGAAAAACAGCGGGTACGTACCCGCTCTGTTTCTAAATACTATTTCGATCTATTTATGTGTTATTAAAATATGGCTGTGACCTTTTTATATTAATGGATTTCGTATAATTGGGTATAAGATCTTTGGGTAGGCCTTACCCAAAGATTGGGTATTGGATTTGGGTTAGCTTCTTTAGTGTAAGGAGTTTTAAAAAAAATGCACTATGAACACGATGACGTCATGAAACATTTATTTCAGGTCGTTTTGGCGTCGCTCTGGTAGATTTTAGTCGAGTGTTTTTGTGTGCTTTTTAAATATTCACTTGGAATCATTATTTTATCCATTATCACAAATAAAATAATTGCATTTATCAAAGTAAATGTTGAAAATATTTTTTCAAACTTAAATATATGGCCGAAGGGTAATTTCAATTTTTGTTATTTTGGAGCTCGAAAAAATATTTTTTCATTCTTATCTTATACTATTTCTTCCACGGTTTCTCCAACTACGAATTTATGTTTGTAATTAATGATTATTTTTATTTATTTATTGGATATAGCTACAAATTTTGTAAATTTTTTAATATTTTACTATACCAAGGCACATCAGAATTTGATATACATATTCTTTTTTATTTAAGTTCAGAAACAGCGTTATGCAAAACGTAACTACTTACACTTTAACATAACTTTACAAATATATTGTATGCATCAAACCTTAACAGTGAACCTAGCTTACTCAATATTCTCAATAATAATTACGCATTTTTCCACTAATAAACAATTTTTTTTTTAACATACTGAAGCTGTTAGGTACAGGTTTTTACAACACTTATTTTAATAATTTAATTTTTATTTAGTGAAACGAACCAAAATTTAGAATATCAATTTTTTTACGAATACTATCTTTATGATAACTAGCACACATACGAACCACAGGCGAGTGAGATAACATTGCAGTTCTACATATTGGCACCTTGCAGGACTCCTTCCATTGCATACTAGGCCTGCACGGTAGACTAGGGACTCTAAATTTGAGTTTTTCAAGAACATCGGGAGAGTCAACATCATTGAATAGGTCTTTTAAAATGACGTTAAGGTTTCCTATACCATTGTTTTATCAAACGTACTGCTTCCGAAATATGGGCCGACAAAGTTGCTTGCAATGTCGCAAACTATGTATCTCAGAAACTTGTAATCTTCCATGCTGATAAGATAGATCTAGTAAAAAAAGTCTTTTAAAATTATTTCGGACAACATGTGATAACTACTTTTTAGATATGCGGTAATAACGGATAAATACTTCAAACGTCCTACGCACCTACGGAACCCTACTAAGCATGGTCCGAAATGCTCTTAACAAGTTATTTAATGTCTTAGCATCTTTCGCAAGTTTTCTGACTTTGAAATGTGTCATTGCACCATATTCCTACTATTTTAGTTTAACCGTTGCGGAGCTAAGTAACACACAAAATCTCGCATTCATAATATCAGTATGATCTTCGAGCGCCTGTTGGTATTTAAGGAGTTTAGTTACGTTTCGTCGTGCATACTAAAATAACTATAATTTCGACTTATGAAGGCCAGTTATTTAACTAATTTCCGATTGATTATTCTTTACTTACTCTTAATATAATTTATTCTGTGACACTATATAAACTGAAGCAGTTGATACAGTTGTTTTATGAAATGCTTTCGTATATTCCACCATTCGAGTAAGGATTGGCAATCATGAGAGTTGTGAGAACGTCTGTGATCATCTGTGCAATTATAGTAGTTTTTATCACAGTAATAGTAGCGGCTTCTTTGGTTTTCTACTTACGAATACTTGATAGGATCGATGTTAGAAATGTCCAAGACGATAGCGAGGAATGGATGGACTACGATGCCACTTCTGAATCTGCACTAGAAGCGCAAACAAACCCAGTTAAATCTGTTTTAGATTTCGAGAAGCTAGAAGAAAAGATTAGTGTTCCAATGTTGACGGATCAAACATCAGATAAAGATATTTCGAGAAATGCTACTCCTGTAAACCTGAACTTCACACAGATGGCGGTTAATCTCGGATACGAATGCGTCGAATACGAAGTAGCCACCCAAGATGGTTATCTATTGAAGATCTTCCGCGTAAAAACTTCAACAGATGCGCTACCAGTGTTGCTAGTTCACGGATTTTCTGGCTCCGCGGATACATTCATATTAAGAGGTTCAAACTCCTTGGTGGGGGCTTTGTGTGCTGCCGGGCGGGATGTTTGGATCGCGAATTTTCGTGGGAACAAATACTCCCGTAAACATTTGACTTTAAACCCTGATACTGATAAGTCTTTTTGGGACTTCAGTTTTCATGAACATGGTGTATATGACCTCCCCACTGTAATAGACTTTGTGCTGAAAAACTCGGAGCGAAGTCGCCTGCAAGTAGTCTCCTACTCGCAAGGCTCGACAGCCTTCTTAGCAATGAGTTCTACGCTTCCCGAGTACACAAATAAAGTCGAATTGGTGGTGTTAATGTCTCCCATTTGTCATTTAGACAACTTGCAAACCGTATTACCCAACTTCATGTTCGCCGATACGGTCGTGAATATCATACTAAGTAGTTTGGGGAAGGAAGAAATCCTCGGGAGTTATTTTCATTTGGCTATCTTCATGAAGAAGCTTTGCTCCTACGGTTTCATTGGCAGCGATTGGTGTCTCCACGGTTATTTATTAAAAGAAGATTCTGATGAAGTTAAATTGGATTTTCTCCCTTTGCTGTCTGCGCACTATCCAGCAGGCACGTCTATGAAGAATTTGAGACATATGACGCAGTTATATCTAAGAAAAAGCTTTTCCCAGTACGATTTTGGGTTTCTTAAGAATATGTTCGTGTATGGTTCTCGTAAGCCGCCTAGATACGACTTGTCTAAGTCATCTATGAAGGTGGGTCTGTTCGTCGCTCGAAATGACAAGATCTCCTTGTGGAAGGACGTTCAGGTGTTAAAAAATGAGCTGCCAAATGTTGCGGAGTATCGTGTGGTCCATAGAAAAAGGTTTAACCATACTGACTATGTTTGGGGAGAGAATGTTCACAAGTATTTGTATCCGCAAGTAGTTGAGATTCTTCACAAGTATAACAAGTAATTGAAGTTAAGGAACTTTTAACAAGTAAATGCTAAGGTATTTTTCGTTGTAACTGGTCGCGCCGTTTCGTTTCTGAATAAAATTTTATATGATTAGGTTGAAATGTTTTTGTTTTTGCACAAATTATTTGTAATAACATCTTAATTTTTATCTAACTACTCTGTTACACGCTAAATAATGACGCCATATTTAGGCTGTCGTCACAAATATGCGAACAGTCCGCACGGAGAGTGCCCGCTAGCGGGTTGTGCCACGTCACTGTAAAAAGTCGCTCTGCTGCGTATCCATATCCCCGTTTCAGAGCTCAACGCGGACGCTTTGCAGTTAAACCAGCTGTAATCAGCCTAGTTGTGGAACCCGCCTTACACTTCTGAACATATTTGGCAATCTTTAAACAAATTTCATGATGATATTATAATGAATGAGTACAACAGGTGCACTTAAGTTCTACAAAATTAACCATTGCGAATTTCCTCATTTGTAAATGTTATTGAGCGCCACCTGTGTAGGCAAGGACATGCTTAGTCGCTGATATCATCTCTCATAATATAATACCATAAAATGAACTACCTACTTAAAAGCCACTTACAATATTAATGCATTTCCAAAACTCTAAATGAAACTAAAGAAATTGTTAGTTCTTATATCTGCAATAAATGTATAGTAGTGACGACTAATTTCTATCCATGCTGGATGCGGACGGAATTCGTGAATCTATCGCAAATACGCATCGATAGATGACGTTCCCAAAGCTTGCGACGATGTCTTGTCGTCATAGAAGATGAATACGTGTTGAAAGTTTTTCAAGTGTCAGGAAACCCGCAGTGACCTATACTTTTAGATAACTTAACTCAGATGATTCTTATATACTACGCGGCGCGTCTTCTTTTGTCGTTGACCTGGCCAAAGTTCACGGATGCGATGTCTCTGGATCGCGATATTACTAGGAGATTTCTACTCCCGTCGCTGTTTATACATTAACCCTGACAAATTTACAATTTGGGACGAATGAGTTTTGGAGGATACGATCATCCCGCTATCATCGATTTTATTCTGGATCTAACAGGACAAAATAAGTTATGAGCGGATGCACATGATGAGCTACCAGTTTCTTCGTTATGTGATCGGTACGTCCCGAATGTAGTGACAAAATCAAGATGTTCATAGCCATGGCGCCTTGAGCGGCTCCGCGGATATTAGTACTCACTTGACCGCTCCGATCTTCGTTTGGTGCTCAGCGGTTTACAACAAGACGAGTATTCGGAAGGCAAACTTCGTTGATGATAGTGTTGAAATCCTTTTCGCGATCCAAGCGGAAATAACTTACACAATATGTAGTATTTTTATATCTGATCTGTCTGGTGATGGAGAGTATTCGAAAATGGAATATGACTTTGAACCAAAAGTATTAGCCACTATCCAGCTGGTACATCGAAACAGAACGCAATGCATATACTTCAAATCTTGGAAAGCTACATTTTCTCTAAATTTGACCACGGAACTGACACGAATCTTAAGAAGTACAACTCCCAATCACTCCCTGAATATTACTTAAAAGAGTATGCATGCCAGTAGTTCTGCTCTTTGCTAGAAATGACAGTGTGTCTACTCCTGGTGTCGGTAGAATTCTTCGGGTTCGCTTACCTAATGTGCACAACATTGATTTGGACTACGACAACGCGCATCATATGAACTTTTTGTGGGATAGTAGATAAATAATATTCGGCCAAAAAAATACTTCATTTGATAATGAAAGAAAGGAATTACACTACTAATTGTCAGTGGTCGCAATGAGCTTAAAAAAAAATAATATTTACAAAGTTGTATTTTATGAATACAACTACATTGATACTACAATACGAGTGTACATTTAAAAAAAATGTGTTTCTTATTTTATTTTTTTACCTTTATGCCTTGTCCTCTCAGATCACACTAGATACCGCATTACGAGATTCGTTGTTCCTACAAAAAGTCACCAAAGTTTGAGGCGGGTCGCGGGGAGTGCGACCGAGCGTTCTCATTGGCTATCCCAAGGTTACGCCTACTCGCGCTTATAACAATCAACCAATCAAAGTAATTTCTTATGAGTGTTATTAGACTGATGCGTGGTGCGCTTCGAGCGTCGTGAATGCAGAATCTAGGGCGTGATCTGTGCTTTTCCTCTATCGTTTAATTACAATAGCTACAACGTTGCTCTATGAATTTTAGTAGCACATTATGAATTTTTGTTATCCCAAGCTTTTAGTTTTGAAGTTTCCATAGTGTTGATAACAGCAATTGACTTGTCGTTCCATATAAATATCTATAAAAGTTCAGCCTGTAAATATAGAAGCACATGTATTGTAGCATGTAAGTGTGCACGTATTGCTAGCCGCTAGCTGACCGCTAGTCGTCCAACAGAGCGATCGAGGCGTCCCTCGCTTCACTGTCGCTGCCTGGCGGCGGCGGCGGCGGCGGCGGCGGCGGGGCCGAGTCGGGAGGCGAGTCGCCGGTCGACTCGGAGCCCGACCCGGAACTAGCGGCCGCGCTGGCGATGTCGGCGCAGGAACAGGCCGCTTTTGACAAGCAGCTGGAGGCGGAACAACGCGCGTTAGATGAGGCTCTGCGACTCTCGCTACTGGACAAGTAGCCGGTGAGTTACCCCAGTCCAATCCGAGTCTAACTACACAGTTGACTCCGAGTTTCACTACCCAGTTTAGCGGCGGCCCTCGCGATGTTTGCTCAGGACAGGCAGCTTTCCACAAACAGCTGGAGGCGGAACATGTAGCGAATTCGAGTTTACGAATTCTCTGTCTCTCGGTCGAAAGTACAAACAAACGTGGCGGACGACAACAGCCGATTGCGATTAGTCGCCGGTTCGCCATAGACGTAATTTTAGACAAATTTAAAACAAACTGATAATACTGTTTTCCAAGCCGCCTGCCAAGCGTGGCAATTATAGCAATCACCCACTCAATAGTGGGGAGGTTTCGTCCAGCAGTGGATGTCTCAGGGCGGATTCGACCAACGAGAGTAAATTTTATTCTTACAATAAACCGGCGTTTTGAAATAAATATTTTCATTCCAAAAGCTGTCAAACCGCAATATTATTCCTCAGATAACAGTTATCTGACTTTGGAAAATCTAGCCTAATAGCTGAAAAGAAGACAATACTCACCCCTCTCTCTCATTTCTATCTCTTATCTCACTCATTTCCTTTGCATTAACGGTTTATAATTTGTTTCGTTGTAATTTTCAGATCTCATTAGAAAATTAACACTGCGACAGCGTCCAACCAAAAGAAGACTCGCCTAATGTTTAGGTAAATATTTATCTAGTTTAATTATATAATTGTAATGTATAAATAGAGGACAAGCGATTGTACTGTACAATCGGACTTATTTATAGTTTTATTTTGTTTTTCGCGTTATACAAATGACGTGAGCTTGTGATAAAACGGATAGAAACTTTTGAGTTGAGAATCTAAATAATTGTAATCATAATAATATTTCTAATAAAGAAAGTTTTGAAAACAAGCAGAGGTTACTATTATATAAACTTGAGTCTATGATAAAAAAAAATGTTTTAAAGTCTCTCGTACACATTGTAAAGGTTGCTAGAAAAATGTTTGCCCCAAATATGTAATCCGCCTTAAAAATTTGGAACATAAAAAGTTACAAAAAATCTTTCGATAAAAAAATCAACGGAATATTTAATACTTTTTGTAATGCAAATACATAGCAAATAAACTCATCTTTTATAGATTTTGTACACTTGTATTAAATCTTTTTGCGCCGGCTGTACACTTTCGCCGGTTCTCGAGAGTATAGCTATCTACTCTTGTAGAAGCTGTTTTCGTGTCGTCGGGTCTCACTCGCTCGTGACTCGCCTTGTCTCCCTCGGTTGCCGGTTTTGACCAAATTATCTGTTAACCGAAGAAGGGAGCCACTATCGTATTTTCTCTAACTAACGACCTTTCGCGGCCATTTCGGCCATTTTTAGTTCTATTATTTGGTTATTTCATATATAAGTTATTGGAACTTTCTAGGCGATATTGTATAGCCGGTGTTAAATATTTATTTTACTTAAATACCTACTGCTGCCTTGTATCTATATGTATATAAGTCTACTATTCTAGTGTTTATTAAATAGAAAAGTGATCAAAAACGCTTTTTTGGTAGTGAAGGTATAGTCCAAGTATTTAGTCCAAAACAATTAAAACACCACGCAACTGTTTGCTGCCAGTGATTGGTTCGGGTGATGTAAATAAATTTAACTTGGGTAGTTCTTGTAATCCACTACCGGGGGCCGCTTTGACATAATACGCCCTCTTACACAACCAAACATTTTAATTTTATTAAATTACTCACGAAGATTTACAAAAATATCATTTGCAATGTTTTTATTATTATATTCGACTTGTTTCACTTACAATTCAAACCTAATCAAAGCATAATAATAACGATAACTCCAAAGATAAATCGAATGCATCAACGCGGTTGTTCGTTCATAAAATGTTACAAAAATATATTTTTCAGAGGTTAATGATGATTAAAAATATTGAATATGCGAGCGAGAGAGAACGAAAATTGGTTTCCTGCTCTGAATGTACGCGTGTTCATGTTCCAGCAGGACCACAATGGACGCAAACTAAACAAAACAAAAGTAGACGCGCGTGCTAGAATTTGGTTCTCGTTGGTTTCCTATCCGCCATATTTGTTTTTTTTTTCAATACAATTTACAAAATTCTACAAACAAATCCCGAAGCTGTTCTTTGACGCGGTAGGACATGCTATAAAATATGTGAAACGCTCTTCAATGTTAAAATATTTGTTGACTTTTACAGCAATAAACTTTTTTTTAGAATTTATAGTAACCTGTGCAATAAGAAATAATTCGATTCTTATACGATTAACTGAGATTTAATTGAGGTCAAATTTTACCGAAACTTCACAAGTCGATTTAATATTTAATCACCTTTTTTTGACAGTCGTGAAGAATCAGATGTATAAAATGATCACCTTGTTAAATTTTGATGAATTCTGAACAATTTTGATGGGTCTAAATGTTACAATTATTTAGTCAGATAAAGAAATAAACGACGATTTACGCAATATTATCTTGTATATTATATTTATTGCTTTAAAATTTGGTAGGTGCATAAATTTAGTCTCCAAAATGTTTGTGATAAATTTATATTTTTAATTATTTTTTTCATAGAGATTTCCGTAGGGAAATGTGATTTTTATAAGTATTGTTAGATAAATAATAATCAGGTGTTACTTCAACAATCGAAAAAACCTTTTTGTAAGGTATAATCACAGGAATGTATGTTTATTTTAAACATATAATAAGGTGCAAATGCAACTGCTTTCTTTCTGTGCATAAGCTCTACTACTGTACTATAAGTATACGTTAAAAATCCTTTAATATCGCCTCTATCGTAATGTAATAAAGACGCTATTAAACTATTCGTTAGCTGTACTTGTATCTCTTTCACACTGATGTTTATTAAACTTGACAAGGTGGTTAGTAAAATTAACCAGCGTTTGTGACTGTTGCCTCGAGTCAAAGTAACTGACCCCCTTGTTTTGAAGAAAATGGACCCTTAAGAGAAATTACAACAGCTTTTGACGATATTCTTGTGACCTTATTGTAAATGTCTCTTCGTGGTCTTTGTGATTCTGATTGCGATGGTGATCGCATTCCATCCCGCTCGTGCCAACTTACTCGCACTATGCGCACGATTACTATTACAATCAGAATCACAAACGGACGTCCATAATAAAGGCGCTAGTCTCAGCAAGACTATCAAAATACATAATTAATATGGATTGCATTGTTTCAATCATGATTTAGTGTCTTAGTGTCGATTCTGTTTTACCGTTCTCAGACCTAAAATAATCTGACAGCACTAAAACTATCTGCGTCTCTTTTCATTTTAAGACGTGAGAAAAAGATAGATTTCCGAGCTTTTAAAATTTATTTTAGTTAAGATGGTGCAACAGAATCGCCGCAATGCCTATTATAGTTATACTATGACTCGGTGCATATACATATGTTTAATATAGGTACTTACATCCCTTACTGTGATTCTTAATAATAATATAGGAAATTGTTGTATCGTTTTCTAAAATGAATTTGACGCTGACTGTATCTATATATCCTGAGAACGTGACATCTTGAGAATGTGACATTTTATGACATGACATTTTGAGAACGTAACATTATACGCCGAGAGGCTATATACAGGGTTATAAGGAAAGGCTATGCTAAGCCGAAAATGGCTCACAGTACCCATCATGATGAACAACTTTTACTATTTGTACGCCTAACCGGCACAGCATGATGTGGCCACTTATATTATTAAATTAACATCTTTTATGCATGTGTTGTATAATATTTCCCATGTTGTATGCAAATAAATAATCTTATCTTATCTTATCTTATCTTATGAGACCAACGGTGAAATCAAGAAAAAAATACAACTGTGCCGTAGAAAAAAGTCAATGGCACTCGACAAAATGTATGGAACAGCTGTTTTTCTCTCGATTTCAGTGTTGGTCCCATAGTAGAAGTTGTTCATAATGATGAGTACTAGGAGCCCCTTTCGGCTTAGCATACCCTTTCCATATAACCCTGTATGTATATCACACTCGCCGAGACATCCCGCAATCGCATAGCCTGGACCATGGTATAGTAAGGCTACGTCATCGACGTATGGGAGACAGTGACGTAAGCTGGTTGTAATGAATTTAAAAAAAGGTCTGGCCTTTTTTTAAATCATGCTCCAGACAAACTAGTTGACTAATTTTATTTTGTCTTCATGTATCCAAAATCTGACCATAAATAGAGCCGAGAAGTTACAAATGTAATTTAATGATAGAGAGCGCACTATACTGATATATAACGTCACGAATGACATGCGCCATTCAAATTCTATGCTAACACCTGCTCTGCGGGAAACGGATAGATCATCCCCTTTCACTGTGAGCATACTGTGAGTAATGATATGCCAGTCATTGTAAGCTTTGCGTTTTGTTGCAGTTCTTTGGCGCGTCGATTTTGAATCTATGATTTTACAGATCTTAGACAGTGTCGGGGAATTTAAGCAAATGTCTAAAATCTTTGCTATATTTTTTTTACTTTACTCAGATTAGATATCGGTACAGCAATTTTGTCACCATAGTATTCTAATATTTGTGTACGAATGGGTGGTGTCGTATCTTTCATTTGTAAAATTTAATTTCACGCCATCTAGTGGTGGTGTTTTGTGCTAGAGTACGAAGGAGTCGCAATTACGTCAATTTAGGTAAATAATAATTATGCAACGGTAGGAGGCTTCACTTTTATAGAATAAAATTGTAAATTATCAGAAATTCTTACAAATTGTACATCTCCTGTTACATCATGCAATCCCTTCGGCCGTCTACGTTACCGTTCGCAACCAGTTACGAACGAGAAAAAATGATCTTTTGACGAAACCAGTTTCTTACAAAGAATTATATTTCTGTATACGAAACCATGGTTCCATGGTTTTAACAAGGAATTTATTTTTATCGTTCGTCGAATCGTTTATTGTTAAAAAAAAACAATGAATTAACTACAAACAAGAACGTAACATTATATTCTAATTCCACAATAATGTAGTAAACACTGTTTTAGACTTTCGTGGTGGTTTACTACATTACAATTAGTACTCACGGGATATATACCACGATTTTTATTTTTGTTGAGTTCCCGATATTTGAACAATATTAAAAAAAAAATATATATATATATAATTAAAATATTGATATTGATTTGAACATGGCGCATGCAACTGTGCCGAAATATCGGGAACTGAACAAAAATAAAAATCTTGGTAAATATCCCGTGAGTACTAATAGCAATGTAAATATGTAGGATATACAAATTATTTGTATATGTAAATTTAAATTTAGACGGTAAAATTGTTTATATTGAAATACGGTCTAGTAACATGGATTTTGGGTGAGTGCTCAATAATTTCTGAACCCGATTATGGTAGATTTAAACGAATAAACTACGTCGAATCATCATAAGGTAAATAATTGTTCTAAGCCACAGATCACACCTAGATTCTGCATTCAGGACGCTCGAAGCTAACCACGCATCAGTCTAAATACACTTATAAGAAATTACTCTGATTGGTTGATTGTTAGGCGCGAGTAGGCGTAACCTTGATAGCCAATGAGAACGCCCGTTCGCACTCCCCGCGACCCGCGCCTTCCTTAAACTTTGGTGACTTCGTAGGAACAACGAATCTCGTAATGCGGTATCTAGTGTGATTGTGTTCCAAGCTAAATTCAGCACTGTTCTGACGACGTATAATTTAAAATTAAATAATTTAGTTTGTCTAGTTTGTATGAGCCCAGGACACTTTTTTCGTAAATATGTTGTACTATTACTTTGACCCAGGAACACAGATGAATAGAACCCAGGAATGTCTTAAAACATCGAGGATGGGAAGCAGCGTCCTTTTAGTAAACGGTGAGCGTTCTGCGATCCCCAATCCGCCTGCCAAGCGTGGGATTTTGGCACTCTCCTCTTCTGGCTGATGGGATCACAAAATCCATGTTTGTAGATCAGTGCGCAGTCCCTACTAATGCAACTGATGAAGCTGTTTTTTTGTGAGTTTTTTCTAAGCGAGTGAAACCGCGGGGCGCGGTTAGTAGTCGAATATTATGGAGTGCGAACGAATTATACTTGAAATGATTGGCGCAATGAAAGGGCTTATTAGTTTTTCTCAGATCTCTTGTCTTTTATGTATGAAAAACTGTTGATCTTTAGCATTTCTGATCTCAATTTAACTTTAAATTGATGCGAAATTTGCATTTTTGGGTAATGTCAGTATCCTATTAAGTAGTTTTTTGACACCAAAACGACGGATATACGTCCAAAATGTTAGCTATGTTGTGTATTGAAAATCTTAAATATAGACCGACCAATTTATCTGTAAAGTTGGCTAAATTATGGTAATATATTTTTACTTTTGATTAGAAAATACCACAGCCTTTATGCAGTGCTGTCCCTTATTCATCTGTACAGTTAAGTTGGTCGTACGTACGTTGTAGGTGGTATGTTACGGATCTTAGCTCAACTAGATGGCGCCACTCTTGACATTTTCTGGTTTTTACGATCAAAGTGGTGCCATCTATTTACACTAGGAGCGGAAAATATTCCATTATTTTGATGTATTTATCTTTTATTGAAATTAAAATAAGCGTGACATGTTTTAATTTTTAGCGCATAAATATCGCGGCGGGCAAAAGATGTTTTATGTACTTGCCTGGAGACGTGGGTCGAGGGATGGGATTATATTGTTGGTCGAAGACCAAAGTATAACGAATGGACGGGCCCTAATCACCCAACTTCCTTAAAAATAAAAAGCCAAAACAATCGAACTTAGCTTCAATACGTAATTAAATGTATAGTACATTTGTCACAAAAAATAAATGGCAATATAATATCAAGGCATATTTTTACGGATTTTTGGATGGCATGTATTGGCGAACGTACGTCTCGTACTTTTCACAGACTGAGAGCGACTGAAGCATGGTGAGCGCCGGCGCCCACTTAGTCTTCAAAATTCTCTTATTTGGGGCCGTCCATTCATTTTACTTTAGTGGAAAGGTCGAGGCACACATACGTAAATTCATCAACGGCTACATAGTTACATACATACATACATTGTATAATTAATTTTCTCGAACATAGCGAAGACTTTAAAGGAAATACCACGACAGTGACAACAAGATACATTAGATACATCATTATTTATATTTGTTGTCATATAATTTATTGCACTGTACTTGGATATTGGAAATAAATAAATTTGAATTTGAAGTAATAAACGAGTATCCGAGCAAGTTTAAGATTTTTTTTTTTAGAAAAAAATATGTGAATTAATTACGTCCCGTTAAAAATAATGTATAGTTGTGTCGTTTCTATTAACTAATGTTGATGTATTAATCTTAGCAAGTGTATAATATTGTATTATTGTCATTATATTTCTGTATAATTATTTTTAAAAGTTCTTTTCATACTATTACAAGCAGTAGCAGATTGACCGTCCCTGGTGCAATAGCCGGCAATTATCTTGAAAAATGACGACATGCGGACAAGGGCGGATTTCCCGGTAGGCCCAGTAGGCCCCGGCTTAGGGCGGAAAAACTTACGGTGATATTTATTTTAGTAGTACCGCACTCTGCTAACTCACTTCAACGTTAAAAAAACTCAAAATCCAACTTTTTTATTGTGGGCTTTATAAGGGCGGAAATCCGCGAAAGCTTGGTTCAATTTTTTTTTTTTTTAAATAAGCCGATAAATCTGAAATGTGTAAATCTGGCGCCGATGTTCATCCCGCTCGCTCGCATGATGCGAGTAAGTTAGCGCGAGCAGGATGGCACGTGACGATCATCGCTATCCGACTTATACAATAAGGCCCCAGACCGTCTATTCTGAATCCAATTGGAAAGGACTTTATCTGATATCGGACTCTCCGTCCCAGTCATTACCCGTCTGCCTAAGTAGGAGAATAATGTTTTTGGGGTGTATGTATGCTTATTTATTTATTTATTAATTTATTTGTGGTCTTATTTCACCTGTAGCCTAAACGACTAGACCGTTTTTGATGAGTAAGTGTCGTTGGATTCTTTGTTTCAGAACGGAAACTGTACATCTTGAACGGAATAGTTTTCGACTGGGTTCGGAGTACAGGGCCTCGTTTGAGTCCAGGGCCAGGGCCTGTGACGTGCTTATTGCGAGGATTAGCCACGAGGCAACACTGCGCGACCGTGGACCTTATACCGCGGCGATACGATTCGTGGTCGCGCAGCGTCGGTGTCTGAATGTAACAATCATCGCAATAAGACGTCACAGTAGGGGGCCAGGAGCTGCACACAGCTTTGGTGGATTCCCGCTTTATATTTGCTGTAGTTACTCACAAGGGGTATTTGAAAAGTGTAAAGGGGAAAACAAATGAATACACACAATGATTTATCTATGTATTTAAAATTTAATTTTCATTACTTATATACAAATTACAACATTCACTATTATAATAGGTATTAGTTCGTCCTATATTTACATACGTAACAGTACACTTTAGAAGCGTAATTTTTTTTTATAAATTACTTCAGGAAATATTTTTGAATAATGTCACAGTATAGAACAACACTGATCGTACGGGGATTGAAAGATTCTAGGGCCCTCTTGTATCGCTCGAGATTATCACGGTCACGCTCACCATTTCATATTTCGAGAGAAACAGAGACGGAAATTATCTCGAGCGCGGCCCTAGGGCCCTAGAACATTGCGTGAAATGGGATGTAAGTCAGAATATTCATTGATGATGTTGGTTCTTAAACAAGTAATTCAGTAAGTATAAAATTTGTATGCCTTTTTGAAATAAAATGACGCCGTTGAATGACGCAATAAAAAATAAATTTTCGTAAATGTTATTTACGTTAAAACACAATAAATATTATAGTTTTCTTTAGCAAATAATTGCTTGAATACTTAACGGGCTAAACCGAAAAGAAATGTGGTTTTCATCTTTCGTGCACCTCATCAGCACGTAATAGATTACATATCTCATTATTAGATATATATTTTGGTGCTATCGTTTAGTATGATTAAATCGGAAAGAACATGAATGATAGATAACGTGAAATTTTCTCGACAAAGAAATCATAGAAAAAAGTTAAGAAATCATAGAAAAAAGTTTCGATTTACATAAAATTTTCGCTCCGAAGTGATTAGTGCTCAGTTAGTGAATTAATAATAATTTTTAGGACATAAAGAATATTAATTGATTTCCTGGTTTAGATGTAATTAGCAATAATTTTAGTGTTTGACTAGCGCACACTAACTCCATCTAGTGTCATTTCCACACGGAAGTGTAAAGCGCTATCTTTTTCTCGACTTAGCCCCCTGAGTATCTCGAAATAATATGTACCTAACTGACTCAATAGATAATGGCTATCTTGTGGCTGAACTGGAAAGCTCATAAGGGTTAATGATTGTTGCGATCTAGAACGTACAGACATCAAACATAAATAAACACAATATTAGTATGTGTTTATTTTGAAGAGAGTGTGTATGTAATTTTAAAAACGTCGAAGGACTATTATTTGTTTAAAAACTTGTAGATTTTTCGTAAATGTTACAAGTAACAGTTAGGTGAACAGGGCCCGTACCGTGAGATGCTTATTGCGATGATTGTTAGGCTCAGCTGACACGCTGCGCGCCCATACACCTTATCGCGGGGCAATACGGTACGCGGTCGCGCAGCGTCATCGGTTGAACCTAACGCCTAATCATCGCAACAAGCACCTCACGCTACGCTCCCTGGTACTTAAAAAAATAAATAATTACACATTATATTACAAATTGAAAGTTTTTATGTTTTTCTACTAAAATTACCGGCTTTCGATCCCCGTTTAACATACTGAGATAATAATTGTACTCACTAAAAACTACATCGATAAAAATTCCCAAGAAAATTAACGAGAACAATTAAAATCATCGAAAACTTAAAAAATAACGAAATAAATAGCTTTTTTTCGTAATAAAAATGTTAAACACCGAATTTGCGTCCTCATGAACTGCATATAATACTTATTATTAATATATAGGACACTTAATATGAAAATATTGCAACTATGTAGGTATTTTATTATGTAACGATTGTTGACGGATGTATTATTAACCTTATATAAATATATTGTTGAAGTCATAAAGACGTTATTCGAAATAATTATTATGATAGACATTAATCAACACAGACCTAGGTACATAATGCTGGCTCAAATGAGAATATAACTCAACTATACTATATTTATCGAAAGAAAGTGCCGCGTACAGTTCTAGGATAGAGAATAACTACGTATCTGACAGCTACCCGCGAATTGCAATATGAAACTTCCGACATTTAGCTTATACAACCTTTTAACAACTATGACTTACATTAAAAACAAGTAAATATAATATAGTTCAGTGTAAAACTACGTCTCTTAAATAAGAGTTAGAGATCACCCTTGAACTACTCTCATTTCAACCAGTTTGTCGCAACCATAGCTCCTGTACTATAGGCGAGGAGCTGTCGTTGTCACATTGTTCTATAAATATGGCTACCGCAGGCGGGATTTGAAATTGATAAATTAAATGACTTCGTAACACGTGCTTACTAATATCTTAATGTTTTTTTTCTAAATCGAGCTAACTACAAGGTAAGCCGCGTTCCTCGTGCACACACTGCGTTAAGGCCCGGCTTCCCTGATTCTCGCTCGCGCTTTATCAACTACTTTAACTATAAAAATTACTAAGTGGAAATTTAAAAAAAAAACACTAAATTACTTTAGAATAACAATGTCAATGTTTTAAACCAATATTTATGTTACCATTTTCTATTTTGACGAATAAGACGGAAAAAAACATTTATTTTTCGAGTATTTTTTCCTTTTCCTTCGCCATAAGAAATAAATAATAACATAAAAATTGCTATAAAACATTGACATTGTTATTCTAAAGTAATTTAGTGTTCTTTTTTTAATTACCACTCAGTATTTTTTACATTAAAAAAATGCTGAATAATTGCGCGAGATAGCTGAAATAGGGAAGAGGGCTCCTTAGGAATCTCAATCATTCAGCAAATTGGACAAAAAGTTTGCTCTGCAAAATGTGATGAATTCAATGCACACACGCGTAGCATTAAAACACCAGGAAATGATCAATTTCAAATCCGGCCTGCCTCGCCCACATACATAAATTAAATGCTTCGTATCTCCACGTAACGTATCTATCTACGATAATATACAAGTCCAACGTAAAGGCATTCGCACATTACGATACAGACGTGATTAATACATTTGAATGTTTAGTCGCTCACCCTAATTTTCTGTACCGCGTCAAATACATGTTACGTACCAAGCAGTCAAATAATTATAATCGAAATGGCATAAATTCATTTATATGTACACAGTCAGAAAATGTATATTGTTGTTAGTATTTAAAAGTGGTCAAAATATCTTAGCGACATAGTTTCCAATATTATGCACGGTGTTTATAATTTTGTTTTCAAAGTCTAAGGTCTAAGCGAAAAAACTGCAAAAAGTAGTATTTTGAGCGCCTAGTTTGAAGTGACGAGATTAAATAATCAGGTGCGAAAAATACTGCACGTATAAAATAAAACCAAAAATAATTTTAACCAAATAAAATTCCGAAAATCTGTCTTAGTTACAAAATAAAAAATCGCAAATTGACCCCGTGAAAAACTCTTCTGAAATCAAATGCTCTGAATTTTCAGCGGTAACTACAAATTTTCTTTTACATAAAATATTATCCAGGCTAGTGGTTTATACGGCGAAACAGGTAGTTTATTTCATTTGTATATTCACGATAATCGGCAAAAAACGCAATGAAAAACTATAATTTCGGTTTTTTTTCCATCAATATGCGATTTTCAACTTTAAACCTTAGAATTTTGAGAGGTACAATACTTATTTCAAATCACGATCAGGGCCCGTACCGTGAGGTGCTTATTGCGATGATTGTTAGGTTCAACCGGTGACAATGCGCGACCACGAACCGTATCGCCGCGCGATAAGGTGTATGGTCGCACAGCGTCCTCGGCTGAGCCTAAACATCATCGCAATAAGCACCTCACGGTACGGGCCCTGGCCGCGCCTAAACCTCTGCATGTGACAGGTGGCGCTGGTGGCGTTTTACGTTAAATATAAACTGTTTTTCTGTCATGGATAGAATAGAATTTATAATTTGGCCGTTTACGCACTTTTTATGCTTTTTTAGGTCTACTTTTCGTAATTGTTGGGTAACTAAACCTCGAGAGTCGTATCCTAGTCGTCTCTGAGTGTCGTAATGTGCGAAGGTTCTAAACCCCACATGCGGGGACCGCGCACGCAATCACAAACTATACAATGTCGCCCATCGGAAAATGACCGCCCGAAAAGAGCTTATAGTATTCATCATTATGAACAACTTTTACTATGGGACCAACACTGAACTCGAGAAAAAAAATCTGCTGTTCCATAGAAAAATTACAATGACACTCGACAAAATATATGGACCAGCAGATATTTTTTCTCGATTTCAGGGTTGGTCCCATAGTAAAAGATGTTCATAATGATGAGTACTATAAGCCCTTTTCGGGCGGTCACTTGCCGATGGGCGACATGGTATAGAAATCATGCTCTACATTAATTGGCAAGTTTACATTGGTCCGAGATAACTATGGCAGAAATCGAATCGTATACAAGCTTTTTACACGCAAATTTTACAGAAATATTTCTCCAAAATAATGTAACACTTTGTTCGGAATGTCGTCATTTGCCAAATTATAATTTTACATGAAAATATTGGTCAAAGTTTTGGGACCAATACAAACCGACCAATATGCAACTGTACCCGAATAACACGCATCATCTTATAATTTAGGATATGGTATTTAGAGCATCCACGTCCTGCTTGGTACGAGGTCCAGACAAAAATCCGATTATAACCAACGTGAACAAATTTACAATGCTAATGTTTAAAATATGATTGACATCTTCAGTTTCTACATTATGCCGGTTATGGCCCTGATCTTATCTCGTTCGCATTTTTTCAACATTATTTTATATAAATTACAGGGAAGAAAAAAAAATATTTTAATATCATTAGAATACAGTTTCAATTTTCGTGTTATTTTTTTTTAATTTCGCGACGGAGAAGAAAAATAACTCTAAAAATAAATGTTTTCCTTCTCTTTCGCCAAAATAAAAAATAATTACATGAAAATTGGTACAAGACATTGATGATTATATTCTAAAGATATTACAAGTTTTTTTTATTTTTAAATGATTTAAGCGACCGAGATAGCGAGAGCCTTGGCAGCCTGGCCTTAAATGGGAACGTTTGGCGGCTTACACTGCCGATTCAACGACACTCCATTCTTATGCAGAAATCGAAGCACGCGTTGCTCGAAGTTGGATATAACATTACCGACTTCGACCACCGTGCTTGCGAGCTCTGCATAAGAATACGCGGGTGCAGGCGTAGCTTTAATAGTCGATAAAAAACAATGACCCATCTCTATCACACTTCAATTGTTTTGCCACTATATTGCGCTTCCTGCTTATAATCTTGATAATCATGGGATTAAAGTACTTATAAAGCTGACTGGATAAATATTGTATCTTTGTCCTAAGACAGTTGGTGCTCAGAGTGTTCAAAATAACCTTATAAAGTAACAAATGACGCAACACAATGTTTTACTTTGAAAAACTGACGTGGTTTTGAGAAATTTTGTTTTAACAAAACGGGAATACTCACGTTAAATTGAGCCGGTTATTCCAACTATAGTTTGGATCACATTCGGTGGCCTTTATCAAGGAATGCTTTACTATAAGCGTGATACGCGCGCGACGTCGTCTTGCCTTGCGTCGGAGTCTTGCGTTGTTGAGTCGGAGTAACCGACTCAATTTAACGCGAGCATTCCAGTTTTATTAAAAAAATACAATGTTCTTTGTCTCTACAGTAATTTAGGTAAGTACCTAATAATACAGGATGGTTTCTCTGTGCTAAAAAGACGACGTACCAACGTCAAAGAGGCGGATGCTCTGGTGGGCAGCAATTCACACGCATAATAGTTAATGTGGACTTATCCATATTAGGCTACACGTTAAAGCTCTGTGTATTCCACCATACCGGCATCATAAGAATAATGTTTGGCGGTCATGTTACAAAACGAGATTACAGGAACTTTTTAATTAGCTGTTTGCTCCCTTTCAACTCTGTAACGGCTGAATCGATTTGAATGAAATTTGGTACGGAGGTAGCTTATACCCTGGATTAGGACATTGGCTACTTTTTATCCCGGTTTCACTCACTGGTTTCTAAGGCTAGTTAACGTTGCCTTTTATTGTTAATGGTGAACCCTATGTTGGATGTATGTATATAAATACATAGAAGAGTTTCAGGTTTAGGTCCCGTTTTGCAACAAGACAGCAGCTACATAGACCAGTTCACATCCATGTCGAGAGGCTAACAAATTCCGAAGGTGCCAATGATATTTGACAGTATCATCGTCAGTCAGGATTTGGCACCTCTAAATTTGGCCTTGGACGTCCACAGGGACGACCGCAGTGACGCGCGACGCGGGGGCTAACAATTTCGGACGGATCAATTCGTTCACTTTTGGGGCTTACCGAGGTTTCTGTTTTATGAAGGAACCTTTCAAGATTGGTGATACCGACTTATATGTAGAGTCACTGACCGAGTTAGGTTACCGTATTCCGAACAAAACTGATAGTTGGATCTCTACAGATAAATAAGTCGCACTGTTAGATAGTATAGCTTCTACAACTGTAGATCTAAGTGTACATGATCTGAAAAGGATAGCTAGACTTGAATTTCATGGGAGTACCTAATAGAACTAATAAGTTCATTATTGTCCTTTTTGCACCCGTGACATTCGTATCAGCTATCGCATGAGATCAGGTCATGTATCTATACATAATTATAGATGCCTTTAATATAACTTAACTCTTTCATTGACAATTTGGGGTTACGAAGTTTTAGCAATACTGTTGTAATATCTTACAATGTTTTATACGATTGAGAACGTTACAAGAAAGGTAGTTAAATTAACCTATGACACTTGACACAGAAACTGTTGCGCTGTTAATTAAGAATAATGTTTATTTAATAAGCGCTATAAGTCAATTATTAAATATCGCACGTTAATTTCACAACACGAAACTGTCAGTGTTACTTCATGGATCTTTGCCCTCTGTGCACGTCATAAGTATATTTTACAATACTGTGTGGTTAAAGCCACTTTGCCTGCAGGCAACAGGTTATCGTGGCAAGTGTCAACAAAGGTGGCGCCTTGGCCAGGATAGAAACGTCACATTGCACTATGCAGACAAAATATTTAACCAGCGGTGGGATCTTCCACTTCCATTTAAAAACTAACTCTGCTTAGTTAGGATTCAAGTCGTTTAAAATACTCACTTCTATAAAGCTTCTTCAATTAAGTTACGCAATAAATATAATTTGGCTCTGATTATTAAAAACAGATTACATGTGACGTCATCCCAATCATGGCACTAACAAAATATTGACGGTCGACTTAATGCAAGGCAAAGACTACGAAATACAAACATTTGGTATGTACCTACGGTACGTCATAAATAGGTATGTATGTAAAACAATGAATAAGTATTATAAATAAGCAGTACATAATAGTAGTTTGGCGCCTTTGCGAACGTAGTGGGATAGGTCAACCCTTTGAATGCCAAGAGCCGAGCAGTGGAAGTGTGTTTTGAAACCACATACCAAGGATAAAGCCAACACTTTACCAATGATCAATATAATCAACAAATTAACACATTTTTCTTGGCGAAACATCTTAATAATCTTTGATTGGAGGTACATAACCTCCATACAAGCCTGCCATTCTTCTGTACTTTTTGTTAAGACAGTAAGTAAATATTTTATTAAAATAATGTTTTTATAAATTTTTTGTACATCAAAAAAATAAAGTCACTTAAACTCTGCGTTGCTTAAACCAACGAAAAACTAAAAAATATGTGACATACTTTTTTGTTGATTGGTGACATTGGCTTTCAAAGGGTTGACTAACTTAATAATTGTATGATTGTAGGACCCGTTTTTCCAAAACATGATGTACCTAAGTAGGCATTTTGTATTAATAGATATATAAGTAATAATGTGTAACATGTACCTTAGTGACATATGTAACATGCTCTGAACAAAATAACTTCCTACCACCAAAATACGGCAAAAAGACAGCAATATTTTTTTTAAATTTGCGAAGCCATTGACTCATAATTTGTTTAATTACTTACTGTTCATCCCGCTACGCTTGTTAAAGCGCCGTTAGGTTAAGACTTAATTAATTAATATTAGTGGTATAAAAAGATTAAAGCCGCACCGACACGTATTATGAATAAGTGATTACGTATTGTGTTAAAACATTCTAAGATAGAACAGATTTCTCGTTGGAATTAAAGTTTACTGTCGAATTTTCTCTGAATCAATTGTTAATTTGAAAAATAAGATTAGGTACCTACATTAGATATAATATGGCTTCCTCAGTCACATGAACGCGAAGATAGTAGCTTATGGTAAGCGTGGAAAGCTTGCGCACACGAGTAGATAAATTCTACAAAAAACGCAGTTTATGACAGTATCTTGAAATCCCTTATTTAAGGGTTAAAATGTACTTAGTTAACAATAAGTAGGTGCTTACATTGTAAAAGCAAAAGTGGTAGGTATTTGTCTACTATTAGACTAACAGTAACAATCAAGGAAGTACGTGGTGTGACCTCGACGTTCAGGGTATTAAAGTTAACCCACATAAAGTCCGAAGCGATAATCCACACCTGTTCCTGCCGTCCCGTTAAGCGAAACAGCTTTTTGGGAACTTTGCCCCCTCAAGCGACCTTAATTCGTCAAATTTTCTCTTTGCTATTAGCTTTGCAGTAGGCGTTAGAATTGGAGACATCGGAGAACTTTCGACAGCAAACTTGAAAAAAAAAATTTACCCTTCTTTTTCCATTCGCTATTTTACAGTGTTTTAACCTCTACACAGTCCAAATAAATGTGTACAGTCAATAAATAGCATCCACAGTCCATAGAATTCTTGGAGTCTTCAGTCCATAGATAACTCCACAGACAATAGAAAATTCTACGATCCATAGAAACCTCTACAGACATACCTAATAGGAAATCTCTATCTATAATCTATAGATATTTTCTATAGCCTACAGATAAACTTTCACAGTCAATAGAAACTTCTGCAGACCATAGAAGTTTCCACAATCCATAGAAATCTTTACAGTACAAGACAGAAGTCTCTAGTCCTCAGACGTGTACAGTTAACAGAAACCTTAGTAATTTTGCAGCACCCCAATTAGCAGTGTTCCTGGTTTCCAGCTCGCTCCCTCCAGCCCCCCCAGTGCGCTCAGTGCGGGTGCGCGGGCGGCCCGCGCGGGGCGCGCGGTCAGTCGCCCGTCGCCGTCACCGTTGTCCACGACCACGGTGACGTGTAGTTCTTTTGGCTGGAATGGAAGAGAAGGTGGACGTTATTTTGGTTGGAGTAAGCTGTACAAACCGAATCATATAAGCTTACCTGCTCCTAGAATAACTTATCGAAAAAACTCTCGTACGTATTCGATAGAAAATATAACTACCTATGTACGTTCGTATATTTGTACGTATACGTACTATGTATTTAAAATGTACGCCCAACTTGTGTCAGACCGAAACCAACGAGAGAAAATAAGAGGAAAATATATTTTGCTCTTGTTTGTGAGACGGCGGTCGGCGGAAAACCAATTTATTATGTGTGTTATCACCATAAGATACCGTTCCCTTCTTAGGCTATCTCATTCGCATCAAAATTTCCAAAGATAAATCTTCACTTTAAAAAAAACAACTGAGCTAACTAACATGCCTGTCAATTAATTAATTTATTTATTTATTACCTAAGTAGGTACATGCAGTTGCACCTCAGAAAACTATAGGTATATAACCAAGAATTGCACAGATCGAACGCCAGCGATGTCTGCCGTGCTTTATCCACGGATATTTTCAAAATTTTACCTACATTGCAAGTTCGCGGCCTGCCCTTAGTTGGAGCCACAAATATATCTGAGGGTTGAACCAACTCAACAATGTCAGTTCGATCTCGAACGTCTTCGCAGTAGCAAGTCAGTTGTAAATACAAAACTGCCTATAAAGCTGTAAAAACTCGCAGTAATGAATGGACGAACGAATGGAAACGAATGGAGGTGCTGTAAGTAGATAACGTTATTAAAATACTTGAATGCTCGGTTTTCATACAAATTGACGCGCTCGCGGTGTCTATCTTAGTGAATGTCTGTGGCTGCATCCAAACTAATCCAAAGAATATTGGTGTGAGTGACGCGAGCAGCTGGCGCGAGTGAGTGGAGCGAGTAAATAATTCATAGGTCAGTCAAGTTACTGCAATCGGGGTCAAGTTCGCGTGTGTCGCACGCACTTGCGGTCACCATGGGAACTGCGGAATTTAGATCTTTGATATTGGATACTTACTGCGTCTCGCGGGCTTGCATTAAGTTTCCCAGTTTTACAACAACTCTCAACGTCCCCTACTAATAAAAATGTTGGGGACGTTGACTTGGGACCACAGATATCTGTGCTTGGAACGAACTAATTTTCCGGGGCGATAAAGTACAAATCCTGAATCTATCCCATCCTTTAATAGTTGTTTGGTTAGACGAAGGCAACATATTTTTTTTTTCTCGTTGTTAGGGTTGGTTTTATTATTTTTTACACATTATACAGGGCTATAAGGAAAGAGTATGCTAAGCCGAAAGGGCCTCATAGTACTCATGATTGTGTACAACTTTTACTATGGGACCAATCCTCAAATCAGAAAAAAATATCAGGTGTTCTATACATTTTGTCGAGTATCCTTGACATTTTTCTATGGAACAGCTGATTTTTGTTCCTCGATTTCAGGGTTGGTCCCATAGTAAAAGTTGTTCGTTATGATGAGTACTAGGAGCCCTTTTCGGCTTAGCATACCCTTTCCTTATAACCCTGTATATGTATTACTTACCTAATAATTGCCGTAAAGTAAGTTAGGGCCTTAACCCACCAGCCTAGCGATTTTAACTGTGAAGTTATTTTAGGTAGTTAAGTGAGCTCTTAGAGAGTTTTATGAGCACCGTGAAACAGAACTCTTGACGGCAGTGCGCAGTTTCGAGCTAATGTTTTTAATAAAAACACGTTTTATCGTAAGAGCCATTAAAATTTTATCGCCGATAACAAAATGGTAGGTAGGTATTTTTCGAATATGACTCATTCGGAAAGCTGTAGGGACTTTTTGTAAATGTATAAGACATGACGAAAAAAATACTTTCTACGTTATTTAAAAGTAAGTAGATGTTATACATCTACTTACTTGATAATAATTATTGACCATCATCGTACCTATATAAATACTTAGAATTATAACTAACAATTTTAGGATATCGAAATATTTTCAGCAAAATTACTGAGCATAATGAGATTTACCATTTTAGGTATGTTGAAGCTTAAAATTCTGCGTGGCTCTGAGCTGTTATGTGCAAAAGTGACGCTTACCATCAGGCGAGCGGTTTGCTCTTCTCGCTTTATGCAACTGATAAAAAATAGTAGGATCTCCAACTCCAGCCAGCAGAAGAGTCAAATTTTAGACAACCTTTACCCCCGAATACTGTAACGTTTGTTAACTTTGACGACAGATTAAGTCTATTGCTGCCTTTGTCATTTACTTAGTGCCAGACAAAGGCAGTATTAGAATTAATCTGTTGTCAAAGTTTCAGTGTTCGGGGGTTAGGTATCTACCTAGCGCACGGCAGCGAATTAGAAATGATTCATATGGGTTTTTATTTTTAAAAAAACGCTCGCTTATTAGTATAGTAATTAGTTACCTATACAAGATATTTATTTTTTATATATATTTATTTTTATTTTATTCTCTTAGGATAACTGACAGCTAGCGCTTAAGTAACAGGTTAAATATTTTAACTTAAAGCTAATTATAAGTTACCACAAATAGGCATGTATATAACTAGAAAAAGTCAAGTCGTAAAGCGTTATTTTAAAGATTGAATAAAGGTTCTAGGACAGAAAAATGTAGGTATACGTTACTGCATCATGTCTGCACGACTAAAGAATGCGCCAGCAAGCAATCGCTTAAGGCGAAGTTAAGTGTTAAGTAATTAAACAAATCAATTTCAATATTGTTAGCTAAAGTATTATAACTTCTACACGTCCTTATCATAAATGAATTTTGCCTATGACTACACCTAACTATAGGTACATATAGAAGGTTGGGCCTTCTAAGTGAAGTAGAATGGGTGCTGAGCCCCAGTAAACTCAAAAGTTCAGGGCAATCATCTGAGCCAGTTTCTATATTTCGAAAATATGAAAGGTCTGCTATATGCCTTCTTTCACTTAGCGGTAACATATGAAATTTTCTGCAACGGGAGGTATATCCGGATATGTATGTTTTAGTACGAAATTGGATGTGTCGGAAAAATCTTTTTTAGATCGCTTCAATGCGTTTAACATATACGTTATATTGGGGGTTCCAAACCTGGGAGGCGTACTCCAGATGGCTCCGAACATATGCACAGTATAAAATCTTGAGCGGTTTAATACAATTGAATTCAGATGACATCCTTAAAATAAAGACCAAAGCTTTTGAGGCTTTATTAATGATTTTATTAATATGTTCATCGAATAGTAGTTAAATAATAATAATTCATAATATTACTATCAAACTTCTCATAGTGAGAAATCACGAAATCCCAGGCTTCGGTAGAGTTTAGAGCAATTAACCTCTTGACATTTCGTTTAACATCACAATAAATAGTTAAGTATAATATGGAGAACCTAAATAGTCAGTAAGGTACGAAGCGACGCTGGTATTTCACGCGAATGTCATAATAAATGGGTGCTGTGGAACCTAAATATCGCTTCGTGCCGATCAATCTAGATTATAGAGGTATTGTTCCGTGACCTATGCGTGCCTTTGTAGGATAGGTACTCACACTTACTTCTAAATAGGTAGTTATTTAAAAGTATTAGTATTTGTTAATAATGGTGATACAAATTGGAACGAAGGATTATTGAACGCTTGTTTTGATTTGATATTATTTTGTTGTTGTTTGGGTACAACTGAAAACAAGGTTTCAATAATTGTTTTTATAAAGTTTTGGACGCTGCTGTGACTGTTTTGTTTAGGTGCTTATTTGTTTGTTATATCAACAGTGTCGCACTTATAACGTTCTTATATGTACCTATATAAAAAGTAGATATACTGGGTGTTCGGTTAAATCGGGAATCCCGAATCCCGGTCGATATCGTTTTCCTAGGGGTCGACATAAACGAAAATTGTTTTGGGGTTCGACAAGGTCTAAAAACCGACCCCTATTTATTTAATGTTTTTTTAAAAAAAATATTACCTACTTAAGTATTTTTACGTAATTTGTATTAATAATTATTAATTATACTTGATATTTAATGAATTTTATGTCTATTTATTTTGTTAAATATTGTCGAGAAAACGATGTCAAGTTTATTCACTTAACCAACCGCAAATGAAATGATTTTTTATTTCATTTTAATTTTTATTAATGTTTTTTAATTGGTAAGTAAGTATTTTGTATCAATAGGAAAAAAACTAGAGATACCTATGATTTTTAAAGTAATTTGGCTATGGTGGTTTGAGGTATCAGTTCATTTTGGAAAAGGGCTCTCTTGCCCAAAATAGTTTGGGAATCTCTGGGTAAGATGATAATCATATTTTAGAATATCATATTTGCTTTGCGATAGTTGCGATATTATGAACTAGGAACTTTTACTATAAAGCCAAGCCTGAGATTGTAAAAGAAATTAGCTGGTCCGTTGAAAAATGTCATTCAATCACGACGAAATGTAAAAGCAGGGATTTTTTTCTCGAAATTATGGTGGTCCTTTTTTTATGGTATTGACTGTCGAGACGAGCAAGTCGCACACCTTGCCCATAACAGTTCAATGCCACCCAAAATGTTTAACTTCAACAATTCGAAACCCCGCGCGGCACCGCTCTGCGCTCGTCACTGAGATACTGTACGCCCGTGTGTACGCCCATTGTCCTGTACTAATATTATAAAGTTGTTCATAGTGATGAGTACCTACCTAAAATCATATCCTTAGACTCAGACCGTTGCCTAAACGAATATTCAGTGAAAAATAAAAACAGTAGTTACCTATATACCCTGGACTGGAAACATTCGATTTTATGACGTCATAAATCCCAGATATAGATTTAAAAAAAAAAAACAGATAACGAAAAATTCACCGCGTAAGGTACCCACCATATCTGTTTTCATGGAACTGTTTAAAAAAAAGCACTTTTAAGCCTAGTATACAAATTACCTACTTTATTAGCCGCCCATCCAGTTAATGTAACCCTATAAGTTTAATTTATGAAAGTACCTAGCTGTATGTAATATCTACGTAGATAGGTAGGTACTTGATTTTATTCAAGGATTCCAGAATCTAGGTTGCACTAGTACATGATTTATCAAGCGGCGGTGATAATAATAATTAAGTACCTAGTGGTCGCCATGCTATGCCCTAGCTTGTATTATTATTATTCATTCTGTGGCCCTAGGTAAATTAAATACCTGCGTTAATTTAATTTGCGTTGCGGCTGATTCAATCATGCCAGGGGCGTAATCAGGGGTACATTGATTCAACGTGTGTTATGTTGATACGTCTTACTTTGAATAAAAAAAAGGATATAATGCAAATCTTAAAAAAAATATCGTTTGATATATTTAACAGAAGTAACTGTAGTAGTAAAAAGTAAATGAGTATTATTAATGATTTCGTTTGTTTTGTTTAATGATCGATGATAGATTTTTCTTTTGTTTTTGCTTAGAAGTTTTTTTTTTCTTCGAATAGGTACGTTGTTTCGATTGTAATTATTATCAATCTATCTCTGTGACGTAGGAAACAAACGCCGCTGGCGACCGGGGCTCAGCTCAATTGAATCAATTGGCGGGCGACCCTAGGTCAAGCTTGGCTAGGGTTACTACAAAAAAATTTAAAAAAGGTAGTACCTACGCAAGGTTTCTGCAAAATATTTTTTTAAATTTTGTTTTATATGTAGGTACAAACAACAGTCCGCCTGATGGTAAGCGGTAACAATGGACAGTAGACACATGCAACACTAGGGCTTTGCCAGCCCGGTGAGGTGTTTGTAGACACTTTTATAACTCTGCATGTTGCAGCTTGGCGGGAAAACCTTCGAGGGAAGAATATTCCACATCTAGCAGGTCCGCCGAAGAAGCGGACTAACCGGATGGTGTGAGATTTAGAGCTTTGCAACTGGTAACCCTGGCTCAGCAATACCTAGGTACCTCTATACTAACGGGAGATTATAGAAGCAGTAAATTGTTTATTGTTGCAATATTAAATATATCTATTTGGGGTTATATTTGAAATGTGTTTGGGAAATGCCATAGGGTAACTTAAAATGTTATGCATGTGTGGCAACAGTAACAAACTGTTCGAGGTTAAGCTATAGTTATTTGTTGTCCGGTATTTACCTACATAAGTAGATAGATACATAAAGTGATAAGTCATCATCATCATCATCATCATCATCAGCTATAAGAAGTCCACGGCTGAACATAGGTCTCCCCCTTAGAGCGCCACTCCGACCGACAACAGGCCACTTGCATCTACCTATTGCCCGCGACTTTCATAATGTCGTCGGTCCACCTAGTGGGAGGCCTGCCATGATCTTACATGATAAGTACTACATTTAATTTTTTATTCAATCACTTATTTTTCTCCATATTTTAGTTTTTATTAACCGTCTCGTATTTTCGTTTAAATGTAGGTTTTAGAGTCAATCTCAAAAACATTGTACGTCACACAAAATAAACACAATGGAATAGTTTCTTATTTTGGCGAAGAAGAAAGAAAAAAAAAGGAGTTTTTTTCCTTCTTTAAAATATTGGCAATAGTATTCCTAACATATTCCGTGATAAATAAATATTTATATTTTATATTAAATATATGGTTCAAAAGTGCGAAAGGGAAAGCTGAATCAGACGAGCCGGCTCTTAAGCTTACGAGTATATACGCAAAAATTTAGCTCGATCCATCTGTTTAGCCGCGACAACGCGACAAACACCCAGACAGAGAGATAGAGATACTTTCGAATTTGTAATATAAGTTAGGATATAAGCTAATAAAAATATTAAGAATCGTTCATCATCATCAGTGTATTAATTTTGTGTAAATAGGACATTTGCTTCAAAGAAATATTTTTAATTTCGTATATGACGCACATAAAAAAATATTCACACAAAAGTGGAAAGCCAGATGAAGTAATTCAGCGAAATGCGTCCAAAATTTTCTGAACGAAATTCATCAAATTACAAAAAGTGCCCGGAAAAATTGTCGCCTACATATTTTTCCCTCGGTCGAGCTTACAAAATGTTTTTCGGACCGAGAGCGTCGGGTTTTGCAGCTATGTTATATTTTACTAAATTGCTAAAGGTTGAATAGGGAAGTATTGTATACCTACCTAGTTTGTTGTGTAGGTAGGTACTTACTGCCTACGTTTAGGTATATTATATTATAATTATGGTGGCAAGGTTGAAAAAAAAAAACTCGTTGCTTGGGAAACGAGAGCGAGGCAGTTACCTAGAGCTAAAGACATTATAAGGAGAATTCTGGGCCTAGAGCAAAAGAGAGTTGGTACAGAGGGACAAAATGTCACTCTCTCACTCTCTTTTTTTACTGCTTTTGCGCTCATAGCGTAAATCGATTGGGTGTTCCAATCCAAACCGATCACCGATGTTAAGCAACTGACGGGACGGTCAGTCATCGGATGAATGACCGCGAGTGGCATTTTTGATTGGGGCCTTACCGTAGGCCGGATTAAAGATCTCGATTGTTTGTGCTATACAACCGCTAAGTCACATATCCTTCAAGCATTTAAAAACTCTGCCACCAAGGCTAGCTACTCGGTCTACGTATCTGGCTTTTGTGTTAATTTTTAATCAAAATTACAAATATTTTGTAATTTCTGCAGTGTTCGCAGGCAGACCCGCGGTGAAAAAATGCTCCTTCGAGTTAAAATTAGCCTCGGCGCACGCTGCAAGCTTTATTAAGTTAGCGACGTGCTGCAGAGTAAGTACCTACGTCGTGTGTAATCAAAAACACATGTGATGCTTAAGTGGTCCGCGTTGAGGGAAGGGGCCTGTTAGCCGCCTGTATTTGGCACGAATTTCTACGAGTGGATTATTATTATAACCTCAAATCTGCTGAACTGAATAAATGTATATTTGAGATGGGTTTTTTTCCTGGCTTATTTATATTAAATAATGATTATGATGATGTTCGCGACTTCGTACCTGTGCGTAAGGAGTAAGTAAGTCATATACAAAGTTTCAACTCGATCAAATGAATCAGACAAGGCAAGCGAGTTGAGTAAGTTCAGCAAAGTGACCACAATTACATAGGATATCGCAATATAATGCGGTGTCGTATCTGGTAGGCACATAATAGTTACAATGGTTACATTATGGGATTAGGAGCTGCCATAAAGCACATTAAGGCGACATAGTATCCGAGGTCTTTTTTATTTGAGAGGGTGGTTTGATTTTGAAATTTGCGCGCGGCGCACTCAGTGTGGCGTTGATTTTCGTTGCGCGGCGGTCAGCGTAGGGCACAGATCACACTAGATACCGCATTACTAGATTCGTTGTTCCTACAAAAAGTCACCAAAGTTTGAGGAATGCGCGGGTCGCGGAGAGTGCGACCAAGCGTTCTCATTGGCTATCTCAAAACGCCAAAAGGTTACGCCTACTTGCGCCTAACAATCAACAAATCAGATTAATATCTTATAAGTGTATTTAGGCTGATGTGTGGTGCGCTTCGAGCGTCCTGAATGCAGAATCTAGGGTGTGTGGCGTAGGGTAAGGTCTTAAATGAGGAAGGACACTTATTTAGTCACGTGTAATTGCAGTTATAGGTAAATAATATTTATTAACTCGCACAAGAACATGTTTTTTTTGATAAATATAGAGGAGCATTTTCTGATGAATAATCATTTTTAGAACTGTTTTTCTACGGCCTGGCCACTACCCCGTTTCGATTCCGATGCCGCTATGACCGACATCTTAGCGCGGGGCGGCGAGCGATAAAATTAAATATACAAACATAGACTGCCAAATTGACAACCCTCCTTTTTCGTAGTAGGGTAAAAATGTATGAAGCACGCCACGAGGCGCCGCTCTCAGTGGCAGCGCGAGCGATTTTTGCCGAGCGGATCACTGTAGCGACGCGCGTTGGAAACAAAGCGTAAGAGCGAATGAGTGCGATACAGACTGCGGGCTGCTGCGGCGGAGCGAAGCATTGAGCCGCGCGGCCACGAACAAAATACTTTAGACGATTTTGAAGCGGCAAATAAACAGTCATTCGAAAAGTGATTAGGTATTAATCTAATAGTACGGTAGTTATGATATCTAGGATAGCATAGAACAGAATTTTGATTGATTTATGGTTTTTCAAATTATTTGTTGAGATACAAACGGATGTATCCAGTCACATTTTTCTCACGAAGTTTAAATAATAAACTAATTCCCTAATACAAATAGGAATAAAAATTTAACTACTAAAGCCATCTCTTTTCATCTGCGCGCAAAAGTAGGGTATATCGATGTAAATACATCCCAAGTACAACTATAAAAAGGTTATGAGAAGAAAGTTTGTATTCTTCGCCCGCTTTCTTATTTCTTCTTTTTTTTGGTCGCTGCTGCTACCGCTCTGAGCAGAATACAATATACCTACTCATGTACGTGGTATGGCCAACGCTCGCTTGCCAACACCGCACCGCCTCCCGCTAAGACAAAAGTCGTAGCCAGCACAAGACTTGCACCTACGTACCACGGAAGGGAAACGTATTTTTTTATTAATCTTATAATGATAGATAAGTATAAGTACCTAGCTACTTATAACATTGATAAAGTCTTGTGTCATGTCTTTTCTATACATCCAACTTCTCAGGTAACTCAGCTAATTAAAAACATGGCTCGTAAATAAAATTCTCGCGTCTTACAAAAAGCCTAATTTTGAGAATATCCGGCAAAAAAACGAGAATCAAGGAAGGCGGCCAATTCGTACACGCACAGGGGGTGGAGGTGGCTACCGCCCCTACTAACGAGGGGTGGCGGCCGGGTGGCACCTCCCCTTGACCCAAAAAACCACCCCTTGCGTACCCCACCTTACGAGAGTTGTGAGTAGTGCACAATAGGTGCTAGATAATGTATTTTTTTTTTAATTTAACAAGCAGGAGCATGGAATTATACTGAATGTTCGGTTAGACTTACCTTACCTTAAAATTAAATTAAATTAAAATTAACAACGTAAGTTGATCCTCAAACAAAAAGTAGATACATTTCGTCGAGACAAAATGTATGGAACAGAGTATTTTTTTTGGTTCGATTGCTTTGTCGGTAGGCAACTTGGTAAAATTTGTTCGTATTGATAAATACAATGATATCATAGAACATAAGTATCCGTCATTTAACTAATCAAACACCTATTCTAAAGTTAAAATTATATGTATTATACAATGCTAATAAAAAAAAAAACAACTATTTTATCAACAATTATACATTTCTTGGGATTTATGAGGATTTGTCTAATATAGTAAGAAAAAGTATAATAATAAAAGAGTAGTAGAAGATTAAATGTAGAAAAAATAATAATAATGGAAACAGAAAATAACTCTCTACCCCTCTTACTAACCTCAGGAAATAGATTTCATAACAAGAGCAGCTGTTGCATGAGCTGTCAATTTGCGCAAACCCAAACAAATCCCTGCAAGGAGGGCTACATTCAATATTATTGCATAAAAATACTCAGTGAACGCGTAATTTATATCTTTATTTATTATTGTATATAAATTGCGAAACATTAAATTTTGTCGTAAATTGCAAGAGGTTATGATTGATGCCTTAATACCTAGTGTATTTTCATAATAACTCCATTTGCAGTAAATGTTTACTGAGTTCTGAATTAATATGAAATAAATAAAATGTGACCCAGCACATTTCAAATAACACCATGTGCTCCATTCGTGTCATTCCCGCAACAAACGTTACGTCACGCGCACGCGTCACGTCTTGTCTAACAGGATTACAGCGTGACAAGCGGACGGTGTGCGCGTAGCCTTACGCCGTAATTAATTAATTTGCTCCTTTTGTTTTATTGCTTCAATGGCAGCCTGTTGTAAGTACATACAGTCGGTAATTAAGATAGATGGTAATTATTTTCATGTAGAAAAAGAAATAAAACAGACAATAAGTAGAGGTTGTACTTACCACTAATAAATAATGTATGAAAAGCAAAACTATCTATATCTTGGACGAATACTAAATCCATGACCTATATGGTAGCTATTCAAGACTTTTGTATGTTTTGACACTCAGATTATGACATTGACACTATTGACATCTTGGCCTCGAAACATTAGTACCTACCCGGTCTGTATTTATTTTTATCGAAATACGAGGGTATTTCGATAAAAATAAATTAATAGTCCCTATTTTTTTTTATTTAAACACAAACTCACCTATTGACGAATTGATAAGGCCAATGAGACAAGTGAAGTACTATTTATTTTCCCAACGAATCATCATCAACATCAGCCAGAAGACGTCAACTGCTGAACAAAAGCCTTCCCCAAGTACATATTTTAAATAGTGTTCTGCATATAATCAATTTAACGATGACAAATTGCATGTCAACCCTTCCCAGATGACGTCACGTCCCCCCAAAACACTTTGTTCCGAATACGTCTCTGTCTTAAATTAATACGACCTCTGTTTTCTAGGTCAAGGGGTCCCGTGCGAAACTAGATCATAAGCAACACGAAATAAGTGTTATTTTTAGTTGTCTGCTACCAGTCTGTTTGGTACAGTAGATATATCGGTAAGAGATCGATAAGAGATTATCACTTAAGAACTTTATACGTATAGTTATAGATGCTATAGGTACTGGGTCTTCGGTTAGACGTGAATTCGTGTTTTTTTTTCTTTGGATCTCCGAGTCTCCTAAACGTAGTAAACGTAGTGATGATATTCTCTTTGGTCAAACCTTGCAACTGAATGTTAGACCAGCCCCCTTATCATGGATGTTCCTGATCGTGATAGCGATAGTGCGAGAGCGGGACCGTGCATAGTGCGATTATGTTGGTAGGAGCGAAATGGCATGCTATCAGAATCACGAACGTTCATAATAAGAAAGAGAATGCAGTTCCCCTTGTTCAATTGAGTTGAAATTTTGCATGACTGCCAAGTTCCGCTGACAATACAATATTATGAGAGCGAGCTGATCTGATGATGGAGACGGAAGGTGGAAAACGGAACTCCTCAGTAACTAAAAATAGATTGATGGAGTGTAGACTAATTTTGGTCAGCTTATAGTACCAATAACGGATTTTTGAAAAAGCTTGCCTGGTTTTTTTTTTCCACAAAACCTTTTTTATGTGTGCCTTGTAGATAAAGATTTTCTTAAGGTGCACGCCGGAAACGGATGTGATTTATAATGCATGCTATCTCATGGGAGAACTAGCACGGCCCGCGGCTGTTCCCGCAATTAGTATGCATGACTGGCGGGGTTGCTTGTTTGTATTGATGAACGCACAGATGAATTCTATTCAGCTGTTCAGAATGAACGTAACGATCAATAATTTTATATTTACGTTTTGTTATTATAAACTCTGGCCGCGGTCTGACTAGGTATGTGATCTGTTACCCTAACAAATACTTATTAAAAAATCGTACGTATAGAGGGCTTTTATCTATTATATTTATATATATAATATTTTATCAAACCGCCTTGTATTTTTATTAAAATACGGGTTACTTTTACTTGCAAACTTCAACTCAACCCTTTGCAATCTTATGCAATCTTACCCTAGCAGACCACGTGAGATCCCCGGCATCCCAGGGGCTCGATCGTGTCCTATATTGGGATATTGGGGATGAACGTCGTATTAATGATATCGTAGATAAAACCACAGCATAAATAATAGTACCTACTAGAAAACAAATCTCTAAGAAATAAGTATTTTTTTTGAAAAATATACTTTTTCAGACAAGCTTTCATAAAATCCGTTATTGGTACTGTAAGCTCATCAAAATCAATATAAGCTCCATCAATCTACTGTTAATTACAGAGGAGTTCCGTTTTCCACCTTCCGTCTCCTTCATCAGATCAGCTCGCTCTCATAATATTTTATTATCATCGGAACTTGACAGGCATGCAAAATTGCAACTCAATGGAACAAGGGAAACTGGTTTAAAATTCAGTTGCAAGATTTGACCCAAACACATACATACATACGTACAAACATTGCAATGTAAGCTTGTAAGTAAATAGAGACTCTCGGTTCGTCAGAACGAGTGCGCACAGCGAAGTATACGTTTCGGTATCGAAAACACGTACAAGTACTTATAATTCTGAACAATATCAATTATCGAACGAAAATGAAATAGCGACCAAAAAAAAAAACAGCTGTCCTATACAAAATGTCTATGGAACAGTTCTTTTATTTCTCGCGATTTATAGCCTTATTTGAATTACTTATTTTATAATACTTGGTAACTCGATGTTTGTTTTGAAGAAAAAAATTTATTTATATTTCTACGTCTT
Organism: Apocheima hispidaria; assembly: GCA_947579745.1. Classification (NCBI taxonomy): domain Eukaryota; kingdom Metazoa; phylum Arthropoda; class Insecta; order Lepidoptera; family Geometridae; genus Apocheima; species Apocheima hispidaria. The sequence continues at coordinate 13,954,355 of OX388159.1, forward strand.
TCGAGTAAGCTCTCCGCAACCTTACATAGACCGGTCCCCGGCAGACCACGGGGGATCACTGGCGCGCGGCGGCATCCCGAGGGATCGATCGTGTACTATATTGGGGATCAACATTGACTCAATTCTGTATTTAGGGGATTTCCGAACAAGGTCGAACGCGGGGTGATGTAAGACAGTGATGTCATTTTAGACGAAATTTGGCGTAGTAGCAATTAGGTGTTTTATTTAAACTTTACCCATCCACTTTAACTTACTTTTAGTGTGGGCCAAACTTCCAAAAAATCGAAAATTCGGCGATCGATCGGGTTTACGCTTCACATAGCTCCCCACTAGGTTGCTCTGTGTCGGGTCGGGGATGCCGTGGAACACATACAACGACACCACAAACCAACACCTAGCCAGACCCAGAGCAAATATTTAAAATCTTAATTCAAAGTACCCGGCGGGCCGCGTTTATTACTTTTTTAATAATATAGAGATATGATCGTTTTCCTGCCGAACACCAAAACAGTTCACTTGGTATAGCGTGGTTGTGTTGTATTTTTACGCACTGGCTTGCCACCAGTCGCAGCCCTATAAACAAGAAGTCGTTTTCCACCTGGAGTGTTTTATTGCTATTTTCATGTTATAAGTTTTTATTTTGGCGAAAGAGAAAAAAATATCGCAAAAAAATGTTTTTTCCTTCTGCTTCGTCAAAATCTAAAATCTTTACATAAAAACTAAACGTTTATTTTTTAATCTCCACTTAATAATTTTTACATTGAATAATGTTGAAAAAGAGCCAACGAGATATCGAGAATCTTTGAATGTTGGAAAGATTTAAATGAAATGATTGTAGTATGTGAATGGCTTGGTCTCGAGGTCTCTTCAGTCGAACAAAGCATCTGGTTACGGTTATACTAGTACTATATCCAATTAACTGGGGTGAGATGCAATATACTGTTGTCAGTTGTCAACCCTTGGAAGGTTTGATGTGTTCCTCGGACCCTAAGGCTAGGGGTGTGGCAGAGCGTGAGGTTAATTTATCATGTACGGATTTTGAACATGCGGTCTTTCATGACCACCACTTGAAAGATAGAGAGAATGAGGAATATGACAAAAAAGATTGTACAAGCGCACTTGTTTAACAAAATATATGATTTGTTTATTTTACTTTACCGCTACCACTACTTTGTTATGTATCCTAATAATTCCAATTAGTAAAATCGACAATTATCGACACGGCCAGGGGTCCGGCGAGTTTATGTCGTCATGTTGTCGAGAGGTGGTTCATAAGAGCGTAAGAGCGTATGCAGCCAGCAGGCTGCACGCACTCGGGATCTCTCGCCTAAAAGCCTCTCGGCCGTGACTACGCGAGGTTGCGAGACTCGCCGAGAGCGGCAATAGTATTATACATTCGCTCTCGGCCTCTCTCGGGGCACATAATTACTACGTAACTCGAGGTAGATAGGTACCCTGAGATCAGTGAGAGTGCAGCCCGCATGTGCTATAGTATCTCTAGGGATCGATCGGATCTGGGCGGATCCAAGCGATCTTGTTGTCCGATGTCTAAGCGAAAGGGGATATCTTTCGAACGTGAGTAATCCATCCTATCCCACTGTCTACTGTTTAATTTTCTTTGTTGTTGCTTCCGAGCGAGTAACGTGATAGCTAGTCAGGGTTTGTCTTACTATTTACCAACTTCGAGAGTTAGTAGTACCTATATACGGTAACTTAATACTAGGTACAGAAGCTTAAAAACTGTTATTTGAATTACGAATTGTTAGTGGAAATAATTGCAATGCCACCTATACGGCTACACCTGGCTGCACGGTACTATCTCGAGATTCAGTCATCGACCATTGACCTTAGTATGGGACTATAGTTAGTTCAAGTAGATACTGCTTACTGTAACGCTCTCACACACTCACTCTCCTAACTCCCCTCTAGGATTTCCTGTGTCGGCGGTGCCATGGGACACACATAAAGACGAACAACTAACACCCAGACCCTAAGCATTATTTTAAATTTATCGTTCAAATAATAAATATAAGTACTTGTTTGAACCGGGATTCTCCTGCTCATAAGACAGACGCGCTACCTACTAAGCCAGCAGGAAGTCAGTAGAAGTATTTCTTTGGTTGCTCCAATTTCTTTCATTGCCGCTTTCCTTCTTCTTTGTGTCTATGACTCTTTTTTTGCCGCTTTCCTGACTCTTTATCTAGTCCAGCCTACGCCTAGTACTAGGTATCGGGTAAACTTCCACCCGACCGCGATAAGTCTTGTTCCAAACTTTACCCCAGAAGATTAGGAAAAAGATTTTCACGAAAAGGAGATTTCCGCCGCGGCTTAGTGGAAGAAACTTATTCATTTGTATCGCTTTTGTTTTAATATTCGAGCAACTTCTATTGACCAAGGGAAGCGAAGGCTTCAGAATCTACGGGACCAAGAAAATAAATGTACGTTTGTTTGTGTATTTGTGTGTATTTTGTAGGAAAATCTCTACTTTTGAAAATTTTCGAGCACAGAAAGAAAAACCATGAAATAATTTTTTTTTTTGGTATTTTGATTGGAAGACGTAGGAGGCAGACCAACGACATAGTGAAAGTAGCGGGCAACCAGTGGATGCAAGTGGCAAGTTGTCGGTCAGTGTGGCGCTCTAAGGAGGAGGCCTATGTTCAGCAGTGGTCGTCTTCCGGCTGATGATGATGATGATGAGGAAAATTTAAAAATGTAACTTTTGTAAATGTAAATTTTGCTGTCCCCCAATTGGGTGAAAAGTAGGAAAAGCGCTACTTGTTTTAAATTTTCCTACATTAAGTTTATTTTATTAATTTTAGTAATTATTTTATATTATAATAACATATCCAATTTTTATACCTCGAAGCTTTATTGGTACGACCCGATACGACTGCGGCTTTATTCCTCTAAATTATAACATTAGTTAGGATATCATTGTAAATATTTATCAATATGAAATTTGTATTATCTAAATCTTTCTGTTTATCTTAAACCCTAGGGTCTACCATTTTAGGTCTCTCAACAACTTGTATCCTTATATTCTCGTCTCCTGGCTAAGAGAACGTAACGTTACAATTTGTATGACGATAACCGTCGATTCGATCTTCATGATGTACGGCAGGGGTCGTGAAGCAATAGGGGTCGCGAAGTTCAACGCGAATTACTTGTTAACATTTAAATCTGAAAATACCTAAGTTTAACAATTTAAGCCATGTCAGATTTGCAAATTTTCTTTAAAATTATTTAATATAATGTATTACAGCTAATTTAATATTAGAATTCATTGAAATTCATTTTTATAAATTTTAATATTTTAAATTGTGTAATTTTTTATTTATATCCTGTAATGACTGTGTATTTTAATCCTGTTATTTGTGACAATTTAGGCTTTTTTTGATTAGGTAATGTAATTGGTTGAATTAATCTATAATTAATTTATAATAATTTTGGTTGTAATTTTTATTCTTTTATTTAGAATAGTGTTACTTAGTATAAATGGGTTGAACCGTGAAATAAATAAATTCGATGCAAATTAATGAAATGTTATTAACTTTTGCTACACCGTTAGAGTTATGTTGATTGGCAGTCAATGACTTCTGCAAGTAAATTCCCACATTTACCAAATTTTAATCACGAGATCACTACATGTATTTTGCACTCGTACGTGCATGTCCATATTGCTGCAAGTTCTATCCGGTATATTGGCACCTCAGATCAACTACCGCATTACGAGATTCGTTGTTCCTACAAAAAGTCACCAAGGTTTGTAAAAGGCGCGGGTCGCGGGGAGAGCGACCAAGCGTTCTCTTTGGCTTTCTCAAGGATCGCCTACTCGCGCCTAACAATCAACCAATGAGAGTCATTTCTTATAATTGTATTTAGACAGATGCGTGGTGCGCTTCGAGCCTCCCTAATGCAGAATCTAGGGTGTGATCTGTGATTGGCACTTAACAATCGGTTTGAGAAATCGCCCCAAATATTACTCAATTTACATTACATAGGTCAGCATGATGCGGCGATTGTTACTATATTAAGCAAAGTTCTCGAAGTTTACGGCAACAAGTCAGCATTTGTACCTGTCTGTTTGTATATTTGTTCGACGATAAGTTGCACACCGTTGATTTCGATTTCGTAGACTTAGCACACAAAGATTGTATCCGAATAATGTAACGTTTCTATGGTTACGTTTATCTATTATATTATATCTAAAAAAAACATTACAATTTTAAAGTTCGAATATGATCAGAGTCGATCCAGGGATTGTAAATATATTACCCCCGTATATATTTATATTAATTAATATATCACTATTGCTGTCTTTCTCATTTGCTTAGTGCCAGACAAAGGCAGTATTAGAATTAATCTGTTGTCAAAGTTAACAAACGTTTTAGTATTCGGGGATAAGGTAGTTATTGACTAGCCTTGTGGCTCTGTGGGAGGATTTCCGACTTCTGAGCTGTAGGTTGTGGGTTCGATTCCCACCCAGGACAAACATTTGCGTGATGAACGTGGATGTTTGTTCTATGGCTGGGTGTTTCTTTGTATCTATGTATGTAATTTAAAAAAAAGTATTTATGTATTCATTGTATTCTATCAGTTATCTGGTTCCCATAGTATAAGCTTGTTTATTTTGGGCTAGATAGCGCTGCGTGAAAAAAAACCACTAATATTTATTTATTTATTATTCTAAGTATTTAGGTCTGAGTTCGACGCGATAGATATGAGCATACATCTTCCCGAACGCAGCATCACATCCCCATTGCTCAAGAACTTACTGGCAAATTGCAAATAACCACGCACTAGATGGGTCCCGGGACCCCCATAGATACCGAATCTCTAAACTCCTCCAAAGTCGTTAGCAGTATAACAACTACAATCTAACAGGGCCCCGTCATTTCTCGCGGGTCCATAATGAGTGATTGCAGTGAGCACTTAGCCCAGATTGTAATCGCTTTGCCACTACAGTTATGTGTGGTTTTATTTTAACTGAGCATCGCAAATGTACAGCTTGCTTGCTGGGCTTTGGAAACGAGGAAAGAGCTCGTTCAAGTGAGGCATTTAGGTATTGATGTATGTAGTATTATAGTCTGTATAGTTGGTGGTGGTACTGGTGGGGCTCAAAGCCTGTATCATGGTGAATTGGTGACCCAGTTTAAATTATATGATATAAAACGGATAATTTAAACAACTAATATGCAGGCAAGGAATCTTTTAGTGTTTGAGTATGTATGTATTATGTGTGGTATGTATATTTTTAAGAGCATCGTTATACACAGTATTGCAATAAACTAATTCTTATTCTTATGTAGGGTGTGAATGCCTGTTAGGTGAGCTCCAGATTGAAAGAGTCAAGGTTTGAGGAGAAGCCAATTGTGTACTTGTAATTATAATATAACCTATATAACTCGTTCATAGTAATATCACAGATGACAAACTAAGACGGATGGTCCATGTAATAGTAGATTGTAGTGGAAGGACTCTATTACAGAGTCCGCCTGGGGAAATACCACACCTTTGCCAACTATTTAATCGCCAAGCAGTAGTATGCAAACATTACTAAAAGACCTGCGGACATGGCTAGGTACCCACTCAGAGAAATATATTTTTCTCCTATCATCTCTCATTGTCCTGCTGTCCGTGGTTCAGCCTGCACAGCTGATTCGCACTCCATTCAGATCCTCTCCGCTGCATTTATAAGTAGAACTCAAAGCGCGCGTTGTTCCAAGTTGGTAAGGTATAACGTACCCAAAGGCGCGCGATAGAGAGCGCCAGTAGTCAAGGAAAATTCAAGCTGGAGATTGAATTGAGTTGTGAAGATTCGAGTCAAAGACGAATTAGGTGAGTCAAAGACACAGGTAGACTAGGTCTATTACGCATTTCCTGAAAACCAGAGAGCGTTAAAATGGATAAATACGCATTCATATTCAGCCAGCCACTTGTTGCATTTCAACCTCATTCACGGCACGCTTTGTGATAAATAGCAGAGGGGTGAGTGGGAATCAAAGTTATTATCACCTGAAAAGCTCTCTGGAGACCAAGATAACGATGAGAGAATGTGGGAAGAAGTTCTTGGTTTCCACCTGTAAGAGCGTCTTTTATTCTCTGATCTCTGTCTTTTATTTTAAGTACAGAGGGATTCATTCTTTATAGGAATCAGGAGACTAAACATACCTATTGGATCTACTGGCGAAGGCACCTAGGAAAAAAAATGTTAGTAACCCCAGCCTTTTGTAAATTCTTTAGTTTTTATATTAAGCTTTAGTTGAATTTTTTTGTTAAATTTGAAATAAGGCACGGACCCCAGAGCAAAGCTGTTGAGCTGTTGAGCAAAGAATAGAAATAAAAAATAAAAAAAAGACCCAGCCCATTCAAAAACTGTGTAATATTCTACTTTATGACCCACATATCTAGCTAAATCTCAACTAAGTTTAAAAAAAGCTAAAAAAACCTCTGGCCTTAGAATGTTTCTAAGTCTATGGCCGAAAATCATGAATACTGGCTGTGCTATGGCTACACTATAAGAACAAGAACGGGTAAGTCATATCCACAGTCTCAGATCAGATATTTTTCAGTTCAGTTTTGTCAGCTCTGTTGTTGGTTTGTCTAATATGAGGGTGCTGCCGAATAATAAGTCTCAATTCTACTAAAGCAGTTGAAAGAGAGATGAAGCTAAACAGGGTCGTAGATGAGGCGTCTCCCGGCTTTTCATCTCGAGAAATCGACCAATAGACACAAAAATTATAAGCGGATATTTTGGGAAGCGGTCTTTATGAACCTAAAGGGTTGGGGTTGACAGTATATTAAAATTTCGGGTCGTAACCGGAAAAGATTAGGACCAGAGTAGGATGAATGGCGTAGAGGAAGAGGCCTATGCTCGTGGGCGATTACGGGCTGATAATGAGAACGAAAATAGGTAGCTATCAGGGAATTGAAATGCCTAATTAAATTTGTGACGAAAGATTAATGGTAGAGTGCAAGCGAGTGGTTCTGTGCAGATGTACATACTCTATACTTTGTATGTATATATAGAGTATCAGTAGGATGTTAATTCGAGACAGACTATTGCCAATGGTGAGAGCGTATTTTTGTGCAGTGCTATCTATTCTGTGGCAGAGCGTACTAATACAAGTAAGTAAGAATTACCTACTTAGTATTACTTTTATTTTGATTAAGCAGTGTCGCTTTCTTACAGTTAGGAGTGAAATATACTGCCGGCTTCCTTTTTTCCTGAGTGCAATGTAGAGCTTTTCAAAGTCAGAGTGAAAAGGTATCTTCTAAAGTCTGCGTGCTTCATCTTCGGCCACATCATCGCTTACCAAAAGAGGAGTTGGTGGTCCAACGCAGAAATAAAAACGTTAAAAAAATTATAGGTAGTAGGTACTTCTACCTATCTATCTATATACGTATCTATGCTGCTGAAACAAACATAATTTTCTTTGTGATTACAATGATTTCTGTATGAATAAGGAAGTCAATATACATACAACTAACTGCGCCCTGCGGTTTCTACAGGAATCTTTTTTTAGCCTAGGTTCGACTGTGTTAATCCGCGGGAAAACTTCTTCCATGCAAAATTTCGATCAAATCCGTTCATTACGGAGAAAAGTGGGAACAAATATACCAATATACTTACACACAAACTTTCGCATTTTATTAGGAGTATGATGAAAAATTGTACATTCTTTGACTCTCTCGTTCTGCACTAACCTTTCCTCCCAAAATGAACACTGGAGGACTGTCTATGTATTTCAAACAGTAAGAAAAATTCTTTAACAAAACAGGTATTTTCGCGATGTTATGAAGAATTTTCTAACTTGATAGAATAGGAGAGTGGTAGCGAAGGGTGCGGGTGGCGCGGGGCGAGGCCGGCCGTCGACCCCGCCGCGGAGACTGCGCGGCTCCGTTGCAACACGTCAAGCGTCGCGTCGCATGCAGCCGTCTTCACGGAAAGCTACCGGAAAATGTGTGAAAAGAAAGCTCTTATCTAGACGTGATACAGTAAAATGATTTGAATAGACAAGACCCAGACTCGGGTATGTCCTAAAACTACGACCAGAACCGCCGGAAAAAGTGCAGTAGCGTCCTCCTATAGTAAACGGTGAGCGTTCTGCAAGCCCTAAGCCGCAGATAACGATGATGATCGTTGATTCCTAGAAAAGGACTTGTTCTTTTATATAACACCAGCTTCGTTTGCGTGGACTACAAAAAATAGGAAAATATGTTCGTCTCCAACTCTTAAGCTATATCTATGCAAAAATTGAGCTCGATTCGTTCAGCCGTTTAGCCGTGATAACGCGACAAACACCCGGACAGAGAGACAGACAGACAGAGAGACAGTTACAGTTACCTTCGAATTTATTAGTTTATATGTATGCTTTGACACAATACGCGCAATTAACATTATTACATATTTACATAAAGTTACTGGAGATGAAATTAAAAAAATATTTTTGCCTAATTTTCTTTTTCTGTGACAACTTAATAAAGCTTAGTTTTGTTTAGGACACCTTAAATCTATTAGGCGAATTTATATTCTTTCTGTCATCCCCAAGCCGCCTGCCAAGCGTGGGGATAATGTCAACCCATCCCATAAGGGGAAAGACTTTGTTTAGCGGTAGACGCCTTCTAGGTGATGATTATGTCATTACTTCGAGGAAAAATAATTTTGGTAGTGGAGTGCCAACATATGGACAGTTGAAAGCAAAATTTGCTTTTAGCAAAGTTTTTACTTTAAAACAGACTTCGTTTTAAAAAATTTTAGCGTATTGATTTTATTTTTTTGCAACCATTTTATAGATTTTTTTGCCTTCGCCGTATTTGAAAGGAAGGGAGGGGTACTTCTCCCAAAAAAAATAAATTGGCATCAGCCGGTGAAAGGCGCCGCATCATACTTCCCTGTTCCTTCCTTTGGATAAAGTATCCCTCCAATCAAAAATCACCGACGACAAAAAATCTATGAAATTGTAGAGTTGAGGTTGTGCAGAAAAGTTGTGCTCGCGAGATCTGCTGTTCGCAGAACTATAAATACAGTATTTTACAAACAACAACCGAATAAAACAATACTTGATTATTTACGTAGGTATACCCTATCCTTACTAATCACAGAAGTTTAGAACTTCTGTGATTAGTAATAAAGTAAAAAAAAAATCCTCTTCTTTGTTACTTACTAATATTATAAATTCCAAAGTAACTCTGAGTCTCTCCCCGAATACTGAAACGTTAGTTAACTTTGACAACAGATTAATTCTAATACTGCCTTTGTCTGGCACTAAGCAAATGAGAAAGGCAGCAACAGACTTAATGTGTCGTCAAAGTTAACAAACGTTTCAGTATTCGGGGGTCTGTCTAATAGTCTCTCTCTTTCTGGGTGTTTGTCGCGTTATCACGGTTAAACGGCTGAACGGAACGAGCTGAATTTTTGCATTGTATATAGCTTAAGGGTCGGAGACGGAAATAGGCTGCTTATTTTTTGTAAGTCCATTGTAACAGCTAGTAAAATATATGTTTTCCCTTTTTTTCGCTATGTTACTCGTATCTATAGTCACCGATACAATGCTCGAAATAGAGGTGTTTAGTAAAGCTTCTTAGCAGTTTCTTGTTACTTATCAAAGATTTCAAAGATGTTTTCTCTCAGCTTTATTTATGAGAAGCAAAGACGTACAAGGAGTGTACGGAGAATTGTCTGATGAAAAGCTACTTAACTAAATCCTACCTCAAAACATAAAATAACATTTATAACATCAGATAAGTATTAAATGAGGTTTTCATTGATCGAAATAAGTACATGTAATTGGAACAGTTGAATATAAAAAATAATAATACTATAAATAAAAAAATATATTAAAATATATTAGCTGCGTCCTGTGGTTTTCCCGCGTGGAAAATCTGGGAGATCCTACTTTCCAAGATAAAAACTAGCCTGTCTCTCTCCAGACTTTAAACTGTACCCACGCAAAAATCACGTCGACGTGTTGCTATTTTGCTGCGTGAGAGAGGAATACAAACAAACACTTTCTCATTTGTAATATTAGTAGGGATTCTAATACTAGATTCTACTTACTTACCAAACATACTCATTCGAAGGTTGTGTGCAGGTTGTGTCCAGTGTATCTATTGTATTATTCTTGTAATATCCTTATGTGGTGTCCATAAAGAGTTATTCAATAACACTTTATTGAATCGCAACGCTGCGCGGTGTTAGTGAACGAAAGATAATTCCTATCCTACACACGTATATAAGTGAGATGTAAAGATAGGTCATCATCATCGTCATCAGCTACAAGAAGTCCATTGCTGAACAAAGGCCTCCCTCTTAGAAAAGGCATGGTTTGGTATTTGGGATCCCCGTTTACTAAGGGAGTGCTACTGCCCTTAATCCGGTGGTAATCCAGTCGCAGTTTTTGGACGTCATAAAACATATATAAACTATATATATAACATATAAATATATATATATATATATATATATATATAAACTCTTTATTGTGCTCACCAGAAATTTGGGTTAAACTTAAAAAGTAGTGGCGTAATTGTAACCACTATTGACGGCCTAATTACTAGCGATCTCTTCAAGCCTATACCATATAAGAGCTTACGTACAGACATATATTGTGTTTTAAAGGAGGAGGATGGGCGGCAGCGTCCTCTTAGTAAGCTGTGAGCGCTCAGCGATCCCCAAGCTTATGTACCTACAGCTTTTTGTGTCAAATAACATGATTTATTGTCAGCGAGAAACGGAACGATATTCAATCGTTATTCAATATACAGATTTCATCGGACGGTACAAATGAAAATATCAATAAATTGAATTTATTACCATTTTATTGCTACAAACTGCATTTAATTTGAATAAATGGAACTGAGAATTGAGATCATGAACCCGCATACTGAATTATTTGAAGTAACGGTAATAATACCTTTTTCATTTGTGATCATACACACAAACTTATCCGACTACATAAAACGAACAGTTGGATTACCCAGATACCATTGAAGGTCTAAAGCTAATCCAAATGTTTAAGCCCACTACCAGTTGGCGGCGTACCTGGTTGACGCCAGCATGCTGTGTATAATAACAAGTGCATGGTAACTGATAGAGACATTTTTGTAGCGCTATAGGATTCGTTTGCAGTCCACCTGGGGACGCACTACACCTGGGGTGCTAGTCTCGACTTTTCGCTACAGCACTTTGCGACCGAATTCGGTGCGCTATGATGCAAAAATTCGACTTTGAACACGAATTGTTAACGAAAAAACGCAAACATAGCGTTGAATTTTGCATTTTTGGTGCTCTAAGGGGGAGGCCTATGTTCAGCAGTGGACGTCTTATGGCTGATGATGATGATGATGAATGAAACAAAATATGTAAACGAAAATAAAAAATAGCCGAAGAAGTTCCTTCTTCATAGGAGGAGAAACCATAGGAGGAGGAGCCATAGGAGAGCAGAAAACGCATTCCGGCACTTATATCATATTCTATTTTATCTTTATTATTTTTATTCTCTTGTAAACGTTTATATTTACCAACTGCCTTAGTTTATTTACCTTTAAATACCATTTTCTGTGAACCGGCTACTGTCTTGCCAAGGAGGTTAGTTAATTTTAATCGTTACCTTGGGGACCTCTTTTCCTCGATACAGGCTTGCCTAGTGAGCGAACCGATAGGCAATAGTTTCTTTAAAGTGTAAAGCTATCATCCAAAAACTTATAAATATACTTTTATAATATCCTTTATATAAGCTGGTAATATATTTTGTATATTTTTGCAGCAAAAAAAAAAATTATTTTCAATATCTTTATTTTCAATATCTTTATATGGTGTACAACGTACATCTTGGGGCTTCTAAATGCGATCAGTTGCTCGTATATGTAAATAACAATAATTTATCGCTTGAATTCAAAATGTTGTCATTACGCGGACTTATAATACCCACGTCATAAAAAGGGAGCGTATTATAATAATTGCGGTTCGTATCGCAACTCGAAATGGGCACGAGAAAAAACTAGCGATCAAACGGAGGACCTTTGTGACGTTATGCAACCACGATTATTATTTGAAAGGGTTAGAAAGGAACAGATGGGGAACTGAAGCGACAACGAATCTGTCAAGTGCGGTTTATGATACGGTCATGATAGGGCTCCGTGGCTATGCTGGAAATAAATGATCATCATCATGATCATGATGATGATGAATGAGACTATTTATGTCCGTGTGACTTCTGGTTAATTCCTTTTTGACATTCAATAATATATTTTGACATTGTATTTGTACCTGACATTGATAATAATTTTTAATTTACTTTGAACTGTTTACATTTTTAATTTATAATAACTGTGTATTTTTAATTCTATTTCTGATTTGATTAGCTAATGTAATTGGTTTTACCGTGTTAGTTATATAAATAAATAAATAAATCATTGTCTTACGCTGATTTATTATAACGTGCAAAGTTGTTTTTTTTTTCAGAACTATTTTTTTTGAATCCTACTAATTCACTTGGCCGGCTATACCTGGTTACCTAATACATTTAATTAGTATAATTAAAAAGAAAATCGAGCACATAAAACTTTTTTTTGAATGCTATAAAGCCACAAAAAAGTTATTGGAACTGAGATCTGTTTTGTATCTGTTTTATAGTGACAAAGTCAAAGATCAAAGTCCAAGCTCCAAATTTTATATTATTATACTTAGTATAAAAATTGCGGCCAATATTTTTTGAGTCCATGTTTAAACTATTTCAAATGGGGTGTTGGCCTGTTGGCTTTTAGAGTTGTTTATCTGTATTTCTAGTCAGGGCATTAAACTTTACTCTTTATTCCTGTTTATTGTCGATGTTTTATGTACGAGTACGTAGGTAACTGGGTTACAGGCAGGGCTGCCAGATACAGACTTATCATATCCTGGGAATTTCTGGGGAAAGGCTTATTTTATATAAACATCCATAAATCACACATCTAATCCATCTTATACAAAACAAAAAAAGTGCAGGTGCAAATTTGTGCCGTAGTTTTTTTTTTGTTTTGTGCCGTAGTTTTTTTTTTGTTTTTGTTATTTGTTCCGTGAATTAATTACGATATAAATTATTTTACATTTTGCCGGTTTCTAGTTTTATTTTCGCAACTGTTGGAGTTATGGCATTCGATCAGCACCAAATATTTGTTTATGCTTAATGCAAGAGCTTTTTTTTTGAATTGCCTTAAATAAGGTGGCAAAATAGTGTAATCAAAGCAAGTAAAAGCTTTGAGCAGATTTTGAGGGGATGATCGAACGAACGAACGAAGGGCTCCAGCGAAGCTAGCGAAAGCATTGAGTAAACTATGATCATCACGAAGTTTGAAGAATCCACAAGAACTCACCTAGCTAACGATTAAAATTCACCTTGGTACGCGAGCGAAGCGAACGAAATCATCGTGTAGTTTTATGAGGGTAATTTGAATATAACTGGAAAAATAAGGAATCTAGATAGATTTTGTTTTAATAAAACGGGAATACTCACGTTAAATTGAGTCGGTTATTCCGACTATATTGTGCAAGGCAAGACGAGGTCGCGCGCGTGTCTCGCTAAGCATTCCTTGATAAAGGTCACCGAATGTGATCGAAACTATAGTCGGAATAACCGACTCAATTTAACGTGAGTATTCCCGTTTTATTAAAACAAAATGTATCAAAACCACGTCAGTTTTCATAGTAGAATCTAGATATGCATGAGCATAGCGAAATTTGTGACAGCTAGCATTCGGGAATTTTAGGACATTAAAGTGTAACCTCAGACTGAACTCGGGCCCAGATGCAAGATACCTTGGGTTTCCCGGCCATCCAGCAACCCTACTTACGTCAGGTCAGGGAACTGAATTATTCAGTATTTTTCAGTCAAGACGTTCCATCACCGTCACACGATCGCATCGATGAGTTACTTGTTATCGGTTCAGTGACTTATGACGATCGGAAAATGTATTCTGGAATAATTTTTAGATGTGTTGACTCGATTGATCCTTCTGGAAAGTTTAGAAAATGGTTTATATTATACAATTCTTCTTTGTTTAAGATCGAGATAACTGTATACCTTATAAATCCTTAAAAAATACGGAATTAACAACCAGAACGAGATTAGATGAAATATCCTAGGATAAGTTGTCGTTTCTGGGTGTTCCGTTAGAAGGCGGATATATTCTGGGATAATGAGTAGACTGATGAGTCTACTCATTATGTGGGGGAAAAACAGATGTTCCATACATTTCGTCGGGGATAAATGTAATTTTTCCCAGCAACATCCCCTTTCCATTCTTTGGGGAAAATACCCGTTCAATCAAAAATGGCCGTCGACAAATAATATCTGTGAAATTGTAGAGTTGAGGTTGTGCAAGAAAGTTTGTGCTCGTGAGGTCTGCTGTTCACAGAACTACTGTATTTTACAACAATAACCGAATAAAACAATACTTGATTATGTATATCCTAATTTTGTTTAGACCTTTTATTGGCTGTACTATATTTTTGTTTAAGATTATTTTTATATTATGATTTTGTGCTGTTGGTCTATTAATAAATAAAAAAAATAAATAAAAAATCGGCGAGTTCAGGGTTTGTCCTATTTAAATGTTGGTCCTAATGTGTAAATTGATACCCTAGTATATGTTCGTCGTATAACCGAACAAGTAGTTTGCAAACATTACTGTGGTCCGGATTGCAATGTTTCCAGCGTAATTACTCGGCACAGAGATTTAACATCTAATATCTAAGGGTGACGAGCGCAGTGCATTGCCGCGGATGGTTTTGTACTGTTGAGGTGCAAAATTCTGGGTGGCACTGAACTATTATGAGCAAGCGTGAAGCTTAATATCAGGTGAGCGACTTGCTCGTCTCGTCACCAAATTACATACAAAAAAGAAAGTAATAGTAATACTATTTTTTAATTTTATTTTTATTTATTTCATATTTAAGTTAACATTTGTATTAGTGACTAGCACCTTAAAACCTCGCAGAGGTTTGTCTTGGCGCCAGGTTCTCTGCTTTTCAAATTACAGCTTACAGAATAATACGTTTGGTATATATTATTTACCAGAGAGCCGAGCTCGAGTTCTTGTAATTGCGTCTATCTATTCGATTTACGCTAAGATTTGTATGAAGTATCCAGTGCTATCTAGATGACGCTAGACGGCACTGTTCTTATTTCAAATTATACAATAAACGCGATCGAATAAGTAAACGCAATTAAAAAAACTCACACTAGGCACTCTTCTTACCATAGAAACATAGTGAGCAACGTGTAAAGTCGACGTAAACTAGATTTTTCAACGTTTGCATTGTAGCTCATGGCTGTATTAGCAGACTGTCACTCGCAACTGTTTCAACCTTGCATGTAAGACCGGGTACTAATGCACGTCGTAGTTAGCAACAGCCTTGGGTGGTTGCGTTGAACTTAGGCCGAGTACACACATAAATATGTATGAATTCGGCGAGCAGACTTGGGCCGAGTGACCGAAGATAAGGCAGCGACAACTAAGTTCCACGAGCTTTTTACTAAGCATGTTTTAAAACCTGGCGCGAGAGGCCGCAGAGTTTTAGGGATTCTGAAAAATTGTTGACTAAATTTAGGACTTTTTTGGAGAACAACGAAATAACTATCAAAGTCATCAGTTTAATACTAGTGTCAAATAATTGTGTCGATTCTGTTGTACCAATTCCTAAACTCGGTTAAGTTTGACAGCTCTAAAAATGGTGCGATATTTTCTCATTCATTCTTTTCTCAGACATAAAAGGAGACGCAGATATTTACTGTTGTTGATTTTGTGTCATCTATTGTATATATTTATTTAAAAAAACATACATAATTTTTAAGTATGGGAAGCGAAACATTCAGGATACGGATGATTAAACCCAGTAGGATGGCGCAGCTATGGTTTTTATATATGTACTGTTTTAATTAAATAAATTATTAATATAATTATATTAATTAATTAATTCATATATGTTAAGATATAATTGTTTATTATGTATTAAATGTATTTTAAGGTAGGTTTTCATTAATTAAAAATAAGACCACAGTGTAATATTTTCTACATACTCTCGCAAGTAAGAAGTTAATATGAATAAATTATTTGTAATTTTATTCCGTTTAATTTTAATAATATGGGATATTGTATTCCTGCCAGATTTTAACGTAGAGTAGTTTAAGAAAAATCAACGCCAATGTGTGTATCGTTCTGTAAGTAATTATTGTGAGCTAGCACAATAATTACATTTCTGTGTACACGTGTGTGTTACATTATTTCTGTATGTAATTATTGTGATAGCTCACAACAATTACATACAGAAATAATTATATACAACATAACAGTAAGTACATATGTACTTCCTTTCACAACTCGAACCGTTCAAACACTGGATGTTGTTATTTTTCCTATGCTGTTACTGCAGTCTATGATCAAGCCATACAGAGAGCGTCAGGAGCGCAGACATCTCATTAAAACGCATGTGTTGAGCATTTGATATATACCTAGCAGAGAAATATCACGCCGATAAATTATTAGAAATCACACTAATATTATAAATGCGAAAGTTTGCGTGTAAGTAGGTAAGTATGTAAGTGTGTTTGTTTCCGTTCAACTCTGTAACGGCTGAACGGATTTGAATGAAATTTGGTATGGAGGTAGACTACTAAATACCCTGGATTAACACATAGGCTAATTTTTAACCCGGAAAAATATTCAGTTTCCGTATAATAGCGGGTGAAACCGCGAGGCGCAGCTACTTACACATAAGGTGACCCCCATGCAACGACGGGCGGTTTTATTAATTTAATTAATTAACGACTTCATTAAAATGGAATTCTATGGACATTTTAACGAGATAAGATTTATAGTTATTGTATTTGTTGAAGCGAACTATCATTTTGCTGTGTTCGCTTCAGTATGTGCTTATTACACCTACTTCACATAGTCATTATGGAAACATTGCTATCAAAAATTACTTCAAAAAAAAGTTTCAAGTTTTAATAAGCAAAGCCTATAAGCAGAAATTCAAAAATGTACAGCTTAGTAGTTTGAGTTGCGAAATGAAATTAGACTATAAGTACTTAGCTCAATGGAACGAGCGAGATTGAATAAACTGTCAAACTATCAAACTAAATCATACACTTCAATCCTTTTTAAATATTATAATTTTTATCGTGTCTCTGTAAGTAATCTAATTGTGAATAGTTCATTCCTTAATCTATATAGTAAGTCATTCTTTTTTTTTTTGAAAAATAGTAATAAAAGCAAAACCAGCCATTTCTAAGAAACCAATTTAAGTTGAGTGCAAAGAGAATATAAATATTACGTAAGAGTTGAGTGATTTTCTTGCTGTAGTATCAAACTTCACAATCATCAAAAAAAAAAGTGTCTTAATGTGCGTTAAGTTGTCAAAAAAAAAAACAGTTTTACTGTCAATGTCATTACTTAGTGTTTTTCTTGCAGTTTGTGTTTTTTTTCGATCAGGCAGGCAACGATTTCAACACTATGCTTAAGAAGACCAACAATCACATTTGCTAGAAAATATCTATGACCAGCACGTGCACCGCGACAAAATCTTCTTTACCTTAAATGTGGTGAAAAATTAGGTAAACTTGTACATAATCGTAGTCGTGTCCTGTTCTTGCATACAAAAAAGGTTTTGTCGCGGTGCGGACAGTAATAAAAAATAAACAAATAATAAAATATTGTAGATTAATAATGCATTATTCCCTGCAAGCATTATTAAACAACAAAAACTGATGTATTGTGACAAAATACAAAGACTGCCCCGGTGGCTCAGTTGGTAGTAAACCTACCTTCTGTGTTTGGGGGCGTGGGTTCGATTCCCATCTAGGATAAACATACATGTGATAAATATTTGTGTTTGTTCTATGTCTGGGTGTTAATATCTATATAAGTATGTATTTAAAACTATCTATGTACGTATATCAGTCTTTTGCAGCCATATTACAAGCTTTGCTTAGTTTGGGGTCAGATGACCGTGTGTGCAAAAATGTCCCAGTTATTTATTTATTTATTTAAAATACGCAAAAAAACTGTGCCCATTCAAGAATAATAATACCCTTCAAATCAAATACACAATAAAAAAACTTTTGATAAAAACTTGAAACAAAGCCACAAAAAACGTTACAGAAAAAATTTACAAAAGACACAAAATGGTGTACTTTATTTATCGTGAGAGATAACTTTTTTTACGTCGCGACCATCAAAGAGATTATAAAAGAAAAAAAAACGCGCTCGGTCATCAAATGACTGTGGGCAAAAAAGAAAAGTAATGAAAATCGAGAATGGTCTAATCCGCGGTGCGTGCGGTTGCGACAGAACGCCGCTAACTGTAACATTCCTTTATCTTTGTGGTTCCGTAAATGGACGAGTTTAAAGAATGAGATTAAAAACAGTAAGATACATTTTTGTTCTATTTATAACGAATAATGCTTTATTGTAACTGTTCGTTCTACAGCGGTAGGTAAATTGAAAGGTTTTTATGGAATCTATATTACTAAAGCATCTAAACACGTGTACGCGAAAGGTATGGCTAGACTTGAATTTTATGTAAGGGAAATAAATAAAAAAGTGTTTCTCTATTGATTCCATGAAATTCATATCTAGCTATCCCTTTCGAATACTATCTGCCCTTTTATTCTGAAATTCATTCCATTCGGAAAAGAGTCGATTCGAAAGTAAGAAAAGAGTCGATTTGAAAGAATCTCTGTCATTCTGACTCACAGATCACACACTAGATTCTGCATTCAGGACGCTCGAAGCGCACCACGCATCAGTCTAAATACACTTGTAAGAAATTACACTGATTGGTTGATTGTTAGGCGCGAGTAGACGTAGCCTTGAGATAGCCAATGAGAACGCTCGGTCGCACTCCCCGCGACCCGCGCCTTCCTCAAACTTTGGTGACTTTTTGTAGGAACAACGAATCTCGTAATGCGGAATCTAGTGTGATCTGTGTTCTGAGTGTAGATGAGGCTGACGGAGAGTGTTGATCTCGGGTCGAAGCCTTTCCCTTTAAGCTGAGGATAGCTTAGCTAGGATAGCATTTTTTAATCGCTCGTATGATATTTTGCACGAAAATGTCATGTGAAGTGACTGACATTCGAAAGAAATTCCAAACAAAAGTCGCATTTTTGAAATAATCATATCACTCGTTAACGCCGCGAGTGGTTTGAACCATTCGAATTTGCTTCTGTCAATAGACAAGTCGCATGATATTTTCGTGCGAAATATCATACGACCGATTCAAAAATAGAGCCCCAGCCATGTAATTGCATGCTCATGTTATAATTCGCTTCCAAAAAATTACGAGTACTATGAACTATAATAGTTACTAGTAAGTACGTACGGCATTTTTTGAAAATTTACAAAACAAACAAATATCAATACTTAGGAAGAAAACATTTATTTTTTCACAAGCTTTCATTTAACTTGCTATATTTGTAAGTATGTATGTTCGGGTCAAATCTTGCAACTGAATTTAAGACCAGTTCACCTTGTTGAACTGAGTTGAAATTTTGCATGCCTGTCAAGTTCCTATGACAATACAATATTATGACAGCGAGCTGATCTGATGATGGACACGGAAGGAGGAAAGCGAAACTCCTCAGTAACTAACAGTAGATTGATAGAGTTTGGACTCATTTTGATCAGCTTACAGTACCAATAACAGATTTTACAAAAGCTTGTCTGGAAAATATATTTTTTCACAAATCTTTTATGTGTATTATCGTTTTATCCCGTGTGTTTTCGGTTACACGACGGATATACCTATTCAAGGAAATAACCCATTGTACTCGTCATTATGAATCTTTTTATGAGGGATAACCCTGAAATCGCGGAAAAATCTTGCGACGACTGGCATATTTCTATAGAACAGTCTAGCTGTGGCTAATTTTTTTCGCAGTTTCCGTGCTGTTTTAATGACATCCTAGATGTCGGCGAAACGAACAGATATTTAAAGAATAACATCCTATATATATGCATGCGTTTTGTTATTCCAGCACTGCATCAAACGAGATAATTGGACAAAAAATCAGTGCGTAACCGCAAGCGGAACGGAAATCACAATAATTATGAAGACAACAAGAGGGTTCCCCTTTGACGTGTGACGTCATCGATCCGGCACAATGGGCACGCGCCCCTCGCCACGCTACAAATTACACCTAATTGCCAACGATTTAGACTTTAACACCTTAGAATAGCACTTAAATTCCTTTGACGCCGTGATTAATCGCATTTGTTTTCCTTAGCCTTACATGCAACCCAAATGTTGCGTATTGTGTCGCAATAAAGGCGAAATTGGAATGTGAATGGTAGACGATAAGTTTGTAGAGATGCATTCCTACAGTGGCAGCGTAGTGCAAGGGGATATACTGGGGCCCGCATTCTAATTGATAAAAACAAGGGGAGCAGTGTTGCCATAAATATAGGTTCCTCACTTGCTAGTGACCTTGATCGATATTACTTGATTTACGAGGCGGGACGAGTTAAACGATACGTTAGACGATACTGGTTTAAAGCAAGTTTTTATAAAATTAGAGATATGCTATGTAAGCTGTATTCAAATAACATTGTAATAGAATTTAAATGGGTACCATCTCACCAAGAAATCACTGGGAATTACAGCAGATAAAGTGCCATGTGGACAATGGGATGTAGATCACAGAGAGATTTTGCCTATACTCTTCACTGACATGGTCTCCATTTTAAAACAGAAGAAAAAAAGATATTTGTAATGAATATTTGTCCTACATAAGCCTAAGTAAAGGTCGATAGTATGCCAACATACAGAATAACCTTCCAACAAAGCCTTGTATCATAGTGAATTTCATCAGAGCTGCTATAGTAGAAACTTTACTTCAATAATAAGTAGAATGAGCTTTGGGCACTGTCTCACACCAGCTCACCTGCATAGTCTCAAGATTGTTAGTAGTAAATCCTGTTCTCACTGCAACAACAATGAGAAATACCAATTTGGAGCACATTTTCCTAGAATGCTCCGCTTTCAAGATTCAGAGATTGTTAATGATCGCTGAAATATTGGATGTTGAAGACGAAGTTCCCCGCCGACTTCAAGATATCCTCGCAACCCAAATCTATTCCGGGCAGTTTTCAAATATATTTTAATCACTGTTGAGAAAATCCAAATTCTTTGGTTTCATAACAATTTGAATTTTCTAATGAAACCAAAGAGAATATAAACCCTATGCATGAAATCAGAGAGTTGGAGTTTAGTGTCCTGGGCTAAACTAGGATGCTGACATAAAAGTGACGGTCAAAAGGACACGGTACTGCTCATAAATTAGAATTTAAAATTTCTCAACTTTTACAAATACCTAAGTATATACCTATATACGCCGGTTTTTTTTCCCGTAAACTCTGAGTCTTTCGCTTCGTTCGGTCAATTAATATTTAGTAAAGGGTTAGCTAGGACTCGGCTGGCTCGCTACCATTCACAGAATTCTCTTAGTAAAGGGTTAGCCAGGACTCGGCTGGCTAGCTACCATTCACGGAATTCTCCTAGTAAGGGGTTAGCTAGGACTCGGCTGGCTAGCTACCATTCACAGAATTCTCCTAGTCAGGGGTTAGCTAGGACTCGGCTGGCTAGCTACCATTCACAGAATTCTCCTAGTAAGGGGTTAGCTAGGACTCGGCTGGCTAGCTACCATTCACAGAATTCTCCTAGTAAGGGGTTAGCTAGGACTCGGCTGGCTAGCTACCATTCACAGAATTCTCCTAACTACCATTCAAGTAAAAAATCTGTTACCGAGCACAAACGGTGTGTTGATAGAGAAGTAAAATTTGAAACTAATATTCGTCAAATTGACTGGACTCTAGACTCTAGACTAGTCTGAATAAATAGGACGGAATTTGTGAAATTCCACCTAATTTGCAAATTTCTTGAAGCTTTTTGGACCCCCAACATTTATATGAAAATAAAAACAGTTTTTCATGCTACACCGTTTTGGTGTAGCATGAAAAACTGTTTTTGTTCGTTGGTGTACTAAGCATTCGTTTAAATTCCTTTTTTCTTTTATGTACTTATCTGTTTGTCATGAATAAAATGTCTGTATTCTGTAAAAAATAAATAAAGGCGTGTCTTAGGATTTTATTGAAAATCAACCGCCAAAAAGGTGAAAAGCCTACGTCGTGTTTGCGAGAGAAGCCGTTCGGGTAAGTTAGTTATAAAATAATATAAGCACAGCTTAGTGTTAAGAATTCACTTTTTTATAGGTCATGAACACCGCGTTTCTGATTTGAAGATACCACAAGGCATAGCTAACCACACCTTTATTTTACTCACACAGTCCTCTACGAGAGATATTCTATATTGCTCTTTATTGCTTTTCAGTTAATCCTACTTACAAAAGATACAAATTTGAACCTCAAAATCAGAAATGGCTACCAGCGAAATGTCTTGCTTCAGAATGTCGAAAAATCGTCATGTGAAATAGTTAAAAACCAAAACGTAATAATGTCTAAAAGATAGTGTCGAGCTTAAAGTCTTATTAAAATTGTCCAAATTCACCAATTTGATGTGAAAAAGCCATTAGTGACCTCAGAATCGGGATTAAAAGGCATACAACTCCCGCTGTTGTGTTATTTGGCGACAAGCAGACAAACAAATGAACTAAACTACTCTCTACCGAGCTATTGTCTCGCACATAATAGACACATGGACAGGGACTCCGTTTGTCTGTTACACCACCACAGATAATCCTTATAGATTCCACAGTCAGGACCATCGACGCGCACCACGCATCGGTCAAAATACGTTAATGTCATACACTTTTTTTGTAAAGAAACTATGTGTTTCAATGTGGAACAACAAAAAAAAGTCTCTACCGATAACCGTCTCCTACTCCTAAGCTATATCCATGCAAAAATTCAGGTCGATCCGTAATAACGCGACAAAAACCCAGACAGAGAGAGACAGTGTTACATTCGCATTTATAATATTAGTTAGGATTGTTGCAAAAATAGTTTTCGAAATACCCTCAGTAATTTTATTTAAATTAAAAATGTTGATTTGGCGAACGAGAGAACGTGCACAACTTTTAAACGCAAGTTACAGAAAAAAAAACACATGAATGACATTAGTATAATGCTAAGCGCGATACAATGGTAACCTGAGAACGCTTAATATTAGTCTCCGCAACCCGCGCTTTCCCCCAAAATTGATGCGTTTTTGTAGGAACAAAGAACTCGTAATGCGGTATCTGTAGGGGTTTGTCTGTGATTTACAGTCATACTTACTATAATAATTGTGTATGTTGAGTCACCGTGGGGTTAAACAAAATACGGGTTGTTATTATGTGGATAGAGTACGAGTACCTCTATGTAGAGCTGGCGCATTTCACTATTAATTGACCGAGCGATACATCTGGTCTTTAATCGGCTAGGGAGCGGTTGCGAGAATGCTGTATACAAAATAACGAACAACTTTTTCAACGACTTTTTTTTTCTCTTATATTTTGGCTCCACACGTTGTGTATTTAACCAGTGTCAAGTATTGTAATATTTCAAGCGAAGTCAAAGTCTAAATCAAGCAAAGTAATTCACAGTCAAGCCCACGTCATGCTCCAGTAAAGTGGTGGAGACTTTACTAGAAGTTTCTTTCGAGTGTGCATGCAGCGCAATTTCGAATTTTGCGAATTCTCCGCCGCTCCGTATGCGCCCACACTGCGTGAATGTCAAACTCAAGTAATGTGTACGGATTGCAGTACAGTTCAGTCGAACAGTGAGTGTTCAGATCGAGAAATCTAGTGCGTAGTACATACATTTATATTGATTGCTGTTCAATACAAAACGTTCGTGGATCTTGCAATAAAATGTAAAAAGCATGTAAATGTTAAAGCGACATTCAGCGTAGTAATGCCGCCAGTGTGCTAGGTACGCTGCCAAACGGTAGTGTAGTATTCTGTTTAGTGAATAAAGGCACTTTCCTTTACCAAGCGAAAGAAAACATGGTAGAATCTACGAAAGAAAATTCATTTATAACAAAAACTGTTCAATATCTACCTACCGTTTCAGAGATGAGAATGCGCAATTAAAGTAATTGTTCCTCCTTATTTTTTACAGCTAAAAATAAATAAACCAACCGCATCCGGTGCCATCGAGTTTTTGCTGAAAACTTCGGAGTAGTATGGCTTAATGATGATCATCGCCGGATGGTGATCCTAAATTCTTATAGAGCGCAATTTATGGTCATCATACAATGTCTCTAGGGTTCCTTACCAAATGAGTGTCAACGTATTTTGTTATTACTTATAGCCTACGCCGTCCGTCTTGTCGCGACGTTTCGTGATGTAATATATAATTATCAAATATGCCAATTCTGAGGGTACAATTCCTTCCAGTCATTTTATTAGGTACTTAGTGCAATTACAAAAGAAATTCTATTCAACGATCACCGCATTCCAAACGGTGTCCACGAATTGCAGGAAAAAAAAATGGTCATTTCGGGAATTCCGTATGACGTATGAAAAACACTTTGATAACGCACGGCTGATGGAATACTTATATAGGTACTTTCTTGAAAATATATCTATATGTACAAACATCAAAATTGGTATGATTAAGGTGCAGTATATCTGTAAAAAAATCAATGCAAGCTCGAGCTGAATGAAGGAAAACTAAATTTTTCGTAACTTTTTGCCACAAAATCCTCGACGCTTGGCTGTTATCTTGCTAGTCTTGCTATGTATTTGCAAGGTCGAAGGCCGTGCCTCAGTCCTAAGGCCTAAAGCTGCCAAGTAGCGAGCCGAGCAGCACTGCGTACAAAGTCACAGGCATAAAGAATATCAAATAAGCCGAATAACGAAGACCCTATAATTACAAAAATAAAAAGTAGCGCATTGTAATAAAGTAATTTGTAAGGATCTGTATGAAAAGAGCTATTACAATTATACCTACCCATTGTAATTTGTATGTAATTGAATCAATTCATCATTCATAATTGCATCAATTACAGGCGATAATAATAGGGCGTGATCACACGAGGATATGACGCGAAGACGACACGAAAAATACTTAAATTCTTACATAGTCTAAGTCAACAATTTTAGCCACTTTCCAGTTCAAGACATACTTCAGTAAAGTGGTGGATGATACTACAGTTTTGGAAAGAACACGAAAATACACGATTAACGTTACACAATTTGCCCACACTCGTACAAGATAATAATAATCCAATATAGATGATAATCCATTTTATTTCACATGAACACTCGAAAGAACACAAGTTTTGGAAAATAATACAAATAAGCGGCCACAGTTGTTGGGCGACACATAGCTTTCAACAAAACTGAGATATTTGAATTACCTACTTAATAAAAGTACTTAAATAGAGTAGTTTCAGAGTGGGTTTTCAGGCGGCCTGAAAGCCTCATCCAGGACGTACGATCTGAAATGTAGTAGTGATCTGTTAATCTAAGCCTGCCTAAAACAAACGACGCCTTGCTCAACAAAGCTGATCAAGCTACTGATATGCACGACACAAAACAAGCGCTAAAGGAAAAATAACCGAAATTATTTTGTCGTGATGAGTCGTGCAAAGCGTTTCAGTGTGGTTCGATCTTAATTCAGACATTTATTAAATTTATTAATGCATTGATATAAGGCATGTTTTAATTGGTATAAAAATGGAATTATCGTCGGATTTATGCATGGAATTATTTGTTTTTGTAATAAGCGGGTACCGAAGGTTTATGAATATTTATGGAATGCCTTTTTGAATATTCTACACGCCGTCGTTCCGGATTAAAATACTAGGCATGTTTTAAATACAAAAAATCCATAAAATAGGTCCTACACCTATAGCTGTATGTAGGACGGTATGGTAAGTATTTAAATAAGTGGTTAATTAATACACGTTGATGATTATAAGACATATATATAAATATATATACTCTATGTATATTCTATTCACCGCCCTTTTATATCCTTATTATATATTTTAAACCATAATTCTAGTCACGCATCTATTATTTAGAGTTAGTCAAAGTAGGTGGCAAACAAAGTCCAAGTCATAAAGCTTAGACTCACTTTGAGTCTTATCTTTCTTTCTTTGGTACTGGTACAGATTGTTGTAAAAGTTACAACTAAAGAACTCTGGAAACCATTAAAATTAAAAGGAATTCCGAGTAGGTAGAGACTGGGTTTTAATTTCCACGGTATTCTGACATAATTTAGCTGTAATAAAGCCTTAAAAATTTAATTAAAAATCCGCAAATTAATAAAAATGTTTCTCAAAGAAAATTCGTTGAGCTAGAAAATAACCTTTCCCACGAGCAATAAGCAACTCATCGTCTTTATTTTGTTCGGCGTTCGACCGCTCCGGGACAAAGCATGCACTTCATGTTGCACGCCGTTTGAAAATGAGGAAATACCTACGGCAGGAATGTTATATTGAAAAATCGGTGTAGACCGGCCGCGGCGCCATTTTCCTGGTAAAGCTGCCATTTTATCGATTGAAATGCTTGTAGAAATTCCAGGACAACACTATACTATAGATATAAGTATTTAAACAATAGCAAAAACTATTTCTCTACTGACCGACAACTTAGGTACAGTAAACTAAAGAATAAAAAATAAAAGTAAATCAATGCAAACAAAATATATTTTGGAAACTAACTTATTTATCGCACTGGACACACACATATTACACTCACACTGAGACACCCTTAAGAAAATGGTTTTCAAACCCGAAAAGACTGTACGGCACTGTACTGACTTTTATTTTAGAACTAAACCTGAAATCGAAAAAAAACATTACACATTTTAAGTAAGTACTTTTTTTAATATGGAATAGCTAATTTTTATCGCGATGTTTGGTATATCCCGTTGTTAAAGTTGTTCATTACGATGTACCTCCTTTCGGCTTAGTACATCCTTTCCGTGTCGCCCTAATGACCTAAGCCCTGAAAGAAGTTATTTTGTTCCTGTTCCTTTTTAGTTTCTCTGCATATTTGCATTAAGCTATCAAGGAGGTATTAAGTATCTACATAAAAGCTAAGAATGCATGTTTATTACTTTTCACGACCAAAATGCCGCGGGAGCCTACAACAGTTTTTTGAGTTGTTTATTCTGGAAGAAACTAGAAATAAAACAACAGGACGCTAGGTTGAAGAATCAATCCAAGAAAGAAAGCAAATCAACAGGCGCAGCACACAAACGTAACACGTTGGAAATACATATAATTGTATTTCCTCACAGTATCTGTTTGGTTCTGTTGTCTCTGTAGGTACCGCTTATCGACCCAAACATTTTCCATGGTTCACTGGAAGCTTTGTAAGAAAACGTGGAAACAAACTGTCGCAGGGAAGATCGATCGTGAACCAGGATTGATAAAGATTAGTCTAGTAGGTAGTATATGTTCTGTGCTAGTAGATTAGAATATGCTTTGGATTTTACCTACATTGCTTGCTCGTTGTATACATACGCTGTGTAGATGTGTCGGGACGTTGAGCATAATTCTCGTCGTTCGCACTAATTTCGTGATTCATAAATCATCCTACTAAGGACCTCATCCGTAGGGACGTTGGGAATTTAAATTCCTATCGTCTCCACTAATAGAAATAGTAGGGACGTTGGGAATTTAAGGGATCGCTCCTTGCTCGCTCAACTTATCTCGTTCGTAGGTAGTGAAATTACTAAGTCGTTATTTAAAAAATAAACAGTCTGTTATCTTGAGAATAACAATGACACTTTTTTTGGGAACAAATGTAATGACAGCCAAAAAATACTTCGACAATAAAGACCCTACTAAGCTCTCATACCAAAAAAAAACTGAAAACTAAAAAAAGTGTTTAAAAAAAAAGGCTAACATTACAATGGATCTAGTTTTAGATCTGATTTAGTTTTGACTGCATTTGGAATAGTCACCAAATCTTAGCGACCAAATTGCTATTACTACCTAAATAAACCACTTAGATTGCCATAAAATGTAGGCATCTTACCAAATAAAGTATACTGACGGCACAGAACATATAATAGTAAGTACTACGCTGACTGGTATCCTATCGATGTTTAGAAACTTTGAAGTTCGATTTTTATTGGCCGAATACGGTTCTCAGAATTATCTACGAAATAACAAAAAAAACTATAATTGTTTTATTTATTAAATTTGCTAAGCTTCTGTAATGTATGTGTATACGGGTTTCTATATTTTTGTTTATTGAAAAGCATTGTTGTTCAGGGGTGCGTTATGTGGTTATGTTTGTACTGCGAAACAACACGCGCGAGCCGAGCGAGAGAAGCGAGCATGTCGCGGCAGCGGCCGAAGAAACGCTAAAAAGTAAATGTAACATAATATAGTGCCCCAAACACTAGGTTACACACATCGAGCGAGCCGAGCGAGCGAATCTAGCATGCCACGACAGCGGCCGAAGAAACGCTAAAAAGTAAATGTAACATAATATAGTGCCCCAAACACTAGGTTACACACATCGAGCGAGCCGAGCGAGCGAATCTAGCATGCCACGACAGCGGCCGAAGAAACGCTAAAAAGTAAATGTAACATAATATAGTGCCCCAAACACTAGGTTACACACATCGAGCGAGCCGAGCGAGCGAATCTAGCATGCCACGACAGCGGCCGAAGAAACGCTAAAAAATAAGTCATAAAAAGCTCAGACTTTAGTAAACATATTACAATAGTATAGGGCCAAACTTTTGGGAGTTAATTAACTATGTTCGGGTTAACAATAATTTATCTAGAGTAAATTACTAAAATATAGTACTTTTAGTTAAGTGATGGTAAATATATGGATGGCGTTTTAAATTAAAATGTGGTTAAAATGTTGGTTGTCATCTATTATTTTTTGGGTTAATAATGATTAATTTGGAGCATAAATAAAATCTTTGGTTTGTAGTCATTTTTAACATTTGGGTATAATTTCATATTAAAATGGAGTTTTAATTAAGGTGCTCATTTGTTATTTTTGGCAGCATAATTTTTTTTTTGAATTAATATTTTTATTATTATCTGGTGATAAGTTAAATATAAGCAATTTTTTTTTCAAAATCGGCCCTTGCTGCTGTCAGAAGTTGTGGAATAAAAAAACACACGTACACAAGTGAACCCTCAAAACATAAAACTCCTCATTTTGGGCACTCGTGTATAAATAGACCTAAGTCCTGAGTGCTAAAAAATACACAAAAGTAATGAAAGTAAACCCAGTTGCAATTTGTTGTAGTTCTAGTGGATAGAAAGCCAACAGTTTCCATCTCGCTTTGGAAAGTAGTATCCGCAGTTTCTTTGCGGTGTTCAATCATACGGATCTTGCTATATGTGATGATGCATATACAACAACTGTACGATATCATGATTGAAGAGTGCGGGAAATTTGGTTCAACACCCATGTTTTGCTATATCTGTGGCAAATAATTACATTATCTTTCAAGTTCAGTGTCAACAATGGCTAAGGATTTGTCTAAAGTTTTTTTTCTAAATTCTACTCGTTTTTTTGAATTGCCGATATCTAGTTACTCGATTTTTTAAATATCAGTAGGTACTTATACCAAACTCGACAGTATTTTTTTTTCAAATTCGTCTTTAGCTCCAGTATGACTCGATTTGTTTTCCCAGTATAACTAGTTATTTTTTTTCGTATCTAGTTTCAGTGTAACCCGATTTTATTATTGAGTCACCCTGACCTGTTTAATTTCATCTAGTCTGCGACATATCCGCGTAGATCATACATATATACCTTTTGATTCCAAATGTATCGGTGAAAATAAGCTTAACAGGAAACCAACTATAAAGTTGAAACGATTTGAACAAAATATTTTAACAACAAAATCTGATAAAGCGTTTGAAACCCTACAACATTATAGGTTAGGTTCTAAACGGGGACAAACTGTCTCACATTAGGGAACATCGCGCCCAACATTGTTCTGCCTTCGAATTATAGAGTTCAAATATGGAACGAAAATTCCAAAATGCTACCTAATTGTGTCTCATGAATGGAACGGAGTAGAGTCGCGTGAACATCGGCAGTGACCTTGTGGGCTACTCGGCTGAGCCAGGCGGCTGGCAGGCTATTGCACCGCGCAGAGCTGCCAGGTCTAAACTCTCCAATTTCCCTACATTGAAAAGCAAAAAATAATACGTTTTTTTTAGAAATTACCCGTTGCAACTTCGTTTTAGCTGGTTATTTTAAGATTTTTCCTAGATTAACGGTTACTGTTCAATCGACACAGACATAGGTCTGTCTCGTTTGAACCGTTTGCGATTGAGTAGACGAGGACCAAAAAATATTCTTAATGGGAAAAAAAAATACAACTGACAATTCACAACGGATTACATCGTAGCGATAAGAAAATTACAACTCTGGGATATTTTCTCCCGTAGCAGTTTCTCCAAACATAAATATTTTCCGTACAGATTCAAAACATTTTGCCCAAAATCGCGTAGCAAAGTCCCCAATCTGGCAACACTGGCACCGCTTATCCCCTCCCGAGACCCCGGTCCGCCCCTCCCCGCGCACGCAAATTATTGAGCTACGTGGAGCTACCTCAGCGACCCCTCCCGCTGCACTTCCTTCCGCGTGTGCTCCGCTCGCCCGGGAATTTAGTTTCACTGAGATGAACGAGATTGCGTTAGGTTATGTATGATTTATTTTTATGGGCTCTTACGTAGTTTAGTCAGTTTTCTGCGGATCGGCTAACATTACAACATACGAAGAATTGGGTTAGGAAAAGTTGTTTTAGAGGACAGAATTTGGTAAAATCATCTTGAGATATTGAGAAAAGTGTTTATGAATGTTTAGAGGGAAATTCCCACTTGACACTCAAAATATTTATAATCACAATGATTCTTTCATTCAACAAAACTTACAGATTTGGTTTTTGAGACGCTTTTAAAGAGACACAAAATTGCGCAGAAAACATAATTAAAGGTATTTTTTAGTGAAAGCTGGCTATTAGCTATTTCTAAATGAAGATTTAATGACTTATGATCTGAAACTACATGCATAGTTGCGCTAAAAAGCAAGAAATCACTTTCTCAGATGAGTCGCATTCCCTCGTACACTGGCCCACATTGGCGGTAGAGGCGCCATCCCGGATCGCTACGATCACGTTTTTGCGGCCTGTTTTGAATTTATAAAGTGGTCCGGGCAACAGCTGATCGGGCGACGTTGCCGGTCTCGCCTCCACCCCCGCCTCACCCGCGACGTTGCCGCTCCGCACTAGCCACGTCTCAGAGGCGATCGACCGAGCACCCCCTCCGCTCCCTTCCACATAAAGCTCCTCCATTTTCCGACATAGGTACTTGTACCCTTTATAGGTGTCAAGACTGTTTTTGGGAGCGAATTTTCCGCATGTGTTGTATCGGGGTTATGCGGTCGATAGCCGAAGAACAAATAGATCTTTGAGCGACACGAGAGCCCTTCTAGTTTATGGTGGCTCGTTGGATAACATCGTTAGGTTCAAGCTGCGATTCGATTGGTGGGTAACCGTGAAGTGTTATTTCATATCTAAAGCTAGCTAGCGCTAACTTCAGGGCGTGAATTTGAGAACCCTTGTTAGCGTCTGCTAATGATGTTCATCTATGAAATGTCGGGACGACACGAGCCACGCCAACTGCGTATTAGTTATGAATGTTATGATAAATTAAATGAAATTCGTTTTTATTTGCTAGAATGCAGGTAAGGTTGGTGCAGGCAGGTAGGTAGGTGTTGACGTTTGAAATGTTCTTATTACATTCGGTCATTTCTGACGTGCAAAAATATTTACATAGAAATCCATGATAGAAATCGTTACCTTTTTTTTTTTCTTTTTCCTCCTAGGAGGATTATGGCGTCGCACGTCATGCATTTGCCAGTGTCAAGTATACATATATATTCTCAAGTTTTGTTAGATATTATCAAACAAGTCATAGTCACGGTCAAAGGCGAGCAAAGCAAGTGACGGTCAAGTCAAAGTCATGCCCCAGTAAAGTGGTGAAAACTTTACTAGAGCCTTCTATGGAGTTTTGGAAACAACACAAAAATTCACGTTTCACGACATTATACCATTCACCAACACTCGTACATGTTCACGAACACTTAACGGGTAAAAATTCACCGTTTTTACACATTAACACTCAAATTACACAAGTTTTGGAAAATAATGAAATGACGCGACATGAATTCTTCACGTTCCCGCCAAAACTCCAAAAATCGTTACTTTGTTCATACTTTACGAATGTTAAAAAAAAAAAAAACTTTACATATAATATATGTCAAAAAAAAGTCAATAGAATACAATTATTATACAGCCACAGATATTTAATACTATTACAGGTTTGTGGGATAAACCAGTGACATGTGACACCCCGTCATACATCAAAACTTCGCACCCTCCTAAAATGAACAGGCAATCTCTGTTAAAGTAATACGTCACTAAAACGAGAATCACGAGATGATATACCTATTACAGTTACGTATTCCTACGAACAGAAAAACGTGATCCAAATCTCGTGTCGAACAGAACACTAAAATAAAATTACATCACAAATTCATACAAAGCAAAAGTTTTCAAAAGAAACTTATTTACTTTTTTGAACAAGAATACGGCAAAAAAGCATGCAAAGAAAAATTACTCGTGATTTAATAGATTAATAAGTCTACACATTGAGACTTCTATGGTTATAATTAAACTGGCTATTTATTTAGATACCACATAACACAGACATATAGTGCACACAATCATCACAGCACGCTCGATAGAGATTGAAATCGCGGTCCAAAACTATAATACTCTACTGTGTGTTTTGTTTTACTGGAATAATTTAATAAAAGGGATTGTAACGGCTGCACTAACACTCCAATGCATAAGGGAATTACCAGAGAGTCTGCAGAAGTAATCACTTTAAGAGACATGGTATTATCATCAAGAGTTTAGAAATCGAGGCTTCCTTACCTCATAAATAATTTTTGCGCTTTTGGGTTATGTTACTTCTTATACTTATTCAGTTTTCACAAGATCGACAAAAAAAAAACAATGAAAATCTGATTTATAATGATGGTAAATTTAAAGAAAATATTATCACAGGGAATTAAGATTGGTAGTGTCGTGGGTAATTTTATGAGTAAATTTTGTATTCTATGAGAGAGAGCATAGTAAACTCAACAAAAAAAATAAAACAATAACTTTGATTTGAATTACATAAGTTATTTACATTTTGTAATATGACAGTATGACAGAACAGAACAGTCCTAAAATAGACGAAATTTGGTTCTTTAGATATAATGGCGATTGTAACTAGGCTAATTAGTCAATATGTCTGAGCTGTGTGGAAGTAATAACGTCATCCAACGGCTGTAGATAGGAATCAGCAGGGCAAGTAGTGCAACGTCCGCGCCTACCGCGCAGCAGGACGTTCACACGTCTGTGGGACTTGTGCTTGAGGTATTATTATATGTTCTGTGGTTGAGTGAACGAAGCTTTGGATTTGGATTCTGGAGAAATAGGTTTTATAGATGGCTCTTATGGAAACGAAGATCTTATGAGGGTTTCTTGTAATGTTGTACTACGGAGTACCTACGGAGTACCGAAACATATTTTAAAATCTATCTAGTAAAGAAAATATACGATGATGTGGAACTGAAACTTGGTCCTTGGCCACTGACCTTTTGGAGAATCTCAGTGTCGCATAGCAGGTAATGGAGAGAGCTATGCTCGGAGATTCTTTGCGCGATAAAATTCGGAACGAGGATATTCGTCGAAGAACCAAAGTCACCGACATAGCTTTCAAAGTTTGCAAGCTGAAGCGGCAATGGACAGGTCACATCACTCGAGGAACCGATAACCGGTGGGGAAGAAAGGTTCTTGAGTGGCGACCACGAATCTCCTGCTAGGTGGACCGACGACATTGTGAGAAATGCGAGCAAAGTGTCGGTCGGTGTGGCGCTCTAAGGGGAAGGCCTATGTTCAGCAGTGGACGTCTTCTGGCTGATGATGATGATATACAATGTTTACCGTAGGAATCATCAATTAATTAAAATGATTAAAAAAAAAAAAAACATATCTACTGGCTATATATCTGGCTGGCACATGCGTCAACTCGTGAACGGGTGCTGCTTGCGGGAGCTGGACTGCTCGGTGTATACACGCAAATATATAATAGCACTTAGCTCTTTATTAGCATATTCGTTGGTATATTCCTTTTGTTTTTATATTCCGTTTTAGTTGGTAAAAATAATTGTAAAAATTGATAAAAGGAACGGACCCCGGAGACCGTGGAGCAATATTTTGTTAAATAAAAAATAATAAAACATATATACTAAACACGTGCCTCAGTAACGCTACATTGCAACAATGGTGGCTGATCCAGTGGTATCGAAAACTTTCGCATGCTCGTTTTAATTGCGTCTGACTAAACGGAACAGAATGAGAAGTCTGGGGAAGCAATTATTATCATGCTTTACTGCAGAATCAAGATCAAGAATAGAATTCTCACACGTTCTACAGCAGCCTGTAAATAAAGTGACCTAGTGAGTACCTTTAACATCGAGCTATATGTGAGCTTCATTTAAAGAAAAAAATAAAATTAAACTGTTTATTAGTATGAGTATTACAAAAATTCTACAATTATGCTTAGTTTAATCCTTTAATTCAAATTTAAATTTATTTATTTCCAGATTACAAGTACATTGCAATAAATTATATGACATCAGAACAATATAAATAATGATGTAGCTTGTTGTACGTGACAATGTCGTGCAGCACCTACACTAAGAGTAATCTTGTGTCGTAGGTAGCTGTCCTTCGGGAGTTTAGTTACTTAGTGGTGTATGCGTACTGGATTTATTCAGTGATTTCTTGAAATGGTTCTAAGTGTACATTTTAATACATTACTTAATTTTATGTTTTTATATACAAAATATTACAATGTTCGTATTAATTGAAATGATAATATTATTATTGTGTGTATTGTATTATGAAATTATTATTATTAATAGCAGGAGCAAAAAATGTTAGTGTAGTTTTTAATTTAACATGATTTGAATTAAGTGTTCTAATTTAAACGTAAATTTTTGAGGTACAATTAAGCGCGAATTTGTATATCATTTTGTAACTATAAGTAATTGTTCAGTTTTTTCATAATCTAAGTTGCGTAGCCAGTTGTAAACAGCCAATCTAGCGTCAGCAATTAAAGATTGTCTACTAGGCAATCTTTTTAAATTTCTTTATATTGACAACATTTAACTGTCACTATGTTACCTACTTGTTATTATACTAAAGGTGACGACGCAACGGTGTCCCATGGTTGCTACTGTGACACACTTCACAACACTGGCTCGAAAAGAACCTTATTGACATAAATATAACCAAGATGTGTCGCAGTAGGTACACACTACATATCCCGACATATTTAAGCAAATAATAGAAACCACACAAACATGACCATTGATCACACAGCGAGCGTCTAGCGAGTGACTGAGTGAAGTGTGACACACTAGCCACAACTAAATGGGACATCGCAGTGTAGTGCAGTGCATCTTCAATACGTACTTAGTACATAACAGCTCAACGGCACCGAAAGGATTGTAATAGTTATACCTGTAATAAGAAATTCAACACAATAGGCTTCAAGGCACAATAGGCCTGGAAGATATCGTTTTCAGCGATAATGCCGCCATTTGTTACACTTGTTTAATTTATGTTTTCTGTTCTAGCTATGTACAATCTGGTGTGAACAATAAAGAGTTTATCTATCTATCTATCTTCCGTACGGAACCAGTGACATCATGAGAATATTTTTAAAATACTTATATTTGGCAACAGTATTACAATAAGCAAGTTAGGTTTAACTTTAACAGTAAGACTATAGCATTACGTAAATAGTCATTACCTCATAATTTTCTTTGAAGTAACTTCTGATGGTTATCCCTTTAAAGACATGACTCTGCGGCAGAGGTGACAGGAAAAGGTCGCAAACAATGAACGTATTCTTAAAGCTGTTGAATATTATCTGTAGAATCTGCAATGTTCATTCTATCTATCATAAAAGGAATTGAGGGCTGGGTCGCGCAGCGCGATCTTTAGCCTTTGCTTTATGCGCAAAAGCCAAGCCCGGCGTAGAGACATACTGTTCCTATGGTGCTGAACAACATTCCATTTAAATGGACGTACAGATAACGCATGGAATCATAGGTGAAGTGCGAATATGAAGGACACAAACTTACAATGGCATCTGGTTACATATATAGAAGTCTAAACTTAGCTATAGAACAATATTTTAATACATCACTAGCTGTTACCTGCGATTTCGTTCGTGTGGACATACAAAAAAAGTTGCCTACGCAAAAATTCAGCTCAATCCGTTCAACCGTTTAGCAATGATAACGCGTCAAACACCCAGACAGAGAGACAGAAAGACAGATAGATTTAGATTTTATAATATTAGTTATATAGGATTGTATTAGAAGTATAGTTTTTCCAGCGGTGATAGCTCAGTGGGTAGCGCGTACGGATTTTACGCCGCAGGGCGTCGTTTCATAATTATGCCAACAATGAGCTTGAATTACCGGTGAAAAAAAACATCGTGACGAAACCGCATAGCGTGGTGGTAGGGTACTGTCTAGTTTGGCAGGCTAACCACCACCCTCAAGTTGAAAATCTGTCGCCAAGCACCGCGGTGTAGTCCGGTAGCCTCACCCGAAACCCAGTTCCGAGTCCAGGCTAGGTACCATCCTCGACCACACTGTTACTTAACGTCAGTTTACGGTCAAATGCCTTGCCTGTCAAACATAAAAAAGAAGGAGATCAAAAAGTATTAAATAGAACGTGCGACTGTCGCAGAATTTTTGGATTTACCGAAGATGACGGAATTTCCTGCAAGTAGGATCTTGGTAGAAGAAATTACTCTACGCTATAGGCAAGTAGGTATTAATATAACATAGCGTCTTTGTAATGTGTTTGTCTATTGCAAATATATAGTTTCTATTTATAGCTCAGACGGATTTCTAAGTCGTAAATAGAAGGAACAAAGGTCTTCTGTTCGAACTGGCAACATTTTCATCGATTGAGACGTTCAACGTGTCGGATGGAATACAAAGTAGGGTACACTTAAACCATTATCAGAAATTATAATAATTTTGCCGCCACCCCTCTGCATGTCCAGAATTATATAAATGTTGCAGATACAATTTCGGAACAAAATTCTAACTCTAACTAAATAAACTCACATATTTACTTAATATTATACGTTTTATTTTATTTCGCTCCGCGGTTACCGTAAAACCTTGAATTTTTCGGGTATTAAAAAGTCTTGAATGTAAAAACCCGAAGGCCGGGTTGCACCATCTAGGTTAACTGTGACTTTAAACTAGAGTCATAACTGCTGGTAAAACTCCAGTTAAGCAGAAAAATGTGTTGCACTATTTTAAGTATGGTTAAAATGACGGGTTATCACATGCTGGCTAAACTTCATGGTTAAGGTTAAAGTCATAGTTCAGTTAACTGTGACAGTTTCTTTAACTGGAATTATGGTGTAACCCAGACTTAGTATGTCACTCTCCGACCCTGGAAGTATATCCATCCAAAAATCGCGTTGATTCGTTACTCTCTGAAAGAGGAACAAACAGAAAAAACAAACCATCAACACCTAGATCCTTGATCAACACACACTTTTTCGCATTTATAATATTAGTAGGGATTATTAAAAGAAAAAAAATCTGACAGACAATAAGGCGATTTCAAAAAAAAAAAACAACTAAAGTACTTACTAGATGACGTAATAGTCCTATCGTTTTACCTGTCATTGTCATTTCTGTCGAAATATTTTGTGTTTATTTTTTAAATCGTAAATTTTGGCTCCGCACGTTGTGTATTTAGCAAGTGTCAACTATTGTAATATTTCAAATGAAGTCAAATACATAGTTAAATTACTTGAAATTGTCTAAATACACATGTGGAGCCAAAAAAACACGAGAAAAAAATAGGCACACGTAAATTTTTTCATGCCTTGACAGTGATAGAAAAACCTCAAGGTACATCTAACGCCATCTATTGGGTACTTTTATAACAAGTTTTTTTTTTTTTTTTTGAAAACGCCTCATTATAGTAAAATATATATAGTACAAAATTACATACACATATTCATATTCACATTAAAGAATGCACTAAAGAAAAAAGGACGGATATCGGACTGCACCCTAGACCCGGAGGAAGCTCGTCCGGGCTGAAGTGAGGCTTCATTTTCTGATAGGATTGGTGCGGATTTTAAAAGTAAATACGTAGTACCTACAGTAGTAGTAAAGGACGACGAGAAAAGTGTATGGAGGAGTAATATTTCAACTTATAGTTAAGTGCTGACACTTATTTAGTTTGTGATTGTGAACTAAGTTTAGTGTTCGGTTAGACGAAGGACATATACTAGGCCTTTTTTTATTTTTTCGAGCGGGACTTCAGCACATGATTTCCGACTGCTTTGGGGTGCACCCGGGTTATGTGGGATTGAAACCCCCCCGGTGACCTGCCTTGGTGCTTGACCGAGGGCTCCGGGATCTCCAAGGGAACGCACCGGAGCCTTCAGCACCACGCTTCAACTCCTCCCGGGACAGCTAGCGGCTGTCGTGAGACGCCTAAGCCTACAACAGCGTCCGCCACTCGACGCTGTCGTCCTCCCCGGGCGCGCTTCGGTAGATGGTTAGAGCCCCGCCTCTAACCACCCCCGAGCCCAGAGGTCCCCTTTTAGTAGGCTCTTACTACAGGCAGGGGATACCGATGCCATAATCTAGTATCCCGGCATCAGGACAATTTTATTCTAGTAAAACATTGTTCTCATCATTAGGAACAACTTTTACTTTAAGACTAACCACAACAAGCGAAAAAATTAAAATTGCTCTTACATAGAATAATGTCATTCCCCGTAGACAGAGACAACTGATTTCTTTTTTCATTTTGATTTTTGCTTCAAACACACAAATATTATAAATGCGAAACTTTGTGTGGGTATGTAAATATGTAAGTAGGTAAGTATGTAAGTGTGTTTGTTCCCGTTCCACTCTGCAACGGCTGAACGGATTTGGATGAAATTTGGTATGAACGTAGCTTATTCCCTGGAATAACACATAGTCTGCTTTTTATCCCGAAAATTTTAACAGTTTCTGTAAAATAGCGGGTAAAACCGAGGGGAGCAGCTAGTAGTTATATATAATGCACAACAATGCACAACTTACCAATATATCTACTTGATTGGATTGGAATTCTAAACAATACATTAACAATCTAGCCTTTTCATTCGCGTGATCGGTCAAGCAATGCAAACTATTTTCCAATGTATTTTAAATTTAGACATTGGATAGGTAAGCGATCCCAAACCAGCCAAACAAAACAAGGGTCCCAAAACCAGTGCAAAAGGCGTTAAAGTTTTGTGAGCAAGCCGACCGCGGTAGAGGGGTTATCTAAAAGGGAAGTATAAAAATAAAATGAAAACCTATCGGGAAAATGCGAATTCAATTTAATAAAGCAAATAGAACCCCTGGCAAATAAAACCAGGAAACTTTAAGAATATGTATAGCTAAATGCTATACTCACTTTTAGTTATATAATTTGGGTGCACTAGGGTTTGTGTTTTAAAATGTGAGTGTAATGTAGCCTTTGTCAATGACACATACTACACTAAGTATAAATGCGAAAGTAGAGTGTGTTGTTCCCATTCAACTTCATAACGGCTAAACGGATTTGGAATAAGTTCCTTATGGAGATAGCTTGTACCCTGAATTAGCACAAAAACTGTATCTCAGAAAACACGCGGAAAAAAGGCTGGTGACACCGCGGGGCGCTGTTAGTAAGTAAATAAAAGTGCCCATTATATATGTTCTAAAATTATACTAAATTGCCCCAATTTAAGAAAATTAGAAAACACATATTAGTAAAGTATACCTACAGTTGGTAAATTTTTTATGAGAATGTTTGTAGGTGAATTAGTAGGTAAGTAATTACAGGCGTATACAGCGACGTATTTGGAACACATCCATTAGTTGGGTCCTTCGCACACAACGCTACGCAAGTCTCCCATACTCGACGACATGACTTTAGTGTCCAGGCGGCATGAAATAATCGGCCAAATCAAGAAACGTCGGCTTATCGTGATCTGCCCAGGCAGATCTCAACCATTTCAACGATTAGCCCACGACATATACATGCAGGCGAGTACAGCAATTCAAATGTAAGGAGCTAGCGTACACGACAGAAATACATACATCTGAGGAGTTGCTCCCGTAGAAGCTCGTGCCCTTATAGCGTCGCTCGTTCAATTGCTAGCTACGCAACGCAATGGTCTAGTTTTTCGCATTTTCGGAATAAAATGTATTTTACTTTGGTCCCTATAATCCCAAATACAGGTACATATTTACTAAATTATATCAAACTTGGTATTTTTACTTGAGTGGCAGCCGACCACCTCGTGTTGTGCGTTCTTTTTCAATAAGTGGCGGTCGGCCTTGAGGTGGTCGATCGTCAAACATGTCAATCGTCAAATTGGTAAACACTTTCTGCCAATTGCCAAAAAACAGGAAAATGCTGGCCGCCACTTCAAAGAACAAGCCTTATTCTAGCAATCAACGCACTGACCAAACCGCTTATGATAGAGACGTGAAATTTGGACATAACATTCATGCTGTGTAGGCGAACTGATAGTTGAAATTTAGTAGAGCTGTGAAATTGATACGGGTAAATATATACACAAAACCTTAGATTGTGTGCATTTTTGGTATAATACTTACATTATGGAATGTATACTGGAAGCATAGAACTTAAATTAACGACTGAAACGTTTGTTAACTTTGACGACAGATTAAGTCTATTGCTGTCTTTGTCATTTGCTTAGTACCAGACAAAGGCAGTATTAGAATTTATCTGTTGTCAAAGTTAACAAACGTTTCAGTATTCGGGGGTAAGCTTCAGAACGACCTAAAGGTGGGCCCCACATCGAGCTATTTAGATTCGAGTTGTGAGATCAGAGTTCTTGCGAGTTTTGGAGACCTTCGTGATCTGGCTGCTGATCTGTGTGTAATGCCACTGAGATTTGTATGCAGAATCGTCATCCCGCGAATATAATTTATTTTATTCTCGCCTTTTTATTTTAATCACCTAGATTTAATTAGTTTAATTAAGTGCAAAATAATGTTTGTTTTTACAAAAACTTTAGAGAATTGGAAATAAATTCGAGATTAAAGTAAACTTTCTTTGTTAATTTCATTTGCGAATTTGTTTCCATTTTGAATCCAATTTGTTATCTTCGAAAGTGTGCACGAGCGCCTGAAGTGTAATAATCATAAAGATCAAACCCTTCACAGAAGAGATACCGCTCGCTGTGAGAATAAGGTTGCAATATACCTACGGCGTAAAAGATACGTTTTCAAAAAGAATGTTTTCAACGCCATCTCTTGAAAATCTAGCGAGTTTTCCAAATAAAATTAATAATTATACTGAAATGATTATTGCGAAAAAAAACATCACAAGTCGCGTTATTTCTCCTCACCATTACGAAGGAGTTAGCTTGGGTTTCTATTTCAAGTCGGGCAGAATTTGTGACGATAATGTCGCAGATTAAAGCACTAGCGACATCTTACGTCTTTGTCAGTACTACAATTGAGTGACGCATCTTTCTAAGGATATGTATACTTTCTCTAAGGTATAGGTAGTAATGGCCTACGCGGTTCGTATGTAATACTATTCTAGCCACTCTGGTATAGGAATGATGTAAGGTATCGTACTCTGCCTAAGCCACACGAACGTCAGAGATAAAGTGATATGGAGATAAGCTGTGACCTAGCTCTAATACCGACGTTATCTGGGCTAGGCAGTTTGGGTACAAAATAGTTTGGATAGTAGATGGAGCCTGGAGACAAACTTTATACTGCAGGATGTATTTCTAGAGGTGGGTCAGCGGATCTGTGTGATAGAGGATCTCAATATCAAACTACCAAGTACCAATAATATTATGCCACCAACCTTGAAATCGGGAAAAATAAACCAGCTGTTTGTCGAGGGTGAATGACATTTTTCTATGGAGCAGTTTGATTTGTTATCGCGATTTCAAGGTTGGTCCCAAGGTAAAAAAATGTTTATAATGAGTACAATGACATCCTAGCATATAATCTTCGTCTAACCGGACATCTAGTGTGGCAGGCGTTGACGCATGTGTCTTAAAACATGGCTGTTGCTTTTTTTTAGTCGCACTAATCTTGGGGACGGCTCCGATTGCAAAAATACCACCTGTGATTTCAACTACATGAAAGATCGCATCTTATTTCACACGTAATTACTAACTACTACTACTACTTTTCCTATAAAAAGATGAGGGAGAAATGTGGAGACATTCGAACATATACAGGGTTATAAGGAAAGAGTATGCTAAGCCGAAAGGATCTCATAGTACTCATGTTTGTGAACAACTTTTACTATGGAACCAGCCCTGAAATCGAGAAAAAATTATCAGCTCTGCATACATATTGTCTAGTGTCATTGGCATTTTTCTACGGAACAGATGTATTTTTTTCTCGATTTCAAGGTTGGTCCCATAGTAAAAGTTGTTCATAATGATGAGTACTATGAGGCCCTTACGGCTTAGCATACGCTTTCCTTATAACCCTGTATAATTGTCGAAAACACATCTCCCTTGTTTTCTGAACTGAATATGACCAACGGATCGGATCCAACGTCAACAGCCATAGTAGCAGGTGATCGACAGTAAGCGTTCTACTTAACTGTTGGCGGCTTTCCTCTTTGACCCACTACAATTGGCCCAGTGTGTTTTATCCACTTTCCCAATCTAAAATCCCCACTATCCTGGCCTTGTTAGTTTCATGAAGTTATCGGGTTTTGTATCAGCTTTTCCCGTGTGATATAGTAACCAAGTACTCTGTGTAGGTAGCTCCAACTATTGTTTCGGCTTTGTATGTAGATGCCAGTCTGCACGGACCAATCTATCCATTGTTCGGTGGAAAGCTCGATAAGTATCTTTTGTTACGATAAATAATGCGTTTACGTACGCGATCCGCTTGATACTTAAATAAATAAAAGTATGCTTTATGAGAGGTGGTTATTTTTTGCAATAGGTTTTAGACTGATCGTAATTTGAAATGAGTATTGTCTCGCTCAAAGTTCTAAGGTTTAAAGTTGAAAATCGCATATCATACTCATACTCAGACCATACTCATACTTGATCAGAAAACGGTAAATTGTAGTTTTTCATTGCTTTTTTGCCGATTATCGGAAATATACAAATTAAATTTAAAAAAACCTGGTTCGCCGTATACACCACTAGTTATATACACCACCGTACCACCACTGAGCGTTACCGTGTGTCGGATGTCGCGGATCACGATTTGAGATGAGTTTTGCACCCGCTTAAGTTCTAGGTTTAACGCTGAAAATAGCATAACATACTTGGTTAGAAAAAAGGTTAACGTTTTTTTTTTTTTTTTTTTTTTTATTGGTTTACCAACAGGATGAAACAATTAATCAACTAATAATAAACATGATAATACCTTAGGATAATACCTTTTTGTCGACTAATCGAAATATTGAAATCAAATTAAAAAACTAGGTGGTTACCTCTAGCTATTTAATTTGTAAAAGTAAATTAAAATGTTTTGCTGAAAACTCAGAAGATTTCATTTCAGAAGATATATTGATCAATTGTATGTATAGCACAATGTAAAGTGTTTTCTTAGCCAGATGGTGGCAGGTGGCCAGCTATCCTGTTCTCTGCAACTCCTCTCTTTAGTACGGTATATATAAATTACATATAAACTATCCTGGGGCCTTATCCCGTAAATCTGGTGGCAATGGTCATCGCGTGCCGTCCCATTCGCGCCAACTTACTCGCACCATGCGAGCGAGCAGGATAGCAAACGAAGACCATCGCCACCAGAGATACGGGATAAGAGCCCCAGGATCTAGATCTAAGTTTATGATAGACTATCTAAGCATAAGATAAATGCCACAGTTATTATTGTTATACGACATCGACGTTCCTTTACAGTCGGCGAGTTTAACTGCTCGTGAGGTGGTCTGGCGTCAGTTAACGTCGGGATGCCATGTGTCTTATGTCGGTACTAGTTCGTCCTTTTATAGTGTACATGTTTATAGAGTTGAGATTCGCAGTTCTGTTTTTTTATATTCGTTGGGCTGCAAACGCAGATCACCATAGACACCGCATTACGAGGTCTTTGCTCCGACAAAGTTTATCAAAGTTAG
Source organism: Apocheima hispidaria (assembly GCA_947579745.1). Taxonomy (NCBI): domain Eukaryota; kingdom Metazoa; phylum Arthropoda; class Insecta; order Lepidoptera; family Geometridae; genus Apocheima; species Apocheima hispidaria. The sequence goes on from OX388159.1 coordinate 13,998,575, forward strand.
AGGAAAGCGCAGTTAGCGGGAAAATCGACCAAGCGTTCTTATTTGCTATTTCAAGGTTACGTCTACTCGCGCCTAGCTGTGAACCATTGAGAGTATTATTTATAGGTGTATTTTGACCATTGCATGAAGTGCTTTGATCGTCCTGAGTGCGGAATCTAGGTGTGATCTGTGGCTGCAAAGTAAAGTCTGATCAGTGATCACAAAAAATTATTAGGATAGATACTTACTGTACTTTGAGTTTACATACTTAGCTTGTCCGTGGCAGGACTTAAGTTCGACTAGCCTTGTGGCTCAGTGGAAGCATTTCCGCCTTCTGAGCTGTAGGTTGTGGGATCGTTTCCCACCCAGGACAAACATTTTTGTCATGAACATGGATGTTTGTTCTTTGTCTGGGTGTTTCTATGTCTCCTATTTATGTATTTACAAAATAAAGATGGCGCTGTGTGAAAAACGTCCACCAATATTTTTTTATTTAAGTTGTAGGAATGCTCGAACTATCGCGCCGCAGGTACAAACATACACCTAATTGCACAATAGGAAACTGTTACAAACACTTTAAAAGCAGTTGGCCCGTGATGTTTACCTAACACGCTTACGGTTTTCTTAAAAATTGACACTCTCGGGGCCGATGAAACAAAAATGTTTTTTTCTGATTTTTTTCCCCATCTGGATAACCCGGGCCGGGGCAGATGGAACGAATGGGTACTAAATATGAAAACTTGCTATTCAATGCGGCAATTCGGCCAGCATTTTGGGCACGATGCCTGCTGGTAGCGGTTTATTAGATTAGGGCTAGTTTTAAATTGTATAACTAGAAGTTCGCGGCGAACTGAGACCTCGCGGTCCCTATATCTTCACAACCCCTGGACCGATTCAGCTCGTATTCGAACTTAAATTTTTTATTGAAATGAACTACTTGCCTACAAAAATTCATGAAGATCGGATCAACGGTTCGCAAGTTATCGTCGGACAAATATACACACAATATTTAACTTAGGGTTTATTTCAATTTATTTACTATTTAATGTTATTTAAGTTACTATAATAAACAATTTAAATATGAAAAAGAGAAAATCGGACACTAAAAACAATTTATAGGAATAAGTCGAGTACTAAACAGATTTTTCTATGACGCGCGTAGGCAGAGCGTTACGTAATCCGTGTACAATTAATTTCTTGAATATGACATTTTTAATTAAACTCAAGGACGAAACGAATAGCCTTGTCCATAATAATTGTTCAATAATACACCATTTGGCACGTGGACGCCATTAAGAATAGAGTATACAGCCGTCGCGTCCATACAAAAAGCGTAGTCTGATACCCACCCCTGAATGTTACCCGATTTCGATGTTTTTTTAATGTTCTCTACAACGTGGAAAACTATGCTTTTTTTTCCGCGATGTCTTCGTTGTAAGCCATCACAATTCTTTTGCGTCGAAAATACGACGAAGAAAAATAGGTGTTATTAGAATGTTTATGGTAATAAACATTTTTTGAATAAAAAGTTCAAAAACTAAAACCCGCCTACGTAAAAGTTTGAAACACGAAAATATTATTCGAAATTCAAAATGGCGTGGTTCAATGATGTACATAGTATTTTTCCATTGACTTTTAAAGTCCTTTACCTTGGCATCAGACTACGGAATAAAACATACAAAACACCCAATAAAGAACAAACATCACGTTCATCACACAAATGTTTGTCCTGGATGAGAATCGAACCCACAACCTACAGCTCAGAAGGCGGAAATCCTCCCACTGAGCCACAAGTCTAGTCTAATATATGAAAAATCTAATTGAATATGCTGTAATGGCATATTTCTAAGCTATGGACACCTAGTAGGTTAGTCTGCAAAGGCACAGAGGACATACGAGTAAGGTCGGGACTCCTTCAAGAATCTCGACAACAAGACTCCAATAGCATAACATCTGACGAAACAGGAGTGGAACAGGTATGCCAGCGACACAAGACCGTGCTCCGTTACTTTAAGGAGCTCGGCTAGTTTGGGTAGGCTGGCAGCGGGGTTAATGCACAAAACATCCTTAGCGGGAGGTCTTATCGCCCCCAATTAGAATTACCTAGTAGGTTACATGCCTGCGGTTTCATCTGCGGGTTTCATAGCAGGTATTACACTACAGAACCTGGGTACATCATTTCCTGGCTCCTAAAAGGAATGTACAATTCTTTTTTATATATTTTTTGAGCGTAGCACGTCATTTACCAAGCTATCAATCCCGTGACGTACCCGCGGAAATCTTAGCCCGCTGAGAGGGTAGCGAGCCAGTTCATATTTTACCATTAAAATGAGGTTAATTACTTAAATTGAAATCGGAAAAACGATTTGGACAAGCTATTTAAAAGTTGAAGGTAATATGGGTGCAACTAATCAGAGCGTAGTTTTTATTACTTGACGAAGAAGTTTATTTCGTCTTATACAAAATCTTTTTTTTATGCCATATGTAAATTAGCAGACCGGCGTTTGATGGTAAGCCATCACCATCGGATACCTGTAACACCAAGGGCATCTCAGATGCGTTGCCGAAGTTAAAGTTCTTTTCAAGACCATTAACAGCCCAATTAAACTAACGACCAATTAATCACTTCACTCGTAAAATATTGGCACGTGGAAAATATTTATTTTAGCCTCTATTTATTTCTTTAGACCTTTAATGGTCTCTGGAAAATCCAACTGTTATTTTTATGTAGTAGGCTAAGTAGTTGTAGTTTTCATGTATTTTGCTTAGATAAAAGAGCTCGTTAAAAAAATGTCTCAGTTGGGTTGATAAAAGAAACATTTGATTAATTTTCTTTTGGTTAAAAAAAATTAAATAAAATAAACCTCATCAGACAGAATATCAAGTCTTCTGTCATCATCCTTCTATCATCATTCATTTCCTTCTGCTGTCATCATGCTTCTTCCTCTGCTGAAAATGGCCTCCCAAAAAAGAAACCTATGAATTACAATAATATACGTATGAAGTTGATATTATGCATTATTTCTACTTACGCATACCTCTCCTCGATACCTATCATCGTTGGAACTGATATCTACAGCGTATTCAGTACGATGACGGACATATTTTAGAATTTCAATTTACTAACCTAACGCGAAATAAAAGTTCAACTATTCCATACATTTCGTTAAATGAAATTTTTCTATAGACAGCTGATTTATTCTCGCGATTCCATGTTTGGCCCATTCTAAGAGTTAATCATAATGATAAATACAATAATATCCTAGAATTAGTCAGTCGTGTAACCCAACCGAACAGTGTCAGTCCATGATTACTTCCTACAAATATCGCAGGACTAGTTAAGAAGCAAAATTTGGAAAAAATTACTTTTGTATTTGATACACCTCATTAGTTATGTAGATTAGAGCAGCTTACGTTGAGATATATGTTTTTTGGTTATGTTGTCGATATATACTATATCGACAAACTATATATCGTATATATAATTATATAGTATATTATACTAGTATAGCTAAGAGGGAAAATATGATTAAATGACATTTTCTCGATAAAAATAATAATTGAAAAGACCTCGATTTACACCACCTCGTTCAATTTTTCAATATTGCTCTAATAGTGAGGTATTTCTAGGATCTCTATTTCTGGGATAGTATTATGAACATAGCTTTGATTGATTTGGTTTTTACTACTGGTTACAGATGCTAAGCGTCACGCTTGGCCATTACAGTTCAGTGCCACCCAGAATTTTGAACTTCAGCAGTTCCAAACCATGCGCGGCAATGGACTGCGCTCGTCACCCTGAGATATTAGATGTTAAAGAGTAATTACGCAGGAAACATTGCCTTTCAATCCGGAACACAGTAATGTTTGCACACTACTGCTTGGCGCTTGAATAACTGGCAAAGGTGTGGTACTTCCCCAGGCGGACTCTGCAGAAGAGGCATACGCGCTGAATTAATTTCTTTCATCTGCATTCGAAAGTGCTATCTTGAAACATTGCCTTTCAATCCGGAACACAGTAATGTTTGCACACTACTGCTTGGCGCATGAATAACTGGCAAAGGTGTGGTACTTCCCCAGGCGGACTCTGCAGAAGAGGCATACGCGCTGAATTAATTTCTTTTCATCTGCATCCGAAAGTGCTATCTTTTAGCGCTATCTTTTACTCGAATTAGCCGATGGTTGAACACGCTCTAGGGTAGGTAACTACATATAGGTACCACTGTACCTAGTAAACAGCCATCAACTTTCGAGATAAGAAAACAGCACAAACTTCAACTGTCTGATACGAGTATGTCTCGAACTTTTCCAAAGCTGAAATAACACAATTTCCCTTGAAGTGTGCCACTCGGGGAAAGTACAGAAAGATATTCCGAGTGAGTGAACTCATCAAGACCCGGGGATCTCGAAGGAACGAGGTTTATAAGACTAACTTTCGATCTCGAAGTTGATTGGAAGACTCTACTTAAGCAACGACAAGTTTATTTTGTTAGGATTGCCGTTGATTTGGCGAGGATCGTGTTAGGACTTACTGGGTCATGGAGTTTTATATTTTGTCTTCGCTCGTTTTGAAAATGGCTCTGCTATATTGATTTGATTAAAATCCGAAGATAGGACCGTAAGCAATCATATCTCGCTTCGAACACCGAGCTTTTAGCCTTGAAAGCCGCCGGCGGTGCCGCTTTTACATCTAATCTAACGAGTGGGAAAGTGTGCGATCATCCTCGCCTGTTCGCACGCGTTGCTTACTAATTGTAGCAATGGTATTTTTATTTTGAAATTGGCGCTTTGAATTCAGTTCCACTGCAGTCTGCTTACAGCTCATTGTAACATAGCAACCGAGTTTAGCCAAAGAGTGCGAAAAAGAATGCGAAGAGTAAGAGAGTACAAGAGATAGCTATAATGAAATCTGTCTTAAGACAGATTTTGCGGGGCCATTCTATCTAGAGAAAAATATGTTTGATAAGTTTTGCGCCCACCTATTAATTCTACCAATCTTCACTGATAACTAAGTCAATGAACAGACAGATTGGAAAATCATTGGGCGCTGAAACTGACAGGATGCAACAGCTTGGAAAACTTCGTAACAAGTTATAACATAGAAAAGTACATTATGGTAATGAATTTACATGTAGGTTTGTACATACACATTTGCATATTGAATACTTAATGGATTCTATATCTTATATCCTTTTCACTTTATATACCTTCTGCATTATATACTAACATTACGCACCCTTCTAACATACCGTACAAAAATGTTTTTTTAGGGTTCCATAGTACTAAAAGGAACCCTTATAATACCGTCATGTCCGTCTGTCTGTCTGAATCTTTTATAGCCTTATAACTTCCAAAGTTATAAACGTACCTACATGCATGAAATTTTGCACAACGATTTTCTAAGTATAGACCTCTAGTTTCAAAATAAAAATGCAGTTTGTTTGTAAAATAAGGGTAGCTCCCATACTTGTAAAGAGGGGATGAAAGAGCAAAAACAATTTTTTTAACGCTCTTTAAGGACATGTATGACCTTAACCCCCGAATACTGAAACGTTTGTTAACTTTGACAACAGATTAATTCGAATACTGCCTTTGCAAACTAAGCAAATGACAAAGGCAGCAATAGACTTAATCTATCGTCAAAGTTAACAAACGTTTCAGTATTTGGGGGTAAATGTCATGCCACCCAATAATAATAAAATTGTTTTTTATTATTTGTAAACTGTTCCTTTTAACAGACCTATTCAACGACTCCTCTTGACTACATGATGGGGTTCTGCAAAATATTTTTAATACAATTAGTGAAGGTAGATAAGGTAGGTATGTCCAATTAGATTCTATACAGGGTTATAAGGAAAGGGTATGGTAAGCCGAAAGGGGCTCATAGTACTTTTCATTATGAACAACTTTTTCTATGGGACCAACCCTGAAATCGATAAAAATATATCAGCTGTTCCATAGAGAAATGTCAATGACACTCGACAAAATGTATGGAACAGCAAATATTGTTTTCTCGATTTCAGGGTTGATCCCATAGTAAAAGTTGTTCATAATGATGACTACTATAAGCCTTTTTCGGCTTAGAATACCCTTTCCTTATAGCCCTGAATAGTTTGAGAGTTTATAATATATGATTGTGCTCAAAACCCAGACATAACCAGACTTGGAACAGCTGCCTAACTACGTAATGTTTGCTATGTAAATTCGTGGACCGTGTCATCCAACGGAAAATCCTAATTTCACAGCGGGCGACGAAAGGTCGAAGCAATGTTTTTCCCACTAAAAATTCCGGGCACATCTGCATAGGAACGGCGCGGATGGATAAGCTGAAATCGGCTATAGACATTTTAGTCTATCTTGAAAATGATATTAACTTTATGCCTTCCGCTTCTCTCTAGACTCGAGAGAAGCGGAAGGTGAGCGGAAGGTAGAGTCTAGAGTCTAGACTCTAGTCTAGACTCTAGCCTAGACTCTAGCCTAGACTCTAGTCCAGACTCTAGACTCTTCTCTAGTATATCTTTTTCTTATAACCATCTAGACTCTAGAGGGTTATAAGAAAAAGATATACTAAGCAGAAAAGGGCTCATAGTATAACTTTTACTATGGGACCAAACCTGAAAAACAAAAAAATATGAACTGTTCAATTCATTTTGTTGAATGTCATTGACATTTTTCTATGGAACAGCAGATACTTTTTTCTCGATTTCAGGTTCGGTCCCATAGTAAAAGTAGTTCATAATTATGAGTACTGTGAGCTCTTTTCGGCTTAGCATCCCACCCTTTCCGTAGAACCTTGTATGCTCTAGCTTTCCGTAGTGGTAGGACTCTTCAGCAAAGCCTGAAGTACCACACCTTTGCCAGTGATTCAACCGTAAAACAGTAGTGTGTGTATTTATCTAGTTAAAATTTTTTGTAGTGGTAGGGCTCTCTTGCAGAGTCCGCCTGGGGAAGTACCACACATTAGCCAGTTATTCAACCGCTAAGCAGTAGTGTGCAAGCATTACTGTGTTCCGGATTGAAGGGCAATGTTTCCAGCGTAATTTCTGGGCATACAGAGATTTAACATCTAATATCTCAGGGTGACGAGCGCAATGCATTGCCGCGCATAGTTTTGAAGTGTTGAAGTTCAAAATTCTGGGTGGCATTGGACTGTTATAGGCAAGCGTGACGCTTAACATCAGGTGAGCGACTTGCTCGTCTCGTGACCGAGTAACATAAAAAAAAAAATATGTTATCTACCTGGAAGCGAAAATTATGTCAATCAAGTTTTCAACTTCAGTCTGTTTCATCCAATCAATAGCAAAGTGAACCGACGGAGCTAGGGGAAATCATCGAAAGGCTCATTTGATTTGATTTTGTTGCGCTAATATAACCTGGATTCCTTACTTAGAATAAGTTTCTAAAAGAAAATTCGGGCCTTATTAGAAAGCCTACGCCGCCCGTCTGTCTGGCCTATACCTTTTTATATACGTTTGAATTATCTGTAAAGATGTATTCAGGCCTACGATGATGATTATGAAACATGGTTACAATTTTCACAATTGCGGATTTCCTAACAAAAGTGTTTAATGACGTTTTTTGTATTGGCTCTATTAGAACGGTCACAGAAGAGGATTTTTTTTTTTACTTACTGTACTGTTTACTTTACTGTGAGAACGGTATTACATGTACAAGTATCAAACTGGAGTTTATTTGGCACAACGCATAAGCATTACCATTCAGCGTGGTAATGCCGCCAGCAGTGGGTTTGGATTATCTACATACCTTTAATGGTCTCTGGATAATCCAACTTTTATTTTTGTGTAGTAGGCTAAGTAGTTTGTCTGTATTTTGCTTAGTTAATTAATACAGGCCCTTGCCTGTTAAAAAAAAGCATCAAACTGGGTGTAATCGAGTCGGACGCGCACTTGGCCGGTTTTTTAATTATTTTTGATAAATTAAGTTTCGAGGTGTGTACATGGCATCTTCGTAAACACAATACGGCGGCTATACCTCCCTTATAGGTGACCTAGGGGATCACGAAAAGGATTTTAAAAAATGAATGTGATTTTTATTACATCATTTTTTGACCAGTGTGTACCCTGTATGAAATTTGATTGATCAGCCAAAACCAACAGTCTCATGCGTCTTGATGGTTTTCTAACAACTCGACATAGAACAGCTGGTTACATTTTTATGATTCGACATAATATGAACTTCTATCAAAATCTGTTATCAGGGTCTTAATTTTTTTAATGAAAGAAACTTGACTTTTCACTTATCTGATGTAGGCAGACACTAGGAATGGGCTAAATATGGACCAAAGTTAACAGAATCCAACCTATAAAAATACTCATTACCTATTGCTGAATATGTGACTTATTTCATTAGTTATTTCTTAATGGAGCGACCGATACGAGCTGCAGGCGGTATGGCTCCCAACGTGCCCTTTTGTTCAGCCATGAATATGCATTTAGCTCCAAAGGTCGCCGCGCTAAGTTCGTTCAACTCCTGCTTTTTACTGTAATTGTTAGTACTGTTAAGTCGGTAAAAAATTGTTAGTTGTAGATAGTAGAACTGGGTTGGTACTAGTAACACCGAGTAGAAAGTTCACAGAAAACTGGCTGGCGCGGAACTAAGCGATTCACTGTACACGCTTCGACCGACGCCGCCATAAAAAAGATGTTCCTATCATACTTTTGCTGTAGTATTCGCGGCCATAAAGAGATACCATGGCTATCACAATCGGGTCTACGTGAAAGCTTTCGTCACTTACAGTTTTGCCGGCTCCGCCGTGTAGAAATAATGGGATATGATCAAGTAGTTAAATAAGCGACCAGGGATGACCCAGACATCACTCAAGAGACCCGTCAGGGAAGGTCCTGTGTGAGTTGCAGGCCTTCCATCTTAGCTGCACAGAACATAAAGAGGTGGCGTCTGTTATTATCAGAGGAAAGGTCTAATCTTGGATAAATGTGCCACCTATCTGCTAGGAGATTTCAAGACAGAGGATATGTGACGTTAAAGCCGCCTTGTGACGCACCTAATTTTGATGCTCATGTAGTTGTTAAGAACCTAATTTTGTGCCGGAGCTGTATCTCTGTATTTCTACGCCTTTGTTGTAGCACGCGAATTAGTTGTGGAGTCACGATTTACGTCCGACTGCGGATACGGAGTTATGCTAGATGGCTGTAGTCTACAGAATTTAAGTTATCTACGTGAAACTTTAAAATAGGGCAAAGTGGAGCAAAGGCTTCGTTTAATATTGGATTTGTATGGTAGAGCAATGTAGCTAGAAATACTGGAAATACTCCAACTTGAAACGAAGTTGTTGCCACAGTTAGTGACTTTGCACAAAATTGAATTTATAGTTTAAGTTTCCTTCACGTAAAAGGATCGGGGTCTTCGTCATCCGCTTTGCAAAATTATTAAGCGGCAGAGCAGAGTTGAAGGGTCAATTATCTATATAATTAGACATACTACCTGGTTATAGTTCTCTGTTTGCATTTGGCAGCACCTAAATTTAGCTGATTCTTTACACTAATTACTACAAGAATTTTAGAATAAAATAAAGAACAAGATTGAGTAAGGCATGGTGTAGTACATATAGAGAAGGATGGACATACTAAGTCAGGGACTGGCATATTTTATTTTATCAAGTAATGAGAGAATAATCGAAGTCATGTTTGTACGTCGGTGTAGCAAGGTCAGAGTTGGCGAAAATTGCAGTCATACTTGTCTCGCAAATTCTCAAATTCTAAATTATCAAATTTCTGACACTATAATTTCCCTGTGACTAGCACAAGACTTGACTATACTATTATCTATTCTGTGACTTGGCATGGAGTTTTGGTGCCAACGTCCAAAAAGCATGGCTGCTTTGTATTATTTTCCAAAACTTGTGTTCTTTTGAGTGTTAATGTTTTTATTGATGGATTCATCATCATCATCATCATCAGCCATAAGACGTCCACTGCTGACGAGAGGCCTCCGCCTTAGAGCGCTACACCGACCGACAACGGGTCACTTGCAGCCACCGGTTGCCCGCGACTTTCACAATGTCATCGGTCCACCTAGTGGGAGGCCTACCTACGCTGCGTCTTCCGCTTCGTGGTCGCCACTCAAGAACCTTTCTTCCCCACCGGTTATGGATTACTATCAATTATTTTATTTCCTAAATGTACATGCGTTTAGGTAAATCGTACTTATCAATAATGTAGTTAGTTTAGTCTTTTTCTATTGTTTCAAAAACTCCGTAGAAGCTTCCAGTAAAGTAAAGCATTTTACTGAAGCATGATTGGACTGAACAATGACTGAAATTTTGACTTAGACTTTAGACTTAGACTTAACTTTTTTTTATTGTAATAACTATTTTATTTGAAAGTTACAAAATCGTAACTGGCTAATTAAAGTGTGACAAAACACAAGATAAATAACTTGTCAAGAGCATGTCGGGCCATGCTTTGTAGGGTTCCGTAGACGCGTAGGACGTTTGAAGTATTAATCCGTTTTTTCCGCTATCTCAAAAAGTTATTATCACAAGTTTCCCGAAATAATTTCAGAAGAAAGTTTTTAAGATCTATCAACTTGGAAGATGATAAGTTTCTGAGATGTATAGTTTAGAAATGGCGGACACACATTGCAAGCTACTTTGACGGCCCATATTTCACAAGGGGTAATCCTTGTTGTACTACGGAACCCTAAAAACGACATTTGCAATCTCTGCGTTTTCTCGGTGTAACGCCACCGCAGAGTAATATCATCATTGTCTTAGTACTTATACAGTCTCAAATCGTTTACTCCAGACAGCTGTACAGAACAGAGTCATCGCTCCACCAAATTCGGTAAGTACCCCAAATAAATGACGTAAGAGGTGAACGCACCGGGCCCATTGTCGGGAACTGAACCCGTGACCTCTAATTCACAGTCCGACGGCTACAATGAACTGATTTGTTCCAAGATTGGAGACGCGGGTGTGAGGGTTGTTTTGAATTTTGAGCAGGATATTTGGGTTTGGTTCGGTTTGATTTAGTTAACAAAGAGACGGGTCCGTGTCGAGATGGTAAAGTTTTGCTATAGTGGGTAACATTTCATTTTTTTCATTTGCAATCTTAAAATCAATTTATTTAAATTTCAAAAAATAATAATAGGTAGAAACAGACAACAACAAAACTTTTTTTAATTTTTTTTTCTTTTTTCTTATTTTCGAAGTAAATGCTTTTAACAGCCATGATATTTTTTTAACATACAAAATGGGATATTCTTAGAAAAGTAAGACCATTTTTTTTTAAATGCTTTTAATATTGTATGTTTTTCAAAAGTTGACGTTAGATTCTCAATTAAGACCTCCCAGTTTAAATGAGATTTGATGAGATTTTACTGGACCCCTCCTTTTCTATTTTGAGCTCACGGAATTAATGGATGTCCCCTAACGAAGTCTAGGTCAGTAATAATAGTGTAGAAAGCTCTACCCATGAGAGATTGAACGAAATATCTGCGGAAATGTCGCTTGACCCATAATAATTACTGTTTCCACGGGAATTCTACCTTTCCAGGCGAATTTGAGGTATAATGTCTCGAACTGAATTTTGATAGTTTTTTTTAGGTTGTGTCACTATGAAACTAGATTGGTGAGAATTGAATACGATAACAGGCAAATCTGTCTACAAAAGACTTAAAAAAAAACATTAAGCACTTACGACTGCATCATTTTCCAGGTCACAATCTTATGCAAAGCTCAAGGCGTGTGCGGTTGTTGAGTAAGGTTATAATATAATCTCAGTAACTTGGAACCCTGCATAATAATAGAGCCAAATTCTTGAGTCGGCAGTCGGCAATGACGCAGCCTTAACTAGTTGTCATTATTGCAACGAAGATTCAAAGTTCGGATTTATTTCATCCAAAAACTATTATTGATTGGGATTGCAATCGCAGCATCTTAATCAGCCTTTGATGTTGAAACCTGCCAACCACTCATGAACAGGGGGAACCTGCAACGTTCAGTCTCCCACAATGACCCTACCAGTCCCCCTGTAAGCCAGCAGACTTCAAATTCGAACATCCGCTAATATAGGCACGGAATCTCTATCATAGCTGTACCTATGTAAAGCCCCAAATTGGCCTGCTAATTAAGCCTCAGACAAATTCTCCCTTTGTGGGTGCTCAATCAAACGTCCAAAGCAGACATCCTACCTTACTAAATACCTATAGCATATAGGTACAGCATTGATTGAATCACCTACATATAGGTATGCAGGCTGTTTCGAATACGTCAGTCCCCGGGAACGTTAAAATCAATGTAGCACAGAGCTGAGCCCTTGGTTCGAACATCGTTTGAAGGCTATCTAGGGACCGGGAGGGAAAGAGATGAACACGCAAGTTACACTGTAGCAAAACGGGACGTACTATGCCAATTTTATGAAGCGTTACAGATTTTACTGCAGCGCGCAATCACCCATCGTTCTTAATTAAAATTGAGTAATGGTGCTGTCAGACCTTGTATGTATAATACTTGTAGATGCTTCGACGAAAGTTAAATGAGTGGACGGGCCCTAACCACACGACTTCCTTAAAAATGACAAGTCAAAACAATCGAACTTACCCCCGAATACTGAAACGTTTGTTAACTTTGACGACAGATTTAGTCTATTGCTGTCTTTGTCATTTGCTTAGTGTCAGACAAAGGCAGTATTAGAATTAATCTGTTGTCAAAGTTAACAAACGTTTCAGTATTCGGGGGTTTGGCATCAATACGTAATTAAATGTATGTATAACTAGCTGCGCCCCGCGGTTTCACCTGCTATCCTACAGGAACCGGGATAAAAAGCCTATGTGTTAATACAGTGTATAATCTACCTCCGCACCAAATTTCATCCAAATCCGTTCAGCCGTTACAGAGTTGAACGTGAACAAACACACTTACATACTCATCAAACTTTCGCATTTATAGTATTAGTGTGATACATTTGTCACAAAAAAGAGATAGCGAATATAATATCTACGAGAGAAAAAGGGATGTGTTTATCAGTTGCTCTCGAACCGTTTGACATTCGAACGTACGTCTCGCACCTTTCACAGACTAAGAGCAAGGTGAGCGCCGGCGCTCACTTTAGTGTCTTCAAAATTCTCTTAGTTAAATTCTCTTAGTGGTCGAAGTGTAGATTTTTTTTTTCAACCTCTGTGCATAGTGCATGAACTTCCTATTAGTTGGTCAAAAAGTAGGAACGATGAGCAGAAAGGCGCTTTTGAAAACGGTGGACAGAATGTTCTACCTAAAAGCCGGATAAAAAGGTTTCGCCGAACAAAGTGTGAGAAGGCCATTTTGAAAATTGGACGTTTCTCCATTTGCGAACCGATCCTTTCAGTTTTAGAAAGGTTTCATTACTCCGAGCTGTTAGAAGTTCTGATTGTATGTGACATCAACGCAGCAGGCTATGCTGACATCACATACATTCTGACCTAAGCTTTATCGGTTGACATGTTGTCTAAGTTACATTACTTTCTCATAGCTAGGAGATCAGATCCAAATTTTTAAAGGATGGATTTTCCACCAATCGTCCACCAGAGGTCAGGCATTTCCGATTTTCTTTTATAAAAAGAGTTTTTAGAAAGATTTTTTTTTAATATCCATCCAGCTGTTTCTAACAACCAGACTTCATGGTTTAGAAATTTGCATTCAGTATAAAATTCTAAATGTAAATTCAGTTAAACTCTAGTAGGTACATCAAAGAGGTTATGTTATAATACAAAACCACAGAGTTCTCCTTATAAATAATGTCTTACATCCGGACATGAAATTGGTGAAAAACAAATTAGAAAAACTGACATCAAATTGGTGAAAATGTGTTTTTTTAAACATAGGATTGAAAACATTTCGAAATAGGAAATTAAATAAATTCAAAAGAAACAACCAGGGAGAGTATTTTCTTAAGTATTATTTTCCCCGTATTTTTAATCCTAACTAATATTATAAATCTGGTCTCTCTGTCTATCTGTTTCTCTGTCTGTGTGTTTCTCGCGTTATCACGGCTAAACGGCTGAACGGATCGAACTGAATATTTGCGTAGATATAGCTGAAGGGTTGGAGACAAACATAGGCTATAAATTAAAAGAAAATTTAGTTAAAATCTATTATAGCATAAAGTAAAACAATGTAGGAAAATTGTATAGATTGAGATTTTCCTACAGAGTTTAGCAAGAATCTTATTGGAATTGAATATATTAAAATTCTTTACATATATATTTTTTCATAGAACTTCCGAAACGAGCTAAAACGTTTCAGGCACACTTGCCTACCAAAAACCCAATCGAGACGAGTAAATAAAATATGGAATAGACAAATAGACGTATCAAAGGGTAAATTGAAGTTTTGTGTACCAATCGCAGTTGTTTGCACGAGGAAATAAGCCAATTGGAGCTGCGAGAGCGATGACGTCACTGACGTTTTTTGTTGTTTTTTTTTTTAGTTTTGGCTCCACACGTTGTGTGTTTAGCCAGTGTCAAGTATAAGCGTATATATTTCAAGTGAAATCAAATATTTCACAATTAAAATAAGTCATAGTCTAAGTCCAGCAAAGTGAGTCACTCAAGCCCACATCATGCCACAGTAAAACGGTGAAGAGTTTACTAGGGTTTCTATGGAGTTTTGAAAACAAGACAAAGAGTCACGTTTCACAATATTATACTATTCACCAATAATCGTGCACGTTCACAAACACTAAATGGATAAAAATCCACCATTTTTACACATCAACACTCGAAATAACACAAGTTTAGGAAAGTAATACAATGACGCCACATGACTTCTTCACGTTCCCGCACAAAACTCAAACTGTTTATTATAATTTTAAAATTCACTCAGCGATTATTGTTTTTTTTTTAAATAGCTTAGCATTTAGAATTACCGATTACGCGTTACTTAAGAGGCCAAATTAAAAGTTATAAGTCATGCCCAGTTTAAAATCGTAGTAGGATGCCTAAAAATCAATCGACAGTTTTGTATGAGAATCGAATAACCTTAAGCTCGTTTTATTAAATACAACCTAGGTACTGTCGGTCTATGTATCTCATTTACAAAAAGAACATAATTAATATACGTATTTGTTAAAGCAATTTTTCTAGTACTGAATGTATATCCGACCTCCCTTTCCAAACTAGGTCATCCATATTCCCGGGCATCCAAGCATTGTGTGTTGTACGAGTATAAATGGGATTACGTAGCGATGCCTTGACCCTGTCGACCTGCCAGCAACAGGAGCTGGGGCTCATGGCCTTTACGGGTCGGAGGTTGAAGGCTTCAGAACGAGGTCACAGTTGCGTTGCGATACCCAGATTTTCGAAGGCCAGGTTTTAAGCCTGCCTCACACAGTCCTGCTCGCTACCGCGTCCGCTTCAGCAGGCGGCGTCTGTTTGGGACAGGCTTTATCACACTAACCTCGGGATTCTGAAACGTTTGTTATAAAAAGATTAATTCTAATGCTGCCGTTGTCTGGCACTAAGCAAATGACAAAGGCAGCAATAGACTTAATCTGTTGTCAAAGTTAGGTACCAAACGTTTCAGAACCTCGAGGTAACTTATATTTATAGAGGCGGTTTGCTTGATGTTACCGGTTATTGTGTCCTGTAGATATTTATAACAAGAGGAGTGTTGTTGATTTTGTGCGTACCCTGTAAGATAATTTTTGCTAACGTTATGCAGAGCTCCATGAAAACAAACTAGCTGTTCGATCCGAACTGTGTCGTCGCGTGCTCTGTCTTTATTATATTGTATTTGAATGAACTACCTAGTTGTCTACAAAATTTCATGAAGGTCGTAAACGATTCTCAAGTTATCGTTGGTAAACATAAGATTCGTACAATTTGCTCCCATTTTATATGTATCGCAGGTGTTTTAATGCGGTAGTTTCTTTTGTTTAGTTCTCTGTAGTTTAAATTATCAAATTATTGTAGGTACAATAACATAGGTACGCACCTATCAACTGCCTATCCCACCTTCTCAATACTAATTGCAAAATACATACAACCTTCAAAGAGTTCAAAAGCAGGAACGCCTTGGGACAGCCTTGACCGTCCGAATCTGGAGAACCCAGATTGGTAAACAAGTGAAGGTCAAGTGTGAAGGACGCTTATGCAAAGATTTAAAAATCGGATGTTTCTGATACACTTCACAATCCCAAAAAGCAAATAGATATTCTAACTGTTTGAGAATAACATGATCCGTTCATCGTAGCTGATGAAAAACCAGTGCCTATTCGTGTTTGAATTGAATGAAGGTACTGGGGAAAATTATTTTGGCGCACCACAATGTTCTTTATACAATTTATTTGATCTGTATAAAAAGTAAATGTAGCGGTAAGCACGGAATCTTAAAAAAATATATTTCAAAGGCTTAATGTAAGTAGGGCTAGGGATATCCACGGTAACATGTGCTTTTTTTTACTACATTACTTTTAAATAAAAGTACTTAACTTACGTCAGACAAAGGTCTCTACTTAGTTGATTAACAATTCATGAAATTACAAGGAAAGAGGTACCATTCATAATGAAACTGTAGCTAGAAATAAAAGAAAAATGAACGATCATTATTAGCTATCGTTAAAAGTTGTAATACAACTATTCCTAAAAAAGTAACTACCTAATACATTTCATATTTATGTGGAAAGACAGAAGGTCGACCTGATTTTCTTTGAAATTGTGCTATTAGAGGTTTAAATATTCAGCTTGATGGACATGCAAAAATACAAAACGGCATTAGTTGCCGACGGGACGTGTCCTCTAACTAGGACTGACGTGGAACTCCCAGAATGGGTTTCATGTTTGTAAGAACTGTTAGAAATAGAAGTGTCTTGTAGTTTTGTTTCAGAGTACTTCTGACTTTGTACCCATATGCCTGTCGTACGTCCTTCGAGGCTTTTAGGCTAATCCTAGAGCGGGGGTCTTAGAATATCGCTTTAGTATCCCCTGCCTGTCGTAGGAGTCGACTAAACGGGAGCATTTGGGCTCATGCTTGCTCATTTGGGGATCTGACTACCCATCGAAGCGCGCCCAGGGAAGATAACGGCGCGGAGATAGGAATGGTGGATAGAGATGTCTTGGAAATGTTGCCTTAGATAACATGCTAGCCCCCCTAGGCCACCGGCACGTCTGTATGGACATCCGGGTGCCTTATGTCGAGGCACACCATCACCATGAGGTTTTATTGGGTAAAATCCCACATAACCGAACTGCACACTGTGATGCAGAAGAAGAATGAAGTCACTTAAGAAGATTTCCATCCTTATAAAAAAGGAGGCCTTTGGGCTCATGGTTAGTTACCCAGGTCCAGATGAACGTGGACGTGAAGACTTTTTCCGATGAGGTGTACTTATATATTGTGTGTTTATGGGTATTCAAGTTGTATTTCTAAGGCTTTTCCTCGTGTGGAGTTTAACTCTGCAGGATACTGTGGTATACGCGGTATACACACAAACTAGTAATAATATGAGGAAATTGTTTTAACCATTAAGATTTGACAAACTTCCTCTTCTTGTATTTCGTATCTCTAGCAAAAGTAAATTCGTTTTGTTAACAAAAGTGTAGTTAAATATAACAATAGTCACGGACTCCGGTGTACGTGGATTGCAAATTTAAACTGCTAGATTGTCATGGGATCAGCGACAACAACCAAAGAGAATATCATCACTACGTTTACTACGTTTAAGAGACGGGAGTTCCATATTGAAAAATGAAAAATGGCTATTGCATGAAACATGCACTATAATAATGCATACCGATAGAGATAGTGCGATAGAATCGAGCAAGACTGTGATAGCCGTCATTTTTTTTCGTACACGTTTCATACATGAAGTCTCTTTTTTTACTTATAAACATTTGTAAAGTATGAAAAAAGTAACGATTTCTATGTAAATATTTTTGCACGTCAGAAATGACCGACTGTAATGGAACATTTCAAACGTGAACACCCTGCTTACTGCATTCTGGCAAATAAAACTAATTTCATTTAATTTCACTTTTACGTACAACAGTACAATAGCATATCGATCGGTCTATATTAATCTGCCATAATTTTCGTATGTGGAGCGCAGGGCCGGTTTCCCTTGGTAAGGAATATTTTATAGACCACAATCTAGGTTGTTTAAAGGGCTATTAAATCTAGCCTGTAATAGAAAGTCGGAAAGCTGTATTTTATTTGCACTCGCAATGAGAAAGTTCTAGAAGCAATTACTTGAATGACGTTTTACAATTTCTTTGATTGCATTTTCCAGTGTTTATTTCTGATCATTTCTTATTGTTTTTGCGATGGGAACAAAAAACATCCTAAACTAAAGTAGTTTTTAAGAAAGGAAAATTATAGCTACACGAATTTTTTGTTTGCAGTCCCACTAAGTTTTGGCTTAAAACATATTTTAAAAAAAGGCCAATTTTGTCAAAATTTTCTTTAAAGCACAGAATTCTCTTTATATTTATGTCTTTGCCTTAAACCTACTACCTACTCAAATCAATTTCACCACAACTATTTTCTAGCAAAAAAAGCCACTGAGCATGATGCAAAAAAAAAACACAATTTTAGGAGTACTGATGAAAATCAGTGAAAATATGTTTACTCGACTGACCAAGAATGAGGGTAATGTTTTTGAGGTGAAGTATGTATGTAGGTATATGGTTGTGTGCTCCTATATGACGTCCTGTAGGCTAAACGGCTTGACCGATTTTGACGAGTGAGTCGTTGAATTTGTCTTTTCGTCCTGAATGACATGGGTTGCTTACATTTCCTGATAACTCTTGAGCCAATGAATCTTCACAATATACAAAAAAATATAGGTATTGAGGTGCTCTATCACCACCCGTTGATCCTCAGCTCTGTTTACACTCTATATAAATGTATTAACTTAACACGAAAATCAGTAATATAGTTAGTTAGCCTGGCTTGTTCACAATTACGCGGATATGTTTATGATTAATGTCTTGTGTAATTAAGCCAGCATCACTTACCACTACCATTTTACCACTTTAGTTAATACCACTTTCGACTTAAAACGAATTAATATTCTGGCTTGAGGGACCATGTTTTTGAAAATCTTATCTGGTACCACCAGATAAAACCTTACTGGCTTAGCAACAAATTAGCGTTTGTATGTATGTTTGTGGCTTTGTTTATATATTTATCCGAGAATAATTCGCGAATGGTTGATTTGATCTTAGTTTTGCAGGTAAGCAGTTTATTTCAAAACATTTTTTTTTATTCGAATTTGAGTGAAATCGCTTTCGTTTTTTTTTAAATTATTTTTTAAATCGAGTTACAATAAACGGGTCGCAAACCCTCATACGCAATCTACTAATAAATAACTTAATATTTGTAACTTTGTAATAACGTATTATATTATATCAAGTTAAATTTATATTATATAAAGTTATTATTGACCGAGCGAAGCGAAGATCTCAGAGTTTACTGGGACAAATCGGCATTTGTATGTATGTTTGTGTATATATTTGTCCGATGAAAACTTGCGAACCGTTGCTCCGATCTTCATGAAATTTTGTAGGCAAGTAGTTCATTTCAATAGAATTTTTAAGTTCGAATATGAGCTGAATCGGTCTAGGGGTTGTGAAGATATAGGGGTCGCGTGGGCTCAGCGAAGCCTCTATACAGCTGACGTGATATTTCAGTAACTGAATTTAACTTTTCTCAAAAATAAAATTGATAAATCCTCCTAAGATTGTCGTTTTTTGAGGGAGACAACGAATACCTAATATAATTA
Source organism: Apocheima hispidaria (assembly GCA_947579745.1). Lineage (NCBI taxonomy): Eukaryota > Metazoa > Arthropoda > Insecta > Lepidoptera > Geometridae > Apocheima > Apocheima hispidaria. The sequence goes on from OX388159.1 coordinate 14,018,290, forward strand.
TACAGTGATATAATAATATAAATAATATAATAATAATAATATTGTAAAAATTGTAGCAAGTTGACGAGTCCATATTGGAAGCATTCTTAACTTTTTTATATTATGTAATTGTTAAGAACGCAACTGTATGACAATAAAGAATATTCATTCATTCATTCAGTTCGGCGCGAACTACTAGTATTATATAAAGTAAAATTTTTAATTATAAAGTCCAAGTAAAGCCAACAACAACACAAGAAGTGAAACATTATTCATGAGAATAGATTTTTGAAAATATTTACCTGCGCGAAGTTTGGGTTGATTATTCGTTGAACAGGCCAACAAAATTAAAACTGAGAGGGGTTAAAGTTAAACAGTTATTGCTCAAGGGTTGTCTCGTTCGCACTTTATCAACATTTTCTAATATAAAAATAATAGAGGAGAAATTTAAAAAAAATCTAGTCATTTACTTTAGAATATCATTGCCAATGTTTTATAACAATTTTATGTTATTATTTTTTGATTTGGCTATAGAAAAAGGCATAAAAAAACAAATGTTTTTACCTTCTTTTTTTTAAATGTAGTTTGGTGACGATACGAGCAAGTCACTCACCTGATGTTGAGCGTCACGCTTGCACATAACAGTTCAGTGCCACCCACAATTTTGAACTTCAACAGTTCAGTACTATGCGCGGCAATGCACTGCACTCGTCACCCTGAGATGTTAGATGTTAAATCTCTGTATGCCCAGTAATTACGCTGGAAACATTGCCCTTCAATCCGGAACACAGTAATGTTTGCACACTACTGCTTGACGGTTGAATAACTGGCCAAAGGTGTGGTACTTCCCCAGGCGGACTCTGCAAGAGAGCCCTACCACTACATAAGCCATATTGCTGAAAGTAAGGTAGCCTTTCCGTTCTTTTAGTTTGTGATAGAGCTGGGACCCTATTCCTGTGCGCTCGAGATTGTCTCGGTCACTGTCTCTCTAATTTAGAATTTAATGGGAGTGAGAGTGACCGAGATAAAATGTCATTTCTCCGAATAGGGGCCTGATGGTAAGTTGACCTGATATGTTAGGTAGCAGGACCAGCTCGTATCGGTAAGTTCTACCAAAAGCTTACTACCTTCAACAATTCGTATAAAATAACTTTAATGCTCTAATAATAGGGATGCTATCAGTAAATGTCAATATTTTCTATAAAGATGCAAATAAATTTACATGGCTTCTAGAAAAACCATGGCTACAGTTGTAAAACGACCATTATAAATCTCTAAAATCTATAATCTACTAGCTGCGCCCCGCGGGAAAAACACACTTACATACTTACCTTACATTACTAACACACAAACTTTCGCATTTATAATATTAGTGTGTTTTATTGATACTATAGCGTCTTCTTAGTAAACGGTAAAATTTCTGCGAACCCCAAGCCGCCTGCCAAGCATTGGGATTGTGGCACCCCCTCTCTTGGAGGGGGGTGACGTTTGTTTCAGCAGTTACGCAGCTATGAGGTGGTTATTTTACGTTTTGGAATAATATGATCTTAATATATTTTCGTGTATGTAAAAACGTGCGAGCGAGACAAACGCGGACGGGAACTGGGGCCTTAAACCTACATCTATATATAGCCACGGCAGTTAATGAGAGGTGATCGTAACCGCACTCTAAAGTTATAGCAGTAAATAAATAAACGTTAAATGGGGCGCAGTCTATGTCCGTCTGTCTGTAATAAAATGAAACATGGATCCGTCGTGTAACCTGTCTCGGGTAATTATGAAGCACCGGAGATATATGTACGTATCGCCTAGCTAAAATATTTCTATGGCTTTATAGAAAAGGGTCGTGTGAAGCATGTTCTATTAGTGTATTATTACCCGACTGCCAAAGAAGGAGGGCAATTTTTTGGGGTTTATATGTTTCTGTGTTCCAATAGTACCTCCGACAGCCTTAACGGTTTGACCGTTCTACTACCGTTGAAAGATGAAACGATGGACGTGTTATACTGTACATAAAAGATGTAAATTTACAGAAAAAATAAAATAAAAAATTCCCATTTTGTTTTTATAAAACGGGAATACTCACGTTAATTTGACGTCCCACACGTGACATGTTGCAGTGCAAGGCAAGACGGGTTGCGCGCGTGTCACGCTTAGCTTTCCTTGACAAAGGCCATCGAATGTGATATCTATAGGCGGAATAACCGACTTAATTTAACGTGAGTATTCCCGTTTTATTAAAACAGAATGTGTCAAATCCACGTCAGTAATTCTAGTAAAATATACTGCCCGCTAATTACTTATTATAACAAAAACTTGCCTACGACAATTTTGCGCAATGAAAAATCGACAAATTTAATGAAATTTAAATTCCTACTAAGCTGATTTTATTTAAATTACTCGCATTGTTTGAGTAAAGCACTATACAAGTCTTGGTCCGCAATGACTGCATTGCTGGCCACGCTATGACGGCCTCGAGCTATGCTTAGCTACGCAATGACTGCATTGCATGCTACGCTCTCGGCCTTCAAGGTTGCTCATCATTGCAGCCCTTGATGGACAAGCTGGTTAAAGCGCGGACCGCGCTGTGATGGCCTGGACCTGCGCTACGCTATGCTCTCGGCCATCATCATCGCTGCCAGCAACAGTCATTACGGACCGCGACAGTAATGTACTATTAGTATGGTAGGTTATAATCAATAATAGAAAATTCTCCCTAGAATAAGAATAATTAATAAGGTTTTATTTACAACACATTCATAGAATGGTCTAAGACCAACACGATATGAGGAAACAATTGCCTACTTTAACAGTTATTAATGAGATGGAATATTTAAATATATAACACCGTTTGGTATGTTAATAATGAACTAAAATAATTAATAAGTGTCTAATAAGAATAACTATGTAGAGCAGAATCTTCTTATCTGCAGCAACGTCTCGGAAAAACATTTGTATCCATTTATGAAAATAAATTAGTAATTCTACGTTGATTTAGTTAAGTTTTAAACACATTACAAAAGAATTAAAACCTAAACATTGTTTATCGGTTAGCTTATTGTACTCTACTTCTTGACTATGACTGTAATATGTCTATATTATAAATATATGTTGTATAATACATCTGTTTATTAATTTAAGAATATTATTTGTATTCTGTAGAAATTATGGGAGTAAGTCGAAATCAAATAACCTGGAATATTTTTTTGGGAAGATCGATTCTTGGAACCGAATAAAAAACCAGTAGTGCCCAGTGACGGTATCCAGCATAGGAAGACAAGTGCCGTTCTACCATTTCAATCACAAAACATAGGCTCGGGTTGGATTCGGGCCGGCACGGCGCAAGGCGGTGCCAGGGGCAGAGTGACGTTAAAATGTTCGAGCGAGACAGCGTGAAAGAGATGACCCGCTTATCGAGACCAGCCCCCTTATTATGGATGTTCCTGATCGTGATAGTGAGCGTGTGCGAGCGGGACCGCACATAGTGCGGTCACACATAGACTAAATCGGTTCGAGCATGATGGCATGCTCTCGCAATCAGAATCACGAACGTTCATAATAAGGGTGCCGATCCGCTTTTTGTGTTCCGAGAATGAGTCGCTTGTCTTTCTCCGTTTAAAACCGTCATTGGAAGTTCCTGCAATTTTCACGTACAAATAAAAATGACGAGAAAGATAAAGATCATTCATGTAACTCACTTGCCGAAGAGCGGGTGCCAGAGCGGGACCGAAGAGTCAGGCGGCAGCAGCGGCGGCTCGCCGAGCGGCGTCGTGCTGCCGACTTCGGCGTCATCGCGCCGCCTCCTCAACTCATCCACCTTTTTGACGGAGATGCGCGGGCGCGCCGCCTCACCCGGACTGTGCGTCGCGCGGTGCGCCGCCTCCGCCGGGCTGTGCGCCGCGCGGTGCGCCGCCGCCGCCTCACTAGCCTTCAGCGACTGAAGGTAGTTGTTGTTCGCGTAGTAGGACGGCGACGGCGGCGTCGGGCTCTTGTGATGCGACGTGCGCGGCGACCGCTGGCTCCCCATCGGGTTAAAATACGGCACGTTCAGTCCACCCATCGGCGTAGTAGCGCGCACACCAGAACCCATCCCCGGATACATCCCTTGCAAGAACGGATGCTGCCCCATCGCCGCTCGCTGATTCGAATAGTTGTTCGTTATGGGACTCGTCCGCGCAGAGGAATGCGACCTGCTCTGGTAACCCTTGTTCGTCGAATGGACGTACGGGCTTTGGAACTCGCTCGTTTTTGCCGCCGCTTCCTTCATCTGGGCTTCGGTGGAGCTCGACTTCCGCCTTTGAGTTTGCATCTTTTGCAGCATCATCTCCTGCCAGATGACCAGTTGCATACGTTCATAGTCCATTGGCGGCATCATTGGGAAGCCTGCGGGGTTCATCAGGCGAGACGGGTGGTTCAGTAACATTTGAGACAGGTCAGAGTAATTTGCACCGCCGTATCCACTTGCGTTTAACGCCTTTAAGAACTCTGCATTTTGTGAGCATGCCGCTACCGCTTCCATTTGCTGCTGCGCGTATTGAGCCCATAACATCGGCGCCAGCGTCGCTGAAGTCGCAGCTTCAATGTCCTCTGCTAACGCGCCCATCGAAGGAATAGGCTTAGGCTGGCTGCTCGGTTTCGTTATGTGCAATTCGGCCTGGACAGGAGTCGTCGGTGTATCGGATACTCGCTCCATGGCCTCGTTCATTTGGTCTATTTCAGATGTTAGATGGCGTTGTGATAATTCTTTACTGATGAGCAGATCTTCAAAGTCTTTAACTGATATGACCAAAATATCGGGATCCCGTTCTTCGTCATCATAGTATCTCAACTCTGGTCTTTCCACCAGTAGAGCTGGTATTTCTTTACCGGGAGCCGCCTGAATGGCGGCAAATCTATCTTTGGGGATCAATAAAGGATCTGGAATGTTAAAGTTTTTGTTCGCTTTTAGATTTTGGAATTGTTTCAACGACATCGGAAGTAGGTCCTGGTCGCACTTTTTACTTCGTTCTAATTTCGCGTCTTTCTTCTTTTCGGTTAATAATCGCGTTATCTGATACAACTCGTCCATCGAACTTCGCTTCTGTCTTTTCTCAAGCGGTTCTCCGAAAGTCTTACTGGATTTTTCTTCTGAGCAGCTGGACACCGTAGGGCTGGCAGACTTTCTGTGTTTTCCTAAATTCAAAGGTTCGCATTGTTGTTTCGTGATGCTCACTTCCGAAGTGAGATACATTTTCGGCGATGAAGATGTGAACATGGCATCTAAAATAGATTGTGTTTTGTTTCTCGAAGGCGGTGCCTGGAACACTTCCGGCGAGGAGATGGCGGGGATGCCGCTGGGCTGCGGAGACTGCATGGCATCGGACTCTCTCGAAGGAGCCCGAGGTATCTCTATCCTCCGCGGTGAAGCGTGAGGAGTGGCCATCCGTCTGTGAACAGTCAAATCTCTCGGTTCCCGGTCGTCATCTATATACATTATACTTAAATCTTTGGGAGCCTCGGGGTTCTCATTCACTTTAGCCAGCACCTCCATGACGGGCTTTTGATCTTCTATAGAATCTTGTTTATCAAGGTTATCGTCCATTTCTCTATTGATTTCGGCCTCTTGTCTCATTTCCTCATCACCGACACTTACAATATTGTCATTAGTATGCATCGGTGCGGGTAGAGATGCTTCGGACCTTTCCGGCGATATCTGTGTAGTTCGAGAACTTTCAAATTCATTTCTTTCATAAGTCTCATTTAGATCAGGTACTCGTTCCGTATATAATACGTCGGCGGGTTCACCGTTACTTTGTAGCCTCTTCTCGGCACACTGCTCATATTCTAAATGCTTAACTTCGGCCGTTTTCCGCATTTCTGTGGAACCGATAGTCTCCAACGAACACTCGGCATTAGGCTCCTCCGCAAATTCAGATGTCATGAAATTTTCTACCGGGTTCTGAGAATGTTCCCTCGGTAGGTGATCTCCTATGTGGTGGAGGTGCAAGAGGCCTTGTGCAGCGGTCATGCTGCTGGTGGCGGGCGATTCGAGCGACTCGAGCCGGTCGATGATGTCTGCGACGGGCGCGCCCCCTAGCAGCATGTCCTCTTCCTCCTCCACGTATTCCCCGGTGCCGGAAACGAGGTGCGCTAGTTTGTCGAGCGCTTGTCCGAGGATCTGGTTGTCCTCACAGCCCTTTTCCACTAGTGATTCAAGCAACGCCTCGTCGTGCGGACCGCCTAGCTCCGGCAGGTAATGCGCCTCGCTTATGCTCTCAAACAGTTCCTTGTGCGACACCATGTCTCCGTGGAAGTCTTCCTCCGAGGCGCGCTCCGGCGCGTGCGACTTGCGCTCGAAGAATATCTCGTCGGGCACCTTCGGCAGTTCGAAGGAGATGACGTCTCGAGGGACTTGTTCCTCCGATCGGAAGGAGTACGGTGGGACTGGGAGTGCGCTGCTCTGCAGCTCCAGCTCGAGCTCCGCCACGGCTAGGAGGTTGTCCATCGGTGTGGGCTCCGGCGCCGGCACCGGGGCGGGCGGCGGCGGTTCCAGCGCGGGCGGCGAGTCCGGTGGGTGCGGGGGCGTGGGCAACATCCGCGGGACCGCGATCGTATGCGAGGGGATGTGGGACTCTAGGTCGGGCGCTAGCCACGGCAGCGGCGCGTGGCGGCGACGCGAGCGGCGGCGCCGGCGCCGGCAGGACCGGTCGCGAGAAACGGGCGCGGACGCGCGCGGGATCACGATCGAGTCGAAGGTTCGGGTGCGCGGGATCACGCGCCAGCCGGCGGGTGTGCGTGCGATTCGGATGCGATTGCGCGGGTCGTAGTCCTCGCAGTGGACCTCCTGCACGGCGCCGTCAGTGTGGCGCGCCCACAAGAAGACGGGGCGCAGGCGCGGGGCGGGCGCGGGCTCGGGCTCGGGCGGGGCGCAGCGGGCCAGGCTGCGCGCGCGGCGGCAACGGGGCGCGGCACGGGCGGGCAGCGGGTCCGGCACGCTGCGGCTACGGGCGGCATCGGCGCGGGGGCGGGCGGCGCGAGGCTCGCCGCCGCCGCCGGGCGCTCGCGGACACAATCCGGCGCGCCTTACTCCAAGCAGGCGACGACCGCGCGGACGCGGCCCCGAGGCGGACTGACGCGGCGCGCGCGAGCCCCGCCCGCCCGCTGCCGCCCGCGCCCCGCCCAGCGATCGATACCCGCCCGCTGCACCCGCGCGCCGGCCGCCTGCACCCGCCGCTCTCAGCACACACGGGACCGGTCCGCGTGCCCTCGTCCATCTCCATACTCATATTATACCTGGCGAGTAGCCGGCGCTGGCGGCACGCCCCCGGACGCTGCCGGCCGGCGTCGCATCGCCATGAGGCCTTGCACTTCCTCAAACATGAGACCCTTTCAACTGTACAGAGGTTGTCGGAGAATTTAATTTACGTTCATAGATCTCGTAACCTCAGTAGATATTAAGTCTCAGTAAAAGTGTACAAAACATTATACGTAGAAGGGATGTACGGATCCAGAAGTAGGTATTCCTATTATCATACCGAAATGCCTTTGATAAAATTATATGTCGGAAAATTTGTTAAACGAAAGTTTATCCCTTCTCTACCTTTACCTGATATCCATTTCCGGATATTTAGTGGAATAATACAGCATGTGGTGCCATCTAGCGAATATTATTTGTGCGTGCTGCACCCAAGATTCAGTTCACTCAGAAACTGTAGATGGCATTAATGTAAAAGATGTACCCACACTGTAAAATAACACTGGTTTGGTTCAAATATTTTACCGCATATTTACAAACTTTGAAGAGATGGCGCCACTATTGGTTGCATTTAACAATTTGTTGATATTTAGTGCTTGCGATAAACCTACAAAATATACATAAGTGTGCTATAAAGTGCATTAACTTAGGCATAGATGGCGCTCCTAATAAAATTTTGTTAATTTTACGGTAATCTACAAGCCAAGGGTGGACTAAAACCGTAGTAACCAGACTACAAGTTTTGTATTAGACTCAAACCAGTTTTAAATAACTTTGAAGCGACCATAGGAGTCCAACCGCCAGTGAGCGTGTCGCGTTGGACGTCGAGTTGTCTTGCACGCGCATTTATATATTATTGATAATGTGTCAAATTACAAGTACTGTATAATCATTATTCTGGTCGAAATAAATGTACATATTCCAACTTGAAAATGTATTTGTATTTGATAAGTTGTATCCGTTTATGATAAAAATACAAATTTTGAATTCTCAAATTCCGTTCTGAACAATAAAATAGACTTGAGACATACTAAATTTCATCCAAATTTGTTCATCCGTCACCGAGTTGAACGGGAACAAACACACTTACATACTTATACTCAAACTTTCGCACTTTCTACATAGTTTTTTCGCATTCTTTCGCAAAAGTATCAAATAAATCAACGGACCCCAAAATACAGGCTCGGCCTAGTTTGGGGCCCACTGGTAAATCGTTGTAATATTTATTTATCTTTGGTAATAATTTTTTTTTTTCTTTTTTTGTACATGGACTTTTGGCGGGAACGTAAAGAAGTCAAGTCGCATCATTGTAGTATTTTTCTAAACTTGTATTGTTATTTCGAGTGTTAATGAGTAAAAATGGTGGATTTTTATTCATTAAGTGTTCGTGAACGTTGCAACGTAACGTCCTGTCCAATAAGAATGAGGATCAATTGTTTGCTTTTAGCCTTGTATTTATTTAAATTAATATTTTGAGTAGAAAAGTATTATCAATAATTTTTTTTAACTTATAACCCGAATATTTAGATTTAAAAAAGAAACTGTAATATTTATATATATATTCATATATTATCTCTTTTTTATTGCCAACTTGTAGTCATGAAGTGTTTTCAGCAGATATAGGGAGCATATGACGACCGCAGCTGCAGTCGCCGGTGCCACGAAGCCGTAGTGGTCCGAGTCCCCCACTGGCACCGCGAACTCCATTATCGGCTTTGAGACCTGGAATTTAAAGTGCCAAATACAGCACAATACCCTAAATTGCTTACTGTCGGGGCAAGCAGAAAATGCGTTGAAAGGTCTTTGTGAACCTGAACAATTTGTCAGTTTAGGTGTACCTTACCGATGTCACAGAAGCCTTGAATATTTTAGTTTGAAGATTGGGATACCTTATGTCTGCCGTCATGTTTTATCCTACAAAATAGCGGCCACTCATAAAACCTATGTGTATCGATAGCTGACAATAATACAAACAAGGTTTGTATGAGACAAAATCTCCTCCAGCATCACATTTCCAAGATATACACTTTGAAAGGTACACTAGTGGCGCCGCTAGTAAGTTGACATAGAACTAAATTGAAGATATAAATTAAGGGTTTTTTTTTATCTCATACATATCTTGTTCGTATTAGTGTAAGCTATCGATTCATATAGGTTTTATGAGTAGCCGCTATTTGGAACAAAAAAACAAGATGGCGGCCAGCAAGGTATGCCAAAATATTCAAACCCTTTTGGAGAAAAGCAAGCGGGTTGCGGGGACTGCAACCATGCGTTCTCATTGGCTATCTCAAAGCTACACCTACTCGCGCCTATCAATGAACCCATGAGAACAAATTTTGATAGGTGTATTGAGACCCATGCGTGGTGCACTTCGATCGTCCCGAGTGCGGGCTCTTGGTTTGATCTGTGGTTTTAAAGTACAAAGGTATAAGATCAAAATGATTAGGATATTGGGCATTACTTACAAACGTTAGTTAAATTTAATCAATGTTTAAAATGCTCCGTCTCGTTTTCGCGCGTGACCTTTCACGTCAGCCACAAGTTGACAGAGCATTTTAGATTTAGTTAAAGCAACGTTTTTAAGTAAAGCCAAAATGGCAGAGACGTAAGCTGGCGGCCTCGCTACAGCTCGAAAGGGACAGCTAGACTTGAATCTCACGGGAGTAAAAGAAACAAACTGTTAAGGTTATAGCTTCTCCCTTTCGCTCCCCCAGAAACTTATATATAGCCATCTCTTTCACACGATGTCAGGTCAGGCCATGTAGCGAGGCCTTTAATGCTAGATTAATTTTTTTCCATCATAAGTAGAACCTACCGAAGTGACACGAATCTCCTTCCAAACGCAGGTTTCCTTCCCACCTCCAGAGCAAAGGAATGTTACTTGTCCTGTTATAGGTTCACAGTCGTCAATCGTCCGCTGTGAGCATCGCATAAATACACGAGCTTGTTCTATCTTGTTACGGTAGAAACTGGTAAAACAAACAAAAATCCTTTTAAATTGGGGACTTCAAATAACATGTAATATTATTTAAAAAATGTAGCCTATTTCACTCCGGATATAAAGAGGAATCTAGTAATACCTAACTCGTTATAATCAGTCACGCTGTTTAGGCTAAGAGGTAATATAGGAACACAAACATACATACTTATATACTTACATACACCCCAAAAAGATTGCTCTCCTTCTTGAACAGTCGGGTAAAAATAGAGGTGTATTTAGGAATCGGCTGGAATTACTGAGGTCTGACCATGGAAGTGAGTATTTTATCATTACCTAATTCACTAACTGATGCAACTTCGAACACTTAAAAGCATGTTACAATGTTGTTATAGAGAAAACGTTACACAAACTAAAAAAAAAGTGTCGTTTAAGTGTCTCCAATATCACACTTAGTGAATATATATTAAAAATAATAATTAAATAGTGAAGATAATGCCCCAAAAAATTAAATAGACACTCCAAGAATTTAAAAAAAACTATTTCTACTATTCAGAATCAGAAGATAACACAAACCCTCCACCTTTAGCAGCACGATGGTATCTAGCATGCACCGGTAGCCACATATTTAACGTTCCATCCTTCACTTGGCCGATGATAAACACACTGGATGGCTGGGACTCTTCTGCGGGCAGTTCTACGTTTACTCTGTTCTTTGGTATTGCTGTCAGCTGGAAATTGATAGAAAACATGTATAAAATGTGGGTTTTAGGTAGTATAGGTACCCGGTACTTTTTTTTTTGTGGAACTTTGTGATGAAACAGGCATGTCACTCACCTGATGTTAAGCATTACAGCTGCCCATAACAATTCAGTGCCATTCAGAATTATGAACAATTTAATTGAATTCATTTATTCGTACCCTGGGTTAGCGCAACACTTGGTAACGTCAACGTCAACGGTAATACACAGTTTTTTCATTTGAAATACATTAAATACAAAATACATTATTATAGCGGCTTCATAATGGCCTTGTCAGTTATATGCAGCTGTAAAGGGGCTTTGTCTCTCAAAACCATGAACGGCAATGCACTGCGCTCGTCACCATGAGATATTAGATGTTAAATCTCTGTATGCCCAATAATTACGCTGGAAACATTGCCCTTCAACCCGGAACACAGTAATGTTTGCACACTATTGCGTGGCGGTTGAATAACTGTCAAAGGTGTGTAACATTAAATAAACACAACAATACCTTATTCATCCTCAGCAGACCTCCCAGCTCATCAGGAGATGCGAACACTCCTGGCGGGAGGACCTGGTCTAACCCCACGTAGCAGTCTTCATAGAAACTTTTTTTACTGGCATCTCGAAATGATATCTTGTATGTCAAGTTCCTGAAATATAGAATTGGACTGATTTTCTTAGTGTTTTTGGTAGTTTAGTCTTTTAAGTGTGGTGGTCTTGGGGCCACCATTATTCAACCGCAAAGCACTAGTGTCTAAACATTACTGTGCTACAGATCGAAGAGCAATATATCCAGCGAAATTACGGAGTCTAAGGACATTCCACATCGAATAATTCGGGTAACGAGCGCAATGCATTGCCGCGCAAGGTTTTGAACTGTTAATGTTCCGAATTATGCACGGCATGGTACTGTTATGGTCAAGCGTGACGTTTACCATAGGGCGAGCGACTTTCTCGTCTCGTCACTTTCGCATAAATAATATGGAGAATTCTAAGGTCTACAGACAGGTCCAATGTTTCAGTCCATGAAGACGCATTCCTGAGTTTCCACTGATTGTTAACGGTGCATGGTGTGATATCAATATCTGGACATACTTGTTATCTGCGAGTTTTTGTGACGAGCGACTGATAAATGATGTACAATACATATATCTAATTATAATAGATATATGTATTGCAGGGATCACCGAAGTTTAACAGTAATAGCCTAAACCTACATCGACTTGCCGATAATTACTATGATTTCACCTGTGAAAACCATCATTATGTAGTTCCTGTTGTAATCGCACGTCCAATTTGCAAGAACTTGCAGAGAAAATATTGATAAGTGATAACAAAATCAGTAGGTGCAATGCTATCATTGTATCTGTAAATTGTACATTATCATCTCAATAAAACTTGTATGTATTGCTGACGATTATTTTGTTAATTATATTATACAGGAGTTTTCTTTAGTAAAATTCAGTAAAAACTAAAATATTGGATCTAAAATAATATAATGGGTTGGCCAGCTGATCACACAAACAAAGCGGAGACAGATGAAATGAAAATTGAAAATCAAACAGTAAATGATTGACTTTGACGGTGACTTGACATGTATCTTTTTTCTTTAGATTCCGCTACACATTTCATGTATTTAGCCGCATTTAGCATGTCAAGTTTTGTAACATTAGAAGTTGAATAAAATATAAAAGTGTCAGTCATAGTCTAAGTCAAGCAAAGTAAGTCACAGTCAAGTTGTAGATATGCCCCAGTGAAGTAGTAGGTACTGTACTTGAGTTTTCTATAGGTTTTGGAAACCGCACGATAAGTCACGTTTCACATCATTATACTATCCACCAACACTCTCGCACGCTCATGAACAATTAAATGAATAAAAATCCCCCGTTTTTACACTTTAACATTACTTAACACTCGAAATAACACAAGTTTTGGAAATTCATACAATGCCGCGACATGACTTCTTCATGCTCCCGCCAAAACTCTTATGACAATGACACTTTTTTAGGCAATTTTGTTTTTCTTTGATGTTGGCTTCACACATAAATACTATTTACCCAGTGTAATTTTTTTTACTATTTCTAGTGATGGCTATATATGGGTTTCTGGGGAGCGAAAGGGAGAAGCTATAACCTTAGTAGTTTGTTTCCTTTGCTCCCGTGAAATTCATTTCTAGCTGTCCCTTTCGCACGATGGCAGGTTAGGTAATGTAGCGAGGCCTAAATTACACTACAAATGTCCTCCCGGAGTTTTGGCGGGAACGTTAAGAAATCGTGTCGCGTCATTGTATTAATTTCCAAAACTTTTGTTATTTCGAGTGTTCATGAAATAGCATTAAATGTTGTGAAACGTGACTCTTCGTGTTGTTCCCAAAATTTTTTTTTTCTCTTTCCTCCTAAGAGTATTTTGGCGTCGCACGTCTTATGCATTTGCCAGTGTCAAGTATACATATATATTCTCAAGTTTTGTTAAATATTATCAAACAAGTCAAAGTCACGATCAAAGTCAAGCATAGCAAGTCACGGTAAAGTTCAAGTCATACCCCAGTAAAGTGGTGAAAACTTTACTAGAGCCTTCTATGGAGTTTTGGAAACAACACGAAAATTCACGTTTCACGACATTATACCATTCACCAACACTCGTGCATGTTCACGAACACTTAACGGGTCGAAATTCACCGTTTTTAAATATTAACACTCGAAATAACACAAGTTTTGGAAAACAATAAAATGACGCGACATGAATTCTTCACGTTCCCGCCCAAATCTCCCAAAATTTCTTAACATTTCTTGTAAAATCTCCACGACCTTACTGGGGCATGATGTGGCCTTGACCTTAGCTTACCGTTTGTCGCTGTTGTTGCAAGGGATTGTAGATTTGTATTTTGTATGTACCTACCTACCTATTTAACACGAGTATTTATAGATTAAGTAGTCTCGTCTAATTGCAAAATGGAACACGATAACATTTATTTTTAAGTTTACATTAATTACCTACCACCTACTTGTAGGTTTTCCATTACAGCTTACCTAAAATCTCTTTTAGCATAACAATATTCTCAATTTAGTCTAGTTGAACGAGTTGAACTTCGATGTGGTCTCTTCTAATTGGGGGTGCACCAGCGTGGTGCCTATGTTTCATAATGTGAATGTATTGTGTTAACTTCTGTTGAGGATCCATCCTAACTAATATAAGTGTTTGTCACGTTATCACAGTTAAACGGCTGAACGGATCGAGCTGAATTTTTGATGATGTAGCTGAAGGTCGGAGACGGACATAAGCTCCTTTTTTTTGTAGGTCCACGCGAATGAAGTCGCGGGTAACAGCTAGTAATGAATAAATGAATAAAATGTGAGTAGCTATGTTTTTACTTCAATTTGCGCCTGTCGAATACACCATAGTGTCGGCGCAGGCGCACCGCAGTCATAACTCGGCCTGCAAAGAACGGCCGACCGCGTGTCTACCACCACCTTGAGTCAATGGCGATATGCAGCGTAACCACGAGCACTGGAATGTGAGAGACATGTTTTTGCAAAAAGTTCTTAAAATTTTCTGTTGTTAGGTCGGTAGGTATTATTCGGGATCAATTGAGCTATGTATTTCGATTATTTTCTCACTTATACATCACACCAAAACGAGTAAAAAGTTGATATAATTAGCTATATTTTGCTCGCTTTCCTCGCGTATTTTTACTAGTGGTGAACTAGGCTGGCTAGCTCCAGCGGAGCAGATGCCCAGGGGCCTGTGAAACTCTTCCCTGAATTATATTTTGGAGCTTACCTAGCTTATATAGCTGCAGAGAGAACAGCTGCTACTCTGGAACTAAGCTGCTCGCGATTACTCATCCAAATATTGACCGGGTCAGTGGTTTCTGTCCGGGTCGTTGGCTTCTGTCTGGGCCGGTGGTTTCTGTCCGGGTCGGTGGCTTCTGCCTCGGTCGGTGGTTTCTGTCCGGGTCAGTGGCTTCTGTCCGGGTCGGTGGCTTCTGCCTTGGTCGGTGGTTTCTGTCCGGGTCTGTGGCTTCTGTCCGGGTCGGTGGTTTCTGCCCGGGTCGGTTGTTTCTGTGCTTATGCTAGTAATCTGATTACACCATTTTTTTAATTACACTAGTTTTAAGCACATTTTTGTATTATTTATGGTACCTCTGGTGGTAACAATAAAGAGTTATCTATCTCCACCATACCAACCTAAGTAGGTACTGATGTTACGGGTTTTGCCGTATTTATCCGATGACGTTTAGTTTCATCATAAAATATATATAATATATTAACTCATTCTAAAATTAATTAAATGTAAATAATCTTATCTCAAACGATGTATTTACTTTGATACTTCTGGACTCATCCTAAACTCAAACCTCTTGTTACAATGCGCATAATTTACGCTTCATAAAGTGATCATTATTTTCTTTATCTATACCTACCCTATACCTACAACAAAACAATATTTTATCTACTATCTTTGGTAAGTAGGTAAAAGGTACTTAATACGTACATATATGTAGGTAACCAGGTAGATGGTAATAATCGGAAGATTAAGTTTTGCGTTAGAAAAGTCGAAATTTTTCGCATTAAACATCAAGTAGGTTTATATGAATTACGAAAGTGAAGATTTTTGCGAAAATGACTCATAATTCTGCGTCCTTTCAATACGAATATCCATGAACGGCAGTCATGCATGGCGTCGCTACTACGAATTACCACAACCAAGCCAAGCAATCCTGTCCTGTTACCTCAGTTTACTTACGATTTCGCCGTCGGCCGCTCGCGTCAGTTCATTCATTTCTAAACATTGTACCTTTACTAAACAAACAACTTAGCATAACAAGTTATTACAAACTTTCTGTGTCTGCGCGGCAGGACCATTTTGAGGTTAGTGCGCTTTTTAAATGTATTTATTTGAAGTTAAATTGGCATGCGTTGGGTAACGGTAGTGCTCGAGTTATGTGTGGGACGCCTTAGAGTATGTTTTACGTGTTTTCGATATATTTTTTTTGTCAAACTGCGGTGTTAAATTTTATATTATTTAGACTGGTATTTTACTAGTTAGGTGCGTTTTTTCTTTTTGATAGATAGATAGATAACTCTTTATTGTTCACACCAAAAATTACATGCATAATACAAAAATCTACTTAAAACTAGTGTAACAATTGGCGGCCTTATCGCTTAAAGCGATCTCTTCCAGGCAACCTTAGCATGGAGAGGACTTACAAGGAAGAGGTAAGGGACGGGGTGTGCCCTTAAAAAGGAATATGTAACGCACAAACAGAAAAAATAGACATACTTACATAACAGTACTACATACCACTTAAACATAGCAAAATAATAAAAATATACTACTTACTAAAACTACAACAATATATACATACCTAAATAATAATAATAATATACATACATACATATATACAATTACAATCATAGAGAGAGCATGACGATGCATCAACTATCCCGAGATATAGTGCAACTTAATTTGACGTTTAAAAACTTCCAGTGAAGGTGACCGCTTGATTTCCAAAGGTAGTTCATTCCACAATTTTACAGCTTTTCTTTTCTTTTTCATATATATACACACTGTGTATAGTTTAAAATATACACCTATACAATAGCGTAACCCGCTTTTCCAGAGGATAGTGGACATCATGAGTGTACAGAAAATTATAATTTATATTCAGTAAAAATTTAATTTGTAAGGTTTTCGAGTTATTACACATTTTCTATCTATATCTTTTTCAGTTAAATTTGTACCTAAAATTGCCCCTAACAGTAACTGAACTAACCGAACTGAGACCTCGCGACCCCTTTAACTATCACTTGAAAACCCTTGGACTGATTCTGCTCATATTCGAACTTTAAAATTGTATTCAAACGAACTACTAGCTTGCAAAATTTCATGAGAATTAATTTCTAGATCGGATCAACGATTTGCAAGTTCTCGTCGAATAAATATACAAACATACATAAAAATGCCGAATTGTTCCTGAAGACACTGAGACCTTCGCTTCGCTCGGTCAAAAAATTCGAAAAGTTTGAAATTTTTCTGCACTTTTATTATTTTCTGATTTTCCCCTAACGCAGATAACGGGTTCCATTCATTACGATACACCCTGTATATGCAGTAGAATAATTACCTAATACTTCATACCTACTGAAATTATTGATAGTTTTGTTTTAGTTCACTTTTTCTCTTTTAACGTTTTGAAGTAAAAGAAGTCATACAAAGAAAATTAGAATATAAAATTATGTTTGTTCGCTTTTTGGAACCGCTTTTAGGATAACATGGCTGAACGGATAACGATAAAACGTGGAAGGCCAAACAGCTCTAGAATTTCCTTGAACATGTTCCCGTTATATTATGAATACATTATTAAGTATATTCTATTTTTGAATGGCGTATAGGTATAGTGAATCATAATAGGTACTCCTGTAGAAATCCCGGTGCCATGCCGCCGTCGAGAACAGCGAGCACGGAGTCCTACGTAACTCGGCTACACCCCATTGCACCCAGAAAACAAGCATCACACGTTTTTTTTTTTAGCATCGGGCCTCCTTATTGTGGACTGATAAGTGGTCACCGCCGCCTGTGGACACCTCCAATACCAGGCCGAGGCATTTGGAAAATCTCCCTCTAATCTCACGAAAAATGTACCTACCTACCCAACTAGTAGCTAGGTAACATAAACATCGACATGGCAAAATAAAAATTGGGTTAATTATTGATACTGTAAAATACGGTTAATCTTATGTCTATTATCGATGCTAACTATTATGAAATGTATACTTTATTGACCGAGTGAGCGAAGCGAACGAAATGTCTCAATTCAGTATTCAGTATTTTATTGCACCAAGTAACTAGTTTATAAGCCTATAATTTATATGCTACTCACTATGTTAACATGGACCCTGTATGTAAGGGTGTCGCAAAATTAAATTTAACAATTTTAACTTAAAAATTGCTTGTAATTTTAAGTTTACAACTATGACGACATCATGGACTCAAAACGTTTTTTCACTAAGATTATCCTGAATGCTGTACATTTATGTATCAGGAACTGTCTAAGCTGTTTTTAGAAATGTTTCTCTGGGTTCGTTTCTAATATCTTTGGGTAGTTTATTGTAGATTTTTATTAACATGTACTCCGGTCCTTTTCTGACTAATATTAATGGTTCAGGTGCCACAAGTTGGTTCTGTCGTCGAGGATTTAAAGTTGAGGTGAACAAATGGAGGTGTTTTTTTAACAAATACTGCTGCTTCTAAAATGTATATATTTTCAATTGTAACTAGCACAATTTGCTTTCCTCTGTCCGTATGTTGGTACCTACTCGTCTTATTTTTAAATTACAGAATTCTCCTTATAATTGTTTTAAAAAATCTTGACGAAACTTGGTATACAGGTTCAGTTTGCTGTGGCACCATTTATTTATTTTATTTATTTGCGTGCGCCTGTTTTCGCTCGTTGTATGGAGCCGGCCTTCTTTACCTATATATTTCGTGCTAATATTTAACTTGGCAGCCGGTAGTACCGTCATTTTATGGTGTATACATATATCAAAGTAGATAGAAAGATAGATAGAAACTCTTTATTGTGTACACCAAAAATAAAAAGAACACATGTACATAACTATCTTATACTTAAGCTAGTGCCACAAGTGGCGGCCTTATCGCTAAAAGCGATCTCTTCCAGGCCTACTATTCACCTACCTACCTACCTACTATTCAAGTAAAATATGATTGGTACACGTCTGTTTTTGCGTGTCTGTCGCACCGTTGTATGGATCCGGCGTTCGGTACCTATTTATTTTGTGGTATTAGCGTCACCCATAAAAAGCTAGCACAAGCATCATCCATCACATGATCGAACTTATGTAAGAGCATCACATGATGCATACCGCCTAATCCCCTCGCCCTAGCAGCACTTACCACGTCGATACTGATGGGTAAGATAAACAACTACTTACCACTGACGAACATCATTGTTCGTTGTTTTCTCGCGATTTCTTTGAAGTTTTCTCAACGCTATTCCGAGATTGTGGTAATGACCTAAGATCTAAGAAGTGGAGGATAAACAAAATTAAACTGTCTAAACGAAAATAAGTATTAATAGGAAAAACAAAAAGAGGTGGCAAACAAAAAAATATATTGTGTGTAGAATTGTAGACACCTAACTTTAGAATGTACTTTTTAAACATCTCTATGAGGTTAAGCCCTAGTGCACATGGCACATTGGTCAGGTTTCACGCCACTAACATGCGGAAGGGAAAAGTGCTAAGTTCTACCTTTTCCTACCTACCTCTTCCTTTTTTTCTAAGCTCCTACCTTTTCATACTTTTTTTGCCACCTTTTTTTTTTTTTTTTCCTTTTTTTTTGCTCGATAGAGTCACAGAACATATAATAATACTGTAGAGTGATAAGATCGCTCGCCTGATGGTAAGCTTCACGCAGTCCCATAGCAGTTCAGTGCCACGCAGAAATTTAAACTATTAGGACAGTTAAGAACCCTGCGAGGCAATGCACTCCGCTTGTCTGAGATGTTCTATTATCCTATGTTCTATTATCCTTAGTAATTTCACATAAAACACTGCCCTCCAATCCGGAACACAGTAATGATTGCACACTACTGCTTGGCGGTTGAATAACTGGCAAAGGTGTGGCACTTTCCCGCAGACGTAGGAACTCTACAAAAACGTATTTTACCGTTACACTAGAAACCTTACCTACCTTACCTAGTATAGTAGTAGTGGAGGTAGGTAGGGACAGAGCCACACATCTATTTCGAGAACTTACTCTATCGAAATTGTTATACAATATTTTCAAGTAAAAAAATTATACTTCGACAGTCAAACTGAAAAAGTTCCGGGACCATCTAATTATTTATTTATTTCTGGAAAACGAACAGCTTTATATATACAAATAGAAAGACTACTTAAATAAGAAAAAAAACAAGCCTTACCAGTTTTCACAAGTGGCAGAAGGACAGTATAAGTAATAAATGATATCTAAGAAAAGTCAATTGCCTTTATATTATAAGCAAAATACATACAAACTACAACTACCTAAACTACTTAGTAATAAAAGTCTTTAGTTTTTATATTCAGCTTTAGTTGGTAAAATATTTGTTAAATTTGATAAGCGGTCCGTGGACAGTCCGTGGACAGTCCGTGGAGCAATATTGTAAAAAAAAAAAAAAACTTAGCACACAAAAAAATACACAAATAGCAGTTGGATTAACCAGAGACCATTAAAGGTCTATAGATAATCCAAATGATCAAACCCACTACCAGTTGGCAGCGTACCCAGCATGCTTGGTACCACAGAAGAGGAAACATTTTTACCTCTGTGCTTGGTACGCATAATAATTTAAAAAATACATTCTTTTTATATGTAATACTTTAAAGAAATATTAAAATGTAATGAAATATTTAGAGTAGCAGTTATTGAATTTGTGAGAGCTATAAAAATCTATATCAATAAAAAGGGAAAATAAAAATAAAAATGAAGAAGTAAGACAGCCTGTGATATATTTTGAAAACTGACGTGGTTTTGATACATTTCGTTTTAATAAAACGGGAATACTCACTTTAAATAGTTGCCGACTATAGTTTCGATCACATTCGGTGACCTTTATCAAGGAATGCTAAGAGGTGCTTACTAAATCCCCACAGAAGAAAGTTGAAAAAGCATGGTATTTAAAGAAATTTTGTCTCGCAGTAAATAAGTCAACATCCTTTGAATTACCGACATTGAAAGTTTTGCATACTCTAATAAAACAAGAGTTTTGTCTGTAATTGGTCACACATGAATACACATGAAGCATAAGATAGCCCTCAACATCCGAGGAAGTCTATTAGCCCTACCGGTAGAGTTAGCAAAAATAAAATTACACTTAGCACTACCGGTAGGGACCAATTAGTACCTAGGGCTAGGTGTAGCTGGCACGAGATTGTCCGCGTTTCACTGCGGAGGCACACAATATATGCAGGAATTTGAATGGCAGTGACATGGTCGAGCATCGCCAAACATATAAAAAAAAAAGTTTGCTTAAAAAAAAATAGAGCAATTAACATTGCCATTACCGTCCATATTTCGCACCCACTAAACGTCAAAAGTGTTTCAAATCTGCAGCTCTCGGATCCAGGCTGAAACTTACCAGACCGAAAATAATTAATTGTATTAATAACAAAGTCGGCGCCGCGGCCTTGGACGGAAACATTTGCATATTTGCTTGTATCCCACTGCTTGACTGCAAACTGCAGGGTGACGTGACGTAGACTGCGGACTGCGGTCGTTTGAGCACTGCACTGTGCATACAGTGACTGGACCGAGAATCAACTATTATATATTCTGTGTACAAGGTCTGTATAGGTATATACATACATGTACATTGTATAGCTCAACTTTGGCGATGCTGGAATAGTTAAGCTAACGCGGCGCTTACCATCAGATGAGCGACTTGCTTGTCTCATCGTGTAGTTGCACTTAAGAATGCCACATTTCAATATACTTACTGTGTTGTCGCCTCTGGTGTGTAGTAAATGATAACTCTGAGTATAGAAGCAAAATTTTGCCCTGAAACCCCTTACTAAGCGATGAGTACGCCTATATTCACCCCGTCTTCTACCTCTTCTATGAATCCTCTCCACCCTAAGGTTGCGTGGAAGAGATCGCTTCCGGCGATAAGGCCGCCAGTTGTTACACTAGTTTTAAGCCTCTGTTTAAACTGTAAAAAATTTGTGTGAACAGTAAAGAGTTAATCTATCTTTGTAACTGAGCATTGAGCACTGAGGTATGCACTTGTGCAAAGATTTAAATTTACCGATTATAATGATAATGGTTAAAATATTGAAACAGAGATGTGGGCAAATATATTCATTATTTGCAATTTTTAGTGTTTCCACATTTTCTCGCAATTAACCGTATATATTCGCACCGTTAGACATCTTGGTGGTGTACCATTAGATATACGTATACAGAACACACTTCGAAATGCACACTGATTCCTTGATAAGTTTCATAAAGAAAGCAAATATCTTTAACACTATAGATTCAACAACGCGCCATAATCGATAACAAAAATACAGTGCTCATAACGGCTAGGGAAGCACGGTATAATTCACAGCCACGCAGTCCTTCCAAAAGAAGTGGGCGATATAAGACAGAAGGTACTTTTTCATTATTTCCAAATAATAACACTGAGTGGGAACTCAGTGATTTTTAATCAGCAAGAATGTTGTTAAAGTGTGAGAATAATCGTTAAGAGCATATGTCGGGCCATGCTTAGTGGGGTTCCGTAGACGCATAGACTACTTATCAGTTTTTCCACTTATCTCAAAAAGTCATTATCACATGTTGCCAGAAAAACATAATTAAACTTTATACTAAGATCTATCATCGTGGAAGATAACAAGTTTCTGAAATGCATAGTTTAGAAATGGCAGGGGGGTGACACACATTGCAAGCAACTTTGTCGGCCTATATTTAGCAAGCGGTACATCTGATAAAAACCTTAAGTTCATTTTAAACTACATATTCAATAATACACCACATGTGGGGGACAGGCAAATAATATTTTTTAAATCTTCACTTTATAAGTATAGCATTATAAAAAAAAGTATTAATTGAAATTGGAGGTCTATACATAGAATATCGTTATGCAAAATTTCATGCATGTACGTTTATAACATTGGAAGCTATAAGGCTGTAAAGGATTCAGACAGACAGACGGATATGACGAACTTATACGGGTTCCTTGTAGTACTACGGAACACTAAAAAGCCGCGAGCGCAAAAAAAAAAAAGCTCCTTATTCATCAGATAAGTTGGTTGATGTGTTATTAGATACATTGCAACCTTCCATCCAAGAGGGTATCTAATCAAGTCAGGACTACTTTTTCTAAGCAAACTAGCCACACGGCTCATTGAATACGCAACGCTGGGCTCGGCACCACCCAAATTGTAGGTCACGGCATTCCACTAGTATATGTTTCGTCTATTGCACACTGTCACACAGATCGTATCTACGGGGAAAATAGAAAACTTTGTGTACACTGTTTAAGAAATTAGTGAAGTCTACACGTTAAGTACATAGCCTACTATTTTCTATGTACCTACTTAAGTACCCATAAAATTCATAGACACATATTCTATACAATATTTTGTTTCTCCGTGATATGTAAAATTTCAAAATTTCATTTCATTAGTTGTTGTATTTTACTGTTAACTAGAGGTATACATAGACAAAACAAAACGTTTCAGTTTGACTACCTTATGCTTATGTTAATAAACGTATTTTTCATTTAAAAAAAAACATTTAAAGATCAAAGCGCCAAAATGGTACGATGTTCATTTATTCATGCGTAAATCTATATTTATATAGAAGAACAAGCCCTTTTCTAGAAATTAATGCACAGACCAAACCCCTTATGATACAGACGTGAAATTTGGGGTTAAAAAATAATAATTGCGAAATTCCACGTAAAAACGATTGAAATAGACCCCCAAACTTTGTATTTTTACAATATAAGCCAGAAGAAATCCACTGCTGAACATAGGGCTCCCCCTTAGACCGCCAAAAAATAACCTGTCGATAAGGACGTGCGAGTAAGTAGACATGAGTGAGTGAGTAGAAACTCGTATTTAGACTATGACTGAGACTTTTGAATTGAATTGTGAAATATTTGACTTCACTTGAAATAATACAATACTTGATACTGGCTAAATACACAACGTGTAGAGGCAACACATGAGGAAAAAAAAGTAAAGGTGAATTACCTAAAAGTAGGTACGTCCGTGTCACAATTTAACTGCATTCCTCATTCGGAACGTTTCCGCAGGCTATGTGTAGCCTTTGACTTTTCCTCTGAGGCTACATTGAAGTACTCATTATTTTTACTTTCGTGATGTTTGATGCTATTTCGTTTGTGATAAAGAAATAAGTATAAAAAGGGGTTCTTATTCGTATTAATTAGTTTTTAGAAAAAAAAAAACAGTTTTTTGTTATGTGTAATATTGAGATTTACAGATCCAACGACAACTCACTCGCCAAAATCGGTTAAGCCGTATAGGCTACAGGAGGTACGAACACTAAAACATACATACACCCCAAAAACATCACCAGGGGTTGATGTTTTTGGGCAGTCGGGTAACAAGTTCCACTTCCCAAGCACTTCTGGAACCCAAAAAAACAATGTAAACCTTTTTCGATGATGATGAATAATTATAAAAATATATATTTTTTTTTAAATGTAGTTTGGTTACGAGACGAGCAAGTCGCTCACCTGATGTTAAGCTTCACGTTTGCCCATAACAGTTCAGTGCCACCCAGAATTTTGAACCTCAACAGTTCAAAACCATGCGCGGCAATGCACTTCGCTCGTCACCCTGAGATATTAGATGTTAAATCTGTGCCCAGTAATTACCTAATATACTTATTTTAATTTCCTTACCATCATTAACAACTACAATGAGTGACTATATTTTATAGGATTCACGTTGATGGTATGATATAATCGGGCCGTTTTGGTTATTTGTGTTTGTGGTTGGTTTTAGTCAATAGAAAATGTATTTCGCCGAGTAGATGCGAAGGATGCGAAGTGACCACCAGCCAAGCTGTGTTACGCAACTTCACAGTTTCCTCGCACCACGATAGAAAGCATCTTGTGCTTATGCTTCCCCACGAATATATACCTAACTAATATTATAATTCAGAGGAATATAGCCACAGTCGTATCAGGACCAATAAAGCTTCGAGGTATAAAATGAATACGCTCGTCTCGAGGAAAAAAACTTTCTCTCTGTCTGGATGTTTGTCGCGTTATCACGGCTAAACGGATCTTGATAAAATTTGATAAGGAGTTACTGTATATCACAAAGACGGACAAAGGATGCTTTTTTTATGTCCACGCGAACGAAGTCGGGGGTAACAACTAGTCAACTCATATTTTTATCTCCCAATACAAAAACAAGCTCTGTCAAATGAAAAGGAACGTGTTGGTCCGGGTGAAACTTATACCTAAACTGAGATTTGCGCCAATAATATAAGGTTTTTTTATAATATATATATAATTATATATATAAATATAATTATTATATATATATATATTATATATATTATATATAATTAAGCTGTAATGGACAAAAAACGCAAGAAAAATTGAATTTCGCGCGATGAGCGAAACGTTGCACCTTAATGTTTAAATTTTGTTAAAAGTCATGGAAGAAAAGTCGTTTCCTATCAAAAAATCAAATAAATACTTTATTTGGAACAAATAACTTAAGGTGCAACGTTTCACTCATCGCGCGAAATTCAAATTTTCTTGCGTTTTTTGTCAATTACAGCTTAATTACTTATCGTAGATTTATTGAAACCAATTTTGCGCCAATAAATAAGTTGTAATAATTACGGGTAAAATGATCACCTAGATAACATTGGTTTAGCTACAAATCTCAATAAGCTGATTTTCATCTTTGTTTTTGGCTTAGCGAAAAATGTACCTACACTAGCTTTCAAATTGAATTTTTGGATGGTTTAATGTCTTGAAACACTCTATTTATTACCGCAAAATTAGTTTTTATGGACCTACGATGAGTAATTAGGCTGTAATTGACATAAAACGCGACAAAATTTGAATTTCGCGCGCTGAGCGAAAAAATGCACCTTAATGACTAATACATATCATATCTGCTTGCGAGAGGTTTTGCGTTATTTCGAAGGCCTGTTTATGTAGATATTTAATAAAAAATTATAATAAATCTTAAAGTAGGATTTGGCTGGTGACAAGTAACCGATCTGAACTCTGCCCATTCAAATGCTTAGCATTAATTGATATCTAGACATGTAGATACTAGTGGCAGGTAGAGAGTCGAGTATAAATCTTGTAAACTGTATCTGGTTCACCTTGAATCAAGCTTTTGGTTTTTTAATCTTTATTTTGCGTTTCAATTTAGTAATATAGACATGTTTTTTTTTGTTTTTTTTTACGGCCTTTATCAACTAAGCGCAATACATAAAAACTTGGAAACCTAGAAATTTTGAGTCGTAAGACATCTTTCGTATTTCGACTATGACGAAAAATGTTTGGTACAGTAAACGTGTTTTCTATTTTTTTTCTTTGGAAACTTTTCTTCATACTTTTACATACGTAGGCGGGTTTTAGTTTTTGGACTTATATTTTTATGGTTGTTATCATCAAGGTTTGATTGAAAGTAATCAACGGGTGACAGGTTTTACAAAGTTTCTATCTTTCGTATTTATTTCGCCGTATTTTGCAAATTCTACTGTGTACAATAAAGAGTTATCTATATTTCTTTTATAAAAAATGAACACATCTACACTCCTAGTATACCTAACAATAACTCAACGACTATTCCCTGCTAGTGAATATTTTGTACCCACGTAAATCCTACCTATTTTGAACTATATACATTCCAAAGAAAAAAATAGACAACACGTTTATTGTACCAAAATTTTTCGGAGTGAGAAGACGCTTCGATAGATAACAGACTATCTTTTCAAAATCTGATGGAATCTGGTTTAGGAGATTAGAGGGAATATATGAACATACTTACATACATAAATATAATGTCAAACTCATAACCCTCCTTGTTTCGTAGTCGGGTAAAAAGTAGAAGCCAACCGTTTCCCGAAGGAGCTCGACTATATCATTACTAGCGGTCACTAATCTCTAAATGTCACCAGATTTTAACCGACTTCCAAAAAAAGAGGTTCTCAATTTAACAGTTTTTTATGTTTGTTCGCTCATAAGTCATTTATAAACCGTTTTTTTTTTAAATATGTTCTTCCAGATTGTTTCCATTTTTTATCAAAATCCAGTTCTGATAATGAGATCCAAGAGGAATTGAGGGAGCTCCTCAAATATTATAAGCATACATAATATATATAGCGATTTTGGTATTTTCATCAATAAGTCATTCAGAAAGTATCATTTGGTGAAGAGGAACTGATGGCCACCGGAGCTCCTCAATGATAAGTATTTCACGGGTGGCGTAAAGAACATTTTGATACGCATTCTTTCAGAGTATTTTGTTGGAGGTCGGTTTTTTCTTGTTAAAAAGCATCATCATCATCAGCCATAAGACGTCCACTGCTGAACATAGGCCTCCCCCTTAGCGCGCCACACCGAACGACAACGTCCCACTTGCATCCACCGGTTGCCCGCGCCTTTACAATGTCGTTGGTCCAGCAAGTGGGAGGCCTGCCTACGCTGCGTCTTCCGGTTGTTTAAATTATGGTCGAACTACTCGGCGCTGCTTATTAGAAAATTGACTGACCTAAGTGCCCATTATAAGTCCTTTGAAATTAATGGGACCAAAAGTCAATTGATGATTGTTGATTTCTACTGTACTGTACTGTACTGCAAACGAACGTGGGTAAATATAATTATATCTGTGGTTGGTAAACAAAATTAAGAGAATATTTAACCTACACCCGATTATACATAAGTGAGGAAGGGCTATTATTAGCCGTGGTAGCTCAGTGGGATCACGCTCGCCTCACATTCGTGGGGTCGCGGGTTCGATCCCGGGCGAGCCCGTACCAATGACTTCTTTAGAACTGACGTACGGATATACCACTGGCTTTTCGGTGACGGAAAACATCGTAGGGAAACCTGCATTTTTCCGGAGAAGAAATTCGATGGCTTATGTGAATCCGCCAACCCGCACTGGGCCAGCGTGGTGGATATAGTCTAATCACCCTTCGAGGGTAGGCCGATATCTCAGCAGTGTGATGTTTAAAGGCTGATGCAGCTGCAGAGGAAGGACTAACACCGAATAGGTGGATAATAAACTCTTACCCCGTATGATCGCAAACCCACGCTATCTCTTTTATAAATTTCCAACATATTACCATAGTAATGAATAAAACATATCCACACATTTCTATACATCCTTATACTTCCATACATATCCACCATATTAATGAATGAAAGAAAAAAAAAAGTTATTTTAGAATAACATTCATATTTTCAATATTGATAAAAAATAGGAAAAGAAAACAAATTACTTCCTTTTTCTTTGCCAAAATAAAAATGTTAAAAACGCGAACGAGATAGTCTACTCTGAGATCTATATGCCTGGTCGTACAGTACAATTCTTATTGAAACCGTCCCAGGCAGGTTATATTTTCTCAGACAAAAACTCGTTGACTTGTGTTATTTATTCATTTTACCCAATTTTTATTTTTTTACTATTATATTATTCAATTTACTTGTAATTTAAATATAATTTAGCAGAAAATACATTGTAAGCCTCCGATCCAAACTAGAGATACATATGTAGGCTACCTAACTAATTACGAATCTAGGTTTATGTCTATCACAAGGTTACAAGCTCTACACGACCACTAAATTAATTTCTATGACGTTTAATTACACGACCTGAGGGTTTTGTGGTATGGCCTTAATATACATATTAACAAAATTAACCATATATACTTACGTACCTGTACTTTGAACCGGTTTGAAGCGAGCCGGTCAGGCCATTGTTTTTTATGGGGAAAGATGGAGGGAGCAATATCTCAGGAATATTGCCTTAGGGTGTCTACACATGGCCCGACCTGACATCGTGTGAAAGGGACAGCTAGATTTGAATTTCACGGGAGCAAAGGAAACAAACTATTAAGGTTATAGCTTCTCCCTTTCGCTTCCCCAGAAACTTATATATAGCCATCTCTTTCAAGCGATGTCGGGTCGGGCCATGTGTAGACACCCTCAGGCAACGTTTCAGGGTCATCGGTGCGTTCCTATGGCGATCCCGGTGCCTTCTGTCATGGCACAGAGGCCGCTGAGTCTGGCCACCGAGTGGCCGGTCGGGCCAGTGGTCGGTGGCCGGAGTTTTAGTGGGTATGACCCTACAAAACTCGACTAAGTACCAAAGGAGCCGGGTAGCATACTTTTCTAAAGTACCTATTTATTTATTTTTGACGAGAGGAACTCTTTGTAAGATTCACGACTACTAACATAACACATTCTAAACCAATGTGGCATGTCGTAAAGTCTCGACTTTAGACCTTTCGTACACAAGGTGGCATAAATCGGCTACACGAGCAGTGTCTCGAGTCTTGTCAGGTGTCATTTGGCTTTAACCGCATCGGTGCCCAAAGCGATGCCCGCGGCAGTGCCTGCACAGTGGCTCGCGTAACGCTATACGCCTCTATTATCGTGACCCATACTTGAAATGATATTTTGTAGGATCGTGAACAAAGCTCCGTTCTACCACACTTTGAGAGCGCTGACGCTTCTGTAGGTACGATCTATACTGAAGACCAAATAAGGTCTTTATCGATTGAAGAATTTGACATTATAACGATGATATAATCAGTTTTACCGATTCTGAATGTCATATTAGCCGATCGATAAATATAAAATTTTATATATGTCTTGACAAATCAGTTTTGTCGATTCTAAATGTCAAATTAGTCGGTCGATAAAATACCGTAATTTCGGTACTGGATCGCCTAGTGTACGATCGGCTTTAGACTCGGACGTGTGCGTTTGACCTCTATATACGCCCATGTTGCACAAATGACCTTCTATGTGTGATATTTACGTGATACAAATGACAATAAGCCCTTAATTGATTGCGCTGTGGTTTTATTTGAAGTCGGTGCATTAATTATTTGCTTGTTTTCGTGGTTTTCAATGTATGGTTTTAGTACTTACATAGTCAAGATTGTCAGGTTTGTGAAGATAAAAAATATTCTTAAATTTTTTATGTTTTATATAAGTATGTTTTTCGTTTGTATAATGAAAGCTACATACCTGTGCATACACGGAACCCTACTGAGCATGGTCCAACATGCGGAACCCTACTCGACATGCTCAACAAGCTCAACAAGCTCTTGACAAGTAATTTTGTTAAAATTTTAATCTTTAGTCTAGTTGGATGCAGGCCTCCCACAAGGTCGACCTACGACAATGTGAAAGTCGCGGGCAACCCGTGGATGCAAGTGACAAATTGTCGGTCCGTGTGGCGCTGTAAGGGGGAGGCCTTTGTTCAGCAGTGGATGTCTTCCGGCTGATGATGATGATGATTCCCAAAATAGATGTTAAAACTTTTTATGTTCAGTGATTTCACAGGAACCATTGAACATCCCATCAAACACATTTATATTTGCAGACTACTGCTTGATTGAAAGTATAGCAACACGTATGTCCGTTTGCCCCCGTGTACCCATTAGACAGGTAACATAGTACCTTTCAAAATAGATTATGTACCTAACTGAATCCAATTTTGATACCATTTCCAAGGTTACTAAATTATGATATTTTATTGGTTTAAAACAAAAAGGTATTTTATTATCTCAAATTCGTCTCACTACTACTTACCGATCACTCCTATTGGAACCGAATCATAAAATTTACTCGATAATGCGTTTAATAAGACGTGTAGATTCGTAACGATTATTCAACTTTAATCCCTATCACATCGCAATAGAGTTCAACGTCCGCTGGAAAAGAAAACAATAATTTAATGCAAGTGAATGTTCCAACG
The DNA here is from genome assembly GCA_947579745.1 of Apocheima hispidaria. Classification (NCBI taxonomy): domain Eukaryota; kingdom Metazoa; phylum Arthropoda; class Insecta; order Lepidoptera; family Geometridae; genus Apocheima; species Apocheima hispidaria. The sequence goes on from OX388159.1 coordinate 14,048,692, forward strand.
TTTGCATAGAATTTTAATGTCAATTCATGCCGATTGAATTCTATGGCGTGTTATTATGTCATTGGTTCGTCATATTTGTTTAGTTTTAGCAGTTATTTCGCATTGTCCTTTGTATAAGGCAGAATACCGGATTCAAGCTTCCTGTAGGACATCTAAAGTGTTACCTAAGTATGCCATTAATAAAATTAAAAAAGGCTATAGTTTCCGTTGTCTTAAAGAAGGTGCCATGCACCAAAAAAATATATCTTCTGTGTTGCCTTGTCTAATATGGAAGTCATAAGAATAAGAATAAGAATTATTTTATTGCAATACTGTGTACAAATATGTTCTTAGAATAGAGATTAATGTTCCAACAGTGGATCCATAACTGGTGTGTAATATATTATTACCTACTTAATGAAATAGGTATGTTCTTAATTAAATATTTCTTACGTTAGTGGGAACTATAGAAAACAAAATGGTTGTAATGAATTTAAAACTAGATAACAAAAGAGTATTAAATAAACAAAAACTAGTAAAACAATAGATAATGGTCATGCCTTAAAATTACCCACTTAGGCATTTCACATCGCTAAAACGCATTTCTGTGGAATGGACCATAGTAATCGACATGAACAGACAACAAACTCTGCTTTGCTTGCTCTGTGGACTTATTTTCTCTCCCTGGCTCTAGAAGATTTCTCCTCTTTTTAACCGAGTACCAAAAAAAAGGAGGAGGTACTCAATCCGACTGTTATTTTTTTTTTGTTACCTTTAACTCCGTCATTTATGAACTGACATGGAAAATGATTTTTTAATTTGAAAGGAGATACTCCCACATTGGTCCCATTTTTATCAAAATCTAGTTCTGATAATGGGGTCAATGAGGAATTGAGGGAACTCTTTAAATATTATAGGCATATATAGTATGGTATTTTTTTGGTATTTTTATCATATCTTTATGACTAATGTAATTGGCGTATTGTGCCGTTTTAGTTAATAAATAATAAATAAATAAATCACCAATTCGAGCATTTGCATTCAGAAAGTATCATTTGGTGAAGTGGAACTGATGAAGAAGACCACAGATAGCCATCGGAATTCCACAATGCTAAGTATTTCACGAGTGGCGCCAAAGAACATTCCATAGTGCAATTTTTCTGAGTATTTTGTTGAAGTCTATATATTTTTGTTAAAATTATTCTTTGAATCACTTTCACTTTTAGACATGTATTTAAAACGGATATGTACATTTCTTTTTCAAGTTTTTAAATGCTTAAGTAATTAATGCATAAAAGTTTGCTGCGCTTACTTCGCATCGAGGATTGAAGATATATTATAAAGCCTTGCAAAGGGAACCCTGCATATTAACTCCCCTGCGCATACAATACTGTATGTAGAACATTTTGTAAACTCAATAATCTCACTAGGTACGCCTGTAAAAAGCAGTTAAGATATTGGCTGTTAAACCAAAATCGATACTGAAGCTCTAACTCACAGCATTTATAAAGATAAGTTGATACGGACATAGCTTTTGTAAAAATGTGTAAAAGGTATCAGGTAAATTAACAATTATAAGTTTAATTAATATTTTAGCCAACCTGTAAAACCACTACCGCTTGTTTCTGGTAACATCGCACTCGAGCCCCGAGATACAGGCCTGGTGCTTAGTTTGGGGCTCACCGTTGAACCTGTCTAATTAAGTACGTAGTCCTGATTTTACTCTCTCTACATTGTACTTCTTTGGTAATAAAGTTATTTGATTTTTATTATTTGAAAGGGAATGAAGCAAAATCAGACAACTGGTTAAATTCAATAATAACTTGTTTTTAAAGGTACTGAAAAAAAAAAAGATCTCCCTTCCTCTTTCCAAGTCTTCTCTGTCCTATATAGTGGACTAATCATTTAAGGGAGAAAAAAAAGACCGTTTTAAAAGACTTCGATATTTGCTTTAATATTTAATAGGTTTAGATTTAAATTTATGGTGCATAATATCGAATTGTCGCATATTTGTGAGGAGAACATTTTGTTTTTATGCCACCCCCGTAACAGACAAAGGAACATATACATAAACTAATACTTATAATTTACGCTTGTATAATTTCAACAGCAGTTTAGCTACCTCAGATACTGCCGAAGCAAAATCTTCTAGAGCCAGGAAGAGAAAAGAGTTCCACAAATCAAGCAAAGCAGAGTTTCTGTACTAGCTGTACTTCGGCGTACACGGGGGTGCCAATCCAACCTAATTTTTAATTTTCAACACTGACCTTCGTGACCTAATAGGCGGCACAAAGTCACGTATACCTTATAACAAAAAGCACAAGTGTCTGGTGTAATACTTCGTTTACAAGTAAAAGGTAGGAAGCGGACCTTGACTGAGGCCAGGCTCGGAATTCGAACCGGACAACCTCGTGTACGTAGGTACGGGAAGTCGCATGTCATTTATCGATTTTTCAATGAATCTTTCTTCTGACATTGGCAGATTGAAATTCTTTCACCTCACCTTATTTTAATTGTGAAATTATTTACTTCACTCGAAATATTACTACTATATATATATTATATTATTACTTATACTATTTTTTATTTATTTTTTACTTTTTTTATTACTTATTATTATATTATATTACTACTTGATACAGGCTAAATACAAAACGTGTGGAGCCAAAAAAAAAAACGAAAGTTCACCTTGACCTTTTGACATTCAATTTCAATTTCTAAAGGTCTTTATTTCGGGAAAATATACAAAGCATAGATAAGAATGTATACTAGAAGGTTGCACTAAACTAGTGTAGATTACTTCCTAGTTATACAATAACTAATTTATTTGTTTTAACAGGGAGTAAGAAGGAACAAAAAAAAAACCATCTTTTCTACCTCTATATACTCGTTTAAAAGAAGCGGGCTATCAAGATGTTCAAATAACATAATAGGTAAATACTTTTATCACTGTAAGTTTATATTGTTTAAAACCTTTGCGTCTACGGTACCCTACTTGGCACGGCCCGACATGCTCGTGACAAGTTTTTAAATTATTATTACCAAAATATATTTTTCTAGCCAAAATCCAAATTCTCATCCAAAATATAGATAGATAATAGAGAGATAAACTCTTTATTGTTCACACCAGATTGTACACAGCTAAGACAGAAAAAAAATCTAGTGCAACAACTGGCAGCCTTATCGGGGAAAGCGATTTCTTCCAGGCAACCTTGGGATGGAGAGGAACATAGAAGATGTAAAAGACGGGGTGTGCAATAATGGAGATTATGTGACGTGACAATTATAATTTAAACTACACTAAATACTCGTATAGACATATTACAAACTAATAGTAATACATAGGTAACTTAATAACATAAATATAATTTTGGATGAGTGGCTAGAAATTCGAAGACATCTTATTTATAAAGTACGTAATTAATTACCAATTACAACAATTGTACAAATGTTATTACAGTCAAGGTTTAGTAATTAATTAATTTTGTAAGCTGTAAGGTTAGTCAACGCTTGCTAATGAATTAATTAAAAGGCAAATATTACTCAAATTAATTATGTAGGCAGTCAGTTTTATACGCTTTGTCCTATCGTTTTAGTTTTTTTTATTCTTTTTCCTCCTAAGTAGATTTTGGCGTCGCACGTCTTATGCATTTGCCAGTGTCATGTATATGTATATACATTTATTCAAGTTATATTCAATATTTATTAAGTTTTGTTAGATATACAAATAAATAATTGAATAATAATAATAATAATTTGATTGATAAACAAGTCATAGCCACAGTCAAAGGCGAGCAAAGCAAGTCACGGTCAAGTCCAAGTCATGTAAAGTGTAAGTGGTGAAAACTTTACTTGAGCTTTCTATGGAGTTTTGGAAACAACACGAAAATTCACGTTTCACGACATTATACCATTCACCAACACTCATGCATGTTCACGAACACTTAACGGGTAAAACTTCACCGTTTTTAAACATTAACACTCGAAATAACACAAGTTTTGGAAAATTATAAAATGACGCGACATGAATTCTTCACGTTCCCGCCAAAACTCATCGTTTTAGTTCTATATGAAAAAAAAACTTGAAAAAACTAATTTTGGAGGTTGTAACTTTTTTTCCCTGGCGCTAGGCGGGTCCGATTCTCTAATTGTGTATCTTCTATTTTTGGACATTTTGCAACTAACTCACTTGATACTTGGTACGTTGGTAAATCCTAGGCGCAAATAGCATGAATGAATTTAGAGTCGCGTCCCGCTCGCTGAATTCGTCGAATTCCAAAAAAAAGGTTTTCATGTCGACAGTTCCTTTTTTTTTGTGCTTGTTACCTTAAAACTCCGCCATTTAGGAACCGATTTAGAAAATTATTTGTCCCGTTTTTATCAAAATCGAGTTCTGAGTTCGGATCCATAAGGAATTACGGAACTATCAAATGTTATAGGTAAACTTATAGCCATTTTGGTATTTGCATCAACAAGTTACGCATTTGCATTCAGAAAGTATCATTTGGTGAAGTGGAACTGATGAAGAAGATACGTAATCAATGATACGTAATTCACGGGTGACGCCAAGATAATCTCGATTATGATAGGCGACTGTGACGAAGCGAATTTAAATAAAAGGTTCTGCTGAAGTCGTTTTTTTTTAATTTAAAATTATAAAAAGATTTTGTTGGCATGCCCTTTTATTGTTTTTGTAGGGACGGAAATTACTTACATACTGATATGGTTCGCCAACGAATTTTATATTTAAAAAAATTTTGAAAAAGTGCTAACGAGTTAGCGAAAATCAAGGAAGCCTTTAGGGGCCTCAGGGAGGTTCCCCCGCCCCCCGTCTTAAATCATGTTTCGGATTAAAAACTATACTGGGTGTTCGGTTAGGCGACCTATTCTAGGATATTGTCTACACATCATAATAAACCACTTTTATTTAATAACTTATTGGACCCTGAAATCACACGAAAGAGAATCTATTGTTCCATACGTTCGTCTAGATTCTAGAGTAATTGACATTTTTATGGATCAGCTGTTTCTTTCGGGATTGCAATGTTGGTTCAATTGTAAAAGTTGTTCGTAATGACGACTACAATGATATTCTAGATAAGGTCCGTCGTGTAACCGAACAACCAGTATAAAAGCTCACATAGGTAGAGCACAGACAAGCCATATCTATTGTTAAGCTGTCTTGAGTCGAAGCTAGGAATACAATTCACAAGAGGTCATTAAACTTGAAGACATGATGTACTGAGCTTGACCCGCGGTTGTATTATCATAATGATAATACGCCAGTCTGTTAATGAATAAATATGGTTATACTGTGCTATAAATAGATATCTGAGGATGTTGTTCCTAAAGTGTTAATAACGGTTATTGATTGTACTGTATATCTGTGAAATAAGTTTGTTGACAGTTGACACTCAATCGCCAGTAACCAAACCCAAACAAAAGAAAAAAACATGTCGATGCCAAGCCAAACACTGATCTTAAAGTTTCAAAATTAAGGAAAATTGAGAGAAAATCCACACTGGATATTAAATTAAGGAAGTACATACGGAAAATACGTACAAGAAGCTTATTCTGTTTTTGTGGGAGAGAGAGACAGAGAGAGAGACTTTTGGCCAGAAATTGTTATTCATGATGTAAAGAACTAGCTCCTTTTGGCATTTTTTATATGTACAAGCCACCACAGCCACATAATAGAAAAAAAAAACCGAACAAAAGTTTGTCAAAAATTGAACAACTTTTGTCTTAGCTGTCGGATGGGTGACCATGAACTGCATTTACAACTAGCACTTCCATGGTTCGGATGATTAATTTAATTCAACGCGGTTGTTTGTAGCAGCAGCCTTTGGTGACCTAAAAACTTTGAATCTAGGATAACTGGCCTATTCTTTGATCAAGCCATCACTTTTCATTAAAATTACCACCGTTTTCAATTTCAGGTCCAAAAATGGGGGGCCTGAAGACCCTCATAGTTTTGCAGCTGGTGTACATCTCCAGCTGCATGGACCAGCTCCATATCCTCTACGAGTGGAAGCAGCTGGACTATCAGTTCCCGAGCCCCCAGGCGAGGCAGGAAGCACTGGACTCCAAGGTTTTCATCCCAGAAAACAATATGCCGATGGGTCTCGAGGTTTACGAGGACCGCTTGTTTATAACTGTGCCACATTGGAGGCCTGGAGTGCCTTCGAGTTTGAACTACATCAATTTGAAAGGTATATTCTATTTATACTATTAATATGGCAGGTTTATACAGTAGTGAGGTTGGGAGCTCCCTATGTCTGGTTTTTAGATTTATGCAAATGTCAGGATAGTAAAAAAACAGAATAATAAAAAAGACTTTTTTAGCTGTGTCATCCATCAGTCAAATTAGTATTAATATAATAGGAATATGAATATAATGACATATATATATAGTTATAGATAGGTTGGTAGATATAATGCTACAAATAAACGTGCAAAATTTATTGTGTGATACTAATAATACTACTAATACTAATAATATTATTTTATATTGAATGGATTACTATTGTTATTTATTTTTAAACCTTTCTGATGAAGCCGACGTGGTGATCTTATGAATTGAATTTTTAGTTTTACTCAATAAATCCTCCTAAATTGACGTTTTTTGAGCGAGACACCAAATGCTGATATTATTGTTAAAAATTGTAGCAAGTTGACGAGTCCATGATAGAATCATTCTTATTTTTTTATATTTTTTAATTGTTATGAATGCAACTGTATGACAATCAATAATATTCATTCATTCAAAACATTTGGAAAATTATTTGAAACTTGACATGTTCTTTCAAATGAAAAATAATGACTTCAATGATTTAGCCACCCAAAGTAAGTTATTGTTAATAATTTCCCTGTATGACATATACTTTTTGTTTTTCAGAAAATTCTACAAAATCACCGATTTTGATCCCTTATCCAAACTGGGCCGCGCATTCGATAGGCTCTGACGGGAAACCTCCCGAAATCATATCACCCTTCAGGGTCCGTGCAGACCGCTGCGGACGATTGTGGGTCCTCGACAATGGCAAGATGAACAACCTTGAAGCAAATACCACTAAATATCCACCTTCTATCATCGTCTACAATCTCAAGACTGATAACTTGATGAGAAAATTTGTTATCCCTCCTGACCAAGTTAAAGAAGACTCAGGATTTGCCAACATCGCTGTAGAAGACATGGATTGCGAGAAAACCTACGCTTATATTGGTGATTTGGGTAAACCTGGACTGGTCGTTTACTCGTGGGAGAAAAATGAATCCTGGAGGATCAGCCATCATTATTTCCACCCCGATCCTATGGCATGCAACTTTAGTGTAAAAGGAATCGATTTTACATGGACTGATGCACTGTTCGGCCTTGGGCTATCAGCACCTAACGCAGATAACTTCAGCACGTTGTACTTCCATCCGATGGCTAGTTACAACGAGTTTGCAGTTTCTACTGAATATTTAAGAAACCAAAGCATAGCAGACGATAACTTTGACGCGTTCAAGCTAATTGGGGACAGAGGACCCAACGCTCAATCCAGTGCATCTTTCATAGACCCTAAAACAGGAGTATTATTCTACTCGCTTGTGAATTTGAATGCTGTAGCTTGCTGGAAGACGTCAAACAAGGCGTATACTATGAAAAACCAGGGAAGGATATTCATGAGCAATAGCACGATGATTTATCCAACAGATATAAAGGTAGATTACAATGATAACCTGTGGGTTTTATCCAATAGGATGCCTATTTGGAGGTACCAGAAATTGGACTATGATGAAGTCAACTTTAGGATATTTTCGGCTCCGGTAGTAGAAGCTATCAGTCATACAGCATGTGATATCACTCCTAGATCAGACATTCTGGACAAGTTTGTGAACAAAGTAAAGAATGTAACAAATAAAATCAGTGCGAAGATCAAGGGATCTAACAATTCGGCAGTCAATTTTAGACCGACATCTTTTATTGCCATCTTTTTGCTCAGTTGGTTTCTTTCTTTTGGAGTTTTGAACTAAATTTACGAAGATATTTGGGGCTGTTAATTGTTGTTACTTTGGCTTGATAAAATGTTTTGATCCACTGTTTGTGTTTTCCAGTCATGAAATTATAAATTTAAGCTTCCCGTAACGTTACCGCTTTATTTATTGTGATTAATTTTAGATATAATAATTGTACTTATCTCATGGTCTATTTGTGCCTTAAAAGTGATATTTTATTTAAGCTACTGTAGCTATAAGTATAGCAATAATGTGTTTTGTAAATACTTACATTAAAACTTTAATAGTATAAATAATTAACGTTTTACTTGCTATAAAAAGCTTGTCGAACGCCATCTACCGTGATTCATTGTCAATTTTTAGTTCGTGATCTTTTTACTAGATGGCGGTATCGGTAAGCTCATTCCTTTTATTTAGATCTACTTACAAAGAATACCCTGTGGTTTAAAATTATCAACATATTATTTTATCAACTATATCTTAACTTTATTTTATTATTATCAACCATTTACATAATAATTACAGAAGTGAAGTAACATTACAAAAGATTTATATCACTAACATTAATAATTTTTATAAATACATTGGATACCCTGCCTGCGGATAGTTACATGAGCTCTATTTTTTTTATCAGTAATTTATTTATAATAATTTTGGTTGTAATTTTAGCTCTTTTACTTAAGTTTAGATTGTATTACGGATAAATAACTTTAAATAATATTAAAAATAATAATAATTTTAGCTATCTTAATGATGTGTGAGCATTATAATAAATAGTTTCATCTTATAATATAAAAAAATAAAATACATTGGTAACGTGAATAAACTCGACTGTAGAAAATCTAGATAGTTGTTGCAAGGTTATATTTAAAAAAAAACAGACTTATGTCCAGTAGTATAATTTTTTTTTGTATTCACCAAGCAAAAGTTTTTTTTTAAATATAGATAGATATATAGATAACTATTGTTCACACTAGAAATAACATAAAAATGACCAAAAAACAACTGAAAACTAGTGTAACAACTGGCGGCCTTATCGCTTAAAGCGATTTCTTCCAGGCAACCTTAGCATGGAGAGGATTTGTATGGAAGAGGTAAGTAATATTTCTGTGCTTTTCTATAATCGGGTAAATTTAGATTATGATAAAGCGAAGTACATTTCAACAGTAATAATGGTATGCACTTTAGCAAAGTACTGTAACAAGATAAATAAATAAACAAGCCATAATACCACTTATCAGTATTTATAGGTCTAATTTACGACTACCATAAAGACCAAAATTACATCCTCTCCAAAGCTCCACGGTTATTATAGAGTTTTGAAGGGGTCTGGCAGCTCGTGACTGGAAAATAAACCACAATGGCAATAATATATGGCATAAAATAAAGCCGGTGATGAAAATGGCGTTGGCTGAAAAAGTAAGTACTCATACTCACCCATTGTCTGGAGTAGGTAGAATTAATTTAAAAAAATAATAATTTACCTTCTGTATTAAGATGTAAATAGGTTTACTTTTTAGTTGATTAATTGATGACAGACAAAAATCATTCGGCAATATAAAGTCTGAGTGCCTATACAAATTCTGAATTGTTAAAGCGTAGTCACACAATTAATTTTATCGACATTCTAAAGAATAATGTCTTACTTTATCATAGAGTGCGGCTGAAGAGCAGCCAGCTCCAGAAGCTTACGAGGATGTTGTCAGGAAGAAGGTTCTCAGCTGCTTTAAGGGAGTGCGGTTGCTGCACACACTTATCATCCTCATCTGCACTGTCGTCGTTATACAGCAAGTTTGTATTTTTATTTTTATTGAGTTCAAAGTTTTAGGCGGTATTGAACTGTTATGGGAATGCCCAGCGTTTCTCTCAAGTGAGTAACTTGACTATCTTATCCCTATAACTATCTATGGTTGTTTTTTTCTGTTGTCTATCCAATACTGGCCGTTATGGTTTCGTCTTTTAGACATTTCGAGAAATAGTTTATCATCAGATGATATTAATATATATTAACCTAATTTTATTTGAAAATTCTTGCTGAATGATGTAATTATTATAAAATTCCATAATGGTGAGGCGAAAAGTTTGAGACATAATATTTTCATTTATTGAGGCTCGAGAGTCCGAAGGTTATGTGAAAGTATCACGTACCTAATTAAAGTTAACATTAGCGAAGCTATAGATAAACGTAAATACTGTCCGTAAATAAAATATTATCATGAAAATGATATAGATTTCAGCGTGCGTCAGGAAACTGATTGACATTCCCGTGACGACGTACACACACTTCGACTTCAACAAAACCGTCGTGTACCCGAGCGTGACTTTTTGTCGGGAGCCTGCCTATAAATATGAAAAAATGTTGGTAAGTAAATCGATTAGAATTGTGATCGAATTTGGACTCAATTAGCTAAGAAATTGCATAGCAAGCGGAAGGCCTTATTCCTAACTGTGGGATGAAGAAAACTGTGGATGAGGATAATAATAATATATAAATAAATAAAGTCTTGAACAAGAATACGAGTCTGGTAAATTGAGGCTCAGGCTCAGTTTCGTGACTGTATAGAGAATCTTGTTAAGAAAGTAATTGTGATTGTTGTAATATTGGTCTAAGTATGTGTTCTACTAAATAAACGTTTATTATTAATAATTATAATCAAGAATTTGTCTACTTTACGTTTTATTGTTTATCGAGATATTCTAGTCACAAAACTCAGCACTATTGTCATCGGTAACCTTGCTAGGCTCTTTTTGAGTTGTAAGTCTGACATTCAGACATGAAGATGTGGTACTACATGAGACTATTGATAGATTGTTGATGAAATCGCATCGCGAAGCTGTATTGTCTTTCATAATCGCATCGCGCTAATTTTCGATTCCCAATTGTTTTTAATTTTAGCACCAACTATCTTTAGCGGCCAGCTGTTTCAAGAAAATGTGACGTCACTGAGTGGAATTCAGATTATTCTTTCTTTACATATCGTTAGATTGTTCGAAAAAAACATTAAAATAATATGCGATGACTATGGATTACTTTTATTGACCAAGCAAATCGAAAGTTCCGATTCGCGGAAATCTTCCTACTAACAAGTCGTCGTATGTTAGTTTATATTAATTTATTTGTCCGACGATAACTTTAGTATCTAGCGTTGATCCGAGTGAAACGTTTTTTTTTTTTTTTTTTTGTAAATATACAAACGTATTTTTATTTTCAAATATTACAAGCTAAAATTGTGAAGGGTTTGCAGTCTCACCAATACTAGTTTGAGGCGAACAACTAATATTAATCCTGAATATGAATCCTGAATAATGGTATCAATATCTATTTATGATAACTGAAAGTCTAGGTATCATTGTGGGCTATGGTTGCAGGACTATGGTCTCTATTCCCACCCACGCTTCACTTCTGTCTGGGTGAACTACAACTTCTCCAATAGTTTGGATGACTTATGGGATGATATCACATATACCGAGCAGGATATGTTCGTGCAATTTGGACTCGACGGATCTACGGACAGTAAGCATTAACAATATAGATTTTGATTATAATACATTTTCAAATATTCTAATTATAATTATATAATTAGATAGAAAGATATATTAAGCTCTTTAGTGTTAACACTAGAACTAGAAAATTTAATTCACAAATAGGGTAATAGGTACCTATTATAAATTAGTAAGAGCGATATCTTTCGGGCAACCATTGGATGGAAATAATAATATTCAAGTAATTATGTTTATTATAGTAGTCTCAAATGAAGCTACAAGTATTCTAATAATAATAGCAATAGCTTGTAGCGAAGCCGTATACAGAGTGATTTTTTAATAGTAATAATAATAGTAATTTTTTTTTTTTTTTTTTTCTTGGATAGTATGGTATATATGTTATGGAATATCAGAATCCTTATGAGATATGGGAAAACTGTCTTAGGAACCATTAGGTCTTTTTTTGTAAACACCATTTTGGCATAATAGTTTAATTCCTTGTATCTCCTATGGTTTCAGATTTTTTCATACTGTCCCAGTTAAAAAATAAGCATGTATTAGTATAATAGCAGGTATGTTTGTGTATTAGTTTGGTGGGCCTACTTTGAAGTATGACAAGAAGTCTGACAAGATGGCTTATTTCCTATACGAAGCTTGCAATATTATTATAGTTTGTACAATATTTACTAGACGTGGAGCTCCACCCAACCACGGGGTTCGTCCTCGGGCGTTGCTACACCATGACCCCTCGGACGCTGGCCGTCCACACCAGCAAGAGTTCCGGCTACTCCATCACCCTGCGCCACAACCCCGCTGACATGGCCACCTCCGGGGGGGTCGACCCGCCAGGTTACCACGTCTTCGTGCATTATACTAGAGAACCATTTACAGGTCAGTGTCAATCTTCTTAGTGTATGAGGTTTTATTGTGTTTAGCTTATGTTTTAATAGCTATTTTTTATCGCATATAAGTCCGCTTTTGACCATTAACTGTACAATTATATTGTTGTGTCTATTGTGTTGGGAAGTTGGTAAGCGACGTTGTGGTTGAACACACAGATTACGAAGATACCTATTACACTGGCCTTTAAAAGCCTAGATGTCTCTTAGATAACAAGGAAGTCGGCAGTCTCCCACTCCTTGGCTGTCCGGATTAGAAACTTAGATCCTAAACGTTTTGTACATATCCAAGGAAAAACATAGTGGGGGCGTCTCTCTATCTATCCTGAGTAAAAGGGGATGAAACGATAAGATCCGCGTCTTCCTCGTGGTCATACTAATTTGTAATATAAATCAGCTACTAATCCACATTCTCCGTAATAAATCAATTCCAATCAACCGATTCAAGAGGTTTGAGCTGGTTTTTAGGAAAGCTGGTTACTCTTAATTTGTTCCTCCCATTTTTGGCAATTATTTGCAATCAGACACAAGTCGAATCGTCCGATCGGATGAATGAGCAGCGCCAATGTATAACTGATTGATAGACATGATTTGATGAGACATATGCAGGCAGATTTTATCATTCGAAACTTACTTCTAGAAGTCGAGGTGTACAACGGTGGCCTTGTCCAGAAATTGTTCGTAAACGTCGGAGAGACGATAGAGGTGAAGTTAACCATCGATGAGTATGTCAAGATTAGCCGAGATGAAGACGTTTGCTCGGACGAGGACGATTACAGTGCTAATGTTGTAAGTATGGTCCAAATCGGCATAATCAACGTTTAAACTTATCTGTTCTGGGATGCATTCTGGATTTATTTTAAATGTTACGAAATTTCGTTAGTTGATTTTGTCGCTGAAAGCGATCTCTTCCAGGTAAGGAATACCTGGTATAAAAGGTATAATGCAAACTAGCCTTTGCCGTCATTTCTAGGGGGCCGTAACAAACCAAGGAACCGTAATATTATTTCATTCAATCTTCATTTGCAAAATCGAATAACTACGAGTAACTTATTTTTTCTAGTGCACAGAACAGTACGTCTGGGACGTGGTGGGGCAAAAGGCTGGGTGCTCCGGGCCCTGGATGTCCAGCGACCTCCCGCGTTGTGAGAACCACACCAATATGAGAAATCTTATCAGCGAGTATATGACGTAAATCATTGTTCTTACTGGTATATCCGTTATCATAAAGCGAGATTCAATAAATTGCTTCACGGGATTTCAAATTGCTTCACGGAGTTTCAAATTGCTTCACGGGGTTTCAAATTGCTTCACGGGGTTTCAAATTGCTTCACGGGGTTTCAAATGAAACAATGCACAAGTAAAGCATAAAACTGTGACCGACCTAGAAGCATAGACGTAATAATGTCAATAGTACTTTTTACTCGACTGTCCAAGAAGGAGGCTAATGGTATTGGTATGCAAGTATGTTTGCTTTTAATAAAATAGAAGAATATATAAAAAATATAGGCCTAAACGGCTTGAGCGATTTTGATGAGTAAGGTGTCGTTAGATTCCTCTTTATGTCCGGAGTATCATAGAGTACATTTTACAGTCGGGTATTTTGATTCTCTCTTAATAATAATACTTGTTTTATTCTTCTTTTCATTATTTTTAGCACATACGAGCATCACGGCTGCGACTCGTGTCCACGGTTCTGTCGTTCGTACCTGTACAGCTGCTTCGTGACAGACAGACAGAAACGGTACACCTGGGACAGCAGCGCCAGCCAGTGGATTGTTAAGAGTGCTGAAGCTGCTTTCCAGACACATGTAAATTTAAATGCAGATCTTCAACTGACTCTAAATATTTGATAGTCATTTTTATTTTTTGTACTTCTAGAATTTTAGTCGAGACAAGAAAAGTCGAGCATTGTTTGTTCAGCAGATAGAAGGGACCAAGATAATTATATAATCAACATGTGGGCTGTAAATAAACATGTTTTTACGAGGAATAATGAGATTAAAGACCATGTCCCACTTAAAGAAGTTGCAACCCGTGTCCATTGCGGATGCGGTACATGTCTACTAGTAATGTATAGAATTCTATACACTGCATGCAGTTCGTGTATAAGTTAAGTATATATTGCGTCGGGCCGCATGCAGTGTTATATTCTACATGGACTTTCTACTTGCAAATGGATTTGGAGGGACCGGGCATTCAAAGATCTAATATCTCAGGGTGACGAGGGCAGTGCATCTGAACCGTTGCAGTTCGAAATTATGAGTGGCACAGAACTGTTACGGGCAAGCGTGACGTTAACATACCACCGGGCGAACCCGTCCGATTTGCCCGTCTCATCACACATGCATAAAAAAAATACGAGGATCTCGTTCCCGTATTGAATGGTATAGCCACGAACGAAAGTTTATAATGTATAATCTGTGTAGGTCAAAGCACTCATTCATAGTCATCGCCAAAAATGCAAGAGGTCTTTTTTTGGCAGCTGTACATCTACTTCAACAGCATGATGGTATCTGTGTACGAAGAGCGCTACAACTACGACTGGAATCTCTTTCTCTCGGATCTTGGAGGTAGCATTGTGAGTATAAAAACAAACACACTTTGTGAAGTGAATTTGCCCATTCGCCTTTCGGGCTGGAGGTTTCGTTGCGCATGTGAAAAACAGAAACCCTATTCGGACCTCTGAAGAAGGAAACCTATGAAAGTAACATAGCTAGGAAAAAAAGTGCCCAACTCCGGAACAAAATATGGCTGACCTGGGATCTACCAGTCTAAAATTTGACAATTAAACTCTGAATTATAGGGCATTTGAGGGCATTGACAACGCAACAAAAAATGGCCGACCACCACGCAACTATAGTTTTCCTTTTTCAAAGATTCGGACAGACAATATGACCAAAATGCATGAATTTGCTTCGACTAAAGTAAAATTCATTTAAAAAAAAATGTATAGGACTAATGAAATAAAATAAATATGGACTCAAGAATTTTTTAATAAGCTAATTACAAAACTTTAAAGTTTATTGAAAAATATTAAAACTAGTAGTTCAGTGAGCAGTAGACCTCGCGAGCACAAACTGTTTTGCACAACCGCAGTTCTACAATTTCATAGTTTTTTTTTTGCAGTTCGCGATATTTCACTCGTGGGGTATTTCCCCCAAAAAAGGGAGGAAGTTTGCTTCAGCGCCATTTACCGGCGGATTTTAATAATATTTTATTTGGCAGAAACATCTGGTACTAAATTCTTAACGAGCATTTAAAATATGAGCTAAATCGGTCAAGAGGTTGTCAAAATACAGGTCGTGAGTTCTCAGTCCGATTGTCCTGAACCTCACGCTCACGACCTTATAATTATCTTGACAGATATGGTTCCTATAGATATAATTATATACGGGACTTAAGGGTCGAGCGAAAGGTCCATTATTCCACACAAATTAACTCGCAATATTTGACATAAAACAAAACAAAAACCCAGCGACTCTATACTGAGTTTCTCCAACTCTTATTTATCTTGTTTAATTAAGAACCTCGGTAGATAAATACTGAAATAGATTCTAGTCTAGGTCAACCCGTGTAATGTACATAGATGCTGGACTGGTATTTTTTAGTTACGCTTTCATAAAAATGCATTGTTTCGTAAAAGTGCATGTAGTAGAATACGCTTCGGATTGACTCTCTTTACCTTTTTCTTCCTTGGCTCCACACGTTGTGTATTTAGCCAGTGTCAAGTATTGTAATATTTCAAGTGAAGTCAAATATTTCACAAATAAAATAAGTCTCAGTCATAGCCTAAGTCACGGTCTAGTCCACGTTATGCCCCAGTAAAGCGGTGGAGACTTTACTAGAGGTTACAGTGGAGTTTTGGAAACAACACGAAGAGTCACGTTTCACAACATTATACCATTCACCAACACTTGTGCACGTTCACGAACACTTAATGGATAAAAATCCACCATTTTTTCACATTAACACTCGAAATAACACAAGTTTGGAAAATAATACAATGACATGACTTTTTCACGTTCCCGCCAAAACTCGTTGACAGTTCTTTATATCCAGAAATTTTTTGAATACGAATATCGAGTCGATTGCACTGCGCCGCGCGACGACATGAAAACTAAAATAAATTGCACTAATTCGAATGTTTTAACAGTAACTAAGAAACGTCAAGAAAACTTTGCTTTGCTGTACTGAAAATCCTGTCCTTTATCATCTTTAAATCTACCAGCTGAAATGAGTTTTTTGAAAAAACATATGAAGCTATGCTTCTCTCTTGTGCTCACCTAAATAGCCAGGCTGAAAGTGTTGCCAACTTTTAGCCTGTTTGAAATCCATTTTTATGTATTCCACAAAGCTTCAACCTTCACCAGCCCACATGAGAGCCAGCGTCCAAGATCGTCTAGTAATTCTGGTCACATTATAAATAAAGCGGGGTTTTGCTAGATTTTCCCCAAAACAACCGGCGAGAAACATTAGGGATGTTATGATAAAATTATCTACAAAAATCGTAGAACATACATGGGGTATTTTCGTGAAGCGCTTCGTATGAGGAACCTAAATGTTTGTTGACGTCATCGTTTGGACCAACCTGTATAGTAATAATTCACCAGGTGCCATAATCCCCACGCTTGGCAGGCGGCTTGGGAATCGCAGAACATTCACCGTTGCTAAGAGGACGCTGCTAGTCCTTCGATGTTTCTGGTCGCAGTTTAAGGACATGACCGGGTAGCCGGAGATATTACTTGTTAAATCTCTTTATGCCCAGTAGTTACGTTGGAAACTTTGCCCTTCAATCCGAACACAATAATGCTTGCACACTACTGATTGAAGGTTGAATAACTGGCAAAGGTGTGGTACCTCCCCGAGTGGACTCTGCAGAGGAGCCCTACCACTACTACAACTACATTTTATTACTAGACTACTAACTTCAGACGTTTAATTATCTATGTGTATGTGTGTACGTGCGTATGCGTATGTGTGCGTGCGTGAATGTGTGGTAGGGTGTGTGCGTGCATGTGTTTGTGTGTGTGAAGGAGAAGAGTGTAGTGTGAGGATGTATGAATGCAGGTATTTAAGTTACACAGTTAATTGTCATAATTAACTTACTCTTACGTACACAAAGAATAATTGTATTCTTAGGCACATTTTCACTTCTCGATAATGTGAATATGCACATTTATCTGAGCGTTCATAATAATATAATTACATTGTTTTTATACAAGTAGAAACTTCTAAATGGCTCCTTTGTTTATCGCATATTATTAACTTTGTTATTTATGGACGTTACTTTTTCTAAATCAATAAAACATATTATCGACATTAGCTGTAGATATTTCAGAAACTCCCATCTCTACACATACCTCGAGCCATTGATTACGCTAGAACCTGGCAAACAGCCAAACGTGAAATGGTTATTGAGCTTTCATATGGAAAAAAAAAACTATTTTAAAACTCTAACTGGAATCTGATTTCCGCATTCGATAACTCCTAACTGCTGTGTATTTAAAAATATTCTTTGTGTATATTTCTCTATTATGTAGGCTAGAGAAATTCAACTTCTGGAACATTTATGTATTTTTGTCTTATTTTTACCCATCTAAGGTGCCGTAAGGTACCTTACAGTAAGTTAATGAAAATGAAATGAAATGTTTTTTGGATGTCTGTATGTATTTTTAACCGATTTCCTAAAGAATAAGGAGGAGGTTCTCGTCTACTTTTTTATGTTTGTTACCTCGGAAAACCGATTTTGAACCGATTTGAAAAATATTTTTTAATTTTCAAATACAAATACATTTTTTTTTTCAAATACAAATTTTTTTATTGTCCAAAAAATTGAAAGAAGATACTTCCAGATTGGTTCAGTATTTATCAAAATCCTGTTCTGATAATGGGATGGATCCATGAGGAATTAAGGGAACGAATCTAATATTATAGGCATGTAACATATAGCGATTTTGGAATTTTTATCAACAAGTCAAGTATTTGCATTCAGAAAGTATAATTTGGTGGAGTGGAACTGATGAAGAAGACCACAGATGGCAATGGCAGATGGCAACTCTTCAATGATACGTATTTCTCGGGTGGCGCTAAAATAATCTCAATTAAGATTGTTAAGCGACTATGACTAATCTAATTGAAATAAATGATATTGGTGAGGTCGGTTTTTTTTTATTTAAAATTATTCTATGTCACCTCCAACCGCCTCGACTAGGCGCGACCGATTTTGGATTGCAAGTACTTAGATTTGTTTTTGTATCCGGACAAGATAAATTCGTTTTCTTTTCATTTACTCCACCACCAAAACCACCAAAAGACGATGAAACTCGTTTACGTCTTTTCCAGGGTTTTCTTCTGGGCCTCTCGGTGATCGGTTTAATGAAGATCATCGGCAAGGCTTGGGACCAGTTCATCCGCCCCTTCGTGAAGACCCCGTCCAGAAAAATCAGTGACAATGGCTCCATCATCACGGTTGACATCGCTACCATTAATACTAAATACCCTGGCGTAGTTGGCTATGAAGAAAGGTGGAGGAAAATTGGCGATTAGATTGTATTTATATTGCATTTTTAAAGGAATACATTTTTATGAGCATTAAAACTTTTGATAGTTTCTACTGTTTACACAAACGGTTTGACATCTTATCAAATTTTCAGGGTTTTTTTTTTATAACCCGCTGTTTTTTTAAATACAAAGGTTCGTTCTGCCTGATGGTAAGCGGATTTGCGTTAGTAATTTAAACGAGAGAAATGACGAAAACGTTGGCTGTGTATGCCAATGGTTAAAATAAATAAGATTCAGCTTAACTAAAACTCTGACTGAATTATTATCAGGTATTCCAATGAACAACGATGAAACGAATAAATGACGATATTGTGAAAGTCGCGTGAAACCGGTGCATGCAAGTGGCCCGTTGTAGGTCGGCGTGGCGCTCTAAGGGTTAGGCCTATGTTCAGCAGTGGACGACTTATGGCTGATGATGATGATGATTCCAATGAACAGTTATTAGTATTTCAATCAAAGTTAATTTATAGCTACGTCAAACTGGCAGCTTGGCAACTGTCAAACAATTTCATTGCTGCGTGCGCCACGGTGTCGAAAGACGGGCCACCGACGTGTTAGCAGGTGGAGCGAATTTAAATATCGTGTGCGATTAAGTACAGTGTTTTTTTTTAAATCTAGTTCGTACTATTAGTTATTTCGTTTAAGACAAGTGGCTAGTGTAGTGGGTGTCCTATGTTTAGCAGTAGACGGCTTCCGGCTGATGATGATGATGATTGGCCAGTCCTATTCAGGCCAGAGTAAGGATTATTACATAGTTTAGGTCGCTCGAAGACTGTCAGATTTGCCCATTACAGGACAAAAACCAGGTCGTGTCACACGACCCAACGTAACACCGTGGCCGTAGCGCCCGTAATAAAAAGTCTCAAATTTATGCTTTTTCTAAAAGTGAAAGCTGCGGAGCACAAGTTCTTAGATAAGTTTAATAATTATGATATTAGGTAGATACTAACTCATAGACCATATAACCAGTAGACAAATCACGTCTTATCCCATTTTCTCGGAAATGTTACGCTCAATGCAGCGTAAGCTCGTCAATTCGATTTGATAGACCATTTCTTGGCACAAACTGCATGAATAATTTCGTAACGTAATTTTTCAAGATATTTGCTTGTACGTTTAGGTAAGTACATACATAATTACAGATTGGTTCCAGGTGCTAATATCGTCATCATCATAAGGTTTGTCTATCTCTCTCAGTTGGGAGAGGTAGGAATTTCGGCGGCGAGGTGAACCTCATCGGCGAGGTGAACCTCATTGCCCAGGTCGGGCGCTGGGGGACACTGCCCTCAGGGAAAGTGGAGGGGCGAGCGACCTGCCGGTGCTACCCGACCAGCGCCGTCTCAGTTCCCTCCGTGGACCAGTTGGTCCTGCATCGTCTGCTGATATCATCTTCTTCGCTCATATATATCACCAACACCGTACCTTACCTTACCGTGGCCTTACCTTTGGATACACGGCATGCAGCCGTCCAAATTAGTGGCACTCTGATTGGCAGACTGAACGATTATAGTTAATGGTCTTTCAACACGGCTCTTGTTAAAGAATATCTATGATTATCACATTGCTTACAATCAACTGCTTACTAGGCATCTTTTGTTAGAATGAATCGATTAATTTTCCAGGAGATCACCGTAATAGCATAATATTAGGAGTCTTTATTCCTTGCCCGTGCCTACATATTTTTAAAGACTAGGTAATCATTAAGTATTGTGATTATATTATTTCAACCTATTTGTTGACATGTGAAACAGACATGTTGGACATGTGGGACATGTCTATGGACATATTAAGATTTGCCGCTAAGCATTTATAAGTTTAGAGCATTTGACAACTATAAGAATTCAAAGTGAAACAGTCGTCCACGTAACATAATAAATTTCCACTATAAGTTGATTATCAGTGATTGAGTGAAGTTACTTATCAAAGTTACATTACTTTTTAGTTTTTGTTGAGTTCCCGATATTTCGCACGGCGCATGCAAATGTGCCGAAACATCGGAAACTGAACATTGTTTACAGAGAAGCTCTGTAAACAATATTGTTATAGTTGAATTTTAATGCAATATCTAGCGACTCCGTCTGCAGAGGCAGAGGCTGCTTATTTTAAAATTCACGCAAACGAAGTTGCGGATACAGCTAGTAATGTATATATATGAGTGTTCCTATTTTACCTCCTTTAGACTAAAGTCACTGCATTCCTCGTTATGCGTGGAGGGTATTGCACAGGCAACATTTTTCAGTCAGGTTTTTTGGTTTTCAATAATTAATCAATATACTTGTTCATTTTTATATGGCAACACATCCTGTTATTTTACGTAATGATATGAAAATAAAAAAATAAATGATAATGAAAAAACAAATATGTCAAAACAATTTAATTAATTTGGTTTCCTTTTAATTAATATTATAAATGCGAAAGTGTGTTTATTGGTTTGTGTGTTCCTCTTTCACGCAGCGATAGAGCAACGGAACGAGCTGAATTTTGCATGAATAGAGTGACATAAGCTTCTTTTTAGCCCGGGAAAATGTAAAGTTCCAGCAGGCCTAGCACGGGCGTCGGGATAAAATTTCGTCCACCATATTTATCCCGCGAGAACGATACGTATGTATCCATATTCACCTTCGTCACGATGACAGAAGACAAAACGGGTGGACATAACTTTATCCCGGCGCCCGTGCTACGCCTGCTGGGGGATTTTTCACGGGGGCGAAACCACGGGACGCTGCAAGTATTATTATATTGCCCGACATTTCTCGTGAGTACTGTACGTGTACGTAGGCGGCCTGAAGTAAACAAACGCGAAAGTCTAAATCAGTGTTTGACTTTACTCTAGATTGCCAAAGGATTCTTACCAAACAACAATGAAACAACAATGTTCATTTGACGGCAATCGCAATAATGATACGATGGTCGGTAACACAAACAATGGTATTGAAATAAAACAGCGTTTGGCTCGCGCTCGTCCGTAACTCCGCGTGATTCACGGTGCAGACTCGTAAAGCAAAATACGAAAATATGTGCTAGTCAGCATCTCTGCGGCCGAGTTAATCGCCAGAAATTTACACGATTACCCACGGGTCTTCTTTGAAATTACATTACATTAATTATTTATTAATCTTAGCTTCCTAACTATTAATAAAATTCAGATGAATAAAGCTGCAGTCGTATAAGGACCAATAAAGCTTCGAGGTATGAAAATGAATACGTTCGTCTCGAGGAAAAAACTTCGCTTGCTCGATTCCGAACTTTTTATATTACAATGTCAGTCCATACAAAACGTAAAAAAATGCACAAAAATTTATCAACGCCATCTATTGAACTATATGAAGTAACTTTGTCTCTCTGCCTGGACGTTTGTCGCGTTATCACGGCTAAGCCGCTGAACGGATCTTGATATTTGATAAGGAGTATATCACCAAGTCGGACATAGGATACTTTTTTTATGTCCACGCGAATGAAGTCTGGGTTAGCAACTAGTTTAATACAAATGTGATAGTTTTTGAGTAGATGTTTCTTGCTGCTCTCCTTCACTTTCCTTTTTACGGATTTTCATGTAGGAACACTTATAAGGCTATGGCTTATACGCGTATCTATAATTAACACAAAGGTTTCTATCTCCGGAAAAAAATAAGTTACCAGAGGATAGCGGGTGAAACCGCGTGGGGCAGCTAGTTAGAAAAATCCTTGCTATGGTCTCCAAATAATTGAGTTTGTTTTTTACTGATTCATTACTAGTGTTTTAACAACAGAGTTGGACGACGAGCAAATTGCTTGCATGATAGTAAATGCCTATATCAGTTCAGTGCTATACAAAATTTACCACGTATCTCACCGACAATAATTCTGCTGAAGACTACTTTTATGTTTGTATCCACTCAAAAGCTAAACGGAATAGGATGAAATTTGATTTGGAGGTAGCTTTTACCTTGGGTTAACAATTATTTTTATTATCACGGAATAATGGATTCATGAAGGATAACGGCTGAAATTGGAGGGACGTTGATAGTAAACTATGATCAATTGATACATTTTCGCGATATTTCAAAGGATATATAGCTCCGGACCGAACCCAATGGCTGCTAAAATATACAACAAACTACCAGTACAGATAAAAGAGATAGAAGATGAGTTCAAATTTGCTAAAGCCCTAAAAGTTGTATTACTCGCGAAATCCTACTATACCCTAGACGAATTTATGAAAGATAAGACAATTATGGAATAGATTGACCCGCTCCGCACGATATTGCCACACCCAGTCAGGGTCATTATGATTTACCTATTTAAAATATGCAAGTTAAGATCTGCATGTAACCCACATAATGTTTGCAATAAATGTATTGAGTATTGAGTATTGGATCGGTCTGTGGAAAAGTTAACTACGGAATGGCATTCCATGTGAAATACGGCGTGGCGGCCGACGTGGGCCTTCCTGATGTAAACGCGAGGTAGTCTGACGAGCGTATGACGCAGACAGCCGAGTTGTTTACGACTTGATGTATTTCTCCCTGTTCATTTGACAAAATAAGATATATCTGAGCTTTAGTTCAATCGGGTGCATGCAAACAACAGCTAACAATTTACTGGGTTATAAAGAAAGGGTATGCTAAGCCGAAAGGGGCTCATAGTACTCATCATTACGAACAACTTTTACTATAGGACCAACCGTGAAATCGCGAAAATATATCAGCTGCTCCATAGAAAAGTGTCAATGATACTCGACAAAATGTATGGAACAGCTGTTTTTTTCTACTCGATTTCAGGGTCGGTCCGATAGTAAAAGTTGTTCACAATCATGCCTACTATGAACCCCTTTCGGCTTAGCCTACCCTTTCCTTATAACCCTATATATGTTTTTGAAATGTGCTAATTAAATCCTTTAATTTGATATTCAACATGACATCATTAAAACAATATTATTGGTCCTTGTCTTCATGTCTTCTAGAGGGCGCCATAATTCAATTTAATGTGACGTGGCCCTTAACCAGCGGACGATGACGACACTTCCAACGATGTAAACCGATAATTTGTCAAATTGTAGATAGTTTAAAAGTTATGAGGGAACAGATAAACTTACATTCATACATAACAGTCAAAATCATAACCCTCCGTTTTTCTACGCGTAGTTGGGTAATAACAATTAATGTTAAGTTTTTTTACATGACTGCTCTTTTTTCTTATAACTTGGCTCCACACGTGGTGTATTTAACCAGAGTCAAGTTTTGTAATATTTCAAGGGAAGTAAAATAGTTTACCCGTTCGAGGGATAGCAAAGTTAATATTTTGAAGTGAATCGGGGCTGTCGATTTGTCCTTGAATGAGTTTGAACACGATAACAGCTATCTTGCGCTTAATGGAGTCGCTTTGTAATGTTCGAATCTAGAGTCATAACTCTTAATACTAAGACACTTATTATTAGCATACGAGAGTTGGGAGTTTTGGCGGGAACGTGAAGAACTCATGTCGCGTCATTCTATTATTTTCCAAAACTTGTGTTATATCGAGTGTTAATGTTTATAAAAGGTGTATTTTTATCCATTAAGTGTTCGTGAACGTGCACGAGTGTTGGTGAATAGTATAATGCTGTGAAACGTGACTCTTCGTGTTTTTTCTAAAACTCCATAGAAACCTCTAGTAAAGTCTCCACCACTTTACTGGGGCATGATGTGGATTTCACCGTGACTTACTTTGCTTGACTTAGACTGTGACTGAGACTTATTTTAATCGTGAAATATTTGAGATCACTTAAAATATTACATACTTGAAACTGGCTAAATACACAACGTGTGGAGCCAAAACATAAGAGAAAAAAAAAACAAGAGGTGACAGCACGGTGACAGTAAAATTTCTTTTGAATAGTCTATTTTCCATGGATTTAGCATCATTGTTTCGTCCAAGCTATTTTCTTACCATGAACTGCGTAGAAGGAGTTCCAAACAGGACTACAAAACTTTACCGGACTCTCTTTTACCTCTTAGCGATACATAAAGTTTGTACCTTAGCGCCATTCAACTTATGCGTCCTAGGTAACACCCCAAGGCATGCAACTTAGCCTGATATTCGGCTTTTCCCTTAGACGAAGCATCATACAAGATCCATGGCTTTTCCTATAGATCACCGCAAAATATTATTTTTTATAATAGGCAACCCTTTATCTCTTAATTAATTCGCTGGGGCTATATTATAAGGTATCACCTTCACCGTTCGCTATAACACAGAATAAATAGGTAATAGTGCAGGTACATAAAAGAAAATGACAATTAAATATCGCAATATAGCTAATTATATCAAGCACATGCGGTAAATGGCTAAATAATTATAACTCGTACAAGAAGGCGAAAAATGCGAAGACAAAGTCAAAGTTATTTATTGTTAAATATTCATCTACAAGTCAAAAATTGTTTTAAAATTTAACCTGTTGTATACAAATCAAATGGAGGTTATTCATTGAATAACACTATACAACACCAACTATACTATTCAACTATTATATTAGTGCCAACTATACTATTCATTATACAATAATTATAACGTTAGAACTTGAAATGTCAACAAAAGTAAGCATAATTTTATCCTCAGCTTACAATTTACCAAAAAAGTACTACAAAACTTGATACAGCCTAGTTACGCAAAATTGGTTTCAATAAATCCACGATGAGTAATTAAGCTTTAGTTGATAAAAAACACACGAAAATTTTAATTTGTTGCACTGATCGAAACGTGCCGCCTTCATGGATGATTATTGTAACCCATTATCACGCAAATAATTTTTTTGTCTTTGACTTTGAAAATAAATAAAATATTGGTGGACGATTTTACACACAGCGCCATCTAGCCCCAAACTAAGCAAGCTTATACTATGGGAACCAGATGACTGATAGAATACATTTTTTTTTTAATGCATACATAGTATACATAGAAACACTCAGACAAAGAACAAACATCCATGTTCATCACACAAATGTTTGTCCTTGGTGGGAATCGAACCCACAACCTACAGCTCAGAAGGTGAAAATCCGCCCACTGAGCCACAAGGCTAGTCAAAAATTGTAGTAGCATGTCGACATTTAGGTTGTACTACTTGTGTTGTTGGTCCTGATATGACTCCGGCCTCTGAATTATAATGATAGTCAGGAAGCTAAGATTAATTAATAATTTAAAAAAAACATCCAGACAAACAAATTTACTTCCTATAGTTCGCTAGATGGCGTTGATCCATTTTTGTGCATTTTTTTAACGTTTTGTAAGGACTGATATTGATATGTAGGGAGTTCTGAATCGCACAAACGAAGTTTTTTCCTCGAAACGAGCGTTATTCATTTTTATACCTCGAAGCTATATTGGTCCTGATATTCCTCTGAATTATAATATTAGTTAGGATAACGCTGCTCCTCAGGACACATCTCTTCGGCCGTCTTTTTTTTAAATTCCCATCCGTTCTTGCAAGGCAGGCCATTTATCTTGACGCGGCCGATATCCACCGCTCGCCGCAACCAATACGTACTGCAGTCACAGAGGATATCTCTTTGAGGATATCGCCAGTTATATTCAAATTTAATTGTGGCTCCAGGCCCCGATGATGTGAATATAGTGTCGTAGTCTGATTTGGTGAAATTCACAGAGTAGAGGGACGGACTCAGCTTAATCTTCGCGTGGGATACAGTCTTGTCTCGTGTGTAAAAGAAGTCTGTGGACTGTGAATGTAATAATTAGTTAATAGACCGCTCTTGGAATTAAGAATAGAGTCATAATGGTCAACAACTTCGAGGATAACGTTCCCAACGACTACCGTGCGGATACAACACATGTATTGAACACGATTTCCAGACGGGCATTCGTCTTGTCCATGTTCATTTTAAGACCCACCTGTTGAGAAACGCTACTGAGGTCGCTGAGCATAGCATTGAGGTTCACCAGCGACTCTGCCATGATGATCACCACGCTACTCAGATTCACATTTTGACTATGTGTGATTTTATTAGTGTAACTATAGTCGGATACTGGGTTACTTGTAATGGTATGCTAGTCCGAAAGGAAATCTGTAAACATGGAATCAGTAGGATCGAACTCATCATTGTAAATAATTTGTATTCTGGGGCCAACAATTATATACCTGTATATAAGTTGTACACAAATTTACTGGATCCACTTACCTTTAAGCCAGTAATGTCTGTGCCTTCTAGGTCCAAGGTTTTCAAAAGCGTAAAGCTTTCACGCCAATCGCGGCAAATTCGAGTGACATGGGTTCCCGTTAGAGACAATTTTTTTAAATTAGTCAAATTTCGTAATAACGAGTAACCTGTCGAAAAAAATGTAGTTTTAAAATTTGCTCAGATGAATAAATAATATATAATAATAATAATATATAATAATATAATAATAATAATATATAATATATATAAGAAAAGTTAAGCAAGTACCATCCGCTAAAGCGAGAAATAGCCAGACTATGGAACACATCCACTGAAATCATCCCAATTGTAATAGGAGCCACCGGTGTCATAGCCAAATCACTACACAGATATTGCACAAAATTAGACTCGAACATAAATACATACATAATTCAGAAACAGGCAGCAATCCACACAACGACAATAATCAGCAAAGTTTTGGGAGATTCCGTTTTTGTCAGTAGGGGAGCTGAGCCACCCTTTCCCTGAGGGTCTCGGGGCGGGCGCTCAGTAGACCGAGCCTTGGCTCGAGTAGAGGAAAACCTCATCAAACCTAATATATATAATATATAATTTTTATGAATATCTTCAATAAAATCAAAAAATAATTACGGTTTGCAGGATTCGTTAGTACTAAAATGAAAGTTGAAAATTACCGTTTTCTTCGCAAAGGTCATAAATATACTGATTTCCGCCAAGATTTAGCTCAGTGAGAGATGTCAGCGTTGCCAGCGGGGTCAGCGATTGGGTCCGCAATCTGTTATCTGGTATAGATAAAGACTGAAGTGCGGGACCCAGGAACACGTCACTGCACAATACATACAGAAGTTACTTACAATTGAGTCGGGCTCAAAAATAAAATTAAAGTTCTAAATCGTTAAAATCATGGGTTTTAAACTCAATTTTCTAACATTAATTTTCCGGGGTAAAAAGAGTATGTGTGTGATCCAGGATATAAGATACCTCCATACCATGTTTCATCCAAATCCACTCAGCCGTTACAGAGTTTAACGCGAACAAACACACTAACATACTTACACACTTACGTACTTAATTTTGCATTTTATTTTTATTAGTGTGATTTTATATCCATGTTTGTATATTTGTATAAATGCATCAATAATATTATTGTAGAAGTGTAAGAAAAAATACAAAGTAGACAGATCATACAATTATCCGCATCATAAGCTAATATTGTTTATATTATGTACTAGCTGATGCACGCGAAGCTCGGCCTTCATAGCGTGACCAGGAATAATAGAGGTTTATTTATATATATAAATAAACCTCTATTATATATATAATCTATTATATATATAATCTATTATATTCTATTATATATTATATATTTATATATATAAATAAACCTCTATTATATGTATATAGATTGCATGTAGCGTTTTGAGCCGTCGAAGTTCAAAATTCTAAGTGATATTGAATTGGTGTCGGCAAATATGACGCTTCCCATCAAGCGAGCGGCTCGATCGTCTCGTCAATCTGTTCCAATTTAAAAAATAACAGAGTTCTCACCTTGGAAGCGTTCCTCGGATCTTATTGTCTGAGAGGTTCAGTATGAGTAGATTGGGAGCGCCTCTTAAAAACCCAGCCGGCAGCGATCGGATCTCGGTACACCTAATGGTGAGACGCTCGAGCGCAGTCGCACCGTCCAGGAGCTTAGCTGGCAACTCATAGAGCTCTTTTGCGAACTCTAAGGTCAAGTCTTCCAGGCGCGGACACGCTGCTACCCAGCGGTCTGGAAGTTTCTCGACTTCTGGATTTTGCAACTCGAGTGAAAGTAAAGCGTTGCAATTCTCAAATGGCTCCAATTCACGGTGCTTCCAACTCGACAGGGAGATTGACTCGAGAGAATAAGTTTCGTTCAGCTGCAGTTTCACGCCGTTCTCTACCGAATCGGTAAATTCCGGAGCGGTGAATTCCCACTGATCCAGCCTCAAGTGCTGCAGGTCTGGCAGAGCGCGTACCGTTTCCGATATAATATCTGGTAAAGCACTCGGTAACGAGTTGAGGCTTTCGCCATTCAACCACAGTCGTCTCAGCGAGCGCGGAAAGTGATAGATTTCACCGGCTGGAAGTCGCACGCTGATCAGATACAGCCAGCGCAGTTTCTGCAGTCCGGCGAGGAAGCCTGGTTCGGGCGTCGGTCGCCGATGCGGATCGAATCCGAACTTGTTATTGATCTCGAGATTTGTAAGGCGCTCGAAGCCAACAAAGTGGTGCCGAGTGAGATAATCTGCTGGAAACTGGACCAGGGAGAGGGAGAGCTGGTCGTCGACCGGCTGTAGCGTTACGTTAAGCGCAGCGAGGGCGGCCGCGAGCGACGCGTTGTTCGCTGGCAGCGGGCAGTTCGACAGATCTACGCTCGACACGCGGAGCTCGTCCGCAAAGCGTGGCGTTGCCGGCGAGTCGAGTGCCTGCCATCCACCGCATTCTATAGAAAATTCTTCACATATCCCATCGTTTATATCCGTGTATTGAAACTTAATATTGTGACCTACGAAAAGTAATACCTATTAAGTTTGTGAAAAATAATAATTTCACAAATATGTCTCAAATCAATTTTAAAATATGTTACTGGATAATATCGAAGGTCGCCATATAATAATATTTTAACAAAAATTAATAGTGTCACAGATTAAACACAAAGGCGTGTTTGTTGATGTTTCCTTTAGAGCTAGTGTTTTATGGTTAGAGTTTCGTGTGATCATATATATATAGTGTTACCTTCCACTGTGTATTCACGTACGCCAGGGGTGTATGATATTTTTGTGTCGTCGCACTGTGGATGGACGCAGCGCAGGTCGATGGCCGCAGCCGCACAAAAACACATAAATATTGTAAGCCACTGCATTACATGTACTTATCGAACATCTGAAAAATAATTTAAATTGAAATAGGATCGTGCGTGATAAAAAACACATCTGCATCAGCTTCTAAACATCCGACTGCTGGGATAACGGCCTACCCTCGAAGGGTGATTATGCTATATCTGCCGCGCTGGCCCGGTGCGGGTTGGCGGATAATATACACATACTCCAATATTATTTTTTAATATGTGAATATTTTATTTATATTAAAAGCACATTAAACTTACTTGTATAATCGCTATATTCGAAAGTACCGTTGAATCTGATCAGAATAGCCACTTGTACGTTCATTTAACATTTGTTTATCTGCATCACGTGTTGATTAGGCATTTTTTATAGACACTTAAGTATAATAGGTCACATAACATAATAACATAACAGAGGTCAGTATTTTGATAAAGTATCTCATTATTATATTTAAGACTAGCTAATGCTCGCGACTTCATATGCGGTTTGGGGCTGAGGACCTAGACACGGACTTTGTGCTCTCAAATACAAAGTTAAATGAGGAACATCCACACTAAGTTTTATTAGGTATAACACCTGAAATGCTTTTAAACCTTTTTCAGTGCTCATTCTTACTAAATTTCATAAAGCACAGGAGTTCCTGTGCTTTTCAAGCGTCTTGACCGATGATTGATATCATGAGATTTTATGTTCTTACAAATAGAACCTACTGATCAGAACAGACAAATCTCCGCAACAGTATCTAAATCATGGATAAATTCGTCACCGCGATTCAGAAGACTCGTGTCGCCACCTATTGGCGACCCGGTGTAAATTTCTTTTGTAAAGGTAATCAACGTTCTTAAATATTGCCTAATATCTCCAGTTTTCGTGAACCGATTATAATGAAACAAAGTTTCTTATAAAGCCTAGGACACCAAAGACTATTTTTCTCTTAATTCCATCTCTTAATTCTACAAACTCTTAAGATAATTAATAAAACCAGCTTAAGCCGAGCATTGTGCACTAAGGATCCAATAACTTCCATATTCCTGCACCGATATTTGAAAAAAACGAAGTAATCCACTTTATAAACTGCATGTAAATCTGGGGCTTAGTTTTCTGAGTTTATCTCGGACAGACAGACAGACAGACAAACATTTAGAAAACTATATTTTTGGGTTCTGTAGCTTCCAAATACTCCTAAAAAATGTATATTCAAAAATATCTTTAATGTAATCCACTCGTTACAGTTTTAATATAAGTATAGATAGGTTAGAGTCACAGATGAATTTCATCTGTGGTTAGAGTATACCGCCAGTACCGCCTACTTGTTCATACAAAAAGCGCCAACTGTATGTTATCCGATTTCGATGACTTCTTTAAGTATGTGTTATCTACTCTGTGAAAAACCATGCTTATAGTTTTTTTTAATTATCGCAATATTTTTGTAATTATAGGTTTCGTCCAAATTAATATGAACGGACGGGCCTAAGCTACCTACTTAACCTAAAACTTCTTAAAATAACTAACTTAACAATAAAAACTCAAAACAATCGAACTTAGGCTTCAATACGTAATTAAAAGTTTGTGTACTTTTGTCACAAAAAAGAGATAGCGAATATAATATCTACGAGAGGAAAAGGGACACCTATGTTTATTAGTTGCTCTCGAACCGTTTGACATTCGAACGTACGTCTCGTACTTTTCACAGGCTGAGAGCGACTGAAGCAAGATGAGCGCCGGCGCTCACCTTAAAGTCTTCAGAACTCTCTCACTTGAGTCCGTCCATTCATTTTACTTTGGTCGAAGGTTATAGGCACCTAAATTGACGAATTTTTTATGTTGAAATTATTACGAAGAAAAGTAGTTTTTATTAAAATACCAAAAACATTAAAAAAATACAAAACCTATATACGCCAATTGTATGTCCACGCCATTGACACCAAAACAAAAGATTTTGATAAGATTATATGGATGATAACAGACTACCCGCGAAACGCTAATTTCATTAAAAAGTTAGGAAAATTCACTAACTCTCTCTCTCTAACGCACGCACGAGAAATCGTGCGACAGCTATACAATTTCAAATATCCGTATAAGGTTTATCCGAAACTATAATTACATACATACTATCTTATAATACTTTTTTACTATAATTATATTACATTAAGTTTTTTTTTAAAATGTTTGCGGTATTCTAATAACAACTAATTTCGTCTTACTTTCGATGCAAAAAAATTGTCAATATAAAAGCAACATCAACGAACATATTCAGTAATCAAAAAAAAAACATAAAAGCATACTTTTTCGCGGTGTAGATAACATATAAAAATCATCGAAATCCGATAAAATTTACGGGTTAGTATATACTATATACGCTTTTTATATGGACAAGACGGCTGTATAT
The DNA here is from genome assembly GCA_947579745.1 of Apocheima hispidaria. Classification (NCBI taxonomy): domain Eukaryota; kingdom Metazoa; phylum Arthropoda; class Insecta; order Lepidoptera; family Geometridae; genus Apocheima; species Apocheima hispidaria. The sequence goes on from OX388159.1 coordinate 14,081,027, forward strand.
TCTCAGTATTCTTAAGATCTAGACTGGTACCATGGTACAGTCAATTAGTCGTGATAGATTGTGCTTAGAATTTATAATACTAGTGTGAGTTGATAGGTAGTGCTACTGTGCTACACACGTAGCTTTTGCTTGCGGCTTCACCGGCTTCAATAAAACCGGCTACTCACGTTAAATTAAGTCGGTTATTCCACCTATAGTTTCGATCACATCCGGTGATCTTTTTCAAGGAACGCTATGAGCGGGAATCAAAACTATAATCGGAATAGCTGACTAAATTCAAAGTAGGTATTTCCGTATTATTAAAATAATATGTGTCAAAATCACGTCAGTTTTCATAGGTATAGTAATATAATATTTGTTGCTTGATACATTTAATAAGGTTGCAGGTATCTTTGACATTTATATGCAAACACGTAACGCACATAATATAACGAATGCAAGCGTTGTAAATGGGTTACAGGCAGAATGACTAAATCCGGTAACACTGGCGCACTGGCAAGTGACCGAACACTGCCATCCACGGAGGAAACTTAAAGTGGAGGCGGTAGGAAGGCGGAATTAGACGGTTCAATGTGATGATGATGATGATGTGAAATGTAAATCAATTCTTCTATTTACATGTTATATCCATAGTGGTTGTAAAGCCTAGCAATTTGCAATTTTTCCATTCATTTTCTCACAATGTCGGGGAGAGAAGGCGAAGACCGAAGAAAGACCGATGCCAATGAAAGCATCCGGGTGGTTCGTGACTTACATCACAAACACACATCAATAATGACACATGAAACGTCTATGTCTCATAATTGACTTAATGGCCTCTAGATAATCCAACTGTTATTTTTAAGTAGTAGGCTAAGTAGTTTAGATAGTTGTAGTTTGTATGTATTTTGCTTAGTTAATAAAGACACTTGCCCGTTAAAAAAATAACATAATAATTATAGTCTTTGTATTATGTTAGAAAACTTATGTCGATTCGAGTGTTACTTGTAAAAACGGTGGATTTTTATCCATTAAATGTTCATGAAATGTGACTCATGAAATCCTGTTGTTTCAAAGCTTTATAAAAACTTTAGTAACGTCTAGTAAAGTCTCCACCATTTTTCTTGGATTTGGCCGTGACTTCCTTTGCTAAACTTAGACTATGACTGAGACTAGTTTTAATTGCGAAATATTTTTCTTCACTTTATGTATTAAAATACTTGTCACCGGCTAATTACTTCATCTGTCATGGCACATAATTATAATTGTGAAAGATGTCATCGTTACATATTGTAACTTTGTGACAAATGTTATCGTGACAAATGCAATCGTGACAGATTTCTGATAGAGGTCATCGTCACAGACGCAATCGTGGCAAATGTCATCGTGACAGATGTCACTCTGACGATGCCTACTTCCGCTTAGGATAGAACTTCGCCAAAACTTAGCCGACAATTAAAATTCTAACCGACTGTTTTTGACATTGGCTGAACTGTCAAAACCAGACTGTTAAATATTTGAGCAGTGAAAATTTGATAATGTAGACGTACATAGCATTCGATGTTACGGAGCTCAAACATGTATTCAAGGTGTAAATTTAAAACTGACTGACTGACTGACTGGACGTTCGGAAAACTGGACATAACCATAGATTACCCGTAGATTCCGTACTCAAAACGATCCAAGCGCACCACGCATGTGTCAAAATACACCTACAAAAAGGTTTAACCTTGAGACAGCCAATGAGAACGCTTGCTCGCAGTCCCCGCAACAAGCGCTTTCCTCCAACTTTAGTAAATTTTTGTCGAAACAACGATCTCGCTATGCGGTAACTATACACGGTTATTGGTAACTAACGCAAAACCTCTCGTAAGCATGTTCCCTAGATCATTCCTAATAACTTTCTTTCTATGACTTATGACAAAAATTAATAAATGCACCAAACACAATTTTAAAAGTTTGCATGAAAAAAGTATCCTTATACTTTTTGGTGCAAATTTCGGCTGCTAAGCTTCACCCGGGCCTCCACCTTCCTCCTCATGTAAAACCGCTTAATGTTATTGTCATTTGGAGCCCTAATTAAAACATTTTTGTTTTTATTTTGGGAGAAATAATATACGAATTAAGCCATAGAACAAAAGTTGTTAGGTATGATGTAGGGAACATGCCTACAAGAGGTTTTGCGTTTGTTACAAATAACCCTGTGTAGATAACTTACTTCTATGTTCAGTCTCACACATAGCTTTTAAAAAATATTTTATACCGTATCCTCTTTGCATAAGTTCCGTGTTGCGATCACTCGTTCGTGACCGTTTGGCTGAGTGACGTCACTATGGTAATTATAGCGTCGGCCCTGTGTGACTCATTACTTACTCCGAGGGCTGCGATGAAAGATGTGCTATCTGTGTGTGCGAATGTAGAAGAAGACATGAAATATTCGCGAACACCATTCCTTATCAAAATAAATACTTGTGACGTCAAAGAAGATCGATGAGCTTCTCTGACGTCACAACATGATGAATTACTATTGATTCGGTTCAGCAAATGTGAATTTTCGTACAAAACAAATACGTTCTACATTAAAATAGTATTAATGTTGTGAAACATGATTTCTCGTTTTTTTTTTCAAAACTCCACAAAACCTCAACTTCCTCCCCAGCCTCCACCACTTGACTGGGGCATGACGTGGACTTGACCTACTTTGCTTGACTAGGCTATCACTGAGACTTTTATTGTGAAATATTTGACTTCACTTGAAATATTACAATACTTGACACTGTACAAATAGACAAAGTGTGGGGCCAAACATTAAGAGAAAAAAAAACGGTCAAGGATGCAAAGACATAGAGGTCGCGAAGTCTCAGTACTCATACGAACTACTAATATTAGTTAAATAGTGTCTACATGTGCGTTAAACTAGGTCTGCACTCCCGGAAACCGAGACGATGCCAAGTGGCTTCGATATCCGAGTGAAACAAAAATACATTTGGTTTCAGGTGATTCTTATCTTTTATAGGGCAGAGGTTTATTTATACCTAACATTGAGGTATTATTACTACGTATAGAGAAGCTATCCCTAGCAAAGGGCGTGCTCCATTTTGTTAAGAGTTAACTATAATTAACAATAATTAGTCATTCTAGCAGACAGTATAAATACAAAGCGCTAGAACGCTTTTAATGTGTATTTTTCCCGCGACTAAAAGGTTGAAAGCGCCTTGATTTTGATGTCGCTTACGCGTTTCGTTCAACGTTCAACTGAGTGAAGAGCTGCCGGGTGCCGTACGGCCGCACTTGAACGGACACAGCTGTAGTAATCTGTGGTGTCTTCTCTATAAGTACCTAGTAATCATTTCACAATGCTAACTAATTACTAGTTAATTATAGTTTGTTGATAAATTACCGAGAGAAACGCAGGCCTCAGTCTTTCTTATGTATATAGGGTGCAACAATATTGAAAGGTAGTACTACTAAGAAACAAGAAATCGCAAAAAAAAAAAACTGTTCTATAGAAAAATGTCAATGACACTCGACAAAATGTATGGAACAGCTGATTTTATTTTGCGATGGAATTCATGGAAATAATTCAAATTAATGGAGGAATAAACATAAACATGGTTTATTGCAAAACATATAGATAGAGCACAAAAAAATATAGTTCTGCCTTTTGCTTTAGTTTGAAATTATGGTAAGAATGCAATATAAATAAAACTAGAAACAAAAAATATTCTTGAAAAATTGAATCTAAAAAAATTGTCTACACAAGGAAATTTTGTAATAATCTAACTTTATTCCGAATTGATTAATACATTTTTTAATGGTTTTCTTAAAGGCCTCACTACGTTACATGACCTGAAATCGTGCGAAAGGGACAGCTAGACTTGAATTTCACGGGAGCAAAAGAACCAAACAAAATTAAATAAGGTTATAGAGACCTTATTTATAAGGAGAATTCTGTGGTTATAGATCTGTTTATAGATAAATTCTATGGGACAAGAAAGCCGACTGTCAACATTCCAAAGCCGCCTTTCCAACCCTCAACAGAAAAATCTCTAATAATCTATTGAAATTGCAACGACAGGACCTCCGTCTACTAGTAGGTCTTATAACCGGAAATTGCAATTTGAATAGAAACTTGAACAAAATGGGAGCTACGGAAAGTCCGCTGTGCCGTGGTTGCATGCAGGAGAACGAAACAGTGGAGCATGTGTTGTGGCACTGTATACAGTGCCACAACACATGCCACACATGCACATGCACAGCACATGCATTTCTGTGGCTTTAGCCACAGAAAAAAACTAGAATCGCTACTAGGTTGCTTGAGGCAGCTTTAACAACATCATCCATGTCATCCCGACGGCTTGACTTGTACTCTTTCTCATCGACACTGCCATCTACACCACTGAAGCAGCTATGCCAGCGGTCCAGAGCCTCGCTCCGTTATTTCAAGGAGCTAGGTTGGCTCGGGTAGACGCTGGCAGGGGGAAATGCACAATACACCCCACGTGGGACGTCAGTGCAGGACTTATCCCCATCTCGAATAAGAAGTTTATAGATTCTCCCCTTCGCTCCCCACAAGCTCATAAATGACCATCTCTTTCACTCGATGTCAGGTTAAATCATGTATGATCATGTGAGGTCTGATGCAGTTATGGATATACTCAGTTCTGCAGATACTGCGCTTGTTAGTCCAACATTGTATTTTAACTCAACAGCTTCGACAGTTTTATGAGATTTCGATCGAGAGGAAGCTCTTGGTAAGCCGCTGAAATACATAATAATGGAAAAATATTGAGGCATCGTCGGTGAGTGGATCGCCTGCAACGGACGTTGGACCTAAAAATAAAACAGATTTTTGTTATAATGAGACTCGGCGCTCGTCTAATTGCTGCGCAGTTTAGCTACTTCATGACTTCGTTTTTTCTGACAACTGAGTTACGAAACGAGCATGTCGCTAGCCTGATAGTGAACGTCACACTTGTAAACAAAGCCATAACAGTTCAATACCATTGAGAATTTTGATATTCATGGACGCTTTTCATACACAGCGCCATCTAGCCCTAAACTAAGCAAACTTGTACTATGGGAACTAGATAACTGATAGAATACATAAATCCTTTGTTAATACATACAATACATAAAAACACCCAGACGAGTTTTGGCGGGAACGTGAAGAAATTATGTCGTGTCATTTTATTATTTTCCATTACTTGTGTTATTTCGAGTGTTAATGTGTAAAAACTGTGAATTTTTACCCGTTAAGTGTTCGTAAACATGCACGAGTGTTGGTGAATGGTATAACGTCGTGAAACGGGAATTTTCGTGTTGTTTCCAAAACTCCATAGAAGGCTCTAGTGAAGTTTTCACCACTTTACTGGGGCATGACTAGGACTTGACCATGACTTCCTTTGCTCGACTTTGACTGTGACTATGATTTGTTTGATATTATTTAACAAAACTTGAAAATATATAAGTATACTTGACACTGGCAAATGCATAAGACGTGCGACGCCAAAATCCTCTCAGGAGGAAAGAGAAAAAAAAAAACACCCAGACAGAGAACAAACATCCATGTCCATCACACAAATGTATGTCCTGGCTGGGAATCGAACCCACAGCTCGGAAGCGGAAATCCTCCCACAGAGCCACAAGCTAGGCAGTCAACAGCTTAAAATACTTGCGGTAATGCACTGCACTCGTCCCCCGAGATTGAATCTATTGTTCTGAAAATTCTGAATTTGTGAATGTCTTTATGCTCAGTACTTTTACTGGAAACATTGCTCTTCAATGAAAATACAGTGAAATTGCATCGCACACTACTGTTATGTGGTTGAGCCACTGGTAATGATTTGGTTCTTCCCCAGATTATGTCACAGAGCCCGCTTGTTAGTATTTTTTCTTGTAAGTTCATTCTCTCTCGTTCCTCTTTGCTTTCGTCGAAAAAACGATTAAATCTTGATCGTGACACAGCCGCGGCGGCACAAACAGGTGATTTCGTTCTATATTTACAGACGGCCAGCGATATACCGCTGAGTAGGTATATATAGGCGGGCGATCTACAGCTGGAGCCATTTAATGTCGGCCGTAAACAGAGAATCATTCATACGCTGTGACTAGCTGCGGAGAGACAGAAAATATATGCTAGACATAATCATAGCTCAGCATTTGTTTTTTTTTTATACAGATTTAATGAATACGCATATACTGTGGTTAAATAAAAAATATATTAAAATAAATAATGCTGCACCCACACTACCCACTAGGTTCCATTGTCGGGGATGCATTGTCGGGGACACACAAAGAATCAGAGCATCTGCTCTGGGTCTGGGTGTTTTAGATTAATCATTTAAATTCTATCCAGCCGGAAATCTTGGCAACAACTACCGCCTAAGCTAGGAGAGACCTATCGAAAAATAAAAATAGTGCGTTGATTTCATTATTATTTCTCTCCTATTTATACTGATGTTAAGTAAAGGTAACCTAGCCAGGAATGGGAACCGGCCCTCAAAGAAAGTTGCTAGAATGCACTGATAGACGACAGATTTTCAACACGAGTTTTTTTGTTACCCAGCCGAGTATACTATAATACAAAGTACCCTAGGTTTGTTTATTGCTGACATTTGAAACCATGCCTTAGGCGTGCAACCCAAACACGTTAACCACTGACCTATCATCGCTAAAAAACAAAAAGGACAAAATATTATATATAAATCTAGTATACTCGTAAGATAAGATATAGCAAATTTTATATTCAAGACAAATGGATCAGGCTCGTTCGATGGTATTTTAAATGACGATTTGCTTGTTCAATTCTCATCTTTGTTCCTTCACAGATAAAATTCACATCTTCTTGATGAAAATGTGAATAATTAGCATAATTGAAAATGAGGTCTACGAGTTCGAGTTAAGATTGCAAATGGTTTGTTGGTAGTAAGCCCGTTATGAGAATAGATTTGGCAGGGAGCTTAGCAGAGATATCGGACACCTGACGTCGGTGCGGTGAGTCACGGCTGACAGGTCAGTTAACTAGACCTGTCTTCTGGGAGATCTGTATCTTGGACCTGCTTAGTGCTGGACCATGGAGAAAATGAAAGACCGTAGAGAAGAGACTAGTGAGAGAGAATAAGAATAAGAGAGAGTAATGACGAGTTTTTTTTATTTCAATCGGTTTTATCAGGAAAGATAATGATATCTTCGAAAGAAATAAATAAATTTTGGAGTATATTCTTTTTTAAATCAAGAAAAAATTACAAAAACATTTTTACATAATAATAAATTATGTAAAAACAAAACTTTGTTTTTTTTATTGTGACTGTAACAATAATTGTTTATTGCTTTCACATTTTTCAGGTTTTTGTCATAAGGCAAGTGCTATATATGCCAAGATACTTATTTGTCCTTATTTAAAAAAAAAGTAGTCTAAAGATAAGTAGGTTTGTACATGTACATGTACATCTGAGCACTAGGTTACCCCTGTATTTAGAATATCAGTCCGTTCCTGTCTACATAATTATTTGATTAATACTTACGAAATTTTTACATCACGAGTTTATAGGTAGGTATAAAAAGTAACAGCGTAATATTTTTTTTTAATTTCATTTATCAGAATTTTACAAATATAACTTTCGTAGAGTCCTCGTAGCATTATGCTACGAGGACTCTTTTCACCACTCTTTTCCTGATAAGCAAATGTAACAGTAATTAATAATTCCCGACAAGTTGAATTCTTGACAAGTTGCTTTTTTTTAAAGCTTCAAGCCTGCACACACTGCGCGGCAATGCATTGCGCTCGTCACCCTGATATATAAAATTTTATATCTGCTCAGTAATTTCCATGAAAACATCGCCCTGCGATCCTGAACACAGAAATGTGTGCACACTACTTTTTTGCGGTTGAATAACAGACAAAGGTGTGGTACTTCTCCAGGCGGACCCTGCAAATTAGTTCTACTACAACAAATAAGTATAAGTCGTTAGGTATCCGTAATCAGATCAGTTTGTTAGTTCGATCTGACAATGGCCACTGTTAACTGTTCAGTGTCTCTGGTTAGATTGAACGTTCGGTCGATCAATTTTCGTTTTCATACGAACTATAAAAGTGTATCCGGTATTAACGAGGGCGACTTATTTTATTTCACAATAAAAACAAGTAACAGTCATAGTCTAAGTCAAGCAAAGTAAGTCATGATCAAGTCCAAGTCATGCCCCAGTAAAGTGGCGGAGACTTTACTAGAAGTTTCGAAGGTGTTTTGGAAACAATAAGGAGAGTCACGTTTCTACCACTGACCAACACCTGTGAACGTTCAGCAAAACACTTAATGGATAAAAATCCACCGTATCTTAACACTCGAAATAACACATGTTTTGGAAAACAATATAATGACGCGAGTCATTATATTATTGACGTGCTTGATTTATCACGTTCCCGCTAAAACTCCAAAATTTATACTTTCAATATGCGCCAGATATGTGGAGATTGGAAGCAATACTAGTACACAATCACGCACACCCTCACACTCACGTTCACAGATATCTTGCACTCCTTACCAAGCCGGCTGAGCACGCCGAGCTATCGGCTGAGATGAGTTCGTATTCATCACACTAATATTATAAATGCGAAAGTTTGTGTGTAAGTGTGTATGTTCCCGTTCAACTTTTGTAACGACTGAACGGATTTGAATGAAATTTGGTATGGAGGTAGCTTTTACCTTGGATTAACACATAGACTACTATCCCGGATATAATACAAATATTCGGCTTCTGTTGAATAGCGGGTGAAACCGCGGGGCGCAGCTAGTAATCAAACAATATTTCGATGACTAACAATTTTACGTGTCATCCGACCCACGGTAGCGCTCCGTTGTAAATGCCACTCGTGGTCACACCTCCTCCAACTGACCGTATCTTAAGTTGCTTTACATTGGTGATCGGCTAGGAAGTCCGATATATCCTTATTGTGTGTACCATACCAATATTCAATGTTCGAGATCAGTTCCAAAATAAAAAAGTCTTTGTTGTATCAAATTGAAATTCGCGCGGCGAAATCGCATCTTTTGTTCGTGCGAACGAGAGCTGATTAGGACCTCGCCTGATCGACAGCACCAGAGCAGCGCGACGCAAGCGACACGACACGACACGACACGACTATTGGCGTAACAACCAATAGTCTAAATCGGTCGAGCGCCCTGCCATGCCGCCGGTTATTTCAGCTACGCTATAAATAGCACACAAAGATCGCCCCGAGATGTGGGTCGGCATTTCTTTTGCTTTTCTGCGTACTAACTGGACGCACCTTGCATAATACAATCCACTCCGGACGACACAGTCTACTTTCCAAATATATATGTCAGTTTTGTATGTTGTCCACTTAGTAACAAGTCCACGATAATATTAAGTTTGTATATGCAGTGGCAAGCTCTGGTGTTAGAAATTTTAGGCCGCCTGAAGAACTCTGACATGATTTAGCGATTATCGTAATACATACACGGGGTGTCATCCAACCCACTGTAGCGCTCAGTAGTAGATGCCTCTTGCGGTCATCCAACCCATTATACATTGAAATTGACCATTGAATGGACCGTATCGTCATTTGCTTAACATTGGTGTTCGGTTATGAAGACCAATGAAAAGAGACGTGGAAGTTATGAAAGTTTGAGTTTTGAAAACGGAATGTTTTTTCTTATATATTTTTACGGTCAATAAGTTTCACATCACTCGAAGAACCGATAATCGGTGGGGAGGAAAGGTTCGTGAGCAGCGACCACGAACCGTATGACGCAGTTTAGGCAGGCCGACCACTAGGTGGACCGACGACATTGTGAAAGTCGCGGGCGACCGCTGAATGCAAGCGACACATTGTCGTTCGGTGTAGCGCTCTAAGGGGGAGGCCTATGTTTAGTAGTTTTAATAACTTGTTTCTTTGAAGATTCCCAGAATACAGAACAAACTTTACAATTTCGATGTGTCCGACTATCTATGTAAGTATGTCACGGTCCTTTTATTCAGAAGCTTATGAAGACTGCTGAAGTGCACGTATCAAGAATTGTTTATTTTTGTGTATGTTTGTCCGACCATAATTTGCGAACCAGTGATCCGAGCTTTACGATTTTTTCAGGCAAGGAGTTCATTTCAATGCAATTCTTAACTTTTATATGAGCGAAATCGTTCAAGATTTGTGAAGTTAAGAGGGTCGTAAGGTCTCAAATCGGCGCAAACTACTAGTAGATGAATTGAATATTTGGTCTACTTTCGAAATAGTTTTCGGAGTAATTTCGTTGATGTTACAATTTTTCTATATACTCAGCTTTTGCAACATCGTTACAAACAAACAGCGGTGCTTGGTTCAGCGATTAACGTTGGCGATAAGATTTATTTTCCGATGCGCAACGAGACACAAGGTCATCTGATATGACAGTAGCTGAATATGAAGACATCACAGCGTATATATGTCACAGACGGTTCCCTAGACAGACACTGATATATTGCGGACATGTTTTTTTTCTTAAAAAAAAAAAAAAAAAACTCCTAAGAATTGAGAACTGAACAGTCTTTGTAACATAGAAGCTCTCGATACGTGACTAATTCTTGTGGTACACCCACAGAGCCGAGTATGTCCTTAAACTGCGACCAGAACCACCGGATGATCGGCAGCAGCGTGCTCTTAGTAAACGGTGAGTGTTCTGCAATCCCCAAGCTCCTTCCAAGGGATGGGATTAAGGCAAACCTCTCCTTAACAGGGAGAGCCTTTGTCCAGGAGTGGACGTTGTCGCTGATGATGATGACTACGTAATCCAGCGGGTAAGAACACGGTCAAAATGGTTGTCTGTGTTCCAGTTATTTTTTTCATTTTAGCCAAGTTATTTTATAATTACTTCTTCAGGTTTTATATAACGTAACTAGCGATCCGCCCCGGCTTCGCACGGTTGTTATTAATAAAAATTATATACAAGCATTCCGTTAAAAACTATCTAACTGATGGTGGAAACCACATCAAAATCCGTTACGTGGTTTAGGAGGAGTTAGTGGATATACAGACAGACGCGCAAAAAGTCGTGGTAGCTCAGTGGGAGAACGCTCGCCTCACATTCGTGAGGTAGCGGGTTCGAATCCGGACGGGCCCGTACCAATGAGTTCTTTGGAACTTACGTACGGACATACCACTGGCTTCTTATTCTTATTCGAGATGGGAGCGATGAGTCCTGCACTGACGTCCCGGACTTACCATTACCACTGGCTTTACGGTGAAGGAAAACATCGTGAGGAAGCCTGCATATTTCCAAAGAAACTCGATGGCGTATGTGAATCCGCCAACCCGTACTGGGCCAGCGTGATGGATATGGCCTAATCACCCTTCGAGGGTAGGCCAATATCCCAGCAGTGGGATGTTTAAAGGCTGACATTGTAGTAGTAGTAGTAGACGCGGAAAGCGACTTTATTTCCTAGTATGTAGAGTTGAGTACTAAACTGCAGCTACGCATCTGCTGCCGGCTTTTCACATTTCCACGACAGTCAACACCACGTTCACAGTCTTGGATCCCGCTTTTCTATCAATCAACCCCTATTATAGTTTAAAGTTGAACATTTCGCAACCTGAAAGAGATTCTGAGTTTAAATTTTTGAATGTCAACAGTGCCAATTATTATCTTAAAGAGTTACCCCCCGAATACTGAAACGTTTGTTAACTTTGACAACAGATTAATTCTAATACTGCCTTTGTCTGGCACTAAGGAAATGACAAAGGCAGCAATAGACTTAATTTGTCGTCAAAGTTAACAAACGTTTCAGTATTCGGGGGTTAGTCACATTTTATTTGCTTATGAACTTCCCAAGTTTCAAGAATTATATAGTATTGGATCGATTTGGAAAAAATATCACTTAAAAATAATTTTAACTCTGGCAACAGAACTGTCTTTTGGCTGTAAAATGCATGCAATGCAAACAATATAACATACACGTAATTGGCATTCTTGGGAAGCTTGGCAACGTACTTGCTATTTGTAAACTTTTATTGATGCTCAAAAATTATTAACACATAACTTTTTATAATTTTAGATGAAGCAACTAATTTAGTTTAAAAAAAAAGGTATTTTGGCAAACGGTGTTCTAATGGTAGACTTCTTTCCAAACACATTATTAAAAATAGGTACTATGTTGGGGTGACACATTTATGTCACCTCTGACATTTGGCTAAGTCCAATGCATAGAAATTTAATACTATCGACAAGCCTCTGGTCCAATGATCGAATTTACTCGATTCTGAAAACATGTCTGCTGAGCTGATCCAATAAACGCGCATCTCGACGCCTAGGCACTTACACTTAATTCGTTCGATTATAACCAAAATTGGTCGAAGATATTGTGAAGATACAGGAGGTCGCAAGGTCACAGTTAGGGGCAAACAACTAGAATACAATTGAGCGATAAGACCAGTTTAATTTTGCTGTTGCTGTGCCTGAAAACCTTCATTTTCATTTATTTATTTATAACTAGCTTGCCACCAAAATGCATTTACTGTAGCAATAGGCTACAGTAAATAAAGCACCCCATTTCACCTCTATAAATAGATAGATAGATGAACTCTTTACTGTTCATAAAAAATTTTACATACATTTAAAAAGAGTCTTAAAAACTAGTGTAACAGTTGGCGGCCTTATCGCTGAAAGCGATCTCTTCCAGGAAACCTTAGAATGTAGAGGATTTTTAGAAGAGGTAGAAGACGGGGTTTATTAGCTTACGGGGCTTTAGGGGTTGATTATTGAAATTTCACGAGGCATGCCTTTTTTATTTTTTAATTCTTAGTACACAACCCGAGTTTCGTTGGCTTAGAATGAAAAAATATTTTAATTCCATACAAACATTGGGGTCCATTTCACTCTATTAGAGATGGAATTTCAATCCGTTCTTATTGTTTACATACACTATTTGAGGAGTATTGGGTTCAGATTTCACGTCTCTATCGTAATTGGCTTAGTCTGCTCGTAGATTCCTAGAAAAGAGCTTGTTCTTTTATTCAGTTCTCAGTGTAATTAAGTGACCAAATGTAAATTACCAAGAAGTATAATGCTGTGCCTGTTTACGATAGTATACGAATGTTTTAAATACTCTATGGTTTAATATCTTTTAAATTGGCGTAACAGAACTAAGTTTTATCCGTACACCCGTGAGACAGCAATGGAACGATTCTATTGCTTGGAAACTGAATATCAGTCAGAGATGTGGCTTATCTACAGGCAGTCCTGCAACTCGATACCCACGAATAGGTTTTATTTTCGCGACTCTAACTGAAAATGTACAAGCCTTCATTGCTACAAAAACATACAAAAAGTCAGAAAAATAGTATTTATGCTCTGTTAGCTAAAATAAACATCATGTCGTTAAGAAGTGAACAATCGAGGATTCTTGGCAGCCGGTGTAGCGAGGCGAGCGTATGTTGGCGCACAGTTTATACGCGACCAGTGGCGTGCGTGGGCGAGTTTACTTGCTGACTGTATTGTTCAACAAGAAAATACTTCGTACATATTAGTCTTTACTTATTGATAATTGTACAAAGTACAAATTATAATAATAATACAAACATTTATATCAGGCACATAACTCATAATTTAAAAAGAAAATTTTAAATAAAATAATATTAAAATATTTAAAACTAAACACAAGTCAACATTCTACTTTCGATTTTTACTATGGTGGACAGATATTCAAAATGGGACAACACAAGTTACTTGACAGGCCCTGCAGTATGCTGTTATTCGATCTTCGTATTTTGTCCCAAAAAGATGCAATACGAGGTCGAATAACTGCAAAAAAATCAGGAACCCGTGCGTCAGAGAACATTCCCGACATGCCGCAAAATCGTGGCTTCTTCATAAGGATTAAGTTGAATCGAATAAATTAAATAATAAGTGTATTATATCTCTACTTTACTGCCATAAACGAAACATTCACGACGAAGGTAGATCCTGGCAAAAAAAGCGCACGTAAGCATAACAGATCTAGCATTACAGCGCCTCCGAGAATCTTTACCTAGGTCACATTTGCCCAATATCCTCCAAAAACACTAAACGCTGTACAATTAAAACGTTCGGTCAAAAGCGTGGCTTGAATAAACGTCACAGATGTCTAGATGTCTCATACTATGGTGAGGATGATATCAACTAATAATTTAAAAAAAAACTGACTGGCTGAGGCCCTATGGGAGACACCAACCTCCGTCGTGAGTTTTAAGGCAGTAGAGTTGAGATATAGTACACTTATCATTATTTTAAGGTATTTCTGTACTTTGTACAATTATCAATAAATAAGGACACAATCGTCAAGACAAGTCGTGGTAGCTCAGTGGGAGAACGCTCGCCTCACATTCGTGAGGTAGCGGGTTCGAACCCGGGCGGGCCCGTACCAAAGAGTACTTTGGAACTTACGTACGGATATACGCCTTTACGGTGAAGGAAGACATCGTGAGGAAACCTGCGTATTTGAGCATTCGATCGAGTATGTGAATCCGCCTACCCGCTCAGGGCCAGTGTGGAGGATATGGTCTAACCACCCTTCGAGGGTAGGCTAATATCCCAGGAGTGGGATGTATAAAGGTTGATACAAAAGGACACAATGTCTATGAGACAACCTCGGGCACAATGAAGTGTGTGAATATTTTGTACTTACAAACATACATAACATACTTAATTGTGCTGTGGGGTGGCCGCAATTCAGTAAAACAGTTCCGCGGACCGAAACGATTGCCGCGGCCAAGCCGGGCATTGCCCATGCATACCTGCATTAGATCGTCAAAGATTCACGGCTTGAGAGTATTTTATTTACAGCACTAAATTTAAATCGACAGTAATCGCTGACCGGTACAATAAATAAGAGTTTTACGAGCAGCTTTCCCGATTGCCGTTACTTTGTGTAATTAACAATGAGTGCCACTTGTTGCTTTGTTGTTTTGTCTACAGGCGCCTTTTTACCTAATTACTCGTTAAGTTTGTTTGTGAAGTCGGCGTTTGTATGTATATATATATATAGGCTGTTACTGAAAGGTGCAACAATATTGAAAGGTACGTATGTACTCATCATTATGAACAACTTTTACTATGGGACCAACCCTGAAATCGCGAAAAAAGAATCAGCTGTTCCATACATTTTGTCGAGTGTCATTGACATCTTTCTATGGAACAGCTGTTTTTTTTTGCAAATTCTTGATTGATTGATTCTGAAAATTCCTTTACGGAAAGAAAGCCACATTATCGCTGAGTAACTTATGTTTTGTTTACATCGCGAGTAAAGTTGCGAGCAAAAGCTAGGATAATATAATGAAATATGAATCACCGTGTTCCGTTCATTACTTTAAGCACTAGGTTAGATTAGCTCTTGAGATGTATCCTGGAATTCCCAGACACGGTCTGGTCAATTTATTATTACAAGCACTTGGGATACAAATGCGTGCTTGAACACTTGAATCAGCTACCGGCAGATCTTAAGGCGCTTAATCGCGTTCTTAGTTGTGTCGCTCGCGCATTTATACATTTTGAAGGTCGCGGATAACCGGTGGATACAAGTTGCAAATTGTCGTTCAGTGTGGCGGTCTAAGGGAGGCTTTTTTTCAGTAGTGGAAATATATTAGCGTTATATTAGTATATTGGCTTTTCGTCTTCATGAAAAAAGTAAATATATTATTGTTTTTTGAAAACATTTATTTTTAAATCCTTTAATTTAACGGCGGGCATTGAAAACTAAAAAACAAAACCAGTTTTTTAATGTCCATTAAAATTAAAATATATTTATTAAATTACAATTTATTTAATACTTATGAGAGACAGATAAACAAACAGTTTTTAAAAATCCATACGGTAACTTGCAAATGTCTGAGTCAGGTAGATGTGCCGCGACTACAATAACCCCTTAACAAGGTTGCCAGAGACTGATTGACGGCAGGCTACGGCCTGACTACGACTTCCCTGTAGCCACACACTGCTCTACTCACGCTTTTCCTGGCACTATTCATCCCTTTTAGAATCTCTATCTCGTCGGTGCTTTGACCGCGCTCAAGAAACCGAGGAAATCGGGAGATATGAGCAAGGCGGGGAGCATGACGAAGGGTAGGACGAGTAACTTGACCACATTACGTCTCTGCCTACTTCCCTCTTCACTCTTCACTCTTCACCTCTTCACTCGTCGAGTGTACGGCCGCCCGCCGCGGCAAAATAAGCTAAGGGCCTTCACTTGCCTAAATTGTGGAGTGAAGAGTACCTACAGTGTAAATTATTACTAACAATCTAAAGTCTTTGCTATCTTTTAGTTTATGTTTTATGTTCGCTCTTAATTATTTTATCCGCAAAAGACAGCAATATAAATACAAATTTTGACACCAAAAAAGTAAATAATAAATGATATTAAAAATTTGAAATAATGCAAAGTGTTGTGCATAGGACTACAACAAATTTGCTTTGCTTTTTGCTTAGCATTTTACTCAACAACTTTTGTTCCATGACTGTCAATAATTCGTCATTTGTTTCTCCTAAAACAAAAACATTTAAATTAAGGTTCTAAATGAAGGAATGAGAGCACAAAATATTTTGGGAATATTCGCTGCCTGTCTTTAGGGAGTATTAGAGATTGTGTGTTATTTCAAAAGCACGATGTTTATATGAGTAAAAACTCTAAATTCTCATCACTCACGAAAATAGATACAAAATAGAAATACGAAAATGATGTGTAAGTACAAATAATTTAATGAAATGCGTCACGTACACCGATGTCGTGAAGACAGTTCGCATGCAAATGCATTTAGAATCCACTCCCTCTCTAATTATCTGGGACACTTGGTACTTTACAGTTTATAACAATTTAATGACTTGAGATGTTTTATATATGTTTATCAGTATTTATAGCAGATTTTGCGAGTACCTTTGTGTCATTTTTTATACGATAGTTATTCGTATATATCGTGTATATTTTTAAAACTGATTTCAAATAATAAGATTCTGATTATGGTGAGTTTTCAATTTGTTATCTTTGCGTTCAATTGTAACTTTGTAAAATATAATATTAACGAAATCAAATATGTGTACAACTTAAAACTAAACGAAATATGACCCGCCCCTGATTGTGCCCTGTGCAAAGGTGCCCTGTGTGGTGTATTTCTGAGGTACTCCTGTGTTGATTTCCGTCAATTTTCAAACCGGCTATTAACCTGAATAATTATGAATTAGGGATATATTAATTGTCTCATATTATTATCAATATTTTTTTTTCGATTCATCTGTTAATATATGGCATCCTCTCCATCTTAAATTTGTCTTTCAGCGATAAGGCCGCCAGTTGTTGCACTACTTTTAAACCTTTTATTAGGTAAATAATTGGTAATATACAAAACCAAACCATTTAATTCAAGAATGTGGGCTGCCTTTCGGGGCAGAAACTTATACCAATAAAAAAAAAAATGATACCGGACCATATTAATTCACGATAATTATCCTGATCCTAATGTAAAACCTCATGTGAACAATAAATAGTTATTGTAACTTAATGTCGGATATACAGAAATTTAGGCGATCAGAGACTCCTAGACATTTTTTAAGTATGAAATAGTCCTATGAGACACACAATAAAAAACCACCAAAATATACTAAAGGAAATGCAATGGTCTCACAGGAAACGCAACATTGTAGATCTTAAAATATAGTCTATATTGGGAGCATTATCGTACTAACTATTGATATTTAATCTGTGGCGTTATGCCCGCAAACACTCCGGCGCGCGTCCTCTGAATCACTATCCTACTCCAGAGGGTTATTAATAGTATTTATTGCTAAAAATAGTACTGAAAACTGAATATTATTTCGGGCGGAGAAGAAAACGACTGTTTACGGTGTGTTGGTAATGCGGGACGATTGGCGGCGTTATTAGTGTGTTGGGATTAATAGTATGTGTAACAACGGTACCTACGTTACCCTACGGGGGCAAACAGGAAGAAAACAAACAAAGGTGGATTTTACAAGCAGAGCATATAACATAAAGTTTATTTCCTTAAAATTATTTTATCGGCTATATTACTGGACAAAGCGTCCAGTATTGAGGGTGGTTGTCATAGTCCCCACGCTTGGCAGGCGGCTTGGAGATCGCAGAATGTTCAAAGTTTACTAAATTGACGTTGGTGCCCGTCCTCCCGTGGTTCTGGTCACAGTTTTATTACCTACATACCCTGATCCAAGAAAAAAATAGGTTTTACGGTCATCCACCTCGTATTGTTTGAAACCTAGTTTAAAATATGTGTTTTTTTTTTCTATGGTTGACAGACTAGGCGTTTGACCAAAACTCCCAGTACCTGATATGTGACGGTGTTATCGAAACACACCAAAAGGCTTGGCTTAAACATATCCCATAACCACCATTACAAACTATTATAAATTATGTTATTATATTTCTCGAAATAAAATAATGTGTTCTAGACTTTCGATTTAAAATATTTATGTTCCACTTTTATATCGCATACATCATAACCGTCTTAAACTCATATAATCATCGTAAAATCTCACCTATACATCTCGGCTAAGCGACGTGTTTTGACATTTTCTAAACTCAAATTAAATTATAGGACAAATGAGTATTACACGCAAGCGTTAGTGACACGTTTAGGTACTATCATACACGTAACTCCTGAGCATAAAGAGATTTAACATCTGATATCTCCGAGTGACAAGCGCAGGACAATGCCACGCAGTGCTTTGAACTGCTAGTTCTTAATTCTGGGTGGATTTGAACTGTTATTGGCAAGCGTGACGCTAACCATCAGATGTCGTCGTGCAGACCTAAAAAAACATGCATAGAATTATCCTAACTAATATTATAAATCTAGCTATCTCTGTCTGGCTGTTTGTCGCTTTATCACGGCTAAACGGCAGAACGGATTGACCTGATTTTTTGCATATATAAAGCTTAAGGATCGAAGACATAGGTAAATTTTTTTGTAGTTCCAAGCGAACGAAGTCGCGCGTAACAGTTGGTACAAAATAAATTATATCAATATCCCGCCTATAGTCGGCGCATTGCAGTCTCGTTTGCTGTCAAAACAGCTGGAACTTAGGGCTCTGAAGCGTCGGCGCTGCATCTGTGGCGTCGTCTGTGGGAACGGGTGTGAGCCTCGGGCAGGTTGGTTCCTTGTCCAGCATATTTTGCTGGCCATTCAGCGTTGTAACGTTTGGTCAGTATGGTCAGGGTTCGGTTCGCGGTGAACTTTTCGAGTGTATTACTTTAGACTTTTAACTGTATGTTTTTCAGTTTTTTTTCCTAGAAAAGCGTGCTCCATTCTAGACTACATCACTGCTGATATTTATGAATGCCAACCAATTCTGAAAATATTAATGGAAATAAATATTAATGTTATTTATTTATGGAAAAATAATATTTTACGGGGTCTTCTGTTACACGTCATACATATTCTAGGATTTTCATCATTATGCACAAATTTAACTATGGGACCAAACATGAAATCGAAAAAAAAAATAGCTGTTCCATACGATAGATTTTTATAAGATCAAGGGTGAACATTTATGTAAAGATCAGCAAATTATTTGGTAGCGATTTCATGTTTGGTCCCATACGTTTCCGGATGTATTTCGGCTGATGATGATGATACGTGGTGCTTAGCGGCATGTATTGTAGCAAACCTACATGCATACACTAAGTAAAGCATAGTCTAGAGGACGCGTTGAATTGTAGGTTCAGGTTCATTGTACTTACAATTCAAGACTATGTAGGCGTGTATTGTGTGTGGTATTGTAGGTTGTTAGGTGTAGACAGTATAAAATCATATGCACAGCATACAGAAATTAAATACTTCGCTTGGATATACTTAGTAAAGCTGTATGGCTGCTCTTTAAAGATCTACATAAGCAGCTGGTGGAAAGACCAAACGACCAAAGAGCTGGTTCTTACCTCGGGCGTAGAATTAACGTTTTCAACGAGGTAACGTCGCCAGCCTTTTTGCCCTGCTTGTGCATAGTGACCTGCGTTTTGTTTTTTCCCTCCGGCTTACGTACAATACAGATTAATGAAATGAATGCACTGCGATACATTAAATTAAACTTTGGTGTATCGCATTGTAATGTTTAGGTAATATTTTTTAATTATTTAATTAATTAATTACAAATATAATAATTCATTTACTTAAGTATGTATTCGTATAATTTTTAGATATTTTATAACGCAATTAGTTTGGCAAGTAATCGCTGTTGTGAACATGTTGTGTGCTCACGGTTTGGATCGCGGGTTCGAATAGAACCTTTATAAAAACGTTATATCATGTATGATCGGTGATCTGTTGTGTGTACCTAATAAAAAAAATAAGCAAAATGGTAACCACACGCAAAATGTACAAATTAGCTAAATTAACAAAATCTACAAACTAGCAGAATACGCAGACGTAAAATGTAAATTGTTTATAATAACGTCAATTTTGTTCTTAGTTTTGTTGTTTGATAATTTCAATTTGTATTTTCAGTATGTAATAAATATATTTTATGTATTTAAATCAAAAAAGTGGGAAGACTCGTGTGCCTAAAATCTATAATATAAAAACAAATTAGAAAAATAAATAAAGCAAGCCTGAATAAGTTATTTGTCGTAGATGTCTACGGTTGCTACGAATTTTGTAGTCAACAGGACTGACCTTTGTTGCACATCCGTAGCATTCCGTAGCACTTCGTAGCAACTTCATAAACTATCTTAATAACACGATAGAAACTGTTATTTCTATTTTATTTCGATTGACCGTAACTATCCAGGATATTTGTAGAGTAGATATATTCTGGCTACGTCACAGGAAAAAGTGGGATTATTAAATTAAAATGCGACTGCTACTTTATGAATTTGGGACGTACAAACAAACTGATTGATCTGACGTTTCTTCATCGTAACGGTAGACATTTTAAAATATATTTATTAAATTTATGGTCATAAAATCATGAACTTACGTATCTATAATGCAATTTGACGACTTTAAAAATTAATGATTGTAGGTACCAAACCAAATAAAAAAAGTTTTTATGAACATTTTCTCGAAAACTTTTTTGTAAGATGTAATGGATTTACTATCGATCTCGTTAAAACAGATCAAGGAAAAGAAATAGATCTGTTCAATCATCGTTAAACGCTGCATTAAAGTTCAAACACCGACAATGTTTACAACATTTAACCAACTTTAAAATATAATAATGACCATAGTATGTTTTCGATTCCAGTAGCCGTATCCAGAGCTCGCACCTGGGTATATTTGTAAACATACGTCGCTGGAGCCACCGCGGCGTCTGTAATGCATTTTTTCGGATTTTGTCGGGAGTTCGCGCGACAGCGAGCGCGCCCGTCCAAGTGAAAGTTAAGCTCGTCTGAAAGTGTAGCTGCGCCCCAGGCTGGCATCCGCCTAAAATGGGGTGATCGCGCGCGATGGTATCGTGTTGCGGGTATAAAAAGAATCGGAGCGGCCCGCCGCCGGTCAGAACGGCTTCAAACGTGAGTACGCGCGTACCTGCCCGTGCGCGCTGTGGCTACGAGTGCAACCCGCGAGTGCCGCCGCTGCCGCGCGTCAGTGCACCTGTGACGTGAGACGCTGCAGTCTCGCTACACCTGATTTATCGTGATTGGATTGATTGTGAAGTGTCTTGGATTCTGGAGTGAGCTTCCTGGTGTTTGGTTAATGGTTCATGATAATAATAGATCGCCGGTTGGACTACCCAGTGATTTTCGGATCGATTGGTAACCTAAAAGATAGTGGCTTTACAAGTTTTGATACTTTTGAGTATATAATAGTTGATGATCGTAAATCAAAATTAATTGAAGTGATAAATTTGCATTTGAATTTGAATGTCAGTTATCATTATCAGTTGAGTAATCAAAAATAAACTAAGCGTAGCAAATAGTAATTGAACAGTAAAACATTACAGAAAATTTTAAATAAATTGTATAGTGGCAATAGACCATATACAAACAAAATAGATATAACCAAAGGAGACCTGGCAGGGACCGATAACTATAGACAGATAGATAATCAATAAATTAAATAGAATCGGTAACTCCTCGTGTGGTTGATAGTTTTTGTGAGTAGTTGAAATCGTAAATAGTCAATAAATTGTTTGAAAATATTGAGTTAATAAATGAAATAGAAACAGACTCAATGTACGAATTAGAAATAAACCAAATATAGTAAAGAAACTCCATTGACCCATCCACCAGCACCATAAAAGACAATAAACAATCCAGTGACGGATAAATCAGTTGGCGCGCTTCCAGGCGCGCATTCCTCGTGACGTAATATCCGCGAAGGGCCGCCTTCGGTATAAGCTAATAAAAACGCGCACAGAGCCGGGTGTTACGCAAACGGCGCGCTGGCAGCGGGCCCGGGCCGCGACTCGGGTTACACCCACAAATAGCCGCACGCGCACAGTTCGAGCCACGCCGCTCGGCCACTCTCTAACCGGCGCTCCATCGTTACAGGAAGGCTCAAGGGCTTCGTTCTCGTGTCTCGAATAGCCCAGAAGTCTCGTTAGCCCTCCGAACATGCCGAAGCCCGTCGCACAAGTGGGCGAGGACCCCGATCCGACCCCGTACCTGTTCGTTTCTCTGGAACAGAAGCGTATCGACCAGAGCAAACCTTACGATGGCAAGAAGGCATGCTGGGTGCCAGATGAGAAGGAGGGTTTCCTGCAGGGAGAGATCAAGGCCACCAAAGGGGACCTGGTGACCGTCAACCTTCCCGGAGGCGAGGTAATTACTCCCGTTTTTTTAAAAGTGGATAAAATAAACAAAAAAGAAAAGTAATTACAACTAAACTAAGGGGTTTTCTGAAAATGTTCCAAATCTTCCAAACTCAACTTTATGAAGAAATTTTGGACAAGTAATTGATTTTCGAATAGATGTCGGACCATAGTAGGGGCCGACACTTGTTGTTAATGATATTTTATTATTTTTATTAACTATATATTAATGACATTAGTATGCCAAATTTTACTAACAAACTACACATAAACCACACGTAGACCACATACATAGAAAAGGGTCTATCTTGCCTTGCAGTGGAGAAATTACGATGTCATAATGATGACTTCGTTCATGATGACACGCCAACATTCTAAACCTTTTGACGTTAAGTCATAACCTTTTAATTGACTATTTTGTAAACAGTTAATAAGCATGTGTCTTAAATGAGCAGGAAAAGACATTAAAAAAGGAACTCCTCTCACAAGTAAACCCGCCGAAATTCGAGAAAGTTGAAGACATGGCCGACCTGACGTACCTTAACGACGCAGCCGTGCTTCACAACCTCCGTCAACGATATTATTCGAAACTGATATATGTAAGTAGGCGCCGAACGCGCCTTTACCATTACTTACACTAATGTAAACATCTCTCCCGCAGACCAAAGACTTCAAGAAGGACCTTGTAGGTCAAGTGAACCCACCTAAGTACGAGAAATGCGAGGATATGTCCAACTTGACATACCTCAACGACGCTTCAGTTTTATATAACTTGAAGCAGAGATATTACCATAAGCTCATTTACGTAAGTCGCCAGCCGGCGAAGGGTTGCGGCCTTGAAGTGTGCATGCTCCTCACCTCTCCAATCTCTCAACACCGTAGACACATTCCTCGATAGCATTGGATATATACCAAGTTTTAAAGTGGAATAGATGCCCATGAGCGGCGCATTTGTTGTATGATGTGCAGATAAAATCAGCGCCACCGGCACGCCATCTGTTGATAATTACGTACACTTTATTAATCATCAGATATTTTAGTGTCGATAGATGATGAAGTTTATCTCTCAATACTAATTGGTTTTGTTTTCATAATTATTGTCATTTTGTAACTTGAAAAATTAATCATACAACACAAATAAAAGATCAATCTAGATAGAAAGATGCCAATCTTCGTAGTAAATGTGTCTACCGATCCATTTCCTCATCCATTCTGTGACTAAACCTTTATCCTGGGACCGATCTTGAACCCTTTACACAGGACAAGTCGGTGCAAAGGAACTCGGAGCCATCCAGAGGACTTCTATCGTTCTAAGAATTTCTGTCATATATTAGATTTCTTCGTGTTCATAGAATAGTTTTGTGTTGTGTTAAGAGTTAACGTCCTCGTTGTGATCAACGTTGAAAAGCCTTTCTCGATCTTGTTGTAGAGCAAAAGGTATCGTTACTGTACCCTGCTCTATGATTAGGATAATGTTTTTCTCGGGTTTTTTGTTGAAAAATTGATGAAATATGTTTTGATTAATATGACAAAACTCTTTGCAAAGTATTTAAGAAAAACTCAAATCTATAATACAAGAACTTTTATAATATTTAAATGTAAAACTGTTATTTGCATAGAGATTTGTCTCATTTTATAAACACAGAGATTAACAGTATCTATACAATACTTTCTCTGTGTTCGTGTGTTTTTTAGAATTATTTTTTAAGATACCACTTTTTTCATTCTAATTCTTTCATTATTTTTATCACAAAATATTTCCTATTTCTTTTTCCTACCAACTTTTCATCGACTGTCAAATGTTGTCACACTCATCAATTTCCTTGTCCTCGTTAGATTTTTCATCCTTCTTATTCAAAGCCTTAATCTTCTCCATCTTCACTTCACCACTGCGTCTGTTATCATCACCTAATGTTTGCTCAATCAACAGACGTACTCCGGTCTCTTCTGTGTGGCTATCAACCCTTACAAGAGGTTCCCCGTGTACACCTTCCGTTGCGCCAAGCTGTACAGAGGCAAGCGTCGCTCGGAAGTACCTCCCCACATCTTCGCCATTTCCGACGGTGCTTACGTCAACATGTTGACCAACCACGAGAATCAATCTATGTTGATTACGTAAGTACAGAATATTAATTTAATTGGCACCTAAAATGTTACTTATTTGATCATCCAGATAACGTAAATTAATTAAAATCTTAAGATATAAACTTTGTAAATAGACAAAAAAAAAAGCATTACGATTAATGAGCAAAACAAAATACAAAATTCTAAATATGAACTTCGACAAATTTAAGACAAGGATATTTTCTCACGCCTGTCAAAATTCGACGAAAATCAAGGAAAACACATGATAACACGTTTTCACATTATAACCTAATTTCAATATCAACAGCGGTGAGTCTGGTGCCGGAAAGACTGAGAACACGAAGAAGGTAATTGCGTACTTCGCTACCGTGGGTGCTTCCCAGAAGAAGGACCCCAACGCTGAGAAGAAGGGATCCCTGGAAGACCAGGTCGTACAAACTAACCCGGTACTTGAAGCCTTCGGTAACGCTAAGACTGTGCGTAACGACAACTCCTCCCGTTTCGTAAGTATACACTTTTATCATTATACCTACTAATATATAGATACATTCTTAAAAAAAAAAGAGCGAATGATAAAGAAAAAAAATATTTTTGAGTGTCTTAAATTAAGAAGTTTCATATGACGCGGGACTTAACCTCATTGCTAAACTTTATAATCTGGGTTTCGAAACCTGTTTTGGATACAACAAAAAGCGTTTTTTTTTACTACAAAACAAAGAAAGAGCAAGAAGTCATTTAGAAGTAATGTTAGTTTGTGTGCCTAAGATTTTTTTACCTGCTTCATTACAGCTTCCTCCTAAAACGAATATTTTAAAATGGCAATATGTTTTCTTGTAGCAGGTATAATTAGTTATCTAAATAAATTTATAAATTAACAAATGTATGTCTATGTATATACTGCGTATAACGAAATTCAATACTGAAGTGCTTATTAAAGTCGCTGAATAAAATAACCGAGGCCAAGGATTTATTATTTTGCTACAGAACCCTAAAACAATAGTTCTTAATTTTAAAACTTAATGCACTTGATCCTCTTTTCACATTTTCCTAAAAATAGTGACGCAGAAGACGAAATTGTGTGTATTTTTCGTAGTCCCTGTGATTGACTTGAAATATTTACTACAAGGTGAACTCTATCTTCCTTCCCCAGGGTAAATTCATCCGTATCCACTTCGGCCCCTCTGGTAAACTGGCTGGTGCTGACATCGAGACCTGTAAGTACTTTATTTGTTTTTCTATATAATCAATTATAATTTTCATAAATAAATATGGATAATGCTGTGGTTCATATGGACTTTCTGAGTGATCCTAGAGCAATCATACACTGTCATGGGTTGCGTAGGTTTGGTATTGTATGAAATTGCATTAGCTCCTTATTTATTTATTTTTCACTCAATTAAAGTTTATTTTATTTATTTATTTTATTCTCTTAGGATAACTTACAGCTAGCGCTTAAATAACAGGTTTAATATTTTAACTTAAAGCTAATTAAAAGTTACCACAAATAGGCATGTATATAAATAGAAAAAGTCAAATCGAAAAGCGTTATTTTAAAGATTGAGTAAAGGTTCTAAGACAGAAAAATGTAGGTATACGTTACTGCATCATGTCTGCACGACTAAAGAATGCGTCAGCAAGCAATCGCTTAAGGCGAAGTGAAGTGGTATTAAACAAATCAATTTCAATATTGTTAGCTAAAGTATTACAACTTCTACACGTCCTTATCATAAATGCATTTTGCCTATAACTACACCTAACTATAGGTACATATAGAAGGTTGGGCCTTCTAAGTGAAGTAGAATGGGTGCTGAGCCCCAGTAAACTCAAAAGTTCAGGGCAATCAGCTGAGCCAGTTGCTATATTTCGTAAATATGAAAGGTCTGCTATGTGCCTTCTTTCACTTAGCGGTAACATATGAAATTTTCTACAACGGGAGGCATATCCGGATATGTATGTTTTAGTACGAAATTGGATGTGTCGGAGGAATCTTTTTTGGATCGCTTCAATGCGTTTAACATATACGTTATATTGGGGGTTCCAAACCTGGGAGGCGTACTCCAGATGGCTCCGAACATATGCACAGTATAAAATCTTGAGCGGTTTAATACAATTGAATTCAGATGAGATCCTTAAAATAAAGCCCAAAGCTTTTGAGGCTTTATTAACGATTTTATTAACATGTTCATCGAATAGTAGTTTAGAATCGAACGTAATGCCGAGATCAGTTATGCTCGAAACTCTTGATATGGGCGACTGTAATAGACTGTAATTAAAATGGAAAGGACGAGGTTTACGTGTGAATGAACATACATAGCATTTTGAAACATTAAGGTCTAGTTTGTTCAGAGTACAGTAGTCTTGGAATCTATTGAGATCTTCTTGAAGACGGGAAGCATCTTCAGATGTATTGACTGGACAGAGAATCTTCATATCGTCGGCGTATAAGAGAATTTTGGAATAGTGGAAGCAGGAGGCTATGTCATTCACAAAGATAATGAAAAGTAAAGGTCCGAGCAACGATCCCTGCGGAACACCCGAGGGGATGTACCTCGTAGAAGATGTATAGCCATTCAGTACAACTGTCTGACATCGATTCTGTACATATGATGAGAACCAACGGAATAGATTGCCTCTGATTCCCAAACGTTTGAGTTTTAGCAATAGTGTACTGTGATCGATACGATCAAAGCATTTGCTATAATCAGTGTATATAACATCAACTTGCGAGGGCTTCGACATAAAACTGCTCAAATATTCGCTACATAATAATAAATTTGAGGTTGTTGACCTACCTCTCAGAAATCCGTGCTGGTGTTCATTCAGCGCGTGCTTAATCGAGGAATAGAGCTGATTAAAAACAATCTTCTCCAAAATTTTTGCAAAAATACATAATTTCGATATCGGCCTGTAGTTGTCAACAGAATTTTTGGGTCCTTTTTTGTGGATGGGTGTTATGTAAGCTGACTTCCATAAGTTAGGAACCACTCCCTCCATAAGAGATTTCTTGTAGATTAGAGTGAGCGGAGCTACTAAACTGGTCGCACATTTCACTATTAACATTGGAGGGACATTGTCTGGACCAGCAGATTTATTAAGATCTAGGGATTTAAGTAATTTCAGAACCTCAGATTCAAGCACTTCAATTGATCCTATGTCTGCAGCTGTATCCGATTTATGAATGTTATCTGTGTACAAAGTCCCAGGATGTTGATTATTAAGAAACGTGGAGTGGAAGTACTCACCAAACATATTACAAATCTCCCCGCCCTGATCAGAGGAACGTTGCCCATACTTAAGTACTGAGGGATAGGTATTACTCTGTTTTTTAGATTTAACGTATGACCAAAAGGCTCGCGGGTTTTTGGCTATATTGTTCTCAACGTTACATATATATTCCGTGTACATGTCATATTCAAGCTTAGTAGCACGTTCTTTTAGGGTATTATAGGACTCCAGATCGTAAAGATTGCCGTATTTTTTAAACTTCATACGATGCTTCTGCTTTTCTTTTAGTATTTTAATGAGTGGACTCTTATACCAGAGTGGATACTTACGGCTTGGCGTTTTAATTTTATAGGGAATAAAATTATTACGTAGGTCGGTTAAAACATCATAGAAGTAAGAAACAACGTCATCAATGGGCTTATCTCTAAATTCATCTTCCCATATAATAGAGTCTAATTGTTCAGAAATAGAATCATAGTCACCAGAATTATAGAAATATTTTAGGTATGGCTTCGCCTTAAGTAGATGAATTTCCACGAAATCTATTGAGATGTCGAGAGCTTTATGGTGCGAGTCTTCTGGGACTAAAGGAGTGACAGAGTGAGTGACAGATACTTCATTGTTTGGTATCATATTTGACAGCACAGCTGATAACTCGGCACTGTGGTGGTCTGCCTCAGGGTCTTTACCGTGATTGTGTGATTAATTACTAAGAACTTATATTTTATCTCCAGACCTGCTCGAGAAGGCTCGTGTCATCTCCCAACAGAGCTTGGAGCGTTCTTACCACATCTTCTACCAGATGATGTCTGGTTCCGTCCCCGGACTTAAGGGTGCGTATAAAAAACTTCAGCAGCAGAACTTTATCCGATGAGAGAACTGCTCTACAAGTTCATGGAACTTGCTAACTGAACAATAATCTGAATTATAAGTAATCATTATAAAATGATTTGCTACGAAACCTTAAATAAGCGTGTATTCTAGGTACAAAACTCACAATAGTTATATTTAAAATTATATTAAATGAATGTTTATAAAGGCTACAACATCGTTACTCTCTTACGATGTGTGCTCCTGTGGAAAGATATCCATCCAACTCTTTACATAGAACAACAGAAGTTATGGAATAACAGCATTCTCCTTACATCAGCCTTTTAATATCCCACTACTGGGATATCGACCTGCCCTCGAAGTGTTATTGGGTCATATCCACTACGCTGGCCCAGTGCAGGATGGTGGATTCACATACGCCATCGAAGTTCGTCTCCGAAAATATACAGGTTTTCCTCTCGATGTTTGCTTTCACCGAAAAGCCAGAGATATATCCATACATAAGTTCGAAAGAAGTCTTTGCTACGGGCC
Organism: Apocheima hispidaria; assembly: GCA_947579745.1. Classification (NCBI taxonomy): domain Eukaryota; kingdom Metazoa; phylum Arthropoda; class Insecta; order Lepidoptera; family Geometridae; genus Apocheima; species Apocheima hispidaria. The sequence goes on from OX388159.1 coordinate 14,110,417, forward strand.
CGCCCGGGTTCGAACTCGCGACCCCACGCATATAAGCAATCTCCCACTGAGCTACCGCGACTTGTTATTCCAACGTTAACAAATAACTGCAAAGTTATTAGGAACTCGTGTATCGTACTTCTAATCAACAGGTTAATTTTTTACGCAAACTATTGGTCTGTTAGACGGGTATCATGGATTTGTAGAGCAATTTTTTGATTAATCAATTTGATTCAGATAATTTGGACACTAGTCAATGAAATCGTATGTTACATAATATGTTAAATTTCTTTTAATTTCGCTGGCCGTACAACGATTACTTTAATAAAAAATATTAATTATCAAAATTTTATTTTGGCATAAAATCTATAATCTAAATTAATTTAATGAATAGTTAATCGTTATGCGGCTTTATCAGTTATAAATTTAATTTGGTCTCTGTACAAACACTATCAGATACACTTAGAACTTAACGATTCAGACACAACATAATATCAGAACACTACAAAATTCACCAATTCAATGTTAATTGATTTGACTTTTCAAAATTTAGAACAGTGTATGCTGTCAAATGACGTGTATGACTATAACATCATCTCGCAAGGAAAAACTACCATCCCGAACGTAGATGATGGAGAGGAATGTACGCTTACTGACGTAAGTTCAGCCCTCGGGAAGAGGTGGCTGTGGTGATAGTTTTTTATCGTCGACGGCGCGTTGCAAACCAATGTTGCCTCGATACATCTCGTCCTATACTGACGGAGATACTCCTAATGTTAGTCCCTTATCCCTCTAGACTGAGGGAAAGCATGTTTTTTCTCTCGCTAGTACGGAGACACCAATCGAATGTGACTGTGATTGGTGTCGTTTTATAGAAATCTGCCTTTTGTCGAACAACGTCATGGACTACCACATCGTGTCGCAAGGCAAAACAGTCATTCCCGGTTTGGATGACGGCGAGGAATTGATACTTACCGACGTGAGTCCAGAATGTGACCGCTGGCTCATCTCATTCTTAGCTTAACTTTCTCTATTCTTTAAGTTTCTTCGTGCCAATCGCTAACCGCTTGCTGCTTAAGTCTGAGTTGAGGCTCAGTCTGCGCATGTATGTCAGAAAGTTTTGGTGTTCACAGAGAAGACGATGCTTAGCTCCCGCACGTCGGACTATCCCCTCATAAGTCAAGGGAAGACACGTATACCTGGGATCAACGACGCTCTGGAGTTCGAACTGACGGTCGTAAGTTACGAACCGCGCATGGAGCGTGCGTCTTGCTTCAGATATCCGTGTATTGGTCCCTGTTACACCAAAATTTCTGACAGACACGTGAAATGCCCGCTCCCTGCAAGAGTTCCAAGGGCTTTTTGCACAGGTTTTCAATACACGACCGGTCTTTTGAATCCCGATCCAGCACCGCATTTACACAAACAAACTAATATGTGGACAACACGGCACAGACAGATTCGACGACAGCACTAGGGTATAAGTAGGTTATTGATGATAAAATATGTTATTCATGGTTTTTGTTTATTTACATCAACAGAACAGTGTCTGTTGTCAAACGACATCTACGATTACTATAACGTATCACAGGGTAAGATTACCATCCCCAACATTGATGACGGCGAGGAATGTCAGTTGACCGACGTAAGTGATGCAAAATTGAAGAAGTTACAGTACTCCTGTTGATCCGTTTGACGATAATGAACTCTGTATTTGATACACAGAACAATTATCGGAAAGGAGGACCATTACATTGACCATAATGGAACCACCTGAAAATATCACCCTAGAATATAATGCATTTCTAGTTTAGGATGGTGTTATCGACCATATCACCATTAAAACATCCAAAGAATTGGATTCAAATTCCTATAGACTAGAAACCGATGTCGCACCAAATCAACAACCTCAGCTGAGTATCATATTATAAAGTCAGAGTCGATGTTACAGTAAGTTTTGAGACAAAAACTACTGTTTCGTTAAAATGACTTGTAAGTAAAATTTTAGTAGCGGTAGTTCCAGAATCAAATCCCGCTCTAAAACAGCAAACCTGTGCACCGAAACCCAAACTTGAATTCCACCACGCGCTTGTCATTAACGCTTATATTTTTACAACTAACCTAGATTAAGATCATCAGATTACTCTGATTTTTCCATGTTTATTAATTACAAACAAATAAATTTCCTAAGTATTTGTAACTTTAAAATTTTCGTGATATGAATTAATTTTCATTTAAAAACTTTCTGTACTTGTTATAATTTTATCTTCCTTTTCAAATATTTAATTTTCAAGCAAAAATCTGAATAGCGCTTTCTATATCACTGTTAACTTTTGCCACATAATGAAAAATAAAAGTCCTTATATTTACAAAAATCGTTCACTACAATATTATTAAACCGAAAACTGATAATTAAAGTTAACGATTTTTTGAGTAACTTTTAAATTTAAATCCAAATTTGTCTACTTTACTCAATCGGAAAAGAGTTTCAATGCTATTATGTTTCTAATATTCTATTTCACCATATAGCAAGCCTTCGACATCCTGGGCTTCACCCAGGAAGAGAAGGACAACGTATACAAGATCACCGCCGCCGTCATGCACATGGGATGCATGAAGTTCAAGCAGAGGGGTCGCGAGGAACAGGCTGAGGCCGACGGCACTGAGGTGAGTGCGGACATCAACCTTCATATCGTCGTTTAATACTCAATTGTTTTTTATTTTTATTATGTAATATTATAATCAAAACGTAAAGCAAAAAAAAAACATGCTTTACAATATATTTCTGCATCAGCCTTTAAACATCCCACTGCTGGGTCATCGGCTTACTCTCGTACGGTGATTTGGCCATTTCCACTACGCTGGCCCAGTGCGGGTTGGCGGGTCCACATACGCCATCGAATTTCTTCTCCAGAAATATGTAGGTTTCCTCAGGATGTTTTCCTTCACCGAAAAGCCTATGGTACACCCGTACGCAAGTTCCAAAGAACTCATAGGTGCGGCCTACCCGGGCTTCAACCATGAAAGAGAAACCAGCGTTCTCCTACTGAGCTACCACGGTTTATTTTACAAGATTTTCAATTTGCCCAAAATTTTTGCCATTCCATTGTTTATCGAAACGACATAAATAATAATCCCTTTTGTCAATTTTTGTATTACAGGATGGCCAGAAGGTTGCTACACTCCTTGGTTGTGACTGCGCCGACTTGTACAAGAACTTGTTAAAGCCTCGCATCAAGGTCGGAAACGAGTTCGTCACCCAGGGTCGTAACAAGGACCAGGTCACCAACTCCGTGGGTGCTCTCTGCAAGGGCATGTTCGATCGTCTCTTCAAGTGGCTCGTCAAGAAGTGTAACGAGACCCTAGACACCAAGCAGAAGAGGCAGCACTTCATCGGTGTACTGGATATCGCTGGTTTCGAGATCTTCGACGTGAGTTGCTGAGAAACTTAGGGTGAACCGAAATGGTTCTCTCTATATGAATCAAAAATGTGCAGTAAAACATGAGTACCTTTTGATAATGCACTTAAAGAACAGTCTGCCTTGTATCAATGTTCTAAAAGCTGGTCAATTGGTAAATTTGTCGAACAATACATTCCACAAACAGAATTATACAAAATATTTGTTATTTTTTAGATTAACGACCAGTAATATTTCACTGCATATCTTTGAAACAGACTCTAAAATGCCTTATTGTTTTTAGTTAGGTAGCTGTCGTCCAAGTCCACGTGCAGCAACTTCATAACCTAATGAATATGATTTTTAATTATTAGAATTGATACAGAAGTCACTATTACTATATTATTAATGCCACTTTACTTCCTTAGTTCAACGGTTTTGAGCAACTTTGTATTAACTTCACCAACGAAAAACTCCAACAATTCTTCAACCATCACATGTTCGTACTTGAACAAGAAGAGTACACCAAAGAGGGCATCCACTGGGAGTTCATTGATTTCGGAATGGACTTGCTCGCCTGCATAGATCTTATCGAGAAGGTACACCGAAAGTCCGGAATGCTCGGTTGGGATCTACTAGACGACTCCCACTGTGTTCGGTTTTCAGCAGACATCCCGCTCACTAATTTGTTGGTCGTAGTATAGTTTTAGACGTGTTACTAACTCTGTTTTTTCTGATCTCTCAACTGGGTTTTCTGTTATATACAAAAGTACAACGGTTTCGAGCAACTCTGCATTAACTTCACCAACGAGAAGCTCCAGCAATTCTTTAACCACCACATGTTCGTACTCGAGCAAGAAGAGTACAAGAAAGAGGGTATCAACTGGGTCTTCATCGATTTCGGAATGGACTTGCTCGCTTGTATCGATCTGATCGAGAAGGTAATAGTGGAAATGAGTTATCTGCCCCATCGACGCTGGGAGCAGTCCTGACGGGGTGTTGTTGTCCTTTCGTCCATATAAATATGGACATAGTCTCGAGCCAGAAGTGACGGGCTCGGTCATGTTCTTAGGGCCAGAATAGACGGGTCCAGTTCCAGGGTTTGTTAGGGCTACCTAACTGTGGAATGAGATCCACAGCCACTACCTCTTACCTTACCCCTAACTTAACATTCCTTCCCTGCAGTTCAACGGTTTTGAACAACTCTGCATTAACTTCACCAACGAGAAACTACAGCAGTTCTTTAACCATCACATGTTTGTGTTGGAACAAGAGGAGTACCAGCGCGAAGGCATCGAATGGACATTCATTGACTTTGGCATGGATCTCCAAAATTGCATTGACCTTATAGAAAAGGTATAAATGGCGACAAAGCAACATCAATGCTTGCCTCACGCCATTCGAGTTCCCAAATATCGTCATCCAAATTACTTATTGCTTTTTTAAAATAATTAAAACAAAAAATTTACTGGTGGACACATGACTTTATTTGAGGGACTCTTCAATGCTACTGGTTGTGTTTTTGTGTGATTTCTCTCGTGTGTATTTTCTACTATCTCTTAAATTAACATGTCAGACCTTTCAGGACACGCGTACATACAGGCTCTATCAATTATTTCATAGCTAAACGAGATCTCGATTATTTTTTACATGTTGTTCGCGGTGCAGATGAACGGGTTTAATCAGCTATGTATTAACTTTACCAACGAACGATTGCAACAGTTCTTTAACCATTTCATGTTCGTGCTAGAACAAGAGGAATATGAGAGAGAAGGGATCAAATGGAAATTCATAGATTTCGGTATGGACCTCCAACCGACCATATATCTGATAGAAAAGGTATTCGAGATGTATTGTTTAAAGCTTGAAGGCGCAGGGGCGCGACTCGCAGAGCTTCAAGTTATTATAGTCATAGCCTGCAACCACAAGTAAATATGGCTGCAACCCCACCCGGTAAAGCGTAGGCCTCTAGAAAGTATATCGCTTGACCCGCACACTCATTTAAATCAAACGAAGCTATTGCTATTATCAAATTCAGTAATGTAGTAGACAGACATTTTCATCAAGCCGTCGCGATTCAAATACATCCGTAAATACATTATCCTCATTAGAGTTTGCACAGACTCCGTGCCTACAATTTAATAACAGTAAAAATAATTTCAGCACTATGTATTTTGATAGATATGGACACTTTTTGTTTTGTTACGCACTTAATCATTTTGCTGTCTAATTTTCTTAAATATATTTTTAATATATCTGCACTACGCATATCAATAGAATGTAATGCTTTTTACGCATTGTGATAAATTTCTGATCGCGTTAATATTAATAACTTAAATTATTTCAATGGTAATAGGCTTTCTGATTAAAATCACAGCCCTACTGCTACACACTACACTTATCTATTTGCACGATGCTTTAAAAAATAACGCTTAACAAACACACTAGTTTCTATATTTAATTATAAAAGAAAGTTCAAAAATAAGACCTACCTAAATTAAAATACATTATATTACAATTATTAAACTACATTATATTACAATTATTAAAATACATTATATTACAATTATTAAAATACATTATATTTTCTAATTTATAAAGTGCTATTTTATACATAGCACTAGCATTTATTTATTTTTTTTATACAAAAAAAATAATTGTAGAATTTGAATACTTAAATATAAATATATCAATTATTCAAAGAAATATCTGCATGCGTAATATTTGTCGTCACGGCTGCATACTAATCTCGCTGGTACGATTCCAGCCCATGGGTATCCTCTCCATCCTTGAGGAAGAGTCTATGTTCCCGAAAGCCACCGATCAGACCTTCGTTGAGAAGTTGAACAACAACCATTTGGGCAAGTCTGCTCCCTACCTGAAGCCAAAGCCCCCCAAGCCCGGTTGCCAAGCCGCTCACTTCGCTATTGGTCACTACGCCGGTAACGTAAGTATCCTGTCAAAAGAAAACGAAATCATCATATACATAACAAATATCTATAGGTGTTTATTTGTGAACTTTATTAAACAGTAAGGTGTTATGACATTTCCTTGATCATCCATCTGTCACATCATTTTTACAATAACCTGGATTAAGTTCTACTGATCCTGACTTATCTTAATATTTGGAATAGGTCGGCTACAACATCACTGGATGGCTTGAGAAGAACAAGGACCCCCTTAACGACACCGTCGTTGACCAGTTCAAGAAGAGTCAGAACAAGCTGTTGATTGAGATCTTTGCTGATCATCCTGGTCAGTCTGGAGATGCCGGTGGTGCCAAGGGTAAGTGTCAATTTAAGTTTTAAAAAAAATCTTGTCTGGATAAAAATCTTTGAATTTAAAATTTCAATCAATTTATTTATCGTAATGAAGATCTATTTCAAGGAAATGACGTCATCAGGTCTACAGGTACCATGAGCTGTTATACTTCCACTGTGAACATATAGGTACATCAAGACTCAACAGAAATCTTTTTTCATTTTCATCATTTTCCATGGACATCAACAAAGAGTCACTTAGTACTTCAGTGACTCTTTCCATCAAATTTCTTAAATATTTCCTCCATAATTATGTCGATAAAAAAAAATTGGCATTTTATAAATCATTAACATCTTTATTCTGACACATTTTTTGACGAATAGGCGCTGGTGGCAAGCGCGCCAAGGGGTCTGCTTTCCAGACCGTATCATCACTATACAGGGTAAACTGACACATAAAAGACTCGCTTCTATGTCTTCCACGTAGCTTTTCTGTCATCTATTTACTGCTTTAAGGCTGGCACCGATCGTGTATTTATGCGCGCTGTACCATGTGGCCGCTCATCGCTTGGGTCCAGCCTCGCACGCTTTCATTAATGTCATGTCCGTCAATGTATAGTTTACAGCACAGCTCATGTTGCCGACAATGTCACAGGTGTTTTGTCGTCGAGTATTGTCCCTATGTCCATGTCCATAGTGACGTTCTTGTGATTGTTCTTGTACTAATCAATGCGTATTAATGTGCGTACATAGGCGGTCGCGGTAAGAAGGGCGGTGGTTTCGCTACTGTCTCCTCCGCTTACAAGGTATTACATAATTTAGAAGTGTTTTAGGTGATTTTGTTTTATTTTGATCACCACCACCGGTGTAGAACAAAACTACTATGTAGCCCTACATCGCGTGATTTTAATATTTTTATTTTGTTGTAGACCAGTTACTGACAGAGAGATTTACCACCAACTCTCACCCATTCATAATAATATTTTTAACTTTAGAGTCCACCACTTTCATTCATTGTAGACGCACAAAAAATATACTTACTTTGTGTGTCTATCTTTTGAATTTGAAGCAGTAATGTAGATTACCAAAAATACGTTCTACGTTTTCTGCGTGAAATTAACAAGCTTGTATTTGTGATTTGATGTTTTAACCACGGTTTTTTGTGTTTCCATGTTTGATCGTTCATCAATATACTTCTAGTGTACAGCATCTCATTGAATGTTGCTTTTTATGTTGAAATCATTTATTTATGCGATGTGATCTACCTGGAACCGGGTCACTGGTAATGTTTAAATCAGACAAAATTACAATTACGTATTTGTAAAATTGACAGAATTAATTGTTGCCATCAAATATTTGTAATGCATGATTTTATTATTAATGAAACATTCAGGAAAATTACAACAAAACTGACGAAACTTCTTCCTACAGGAACAACTTAACAACCTCATGGCTACCCTGAGGTCTACTCAGCCTCATTTCGTACGTTGTATCATCCCCAACGAGTTGAAGCAGGCTGGTGAGTCAAAACTACATTTGTAACGACTAAACAGTGAACTCGAAATATGGCCCGGAACAAAGTTTAATCTAAATATATTTTCTATTTATTTCCCAAAATATCCCTGCATCGATCATAACTTATACATAACAATCTGGGTTCTTAATACCATAACTTCCCTCTAAATTAATCTTCCTATCACATGTTTCTCCATTTTATTAGGTCTGTGTTCCATGTATAATGTGTTTTTTCTTGTGCACAGGTCTCATTGACTCCCACCTTGTGATGCACCAGCTCACCTGTAACGGTGTGCTTGAAGGCATCCGTATTTGCCGTAAAGGTTTCCCCAACAGGATGGTTTACCCTGACTTCAAGCTCCGGTAAGTTCACATTTACGTAAACAACTCCATCAAAATCTATTCTAGTTCTGGATCGTCGTACTCATCCGGAAAGTATTTATGAAATAGCGAATCATCAAACAGGCACTTTATTTTTATATCAATAGATTAAATTTATTTTAACATGACTATGTATTTTCGGGTGGAGTCTAAACAAAATTCTTACGCTCTGGAATATTCGCCTTGATTTTATTTTGGTATTGCTACCAATGACGTCAGGTGAACATTCATGCAACTGAGTAACACGATCTATATTTAATTGGATGACTCGTCAGTGACACCTCGCCGTACAGGTGTTAAAGATATTATTAGGTAGAAGAGGAATTTAGAGGACGATGATAATAATATTTTATTTCTTAAAAACAGTTACCTGATTCTTGCGCCCGCAATCATGTCAGCCGAACCTGATCCTAAAGTCGCGGCTGCTAAATGTTTTGAATCCGTTGGACTCGATCCTGAAAGCTATCGTATTGGCCACACTAAGGCAAGATCAGAACCTGGTATCATCCATCTTTGGTGAAAGCATGACGCACTGGAACTTAGAATGACTCTAGAGAGTACAGTTCGTTTTAAACCCTTCGATTTTAGCATCCAAACTTGTCCACCCAAACGAAACATTGTTCCAGCATCGGTTGAACCTATAGTTGTTTGTTGGCCCTTTTAGAAATTCACTTAGGACACACCTAAATGATTCCAACGTTTAGTTCCAATAGAATTCCTCAAGGTCCTTGTGTATCAATAAAATACTGAAGACATTGTATCTGTTACATTTATGTATGAAACCAGCCCCTCATTGTGTGTCCATATTTGGTAATATAGTTACAAGATCCTGGCCCCTCAAGCTGCGGAAAAAGAATCCGACCCTAAGAAAGTCGCTCAAGTGATCCTGGAAGCCACCGGCTTAGATCCCGAGTCCTACCGTCTCGGCCACACCAAGGCATGTCTGAGCAGTAGTAGTTAGCGGTTTGCGCCGGCGATCCCAACACACCACTCGGGTCGCTTGGATTTTATATGCTTGTTGAATTATCTAGCGCCAAATAAGACCGGTGTCATAATTTAACTTAGATATACCTTTAGACTGCTTACCCCAGAGAGTCCAAGCTACTAGACTCTCGTGTTTATTTCTTATCCTATACCCTACATACAATCTACATTTACACACCACTGTTATATTTTTTGTGCTCTTCGAACGCAGATACAAAATTCTGTGCCCGAACCTCATCAAAGATCCTATTACACCAGAGAAAGCCACCGAGAAAATTCTCGAACATACCGGTTTGGATTCGGAGTCTTTCAGGCTCGGAAAGACCAAGGTAGATGCGCAAGCATGAATTACACACAACACGATCTAAATTCTTCCTTACTCTCTGTGCATGACAATTTAACGTCTATCCTTATTTCATATTTATGTTAAGAATCTTCTTATTTTATGTGTTTTTTTGTGATACGCTTCTCTAACCATGAACTTATATATTTTTATGAAGAATTTAATTTATTTTAGTTTCATCAAAACACGTTTTTAACACGAATATTTTGACTGCATAAATTGTACGGTATGAGTGAGCTCCTAACACTAACTTATATGAGCAGGTATTCTTCCGCGCTGGAGTCCTGGGTCAGATGGAGGAGCTGCGTGACGACAGGCTGTCCAAGATTGTATCTTGGCTCCAGGCCTACATCCGCGGTTACCTGTCCCGTAAGGAGTACAAGAAGCTGCAGGAACAGAGGTAAAACTAATCTCCATATTTAGATACACCTGTTGCTTATTGGTTTGGGCTGACCTTTAACTTTGCTTTCGCTGGTTCTCTTCTGCCTTCTATGCACCGCTTGTATTTTGGCTTTGAAATTGTAATTAAAACCACCAAAATTAATCTTCTTGTTGTTTTATTTGAACAAACCTACTACCACAGATAACTAACTCACAGACACTAAATAAAAGTACCACAGACTAACATAACTTATAGATGTTAATTTTAGACATATCGTTCACCAAAGACGAAGAGTCTTTGATTTAACATGTTTTTGATATTTTATGTAGATTACATGTAAATTTAGTTTAAACAAACACAAACCAATATATTTTACCAAAATCAACTTTTCTAATAACTTCTAATAATTTCTAATATTTTTCTATAATCTTTCTCTTCTAAGTATGTAAATCTGTGTGTGAACAATAACAAGTCTATATATATTGTCTTACGTTATAAATTATTTCTAATTGTTCTTATGGAAGGGTAAGGGGACAAAGTTTTGAAATTGGACGCTGAATTAAGGAACCTTTGTAGCGTAACGTTACTTCTTGCGTAATTTTGTCATTTTGAGGGTGCAAATTTACCACTAAACCATAACGCCATTTGCTTGGAGGTAAATTTTCCTCCCGTTCCGACAAAACATCCCCTCTGTTCAATTCGGGAACTTGGTTTGTCCACTTGTATCGCTGGAAAAAATGTGTCAAATATTCCTGAGACCAACATCTCCAAAACTGCTGGAGCATCCTTTGAGAAACTTGCAAGCGACGCAAGCTACCGGGCTGTAATTGCTCATAATTATGATCAGGACCAGTAAGTGAAGGTTCACCTACTATAAAAGTGACCCGGTGTCAGAGGTAAAAGATCGTCAGGATCTGAACTACTCTGAGATAGTGGACGTGAATTGAGGCAGGCCTCAATTTGATATAAGACGGTAGCCAGTTCCTCATAGGTGAGGGTAGAATCGTCAATTACTTGCTCTAGGTGGTGCTTAGGACATGCTCTGCTACCCATAATTGCAAGCCGTCCATTAAACCTAAGATCTCGGATGCCCGATTCCCTACAAAAGTCTTCCATCTGCTTGGATAGTCGCTTAGCCAAGCTAAGACGACTCTCGAGTCTGTTCATGGATTATCAGTTAGACTTGGTTCAGCATGTTTTTCTTCTACATGTGCTGAAGCTGTAACAATAGCTTCAGGTTTCGGCTTGCCATGAAGAAGAGTATGGTGTTTCCCGTTGCAAATTCGACATTTCATTGTAACACGACACGATTTGCCTAAGTGATTGCTTCCGAACCAATTATAGCAAAGCTGAAGAGACTTTACAATTTATTGACGATTACGTATGTCTTCTTAGGAAAATTTACTGCAAGAGCGCAGTTTGTGACCTTCCTTGCAATGAAGACAAGTAATGCTGGAATTGTGTGCATGATTTTGTTTTGGCTTAGATTTACCTAAGAGGCTCAACAAACTCAAGTGCACGGAAACGCGATTCTAGGAAGTCTTTGAACAGATTTAGATAAGGTAAGACTTCCCCTGATTGAGTTACGTGTAACTCCCAATGCTTCCTTTTTTCAGGGTCCAACTTTTGATATAAATAAAAAATGATATTAATAATCATTATATCTCAAGAATTTACCTCAATGCATACATTTTTATGTTCATGCATGCCATCTGACGTTGTGTCCAAAAGTTCTTTTAGTGCCTGAGCAGTTTCCTCATTCATAGTACGTAATCCCAACAAGCATTTTATTTTCTTTCAGTATACAATTGGTCATGAAACGATTGTTGTCGTATCTATTCATTAATAATTTCCAACATTTTGTTATAATTAGAGCTAGTGATGGGAATGTGCTTAATTAACTGCTCCACTTCGCCTTTCGACGGAGTTTTGATATAATGTTACTTTTGGATATCGTCAAGCGCAGAATTACTATATACTAAAGAAATAAGCCTCTAGCCGCTAGGCATTCTTTAGTAGGTCTCTCTATTGGGGTCTTCTTGAAGTTGGCATTTCCTTTTTCTATTTGGATATTAAGATCTTCTAATCTAATAGTCTTAAGTCATAGATAATCACATAATACATTATCTATGTTGACCGACGACTTTTACTCAAAGGGATATTTCTAAAAAATCCAAAATACAAAATGAAGGTAGATTTACTTAGCCTCTAGTTTCTATTCGCTTGAAACCATTTTCTTTTACTTATTAGTATCATAAATTGCCTTACCAAGTAATTTTACCAACAACGTTTTTTATTCGAGCTTCGAAGGAAGGTCCTTCGAAGCGATTACGTTTATTGGTTTGGGTCAACATTTAATGTTGTTTTCGCTAGTTCTCTGCTGCCTACTATGCACCGCTTGTATTTTGGCTGTTTGACACTGTAATTAAAAGTAAAACCACCGGAGTTAATCTTCTTGTTGTTTTTTAACGAACTCACTACCACAGATAGCTCACAGACACAGAATAAAAGTACCACTGACTAACATATAATAACTTAAATCTTTAAGTTACAGAAGTTCATTTTAGACACCTGTCTCATTTACTGCACATTGGCTGGATTCGGAATTTCATTATATTTTTTCCGATCAGGGTCGCCCTCCAAGTTGTCCAGCGCAACTTGCGCAAATACCTGCAGCTCCGCACCTGGCCCTGGTGGAAGATGTGGCAGAAGGTCAAGCCCCTCCTCAACGTCACCCGCATCGAGGACGAGATCGCGGTATGTATCCATCGTCGGTTCGATATTTAAATGATCGAGCACTCTGATCAGCTTCCGCGGAGTAGGCGCGTGATTCAGAAACTGTAAATAGAACGAACCGCGCCCACCTGTCGGTTACGTGACACCACAGCACCTGCTGCGCCATTTGTGGAGTCCGCCCGCCCACACCCACCGCCGCCGCCCCGCGCGTTTTCTCCAGCGCGGGCGTGCGGGGGCGACCCACCCGCTGGAGAACTCCAGCGCTCAGTAGCGGTGTGGTCGGCGGCGCGCGCACCACCCTTCCCGACTCGAACGAACCGACAAATTTGCATTCCTGTTTTTGTATTTATGTATTGATTAAATAAATCGACCATGGCGGAAGTACACATAAGCGAGTGGAACGGAGTGATGAGTGACGAAATATTGCAGAAACTCGAGGAGAAGGCAGCAAAGGCCCAAGAGGCGTTCGAAAAGGAAGAGAAGCTGCGCAAGGAGGTTGAGGCTCTGGCCAACAAACTCCAGGAGGAGAAGACCGACCTGCTGTCCAGGCTGCAAGGTGAGCAGGGCTCACTCTCCGAGACCCAGGAGCGCGCCAACAAGCTGCAGGCGCAGAAAGCCGACCTCGAGAACCAGCTCAGGGTGAGTCATAATCCAATACTATCATTACATTAGATACATTTAATTTTTTTTTATGATCTTACTTTCACTTTAATTTCATAACACCCATAAACGAAGAATGGCACATATATGGATATTCCGACATGTGTAACGGAAACTGAAATAGCTGCTAATATTCAGGTCGTGAAAATGTAGTGTGAAGAATCTACGGCTAATTAGCGTTACTAATTAAACAACATGAAATTTCCAACCTTAGATAAACACCGTGCGGAAGGTATACTGCGACCCAAATTAGTAGAATCCCACGTTCCTTACAGTGTTGCGAATCACCTCGCAGCGGGATTACTTGACGTGATTCTTTAAATAAACAATGATTTTGTTTATACGGAAAATAGTTCGAAGAGTTAAAAATACACCGCGCGTCTGCAAGTTGCATGAGTTTATTGCAAACCGCCGATTGTTGCTTACGTGCCGATGGACGTGAACTAGATACGAACGATAAAAGTTACCTGTCTACGCAACCGATCAAGCGAATCGAACGAAACTAATAACATTATTTTTATTTTAGGACACCCAAGACCGCCTCACTCAGGAGGAGGACGCCCGCAACCAGCTGTTCCAGGGTAAGAAGAAGCTCGAACAGGAAGTGTCCGGCCTGAAGAAGGACGTCGAGGACCTCGAACTTTCAGTCCAGAAGGCCGAGCAGGACAAGGCCACCAAAGACCACCAGATCCGCAACTTGAACGACGAGATCGCTCACCAGGACGAGCTTATCAACAAGCTGAACAAGGAGAAGAAGCTCCAGGGCGAGACCACCCAGAAGACCTCCGAAGAGCTCCAGGCTGCCGAAGACAAGGTTAACCACCTCAACAAGGTTAAGCAGAAGCTCGAACAGACCCTTGATGAGCTCGAGGACTCTCTGGAGCGCGAGAAGAAGCTACGTGCTGACGTCGAGAAGCAGAGGAGGAAGGTTGAAGGCGACCTCAAGCTCACCCAGGAGGCTGTCTCCGATCTCGAGCGTAACAAAAAGGAGCTCGAGCAGACCATCCAGCGCAAGGACAAGGAGATCTCATCTCTTACTGCCAAGCTCGAGGATGAGCAGTCCCTCGTCAGCAAGCTCCAGAAACAGATCAAGGAGCTGCAGGGTCGCATCGAGGAGCTTGAGGAGGAGGTTGAGTCTGAGCGCCAGGCGCGCGCTAAGGCCGAGAAGCAGCGCGCCGATCTCGCTCGCGAGCTTGAGGAGCTGGGCGAGCGCCTCGAAGAGGCCGGTGGTGCTACCTCCGCTCAGATCGAGCTCAACAAGAAGCGTGAGGCCGAGCTCAGCAAGCTGCGCCGTGACCTCGAGGAGGCCAACATCCAGCATGAGTCCACCCTCGCAAACCTGCGCAAGAAGCACAACGATGCCGTCGCCGAGATGGGCGAACAGCTCGACCAGCTCAACAAGCTCAAGGCTAAGTAAGTATCTAAGTATATTAATGCTGTTCTAAAATAGTTCAGTCGATTAGTCATCGATGATTGAAATCCGCAGACTGCGTGCGGTTTTATAGAGTGGTCTGTTTCCGACATCGAGCCGAAAATAAAATTAGAATCATTTTTATTGACCGTAATGCAAAATCCAGGGCCGAGCATGACCGGGGGTCATGCTACAGCGAGCTAAACAACACGCGTGCAGCTATCGATACAGTAGCCAGGGAGAAGGTACCATGTCGTTCGACGACGCATGTCGCACGGGGTGCCCCTGCATGGAACCGACATCTACCCGAGACATGCACACAAGACATAGATTCACTTTACCCAACATGATAGGTCCCAAAACTAGTTGCTTTTGATGGAGTACTAAAGATTTGTGTAATATTTTATCCATTCAGGGCTGAGAAAGAGCGCTCTCAATACTTTAGCGAAGTCAATGACCTTCGTGCGGGTGTCGACCACTTGTCCAACGAAAAGGTATAAAAAGATGGAAGGATTATGTTGTGGCCTTGTGCAAGGCAGACATCGCTTCGCAGCTTAAAGCAGATTTATGGACCATAGAAATAGAAAACACAAGACATCAAAACACATAACAAATATCCATTAAAAATAGCTAACCATTGAATAATAACAATTTAAGTATTATGGTGAAAATACCATCACCATAATATTTTCATAAGGCAGCAAGAGAGCTAATACTGCTTTTGTTATTTTGATTTTGATAAATTAAAAAAAAAACTAATTTCTTATATTCTGAAAAATAACAAACAATAAGAGTTCAGCATGAGTGTCTTTATTATTCATATCTAGATGACATTATAACCACAACTTTACTAACCAATATTTTAAACATTAATATCACTGTCTTCTTTGATTATTTGATAACACTGGCTTATTTAAAAAGAAATACAAAACATTTCGTAAAAGCCAAGAATTTAACAGTAGAATCTCACATCACGGTAAATTTTGGAGCAAAACCAAAAGTCACGCCACAGATTTTATCACAGTTCTGCACCCCTATCTATTATTACCAACTCACTTACTATAACTTGTGTGAATGCAGGCTGCCCAGGAGAAGATCGTCAAGCAGCTGCAGCACCAGCTCAACGAGGTTCAGAGCAAGGCTGATGAGGCCAACCGCACCCTCAATGACTTGGACGCTGCCAAGAAGAAGCTGTCCATCGAAAACTCCGATCTGCTCCGCCAGCTGGAGGAGGCCGAGTCGCAGGTGTCACAGCTCTCCAAGATCAAGGTGTCGCTTACCACCCAGCTCGAGGACACCAAGAGGCTCGCCGATGAGGAGGCTCGCGTAAGTATTATATCGCATTAACGAAACAATATTTGGAGTTTATGGTCAAGAATTGATGATTTACTGCTGTTTTTTGTTGTCAATAGGAACGCGCTACCCTCCTTGGTAAGTTCCGCAACTTGGAACACGACCTGGACAACATCCGTGAACAGGTTGAGGAGGAGGCCGAAGGCAAGGCTGATCTGCAACGCCAGCTCTCCAAGGCCAACGCCGAGTCCCAGCTGTGGCGCTCCAAGTACGAGTCGGAGGGTGTCGCCCGCTCCGAGGAGCTCGAGGAGGCCAAGCGCAAGCTCCAGGCCCGCCTCGCCGAGGCCGAGGAGACCATTGAGTCTCTCAACCAGAAGGTTGTTGCCCTCGAGAAGACCAAGCAACGTCTCGCCACTGAGGTCGAAGACCTGCAGCTTGAGGTCGACCGTGCCACCGCCATCGCCAACGCCGCCGAGAAGAAGCAAAAGGCATTCGACAAGATCATCGGAGAATGGAAGCTCAAGGTTGATGACCTCGCCGCTGAGCTCGATGCCAGCCAGAAGGAGTGCCGTAACTACTCTACCGAACTGTTCCGTCTTAAGGGAGCTTACGAAGAGGGTCAGGAGCAACTCGAGGCTGTCCGCCGCGAGAACAAGAACCTCGCTGACGAAGTCAAGGACCTGCTCGACCAGATTGGCGAAGGTGGCCGCAACATCCACGAGATCGAGAAGGCCAGGAAACGTCTAGAAGCCGAGAAGGACGAACTCCAGGCCGCTCTTGAGGAGGCCGAGGCCGCTCTCGAACAGGAGGAGAACAAGGTCCTGCGCGCTCAGCTCGAGCTGTCGCAGGTCAGGCAGGAGATCGACCGCCGCATCCAAGAGAAGGAAGAGGAGTTCGAGAACACGCGCAAGAACCACCAGCGCGCCCTCGACTCCATGCAGGCTTCCCTTGAGGCTGAGGCCAAGGGCAAGGCTGAGGCCCTGCGCATGAAGAAGAAGCTCGAGGCTGACATCAATGAGCTCGAGATCGCTCTTGACCACGCCAACAAGGCCAACGCTGAGGCCCAAAAGAACATCAAACGCTACCAGGCACAGATCAAGGACCTGCAGACCGCGCTCGAAGAGGAACAGCGCGCCCGCGACGATGCCCGCGAGCAGCTCGGTATTTCGGAGAGACGCGCCAACGCTCTCCAGAACGAGCTCGAGGAATCGCGCACGCTATTGGAGCAGGCCGACCGTGCCAGGCGCCAGGCCGAGCAGGAGCTGGGCGACGCGCACGAGCAGCTCAACGAGCTGTCCGCGCAGGCCGCTTCACTCTCCGCCGCCAAGAGGAAACTCGAATCCGAGCTCCAAACTCTCCACTCCGACCTCGACGAGCTCCTCAACGAGGCTAAGAACTCCGAGGAGAAGGCCAAGAAGGCGATGGTTGACGCCGCTCGCCTTGCCGACGAACTCCGCGCCGAACAGGAACACGCCCAGACACAGGAGAAGCTCCGCAAAGCTCTCGAGCAACAGATCAAGGAACTGCAGATCAGACTCGACGAGGCCGAGGCCAACGCACTCAAGGGAGGTAAGAAAGCCATCCAGAAACTGGAACAGAGAGTCAGAGAGCTCGAAAACGAGCTTGACGGTGAACAGAGGAGACACGCCGACGCACAGAAGAACCTCCGTAAATCGGAAAGGCGCATCAAGGAACTCAGCTTCCAGGCCGAGGAAGACCGCAAGAACCACGAGCGCATGCAGGACCTTGTCGACAAACTGCAGCAAAAGATCAAGACCTACAAGAGGCAGATCGAGGAGGCCGAAGAAATCGCCGCCCTCAACTTGGCTAAGTTCCGCAAGGCGCAACAGGAGCTCGAGGAGGCCGAAGAAAGGGCAGACCTCGCCGAACAGGCCATCAGCAAGTTCCGTGGCAAGGGACGCGCGGGTTCCGCCGCGAGAGGAGTCAGTCCGGCGGTAAGTTATCATTTGTTTTAATGTATTCTACCTTGAATTAATACATAGCGACTTCGTAGAAACTAAACCCTGCTTCTTTTCGTGTAGGCGTCCATTAAAGGGCGTCCCTAAATCAGCACTGGAGACCATGTAAGTTGGCAACTTTTCGTTGCACGCTCCCCAGAGCACCGAGAACAGTGATGGGCCATCGTTTATATAGAATAGCACCTCTGCGTTCACCCTTAATTATATCGAGAAGGCTACCCCCTTGGGCATGGAACTTGAGCCGCATGTATCCTGCACGGCGTTATATTTAAGAGATAATTTGCTATTTATTCATTTGATGTTTTTGTTCCGCAGCCCCAGCGCACGCGCCCCGCCTTCGCCGACGGCTTTGGCACCTTCCCACCTAGGTTCGACCTGGCGCCCGAAGATTTCTAAACGTTCCACTACAAAAACAAAAAACGGACTGTACAGATTTTTCGTTGAATATGTAACTTTTTATACATGTTAGCAGTGTTACGTACGAAAGCGTGAAACGAGAAACTGTGAACATTTTTGTAAGCCAAATGAAAAAATATATACACTGTTAGGATCTACGTCTTTTTACGAAAGGATATTTTGTAACTTGTTGATATTTATTAATATTATTTATTACCGTGGAGTATGTATCGAGAGTGAGAGAGGGACGCGCGCGCTGCGCCTGCGCTTGATCCCCGAGACACAACCTCCACCCCCGCACCGCGCCGCGGCGCGCGCGCCTCTCGCTCGCTACATTTGACATCTAATAAAGCGATATCGTTGTCATAAAATACTTTAAATCTTGAAGTTTTATTTCTTTAGGACACCCAAATTTACTTATTTGATTAGGTTTGCATCAATGTAGAAAAACACCTCAACATAATTATACATAATTATGTAGATAGGTACCCGTTACCACTCTGGGATACATCTAGACTACTTTATAGGTAAATGAAACGATATATAAAATAAAAATAATACTATAATTGTACACGTAAACCTATTGTAAGCAATGGTAGCTACATTTACCATACGTTTCTAGGGAACACAAAAAAATAGAGCGAAAAAATAGAATCAATATACCAACTTTCGCAAAGATTAGTTGAGAAATACGACCTGTCCGCGAGTATCAACACACGGACAGATGAAAGCAAATTTTGCCAGAAAAGTCGTTGCAGAGACTTCGCTTTGGGGGCCCACGTGAATCTTAGGAGCTGACGTTTTAACAAAAGAAATACAAGTTTTAAAAAAATACATATAATTAGTATATTTCTATGTATATGATAAAAACCTTTTTTGGGAATGTAATAAGATTTGATTTGATTTGATTTGTTGTGGATTGAGTATGATGTTGGGAAGCAGCCTGCGATAAGTGGCCGGTTAATTAAAAAAACAGGACAAGTGCAAGATTGACTCGCGCACAGAAAAGAAAAAGTAAAAAAAAGTAAAGTAAAATTGTTCACTTCTGTGGGTGCGCGAGTCACCGAGTTTTCTATATAAACTTAAGTTTGTAGTTGAAAAAATTATCCCTACATCGATATACGTCACTGTAATTTCTCCAACTACAACAAGCTTGTAATCGCAAATTATGTTTTATTTGTTATAACTACAAATTATTGATTCTCAGATTTATTCCTTTACTTGTGCTGCAAGACCTTGCTTCTTGCCAAAATTCATGATTCTAGGTCAAAGTGCCATAAATAAGTTTTGATTGACTTGCGAGTGCGGCAAAAGCAACAAAATATGCGGCATTTTTTTTTAATGGTGTTGACTTAGAAGCTTGATTTTTATAGCACCAAAGAATCTCGGCGTAGGTCTCAGTATTTCATATTTTTCAACTTTATACCCCTATGCTTTTCTAAGAAAAAGGGTGTTGACAGACAGACCGACCAAGTGTTACTCACTTCGTTGTCAGTAAGAGTACCTTTTTCATTAAAGGTATCTTAGAAATAGCACTACATTTTTTTCTACAGAATACGTACAAAGGTTTTTTTATTAGTAAGATATTGATTGCTAGGGATACTGGACATTAAATTAGGCACTATGTCTTTAGAAAATAAATCTACCTACTTATATTACAGGATAGGAACAAAATTATTTAGTATTACGATCACAGTTTAAAATTAAAGCTAGCGTTCAATCAGCTCCAAAGTTTCAGCAAAGCTACCTGCGCCAACAAAATCCAAAAAAATCCCTTTACGACGCTGGCGCTGTTGACTTCAACTTCCGGTTCCGGGACCCTGTACTCCATGCTACAGAACTCCAGGTCCGCTGCCTTGAAAACTTCGAATTTGTCCTGGAACTGTTGCCAAGTGCAGCCTTCAAGGGGACATAACTCAGTTTCCTTTTCGTTTATAAAGATCTGGACGCGGTAGGACTGGCTGCCAGATTCGTTGCAGCTACAGAAACAGAAAAAATACTGGTTAGGATTACCAAGTATTACTTGTTTGTTCCATTCCTATCGTTAGGACAGAATAGCTAATTTATCAGGATATTTCGTCTTTTTTTAGAAGTTGGATTCAACCACAGATTACACCCTAGATTTTGCATTCGGGACGCTCGGAGCGCACCACGCATCAGTCTAAATACACTTATAAGAAATGACTGATTGGTTGATTGATAAGTGCGAGTAGGCGTAACCTTGAGATATCCAATGAGAACGCTTGGTCGCACTCCCCGCCACCCGCGCCTTCCTCAATCTTTGGTGACTTTTTGTAGGAACAACGAATCTCGTAATGCGGTATCTAGTGTGATCTGTGGATTCAACTTATTGTTGAACTTGAACTTATTGTTTTTGTTGTTTTACTTGTTGTTAATTTAGTCAGTAAGCGGATTTGAGTAGGAAAAAACTCAAATATAAGTCTCACGCAATTTTTCATCAACAATATACCTACATTTTGTCAGCGTGACATTTAAAAAAAAAATATATCTTTATGACGATCTTATCGGAGTCACTCGTCAATTTGATGTACCGGCTTGTGATTCCACTGTATTTTTTTATCAATAGTAGTAGGCTTAATTTTTAAAGTTTATCATAATAATCAGTATATATAATTTTGTGTTTTACAATTCTTTACGATGATAATGTGATTTATTGGTGAAAAAGATAATCTCCTTTAGTATTTCGTATTAATATTATAAGTTTATTTATAAGAAAAACGCCAGGCGTCTCCAATGGTACCAACCGTAAAAAAAAAAAAAAAAAATTTTTCGTTCTTATAAAAGAAACAACATCATTTGCTTGTAGCAATTTCACTTTAAGATAATATTCCAAGGCACAGAATTCTCCCTATTATAGTTCCAAGATTATTATTATGGTCTCTGGGTAATCAAACTGTTATTTTAATGTAGTAGATTTAAGTAGTGTAGTTAGTGTTTATTTTGTAAAGTTATTTAATAAAGGCTCTCACCCTAAAAAAAATATTCAAACTCAACTTATAAATGCCATCAAAGACTACGTCACACTTCTGATGGTATTATTCAAGTCTAAATAGGGTGAAATTAATAGGAGGATCCATTCTTGAATGCAGGCCTCCTCCAACTCTCAGCCACAAAATGTAGTTAATGTAGTGAATGTGTAAAATGTGTGTAAATCTGTAATGTATGTGTAAAATATATAATGTATGTAGTATGTGTAATATATGTAAAATGTAGTCCCGTTATTTAGTATCAAGTCAACCAATGGCCAAGCCCGTCATTTCTGATATGAAGTTTTTTTTTTGTGTGGAAATTTCTCAAATACTATTAACCCGACACAAAGATCATGTCGGTTCCATTAATAAAAGCACATACCTGTTCAAAACAGCTATAATGTTAACAGAAAAGGCTCCAATGAAGCTGGTCCTCCACAGTCTGTTTGGGTCCCTGTAAGACGATTGGATCTCTGCGTCCTTAAAGGCTCCCATAGCACAGTAGACCATCTCCAACATAGTGTCGTGAGTGAAGTAGGACACGATTTTCTTGCCCTGCCCGCTGACGGAAGCCTCAAAATTCTCGTAGAGATCTTTTAGAGGTAGACCTCCCAAGTTCACATTTACCTACGAAAATAAAAAGCACAATGTATTTTGAGTTGTGAATCGGCGGCATCAGAGGCGTGGTACACCACAATATTATCTGATACCATCACCAAAACTGAAATCGCGAAAACAATCAGCTATTTCTTTGAAAAAAGGTATTTATGCACTAAGTATACCAAGTTTTGTCAAGATCAGTTGAAAAATACGACGTCCACGTGAGTACCATACGGACAGGTGAAAGCAAATTTAGCCAAAATTTTGTTGAAGCAAAGACTTTCGTCTGCTCCGCTCACTCGGTCAAAAAGTGCGACTTGCCCAAGACCCGTATCCGTTTCTATAGTAATGCCTGACGTCATCCCTGTACTCCAGAACCTCCAGGTCATGATCAGAGAAGGCGGCGCACCACGGCGACTGTTGGACCTCCGTCCAGGAGCGGTCAAACCGGCAGATCTCGTAAAATGCGTAGATGTCGTCGGGTGTCAGCTGGGTGCTGACTCCCAGGCGCTGCTACACTGCGTTGTGGACCTGCGACATGTAATAATAATTAGAGTATGTAAATAGGCAAAAAACTATTGATGTAGTCTTTGTACCTTTTTGCCCAAGAAGGCGAGTAATGTTTTTTTTCACCATACCTATTTTAAAAACAACAAGCAATGACAATTAATGCAGAATTAACTGGCCGGTTAGATTTTGGCGGCAATGCGCGTTTCAAAATTATTTGTGTTTTACTTACACTTTCAACCCAATGTTTTTTCACCTAGAATTTTGAACTTCAATAGTTCAAAACCATCAGCGGCAATGCACTGCGCCACCCAAGCCAAGCCAAGCCAAGCCAAGGGTGACGACACCATGAGATATTAAATTTAGATGTTAAATCTCTTTATACCAAGTAATTACGCTAGAAACATTGCCCTTCAATCTGGAACACAGTAATGTTTGCACACTACTGCTTGGCGGTTGAAGAACTGGCAAAGGTTTAATACTTCCCCAGGCGGACTCTGCAGAAGAGTCACACCACTACTAAATTTTGTACATACAAGTTTCGAGACTCTTTCTGTTTCTCATAGGTATAATAGAATACTCAATACTCAATAAATAAAGAATAAAAAATAGAGGGAGTCACTCGGGCCAAAATATTTTGTTCTCGGGCGGCGTATATTGAATTCCTCGCTTTGCTCTCAATTCAAAGTAAATTCTATCTTTGGCCCCTTGTTACACAAATAACTATTTCGTGTATTTAGTTAATAATAAACAGAGAAATATAGGAACGTATAGGAAAATATAGGAACATACGTTCCTATATTATATAGCTCCTGTAGACTGAAAAAAATGTAAGCGAACGGTGGACTGTAATATGAGGTTTAAAATGAAGAAGAACGATGGTGGTGAAAAGTGATATAATTTCAGATATTTAAATATAAAAACCAATGCACAATTACATGGAAACTTCTGGCGCACAAGGATGAACAACCGGAACGATTTTGACGAGTGAGTAATCTTCGGATTTATCTTTGTGCCCGGAGTGTGATCGGCCCCACTTTGCAGTCGGGATTATTGCTTTTCTCTTAATAATAATAATAATACTTATATAATTAAGAAATGAAGGGTCAAATATAATCAATGCCTGACGTTCTGTGAGAAGGATGTATGAATGTTGTCACTTTATAAATTTTATTTTATTCTGACATTGTATTTAGCCTGACATCTGTTACTTTTCCATTATTTTATAATTTTTTTATATTTGACATTTAATATGTATTTTCATCAATTTGACTACTTTTTTGACATGTTTATATTATTATTATTTAATGTTTAATTCTTAACGCTTTTTTGTATCTAATTGTAATGTAGTTAGTTTAATACCATACTAATGAAATAAATAAATATATCTTTAGTTTCTACGACCAAAATACCAAAATGTATATATTATATGAGTAGTAAAAAGAGCCATCTTACGGCAATGAACTCAGCCGTGTTGTAGTAAGCCTCCATCTGATCGTCGAGCAGCTGACTCGTTTTAACCGTCTCCTGATATCGGTCACAGTTTTCATAAGGCTGGAAAAATATTCAATGTCATTTAGGAGCTCTATATCTATATCTAGAAAAACTCAAATAACAATACAATAATTTATCGAACAGACATAGCACAAGCACAACGAGAGGAGATACTCATTCGAATCCGGCAACAGACGAGAAACGAATGTACCTACAGCAGTATGGCTAGAAACGATGAACTGCTAACGAAACAAGACGAAGAAACGAACGGCTGCTGATTTAAAGAGGTCGGGTCACTATCATATAGAGCTCGAAGCGCACATAGATCGTAATTGGTAAGTTTATAAATAATCTCTTATTTATGTGTAGGCCAGCAAACGGAATGCACCTAAATTCAAATACTCAACGCATCAGCACACTGTCACTCATAGGTGACATTACAACATGTGAATCAATGTCCATTATTTGCAGGAAGTTAATTACTTTGTCTGTATTGTAATTACAGAGAAAATAATAGTTACCCTGATCACATCATCCCTCTGCCTCTGAGTATCATGAGCCAGGGACAGGTTGGTGCCTTCAGTGAGGCCATGCACGAACGCGATGGCGCTAGTGATGGTCCGCTGCTCGTTGGTGGGCCGGAAGTAGTAGTCACTCTCCGAACCCTGGAGGAGATGAGGGTACTTCTCGCGCAGCCGCGACGCGATGTCGAACAGCTCCTCGTAGCCAGTGCCAGTGAGGAAGGACTGGGATACTTCGAGCGTCTCGTTCCACGTCCATCTTCGGAAGTTTTGTATGTCCTAAAAGAAAAGTGAATTGAAGTAGCTATTTTAAAATATATAATCTTAACTAATATTATAATTCAGTGGAATATAGCCGCATTCGTATCAGGACCAAAAAAGGTTCGAGGTATAAAAATGAATACGTGCGTCTAGAGGAAAAAACTTCGCTTGCGCGATTCAGAACTTCTTACGTTACAACTGTCAGTCCATATAAAACGTCAAAAAATGCTGAAAACAAAAATTGATCAACGCCATCTAGCGAACTATAGGAAGTAGCTTTGTTTCTCTGTCTGGATGTTTGTCGCATTATCACGGAACGGGTCTTGATAAAATTTGATTAAGAGTTATTGTATATCTCAAAGACGGATATGATACTTTTTTTATGTCCACGCGAACGATGTCTCGGGTAACGACTAGTCTTATCATATTTATATGGAACTAACTGAAGCGAAGGAGAAGGAAACACTCGAAAAAAATTCATAAATTAATTTTTTCGTAGGTACCTGTGCACAGAGCTGGCTCCTCCCGGCGTTGTGGCTGGCTATGATCTCATCCTTCAAGGAGGCGATGTACTTAACGCTCTCAGTGACGCTGTTCCCTGGGTTCCGGTTCCCATGCCTGTTCAGGGTCCAGATGCTTATTGCTTCGCAATCTAGAAAATATAGAAATTAAGTATTAGCACAAAATAGTTTATAGTACCTTATGTATAACAAGTTGTTACCCGCGACTTCTTTCGCGTGGACATAAAAAAGTATCCTATATCCGTCTTTGTGATTTAGAGTAATTTCTTATTAAATTTTATCAAGATCCGTTCAGCCGTTTAGCCGTGATAACTCGATAAACATCCAGACAGAGACAAAATTACTTAATTCCTATAGTTCGCTAGATGGCATTAATCCATTTTTGTGCATTTTTTGACGTTTTATGTGGACTGGCAGTTGCAGTGTAATGGGTTCTGAATCGCGCAAGCGAAGTTTTTTCCTCAAAAGGAGCGTGTTCATTTTCATACCTCGAAGCTTTATTGGTCCTGATACGACTGCGGCTTTATTCCTCTAAATTATAATATTAGTTAGGCTTAGGAAGTTAGGATTAGGATAGTACTAAGCAGTATTATTAAAAAAAAAACGTAATTGCGCATTGCGACAAAGTCTTCAAATATTTTTATGATTAATATAATCATAGCCGTGTCCTGTTTAGCACTACAAAAATAATAGAGAACACTTTGTCGCGTTGCGCCTGCTAGGGCCTGCATATTATTATGTATGTTAGACTCTTCAGCAGGGCTAGCATGGCTAGCTAGCAGGGCTAGCACCACGATTATCTACTCTTCATGTCGTGAAAAATGAGATAAACGTATACATAATCGTAGCCGTGTCATGTTTTTGCATAACAAAACATTTTGTCGCGATGTACGTGGTAGCCCTACTGGCTTCTGACACCCACACTCATAGAGTGCGGTTTAAAATGCGCTCACAGTGCAAACGCCACACACACTGCTTACGATCGGTTTAAATTGTTAGTACGCTAATAGCGCGCCAACAACTTAAACCGTTCGTGAGCGTGCTTATGTCAGATAATTTCATTTTTCAGGTTATCGGCCTCAGTGTCTCATAATTTGATGGTCACAATTTCATTTGTCTTCACAGAAGACTGTGGCCTGCAATAAATCCATTTTTTTTCTATAAAAAACAGTTAATAACGTAATTCACAGATGACAATTTCCTACTACTACCACTTTCGATGACACTACCTCGTTCTTGTGAGCACCGTGAGCACGCTAAAATGACGTCACTCATGACGTCATGTCATGTCATGTCATGTCATGTCATGTCTGACAGGAGCCTTTATATGCGCATCTTAAACCGACTGTTTGCACGCTGACAGTGCAAATGGTAACTATGTGCACATTTTAAACCGCACTCATAGAAAGTATTTAATTAATCATGCAAACATCCCCCCGGTCAGGAATTGAACCTCTTGCTCATAAGACCGACGCGCTACCTTCTAAGCCAGGAGGAACGTCAATATGCGTATAGTGTGTATGTTCTTCTCTAAGCGTTGTAGATTTATACCTATCTCTACATAATGTAAGCAGTTTCTAAAAGCAGGTGTTGGTTATGGAACTTTGAGGCATTGGAACTGGTTCTAGTGTTGATTGACGGGTTTCTTCGTACTTAAAAAAGGTACAAGCCTTAAATCTGACTCTGATAGTAAATTATTGAATGATTACAGTGAAATACAGGTTCAATGATTTGAATAATAAATGAATTTTTAGACAAAAAGAAAAAAAATATGTTAACAATTTTTTTGCTGGTTTCTTAACTAAACGTTTCTAACTACACGTCCTACTAAATATAACGGAAGATGACATTGTACGTCTAAATGGAATCCACATGTTCAAGCCCAGGTAAATGTCGTGTTAAATACGAGTACGTTAGCGGCAGCCGAAGGATTGACAAAAAAACGAAATTGATTTTATGAGATTTCATTAATTAAAAAAATAAATACAAAATTAAGTTAATTACTAAGCTAATTGTCCGATTCGAGGTATGAAGTCGGAATGACCTGAGGTAGCCCGCGGAAACTGCACTAGGCTTCGATTGACGTCATTGCTGTATCGGCGATTCCCTGTTGACACAGATAGCCGCTGCTGCACCGTTAGTTATCTTGGTAGATGCGCACTACGTTATTTGTCACATCGATAGAATAATGAACTACCGCTAAGTATCACCGGATTCAATCTCCAGGGGCTCGAGTTTTGAAATCCTTCTATATGAATTTCTTTTCGTATTCGAAAACAATCATCGGTGATATCAAATGCGAGTGATCCTGATTTTGCGTATTTCTCTCTCTGTAAATATCAACTTTTAAACGTGCCACTGCTGGGATATCGGCCTACTCTCGAAGGGTGATTAGGCCATATCTACCACGATGGCCCAGTGCGGTTTGGCGGATTCACATACGCCGTCAAATTTCTTCTCCGGAAATATGTAGGTATCCTCAAGTTTTTTCCTTCACCGAAAGGCCAGTGGTATATATATACACATATATCCGTAGGTAAATTCCAATTAACTCATTGGTGTGGTCCCGCCTGAGTTCGAAGCCACGACCCCGTGAATGTAAGGCGAGTGAACTCCCACTGAGCTACCATGACTTCGTATTTTTAAACTATTCGAATTCTGGGTTACCATTTTTTGACCAAACATTTAATTTTTACATTTCACGCAGCAACCCGTAAGCCGGTAACTTTCAAGACGTCGAAAGAGATGTCAATAAAAAAATACGTATCTAATTCTAATTCTATCTGGGGCGATAAGACCTGCACTGACGTCCCGCTAAGGGTGTTTTGTGCATTTACCCCGCTGCCAGCCTACCCAAACCAGCCCAGCTCCTTAAAGTAACGGAGCACGGCCTTGGGTCGCTGGCACAACTGTTCCACTCCTGTTTCGTCAGATGTTATGCTATTGGAGACTTGGTGTTGAGATTCTTGAAGGAGTCCCGACCTAACTCTTATGTCCTCTGTGGCCTTGCAGTGCAGTAGCACATGCTCCACGGTCTCGTTTTCCTGCAGACACCCTCGGTATAGAGGACTATCTGTAGCTCCAACTTTGTGCAAATGATGACTTTGTGCAAAATACGTATGTTTGTATGCTGTGTTTGTAAGCCTGTGAAACAATATTTAGCAGGAAAATACTCCTCCAAGCTCGCCATGCTGTCTGTTTTATCACTATTTAATTTATTGCAACAAATTCACAAATTTATTTTGTTGTAGTTAATTGTAGATTATCTACATAATTATACAAAGCCGTCATTTCTTTTCCACAGATGACATACAAGATAGATAGATTAACTATTTATTGTCCACACAACATTTTACACAGATTTAAAAAGAGGCTTAAAAATTAGTGTAACGACTGGCGGCCTCTTCCAGGCAACCTTAAGATGGAGAGAATTCATAGAAGAAGTAGAAGACGGGGCTTATATGTTTGTCAGATTGTCTACTGATAGAAGTAAAAATCCACAGAACCTTTGACAAAATCGAATGGTATGATTATGATTATTATTTATATATAGACATAGATACTATAGACATATATATATAGACATAGATATTTTTTTATAGTCGGTCATTTCACATAAAAATACTCAGGGGTGGGCTTCAAATTTTATTCATAAGCCACAAGAATTTACTCAAGGAATTTAATAAAAATCACTCTGATATTGTCTCGTAATAGATAGCTTCAATCGTATTTTTTTTTACCCAACACTTCTAGGCAGTTGGTAGGAATTACTGTAATTACTTATGTACAATATTACAAGATACAATTTTCCAATTTTCCGGGTTTGTTTTAAGGGGCAGTCCGTACTACTTTTGCATTTGAAAAACTTCGCCCACGAACAGTCGCCCTCGCGAAATTCAATGGCAAACTCAAAAATTTTATTTTCATTAACTAACCGAAATTTTGTGGTCATGAATCAACGCAACGTTTCGCTTCGCTCGTTCAGCTATCGGTGTGGTAGATAGATAGCTCTTTATTAAAAATAACAGAAAATAAGTAAAACATTCAGTATGTATGTTACGACATATGATATGGACTAGGATTCTAATTAGCGGCCTTATCGCTGTCTCTTTCAGCATGCACGGACTTTACATCATGAAAAAACAACCAACTTTGACCTTTCAACTGACAAACCAACAAGACGATATAAAACAGCTTAAAAGTACTCTACTACTTGCTACTTTATAATAATAATATAAAAAAAGAAATATTGAAAATAAATTAATATAATAAAACATATATGTGAATAAAATTCATATATAATATATATACAAAGTTAAACTTACTCTGTGGTACAGCGTAGTCCCTGATATCACCCCGGATGGTGTCGTAAGGCGTCTTGGTCGAGTGTAACAGGAAGGGACACTCAGTGTTCCAGTAGCACGCGGAAGTTACTCGCGCGCACGCGCTCGCGAGCAGCACTAGAGCGAGTGATGTCATCTTGCGTCCGCGCAGCTGCCGTAACAATGTCTGTTGTGGCTGTCGCTCATGATTATATAGGTACTTTTATGCCTATGTAATTTAACCTAAGGACGCGTACAAAGGTATACACGAACTGGTAGGTAAATATTATAATTTATTTTAAAATAGGTTTTATACGTAGATGAGGTTCTTTGATCAGCACGCATCCGCGGTGTTATGTTGTTTTGTTTCTCTTGCAAGAAGTTTTTTTTCAATTTATTTATTACTAGCAGCCCGCCCCGGCTTCGCACATGTATTTAACAAAAAAAAAAAATTATAATACACACACAAAAACGCTTCTATTTGCGTCAAGTTACAAAAAAAATGAAAATTATAAAGCGAGCTAAAAAGCTACCCAACAGCGAAATAATTTTTCAAATCGGTTCAGTAGTTTCGCAGCCTATTCAATGCAAACAAACAAACAAACAATCACATCTTTCCTCTTTATAATATTGGTATAGATTATTCTATCATCATCAATAGTTTTCGCAGCTTACGCAGTGTAAAGAATATTTTAGGTATATTTTTTACATCTTGGGTTACATTATTGGAGTTTTAGTAAGGATCCCTAATTTTTTTGAAAATATAATATAGCCTATGTCACCCGGGGATAGTGTAGCTTCCCAACAGCGAAAGAATTTTTCAAATCGGTTCAGTAGTTTCGGAGCCTATTCAATGCAAACATTATATTATATATTATTATTATTATAGTATAGATATATATA
This sequence comes from Apocheima hispidaria, assembly GCA_947579745.1. Lineage (NCBI taxonomy): Eukaryota > Metazoa > Arthropoda > Insecta > Lepidoptera > Geometridae > Apocheima > Apocheima hispidaria. The sequence goes on from OX388159.1 coordinate 14,141,253, forward strand.
AAAAAATGTGAAAGTTTGTGTGTATATAAGAGTATTTGCTGTCGCTCAACTCTGTAACGGTGGAAAGTATTTGAATAAAATTTAGTATGGAAGTAGCTGATACTGTAAATGAACATATAGGCTATACATACTTTTATACATACTATATACTTACATGCTTTTATACTTTTAGGGTATATATACTTCTAAGGACAAAATACGGTTTCTGTAGAGGTTTACCTCTATCTCTTTTTCTTCTTATACCTATAAAAACCTAATAGTTGTAGTTATTGAGACAATGCTGTAGAATAAAGTACCTACTCACACTTACGTATACCATTTCACTCGAGGAATATATCTTAGAAAAAATCAGCTTATCTTTAAAACTTACCAATATGACTCTCCCTTATATCGCGCTCCTTCTTATACTTATCAGTAAAATAGAGACTGAATCACCGATACGCTTTGATAGTATCTGATCTGACAGTGTATTGGCAGTCATCGAATGTGTGGCTCTGACATGATACCCACGCCTTTAACTCATGCTCTGTTATTGGCTGATGCAAAACGTGCGGCCGGAGTCCAAAAAGGCTATAAAGAAACTTTATTTTTGGTATAGTATGAATGAATGTAGGCTCTCCAAGGTAAGGTATCGTAAAATACTCCGTCGCTTGTGGCACTATAGTATCACGTGGGGGACACCAGCCTAAAACATCAGCGTGCATAAGCGAGAGCGGAATACGCCATGCAAACACGTTAGACTACACGTCGAAAATACTGTTTGGTTGTTGAGGATATAAAATATTAAGTAAAGTATTCTTGGGCAGTCGGGTAAAAACAAAATTTTGATGAAGTAATAGTAACTAGATACTTTTTGATTACCTTTTTTTCTTTTTTTAAACGCAAAAAAAAAAGAAAGAAAAATGTTAATCAAAAAGTTACTAATTAATAATACTTATATTATATAATAATATGAATATAAGTACTTCATCAAAATTTTGTTTTTACCCGACTGCCCAAGAAGGACGTTAATGTTTTTGGGATAAATATGTGAGTATGTTTGTGTGTTCCTATATTACTTCCTGTAGCCTAAATGGCTTGACCGATTTTGACACGTTTAAGGTTTTGTTGGATTCCTCTTTACCTCTGACATTATTTTTTAGTCGGTAATTTGATTACTTGTTCGCTAATTTATAATTTCTTTACTTTCTTAAGCTTTCTTCTTATATTTAAATAAAATAAATTATATTTCAGATCAAATTATTTCTTACAGGCTACATTCAAAGGCTTATATAATCGACAGATTTATGCTCATTAATTTTTCAGATATTAATCGATAAATAGTTTCAGGTTAATAACACTTTTCTTTTCAGTTAATTAGAATTCCTTTCTTCCTATTGTACTGGACGAGAAAGTGCAGCACACTACTGGGGTAACACTCTACAGGTTGGTTATTATGGATTCAGTCTGAAAATTTACTTCCGCAAAGTAACGCCCCTGAATTAATCAACTATTTAGTTATAATCAGTTGAGTCACAAAATATAATGTGTTTTATAATTATGGAGAAGAAAAATGTACGTGTAGTCCTAGCTATCCTCACTAGTATTATAAATTCGAAAGTAACTCTGTCTCTCTATCTATATGTTTTTCTGTCTGTCTGTCTATCTATCTGAGGTTTTGTCGCGTTATCACGGCTAAACGGATCAAGCTGATTTTTCGTATAGATATAGCTTAAGGGTCGGAGACGGGCATATAGGCTACTTTTTGTTTGTATGTCTACGCCAACGAAGTCGCGAGTAACAGCTAGCTTATGATATTTGAGTAGGTATTCGGAAGAAATATATTATCTTATATAATTTATGAAAAATATCAAAGAAGATTGATTCTGTCTAGCTTCCATAATGCGTGAGCCAGAGCATCGAGTAATCGCCTGATGATAAGCGACGCTATCGCCAACGATGGGCCACTAGATATCTATTTACTCCAACCTTGAAAATGCTTATAGTACTGTAGTTGTCAAGTCCTAAAAAAGTAGAAAATGTAGAAATATGTGCGTGCATTGACCTTCTGAAAAAAGTTAATAAAATAAGTTATTTAGTAAAAGCTCTGAAATAATTCTAAAACCATTAAATACCATATTTTATTTCAACCTGTATAATAAATGGTGCATATGTACTCCAGGTCCACGCCTACCGACTGTGGACTGGACAGATAACTAATGTCTAGGTCCATGAAAATAAAACTTTATTGCAACAATAAATAGCTTTAAATAAAACAATAATTTCGATATCGATAACAGCCTATTACAGAGTAGGTACATCCGTATAGTAATAAAAGTGAATTGCAATCAGAAATAGATTAAACACACGAGCTTAAGGCTAGGTTGGACCATAATCCCAGTTACTGTTATGGTTTAAATTGACTATAACGTAAACCTTAAATATAAAGTTTAGCCAGCATGAGTTGCTATGAGTATTGAGTTGACCATCATATTTGTTGTTATAGTAGTCAACTGAGTAGGCTTTGTTTGACAGCTTTTAACTATAACGTTTACTTAACCTGCCAATCTTGCGTAGTGTTAAATTCTACCGTAAAATTATGACGAAATTTTGACGTCTAAATAATAATAATTGTTTATTTCAGGCACACTTGACCTATGTCTTATAATCTACTCTAAAATTTATGCACACTGTAAAGGGGTGTCAGTCAGTAAAAATAAAATGTAAGGTGCACACTAGTGCCGTGTAATTTTTTGTTTCTATCCATGTGAACAAAGACCCAATGCCTCAACATTGGACTCCTTATGTCGTCAGCGATAGCGGCGAGAATCCCGTTGCTGGAACGAGACAAGCGATGCCAGAAAGAAGCCACCCTCGATCTCGTTATGGCAAAAAAGTCAGGAACTCTCGCCTCGGCAAACATACTTGATGCACTACAGTACCGTGGTAAGGGTAACCTCATAAGAGTCCGGAATAAATGGTGCAATTTTTTTGTACTCCGCAGACTTTTGTTTTTGTTCTACTCGCCCACATTTTTTTTCCCGGCCCAGGACCTACGTCACCGCCGGTTGTAGTTCTTGATGGTCTGGATTTTGGATTGTCGTTACCGCCCAGATTTCCCGCTGCGCATCGACTTCAGGCTCCCTTCGATAGTTTTTGCCATTCTAAGGTTCCTGTCGTCTAGCATTATCTTGGTGCACCAGGCCGTAACTATGAGAGGTCGTGTGGTGATGTCGCGTATTTCGGTTTTGCCATCCGCTTCTTTTCACTCTCGTTCAGTGCCTGTGAACCACTCTTTTCGCTGTTTGTTGCCATATAAGTTCCTGTCATGTTTCCCTTAGTACCGTAAGTTACATACTAGTTGCCGAGCGCCGAATTGAGACTTATAATTCCACTACCCCTGGACCGGTTCACGCACTAATTAGTGTTTTTACATGTTTTTACAAACATTATATTAATTTTAGATATCAAGCGAGCGACAACACCAAACATGATATCTGATTTTCAACTTTAAACTAATTGCTTTGAGTGGGTACAAAACTCATTTTAAATCGTGATCAGACCGCGTCTTGATACTTAAATATTTCATCTTAGCGAACTCTATTATTATGTTGTTTTTAGTGTGTGTGTGTGCGTATGTGTGTTTTGTTAAGAAAAATGAGAAACAAGAAAAACCGAATAGCACATCAAATCTATATTTCTGCTCTGCAGTTACAAAAAACTATATAAACTACCCCACGTATGATGGACATGAGAAGAGTGAATGAGCTATAAAGAAAGACTTCGTATCTTGTTACTATTCTGATTTATGTCTGTCTTCAACGCGCTGCAGTACTGTAAAAAACGTATACGACGCCTTTACAATCTGAAATAAATTAAGAAGTCTATGAAAAACGCTTTGACCGAACCATAACCGCAAGCAGACAATGGAGTGAGCGAAGCATGGACAAAAATATCGAGTAGGCATTTTCAAAACTCACAACAGCAGAGCAAATGAGCGAAAGCGTAAAGAATCATCCAGTATCAGAGTACTATCATCATTACTACGATCAGAACACGGTGGAAGTGAAGCGAGCATAAATAGCAAGGACAGACATATTTAATACTCACAGCAGTGAAGCAAGTAAGTGACAACGTAGTTAACCCGCCAGCAGTGAGGCGCGTGTCTCGCTTTGAGCGAACCATCACTACGAGTAGAGCGCGACGGAAGCGAAGCGAGCACAAATACCACGGGCAACTGTATGCAGCAAAAGCTATCTCAGAACTCTGAAAGGGAATATTATTTATATCAAATGAAGCTACGAATAGCTTATTGGCCCAAAAGTTAATATTTTTTTTGTATAATTTTCATTATTTTACTACCTCAATCAATAGTTGGTTTCCTTGATAGCAGTAGAGAAATACTTGAAGAATCATACATAGCAAGTAAGCTGTCATTCCTGCTATACGCACCACGTTCTTTGGGGTGTTGTGAAGTTCCTGAAATGACAAAAAAAGTTATCAGGAAACTAGCTAGCAGCATCTTCTATCTGTTGATAATAATTTTATTGCAAATAAAAATAATTCATAGGTACAACACACAAAATAAAGTCAACTAATATAATCCTACACATCAAAATTAAATTATTATAATGTTTCAATTAAATGATTATATTCAAATAATTAATTAATTTTGGTCAAGGTACTTTACTCATAGTCCCAAGTGTTTTGTAGTGGTAGGACTCTTTTCCATCGTCCATCTGGAGATGTACAACCTTTGCCGGTTACGCAACCGCCAAGCAGTAGTGTGCAAACATTACTGTTTTCCGGATTGAAAGGCAATATTTCCGGCGAACTAACCTGACACAAAGATGTTTAAATGTAACCTCTCCGGTTGACGACTGCAGTGCAATACTCACAGTTTAAAAAACTGTTTGAAGTGTTCAATTATTGAGTTGCACTGGAATGTTTACCGTACCAACAGGCGATCGGCATCTCGTCACATGTCACTGACAACATAAGAAACGTATGTTGACATGTTGTTGAACTGTTGTTTTGCTACTAAACTTTGAATAGACTGATAGTCCATGTACATAACTATATTATATTGTTGTCTTCAACTTACAACAGCGAGCTGGTAAGCAGTGACACATATAATGACTATGGATACAGCAAACTGCGCCAGGATTGGTTCGCTGAAGCATCGCTGGACTTCCATAGCACTCCTTAATACGGCCTGATGCCTGCGCACGCAGACCTTCAGCCGAGGCAATGCAACATCTTCGAGAGCTTGCAACTCCTTCAAAAATTAACATAAAGTCAAACTATTTGAAAATAATACAGTGTATCCCAGGGTCTGTCTTGTCCAGTGTGTCCAGCTTCCGTATATTGCATTACATTATCAGCCAGAAAACGTCCACTGCTGAACTTAGGCCTCCCCCTTAGACCACCAAACCGACCGACAATGTGCCACTTGCATCCACCAGCTGCCTGTAACATTCACAATGCCGTCGGTCCACCTAGTGGGAGGCCAGCCTACGCTTCGTCTTCCGGTACATGGTCGCCACTCAAGAACTTTACTTCCCCGTCGGTTATCGGTCGGCTAGCGATGTAGCCTGCCCATTGCCACTTCAGCTTGCAAAATGTGAAAGCTATAATGGTGACTTTGGTTCATCAGTGAATATCCTCGTTTCGGATTTTATCGCGCAAAAAAAACTCTGAGCATAGCTCTCTCATACTGAATAAGTTTTGTTTCATCCAGAAAAGAAAAAAGTAGACGTATTATTAAAAGTGCAATGCGCGAATAATAGGTACATTTAATGAAAATCTGTTGAGCTCGTCTGTGAACTGATATGATCACTATCATGGGTCCTTTTTTTTAAATGTTTAATGTTACAATTCTTAATTTTTCACACCAGATACTATATAGGATAAAAGGACTTACAACTAGTGCAATAATTGGCGGCCTTATCGTTTAACGCCATCTCTGCCATTACCGCATTACACCATTATGTAATTGCATACTCGTATAATACAATATAGAAAAGTTCTCCGCCAACAAAAGTATACCTAGAAAATGCAAACATACATATAAATAAATAAAAATCTTACATGATTCTTTCTTTGAAGTAAGCCAGTGCATAGATTAGTCAGAGAATGATTCAAGAGCCCCAATCGGCAACGGCATATTGCTATCAGTGACGTCACTAGCGTATCCAGACTAACATTCAGAGCTGCGCCCATGAACAAAGCCGAAACCTGAAGGATAAACTAAGATTCAAGATATTTATAGCAGATTGTAGATGGAAACAGGTCATACAATTAATATTATGTGCCATACAAACTACCTCCTGGCCGCGGTCCCGGCCAGAATAACAATGCCAATAGTAAAAGTAATAGTACAAGTTATAGTCATGTTGATATTTTCTATTTTGACAAGGAAATTATCTAGAAAAATTAGTAATTTTTCTGAGAGGCCAGCATTTTGGTCACAAGACGTTTCGACCAGACACATTGATAAATCCTAACTAATATTATAAGTGCCAAAGTAAATCTGTCTCTCTGTCTCTCTGTCTGGGTGTTTGTCGCGTTATGACGGCTAAGCGGCTGAACAGATCGACCTGAATTTTTGCATATATATAGTTTAAGGATTGGAGACGGACATAGGCTACTGTTTTTTAGGTTTACGTGAACGAAGTCTCGGGTAACAGCTAGTCTTTGTATATTTTCTTTGCATTCAGCCCCACGGACCTAAAGTTTTGACCCCATCATCATCATCAACAGTCTGAAGACGTCTGGAAAAAGGCGCCCTTAGAGCGCTAGATTTGTTTTAATAATTATTTCTAATTATTTTTACTCACCTGGTGAAAGTATGTTATCTCATACATGGGTGACTCGGACGTGTCATAAGGATACCTGGCACATAAAATAACCTTATTTTGAGTATTGGTCACTTTAAATAGAATTCGTCATATTTTAGAGTTAGCCCTTAGTGATATACTGAGTGTCCGGTCGGAAGACGAACATTATTATACTAGGATATCATTGTACTGGTCATTATGAACAACTTTCACTATAACCCACACTAAAACTACTCTAACACTGCGAGAAAAAAAATCTGATGTCCCATAGAAAAATTATGTGTATTATTATATACATTAAAATTGTATACAGCTGTTTTTTTAGTGATTCCTTGGTTGGTCGCTTAGTAAAAGTTGTTGGTAATGACGAGTTGAATGTTATTCTAGAATATTCCCGTAAACTGTACGAAAACCCAGTGCAAAATTCGTCTTACCAAGCCCTAACGAGTAGACCGCCCTTCTCAACACTAGCTGCCAAGCCGAGTACCGTCGATGCAGAGAGGAAGATGTATAGGTACAGTTGCCGAGTCGTCTCCCCATTACATCTGTGGAATAACTTTTAAAATAATCGTATTACGTCAATCGCATTTAAGAATAGAGTTTAACGCCATCTTGTCCATACAAAACCGTAGTCTGATACCCACCCATAAAAATTTATCCGATTTCGATGATTTTTTTGCACTATTGTTATCTACACCGTGAACAACTATGCTTGTATGTGTGTTTTTTTGTTTTAATTTTGCGATATCGTTGTTATAGGCACATAAAATGACAGTCTTTTTGCGTCGTAAATACGACGAAGAAACGTATTTGTTGTTAGAATACCATTTATTTATTTTTTGAGAATACAGAATCCACGTCCACGCTGTGCCCCAGTAAAGGAGACTTTACTAGAGGTTTCTATGGAGTTTTGGTAACAACACAAAGAGTGACGCTTCACAACATTATTATACTATTCACCAACACTTGTGCAGGTTCACGAACACTTAATGGATAGTAATGCACCATTTTTACACATTAACACTCGATATAACACAAGTTTTGGAAAATAATACATGACTTCGACATGCATTCTTCACGTTCCTGCCTAAACTCTAGTATTTCTCTTTAGCCATCGCGCTCATGCATGAGTGGTATATCCGACTACTGGAATACAAAATGTACGGAGCTTCGTATATTTGTATTGTATTACAGTCGTAGGGTATCGGAGAGAAAGGCCTAAGACTTTGGTTGCACGAACCTTTTAACAATGCGGATCTCTTCGACTCTGTTCTGGGCAACCATCTCATGATCACCACCATCTATGATAGCCTGCACAGCCTTCGATCTCACCATGACGTTGATGATCTTCATCCCAAAGGCCACGTTGGTAAACAGCAGAAACGAAGTGCTCACCATGAGGGAGAGCTCGCCCCAGATTTGGAACAAATCTCCAGCTTGGATGATTGTGTAGATACCTATAACACGTCGATTTAAAAAATCCATTCAACGGGGTAATGTCGCCAGTTTTTTAGGCACCTTACCCGCAGACAGCGACTGAACTACAAATAAAGAACAGCATTTAGCTATAATTTATTTTGTACTTGATTATTTTAATCTTTTTGTAGTTTTAGTTTGTGTTTTTAAGTATTGATTACAATAACTTTCTAAAAAAAAACATGTCTTTTACATAATAGGTATGGTTTTAATATAACGTTATTTAACAATGTTAAACGATTTTTTTAGAACCTAATGCAAGCTTAATGTTTGCATTAGGCGGGTAACATAATATTTTTGATAACATGAATCATGACAAAATTTTGTCAATACCTAATTCGAGATATAGTTTCCAAAAACTTAATATATACATTCTTTCATTCATTCATCTATCCTAATCCTATCGTAATACTAATATAGCTGCAGTCATATCAGGATATGATGATGCTAGACGCTAGTATACATTCATCTATGATGCTAGATGCTTCGAGGTATAAAAATGAATACCTGTCTTGAGGAAAAAACTTTACTTGCGCGATTCAAAATTCCCTACATAACAACTGTCAGTTCATACAAAACGTCAAAAATGCACAAAAAACGCCATCTAGTGAACTATAAGTAACTTCATAAAACAATAATAGAACTATAAGTAACTTGAAGTTGGAAGTAACTTTGTCTCTCTGTCTGGATGTTTGTCGCGTTATCACGGCTAAACGGCTGAGCAAATTTTGATAAAATTTTATAAGGGGTTACTGTATATCACAAAGACAGACATAGGATACTTTTTGTATCTCGACGCGAACTGAGTCGCGGGTAACAACTAGTGTTAGATAAATTAATCACATAGGTAATCTTACCGTTTATATAAGTATACCAAAATATGCCATACAGCCGCAATAGTACTTTTTGTCTCGCTGAGTATTTCCCGGGCACTAAAAATCCAAACATTTTTAGCAAGTTCAGGCTCAAAGTCATAGACCAAATGCTGTTTTTCAGAAGTAGTTTCATGATTGATGGCTTGACTTGTAATGTCGCTAGTAGTAGATTTCGATATGAATTTTACCGAGACCCTGGTTTACATAAACAAAACCGAATATCCAAGTGAACAGTGGTTCTAAACGTGCATAATTGAAAATCATCGTTTGGATAAAAACTTATATGAATCTTGCAATTTCATTTAATGCCGCCAGCATGTTGGGTTTTTATTATTTCTTTAGACCTTCAATGGTCTCTGGAATCCAACAAGTACTTATATAGTTCAAAGTTTAAAATAGCTTCTAAAATAATGTCCTTCCGCACTCTTCACAGCTTGCTTCTGCCAAATCTATCTCGTAAGCGCTTTTTCAACAGCTTTGAAAAATATATATATAAAAGAAACAGGCTTTGATTCTGTTGTACCATTTTCTAAACTAAATTGACAGCTCTAATATTTTTGCCATTTATTTTTAGTCCTCATAAGTTAGTAACTTAGAGAAGCGACGCCATTATCTTTAAACGTCATTAGGTAGCTACGAGAGGAGCAGGCTCTCTTTTTTAACCGACTTCCAAAGAAAAAAGTACGAGGTTCTCAAGTCGACTGAATTTTTCACTTGCCGATTGCAAAACCTTTTAACCGGCTTCCAAAAAAAGTGATTCTCGATTCGGTTGTTTTTTTCAAATGTTCGTTGCCTCAGAAACCCGTCATATATGAACCGATTTAGAAAATTATTTTTGTATTTGGAAGGAGATACTTCCAGATTAGTCCCATTTTTATCAGAATCCAGCTCTGATAATGGGACCCATGAGGAATTGAGGGAACTCCTCAAATATTATAGGCATACATAATTATTTTAAAAATCTTTCAGAAAACAAAATGTTCGTTCAAAATGTTACCAACCAATGTCTTAAAGTTCTAATTGTAGGTTGTTGGGATTTCAACTTCAGTAACGGAGCAATTGAGCCATCAGTTTATTGCACAGTATATGTATAACAGGTCGACAGTAGTAATTAAATAATACACCGTGTTGGGTAAATAAATCGAACTTAGTTCAATGTGACATTGGGCCGATTATGTTTCACGCTCACTCTTGGACCGTGACTTATTTTGCTTGACATATCTCGGGGTTCTGAAACGTTTGTTAGCTTTGACAACAGATTAATTCTAATGCTTACTTTGTCTGGCACTATAAGCAAATGACAAAGACAGCAAAAGACTTAATCTGTTGTCAAAGATAATAAACGTTTCAGAATCCCTAGGTTTAAAAAAAAAAATGTTACTCCGTGACGGGACGAGCAAGTCGCTCACCTCATGTTAAGCGTCACGCTTGCCCATAACAGTTCAGTGCCACCCAGAATTTTGAACTTCAACAGTTCAAAACTATGCGCGGCAATGCACTGCGCTCGTCACCCTGAGATGTTAGATGTTAAATCTCTGTATGCCCCAGTAATTATGCTGGAAACAATGCCCTTCAATCCGGAACACAGTAATGCTTGCACACTACCGCTTGGCGGTTGAATTACTGGCAAAGGTGTGGTACTTCCCCAGGCGGACTCTGCAAGAGAGTTGCAAGAGAGAGAGTGGTAGTTTTGTACCACTACAAAACTATGGTTAGATTATGGCTGGGATTAATATTTGTTGCGAAATATTATGCTTCACCTGAATAATACAAAACTAGACAAAAGCTACACTAAGAATAGACCTTGAAAATATATATTAACTTATAAGAAAAATATATATAAGAAAAAAGCGAAATCAGCAATCTTTCAGGACTATAATTATCTAAGCTGTCAAATTTAGTTTAGTTTAGTGAATGTTACATAGAATTAACGTCACTAATATTTCTAAAAAAAGAACTCTAGATGATTTTCTAGATTGTTCATCACTTTTTGGAAAAAATAATTTTGTCTACGGGGTCTAAAAGAGAGCTACGTTTGACCTTTTTGCCTTCGACAAAAGAGCTATTAAAAACCATATGTGCGAGTCGGACTCGCGCACCGAGGGTTCTGCGTAGAAGTTATCAAATAATTGTTCTTCCTTCATTCGCTTCGGGATCCCTAGCGCGAGTTCGTCTCGCACTCGCATTTGGCCAATTTATAATATTCGTTGTACAGAACGTCTCGTGTCGTCGTTGTTTTTGTTGTTCGTTGTACACTATAATCACACCACGTTTGACGTTTTTATGAATTAGCGTTTTTACGATAGAGGAAAAAAAAACACTTGTCTGGTATGGTCTTAATATTATAATTTTTATTTTGTATCAGAAAATCTTCTATAATAACACATATTCCGTGAAAATTTAAAGCGGCCACCTAATACGGTACAAAAGATAGAGCCTAATTGGATACTGAGAAGCAATAACATGTCAACCCACATTTTTATTTTTTTTTGTTAATGATACCGAACGCTTTTTGTTTGTTGACATGTTATTGCTTATCAGTATCCAATTATAGGTAGGAAGGAAGGACGGTCAGACAGACAAGCATCGTCGCCTTAATAGCACACGCCCTACACTCCAACAGAATCTTCATTTCAAACTCGTGAGTCAGCTTTTGGCACGAGGGTACTGCTTGCCATATTGCCATGTTGCGGGATACCTAATTCATCTATGATTGCTAAGTTTCGTAATAGTGGTTTGTACAGGATAAGAACCCTAAAAAAAAAGGATTGCCATGTGGAGTTTAATTAACCAACTATTTAATTAATGTTAAGAACTCAGCGACGTTGCTTACAATCAAATTGCAATAAAATAAAAACGTAGTCTTTGCCGGACATAAATATTTTTTACTTCTTCTCGTTCACTTGTTGCAATAGTGTGAAAAGAGAATAAGACGCTTTTATAATCTGAAACAATCGAATTTCAAGTATATTAGTGTTCATCATGAACTCTTAAAGGGTAAACTTAACTCTTAACCCTCTACTCTATTAAGCAAGGGTAATTTTCATACTTTTCATACAATCCTTACTAGACTTTTTTTTTAAACTATTCATCCGATTTTAGACTTTTATTTTTATTTTTTTTATTTATTATTCATTACACAGTTACATTTTATTTTTAAGAAATGGAGCACCGCAAAACTGCAAATTAAAATTTGTAAATTAATTTTAATAGGATATTAAATTTCTAATAATATGATTGAACGATTGAAATTTCTTGAAAATCTGAGACTAAATAAAAATTTCAGGTATAAAAATAATAATTGTAAAGTACGAAAATGTCCTTCGAGCTCCGGGCCCGACTACATATTACTAAATGTACAATCGCTGTAATGACTAAAATTACTGCAATGGCCTTCAAATCGTTTAAGGGACTATACTCACTGCCATGAACGAAGCGAGTGAGAGTGTGGTGAACCCGCCCGCAGTGAGGCGAGTAACTCGCCGCGAGCGAACCATCACCACAAGCAGCGCTCGCCGGAAGCGAGACGAGCACAAGTACCAGGGGCACTCGTACGCAGCTCCCGCTATTTCAGAACTCTATTAGGAGCAGAAAGTAAGATCCTTTAACATAGTAAATTCTGTTTACTAAAAATTAGTAGTTGTTCGCCTCGAACTGGGACCTCGCGACCCCTATATCTTCACAACCTCTTGATCGATTATGCCCAGTATTGAAACGAACAACTTGCTTCAACTGGAGCCGCGGTAGCTCAATGGGAGCATGCTCATCTTACATTCGTGGGGTCGCGGGTTCGAACCCGGGCGGGCCCGTACCAATGAGATCTTTGGAACTTACGTACGGATATACCGCTGGCTTTTCGGTTAAGGAAAATAATAACCTGCATATTTCCGAAGACGAAATTCGATGGCATATGTGAATCCGCCAACCCGCTCTGAGTCAGCGTAGTGGATATGGCCCAATCACCCTTCGAGGATAGGCTGATATCCCAGCAGTGGGCTGTTTAAATGCTGATGCAGACTTACTTCAAAAAGATCAGGCCAACGTTCAAGTCATCGTCGGACAATGACAACACAAAACCATATATATCCTGACTTGTTCTCGGAGATTCTGACGCCTTCGCTTCGCTCGATTCATTATGAAGAGATCTATTCATCTTTTGCTTCAGCCCTATCAATATCTATTGATATTTATTATCAATTTTGAAACGACACAATTTACGAAAATACCTCTTCTGACAGTTGATTTCCCTGATAGCAGTAGATGAACACTTGAAAACACATATTCAGCAAGTAAGTTCCCATCGATAGGAGCCTCACTATGTTGCCCGTTTGCTGAAAATACAGAAAAGCATTGATTCGCCATGTGCCTACTTCGTTTTCTGAAGTACATAAAACAAGGATTGTTATTAAAAGAAACAAGTTTTTGTGAAAGAATATATTTTTCCAGACAATTTTTTATAAATTTCGTTATTGGTACTGTAAGCAGCGCGCTTATCCTCTAACTTTGAAACGTTCTTGATTCTGATTGCGAGAGTATGCCACCTCGCTCCTACCAACTTAGTCGCATTATGCGCGGTCCCGCTCGCGCAACTCTCGCTATCGCTTTCAGAGTTACGGAATAAGCCCACTGATCAAAATAAGTCCAAGCTCCACCTATCTACTGCTAGTGGCCGAGGATGACGATATACACCTTTCGACTCCATCGTCAGATCTCTCTCATAATATTGTATCGTCATCGGAATTCGACAGGCATGCAAAATTTTTCTTTCTAAATAGTGTTTTTATGCCTTGTCAAGTCAAAAAAAGTATTGACGTGTAAACTTCGTTTGCGCGATGTAGTCTTCCATAGTGTAATTGATGGTGCTCGTCACCATGGGTTCTTAGGGTATTTCTCACCGAGACCAGCTGAAAAGCTGTGACGCATATGATGATGAGCGATACGGTGAACTGCGCGAAGGTCGGCACGGAGAAGCAGGCCTGCAGGCGCTGCGCCGCCTCCAGCGCGGCCTGGTGTTGTAGCACGCAGGTGTGGAGACGCGAGGACACTACCTGCTCTTGGCTGGGGGAGAGTTGTCGCTGGAGAGAGGAACGACTAGTCTATCTAAAAGAGCCATTGATTTGAGGTCGCCGCTCGAGATTTTCCTTAAATTATTAGAACTAGTTAGTTGTTCGCACCGAACTAAGACCTGAACCGATTCTGTTCATATTTAAATTTAAAGTATAAAACGTCAACGGTTCGTGAGTTATTTTCGGACAAAATATACATACAGACACGTACAAATGCAGACTTGTAACCGTAGACTAGCTTCGCTTCGCTCGGTCAATCTCTTTTTCACAAAAGAAAATGTCACTTGACAACCTTGCGTTTTGGTCCAGTCGAGTTTATCTTCGTTGGTTAGGTATGTGTTCGCTCGCGGTACCTACTCATCGTCCGGTTCTTTTATTTTCCGTTTTTTTTAATACTTCAAAGTCGAAACGACTTTAGTTTAACAAATTATTCATTAGCCAGAACGCAAAGGCAATATTTATAGTATTGATATTTCATCAAACACTGATAACTGCTGATTTTTTAAAGCGCCATCTATGAAGTTCTCTATGCTTTCCTACGGTTTCCTCGCCGCTACAAGGCTACGCTACCTAGCTCTGGAAATGTCTACGATAGCTACGAAAACTACAAGATGGCGTTGTCTAGAGGGTGACCATTTGCTACGTGATGACAAAATACGAATACAATATAACAATAATTAATTATTGTGGATGACTGGAAGAAAATATACTGATACTGATTCCCGCATTACAGTTAAAAAAAATCACAGACTTTTTTTAGCATTTGAATTATTTTTGACCTTCAATCAAAAATAAAATAACTGTTTCTTTTATTTAATAAGCTACAGTTTATAAAGACACAAGCACGAAAAAAAATATTGCCCATAAGAGACCGGTAATGTTATATAACGATTCTGATTAATTTATTTGTATGACTTAGCATAGCTAGATACGGGACGGGTCTTAGGTATAAATATAATATACTAGCTGCGACCCGCGGTTTCACCCGGTATTCTATAGAAACTGAATATTTTTCCGGGATAAATCCGTTATCTGTTAATCCAGGGCTTAACTTACCTCCATACCAAATTTCATCCAAACCCAATCAGACACACTTACATACTTACGCACAAACTTTCGCATTTTATAATATTAGTGATGACTTTATATTTCATATCAAATTATTTCTTACAGATATGTTCAAAAGCTTTTAAAAAGCGACAGATTTACGCAAATTCACTTTTTGTTTCAGAAGTGAAATAATTAGTTTCGGGCTAATTACAATTATTATTGTTTGTAATTTTGGTTAAACTACAATTGTAAAAATACTTTTTGTAAAGTTAAAAATAAACAATTGATCCCTTATATTGTACAAGACGCGATAAATTTAAAAAAAAAATTGTTTATTGACACAAAAACGACATAATCAATTACAATTATCTCACAATGAAAAGGAAAATAATAATAATAAATTCATAATAAAAAATAAAATTAAAATAGCACAAGAAATATACAATTTCAGGTTTTAAAACTAAGGATATATGCTCAAAGACACTACAGACCTGGTATAGATTCAGTTTAAAAAGTACCTTGTCACGTACGTGCAGGTTCTCTCCCAGCGTTCTCAAAGCTAGCCCGAGCAGCCGCAGCCGGCAGCGGCACTGCGCGATCAGCGCTGACACCAGGCTATCTTTAGCGACGTTCAGGTACGCTGCCACGAACAGCGCCAACACTTGTTGCACGTACGTGAGCTGGTACGCCGGGCTCGCGGACGTGTCGTATGGATACCTAGTTTGGAAATAATGATTTTAAAAAACATAAGCGTACAGCCTTGGTGTCGGAACTTGTAGGCGGCCCGAAGGCCTCTAAAACGGCTTAGCGGTTGTTGTAAGGGATCTAAAATTTAAAACTTTCATCAACCCTTAGTAGTGCTAAGTTGGAAAAGCCACTCGCGGTCATCCATCCAAAGACTGAACGTGTCGTCCGTTGCTTCACATTGGTGATTGGTAGCCAAGCTACGCTATGAGCAGTGTCGAGAACAAGCGCCTAGCGCGACGGCACCGTAGCGATGCCGTCATCTATTAGCTTCAAGAGTAACGATCAGCGAAACATAAATACCAATTTAAGACGAAATAGTCCCTTTTATAAGAAAACCATAAACAAATAATTTGCTGCTATTTTATAAATTCCAAGTAGGGTTGTGTTTGAACACAGCCTGCCAGGTATAAATGTGGTCTGAAAATCAAATGGAGCATGCTTACTTAGAAGGCTTACTTCAGATTAGAAGTCGACCTTACATTATACTATAGATACTTTGCGGGAAACACAGCCTGTCTCTCATCTCATCTCATAAAGTCTCAAAGAATACTAAAAGTTGCTCCGTTAGAGAATTTTACATTCTTGCTTATAAAGATGTGGATTTCAAACGTACGAGCGTACGTAGAAAGTGTCCACATGTACGGATGGTCGCCATTATAGACATCTACATCTACACACGGGTTTGACCTGATTTTTATGAAAAGGAAAAAAAAAGAAGAGACGAGTGAGACATATATTTCGTTAGAACAAGTTAGAGTAAGTGAAACCAACTTTAGTATTTTTTTTATCGGCCGTTTGGCTCAGTGGTATAACGCTCAGCTGTGTAGTCGACGATCACGATCGAATTCATAGGGTTATCTCTTCTACTCCTGTAAAATTCTTGTCTAACTAACCCTTTTCGAAAGAATCAGATCTATCAAGCAGCCTGTGTATCCGTCTAGACTAGATAGACACCTAGTCTAGACGGATACACAGGCGAAATCAAAATGTGCAACTTATGCTGGTGCTTACATTGGAAGGCAGTCATCAAAGGCGACTCTGTATAAGATAAGAAAAAACATTTCCTAGCAGTTAGACTAATTTGTACTAACCAAGCTCTCAGTGGTAGTTTGTTCTTCTCAGCACTGGCAGCCCATCCGACGGTGGTGACCACAGTCAGGCCGAAGTACAGCAGCTGCTGCAAACTGGTTTCCTTGGCACAGCTTAGAAAAATATAATTGTTTGAGTTATAAAATTAGAAGAAAGGTAACGTGGGCCGGAATACTGAGAGACTTTTGTAACCGGATAAATAAGGATTTGGCATTACATTAGAGTTAGATTATTTTAAATTAGTGGAGTTTGGGTTTGTAATATATATTGTTTAAAATTAACCCTCACTGGGCCAGCGTAGTGGGTAATATGGTCTAATCGTCCTTCGAGGGTAGGCTGATATCCCCTCAGTCCCCGCAGTCGGATACAAATGCAAAGGCTGATACAGAGAAGGTTAACAAAGACCATTCCCATGAAGGCCTTTGTTTACATGACGCCTTCTGGTTCATGATGTTCTCTGGAACTGGTGTACCCTTCTGAAAATGTCTTCACTGGTACAAACTATCCCTGAGTGAGGGCAAAGCTTAAAAATAGATAAGACCAAACCTTCTAACAATCTCCTTCGCTTCCTCGCTTTTCACACCTATCAGGCAATGGTTGGCCTCATCAACGATGTTCTGAATGACCTGCTTCCGCACCACAATGTTGAGGATCTTGGCAGCCTGCGCAAGGTTAGTAAAGAGAAGGAAAGCGGTGCCCGTCATCAGGGGAAGGTCGCCCCAGATTAGGAAGAGGTCTACTACCTGGATTATCAGGTATATGCCTGGTGACAAAGTGACAGAGAAACGTTATACTTGAGAGCAGTCTATTAAATTGTTTTAATACGTGTATAATTTTGATAGGCCTAAAAAAGTACTTTCTGCTGGACTTGCTGCCAACATGAGAACATAATGGATTGGACATATATTATATAGAGTGGACTGGTCATAGATCATAAGTCCATAGCTATGAATAACGTCATTTTTTTACTATCCAAGTATACTATCCAAGTACTCAAGTACTATCTATACATATTCGTATATCACCTGACTATTCCAAACCGTATATATAAGCTGTTGAAAGCTGGTCACACAGGAAAATATTAAGTGCAAAATAGAATATTCTCGTCAATTAGATCGCCTACTAGCCTGGCTTTCCGGTCGGACAAACATAGGCGCAAATTGCATAAATTAATTTTTAGCCACCCAATCGTAAACGCGATTAATTACTCCCGCCCCACACGGAGAGTTGTTTTTTGAAGATCATTTATCTACATGCACAATTAAACTTTTTTTTTTTAAATGACTATACAATACAATATAACTTTATTATACACCAAAACAGACAAACTTATAAAAACAATAATATTTAAAAAACGGTAGTATAATGGGCGGCCTTATCGCCTAAAGCGATTTCTTCCAGACAACCTTTGGATGGACAAAATTATGACTTATAAACTACGGTCGGTGGTGTAGATACATAAAAATAATAAAATACATACATAAACCTACTATATGAATAAACTGAAAAAAGAGAACTGCTAAGAAAAGTTTTTTCTGTTTTAGCAAACGTATACGATAATACATATACGAGTACACACCTAATAGGAACATAAAAGAGAACGCAGCGTAACAATTATACAAAATCCTCTCATTTTTGGCTAAATCCTGCGGCGCCCAAAACCCAACCAATTTTAAAGCAGTTAGAGACAAACTAACGGAATGGTTCGCGTTTTTTATTAGGAAACCCATTGTGTCTTTGAAGAGTCACGAATAGAAAGGGAATGAGCGAGCGTACAGGCAAACATGAGCTTGCTTCAAAATTCTTAATTGTAGACTTCAGGGGTACAAAACAGTTTAGAATAAAGTAGGTATTTTGGGTGTAGGCGTTAGATAATTGAATTTGAAAGCTCTTGCACCTTGTTACTTTGATACAACTTCTGAAAATGAATATTTGGGATCGAGACAAGAATCAACTTTATAATGTTAGGTTAGGTTAGCTCGATTGCTAATAGCGTAGCTCGACTAGGTGTTCATAACCAATCATTAACACGATGGATGGATGGCTTGGATCCGTTTTTTGTGGCCCTTTCCAGCGGCCAAAAACTTCCAACACCAGGGCTAGCTCCTCAGCCTATACGAACTTACTTACCTATAGTTTTAAAATTATTTATAAAAAATCTGCCCATATGTGTAATAAGTAATTTTAGCGAATAGGTCTAGTCTTTTTAACAATTTTTATTTATTTATACTTTCATTATTTTTTGTTCGAATGCTACATTTCAGCAGTCTTAGAAGATTACTGAAGTGACCAAAAATGTTATGAAACCCACTAACCATCGCCTTCGCATTCGATAAAAGCCAGTTTATTATTGTGGTAAATACAATTATGCCATTATAGTAATTATCGTGTAGTCTAAGCTCTGCTTTCTGTGTAACATTTCCCTAAGCCCTGCTATTAAGTCCAGGTTATTACAAATTGCCTGTAGTTTTCAAGTTTGTTTTGATTTTAGATTTTCTTTTGTTGACATTCATCATCAACCATTTCCTCCCTCTGGAAGTATCTTCTTCAGCGTGCTCTCCTTTTCCTGTTCTATACCTGTCTCGTCCAGCTTCCCTGCTGCCTTAGCTTTACATTAATAGTAGTTAAATTGCTTTTAATATTTTGGAATAACTATTTCCCTAACGTAAGTGCATTATTAGTTCACTCCTTGATGGTTTTTTAAGATTCCTAATTATTGTTATTTTGAGTTGTTTTGTTTTGAGAAGACTGACTGACTGAAGTGTTTGTGTGTTCCTATATTACAAAATACAAATAAAATAATAAATAAATTTGATCAAGTATTACAAAGGCGTGTGTTTATTTATCTGACATATATACATATTTAAAATAAAACATAACAAACTGCCTACCTAAGTACTTGAAATTAAAACAACTTAAATTATATACAAAAATAAATAAATACAAAAACGTAATCTACAAGCCATTGGTGGAGGGGGAGTGGCCAGAATGCTGGCAGCATTGTCACGCTGGATGGCAATGCTATGTTTACAAAGGTAACAAAAGTGGGCGATGAACTAATAAAAAGAACACGATTTAAAAAAGAGGGCAAAATCCACAAATTTTATGGACGGCTAGTAAAAATAGACGAAATCAGAAAAGGGGTAAGCGGCAAACAGACCGTTTTAGGTGACATTTTGCCGTCGAGTTTTTTATTTTTCTTGTATTGATCACCATTATTCTATTCCAATAACCGACGAGATGAGCAACTTGTGCGAGCAAGAGTGGTAATACAAAAATTGCGGGAATGCACTATGTCTTTCACCCTGAAATACTGGAAAAAATGCTCTTAAAAGCGGAACAAAGTAATGTCTTGATACCACTGTTTGTTGATTAAATAACTATCATGTGTGGTTCCTCCCCGGGCGGACACTGCAGACGAAAACCATTAAAAAACTCATCCTCCAAGAAACCAAAAACTCGTATAAACATTCAAATATGTTTATTCTCAGTTGCGTCCAATGTCAACGAGGTTTACTTTTCGCGTAGCGTCTGTTCATACGCACGCTGGAATTATGAAAGCGTATACCTGCCTATGAAGGGACGCTATATACGTAGACAGTAAGCCAAAAAAAGCCTCAAAATTTGTATTTTGGGCTGTGCCACTTTTATAATCATTATCATCCACAGCCTTTATAATCCCACTGCTGGGTATAGGACTTTCTCTTGCTATGCCGTCTGCTTCAATCAAATAACTTATATCTATAGTCAAAGGCTTCCAGTTGGAACGATCTAGTAATATACGTACTGGGTAGATGTATACAACACATTATTTAGTTAGATAGCGCCCGCATGTCCGTCCTTGTGCGTGCTATCAGATGAACTGTCGCTCTGAATGACCTTGAAATTTAGTCTTCGCGAAAGTAGATACATAGAATTAAAATTTGTAACTAATTATCTTACCTAATCAAACTGTATCTAAAATAACCAATCTGTCTTTACCTTGCAAAAAAAAGTTTTAAAAAAAATTAAGTTAAAAAAAAGAGTTAGTTAAGTTAAGTTAAAAGTTGCAGTGGAAAGACACTATATAGTGGTTATTTTAGATACAGTTTGAAAATGAACTTCCGCAAAGTTACTCCTCTTTTTTCCCCTTGTATCTTTATTTATATCGTTTAAATTCACAGGAGTTGTAATAGGCTAAGTAGTTTAGGTAGTTGTAGTTTGTATGTATTTTCCTTAGTTAATAAAGGCACGTGCAAGTTTAAAAAAAACCAACCAACAACACATAAACTGCCCGGTGGCTCAGTTGGTAGTGAACCTACCTTCTGTGTTTGGGGGCGTAGGTTCGATTCCCATCTAGGACAAACATTCATGTGATGAATATTTGTGTTTGTTATATGTCTGGGTCTTAATATCTATATAAGTATGTATATAAGAAATATCTATGTACGTTTATCAGTGTCTGGCAGCCATATTACAAGCTTTGCTTAGTTTGGGGTCAGATGACCGTGTGTGCAAAAATGTCCCAGATATTTATTTATTTATAACTACAAACTAACTATAACCTAAAAGTAATTAGTGGTCGTTTAAACTATCAAAGCCTTAGGAACTTAGATATTATTATATAAATTTATTATTATTTTATATCACATAGGTAGGGTAAATAAGTACGTAAAATTTGATATTTTGCTCCAGGCTTCGGGCGCCGGGATGTTATTATTTTTATAAGCTTTTTAACTTGCAGTGTTTGTATATATGTATGTATCACAGAAGAGAGAAGTAAAATTTTTCCTCTTCTGTGGTATGTATGTATATGCAACTGAATTTTCGAACAGTTCTTATTCAATTGAGTTGAAATTTTTCTTCTCAAGTTCCGATGATTTTACAATATTATGACAGTGAGCTGATCTGATGATGGATAAAGAGGGTGGAAAACGGAACTTTTCAGTAACTAACAAGAGATTGATGGAGTTTGGACTCATTTTGTTCATCGTACAGCACCAATAACGGATTTTGTAAAAAGCTTGAGAGGAAAAATATTTTTTTCCACAAAAACGTATTTATTTTGTGAAGAAAGTACAGCGCCAAAAAATTATGTTTCTTTCTGTTTCGTTCAAAATAGAAATTTGATCATAAAAATTGCTTTTAAAAAAAGACATTGTTTGTAACAAATTGTTTATTATTTGATCGCCCATTTATCTTTGAAATCTTTGAAAATGCTCTAACGAGATAGTCTATGAGGGAAGCGGGCTCTTGAGGCCCATAATCACGTAGTCTCGCTCGCGCATTTCACATTATTGAAGATACGTAATTACTAAGCCGGAGTTTTAAAAAATATTTATATTTAGTCTGTCTTATGACAACTTTACCCAGGAACATTTGAAAAGTTGCTTAAACTTTCATTTATCGGCGTAGAAAAAATGAATAAAAATTAAGTTTATCGCGTTAAGCTTCGCCAAATTTTAAAATAAATCAAAACAATAATATCTTTCAAATATTTCTGATTTTATGAGTAAGATAGACAGATTCAATATACAGTTTTTGGAAATTCCCACTCTATCCTTCACACTATCCTATAAATACAACCAAATGTACGAGTGAGATAGCTGTTGTACGACTATGTTCTAAAACAAACAAAAGGGGCCGTCAAGTTTATGTGCCATCTGAAACACGGCAGCACTAATTTGTAAATGCCACTCGTGGTTACTTATCTACCCAGCCAAAGACTACAGTAGGAACATATAACAGACTTCACAAGCACAATTCATTATGTATTACTTTTAAAGTTTGGCTGAAATGAACATGCAACCTGTTGAATTCTGTAAAATAAAAATAATACTACGTACAATGCTATATAAATTACTAGCTGTTACCCGCGACTTCGTTCGCGTGGACCTACAAAGAGAAGTAGCCTATGTCTTATATGTATGCAAAAATTCAGCTCGATCCGTTCAGCCGCTTAGGCGGAAAAACGCGACAAACACTCAGGCAGGGAGAGAGACAGAGTTACTTTGAAATTTATAATATTAGTTAGGATTCAGATGAACAAAGCAGGAAAGCCAAAAAAAACCTGTCAATTAGCCACAACTCGAGAAGCTCACCCAAGGAGTGTATTTAGAATCGCTACAGTAGAAATCACTTATTCATCGTGAGATCCTTAATCAGGCGGATGTATCAGCTCGGCTGGTTGATTGGTCAAATCAGCGTCGATCACAGACGGACCCGGGGCGGGACTTAGTGCGAACTGATGTTTATTTATCTGATGTTACTTTTTTTAAGGCAGGTTCACATGATTTATTAAAACAGAAAAAAAAATGTTAGTTACAAGATAATATATTACGATTTCATAAATAGTAAGTAGATAAAAATATCCAGTGGTGGATTTAGACTTTTTTTTCTAAGGCTGTTCAATTTTTGGCGCCCTTAGAAGTAATGGCGTAATTGTCAATGACTAATTATTTTTAGTACTAGCTATTACCCGCGACTTCGTTCACGTGGACCTACAAAAAAAAAGTAGCCTTTGTCCGTCTCCGACCTTAAGCTACATCTATGCAAAAATTTAGTTTGATCCGTTTAGCCGTGATAACGCGACAAACACACAGAAAGAGAGACAGAGTTACATTTTAATTTATAATATTAGTTAGGATTTTTGGGTTGTATGTTTGTGTATTCCTATATTACCTCGTGTAGCCTAAACGGCTTGACCAATTTTGACGAGAGAGGTATCGTTGGATTCCTCTTTATTTCTAGAGTGCTACGGTTCTGCAGTCGGGTTTTTGTTCTAGTAAAAATACTTTAGCAATTTAATTGAAAAAAATAATGTTTTTTGGGTATATTTCTGAGGTAATGAAAGGTCAACAATGTACGACTTTATTATAACACAGGGCAATGCACGGTGCACACACAGGTTTTTGGCAGACATCAGAAATTCGTCTTACAGAAATCTTTTTGATGTTCGTGGTGTCTGAGATGCAACAAACGAAATTTATAACAGGACTGTCTCGTTTTCCGCCCTCTATGCTCTATGCTCATACTTTATGTATGCTTATATCTACCCACCCTGATGGTATCCTAACTTAACAAAAACAATCAAAAACCAATCCTAGAGTGATATGACGAAACGTTATTGTGAAAGAAAAAAATCTTTAGAATACCCGTTTCTGATGTTACTATAAAAGATAAAGCAATAAGTTTTTGGAAATTCACACTGTCCCAATGAGGTATAGGTTATATTTATATTTATATATACATATATATACCTATATATAAATATAAATAGATATATATATATATATATATTTATATTTATATATAGGTATATATATGTATGTATAGTCGTGCCGCAACAGCTATCTCCCTCGGACAGTTTGAATTTCCAAATATATGTATATATGAACCAATTTTACTATGGGACCAACCCGGATATCGAGAAAAAAAAACAGCTGTTCGATACATTTTGTCGAGTGGCTTTGACATTTTTCTATGGAACAGCAGATTTTTTCTCGATTTCAGGGTTGGCCCATAGTAAAAGTTGTTCAGGCATATCTGTAAAGTCGTGCCTTATAACCATGTATTATCCTTAACGCTGTTCCACGTGTTACATTTTATTTATTATTTTTTTATCACAATCTAAAACAAGTTTTTTTACGCACCAGTGCTTGAGCAAAGGTTGCGAATCAAAAAGGTTCCTATACTAGAAATTCGTCTTCTATAAAGAGGTCGCTTTATCTGTTTAAAGATAGGATCTATCCTTCGTATGGAAAAAACATCGTGTCCATCTTCAATTCACAGGAAAGAAGGATAGATAAGGACTGACTGGGCTATTACATTTCAAAATCGCGAAAGACAGTAACAAACAAAAGCACAAGTTCTTTTTTTTGAAATGTTCCTTTCCTCTTGGGTCCATAACCTAAAGTTCGCAAAAAAATAGTATCTATCATTGGCAATGGCACTTGTTGGTGTGGGCGTGCCGCGTGCGGCCCCGCCCCCTGCCGCACTGGCCTGCTCCTCCGCCAGGGTTCGCAGTAGCTGTCCACCCGTGCTCCTGACGACATGGCTTCCTTGCTCCGACTCGACGTGAGCTTCTTCTCACCAGAACGCTGACGTCTACTCAAACGTAAGGTATGTCGTAGGAGCAGAGTTAGAAACTTTTTTGAAAGAATTAGTGCTTAGTTGAAAATTGGATCAAAAAGTACTGAATCAATACTGAATACTTTTAGCACAGCAAAAAATATTTGTACCATTTTGCTAAAATCCATATGCGTACCAACCAGCCAATTTACCCGGTATGTTCAAAATTTCCTGCGATATTCAGGGATAGAAAGTGTTATTTATGTCTCTATTTCTGTACCTACAATACTTCTTGGCCAATTTTCAGAAAGTTAGAATCAGACGTATACAGAGTTACGTACTTTTGCATGCATCGGTGACCCTGGTACAGATACTTAACCAACCAAAAAATCAAGGTGAAAGCTAGTATAATGTTTACTAAACCAAAAACCAAGCTGAAAATCAGCTTATTGACATTATTTTGTATAAAGCTAAACCAATGCTATCTAGGTGATCATTTTAGTCGTAATTTTTTGACACAATCTAACATGGGTGACTGAAAATTTTGGTTGATGAGTAACTAAGCTGTAATTGACAGAAAAGGCAAAAAAAAAGAATTTGGCGAGCTAAAACGAATCGTTGCCTCTTTTTTTGGAAGTCGGTTAAAA
This sequence comes from Apocheima hispidaria, assembly GCA_947579745.1. NCBI lineage: Eukaryota > Metazoa > Arthropoda > Insecta > Lepidoptera > Geometridae > Apocheima > Apocheima hispidaria. Next base: position 14,167,070 of record OX388159.1, read on the forward strand.
AGGACGTAAGACGTAGAATTTGTCGCCATAGCTGAAAAAATACATTGAAATATAAAACATTACACTTAATTTAAAAGTAGAAATAACGATGACAGTCATTTAAGTATGAATATTAAAATGCCGTTAAGTAGCGTTTAACGCATATTACTACCGTTGCCACGGTCGTTGGGTTTGAAAATAAAAGCACCGCTACAAAAACCTATCAAAAATGTTCAGATTCAAATAAACATAATCACGAACATTCGGATTTGAAAGCTACTTTTGTGACCGCTTGCTTTTGCTCTTATGAATTTTTATCTTATTTATTATTAATTTATTATAATTAAGGACATTTAGATTAAGTCCCTTTACAGATGCATATAACTGACAAAGCTATTATGAAGCCGCAATAATAATGTATTTGTATTTATTCTTTCATTTCCAATGAAAACTGTGTATTTCAGAGTCCGAATAAATGAATTGAATTGACGTAATACAAAAATTACGCTTGTATAAGCCACAAACAAAACATGAGCAAATATTTTAGAGACACTTTTGATTTAACTAAGCAATGCTTTAAAAATATTATTATCTAGTCTGTATCAGCCTTTAAACATCCCCTGCTGGGATATCAGCCTACCCTCAAAGGATGATTAGCCCATATCCACCACGCTGGCCCAGTGCGGGTTGGCGGATTCACATACTCCATCGAATTTCTTCTACGGAAATATGCAGGTTTCCTCACGATGTTTTCCTTCACCGTAAAGTCAGTATATCCGTACGTAAGTTCCAAAAAACTCAGTGGTACGGGCCCACCCAGGCTCGCCCATGCTAGAACCCGCTACCTCACGAATGAGAGGCGAGCGATCTCCCACTGAGCTACCATGACTTATCTAGTATAAGAATGGATATCAAAAATTTCTACACAAAACACAGGTAATCTGAAAAAAACACCTAAACACCAACCCAAGCGGCATAGCATAATTCAAATAAAAACAAAAAGTTACCCGACTTAAATAACTTTACAGAAGAATGCCAGTAATTTCAACATTTTTGCTGTTTTCCTCAACAACTCAAGCTTTCTCACAAAAAAGTCTCAATTGGCAAAAATCTGTAGCATTATGACGGTCTAATGTTTTGGAAAACATTGCCTAAGACATCCATTGTGGGATCTTCATGTCCTTGAAAATGTAACGGTTGACGCAAATATTTAATCTGTTTGACGGAGTCTAAGGAATTAGGGTAAATGTTACAGTGCTAACAGACCTCAGTCTAAAAAACGAGATTAATAGAGAGAGGAATATATATGTTTGCCTCTTATTTTCTCTCGTTGGTTAGCTGTCCGTGGTTTTCAGATTAAAACTTCAGTTGCCACTGAAACAGTTTCATGAACTCCATTGAAATCACATCTTAAAATATTGAGAAAAAAAGGTTCAAAGTCCCCTGCAAAGCTTTTACAGAAAAAAAATTAGAAGTACCACTTGTTATAAAACTGGCGCCTAATTTTCTGTAATTTGTGTAAAAATTACCAGGGAAGCGGACGAATTCTTCTGTTGTTTATCTTTCAACAACCGACATTCATTCCTTTCATAGTATGCGATACGGTGTATGCAAACATGACGCCGATCTCATCATTTTAATTCAGCCTAAAGCCCGGTATCGACATACGTGATGCGACACTACGTTACTTTTCCTTACTAGTCTGATGTCCCTTTCCCGGATGACGGCTCAAGCCGAGGTTCGTAACGTAGCGGTGCCCTTGCTCTAGTCAATCTCGCACCAAAATAGTAGTTTTAAGGCTCAACGCCATATGCGTTCGCCTAAGTCCGGTAAAACTGTAGAGGCCTGTAGAAACCAACAGATTAGTAATTAAAAAAAGCTTTTAATTTTACAGTTAGTGGAAAATTTTAATAAAAGTTGCACCATTTATTGTAACATTGTATATGCTTAAATTAAACTGAAAATGTAACTTAAACATTTACAATCTTATGTAATTATATCGTCACCAAGTTCAACAAAAAAAAAAGTTGTTTCAAAAATGTTGCTTAGGGCACGTGCGTGAGAGAAAGCTTATAGTTTTTTTTTTTTAATTTTAATTTATTAGCGTATTTTTTAATTTTTAGTACAAGCAAGATTTAAAAAAAAAAATGTTAAACAGATGTTTCAATATACAATGGTTCACGGATCTGTGGGAGGACGATTGCTATTTGATACAATCAGTCCTCCCACAGATCCAACTAACTATCTAAAAAATACAAAAAGATGCTACTCGAATTTTTAATGTACCGAAGCAATGAAGTTTACGTTCCATTAAATTGCTTCAGTACACTAAAAATTCGAGTAACAAGTATTTCCCAGGAAACTATTGCAGATTCTTTCGTGATAAGGTTATCTAAATCATATGGCGACACTCTCAGAAACGTACACAAGACCTCATGTTCATGTCGGAACCTGGCAAATTCAGAACATTCTTCTACAAGGTGCTTAACAGTCTGAATTGATTCATTATCGCATGGACATCTATCCGAATCAATTATTTTGAAACGATAAAGATATGACTTGTGGAAGCCATGTCCAGTGATGGCTTGTGTAACGAAAAAAGATGTTTTGATGTATTTTTGAAATTTGAATAATTTATCTAAAGTGGGAAATAAATTGCGCGTATGTTGGCCCTGTACAGCGCTTGAGTACCGTGTTTCCCACGTTTCTCTGTTAATTTTACGCAATTTATGTTTTACGTAGGAGATCGAAAAGTGTGAATATTCAGGTGATATGTTTAGTCCAGCAGCACTGTTAGCGGCCCTATCTGCGGCTTCATTGCCCTCGATTCCCACATGGCTCTTCACCCAGCAGAAGTCGAGGCAGCCAACAGTTTGATATTCGCTTATGATCGCGTGTATTCGGGACACCAGAGGGTGAGTACTATCCCGATTCCGTAAGGCTTGGAGTGATGACCTGGAATCAGAATAGATAACTACTTTTGGACACTTTTGATCGAGTGCCCATTGGCATGCATTCAGTATGGCCAATAGCTCAGCTTGAAAGACCGTGCAGCTGTCATGTAATTTAATTGTGTTGGTTGATATCATTGCGGTAGTGTCATGATCATAACACACGTATGCCGCTCCAACAGAGCCCTCATCTTGTTTACTGCCATCCGTATAAATTTCAGTAATGCCAATGCCGCTGACTTCATTAGCTTCTTTCTGGTCATAAGCTATTTTGTGCGAGACTGTAACTCTGTTAGCTGGATGTAGCAGTTCGTGCACTGGCGTTGGTCTCTCCCATGTGGCATCTTCGGGTAAAAGGTCACTGACCCCGTGCAGTTTCACTCGCTCGATCTGATGAACCTCCAGAACTTTAAGGTCTAGAGGCACGAACTGAGCGAGCGCCGAAGCTGCCGAGGTAGAAACCGTACGAAACGCTCTGATCGCTTTCAAAGCGAAGCCGCGCTGCATGCTGAGCAGAGCTCGTTGTACGTATTTCTTTAGGGCGACTTGTCCCCAAATTCCAGCAGCATAGGTAACAATTGGTTCTATTACTTGCTTATATATCGTGCGTACATTCTCAGGATGGATTCCCCAGGTGGCTCGGGTAAATAAACAAAGTCTAGTAAATATTTTAGATGCTTTTCCAATAACGTGATAAACATGGCTCCTGAATAGAATGTATATCGCTTATAGTTTCAATGCATCCTTCTGGATGCAAGGTTGTGCAAGGTGCAACTATATATAGTTAGGTATCCTATGTGTTATGAATTCAGTGAGTTCTGCAAAATTAAGATGTCAAATCTAACTCGATCATAGATAACAGTGATCGCACTGGCCATCGATAACACTTTGTCTCTAAGACCTGGCTGGGTAGGAAGGGGTAAGTTTGCATATGGACGGTGCAAGGAACAATCCTCTATAACCGCAGGTTGCCAAACTTAGAACGGTTCGCTGCGACTTTTGATCCCATCCTCACGTCCCTACAACTTCGAATGGACACTTCAGATGATCCTAGAATTAATGGTTCCCTGTTCAATTATAGTTAGGTCTACAGATATGTATATGTACAGCCATAGGTAAATTGCTATAATTAAGTTAATTTACCGTATAATTTACAGCGGTTGAAACTGCGAGGCGCAGCTACAACAACATACTATACGTAGAACTTTCTATACGTTTTGTATAGCAGGTTTAGTAGTTTGTATGTATTTTTCTCATTTTTTTTTTGGGATTTAGAAATCTTATTTTTAATCAGGCCTCACGATGAATGAATTTCGAGTTAGAAACTCGTGACAGTTAGTTAAATCTATAGTCGCAAATTTTGATAAATAATTAAATTTAAATTATCATTTTCACTTAATAGTACCGCGCGCTGTAGTTCGCCTTTACTATAGTTGGGCTTATTTTTTTTAATTGTTTAGATGAAGCTCGTCATCGTCGTCAGTAGTTTCAATTGATTTAGAGTTAGGAAAGTCAAAATATTTAACACAATAAGTGTGGAAGGAAGTTAATGTATTCGGATGAATTTCGTATGATTATGATAGAACTGTTCTCATCTAAGATAACATACTTTGTATATATTGTAATTTCTGTTGTGTGTAATAAATAAATAGATAGATCACTTAATCTATAGATACTATTTTATTTTTTGTATCAAGAAGTCCATAGGCAAACTCGACCACGAGACACCAAGACACCCACTTCGGACAAAATTAAATAACTAAAAGATGATTCTCGTTTTAACCAAGTCGCAAATTAGGGACCCAAAACCACTTTATCCCATTCAACACCTTAACAAATTCGGTTACCTATTCCCATTATGTCGGAGTTTTCATTTGTCACAACATAATTACTTTAACTCGGGCTTTGATGCGACGAAACAGGAAAACGAATCAAATCAACAATAAGGCGAGTTGACAAACAGTGATCTGGTGAGAGGCAAGTTGAGGGCCTTTAGAAATTACTTCTCTTGTTTAAACCGACAACTTTACACGTAACGTAGTTGGGAATGAAGGCCGGAATCTTTTGTTGTGATTTTAGTTGGACTGCCTATACAATAGTATTTTTTTCTTAAGTCTCATCTAATATTTAGGAAAATTTTGTTTTGATATCATATAGTTTGACAGGAGACCCAAACATTGTTTTTCTTAGTACGCGTAGCTCTTCCGTAAAAATGATATGAAAACAAAAGCTTATGTAAAATATAAATCATATTATTATACAGAACAGATACAACACACTAACCTACTTTTTGAAAATTCACACATAGTAATTTTATATCTTCAACAATTTTAAAATGTGGGAGCGATACAGGGTTCACAAAAAATAACTAGTATTTTGTTCATAACAAAAAGTCACGATAAGGCTTCTTGCAATTATATTAGACGGAAATAATGTCCACAGTTTTCGTAGTAGTTTTGTTTGAGCTAGTCAGCGTACGTAATGCTGATTCGATCCCACAAAGGGACGCAAATGTACGCAAACTCGTAGTGCGGTATGCGGCGGTATGCACGGTGCATAACTTGCCCTTGTCGACCCCGGGACTGGCATTGCTGGCCTACACCCGTACTCGTACTGTTTACATACTGTGCTACAACTGAGTTTGTACGTTTTTACTTACTGGGCCCCTATTCGGAGAAATGACATTTTATCTCGGTCACTGTCTCTCTAATTTAGAATTTAATGGGAGTGAGAGTGACCGAGATAAAATGTCATATCTCCGAATAGGGTCCCTGTTATCAATTTTTACTCAACTGTTCAAGAAGAAAGGTAACTTCACTATGAAAACTGACGTGGTTTTGACACATTTTATTTTAATAATACGGGAATATTCACGTTAAATAAGGCGTATATTCCGACTATAGTTTCGATCACTTCAGGTGATCTTTATAAAGGAATCGTGCGCGACCTCAACTTGCCTTGCACCGAATCACCGGATATGATCGAAACTGTACTCGGAATAACCGACTCCATTAAAAGGAGGGTAATATTTTGGGGTGTATGTGAGTGTGTAAGAATGTATGTAAGTACTTATGTATGTTTATGTGGTCCTATCTTATATCCTGTAGCCTAAACGGCTTGACCGCTTTTGACGAGTGAGGTGTCGGTGGATTCCTGTTCACGTCCGGAGTGTCATTTTCCATTAGGCTTTAAAAAGTACCTACAAAGTATATATTAGTTGAGTCAGTGATAGCTTGACTGCTTTGCATTCTCATCATCACCTATCTACACTACTGCTGCAAGACAGAACAACTGAGCCAGCGGTTCTGAAACTTTCTCCAGAATTTCAAGGTGGGCTCGCGAAGAGGCAGGCAAGAAAATGCACAATACAGTAATAATAATACGTCCCATGGGGGCGTCAGTGCAGGGCGTAATGGCCCTCATATCACACTAATATTATAAATGCGAAAGTTTGTGTGTAAGTAGGTAAGTATGTAAGTGTGTTTGTTCCCGTTCAACTCTGTAACGACTGACGGATTTGAACAAAATTTGGTATGGAGGTAGATAAAGGCTTCTGTAGAATAGCGGGTGAAACCGCGGGGCGCAGCTAGTCTTAAATAAGAATAAGAACATAAGAAATTATTATCAGTCAATGTAGAGCTTTAAAATAGGGTGATCTAATCTGATATTCAAACAATTCAAAGAATTCTAACTTGTAAAGTCAAACAGAACGTCCAGATATTGGCAATCTAAAAACCTAGAGCAAATACAAAGTTCAAATCAATTAACAAAGTATGCATAAAATAAATTTTCGTTAACTTTCATATTGAACAGTTTTGTTTTTTATGCGAAATCATTATAAACTTCATAATAAACCGTTTATTGAATGAAGACCGTATGTCAAAATTAAACAACTATTCGATTTTCTGGTAATTACTTTGTGGTCTAATTAATTAGGGTCACTTTACTTTTTGTTACAAGTTTTTTTAAAATTGTTGTCTATTAATTATACACCAGTGTATGTCCTATAACTTCGACCAGATGCCCCGGAGGACGGGCGTGCCAAGCGTGAGGATAGTGGCACCCCCTCCCCCACTTAGGGGGAGACCTGTGTTCAGCAGTGAACGTCTTCTGGCTTATGATGATGATGGTATTATGTACACAAATCTAAGTTTTTTTTTTTTTCAATTTTTTTTTCTATAAACTTGAGTATTATTTTAACTTGAGTATATTGATATATGTATGAGAAAAGTTTTTCACGATTTCTGACCGATGTTTTTCTCATAAACTTTTAATCCTTATAAGGAACAGGATCTAACGATATTATTTTTTTCAATTCTCAGTTTTTCTTACTGACTATAATTTTTTCCTTATTCTGTGAACGCCAAATTTTCAAATCCATTCCTGTACTTAGCTATAATGTCAAAGGTATATTATGTCCTTACTATCTTTATGATAGTTTTCGCCCTGTAGTGTATACCTGTGAATGTGGATGTGTGTACTCTCATGTTACAGTTAGTCTATCTAAACCAATATCAAATGTATAAATTTACATAAGCCCTAAAAATGTTGGTCAAAAGTATTTAATCAGTAAATCTTTTTTTTTTTCAATTAATAGCTGGACTACCAAAGCTCCAAAAGTGTTTAAGCTTTGGTAGTCCAGCAAGAGAGAGGCCTGTTCCCAGCAGTGGGATAAGGAAGGCTATGGATGATGACCCGATAAAACAAACAATCTCTAATTTGGAACCTGCAAATAGTTCCGTGCACACACTTTGCTAAAACGCTTCGATTCCGCGAGTCGATCTCGAGGAATTCAACAGATAATTGCTTCTCTGTAGCTGTTTGCCAACACTTTTTGCCCACTTCTGGCTTGTTGTTTAGGTCCCTAATGCAAACTGTTCTAGCTGACAGTATCAAAGGCTTCATTCTATATTTGAAACTTACTGATTCACAGCTATCGCACATTAGTGCGATATTAGTTAATAATATTATAATAATTGTATAATATAAGTTTCTAATATTAATTAGAGAAGTGAAAGTTTGTGTGTATGCGTTACAGATAAACAGATTTGGATGAAATTAGGTATGATGATAACTTATAGATAGAACAAACGGTCAGAGAGCTGGTGCTTAGGTTGGCCAGAGAGTTAGTTAAATAATGATTATATACGTATGCATCTTATGAAGAGAATAAGGATAAACTGTGACTAGCCTAAAGTTGCACTCGAAAATACATAGCTCCAAAAAATTCGATTTTATAAATTACACGATCGAGTTCTTTTTGACGAATATTCGAAACAGCCCAGTAAATGTAGGTACAGTTTAACTTTTGAGCCGTTTCGAATGAATGACAGCGAGAACGCGCACTTTATGGACTATAACGCCAGAATGCCCCATAAAGGGCCCGCGGCGCTTTTAGAATAGCCCTTACGTATGGTGTTTTGCATTTTAGTGTTTTAATTTAGTTTGTTATATCGAAATACTATTTAGAAGCAGAGCTAAAATCATACTTAGACGGAAGTCTTTAAAACTGCGTTTACGTAATGCACGTTCTCTCGCTCACATACTCAACATTTTTAATTATAAAACATTACTGTGGGTGATGTTGAAAAAATATATTTTAATATGTTCTTTATTGTAATATTGTAAAATGTCATATTAAAGTACTTCTCATATTGACGTGCAAGTTTTCGTTTATTTAAGCGTACGACAAGATGTTCTCTATTACGTAGTTAGTAAAGTATGGTAGTGTAGTAAGGTATAGTCCAGGGTGTAAGTTACCTTCACACCAAATTTCATTCAAATCCGTTCAGCCGTTACAGAGTTAAACGGGAACAAACACACTTACATACTTACAAGCTTTCGCATTTTTATTATTAGTGTAATCGTTTGTGAGGTTATCGGTACAGGGGTTGACAATATACAAGATTCGCGAGGTCTCAGTTCGGCGTGAACTACTAGTTATAGTATAAGAAGTGGGTGAATTTAATTAAGGTAAAATCACGCTTTTCTTTATCTTGTTTTCATTAATCGCCACGGGAAACGGCTAATCCGTACAGTAAATCCGTTTTAACGGCGTATGTTCTACTCTTGACGATAATAAAGATTGATATATCTTGATTCGGAAACTCTACGAAGGTGCTTACGTATTTAGGTATTTGCACTCAAGTGGTAACACTTTATTAACACAACCAAAAGGATGTTACAAGAAAAATACGTTCTGAATTAGGCACAAAAAGCGCTACTATCGCTAAGAGCTAATCCTTCTCTATTCCTATGCTATCTCTTCCAGCCAACCTTTTAAAAGCTTGTCAATGGAGTATGAATTGTGGTGGGAATAAATTAGTTACATAAACTAAAAAAGAAAAGAAAAAGAAAGACAACTGTGTGTGAATAACAACCAATTTGTAGTGTTGGTAGCGCGCGTGCAATATGTATGAGCAAGAGGTACCGACTTCGATTCCTGGCAGATTTAGATATTGCTCTCGGTCTGGACTCTGGGTGTTAGTTTTCCGAGTCTTTGTGTGTGTTCCATCGCCAACACAGGGAAACCTAACGAGGAGGTACGAGTTTTCAAGCGTTTTTATTGACCGAGCGAAGCGACGGTCTCAGAGTTTTAATCGGCTATTCAAATCGGCATTTGTATGTATGTATTTGTCCAATGATAACTTGTGAACCGTTGATCCGATCTTCTTGAAATGTTGTAGGCAAGTAGTTCATTTTAATACAATTTTTAAGTTCGAATATGAGCTGAATCATTCCAGGGGTTGTGAAGATATAGGGATCGTGAGGTCTCAGTTCGGCGCGAACTACTAGTTTATTTAGTTTCCTATGGAAATTATAAATATGTCAACATGATTTCATCGTACATTTCACCCGGTGAACTAGTATTTTTAAAATCAGTTCTTTAGCTTACCTCGTATTTACATTTTGGCCTCGACTCTCAGTTTGCGAATAAAAACAAAGTTAAGTCGTTTTATCAAACCTAATCAGAACGGCTTTACTGCGCCCAACCGCATGAAGGAAGGGTCACTTTTCAATATTTTTATTTACAAAGCAATCTGTTTCGCAAGCGGCTGTTTGCCAACGACTGTTGACTGCCAACGCTTCAATAAACAAGACAAATAGTGCGTGAGACGCTAAGTCAAATGTGGCTTTGAAGAAATTTTAAAGAAGATGGAGGATTTAATAGGTCTAGAAATATTTAAATATTTAATTTTAAAAAGTTAGTTCATAGATATAGGCCGCGTTGCTAACCACGATGTCAGGGTTTTCTGGCAGCCTGAAGGCCTTTGACATTGCTTTGCGGTTGTGGTAATAAGACAAATAACCGGAACCTACATTAAACGTGTCATCCGACTTACGCTACGCTACGCTATATGTATACATCCTTATAGATATAAAAAAAGGAATACTGCATCAGCCTTCAAACGTCCCACTGCTGGGATATCGGCCTACCCTCGAAGGGTGATTAGGCCGTATCCACCACGCTGGCCCAGTGCGGGTTGGCAGATTCACATACGCCATCGAATTTCTTCTCCGGATATATGTAGGTTTCTCCACGATGTTTTCCTTCACCGAAAAGCCAGTGGTTCTAAAGAACTCAATGGTACGGGCCCGCTCGGGTTCGAAATCGTGACCCCACGAATGTGAGGCGAGCGTGCTCCCACTGAGCTACCATGACTTATAGGAATATTTATCATAAACCAAATTTCATTATTGAATACAAATCCTGGTACTTAGGGGGAGAGTCCAGGGCCGGAGCGGCGCAACGGGGAGAGCGAGCTGTGCGAGGAGATGCCCCCATCAGACGCGCCGCCCGCGCCCACCGCGCCACCGCCCGCCACCCAGACTACATCAGCCCCTGTACGCAAGGTTTTTATACAACTGAATAGCGAGACCAGCAAACAACTAGTTGGTTAACGCTATAACCACAAGCTGGGGATCTAAAACTCCAAAATCCTGCGTGATACTGTACCGTGTACGTCACCCTGACCTCGACTACTCTGTCTTCGAGATAGAATGAGAGTAACTAAGATCTGCTAGTTGGATCTCGCTCGCTTCGTGCCTAGCGTCGAGCGGTCTCGGCAATGCCTCTAGAACGATAGATTTTAAGACAGCATTCGATATTAGTTTCGACAGTAAAATCTCGTTTGCCTTTCAATCCGGAACTCTCATAGAAAGTTGAATAGTCATATTACATTTTTTATTCGAAAAGACATTCGCAGTCACCTTCCCAAGCACTGATCATGGACCATTACCCATACTTTCTGTCCAGCTGCTGCCGAAGTCTCGGTCCGTAGTGGTGTCTCTGACGCCGGTGCGGGAGCGGGAGACATGGGCGAAGAAAGCGGAGTTTCTGCTCGCAGTGGTAGGGTTCGCGGTCGACCTCGGCAACGTGTGGCGGTTCCCTTACATCTGCTATCAGAATGGCGGCGGTGAGTTAAACAGTTTCCACGTCAATCTAAAAAGCATGTTTGAAATTTTCAATTTTTGCAATTTTTTTTGTTAGTTGGGATATCCCGGCGGGCATTCTTTAGGCCTTCATCGTGATTGCCTCTGCAAATTTGTTGGATGGCTTCAATTTTTATCCAACATATTTGCAGACTTCCAACAGATCAGATCCATCGCCGGAGATTACCTAGAGAAGTTTAGCACTGTGAAATGGTTTGTTGCCTGCACCAGCTCGTAGCAGGACACCACGCTAGAAGGCCTAGCAAAATAATTTCACAAATATGTATAACGAATACCTGAAGCAAGGTAGTAAAAATCAACATAGTACAACGCCAAATCACAAATCGCCAAATGGATCACCAAATGTCTTGAATTTTCATTTGTAAGTTGGGCTACTTCGAAATAAAGAATCTTTTACCCAGTAGTGAGATAATGAATAGATTGAATCAATTTCTTGTTATAATTAATTATTGTTGTTTAATTTTTTATATTAGGTTTTGACGTCTTGATCCTTGCACCATTCTCCATCTTCGAACTTACTTACGAACTTCGAACTTGCTTACTTACGTTTTCAATGATGAGTTTGTTTCTATGAAAGAATGTTGAATCCAACAATGAGACCGTTATAGTGCTGATAACAAAGTAAACTACCATTATCAACAGGCGCGTTCCTGATACCTTACTGCGTGATGCTTCTGTTTGGCGGTCTTCCACTATTCTTCATGGAGCTGGCGCTGGGGCAGTACCATCGATGCGGCTGCCTCACGCTCTGGAAACGGATATGCCCGGCTTTGAAAGGTTAGTAGCGACTTATGAATGCTGGACTTATTCAGATGTGCACTCAAATTTAAGCGTTAGATATTAGAGGTGGTCGAGGGTGTTAACCTGAAGTCTTTCTTATTATAACCTGGAAACGTCTCTGAAATGTTTTTAGCTTTTAAAAAAAATAGAAGATAATAGGTTAAATATAAACTGCTACATAATCATAAATAGTGACGACCCAGTACGTATTACAGTACCGCGGAGAATCATTATAGTTCAAAGACCTACTTACTTAGGTATCCTATAGGCACTGAATGCGAGTCTGGTTTATTTTACACTAGTTGTTACTCGCACTTCGTTCGTGTGGACCTAAATAAAAAAGTGGCCTATGTACTGCTTAAGCCCAGACAGACAGTGAGACAGAGTTACATTCGCATTCATAGATAGGATTACTTTACCGAAGTTTTTTGTGTTAATTTTTTTCACTTTATATCGCTGGCTTTACATGGACATTCAAAGACATCTCTCTTCAGAACACGTATGCTACGTATTACTGGCACGCTACGCCGTGTTGCCACAGAATAGATAGTACACACACTGTCAAGATTGTTTGAACTATAAACAAATATTTGACATAATCAAAATTGTACAGAGATTAATGTGAATCCATTATGTTCACTGTATTTCAGAGCCAAGACTCGTATTGCTTTGTTAATAAAAAAGCTGATTTCAAATCAACAGCAACAACGAATCCCAAGATACGGAGCATCATTCATAGTCCGAACAAAACATCAAAGTATTATCGTAGCTGGAGTAAATCGGGCAGTTTTGATCGACAGTGCCCACTTATCGCACCGTTAAGTGATTGTCGCTCTCCCTCGGGAGTCCTCAGAACTCGGTTTATTTGCACCTCTCAACGTATTGGTACATTAAATACTTTGTAATACGTAATGTGGCGGATTCTAAAAGAAATTTGTGACAATACTCTGAATGTTTATTAGTTCAACCAACAATACTATCTCTAAAATCTCCAAATTTTATAATAAAATAATAACAGTGTCGTGCCATCTCCAAATAAATTTGTACGCCTTCTAGGCAAAGCATGATTTAAAGCAACAAAAACTACTTTAACATCAATTTGATTGTGCATGTAAATGTATAATGTATAATTTTCTCGTGTTTTGTGCAAATAAACATTCTTTATCTCTATCTTTATCTTTAAAACCAACACCGTAGTTAACAAAAAGTGATGAATTGGAACTGGAATCTAAATTACGATTACAAATTTAAAATGCACTCAATAACTATTTAGATACCAAAAACGAAAAAAGTCCAAAAAAGTGGTGATTTACTCACCAACCAACACTATAATAGTTATGGTCTAACAAGGCCTGATCTGATTTTTCGGAACGGTCTTTTAGGCTGCGAAACTAACTACACTTTGCAAAATAGAAGAAGCACCACTTAGCATTCAACCCTACATAAATAGGAATAATAGAAAAGCCTCAGCACCTCGGACGTTTAAGAAACGTCTTATAAATATACAAAAGCCAATGCTTTTAACGCCGAGACAAATAGTGTCCGGGGAGACCCTGGTTAAAATGTATGAAATCAACTTCTAGAGAGGTCAAGTGAGAGATGTTTGTCTCCACTTACCTACATCTATGGTTTGTTGAAAATGTGCCTTAGTCGAATGGGGAATGAAAAATCAAACCGGCATTCTTTGTATCTTCTTTCTTTCTGATAAATAATAAATAAATAAAATATCTTTATCTTAAAAAATAAGTGCATTGCCGCGCACACTTAGCAAGTAACCATAATACGTTTTTAGCCGCGCAAGCGTGGCGCTTACCATCAGACAATTGACTTGCTCGTCTCGTCAATCTGTTGCATAAAAAAATATTTAAATTCAAAGATTTCCCTGTAGTGCAGTATAGCCGTGACGTCGATATCGATATCGATATCGATCTGTGGCAATGAAGGGCTCCGCAAACATTTGCTCTACAGATAAACGTTGCTCGGTTCGACTCTTCCTGGACTACGCAGAACTAGTTTATTGCACTTGGTCGGTAATAAACGTTATGTAATTTAAAATTTTAATCATTTCAATATATTTTTTCAACAAAAATAAAAAATATGGCGGGTTTTATAAAACATGACACGCGGAGTGTGAAGACGCATCGGTAGACACCTACCTTGTCAAAATCTGATAAGCGGCTTAGGAGATTAGAGGGAACATATGAACATACATACGGAATGATTTCTTTCGATATCGATTCAGTTTCACCTAAGAATCGTTTCATTATATTGGAAATAAAAACGGAGCAGTAGAAGCAAATTTTATACTAACTAATGCCAGTTCAACTATAACGAAATTACTATAACTACTTCTACTGATCTACTAACGAATGATCTTTACGTGAAACTGAGTCAATCCGCATTAAAAAAAAATAGATCAAAATAACTCATTTATATGGAGAACTCACGTTTCACCAAAAAAAAATATTATGCCAGAATGGTTTTGCAAAGAAAGACCTTATGGTTTATAAGACAGCTTCCTTGTATTTCCTATGGTTTCAGAATTCTTCTTACTGTCCCAGTTAAAAAAAAAACAACCTGTCTATATATACCTACATACATAGACCATCAAACTCATAACCATAAAAATAATAGTGTAAATGTAATATAATCTTTTGGGACACTTTTGTCTGATTCAAACAACACGGAACATGCAAAAAGATGCTTATAGGCTTAAGTACGCTTAATTCGTAACTGGTTACGGAACTACAGTTACGTAGACGGCCGCTTATTGACTGCATACACATGTTATGTACTAACCAAATATCAAATCCCTAAGCATTTATTTAATATTGCTTACACAGATATGACTAAGGAATGATAGCAAAAATAAAAATAATAAAAATACCTAAACGTAAAAGAATGCATATCCTCACTTTTTCCCAGATCGTGATCTATTAGCTTCGTCGCCAGAGGTATGAAGCGAACCAAAGTTATGATTTGACCAATCACAGCTCCTGCAAGAATCTCGAAGTTGCCGACACTTTTAGAAAACTTACTCAGAACTTGTTGAAGTGTTAACTTTCATGCTCTTATCATTTAAATAAAAACTTTAATATAAGACAAAGTAAAAAGATTTTCTTAAATCTCTAAGACTGCTGTAACTGTTATGTAAGGTGCTGTGGAAAACGAAAGTGAAAAGTTAAGGACCTGTTGCTATTTTGCTGAACTGAGAACTAAGCAAACTTGAGGAAAAATGCTTTAAATTGCGTTTGAAACAGAAATTATAAGCCACTGCAGGGGTTCCACATTATTAGTGTACTATTTGTGTATTTCAAAGATAACGAAGAAAATGTTGATGAGCCTAGCAACTGCTCCCACTGAGCACAAAGTACGGCTATAGCTGTAGAGGCCGTTAGGGACCAATAGCTTCGCCATACAAAAAAAAACCCACTGAGCTACCACGACTTCTTGAATACAAACATTACTGTGCTAAATTAAAAGGTTGAATTGAAGGGCGAATTTAGGGCCAATGATTCCAGTGAAATTACTGAGCTTAAAGAAATTTAACATCTGATATCTCCGAGTGACGAGCGCAATGCATTGCCGCGCACCGTTTTGGTCTGTCTAAGTTCAAAATTCTGCGTGGCACTAAACTTATGGGCAAGCGTATCATCTACCATTAGGCCAGCGACTTTCTCGACTCGTCACTAAATTCAAAATAGTACGTAAATTAAATGATAGTTGATGTCAGACAAATACGATCAAATCACATCACATGCTTACTTAATCATAAAACAGCGTAATTAACAGGCCAAAGGTTTCCTCCCCTAAATAATGAAATACTGAATACTTTACGAGTTCCCATATCAAGCTATCACTCCCCACCACGCTCACATACATCACCATTATCAGTGCCCATTGCGTTATCGGCGGGAATCGAACCGCGTCGACGAGTTGGTATCAATTTACGCAATCTTTACGCCAAGAGAGGATGCTTTGCGTCTGAAATCGAATCTGAGATGATGCAGTGAAGACATCATGAGAACTGTTTCAGAAAGCAGATAAAACTGTAGAGTTCTTTTATAAGTTGCGACTCGCGGTTCTATCTGCAGTTTTCAATTGGTTTCTAAATTATTATACTCACGGGATATTTACCACGATGTAGTAAACAACCACAAAACTCTAAAACAGTGGTTTCTAAACGTTCTATTGATAAAACATTAGCAGGGTAAAATCTATGTCCAAGCCAAATTTCACTCAAACCCAATCGACTATTACAGACTTAAGTAGTACCAAAAAGAGATTAAAGATCTAGTATCTCAATGTGACGAGCGCATTGCATTGCATGGGTTGAAGTTTAAAAACTTCCGGTTGGCCACGAACTGATATGAGTAAGTGACACTTACCATCCGGTGAGCGAACTGCCGTTTCGATGCAATGTATTTTTATTTTTATTGATTGTATCTATTGGTGATTACTTACTCGGTGAGGTCAGCTTCTAAACATATATCACTTATACCCCCGAATACTGAAACGGTTGTTAACTTTGACAACAGATTAATTCTTATACTGCCTTTTTCTGGCACTAAACAAATGACAAAGGCAGCAATAGACTCAATCTGTCGTCAAAGTTAACAAACGTTTCAGTATTCGGGGGCTAGCGTATTAACTAATACATTTTTATTTGAGCGTTTCATTCCAATACAAATATACCGTATCGTTAACTTTCCTTTTAGTAAAAGGTTTTAGTTATTTCTGGTGTGATCAAAGAGCTATTATCTATAGCAAATAAAAAAGTCATAAATATAATAAACACCTTGCTTATAAATAAAATTAAATTAATAAAGCCACAGCAACGACTTCCAGAGCAATAAAACAGCATTCATCCATTTATTTACTCGTAGATTTACTCACAATAAATCATAAAGCCGTCAGAATCCAATTAATTATCGCCAAACTTCGCGCCAACTTCGACGTATCCGGTCGCCATGTTGGAAATCAAATCATTTGCTGCCATCTGTCAGCTAGTAATCAAATGATATCGCATCGCACTTGCAAATTGGCTTATGCGTCGAAAGATGGCGCGACAAATATTGCTTTGGCCATCGCCTCGAGGTTTGAGTTTCAAAGTTTCGAATCGTCGGCGCTTCGAAGTCTCTCTTTTGCCACTCTAAAGAACTCTTCTTTTGCTTTGTTTCTGAACCAACGCAATCGCTACTATTTTTGTCTTTATTTCTCTTTTTATAATTATTGGCTTACCTGTCGTGTATTGATTGCTAGGTTTACATGTATCGGAGGGTAGAATAAAAAAAACTAGTCTTGGTCGAACCTGTTGTTTGATTTACTACATGGTGACAGCGGTGCTAGTTAAATTGAATAATAAAAGTGTTTCGTAGTGTGTTTGTTCCAAAGTTAGCCATAATTACTGATTTAGAACAGTTATTTATCGTTTGTGATAATGGAGCACGCCCGGCCGCCAGCAGAATTGTGTTTAGAAGGAGGGCCGGCGAGTCGAGCGGAGTCATGGCGGAAATGGTACAAGCAATTTTGTGTGTTTCTGAAGGCATCTGGTGTGTATAAGGAGCCTCCGGACGTACAAGCCAGTCTACTCGTCAATTTGATCGGTCCAGAGGGTTACGACGTATACACAACCTTCAAATTCGCCAAAGAAGAAAACAAAGATTGCTTAGATACGCTTGTCAAAAAGTACAATGAACATTTCGAGACAAAGCAAAATACGACTATGGCCCGATTTAAGTTTTTTACACGAAATCAAGAAAACGGCGAGTCAATAGATGATTATGTGACTGCACTTAAATTACTAACGCAATACTGTGCGTTCGAACATCTCGAGGAGGGCCTGGTTCGTGATAGAATCGTGTGCGGAGCACGTGACGGCAAGCTGCGTGATCGGCTGCTTCGGGCCGACGATCTGACTTTGGCCCGAGCCGTGAAGATATGTCAAGCTAACGAGATGTCAACGGAAGAACAACGAGAGATAGAATGGACCAAGACCGGAAGAGATAGTGGTGGAACGTCCACGGTGGCGGTGGACGCGATGAACGCGCGCGGCTGGCGCGGCGGGTCGCGCGGTGGCGCGGGCCCGGCCGGCGCCGGCGCCGGGCGGTCGCGCGGTCAGGGTCGCGCGCAGCTGCCGTGGCGCGCCCCTACGCAGCGAGCTGGAGCTCCCGGTACTTCAACGGCTACGAGAAAACCGTGTTTTGCCTGTGCTAGTTATAATTGTGATGGTGGTAGATGTCCAGCCAAAACGGCTATGTGTTTTTGGTGTAACGAACGTGGGCATTTTAAAAATATGTGTCCGAAACTGAAACGTCGCGTGTTTCAAATCGACGTCGACGATGGCAGTGTGGACTATGACGACGGCGAGGATGACGAGTTGTTTTATATTTCTACAATATCGAAAGAGCGTGACAGTAAGGACTCTAAATGGTATGAAACTTTGATTTTATCACTGAACGGAAAGCAGGAAATTTTCAAGTTAGACTCTGGTTCTGATTTAAATGTTATGTCTTTCAAAACGTTTACTAGACTAGGACTTTCTGTAAAAAATTTAAACTCCGACACTACAAGAGCGCAATCATTTTGTGGCAGTTATATACCTATTGTTGGTTCTACCGATATAGAATGGGTTTATAAGAATGTGACATATAAATTGCAATTTGTGATAGCGGATATTGATTGTCAAAACGTGTTAGGAAAATTTGCATGCGAAAATATGGGAATGATACAACGTATTTTTTCACTGAATATCGATGTATACAAAGATTTATTTCAAGGACTTGGTAAGCTGCCAGGTAAATATAGTATTGTTATTGATAAAAATGTCCAGCCGTCAGTCTGTCCCGTTAGAAAGATCCCGATGGGAGTCCGCGATAAATTGTTGCACGAGTTAGTTCGTATGGAGAAAATGGGTGTGGTCAGGAAAGTATCACATCCGACCCCGTGGGTGAACGCTATCGTAGTGGCGCCAAAAAAGGATGGTAGCATCCGCGTGTGCCTCGACCCGCGGCCGCTGAACCGCGCGGTGCGGCGCGCGCATTACCCGCTGCCGACGCTCACCGAGATAGCGACGCAGCTAGAGGGCGCGACCATATTCAGTAAGCTGGACGCCCGCTCTGGGTTCTGGATGATCCAGCTGGACGACGTCAGCGCCGACCTCTGTACTTTCGGAACGCCCTTCGGGAGATATCAGTTTTTACGGCTACCGTACGGAATCAATTGCGCATCGGAAGTTTTTCACTCCAAAATCCGTCAGTTGTTAGAGGACCTGGAAGGGGTCGATTCATTCATCGATGATGTCATTGTCTGGGGGTCCAGTAAGACCCAGCACGACGAGCGCCTCAAAAAGTTGTTAGACAGGGCGCGCGAGGTCATGTTCTGGCCGGGCATGTCGCGCGACATAGAAGCAATGGTACGACGCTGCACGGCGTGCGCTGAGCGTGCGCCTCGCCCCACTAGGGAGCCCCTCATGCCGCATCCTGTACCCAGTCTGCCGTGGGTCAAGTTAGGGTCCGACATTTTTCAACACGCCGGAAAATATTTCCTTATTTTAGCAGATTATTTTTCTAATTTCATAGAAGTCAATCCGCTGACCAATATTGGGTCAAAAGCGGTGATCGCCGCTATGAAAGATCAATTCGCAAGACATGGAATCCCGCAGGAGCTTGTCACGGACAATGGTCCAGCATATGCCTCCAGGATGTTCGCAGAGTTCAGTAGACAATGGGGATTTCGGCACATCACCAGTTCTCCAAATTATCCCCAATCAAATGGACTCAGTGAGAGAAGTGTTCAAACTGTAAAAAACATCCTACTAAAATCTGTCTCTTCGGGGGGTGATTTTTATCTGGGTCTACTGAATCACCGAGCGACTCCTCGTGACGGTATCAGTTCGCCCGCGGAGTTACTCATGGGCCGCAGACTCAATACTAGGCTACCCGCTCACGTGGATAAACTAAAACCAAGTCGCAACAATGACGCGGATTATACTAACATGATGAGAAAGCGGCAGGCCTACAAGGCTGACTACGACAGAAAGTCGAGAGCGCTTTCTGAACTCGATCCGGGGCAACCCGTGCTCTTGGCGGATGAAGGCCGGAGAAAACACGCGCGCGTGCTGGCGCGCGCCTCGCAACCGCGGTCTTACTTCGTGGCCGACAGCTCGGGGAGGCGCTACAGGCGAAACCGACGCCACTTAATAAAGCTCGAAAGTACAAGCCCGGAAGAACAAACTGCACCGGATAGCGGTGACGAGCAGTGGCTGAGTCCTAAGAGTGACAGCCATGATCAGTCCGGCGATGACGTCACTCGCGGCGAGGTCCTAGCGGCGGCGTTGCCAGCGGCGATGCCGAGCACTTCCCGCGCACCCATTACTCCCGAAGTACATCGCGCGCGCAGACCGGCGGCTAATATAGCACGTAAAAAAGTAGGAGATATGTTCAGCAAAAATTAGTAGTTATATTACTTGTATGACTTATTAAAATTACAACTATTTTGTTCATTCCCGCTTCCATTTGTATTTGTAACTAGTTATTTTATTTTTACTGTTATAATTTCCTAAACCTTATCACCTAGGTATGCTTTGCTTCTTAGTACTATCTATGTATCTTTTAGAACTTATGAATGCGAAGGCTACTTATAGGTTACTTCCTACATATTTGGAACTTAATTATTATGTTAAGTCACATAATTGATAATAGTTTAAGTTTCAAAATGTTTGTGTATTTTTTTTTTTTTTTATGGGGAAAGATGTCGTGTATTGATTGCTAGGTTTACATGTATCGGAGGGTAGAATAAAAAAAACTAGTCTTGGTCGAACCTGTTGTTTGATTTACTACAAAGGTTGACTAGGTATCTTAATGTGAGGTATTTTGAACTGTCGGAAAGCAGGGCAAGATATTTAATGCCAAGTATGCTTTGAGAGCTGGAAAGTGAGGCCCATGAATTTTTGCTTTTTTTCGAAAATATCGTTATAGAGCAAACCACAAACGCAAGAAGTTGATATATGAACTAATATTTAACTCTTCATCCAGGTGTAGGCTACGCGATCTGCATGATAGACATCTACATGGGCATGTACTACAACACCATCATCGGGTGGGCGGTGTACTACCTCGTGGCCTCCCTCGCATCCATCAACTCCGTCCTCCCTTGGACCAGCTGCAACAACGAATGGAACACGCCTCTCTGCACTCCTGTTACCTCGCCTCAGATACATGCGAATTCTTCCACGCCAGCGAAAGAATTTTTTGAGTAATTGCTTTCTTATTAGTACCTATAACGAAGTGTCTCTGCATGAGACTTTGAAAGCATAAGTTTGTACCTGCTTCTTTATCATAAGGGCCGTTTCTAACAGCGGTTACATTACATTACATTATCAGCCAGAAGACGTCCACTGCTGAACATAGGCCTCCCCCTTTCTTAATTTACAACAGCGGTTAAACAAAATCAGTTATTTTGATGATAAAGGTAACCGTAGCCCAACTTTAAGTAACCATCAAACGAGCGAGAAGAAAGATTGTCGTCACTTACGACATAATATTTTCCAAAATGATGTACGTACATTTGTAACACCATAAATACCATAATGATACAAGTTAAAATAAGAGTAAAGTTAACGGATTTTGAAATCTATTTCCCCCAGGCGCAACGTATTGGAGCAACATAGATCAAATGGTCTGGATAACATGGGACCAATCAAACCTTCCCTTGCTTTGTGCGTCTTCGGAGTCTTCGTTCTGGTTTACTTCTCACTTTGGAAAGGTGTTAGAAGCGCTGGAAAAGTAAGTGTGATGGTTTTTCATTCCAATGTTTATAATCTAAGCGGTTATTCTTTTCTTGAATCAGTTCTTATTTAACTTCTTGATCTGTTATTTTCTTCCCAAGGTGGTGTGGGTAACAGCTCTAGCTCCATATGTGGTTCTCCTAATACTACTAGCTAGAGGCGTTACACTACCAGGTGCTACAGAAGGCATTCGATACTATCTCACTCCTGAGTGGCATAAACTTCAAAATATGAAGGTAAGGTTTGCTTTAAGTGGGTAATAATTTAGAGTCAGCTACCTCTCTAATCCAGCACTTTTATTTTTTACCAGGTATGGATCGATGCAGCCTCTCAGATTTTCTTCTCTCTAGGTCCAGGATTCGGAACTCTTCTAGCATTATCCAGCTATAATAAGTTCAATAACAATTGCTATAGGGATGCTCTCATCACGTCTTCCATCAATTGCTTAACCAGCTTTCTGGCAGGATTTGTCATCTTTTCGGTTTTGGGGTAAGAGACTTGTCAGCTATTTTAATGAACCAAGGGCTTCACTAATGATTTAGGAAATAATGTTATGTTTTATATCTAGGTATATGGCGCATGTCCAGAACAAAAGTATCGAAGAGGTGGGCTTAGAAGGTCCAGGACTTGTATTCATCGTTTACCCTGAAGCTATAGCTACGATGACTGGCTCTGTCTTCTGGGCTATCATATTCTTCTTAATGCTCATCACATTGGGCTTAGACAGCACTTTTGGAGGTAAGAACCATATCTAGTCTAGTCTAGAAAACATAGCTCACCATTTCGTGTCGAAGTAAATGAATGAGACTTTGAAACTGGGTTTCTTAAGGTGTTTTTTTTTATTTGGTCTAGGTCTAGAAGCAGTGACGACGGCACTGTGCGACGAATACCCTCGTGTTTTGGGGAGACATCGAGAATTGTTCGTCGCGGGGCTGCTTGTTTTCATTTACATCTGTGCTTTACCGACTACTACATATGTGAGTGACGATCTATTTTTACTTATTCTTATTTTAAGGTTTTCTAGATTACATTTTAATTGTCTTTAATTACTTTGTTTCTATCTAATTGTATTGACTAATGCAGATTTTTCTTATTTCTTTAACTAAAACACACGTATTCTTCTATGGTTAAATCTTGTAACACAAAACAATTGACAAGGAACAAAATCCGTTTATCTATTGACCTGATTTAAGTCTGATTCACGACTCCCATATAACTCCGTATCGGTAAAACTAAGATTTTCGCATATTTGCGTTGTAGGGATTAGGGCGCAATATCATCGCCGGGTGCGGTGAGTCAGCGCAAAATGTTATTGCTATCAGTGTGTAACTCATCGCTTCGTGAATCGAGACCGATGGCTTAACCCTGCCCTTGGATTTTACGATCGCAGTCAAGCGTTCTACATTGGTTCTATGTTTCTAAGATTGTGTACTATTTCGAAATTTCTAATGACCGACATCTGATAACGTCCGATTTTATTTTCCTAGAAAAGGGGACGAGATTTTTTAGAGAACAGCGCAAAATTTTAAAATATTTGCAATGTGATCACTTGATCACATTGCATATATTATCTATATCGCTATCATTATTATGAAAGCTATTTGCTTAAGCAACTTAAAACGATATCTAGTTTTTCTAATAATTAATGTTTTATTTTTAATTTTAAAAAAGTGCAAAATTGTTTTAAAGGTTATCCAAATGGCTTGTGTGTGCTCACGGCATTATCTACAACGCAAAACAGCAGTCCTTAGAAATACGTTGGGGCATATAAGCGCCAATATTTTGTTGATACTTGGATTCAATCAGACGGTCTGATAGATTTTTAACCCTTGAACTCAATATCTTGCGCTCCGACGGTACAGCCGCCTTTCCAAACATCCAGATAAAATCGACCTTCCTTGTTACAAGCACCATTCCTTCGCTCTGTCATTTCGCCACATACTAACCGAAATAAACCCCTATAAGAAATCAAGTTGCCAGTATATAAATGCCGGCAAAACAGAGTATCATCGGATAAATTACCGCGCCGCGTTATCTGAGGTGCGGACTGCATTATTCATGACACTTAGGGAATGACTCCCACTTGTAGTGTTTATGGGGCGCTACGGAAACTGAACTACAGAGATGTCTGCATACTTTTTAATAACTATGTGCGGTCGCTCGTATATTATGGAAAAACAGTAATCGGTTTATTTAAATATTCAAAAACTAAAAACAAATGTTCAAGAGTCTCGTTTACGACAACTACAAAAAACATTCAAACTTTTAAATGCAATGTTTTTGTGATTTTAAACAGATAACCGCGCTCTTGCAATCTGGCCAAGCGCAATACGTAATATACTGTGGTTATTTTATTTTTCCCAGTCGTGTTCTCGTAAGTGACCGGTTGTCGACACATGTTTTTCGATGTGTGTGATTAGCACGATCCTTATTTCGTACCACTGACCCCCAGGGCGGCGTGTACCTCGTAGACTTGCTGAACGTGTACGGCCCAGGGCTGGCCATCCTGTTCGTGGTGTTCGCGGAGGCAGCCGGCGTCTGCTGGGTGTACGGTGTGGACCGGTTCTCGGAGGATGTACGCACCATGCTGGGCCACACACCTGGCTGGTTCTGGCGCGCGTGCTGGTCCTACATCAGGTAAAAATAGAAGCTGTACAGATTGGTCAGGCTGAGATATACTGCATAAAACATTACCTCCTTTTGGGCAGTCTAATAGCAGGGCAGGAATTACAATAAACCGATTATTCATTCCGAACTTTAGAGCTTATTGTTGTTTATTCAGTATTCGGGAGTAAGGTTTGTTGTACTTAGAACTACTTAGAAACGGGAATCGCGCGCAGGACGTTTATTCGCAGTGGGCAAATTTCGCTCAAATGTCGCCTGCGCATTCCTACTCGTCGGATGGTGTATTCATAAATAATGACTCTATTCAAGATTTTGATATTTTTGCTTGCAATTCAGAAAAATTCAAAGCTTTGGTATGTCAAAAACTTTCCTCCTTAATTCATTTAAAAAACAAGTGTTTTGTATATGTTGTAAGTTTTAATAGGCATTCCCGTGTATTTTTAAGTCCCGTGGATTTTTTATTACTTGTTTGTCTTCTAAGTTAGCTACTGCTAGCGGGAAATTTAAATAATTATATTAGTAGGTTATCTGAGAATAGTGCTGTGGACTGTATTATTATTACATTTAGATATGCTACCACTTAAGTGTTAAATTTTATAATATCTGTTTGCTTTTCCTGAATAAAAAAAAAACACGATGATTACACACACAGATTTCAAATTCAAATTTATTTAATTTATTCACATTTACATTTATGTCACAACATTATTATAATTATCTTAATTCCTACTTTAAAATTTAAAACACAAACATTCAGATTCAATTCACAATAAAAATAAAATGTACAATTACAATTATTTATACCATTCGGATAATCTAATATTATGCTATATCACAAATCAGTATAAAACATCGTCAAAGTCAATTATTATTGAGCTGTCATGCTCTTTGCACCTGTCCCATTGATCGGTCAGATTTTCACAGTATGTCTAAAAGTGTACTAGAACAGTAGCTAATATCTAATTTAATCCTGCAGCCCGGTGTTTCTTCTCGTTCTCTTCGTGTTCTCTGTGCTGGCGCACCAGGAGATGCTGGGCGGAGAATACATCTACCCGGAGTGGTCTATCACAGTGGGCTGGGTGATGACTGGGACAACAGTTTCCTGCATCCCGCTCTACATAATCTACAAGTTCCTTATCACGCCTGGCAGTTTTACTACTGTAAGTTTATAAAAGACTAGCTGCGCCCCGCGGTTTCACCCGCTATCCTACATAAACCGTTAAATTTTTCAGTATAAAAAATAGCCTCTGTGTTAATCCAGTGTATAAGCTACCTCCATAACAAATTTCATTCAAATCCGTTACAGAGATGAACAGGAACAAACAGCCTTACATACTTACACACAAACTTTCGCATTCATATAGTGTGATTTTCAGTAACGATTGGATAATCCGGACAGGAAACAAATAAAAACAGCTTTAGCTGAAGATCACGAAATAATAAACACTTAAACGAACATGAGAAACATTGGTACCATTATGCTAATGGTTGATGATCTCTTTCTTGAAAATACTAAGGCCTATTCCTGTTTCATTAAATTCATGAACATTATTCCTATGGCCACCCTTATTTTAACGTCAAAAGTAATTATCTTTATTTTTTTAATGTTACCAGGTTAAATAGGCTAACTTAACTAGCTAACTTTTATTAAAACAGTGCTAGGATGCTATATACAAAGGTATTGAAAAAAAAAATCTTTATATCAGCTTAAAATTGAACCTTTCACCAATCCCGGCCAACTTTTCACTTCAACAACTTCTAATATCATAAGGCAATTGGGTGCCAATTGAGCACCTAAAAAATTTGCTTATCTAAAAAAAAATGCACAAGACAGACAGCACTGCTCCATGTGAACACGATACTCACATACAGAGCTCACACGGCGGCCAATGGAGAGAGCTTTGGAAAATTCTTTGGGCGATAAAATCCGCAACAAAGATATTCGCCGAAGAACCAAAGTCACCGACGTAGCTTTCAGGATTTACAAGCTGAAATGGCAATGGGCAGGCCACATCGCTCTACGAATCGATAACCGATGGGGAAATAAAGTTCTTGTGTGGCGACCACAAACTGAAGACACAGCGTAGGTAGGTCTCCCACTAGGTGGACTGACGACATTTTGAAAGTCGCAGGCAACCGGTGGAAGCAAATTGAAAATTGTCGTTCAGTGTTGCGGTCTAAGAGGGAGACATTTTGTTCAGCAGTGGACGCCTTTAGGCGATGATGGCCACCCTCATGGCTATTCACCATGAGGGTGAAATCACGTAACCCTTGACCGTGGTTAAGTATGAAATGTTAACATTAACAGTTTTTTTTAAACATGACGTCTCAGCATTTACCCATATTTTTAAGGTACATACCTAAAAAAACATGGGTAATTTCTGCAATTGCAACCCAGAGCTGTCAAATACATGGTGTATGGTGAGTTTTTAGCCATGGCGTATTCCTATTCCAATTTTTCTTTTTCAGCGTATCCGTACAATTAAGCGCCCGGAAGTGACGTCAGTACCACCTTCGGATTCCACGGTCTGCACTCTGTGACCTGACCCCAGTTCTTGGGACCGGAAGCCGCCTATAGAGTGGCTGGTCTAGTATATTTTCAATATTAACTTAATTTTTTGTAGGTATACTAATAAATATGCATATATTACCATAAAACATTAATATCTACTTTAAGATATATATTATAAGGTAGGATAAGCTTCACTGCTTATTGTTAGAATTTTTAAGTATAGATGTTATGTACTCAAAAAAATATATATGAATACTCATAAGGAACATAATTATAATAAGATAGTTTCAGAATATGTCGTTAGTAGTTGCTTACCACATCATAGTGTGACTCATTGATAGTTTCTGTATTTTGTTTATGTAATTTTCTTTAAGTAAATTTAGTAGATAAAACAGCATGTACTGGAAGAGATCGGTTTCAGCGATAAGGCTGCCAGTTGTTATATTCGTTTGTAAGATTCTTTTTAAATGTATTTGAAATTTTGTGTGAACAATAAAAAATATCCATCTAGGTACCTAAGTCCTTAAAAGCAGCTTAGAGTTTATTTATTATTATTATAAATAGTATTAGACATCCTTTGTTCATAAAGCAACTTATTTATAATTTTTTCTTTTAATTATGCAGCATAGTGTTTTGAAGTAACAAAACATATTATGTAGATTTGAATGGTTTTGATATAAATCTAGTATAATATACAGTATATAATACATCGAACTTTATATTATATCTCAAAAATAGATTAATGAAGCGATTATGCGGTTTGTAAATATTAAAAATTATTGCTGTCGGACTATAAAAATATATAACTATAAAAAAAATAAGGTTTAAATTAATACCTATTAGTCCTAATATGTATTCTTAGTTATTATAGAAATATATTTTGTCATAGTGCTTCTTGTGCTGCGAATATTACGAAGTGAACCTCGTTAACAAGGTTATATCTCCTAAATTATATTTCTGTATTCCCGGGCAATGAATGCAGAAATATATTATCAGTATGAGCTAGTTTGTTATAGTAATGTAAGTAAATGTATAAAATAATAAATGTTGTTTCATGGGATCACAAAAATAGAATGTTTTTTTACATTTAGTAGTTTGTTATAATTTATTTATATTATTCTTAGTAATATCCAAGTGTTCCAGTGTTTAAAGTATAAAATAAGTATTTTAATGTAAAGAACACAGTAATATTGAGACGTTTCATTTGTCTTCCAACAGCATAATGGTCGTAATAATCAACATTAGATACATAATGTAGCATAATGTAGTACCTTAGCATTTCAAGATGTTGATCAATAAATAAGATTATATTGCATCTTATCATGATATTAATGCATTTATGGTCTAGTCATTACCAAAATAATATGTAGGTATTTGATATAGCCTATATTCTGTATTTACTACGACTATATCTTACTTTTATATTAATAAAAGTAAGATATAGTACTGTAACTATAAATTTTTCAATATAATATAATTCTATTATAGAATCAATATAAATAATCAGATTTTCCTTTTTGTCAGATTATAATTGTTATTATTTTTCTATAGATTATAATAGGTACTTACCAAAATATATATTATGGTAGAGTTGTGATCTTTAAATGTAGCGTGTATTTGAATTCAATCTACATATATATATTGTTGAAATATTTACTATATTCTCAATATTTATTAATATTTCAGCGTGTTATAAAGTTATACAATTAGAATGCGTATTCAATGTTTGAGTGTTACATAGGTGTTTTTATAAAAAAAGTTTTAAAAATTGTTCATATGCCCACAAAGTTTTATGTTCATAATTTTACGAGATTTATATTGTATTCATGACCTTGACGGCTTCGGTAATATACTATTTATGTAGAGTTTAGTGTGTGCTTAAGAAATGTAATCGATGTTTGAAATATTACATTATAACTCAGATCAGATGTCTGTGATATGCCTGTATCAGCCATTACAGGACTATCTCAGCCATTTGTCATTAACCAACACAGTATTTTATTGTAACATCCTATTTTAAGACTGTTTATTATTTCCCCTCTCCCCCTATGCCTTTCCCTTTTGGGGCAGATAAATTATTTTAGAGAGTCGGTATGTATCAAAAATTGTGCAGAGTCAAACAGAAATTTAAATTAAAAATTAACTCTTTTTATTACTTTATTTTTATTATTATTTTTATTAACTTTTTTTTACTCGGGCAAGTGCCTTTATTAACTAAGCAAAATACATACAAACTACAACTATCTCAACTACTTAGCCTACTACATAAAAATAACAGTTAGATTATCCAGAGACCATTAAAGGTCTACAGACCTTTAATGGTCTACAAAAAATGGATTATCTGTAGATAATCCAATTTTTGAACTTAATTCTATGTAGAATCTAAAGTTGAATCTTAGGATCTTAACATTAGGAAACTAAAATACTGGAACTGGCTTTACTATTAATCTGCAATAAGTGATTCAAGTGCGATCAAATTGTATGTAAAGATATAAGAGAATCTCGTGCGAATGGAGGAGGAGGTCGAAAAGAGATCAAGGTAATAACTATGGAACATGTACCATGCACAAATTCTCCTTGAAACATACAGAATAGAAAAGAAAAAAATAGCAAAACATGTCAGCTTCCTACACTTTGACAACTACGATCAAAATCAACATGTGTCAAAAATTTATGATAAAAACCAAATAAAAATTGAATCACCAAAATATAAGATAAAAATTATAAATGAGGAAAGTATTTCGATGAAATTGGCAAGTGAAGATGCTTAATATAGGGGAGCATCGTTGTATTGCTCTCCCATCGCATGTATGGCGGGTAAAAGTGTGAGCTTCAACACACAGTACTGCGTGAGTATTCTATACTCACAGATGAAAGTTCTATAAATTATAATCTAAACTTTTAATGTACAAACTAAAACTATAAACAAAATTAAAATAAATACTAAAATAAATTAATTTGGTCTATTCATCTGTGTCTATACTTTATCATTCGCCCTAGTAAGGCGCATCACACACCAATGACACATTGTGTGCAGTACGACATTTGTGTTACGTCGCACACCTTTTGGCCCGGAATGTGTTGTGTTGTGTATTAGCGCACTCTCATTGAAATGTAGGTATTCGATAAATGTGTCTACCGCAATTGTGCGATGCTCAACATTTGTAGTATTGGTGTGTACCGCTAAACTTGTGGAATAGATTCAATAGCTTAGTTTACTCCAATTGTAGTTTGTTCACTATTATGTAAGTATTCATCGATACAGAATTCCCTATTCTTTAAGAACAGCAGAGGTGTCTTAGTATACTAGCAAAATAAATAAGCCAAAAAGGAGAAAGGTACAAACGATGATGATGAAAACAAGATTATAGCGATTATATTTAATTAATCCCAAGCTACGTGCAACATACTACGTACTAGCGACGTGGACATTCACCTTTGGGTTGGTTTTTATTGCTGTCTCCCAGACTTCTGTCCACCAGAGGTGAGTCCTGAGTGCGAGTTTTTCCAAATGCCTTTAATTACTCGATCGCATTAAGGCTTACTATAATGTGTATGTAATAAGAGCAGCGCCGTGTAGCGTCATCTAGATGGCACTGCTCTTACTTCATACATACCAAAAAAAAAAAAAA
This sequence comes from Apocheima hispidaria, assembly GCA_947579745.1. Classification (NCBI taxonomy): domain Eukaryota; kingdom Metazoa; phylum Arthropoda; class Insecta; order Lepidoptera; family Geometridae; genus Apocheima; species Apocheima hispidaria. The sequence goes on from OX388159.1 coordinate 14,197,790, forward strand.
AAAAAACCGATTATTATACTAATCGGTATTTTTTCAGCATTTATGCGACTCCCACTTGGAGCAGGCCGCAAAATGGCTGAGCTGCAACGGAGAGGTGTGGGGAGTTGGCCCTACGGCCGTGTTCGCCAGCGCTGCCGCCCTCTTTCTGTACAACGAATTGGAAGCCACCATATTCATGGTTGGAGACCACCTGCATGTCTCGCTTTTAGAGAAGACAATGGTGGTACGTATATTCATCAACTCTTACCTACACAATTTCAAACTATTTAAACTGACAAAAAGAAACTGTGATAGTCGCGGGCAACCGGTGGATGCAAGTGGCACGTTATCGGTCGGTGTGGCGCTCTAAGGTGGAGGCCAATGTTCAGCAGTGGACGTCTTCAGGCTGATAATGTAATGTAAACTATCTAAAACTATTTCTAAAATATTCAGTTTATATTACATTCATTTTTATTAAATACCCTCTGTAAAGACATGTAGACTGTGTACAAACAATTGATATCTTCTTCCTATTGTACTATGGACATGACATTAAGCACACAAGACACAAGAGATTGGTTATCTATCATACACACAGTTTGAAAATGAACTTCCGCGAAGTCGCAAACGCCTGAATCAATCAACTACTTTAATGATATCACACTAATATTATAAATGCGAAAGTTTGTGTGTAAGTAGGTAAGTATGTAAGTGTGTTTGTTCCCGTTCAAATCTGTAACGGCATTCAAAAGAAATTTGGTATGGAGCTAGCTTACAACCTGGATCAACACATAGGCTAGTTTTCATCCTGGAAAAATATTCGGTGTCCGTACAATAGCGGGAGAAACCGCGGGGCTCAGCTTGATATTATTATAACGAAAGACCTTTGCACACTTAATGGAAGTTCATTTCTGTGTCTACAGTCAACAATGGTGCTGGGGATGCTGGCTCTGATGATTCACCTTTGGGTCTGCTCCATGCGTTTCTTTCAGTTTTATCTGGATACACTGATTAAGGATGTAAGTGTACGGAGTATTCATCACACTAATATTATAAATGCGAAAGTTTGTGTACAAGTGTGTAAGTAGGTATGTGTTTTTGTTCCCGTTGAACTCTGTAACGGCTGAATGGATTTGAATGAAATTTTGGTATCGAGGTAGCTTACAGCCTGGATTAACACATATGCTACTTTTTATCTCGAAAAAATATTCGGTTTCTGTAGAATAGCAGGTGAAACCGCAGGGCGCAGCTAGCCATTTATATTTACGAATGCCTTTCTAGCCTCTGCTAGAAAATATAATTAAGTGCTTGGCAGTAAAGACGGGTGATAAGTGTGAAAGCGGAACGGTTTATGAATATAATACTAACTAGAGAATTGTTAAACAATACAATAAAAATATCTGGGACATTTTGGCACACACGGTCATCTGACCCCAAACTAAGCAAAGCTTGTAATATGGCTGCCAGAGACTGATATACGTACATAGATATTTTTAAATACATACTTATATAGATATTAACACCCAGACATAGAACAAACACAAATATTCATCACATAAATGTTTGTCCTAGATGGGAATCGAACCCACGCCCCCAAACACAGAAGGTAGGTTCACTACCAACTGAGCCACCGGGGCAGTCAAACTTACACAAATACAATACTTTGCATATATATAGAAAATGTAAACATTTACGTATCGATGACAGAGTCCAAACATGCTTCTCGAGATGACGACAGCGGGCCTGCTGGGCGGGCAGGAGGTCGCCGCGCTCGGGCCACTCACGCGGTTCCTCAAGACGCAGCAGCCGCAGATACACATTACAATCTGCTGGTTCCTGTCGCTCTGCTACGCAGATTACGTCCGGAAGCACTACTGCCAGAGATTCAACTTGCCCTACTTGGAGCAGTGGTTGGTAAATTCACTTTAAATTTGTTATTAGATTTATTCGTAGCGCTCGTGGCTTACTTATCTATGTACTCATAATCTAGTTGGTTTTAAAGTTGGTGTAAGGCCTGAGTGGTAACGCGTTCGGCGGGGCGTGCAGCGGGGTTTCCGCGCCGCTCGACCAGCACTCAGGACACTGATACGTGTATGGATGTGTTTAACATTAACGATGCGCAATCCGCCCCGCTCGAGCGGGCACTCCGGCCGAAGCCTCGGCCTCGAACTTTCGGTCCAGTCTGACTCCTGGGTGATATTTAATACTGCTCGGATGGTTCATAAGGTATCTTTGATTTGTTGCGAACCTTTATACCGAGCTTCATATTTTTTTTAGGGAGAACGAAGTACTTAGTTCGTTTCAGTAAAAAATATTTCGGATATGAGGAAAATCAGTTCCGACGTGGTAAAGTTTTAAGTCGGTAAGTTGTAAGATATTCGGTGGTCGCGAGGCCTCAGTTCGGCGCGAACTACTAGTATATAGAATAGTTCCGCTTTGGCCATCCACTCCTGATATAAGCGACACTGCGGGCCAAGATGGAGCACGTCCTTAGACCCTCAAAACATAAATATGTCATAAATTACCAATATCTATTTGTTGGGTGAACTTAGTTGACGACATACCTCTAAAAGTGGTGGACCACTGAGAAATGTTTCATCTTCGTTGACTCCATGGATCAGCGTGACCCCTATAAGTAAATATCTGTCCCAAACATGTAACGTATTCTTCCCTACACTGGTGGCAGGCAGGCGGAGTTGCAGGAGAGAGCCGCGCGACAGGCACGCCACGCCATGCGGCAAGCGCACAGCTTCGTCGGCTCCGTGCATCGGAGGCTGCGAGGGTTCGCGCCACCGGACCGTCCCCAACCTGAACACCATACGTAATACTTCTTCTACGATACCGTACTGGTAGTATTTATACTTTAAAGATACTCTAAATGGGCCAGTTTGAGAATGGGGCATTCTGTGCCTAAACCCTCTATTAGGCTCATTGTGGCTCATATACTTAACTGAATGTCAGGACTCCAGCTTCTTTGGCGTAGGGCTGTAATAGTATCCAATAAACTGTTACCCAGTTCAGTATCTGTCACGAAGTAATCGTTTAAACTGGACATCGACGTTCCCAGGAGTGACGTTGAAGCTCTGGTTGCGCCAATGCTCTTCCATAGTAGTGCTAATAACCAAGTGGGGTATCTTTGGCAGTATCTTTTGGCCTCAAGCATTAACTACAATTTACAATGGGACAAAGAAAAAGATTGCTCGTTACTTTTCGGCCGGTTTCAGCCAGCAGAACTTGTAATCTTGAAATTTACCAAAACGATAGTTATTATAGGTACTTATACTTCCTTTTATTTACCATGGGGGTAAATTCATCAGAGGTACTCCATTTCATTGCGCATGAAACATGGGATTTTACTAAATTGCGGTCACCCTACAGCGCAATGAAGTGTGTGAATATTTCGTACAATATTCTTTATATAGGTATATTCAAACGGACGATGCAGCATAGGTAGGCGTCCCAGTATGGACTGACGACATTATTGAAGTCGCGGGCAACCGGTTATTGCAAATGGCAAATTGTCGTTCAGTGTGGAGATCTAATAGGGATGCCTTTGTTCAGTAGTGGACGTCTTCGGATTGTTGATGATGATGAGGTACTTGCTATATGACATGGAGGATATTGCCATGTACAAGCTAGTTATCCACCAACTGACGCAAGGTCCGATGTAAGTTATTGCTTTCTAACTTAGGTACAATACGAAAAGTGTTCCACGTTTATGCCGTACGTAGGGCACGCCATAATGTAGACACTTTCGCATTGTAACTACCTACCATATGAGTAAACGGATGTGCACTGTCGCAGGTCGATACAATGTGAATTTACTGCGATGCGTTGTTTAAAGTTAGTAAGATTATAGTTACCCTACCAGATTCGAACGAAATGTTCGAGTGGCGTACATTCGAATGGCGCAACTGTCTTGAATCTTGAATCCGCTTTCAACGCAATGGCGGGAAGACGTCACTGCGTTGCCCTTTTTACACATTATGTTGTCTTAGGCATCGCATTGTTAACTAGAGTGAGAGCGTATCGCCAAAGCCGTCGGCGGAAGTCAGCAACGCTGGCAGCAGTCTGTGGGCGGGCGGGCGACGGGGGGGAGGAAGCGATTGTGGCGTACGCGCCGGACACGGCTGCCAGAGCGCGGCTCCCGCCGAGCTGTGCGTGCGCCTCCTCTCGCAGTCCAGCGACACGGCGGTTGATGCTCTCGAGAAGCTCAGAAATTATATACAAGTACGTAAGCACGATCATTTGCCAAATAACCAGTCTATCAGCCAAATACTGAAACGTCATTCAGGTGACCCACTCAACTGCACGCTACTTAACGCCTAATCAAAGCATTTGATCTTCACTTTTATAGCTGGCGTTTGTGAATACCGATTTTTCATAAAATGGCGATCAAATTCACAGGCGTTTTTCATGTCACAATTTTAAGTGACTATTTAATTAGCGTTTCTGTATACGTTTCTAAAGGATAACATGGTGTCAGATGTTTGACGCGAACCTAAATACTTGATTGGCGTTTCAGTATTCGGGCGTTAGAGACCTCCCGAGGCAAAATTACATTCACTGCATTAAATATGCAATGGAGTAAGTACCTACTTGTAGTACGTAGATTCTATGGAAGAGTGCGTACTTTTGCCTTAGATGATATTTACCGGCAAACGATACGGTATTTCCGACTAAAAATGCCATTGATCAGGCTTAGTGACGTATCAAGAGAGGCCCATGTCCAACATTATGATCTTGATTATGAACGACGGTAATCCCACTTACGAGTATGTTACATTAAAAACAAAGAATCTAGCTATCTTCTTCAATTAAAAGAAATATATATATATTAGAAAATAGTGATAACGAGAATTGGACCTCACCTCGAATGATGAAAACGGATAGGCCGTATTATGATATTTTTCTACAGACAAATACGCCTCCAAATACGGACGGAAAAGCTTCGAAAAACAGTGCTTTCACTTAAGCTTTCTAAAGCTAATCGGGTGTACTAAGTGGGAAGTACCCTTTCTCTGAGCATATTATGTACCTAATGGAAGCTAGGCATTGTTTTCATAACTTTTAGCTGAGTCGTTTTTTTCAAATGTTATCTACTTTCAATCCGTTGAAACGCTGTAGTTTTTTACAGGTAATATTGTGTTAAGTACAATAAGGCGTTAACCTTGTAATATAGTGTGCTAATGTTAATGTATTTCCGGTCTAGTCGACTCGATGCGAGTGTCGCGGTCCACCGGACCCCCGGATCGCTGGTGCTGGCTGTGCCACTGTTACGAAGGAGCTCGAGCTTTGAAGAGTGCCCCTGGAGGAGCATGGCCCGACTACCCTTTGATTGATGTTACTTATTTAGGAACCTGCGTTGCAATTAAAGTGAATCTTCTGTAAATAGGGAGTTTTCTTCACTGAATTTCTCAAAAGACCTTCCTGGATGTTTCACGCCAGTTGCTGTAGTCACAGGAGATAATCGATACCCATTTGTAATATTCTATGTGCTTGGGACATGCCTCATTAGAGAGTAATTATGCCCATTGTGAGACTGTTGAACGAGTGTTCACTATATTATATTACTCATTGGTGTACTTACTTTTACCCCTACCATAGATAAGGAGTTTCTTTGCCCCTACAAATAAGGACACAGCAATCCATAAATATCTCTATCAACATCCTCTGTTTAACCATTTCGGCCACGAGGTTTTGGTGTCTGCTGTTCGCTATAGGTACCTTGGCCGCCTGATCAGGCCACGTCTGAGTGTGGCCTCTTTGTTGTGAATAAGGTTTTATAAGGACCGAGGCCGTTGGCACAGCAAGAGAGGCCTATACCCAGCAGTGGAATAAAGAATGCTTGTAGATGATGATGAAAGTAAAAAATTGGTTTGTAGATATTTTACCCTAATTTTGCACCATTTTTTTTTTCGGTTAGATCACTGATCTGACTTCTCTTTGATTGGAATGACTTGGACATGACAATCCGTCAAAAAACACGAACATGGTGACATAACACACAAATATTCCGTTTTGTAAACAAAATTAATTTCGAAATAGATTATTCAAAATTTTCCATAAATTCATTCGAAAACGTGTAATGTGGCAAACTTTGTCCGTTTACTTTCAAACCGAGGGGAGCGAGGTAGGTCAACCTCACCTTTTGTTGGCAGCCAATACAGCTCCTACCGAAGGAGGATCAGGTGCAGCCGGAGTACCGTCTTAGAGATAATGTTACATAACGTTACATAACCGTCCATAAGCGTCTATACGTATTATGTAGTCTCTATCAGGCTGGGTGCACGGGGCACTCTCTCCATACGGAGACGTATGGTCCCACCGTTCTATTCATCTGTGGGTCCCACCGCAATAAAGTTGGTGTAGATAACAGACATTTATTGTTCGTTTGGTGAATAAACACTGGTACTCAGAAACGCGAAACATTTTAAACAAATTCAATTTTATCGCCATGACTTCATTTGACATGACATTTGAGTCAAAACTATATTGTTCGCAGAGTAGAAACTAATACGATCCCAATATTTACCAGATTTACTGGAACCCCTAACTGTAACCCATAATTGTGTTGTTTGAAACGAATAACACGCCACATCAGTGCTGAGATATCGGCCTACCCTCGAAGGGTGAATAACACATGATCACGCAATCCCGTAACAACTGCACCGGTACCATTTTTGTGTTACAACTATGACACTGCATGCACTTAGGACTGGCATATCTCACATGCCTGGAAGAGATCGCTGAGCATATCCCACATTCCTGGAAGAGATCGCTTTCAGCGATAAGGCCGCCAGTTGTTGCACTAGTTTAAGTTTTGTTCTGTCCTAGCTATGTAGAATCTGGTGTGAACATTATAGAGCTTATCTATCTATCTATGCCCGAATGTAGGTACTAATGTCACCTTACGATTTTAACTCATCACGGAGGACGAAAACGAGAATTTTGCCTAGTCAGGAGTCACCCTAGGTTAATATAAAATTCCAGTTAGTAAAATGGGCGAAATGCGGGGAGAGCTACACATCAGTGACGCCTACCATCCTCTGGGCGGTGGGGACGGCCGCGTTGACGCAGAGACTGCTCACGGCACTCTTCCGGAGGTTCATCTTCAGGAGGGTCCCGTTATGGGAGCTCGTCTTACAGGTAATTCGTTTACAGAAAAGTAAAGCTTATGGTTACGGCCTAGCGATGTTTATTAAGTATCATATTATGTGGTTTTTCCCAGAACTTGCTGTTCATCTGGATGGTCATATACAGTCTTCATTTCTGGGTGATGCTCGTCAAGATAATCAAAGTCTTCATCGAGCACTGCTATAATGATGTAAGATTATTATTTTAATCGTTACTGCTCACATTTTGTCAGGTTCCGTGTCATGAAATCTAACGATTTCAATATTGTCTGAAGATTAAAGGACCGCGATACATAGACAGACAGACGGACAAGGCGCAACTAGTGGATCGTCCGCATCTAGTGCAGATGTATGTTGCGATTTGGTTGCGACAGATGGATCGATGTCTTTGTTCTGACGTCTATAATAGCTCTCTTTTCTGCAAGCCTGTCTAACCAGGGGCCTTATCCCGTAACTCTGGTGGCGATGGTCTTCGTTTGCTGTCCTGCTCGCTCGCATGGTGCGAGTAAGTTGGTGCGAGTGGGACGGCACGCGATAACCATTGCCACCAGAGTTACGGGATAAGGCCCCAGGTTCCAAGATAATAGACAAAGTTATAACATAACCACAAAGTCTTAAGTATCCTTCATCTTTTTTACTATGAAAACTGACGTGGTTTTGATACATTTTGTTTTAATAAAACGGGAATACTCACGTTAAATTGAGTCGGATATTCCGACTATAGTTTCGATCACATTCGGTGACCTTTATCAAGGAATGCTAAGCGAGACACGCGTCATCTTTCCAGGTGTCAATACTGAGCTTCAACAATCAAAAGCCGCTCCTGAGTCCGGACGACCACGCCAGCCAGTGCGCGACGCAGCAGTGGATCATCTGGCTGTGCGGCGTAGTCCCTCTCGCAGTCTACATTCATACGAGGCCGAGGCCTGAGCCCCCGCCGCTGATGATATGGTCTGTCCCTGGACTTTGCCACGGAGATGATACTTTGTTTGTACCCATTTTTCCAGATGCTGATTCAGATGTAGATTAAAGGATATTGAATGATCAGCCTGTTTCTTTTTTTTTTCGTTAGTTCAACTAACGCTTAACATCGACAATATGGTTTATGCACTAGGTTCTCTAGTCTAGTCACACAAAACATAATGTCAAAATTTATATTATACCGAGCTATAAAGCACAAAATTAGGTACGAACTATACTTGTATAATGACGAATGGCGAAAATCTATATTTCTTAAATGTTGAAAATTAAAAATGTTTTTCTTTAGTGTCTTTTTAGATATTTTATAAACGAAATTGAAATAGATACAGTCAAAACGAAATCAAATTCATTCGTTTTCTTTGCCTATTGCCTAATGAGTATTGTTTCATTACTAACACGCTAGTTTATCCACAGTTCACTCTCACACTCGATATTAAGAAACTACGTAGACGAAAATGGTAAACAAACCTATACTGGAATGGAAACTTCATCTTGAGTTTTCTAACTGCAGGATCACCACAAGCCCCTGGTTGCGGCGCGAGATGGGTCCCTACGGGTACTACCTCAACCGTCCTCTGTCCACATTAACGTCTGTCACAACACTCTCTGAACGGCAACATGCTCTTACTTTAAGGAAGGCCTTCAGCGACTCACATGTTCTCATCAAAGAACCGCCTAAGAGAAAACGACACTCCAAATCTGTCTGACCACCTTACCCAAGGATACCCTTTGACTCTGCCAGGCTTAGTAACAATATCTGAAAATAATTTGAAATAGTGTTTCCTGATCTTTGTATGGATTTACCTTTATTCGCATAGTAAAACATAATTAAAATATCTTTATTGTTTTCATTACTAACCTCGATACAAACCTTAGGTTATTGACTATTGAGCAGCTCTGTACTGGCCCGAACGACACTGGGTCGGCCGGAGGCCAGTGTTGCTATAAGTTATTGACAAAGCGAATTAATAGATAATAATAGAAACCTTGCAAGACTCGCAGTGAGTTGGTTACCTACACTGACCACACTGATCTCTGTATTAAAGTTATATAGTAAGACTATGACTGACACTTGAATATTTTATTAAACTAAAAATATTACAATACTTGACACATAACTAAATACATAACGTGTTTTTAACCAATAGGCGAGTTGATGGTCAAACGCAGACATACAGGGGTTAAAAAATAAAGAACGTGCAGAGCCAAAACTAAAAAAAAAAAAGTGAAAAATTAAGCTAACTCCATGGAGGTCACGAAAAGGGTCTAACGTCAACATTGTCAATAACAACTCGTCATCAAGTGCCTAAAAATGGGCACTAGATGGAACCTATAACCAAATTAGCTCGCGATGACGAGATTTTCTCGTGGAGGTGCATAAGATTCGTGCGGCGATCGACATGCATACTAACCTTGCGTAGGGCACACCGTGATCAGGAAGGCGGTTGCCTCAGACTGACTCCGGCCATTGCACTGCGGCTGGAGCGAGTCAGCCTGTGACTATACTAATATAGTCGTACGCGTAATTTTTGTTAGTCGGACTTGCGTTCTGCGCGGTCCATTTATTCGAAGAGAAACGCTGAGCAACTATAAAACATAACTCTTATTTATTTATATTTAATGTAATGTAATACATACCTTGTGCATTATAGTTTCCCAATTCGCACATTCAAGGTTCATAATAATCCTATATTAATATATATTTATTAAGTACCAAAGTATGTATAAGCCATATAATTAATATTTTACTATGAAAACTGGCGTGGATTTGACACATTTTATTTTAAATTTTTATAATTAATTTAATTTATGAATTAATGTTTATACACAATAAAAAATGTAATACTAGCTGTTATCGGCGACTACTTTCGCATGGACCTAGAAAAAAAATTGTTTATTTGTTTTGTTTCTGGTTTAGTAACAAAAAAAAAAGTAGCCTATGTCCGACTCCGTCCCTTAAGCTATATCTATGCAAAAATTCAGCTTGATCCGTTTAGCCGTGATAACGCGACAAACACCCAGACAGAGAGACAGAGATACATAATATTAGTTAGGATGTGCAAGTGATCACTATCACCGAAATGGTTTGAAAGATATCGTCCCACAAAAATAAAACCCAGTACCAATGGGCAAGTAATTGGACACTGCGTTTTCCACTTCCCAAAACCACTTTGCTCATTGACTAATACTCCCTTAAAGTCCAATTCTTGAGTTTCCACCACTATTATACAAGTTAAGTTTGAAAATAAACCTGGCACAATTGTTTTTTTCTGTCAGATGTTTTTTTTCTATACATACAAGATCATTTTTATGCTAACCATACTTTTTTAGTCACTTTTGTCGTGGGATGAGCCAATAGCACTTGGGGCGATTTAAGAAAAAAAACTTTTTTGTGGGTTGAGCTGGTAATATGTGTTTGGGATGAGTCAAGAAATGGGATGAGGCCACTGGGATGAAGACGGAACAATCCAAAAAAACGTATTGCAACACTACACGTGGGTGACACCAGCCTACGTCATCAGCGTGCATAACTACAAGCAGAGTACGTAATTAAAACACGTTAGACAATGATCGCTACACGACAAAATGACGGACAGTGGCGTAAGCTGATGTAATGGCAGACGCAGCACGCTTGGTGATGACTGACACCTGACACAAGAGGCGAGGCGCCAGTGGCCCCAGCTAGCGAGGCCCAACGGAAGCGCTGTCGCTCTCTATGACAGTAAGTGACAGTCGGTGTTTTGAAAAAAACGCTCGACTAAAAGCTAAGAAATGAATCGATCTAAGAACTTTGAATACATTTATTCGTTGAAAACAAGGCCTTACTATAAGACAATACTTCGGTCTGTTGCAACGTGTTACGTGTCGGCCGCCGCAACTTTCTTTTTCACGTTCAAGCTCTTCAGAGGGTCGCTTTGTCGCGCCTGGAACAATATTATTTTCAATTCAATTCATTTATTTCATTTCAAACTTTTTTTAACATTCTTGTAAAGTTATTTCTTAGTATAATTGGTAACTAACACACTGTTTCATAATATTAAAACCTGTCGGTGTCTCGTTAGCAGTGTGTTACAGCTGCTACGATTCTACCTCCGGCACCTGTCCAAAAACACATTTGCTTGTATCCATCACACCGGTGACTTGTTCAGGGGTATATTCATTTATTTTTATATAGTCGGGCTACAGCTATTCACTCACACATTTCCAAGTTTTTGTACATAGTGTGAAAAACACCAACCTCGGATTTCTGAAACGTTTATTAACTCTGACAGCAGATTAACCTCGAATTTCTGGAACGTTTGTTAACTCTGACAACAGATTAACCTCGAATTTCTCAAACGTTTGTTAACTTTGATAACAGATTAAGTCTATTGCTGTCTTTCTCATTTGTTTAGTGCCAGACAAAGGAAGCGTTAGAATTAATCTGTTGTCAAAGTTAAAAAACGTTTCAAAACCCCGAAGTTAATATACTCAAAATTTTGGAAAAAAACTTATGATTTCGTATTTTTCTACACCAAATTAAATAATAAATTAATTTAAAGTAAAACCGAAAGTTTCTTTATTTTTTTTTTTAAGTCGTACTATCATTTTTATAGCTCCAACATAGTTTGTATGAATAACTTTTTCGAGAAAAATATAGCGCTATACACTTTTGCGCGCAGATGAAAAGAGATGGCTTTAGCACGTCAAAAAACCAGAAAATTGCTAATTAAATCTAAACCCAGAAATCAATCGAAATACTGTTCTATGCAAACCTAGATATTATTATTACCTCACTATTAGTGTAATAATCACTTGAATATACACTAGGGGTACAGAGCGCCAGCGAAAAATGTCTTTAAACCGAGGTCTTTTCAATGTTTTTCTTATCGAAAAGATATTATGTAATCATGTTTTCCCGCGATACCAAAGATAGAACCAAAAAAACATAAAATAGGATTTTTAATCTACATAATAATGAGGTGCGCTGTATAGTTTTTTTTATTTTTTTTTCTAAATTAGGGGTGCTCTTACGCTTTCTAAGTTATTATTAAAACATTGTAGAGTACTCGTACCTTATACTTATGCCTCTTGTTGCTCCCGTACTGGGGCGTCTGTTTCCTCTTCTTGGCCGGAGCCGGTGCTGGAACTGCTTCCTGGTCATCCTCCGCCTCTTCGCTCCTCAGCGCAGCCGGCAGCAGGTACTCCGGTACGTGTGCCAAGTGGGGCTGCACTCGGACCGTGTGGAGCGCCTTGTCTCGCCGCAGGGCCGCCAGGTCCGAGGGGTTCTCCTCGAAGTAGCCCTGTGGGGGGCGCGGGCGGTGAGCGTGCGTGCGGCGTGCGGCGTGCGGCGCGCGGCGGAGGGGGGGGGGAGGTCAGAGAGAAGATTAGTCCTTCATCAGTGCCGCATTCGGTAATGCGTTATGTTGAAGTTTGGTCATCATGTTCATGAGCGAAGAGTTACAATTTAAACAATCATTTATTTATTTTTTTTAAATATGAAAATAAGCAATTATTTCGAAAAAAATCGAACAATTTTTTTTACGCACAGCGTGGATGTGGAACTCTCTACTGGGCTATAATAAAATCGATTTGTAGTTATGGTATTTTCTGTCGGTGGATCTTTCCCGACCGGTCTCGGAGCAACAAGAGCTCCTTTTGAAAAATGAATCGTAAGTGTATAGCAAAATGGTTGGTTTTCAAAACCATTGCTACGATTTTAATTTGAACCGATCTTAATGTTATTTATTTGTTATGTTGTAGGTAACTTCGTTACAATTTTTAAGACTCGGTCATAAATGATGCGCTGACGTTCCGTAGAGGTCGCGAGGTGTCACCAGGGGCCCGCGGCGCTCACCTGCAGCTTCTTACAGTTGAGCAGCTCCTGCTTGATCTCCTTGAGGCGCGCCTCGCGCACGGCGATGCGCGTGACGGCGCGCCACGCGTCCCGCGACCGGTACCGGAACCCCTCCACCTCCTCCAGCGCGAACTCGTACTTCCTGCGATACATACAACACCCTGCAGAGTACAGACATACTGAAATACTCACTAATATGGAGTACGGTTTAAAATGCGAAAAGTTACCATTTGCCCTGTCAGCGTGCAAAATGTTGGTTTAAGGTGCAACGTTTCGCTCATCGCACGAAATTCAAATTTTCTTGCGTTTTTTGTCAATTACAGCTTTACACATGGATTTATTGCAACCGTTCTTAAAACAACTTTATTTATTTATTTCATAGCACAAATAACAGAAAGTAACACAGATATGGTTAAAGAGAAAGCACAAATTTGGTTACGTACTGGGCTACTTTCCAAAAGTAGTATGTGCCTAATATGATATTATTTATTTAGCGAAATAGGTAAACATACGCAAGAGGGTATTAAAATATTCACATAAAAAGGTATATAGATCATACAATTTAACAATTATTAAGGACAGTTTTTCCTTAATTATATAGCGGAATGAAAAATTTAGAACAAAATAGTTTTCAGTTGATTTTTGAACCGATACAACTTATGATCAAAGATATCAATGTCTTTGTATTTGCTCTCTGCTGAATCAAGAATTTCGTTGTATTGACGACACATTCTGGCTATAGGATTGTAATACGATGTGTTGTTTTTGAGGATCTGAGTACCGAACAACTTAGAACTGGGATTACGAGTTCTAAATCTTGGCGCAAAATTGCCAATAAATAAGTTGTTTTAAGAATTTAGGGGTAAAATGGTCACCTAGATAACATTGTTTTAGCTACAAATCTCAAAAAGCTGATTTTCATCTTCTTCTGTTCTTTTGGTTTAGTGAGAAATGTACTTATACTAGCTTTCAACTTGAATTTTTGGTTGGTGCAATTTCTTGAAACAATCTATTTACTATCGCAAAATTAGTTTTCATGAACCTACGATGACTAATTAAGCTGTAATTGACAAAAAACGCAAGAAAATTTGAATTTCGCGCGATGGGTGAAACGATGCACCTTAAGATGCGCATTTATAGGCTCCTGTCAGCCACGTGACGTCATGAGTGACGTCATTACTGACTAGCTAACATTACTTACTGACTGAGTGACTAGCGACATCTTACGTTTTTATCAGTACTAAAATAGAATCTCGCATCTTTCTACGGACATTAGCACTCTTAGTATAGTTTCTCATGTTAAAATATGTGTGTGCTCACTGCAGGACTTTCTGTTGGTTGAACCCCTTGGACAGATGAGCTTCTATCGCATCCATGATGGGCTTCTCTCGTATCGATACGAACGTTAACACCGACCCCTGAAAACAACACACATTACTACGTACATCGCATTACATCGAGATCTCCCGTATTCCGTGTTTGTAACATTACAAAAACAATATTGAAATGTTTCACTACGCTTCTTATAATGCGCACGTAAAGGTGAATTTTTGGTTTTTGGTGGGAACGTGAAGAAATCATGTCGCGTCATTATATTATTTTCCAAAACTTGTGTTAATGTTTAAAAACGGTGAATTTTTACCCGTAAAGTGTTTGTGAACATACACGAGTGTTGGTGAATGGTATAATGTCGTGAAACGTGAATTTTTGTGTTATTTCCAAAATTCCATAGAAGGCTCTAGTAAAGTTTTCACCACTTTACTGGGGCATGACTTGTGCTCGCCTTTGACTGTGACTATGACTTGTTTGATAATATTTAACAAAACTTGAAAATATTTAAGCATACTTGACACTGGCAAATACATAAGACGTGCGACGCCAAAATTTAGCCTCTTAGGAAGAAAGAGAAAAAAAAAGGGCGAATTTTTAATCAGACTGTGTAAACTGACAGATCGAAATATCACTTGTCAAAATAATGTTGCCAACTTTCAAGTGAAGTTTCGCAGTGAAGATCTAGTTTAGGTTTTTGTCGTTGAAGAGAATTAAATTATAAATTAAAATGAACTTTAAATTAATAAAATTAATAGTTATAATTTGTAAACGAATGAGGCGTTTTCAAAAAAAAAAAAAACTGGTAATAAAAGTACCCAATAGATGGCGTTAGATGTACCTTGAGGTTTTTCTGTCACTGTAAGACATGAAAGACAAAAAAATGTACGTGTGCCTTTTTTTTCTCGTGTTTTTTGGCTCCACGTGTGTATTTAGACAATTTCAAGTAATGTAACTATGTATTTCACTTCATTTGAAATATTACAATAGTTGACACTGGCTAAATACACAACGTGTGCAGCCAAAATTTACGATTTAAAAAATAAACATAAAATATTTCGACAGAAATGACAATGAACGATCAAAAAAAAAAGTCAGTTTACTCCGTCTGATTAAAAATTCGACTTTAGTTCAAAGTTGGTCTGAATCCGGAGAACACGTTCCTATGGAATAAACAGTCGCATAGTTACCTCTTAAGACGGCAGTGGGTGAGAAATTAGCAACTGGCATAAGTTACCTGATTCTTCCCCCTGGCGGTCCGTCCGGCGCGGTGCACGTATGAGTTGACGTCGAGCGGCGCGTCGAAATTAATCACGTTGGATACGTGTTGGAAGTCGATGCCGCGCGACACGCCCGACTCCTTGTCCTTGCGACGCCTCGATGTTTGCTGCAACAACAATAACTCTTAGAGAGCAATGAGATGACCGACTCCTGCACTCGATCACAGAATACGATATAGTACGATATACAGAACCCACTCCCCGCCCCCCGGTTATTCGAGATACCTCACCCCCGCACGCGCCCGCAATAAATAATAATTCATTCATTCACAAATGATGAATTCTAATTAAATATTATTATTAATTATTTTTTAATTTATTCAAGTAATTGTCAATTGCCATCTCTGCGAAGCGAGTGGAACCCAGTCGGCATTAGAAGCGGGAGGCATCTATAATATATCCTTATATTATAGACAACATGGAAGGCATTTTTGTAGTGGTAGGACTCTTGCAAGACTCCGTCTGGGGAATTGCTATGGGCAGGCGTGAAACTTAACATCAGGTGAGCGACTTTCTCGTCTCCTGTCTAAACACCTTAAAAAAAAAATTTAAAAAATGCTTTGTGTGCTTTCATATACAGGCGATAGCTTGCTTATGTGGGTGGTGTTAGCAATCATATTGTTAGTAGTGATCGAGGGCGCCACGCATGCCTTGCAGACCCTTGCATACTCATCGCAAAAAAGTATCTACTCCTTTTGTCGTGCCGTGACATAAGACAAAATGTCGTGACATGTCGGCTTCGTTGACGATATTGGCATACGTTCCCGTTATTATGTCAAAAGTTCCAAATTGAGAACCTCCTGCTTATCGAAAAAACAATGCTAGATACCTTTTTCTTAGTAGTCCGTTCTTCAATGGGCAGTATCCCCCCGTCAGGTTTCTCCAGAGCCTTTTCATCTGAGGCTACGATGATCTGGAACCTGCCCCGGTTGAACTGATCCACAGAGAGGCAGCGGACCGCTGCAGGCAGCTCAGAGTTTAACACGCATGATGCCACCTTGAACTGCTCCAGGTACAGTTTTAACCTGGAATTAAGAATACTTTGTAACAAGGGTCAAGAGAAAACATCACTCTTTGAATATACTTTTATAAAGATTACAAAATGAAAATTTTGAGAGGATTTCAAAAAAAATCTTTGTACGTACTTGATAAGACGTTCAAATATAGATTACTAGCTTGACCGCTCGGCTTCGCCCGCATTTTCTACAGTAACCTCAAAACCCTGTTTCACCTCTTTAGGGGTTGTTTTTGAAAAGTTTTGAGACATGCGTTTAATTTTATGTTTAGTAAGTACACCAACTGAGTTTAATTGGCATAGCATGTTTTTTTTTTCATACAAATTTTGGGGGTCCATTTTATCCCTTTAGAGGAGGAATTTCGGAAAATCCGTTCTTATTGTTTACCTACACCATTTGAGGAGTATTGGATACAAATTTCATGTCTCTTACGTCTTACTTTTACGATATTGATTTTATTTTATGCTTTTAACTTATTATTAACTTAGCCCCAAAAGTCCAGTCCAGCTGACATCGACATTTTACGGGAGCAGGTGGACAAGATTGGATAAACAGAGAAGTTTGGCGAAACTGGGATGGCCTCCTCCCACTTTTGCCAAAATTGCAGTGGGCTGAATAACATGCCAATGATTATGAGCTTATGAATGGTATTGAATACTTAGCTGAAAAGTCGAAAATCTTTTTATCATTTGAACTCGAAAATCATAAACTGCTTTAATGAAAATTGACTATGGGCCGGTTATTGACATGAGGAGGCACTACAAAACACATTTTTTTTTAATAATAATGTTATACTCACTTGTAACATCTATCCACAGTCCTCACAAAGATAATCGTCTTTCCTCTGATAAGGTTTAACTTCAACAGTGCATACAATATAGCTGCCTTATCATCCTCTTCGGCGAACAGGTGGTAATGCTGCAGCTGTGATGATGGAGCCAACTCTGGCTCTTCCAGTTTCAACGTCACAGGATTTCGAAGAACTATTTTCTTGAGACTTAGTACATCATTTGATAGTGTGGCTGAGGCGAGGACTGCTTGGTAGATTTTTGGTAAGTGACTGAAAAGAGATATAGGTATTAAGGAAATACCGTTTGACGGCCTACACTGTTGATTCAAGAAGGTCGCGCCTTAAGGTCAATTCGCTTTTAAGACAGTATGATATGAAAATTTGGTAGGTTAGGTTTGGCATTGCATTTTTATACTGAAATAACTTTGTATAATACTAGCTGTTACCTGAGACTTCATTTTCTACAAAAAAAAAAAAACCTATGTCCTTCTCCGGCCCTTAAGCTATATCTCTGCAAAAATTCAGCTTGATCCGTCCAGCCATTTAGCCATGATAAAGCGACAAACACCCAGTCGAGCCAGACAGACAGAGAGACAGAGTTATATTCGAATTTATAGCATCAGTTCGGATTAGGATACTAAATATGGGCCATCATGATAACATTTACCCCAATAACTCTTTGACTTCATCTTCATAACCAAAAGAGAATATCAAATCTGCTTCATCCACCACCATAACTGCCAGATCTTCTTTCAGTCTCATGTTATTAGCATTCAAGTGTGCTAAGGCCCGAGACGGGGTTGCCACCACTATGTCAGGCTTGTCTGACAGTAGGGACTTCTGGACCTGCATGTCTCCGCTGGCAGATATGTCTATACATCTCACTTCGCGAGAACATTTCAGTGTCAAGTCTCCTATGACAGAGGCAATCTGAAAGTTTTATTAAAGATTATTTAACGAAGATCTGTGTAGTTCTGTTTCATATTGTGGCAAAGGTAGTAAGGAACAAGGGATAAATCATTCTTCTATCTCATTACAGAATTTAGCTATTTGTCAAAGTGAATAAATGAAATTTATATGTTACTAGCTGTTACCCTTGACTTCGTTCGCGTGGACCTACAACAAAAAAAAAGCTGAGAAAAAAATGGTGACATAGCACTGAAATGCACGCCTTTTTTCTCACGCAATCTCCTTTTTTGTGTTTCTATTAGTAAAAGATATAGCACTAAGTTTCCTTTAGCGAGTAAACGTGGAATCGATGCTATTATTATTCATTAGCCTGAAATAATCATACATCTTCTAATCTATACAGGCTGTTCCTTAGATAACAGACATATTTTAGGATATCATTGAAATCGCAAATAAAAAAATAAACTATTCCATATGTTTCCTGGAAGGTGACTCACATAGAACAACTTATACAGTTCTAACCAAACAGTATACAAACAAAAATAACATGATCGTAGGCAATCATCATCATCTCAGCCACAGGATGTCCATTGCTGGACATAGGCCTGCCCCTTAGATTTCCACGAAGACTGGATGGAAGCGGCTAGCATCCAGCACGTTCCTGCGGTTTTTATCAGGTCATCTGTCCACCTTGTGGGTGAACGTCCTACGCTGCGCTTGCCGGTACGTGGTCTCCATTCGAGAACCTTACAGCCCCATCGGCCATGATCGTAGGCAATATTTTGGCTAAATTATTACCTGTCCACAGAGTTCTTTACTCGGCGACAATATAAGAGCCCTTATACACTGATGTGTACTTGTGTTTTTTAAGTTCAATATCTTCTGTATCAGTGGTATTGTAAAGGCAGCAGTCTTTCCTGATCCAGTCCTGGCTCTCATTAACATGTCTTTGCCTTCCAGTAGTAAGGGTATTGCTGTTTCTTGTATCAGTGTGGGGTCACCCCATGCTAGCTGTGATATAGCCTAGAAAAACAGAGAATGGTTATTGACATGCTAGCAATAGCTCAGAAATCTACTGTGACTAGACGGTTTGTTGCCACTGACACTGTAACGCCTGAACGGATATTTTGGGTGGAACTATCTGAGGTACGTGTTTTGTCACAAAACTCTTTTTTTTTTACTACTTGGGATGATATGGTAAAAGTGTGACTGGCCGTGAGTTCTGTTGAGAGGGATTCTAGGATAATCTATTATTATAAATAGCCTTCGCACATAAACGCAATCGCAGTAGATAGCAATTTTGAAAGGAGTAGAATCGATGTATCATACCTTCAAAATCCGATCGTCCAGTTCCATTTCATGGAACATAACCTTTTTCTCATCACCCATGATGAATGTAATAATTTGTGAAACAAATCGTGTTTACTGCAAGTACTTCAAGCTTTTTTCAATAATTACAGGATTAAATGTATTCTCATGTTTTTGTACAATTTTCAAACGTGCACATTTCAATTTCATTTGCAAACACGCACTTTTTTTTTTTTTTGCTTTGAGCAGTGTGACCAGATTCAAATGTGCAGCCCGATAATGTACAGCCTGATAATTGGTGAACCGGTACATGGAATATCAGGCTATGCAATATCGGGTCGTGAAATATCGGCCATACATTATCGACACGGACAGACACGGACCGATAATGTACAGCCCGATATTCCATGTACTGCTTGGAGGAAAGAAAGAATCTTGGAGGAATATGTACTGGTACATCAATTATCACGCAGTGGCATTGGCGTTGGAATGGCAATATTGAACGAGTGCAGTGGTGCCGCTTCAGGGAATATAATGTTAGATCTAGCGCTTTTTCATTCCTTTATCGACTTTTGTCGCTAGAGGAACTGTGAGATACAAGGAACCGAATATTTGTTTACAAATTTTCAAATTTTTGTAGGTATCTCACAAACGGAAGTAGCTACAGGGTTAATGCTAGAACAAGCAGTCATCACATAGTTTTGATTCTGTCATTGCCATTAAAATTTAATACCTATAGGTCATTACTTATGATGTTTTTTTTATTTCCTTGATACCTGCGTAACCGGACTGCCTGGCATGTTGCTGACTCACTCCGCATTCCAACTTAAAGTCAAAGTCAAAGCACATATAGTTCAAAGTACTTATACATTTGTAACTGTCCTGTTGACCATCTGACGCAATTTAAGTGGTTCGAATACCAATATTTGATTTTTTTATCAATTCTTCCGGTAGAACACTTTTTAGTTTTTTCCTCAAGATATCATAAGACACGCGGTCAAATGCTTTAGAAAGATCTAAAAAACAGGCGTATGCAGGGGTGCTTCTATTCAGGTGATACCTAACAGTATGTTTTAAGGTCAAAATGGTACTCTTCGCTGAGACCCCAGCTCGAAAACTATATTGAGCGTCATGTAAGTGCAACACGTTGCCAAGATGAGTATCAATCTGGTCCTGATTCTTTATACACCATTAAAGCCTGGATTTAAAGATCTTCCGATTTTCAGTCATTTTATCAAACGTGTCACCACTAACTAGTTGGTTTACCATTTTCAAGCCATGTGTGAAAACTAAGCCTAGCTTGCGCATGAGCTTCTTTAACGTTTTCATTTCTAACCATAATGTTCTCTTTTCGGTTAGTGCCTTTCTTTCTATTAGTTTGCATAGCTGCACTACTTAATATATATTATTATATATACTGTACATTCCTGTACATTTTATCAATCACATTCTTATGTTCTAAAATGTCATATTGCTGCCTACAACAACTTTGAAATTCTGTGGGAAAATCAATATCTCTAATTTTATCGTTACATATATCAAAATATTTATTTGTTCGCTCTAAATCTCTATCCCCCAAAAAGTATATAGCTAGCGATATTATTTTTGGTTGTTATTAAGAGGCTAAAGAAAGCGGCAACACTTAACGAATGGCCGAACCGAACGAATGGTTGGATTACTACGGTTGTTTCTTCGCATTAATATTTTAATTTTTCGTAAAACGCAAATTAACTATATTTGTTACTACGTCTCTAAAATTTGTATTTAATAGCGAAGTGGTCACGCGTGCTATCTACGA
Source organism: Apocheima hispidaria (assembly GCA_947579745.1). NCBI lineage: Eukaryota > Metazoa > Arthropoda > Insecta > Lepidoptera > Geometridae > Apocheima > Apocheima hispidaria. The sequence goes on from OX388159.1 coordinate 14,219,153, forward strand.
CTGGAAGTTTCTTCGCAACTCAACATGGATTAACCGCAATGATGTGACAGATCGCAGTTCATTGCCTTATGTAAAACTTGAAATGGTGTTTCTTCCGTGAGTGACCAAATTATTCAGTGACTTATGCTGGTGTTGTGGTAGTGGAAACTCAGTGAAGTGCTGGGAGTGTGAAAATGTCGAATTCGACAGCTCAAGTGTTGATGAGGAAGGGGAAAAGAGGGGCGGCTGCGTACATACACGCGGACTGCTCCAGTGGAGCCCCTCAGCATTTGGGGCCGTTGCTGGACGTCCTGCTGAACCCCAGCAAGGCCATCGACGAGTGGGAGACGATAGACTGGTGCCGGTGGTTGTTGGCCGGCGGCAGGACGCCCGACGAGTTCGCGGCTGTCGGTGAGTACACATAACTGTATTTTCTGACCAGACGTTTTGAACTCTTTATAGGTTATGTATACTGTTTATCGTAGCTGTAGAGACGCCCTGACGCAGTATTAACTTCGCTTTTGTGAGTATTATTTTTTTGCAATGACCTTCCATTGTTTCTGCATGAAATAACTAAAGTTAAATTTTGATGTTGATTTTATGATAAACAATTTACAGTTGTTTACTTTGTGAAGCTATGTTATTTGTTTGCACAAATACAAAGTCTGACAAAGGGTCTGTATACTTTTATTATGATCTTCCTGGTGAATCAAAATGAATGATAGATGATTAAACTTTGTAACTAGGTCAAGTGCAAATCCTATGAAATACTTAATATATACTCAATAATCAAGTTCCTAACACCTGACTCGGTAATGTTACTGTCTATTACGAGATTTGTTAAATCCCATTCACTAAAAGTATTAGATTTCACATCACCTTTGTTTTCTCTGCTGTTTTTGCTATGACATTGTGCATTTTCATGTGTCCAGTCCCTTTCTTTAGAATAACATATTATTATGTCCAGTGTCTCTATCTTTAGAATAACACACAACACATCTTAAAGTAATTTTCATGTTGATATTTTGGTGAAGGAAATGGGAAATATCTCGAAAGGATTGTTTTTTTCCTTTCATTCGCCAAAATAGAACATACAAACGTGACAAAGGCAAAATAGCTACTTATCGGCAATATTATTCTAAAGATAATAACTGTTAGTTTTTTTTTGTACTAAGTGAGATTTCATCTTTGAAAATATCGGTAATGTGTCGAACAAGACACGCTTTTAGCAAAATGGGGTTCTAACCATATTCAATTTTCAATTGGAATTAACTGACTTGTAACACACTAACTACAGGACAAATGTTATCAGAATAATTTGTTTCAACAATATTTAACAATTGTGAGTTAAAATAAAGTATATGTTATATTATTATAACACCAGGTGCATGACTGAGTCAGCATATTACTTATTTACATTATTCTACATGCAGAATCCACAAGGCTCATGTCTTAAAAGAGTCATGATAATGACATATTTACGTGCATCATCAGAAGTAGCTATGCTTCATTGTTGTCATTAGTGGCTGATTGCAGAACAGATATTGTGCAACCTTGTCACAATGACTCATCTGCGGTGTTATTTGTTTCATTTTGGTGACTGAATTTTATATTTCCCAATTACAGGATCTGGTTTTTATGTTGAATTAAAGATGAATATTTTGTTATTCTTTTTCTATTTGGGAAAAGCCTAGCTTAGTTGGTAATGTTTCTGCCTTCTGAGTAAGACTTCCCATGTTCTATTCCAGAATTTGATTTTTTTAATCAATCAATTACAAAATAGAGCCCCTTGCCAAGCAGATCTTGAAGCAAGACACAATGCATTTATAGATCATTTCTCTATTCTGACTTCTCTTGTATCCAGTGATGAAACTGACTTGAGAAAGGTTCTTATTTCCTTTTAATATGTATAATATTAGGGAGCTCCTTGATACACAGAATTATTATATTCCTGAAATGTTTATGCTGAAAGGCATAAATTTGTTCTGCATTAGTGTCTTGGCATAAAGGTTTGTTTCATATACACAAACACATAAACCACATAATGTATCACATGTCTTGTATCGATAGATCTTTAGATGTTTCTTTTTTGTAGTCTTTATTCAATTTTACCTAATTACAATTTTACTACATTTTCAACTTAGACCTTATAAATCATTTAGTGTTTTAAATGTTCACACATAAGTGTGTTTTATATATATCCAATTTTGCCAATTTCAACTTATCTCAGGGTGCAGCAGTGCTCCCGCCAAGTCCATAGAAAATAATAAGGGCATGCCATACCATCCTTTTCTTGAAGCAGCTCACGGCACTTTTGTCCTCTGTTTCTTTATTGTGACTAAACCTAGAAGCCTGAAATTTCAGTGACCGAGAGTATAAGCTGAACCTACCTCTACCCCCAAATTACGAGTTCGTACCTAAATTTTAAAACGAAATATCTCAAGTCAAAGTTCCCAGATTTCCACACACTCACCAATCATCATTTCATCTAAGGTCTAGCAGACCTAAGAACATCAAATTTTGTATGCGGTTAGTGTTTATTGTACTTAGCAATAAAAAACTAAAACTAGTTGTCGGTTGCCAAGATTTCTCAGGTAAAAAACCCGAACTAAAAAAGTGCTCCGGTCATAAAGATAAATCCAACAAAACCTCACTCATCACAATCGGTCAAGCCATTTAGGCTATAGATACATATATAGCAAGTTGCGGGTAACAGCTAGTTATTTATAATGTTATTTTAGCCACAAAATTCGGACTGGACAAAAAAGTAATGCATGTCTGTCCTGTCCTGCTTTAGAATATTAATAAAACACCATTATGAGACAGAGTACAGGAATGTCAATAAGAGTTAAGAAAAGTCTACTTCATTTTGATTATAATTGATGGCATTGAATATGTTGTGAATTTGCAATATAACTTTTACGATAATAGTCATGTTACAGTTTATATAATAGTTGCTATGGCTAATAAAAATGTTGTGCCTCATGGGTGCGAAGATCGAACAGCATTTTTCGACATCTCATTGCAGAAACAAACGCAACCCGAGCATTTTTAAAACAAGCTCCTTACGAAAACAAAATACAAGAATTCATAAAACATTTTGCACACTAATGGATTACCTGAACTTAAAGTCTGCACCAAACTTTATGGCTGCTCCAAAGTATTCAGTTATGCAAAAGCATCGCAAAAATGTCTAATTTTTTTCCGAAATCTGTAAATTCCAATAAAAATGACTCGAAAACCCCACGAATGTCTTCTCGACCTATTTCATATTGCTGTATCGGTTAAGGTAGCTGCCCCATTTTAAATTTCCACCCTGTACATACAATATTATTATAGGTATTATGTAATCTATAATATTTTCACTAAAAGGTCGAAATGTATAATTCTGTATGGGTAATTACTCGACATGGTGTGCCAAGTTGAGCAATGACTAATTTGCTTTTTTAGCTAAATTTAAGTAATTATATAAATAAAACTGTAATGTTTTGTCAAAGTATGTATCGCTACCATATTTATAAAATGGGACAAGTGTGAATTTGACCCACAGACCGAGGGCTACGTACAACTTTCTTCATGTAAAATTATATAACTTTCTATGAAAGCACCGAACCTTCATCTGATGAAAAGATAAATAGAATTGAAAAAAAACTCCAATACTTCAGGGTCAATTCTCCAACTGCAAATGTAAATTTATAATGGTTTTTTTTTGTGATAATTATTAACTACAATTTTTTTTTCTTTACTCGTGCTCATGTGATTGTGTGTTGTTCTTTGCCGAGTTTCAGGATTCTAGGTTTATTTGTTAGTTTATTTATATTGTCTACTTGAAATATACTCGAAATATGCGGCAAAAATAGCCCTAATTTTATGATAAATTGAATTTGAAGCTTGATTTTTTTTACAGCGCGAAGGCCAAGGGAATATTGAACATATTATTTGATATTAATTTCGACTTGACACCTTCACGAGTTCCTGAGAAAAAGGACTTGACAGACAGATAGGCGGACAATGAACCTGTTTTCCTTTTGGTAACCACCCTAAATAAAAATAAGTGATATTATCAATCCCTGTGTCTCTAGTCTCACCTGAGTTCCAACCAGACTAGACGTAAGGAATTGCCATCTTGAACATATCAGTTTCCAGAAATTAAATAGTGTGTAAAAAAATTGCAAACAAAAAAAATGCGGCCATAAACATTGGCGCATACTATTCAGTTACTCATCGGCCGTGGCGTACGTCGACCTCGCAACAGCTGATCGAGACACGTGCCTTGTAGCTTGTATATCCCTGTTTCAAGAATATCAAGGAAAAACTGCATCAAGTACACATACTTCACTAAGATCGCGGTAATTAGATAGACATACTCGCCCGCTCGATGACAAATAACGTTAACTCTATCTCTGGCTTAGAACTGGAATCGGACTTAGTTTTTATCGATCTAGTTGCATAGCAATCTATTCTCTAGGCAATGTTAGGTTTAAAAGCTGGTCGGCTGGTACCTGCATAGTGCAAATAAAGTACTGTAAGTAGCGAATCGATATATCGAAAAAATTAATATTGTAGTGAGAACTTCTAATACTGCCTTTGTCTGGCACTAAGCAAATGACAAAGACAGCAATAGACTTAATCTGTCGTCAAAGTTAACAAACGTTTCAGTATTCGGGGGATAGTGTAGCCACAGTGGAGTAATCAGAAATCAGAAATATTTACTGGCCACTAGCTGCGCCCCACGGTTTCAGCCGCAATTCCACTGAAACGGTTTACTTTTCAGGATATAAACCTATACAGCCCATATGTGTTATTCCAGGTAATAAGCTACCTCCCTACCAAATTTCATCCAAATCCGTTTAGTAATTACAGAGTTCAACGGGAACAAACACACTTACATACTTATACACTTACACACAAACTTTCACATTTATTTATAATAATTAGTGTGATAAATAACATTGAGTATTACAGGCAAGTCACTTTTACAAATTGAACTAAGTATGCTCAGAGTTAAATTAGGCAAATTAATCAATAATTTAAACAATTTGACAATATTTTTTCCGGTAGGTACGTTGCTTACTCCGTTCGTTCATTACACAGAAATGAGGATTCCGTGAATTTCATTGAAATATATTCACTTATTTTGTAGATGGAGATATAGCAAATTTAAACCTTTGTAATCTTTGTATACAAAGGTTTAAATTTGCTATGGTTTAGTACCTGAACGCAAAAGCTACTCATGACCATGATCATGACATGAGTACTACTTGTTTACCTGTTTGATACATGAGCTATGTTAAGTTCATATATAGGTATATCCTAACTAATATTAATAATTCAGAGGAATATAGCTGCAGTCGTATCAGGACCAATAAAACTTCGAGGTTTAAAAATGAATACGTTTGTCTCGAGGAAAAAACTTCGCTTGCGCGATTCAGAACTCCCTACATTACAACTGTCAGTTCATACAAAATGCAAAAAATAATCACAAAAATGGATCAAAACCATCTAGCGAACTATAGGAAGTCATTTTGTCTCTCTGTTCGGATGTTTGTCGCTTACTCACGGGTAAACGGCTGTACGGATCTTCATAGAATTTGATAAGGAGCTACTGTTGACGGCTAAAGGATACTTTTTTTATGTCCACGCGTACGAAGTCGCGGGTAAAAAGTCTTATAGGTACAAACTATTTTCTTTTACACATTTTTGTCTTATTTTATTATTATAGTATGTAGTATGTATGTAGGTACATACTACATACTACTACATACTTATTCAAATCAAAACTAAAGCTACTCCTACTCAGTAAGGTCTATTACTCGATTAAGGAGTACATAAATGATATTTTATAGCCATAACAACCTAATATGAATTTAAGTGATATTTTCTTGACCTGTAAATTTTATAATTTATTAATAAATCATCTGTATCATGTATCTGTATGTATCTGTATACATGTGCTATTTTAAGATCAACCTATCTAGTTTCTTGAAGTAGCTAATTATTCTCTTATATCCCCCAACTGGTTTGTAGAATCTATTCTCGACGAATAATAAAATGACGATAAAAACATTCGCAATAAAAAGCGTCGCAGTCTTACCATGAGGTCTTACCCTTAGATTTCGTTTCGTGCGATTTCAAATTAACAACCGGCCAGCAGGCACGGGCGCCGGGATAAAATTTTGTCCACCATATTTATCCCGCGAAAACGAGACGGATGTATACATATTCTAGCTTTGTCTCGTTGACGCGAAGACAAAACAGATGGACAAAACTTTATCCCGGCGCGCGTGCTAAGCCTGCTGGGCCAGAGTATAGATTCGCCTACAATAAGAGCAAAATGCAAGCTGAAGTGGCAATGGGCAGGCCACACTCCGAAACACACTCCACTCGAAGAACCGATAACCGATGGGGAAGAAAGGTTCTTGAGTGGCGACCACGAACCGGAAGACGAAGCGTAGGCAGGCCTCCCACTAGGTGGACCCACGACAGTGTGAAAGTCGCGGGCAACCTGTGGATGCAAGTGGCACATTGTCGGTCGGTGTGGCGATCTAAGGGGGAGGCCTATGTTCAGCAGTGGACGTCTTCTGGCTGATAATGTAATGTAAGAGCAACATGTCTTCTGTCTAATCTGGTTTGAAATGAGTATATTATGCATCTTCGTAGCATGCACATGAGATATTAGAAATAGAGAATTAATAAGATTCGGTATCTGCTTCTAAACAGTTATGTGGAGCCTATTCTAATTCGAGATAGGGGCGATAAGTCCTGCACTGACGTCCCGCACGGGGAGTATTGTGCATTTCCCGCCAGCTTCTACCCGAGCCACCCCAGCTCCTTGAAATAACGGAGCGAGGCTCTGGGCCGCTGGCATGTCGCTCCGGTGGTGTATGGTAGTGTCGATGAAGATGAGAACCAGTCAAGCTGTCGGGGTGACGTGGATGATGTTTTAGCTGCCTCATGCAACCTAGGGGCGATTCTAGCTTCAAAGTGGCGATTCTAGCTTCCTATTATGGAGCATATTAATATGGAGGGTCTCAAATGTAGATATCTTGAACAAGCATAAGAAGCTTATGGTGTCGTAATCAGGATAGAAAGGCACTGGCAGGGAAATGCACATCACCCTCAAATCATACTTCGATGGTGAGCCTCCAAAACAAATATCTTAGGTTAAAATATGTTCTCTCGAAAAAACAGTTTGTACTAAGTAGACAAATTCCTATTTACCATTTGAATAACGCATAAAGTAATATTAGGTAAGTACTTATAATTTCGCTGGAGGATGACGTTTATCCACACAACTTATCACTTATCCACACAAGAGAATGAATCGCTCCGCATGCCCTCGTCACGGCCAGTTCAATAACCACCTAACGTGTATTGCAGGACATGGCTTGTATGCGACTAACTACTGGTTGACGCGCATAAAGCTACCAGCGTTACGTACTTTATAGCTTAGATATAAAAATAGAATAAGAAGGTCCAAAAGTAGGAGAGAGAGGGGAGAAACATTCTGCGTAAGTTATACATATATAGAATATGTTGCCTTGCCAGGGATATTCCTTGTGGTACTACAGTACAGTTCTTGTCGTTACTGTCATCACGGTATCTTACTAATAGATAATCTGTGGTGTCACGACTTCATACACCATGTGGACCATTTGTGACCGTCTTGTCTTCTAACAAACTGTGTCTGGTCTCACTTGTTAGATACTAACTGCTATATGAACTGTGGCGTTGCGTAATGACTGTGTTTACTGGTTAGTTTACGACTTGCTAATTGGTCACTTCTGTCAGATCAGCTATCAGCGATTATGCGCTCGATAATCGAACGTATATTGTTGGTATATGGGGTCTCCTTTTCCTTTTTTAAGTAATCACACTAATAATATTATAAATGCGAAAGTTTGTGTGTAAGTAGGTAAGTATGTAAGTGTGCTTGTTCCCGTTCAACTCTGTGTCGGCTGAACAGATTTGAATGAAATTTGCCCCTGGATTAACACATAGGCTACTTTTTATCCCGGAAAAAACTACCGTTCCTGAGGGATAACAAAAATCACCCGATGATCACCAGCTTTTGCAACCATTTTACAAATCGAAGCCCTCGAGAGTTACGTGTACATAACTCTCGATGGCTTCGCTTCGTATAGCGAAGTTATTTATTTTTCTTTTCTTTTTCCTCCCTTGAGAATTTTGGCGTCGCACGTCTTCTGCATTTATTTCTTATTTGATAAGGAGTTACTGTATATCACAAAGACGGATACTATAGGATATAGTAATAGGATACTTTTTTCGTCCACGCGAACGAAGTCGCGGGTAACAGCTAGTTTAATATAAATGATGGTATTTATGAATTAATAAGTTAATGCACTTTTGCCATTTCGAAATATCACAGAATAATACCAGTACCTACGCATATTCCAGGCCAATACACAACATAACTCCTGAAGGGTATACAGCCTACGACAAAACATGCAGATGCTGCACGACATTGTCACGTGTAACGAGATAAATAATATTTTTGGAACGGTTTTTGCGATATGTACTTACTTGAATTTTAAAATAAGTAATTATTGACAGAATAAAGCAAAACTTTGAGGAATGCAGAGATTTTACTGGGTGTTCCGTCAAACGTGTTGTTCCCTAGTGTTGGTCCCATAGTGATATAGTGCCTAACCTAACTCAACAGCCATAAACGTTTTTGCGTGAAGTCGCCGCTAGAAACAGGATGCTGGGAGCTGCAGAAGACCGTCTTAGTAGCATAACAGCGACCTATAGATGTCTCTAGATATCCAGCACTGAGCCTACATGATTGTTGAACCTGATGTTGAAACATTTTGTATCCGTCGTTTGTTTTAGAATAGAATAAAATAAAGTTTATTGGTTAAAACTGCGTGCATAATCAGGTTTTAAATTAAATTTTGGAATCAAAAGTTTATCCTAACGTACGTGCAATGTGTTGTTTTACATACATTTTTGGACAAAATTCTTAAGTACCTACTTAATCAAATAAAATATAAATACTCTATTAACAGCCCTTTTGAAGAACCTTGATTCTTTCATGTTGTAAAAAACTTTTCCTATGAGCCATTGTGTTATATGTAATGGAAGGCTGTTATTTGTGTTTCCGCTATTGCTATTGTATAACATTTAGTAACAATATTGCATCAGCTATCAGAAAGTCATTCCATGAAATGGATCCCATATTTGGAATATTTGAAAAGAACGCCATTATGAACATGTTAAAGTTGAATATGGTCAAGCTTCGATTTGCAAGCAAAACAACACTGTTTGTCTCCCGGAGTCACATTAAATATTCCTTCGAGTGGCTTCCATTTGATTCGCAGCCAACTGGCAATATTATATTTATAGCCCTGTTCTGTGGTAGGTATTAATATTAATTTCTGTTCAAACTCTTATGTTTTCAGTTATTGTTGCTCTCCCAACAGAAAAGCTAAACATATATATATCCACATTCCGTTATTAATCACCGTTTTAGTTTTTTACCAGTTATTCACTCGCCAAGGAGTAGTGTGGAAACATGACCGAAGCAAAGAGCAATGTTTCCAGCGAAATTACTAGGCATTAAAAGATTTAACATCTAATATCTCAGGGTGTCGAGAGCTGTGCATTGCTGAGTATGCGTTTGAACTGTTAGAGTTCAGAGTGGCACTAAACTTTTATGGGCAAGAGTGACGCTAACCACAAGGCAACCGACTTGCTCATTTACTCACTCAGTTGCATAAAATAAACTTTTCTGTCGCCTTGTACACATCCTGCTTCTAACAAATAGCTTGCTAAAAAGATCTTCCAAAAGTTTAAACTTTCCATCAAATGTAGCGTGGCATTCTTTCTGTCTGACAGCTAGCCAGCGCCGTTGGTAAATCTATCCAACAACAATGCCATTATTTTCACTATCCGTAGTGTCAACGAACCCTGCTTTATAATTATAATCTGTTGACTTGCAATTGTACGTTTGAGAGATAATTGTGGGCTCTGGCGGTTGGATCCGCAGTGGAACAGTAACTCGCGGTAACAACTGGTTAATGGTACACCACGGTTGATGCTCAGCTCCTATCGTTGAGGGCGAAAGGAACTGTTGAACTTTGTATCGGCTTTGATCTTACCGGGTGGCTCGTCCAAAGTGATTATAACTAGACAGATGTTGCTATCTAAAATATATTAGTGGTTAGTTTGTGGTTTTGCAGAAACGACGCCAAATTGTTGAGTAGCTTGACTCGCGCTAGTAGTTCTTTCAATATAAGACAAGATTCATATGTGGGTACTTTCATTGCAAATATTGCAATACAACACCCAAGAAACGAGGCGTTTGTCGGAAAAGTGTGATGCCAAACAACTTGTTGCAGACTGCACTGCGGCAAAAGAAACTTGCCGCATTATACTAAAAATATATATTTTCTGTAGTTCATGAGGCAGACAACCTTGTAGTGTATTGTATTTCTATAATGTTTCCATTGTCTATTAGCATTCCCAGACTCTCAGACTATATATTGTGATCACCATCCACGATCCTTGTTGATGTAAGTTGGCTATCCAGATAAGATCATTTTCAAAATCCCAGACCAATTATTACCCTACTCCCCATTTCATATGATGAATGACGTCGCATATTGTAATATCTTCATACAAGAGTTATTCATTTGACATACTTTACAACATTAGACATACTGCCAACACCGTTGGCCGCAATCATCTGTTATTACACTTCGAGCTGACCTTGATCGCTAGTTAAAATTCTGATTAGAATTACATCATTACTTAAATTTGAGTATGTGTATTTAAATAAAATACTGATATCTAGTTTATTCTAGCATCGCTTCGCTTCGAGTTGTTTATACATGAAACACATGTCGGCTAACAAGATGACCATCATAATCATTTTCCGCCCATTATCGATCCACTTTTGGTCATTCCGGATCTGCGCCAATCTTATCCATGTCTTGCCCTGTACCCTGACGATATCGGGCTTCAATCTAGATGGCGGTATGCCTACACTGGTCTTACCACACCTCTAGGTCTCAATTCTGTGACTGCTTATTCCACCTGCCGTCTATTCGTCTAGAAATTGTCCTATCCACCTCCACTCGGTCTTCGTAATTATTATTTTTTATGTTACTCGGTCGTCTCGTCAGACGATCTAGTCACTCACCTGGTGTTAAGCGTCACGCTTGCCCAAACAGTTCAGTGCCACCCAGAATTTTGAACTTCAACAGTTCAAAACTATGCGTGGCAATGCAATGCGCTCGTAACCCTGAGATGTTAGATGATAAATCTCTGTATGCCCAGTAATTACGCTGGAAACACACGAATATTCCTTCAATCCGGAACACAGTAATGCTTACATACTTCTGCTTGGCGGTTGAATAACTGGCAAAGGTGTGGTACTTCCCCAGGCGGACTCTGCAAGAGAGCCCTACCACTACAAAAATATAATATAATAATATTATTGTTCGTCCAACATCGAACAAGCGTGTTCGACGTAGGATCTTCTTACTGGGAACTTTCTTTATTACTGACAAGATATTGAAACATAAACCCATTAGATATCCTTTCAACACAAATTTCTCCAAAGTAACGCCTGATTCAATCAATTAGATTTTTTTAAGCTTTCGCGTATCTGTGAACAAATGAAATACTTACAAACGTACTCGTCATACGTCTGTTCGCCATAAAATTAAGCGTGTGCTAATTCATAACACACTCTCTGGCACCTTTTTGTATGTAAACATACAATATTACGAGATTTGCATCATAAGAGAAGCTCAGAAATTCAGCTTTTGTATGAGGAAGACCTTATGCAATATCATACCTAGTTTTTTTATTCGAGTATTTTCCTCTCTCACTCTATCCTTGAAGAACCCTAGAATATATCTCTCAGCTTACTAGGAAACCGGGAGTTTGTTCACTCCTGGGTTGTACGGATTAGAAATTTAGATTAAAAACGTTTTGTACGTATCCAAGCGAAATCAACAGTGTAAGGATTGAAGTGGACCCTCTTAATACTTATCTTGTAGTAAAAGGGGGATGGTCGGATAAGTTGCTATCTTGTCCTTCTTTTTTATTAGCTTTTGCCACTATAGATGTTTGAGAGCTGAAAGATCTCGAAGAAATGGGCAAGAAGCAAGCAAATTATAATTATGATACTTTATTATCTTTGCAATTCACAAATGAAGCCTACCTCTAGCTAGGAAAGGCTTAGACAGCGATCAAGGCACTTCACCTTAACATAGTCACGTACGTCAGTATAGATTACAAGTTGCTTTCTCGAGAGCGGCGCTGACCTAAATGGCTGGATGCCAACCTCATGACGAATATTGTATGCTAAATCAGTATTAAAGTGAATAAGTTATGACAATAGTTTCGTTTTACTATAAACAGATAGATTTGTTTGTTTCTTTTTATAGCACTTAATAAACTGATTTATGTTAGCTTTCTGTTAACTTTCATTGGTCTTATCTTCATTACTTAGTGTTCGGATGAAAAGTTACCCAAAGTTTTAAAGTGCCGCCGAAATGGCGGTCAAAGTCAAACACAGAAGCAAACGCAAACGCAAAGTCAGAATAAAAATATAATTCGCTGTTTCGTCTTGGTCCTAAGATTTGCCCATTGATGAGGACCACGAAAAAAAATACTTATTCCTCGTAGTCAAATTGCTTTCTGTTGCTTTTTTAAATATTTTAAGTATTTCGATCTGCCGTTACTTATCGCAATTTAGGCTTAGTGTTTCAAGTTCTCGTTGGAAGGTGCGATGGACGGCCACCATCGCATTAATTGTACTATCAGCCTCAATGAGGCAAGTTTTTAAAGAAGACGAGAATTTAGAGAATATTCCAGATTTGTTTATATTTGTAAACATATCCCTTATCTTCCATTGTTTCAGTGAGGAGCTACGACAAGCACGACAAATGCGGCCTCGTATGGATCCCGCGCGTAGTCGCGTACCGGTGTCGGACTTGCGGCATCTCGCCGTGCATGTCCATCTGTCGCGAGTGCTTCCACCGCGGCGATCACTCCACGCACGACTTCAACATGTTTCTGTCGCAGGCCGGCGGCGCGTGCGACTGCGGGGACAAGTCTGTCATGAAGGAAGACGGGTAAGTCATTTGTCTGCGGACTAGTGTGGTTGTGCGGGCTGCAGCCAATCTCGCGAATTTTCCCCTTTTAACACTAAAAAGTCCTGAAAGAGAAAACAGCCCGGAGCGACGACAATAACGACCAATGAGGGTCTATCAAGTGCTAATCCCGGCTGCATCCCGATGCATATTTTGCAGATATAGACCTAAGAAAGAAAAAGAGAAGGTGGTGTCTGAAATTATGGTCAGTCCATCGTATATATGGTAATTCATACCCGCGGTATTTTCTTACATTCTGTCTTAAAAATCATACTATTTTTGTTGTTGGAAAGAAAGTCATTAAACGCAAAGAATGACATGCGACATTTATAACCCGCAAGACATTCAATTCCTCTCTATCTATCTAGCGCACGATAGCCTGAACTGGCTGCGGATCTTCCTTATATCCTGATAACACAGATATACCTTATTGTCTTTCGAATACACAATATGTATGAATTCTATTTATAGAAATCGTATCTTGTGCATATTTAAACTGAAGTAAAAAATTTACTACTATACGCTACTATCCGACGTCATTTGGTAAATTAGTGTGAGTTGGCGTGTCGCCCAGGCTTTTTGTGGGATCCTAAATCTATATATACAGGATGTGGCGTAATGAATGGATAACCTTGTACCTACGGATAGGGGAAACCATGTTGGTTCAGTAAATCAAAAATTGTATTCAGTAATGTAAGTCTCGTAGTTTTCGAGTTATTCGCCTATTTTGAATGTTTTAAGAAAATGACTCAAGAGTAAGATTGCAATTCAACAAATTTTCTCAATCTGTTTTGTGGATAGCAGTCTTGGATGGAGTCTAGATGTGCTATCGATGTGCCATTTTTGTTTTTATTTAACTTGTAGTGTTTTTTTTTAATTTAATACAATATTGCTCACGGACTCCGGGGTCCGTGCCATTTATCAAATTTTACAATTATTTTTATCAACTAAAACTGAATATAAAAACTAAAGACTTTACAAAAGTAACTTTTAGTGTTTGTAATATATGTTAAGGTCAAATCTTGGTACTCAATTTTAGACCATTTAGTTGTTCATTTGAGTCGAAATTTTGTATGCTTGTCAAGTTCCTATTGCAATACAATAATATGACTAGTGAGCTGGTCTGATGATGAATACGGAAGGTAAAAAACGGAACTCCTCAGTAACTAACAGAAGATTGATGGATTTTGGACGATGTTTTGATCAGTTTATAATAACGGATTTTATGAAAGATTGTCTGGAAAAAAAAAACTTATGCTAAGCGAATGAAACTCGGTTTGCGTAATAAAAAAAAAAAAAAAAAAAAAAAAAAAAACAACCCCTGCAGTGTTGAAATGGGGTGTTTCATTTACTGTACTACCTACGCAAGCGAAGCTGTGCGGGCAAGCTAGTGGTTCATAACTTCGTTAAGTAAGTACGACCCTGAATTGTCACTCACAGCGGTACTGAAATTAACGTTTAGATAATGGCAGGGCAAAGGTAGATCATTGATGCATTGTCTACAGTTGTATCGGTTGATTGGCAGCCAAGAACGATATGTCAAATAAGTCATGGTCCCAGGAACACTAAAATTGCCACACCTTTGCCAGTTACTTAACCGCCGAACTGTAGTGTGCAAACTTTGCTGTGTTAGCATTCAAAGCTAATGTTTCCAGTGAAATCCAAGGGAATAAAATAAATCCTAACTAATATTATAAATGCGAATGTTGTCTGGGTGTTTGTCGCGTTATCACGCGTAAACGGCTGAATGGATCGACCTGGATTTTTGCATAGATATAGCTTAAGGATCGAAGACGGACAAGGGCCACTAAATTATTTAAGGATGACGACCGCGCTGCATTGCCTCGCAGAATTTTGAACTGTTGAAGTTCATAATTCTAGGCGCACTCTACGGTTATAGGCAAGCTTACCATCGAGCAGCGACTTGTCCCGTCCCGTCACTGAGTCGCATAAAAAGAAATGACGTCCTGCGTGGCTCTACTGTGTCTCAACAGCTTAGTCACTCTTGTCTCCAACGAGTATGGGGGCGAACTGAATGACGTCACAACTGAGGCCCCAAGTCCAAACTCGGGTGGAAGTCGAGCAAGACGGGCACGGCCGTACCATCCTTCTTCAATGCTTTGTTTAAAGCAATTTGTATTTAATCGTATATCGCGATACGAAGGGACCGAGCCCACACGAACTATAAATATGGAACGAGACAAAGTCGTGAGGTCGGTGGAGCGGCACTCAGGCAGCTTTATGTAGGGTTACATTATGAAAATTATGATGTAGAATTTAGTTTTCAACACAACTTCCTTGAACTCTTGAACCTTGGAAAGTCATCTCGAACGTAACTTGCATCTTGCCGTGAATAAGTATCCGTACGAAATATCTTGTAACTTACGCCGTGTCATTACGAGATGACGCATCCGGTTTGACTGCGTCGTATAAGGAAAAGGCTGTTTTCTTTGGAAGAATTTGTCGGATATTTTAATCCGTATTATAAATAGCTGTCTCTAGAAATGTGTTTCAAAAGTAAAAAGACCCTGGGAAAGCTTATGCTTCTATGCTCCTCTGAACCCTATGACTCTTCCGCTTTTGCCATGTACTTTTGCGTAAAAATATTTGTTGCTAACTGTTCTTATCATAATGAACGGATGAGTTATGAATAACATAAGCTTTTACGTTCTGAATGCAAATAAATGTGAAAGCACTTAGACATCAATCCAAGCGGGACGTCAGTGCAGGTTTTGTCATCCCATGTATATTTAGAATTAGTCATCAAATAACTCTTTGTCTTTGATGCCTCTTGTAAAAGGAATATGAAAATTGACGCTAAAGAGCGAATAATCACTTGAGGGAAATCACTTGATACAGGCTCCGTAAGCAATGTTGGAGTCCCACATGTATTAAAGATTCCGCATCATACCATTAGATAGAACGATGTGATGCGAGCGACCACTCTTTACCGTTCTCTCTTATCATATCAGACCGACCGACGCTACAGCATACCAACAATCTCGTTACCGATTACTGAGATTAAGCACTATCTTGTGTTTAGTCCGTGTCCAAGATTTGAACTTGACCTAGAGCGAGCTACCCTAGACCTTGGCCGTAGTTATAGTAGGGTGTACTTTACCTTGGCCGTGTTGGGCGTTACGCTTGACGCGTGGCTTCAAGGTGACTCTTATAAAGCGCTTGGCTTTTGTTTGTTTACTTTTCGCATGTAACAAACATACGAAAAATAAACAAACGCCACAGCCGTAGTTATGAAGTCAGTCATTTCTTATCAAACCAATTTGACAGGAAAAGACGATAGTAATATCAGTAGCTCGATTGATCTATACGTTTGTGGCCCTCACCACGTGACTGGTCTAAATCAGTTTCTAATCCTAGTGTCAGTGTCAGTATCGTAGTTAGTTTTCTAAATAAGCAGTATTAGTTTGTGACATGCAACTTTTAGGAATCCAAATTAACACAAAGACTGTCCACAAACAAAGAAAACTGGCCAAGCAAGAACGAGGTGTTTTAAGTCTAGTCTGTGACCTATACTTCACCTTTCCTTTTGCTCCCTTGTAGACGTCGGTCGCCCTTAGGGCCACGTCCCTGACCTTGGAGTGTGACGTCACAACGGACCTATCTCATGAAATAACGCTTTGGATATTTTATGAATTGTAGGAAAAGCTCCGAATCTCCGAATCGAGCTGGAACTACTACATAAAATTACAAAATTCGTATTGTTCTTCAGAATATTTCGACAAACAAATCTTGATGCTATAATCCTGACCATAATTTATCTAGATTTCTGTAGATTTGTGGTTTTGTTTGGAATCTTTATCCTCTAGGAACAATAATCTATATCCTATGTCATGTCACTGTCCGATACTAAAAGGTTCCGATTTATTTGATTCGTTATCTGAAAACGCCGTTGCACAAAATCCAGACAAACCTATCCACCTCGCGTGTGTAAAATTAGACATCTAAAAAGAGAACTGGAATAAACCCGACTGCATAATGTAGGCTATATCACCCCGGGTATCTAACGATAAGTAATACAAAATTAGTCAAGCCGTTTAGGCTGCAGGAGGTCACATAACAGCGGACAAACGTACATACTGCCAGTCTTACTAACATTTACCCGAAAACCATAAATGCATGTTAAATAAATGATTGTAAGAAGTTGTTTTTGTAGTTTTTAGTGTGATTGAAATCATGACAACGCGGGCATATGATGCACATCTTATGCCAAAGAGCACCGAGTGTCGATATCCAATCGACCTTTACACGTCTCTAGCCCAAAACCCTATTCATCTCACTCTTGATGCATGACGTCACCCAGACGGTTACGTCATCATCTGATATGTATATTTTACTTATTGATTTTATCCGACACGCTGATTATGGTGACTATTGCGTGGAGATAATGGAATTCATTTATTCTTTGGTATTTTAAAATGTCTTTAGTATTATTTAGGTTGAATATTGAACACAGTTGGGAGAAATCTCACTAATTCCTGTACAATAAATAAGAGAGGATTTATTAGTGGAAATAAAATTAAATGAACGTACCTACCTAGCTATTAGTTGATACTTATTTTTTTACCGACTTCCCAAAAAAAGAAGAAGGTTCTCAAGTCAAATGTTTTAAAAAAATTATTTTTTATAAGTATCAATAATTTCGTTGATTGTCCTTTAATGCTATATTAGCTTTGAAGTAATTAAACTATTTTCTACTTTTTAGTTTGTTTGTACATTATTATAGGTCTTGAAGTCTTTTTTTTTTAAATTAATTTTATTAACTGAGCAAGACTGACATTAACAAAATGGAAAAAATTTGACCGGGGAATAAAATCCTAGAACCACAGATCTATGCTAAAAATCTTTAGCAACAGTTATGCCTAATTCTCATAAAGATCGTTTTCGATTCCAGATTCTGCAGTAACCACGGCAACAAGTGCCCCCGTCCGGGCACCGCGCCCGCCGATCTCATGTGCGTCGCCGAGGCTATGATGCCGCGCCTCATACTGCGGCTGCTGCAGCACTTCAGAGAGAACAGGTAACTGAGCCAACAAATTGCGAGACCGGCGCCAGATTAGATAATAGTTCAATTATTATGGTAGCTAGTACCATGCTTACAGACCTGCGGACATGCTCGCGCTGACCGCCGTCTAACAAACGAGAGAGAAATATATTTTCCTCTTATTTTCTCGTCCGTCCGCTGTCTGTGGTTTTAGTGCGACGCGATGTCGCGTGGCAAAGTGTATTTTCTGCCGCCCTTCGCGCTTCACTGCCATCCATGTCCACGAGTTTGTCGTCTGACCCTAGGCTCAGCCACAGCAGTCTCCCTTGCGCATTTTGTCTGTATGGAATATATACATCACTAAGTTTGAATTTCCAAAAAGTATATTATGTTGTCTGTGTTTATGAGAAGGTTACAAATGTTATAAAGATACTTTCGATAGAAAACGAAAAAAAAAAAAAAAAAAAAAAACCGATCTCTTGCGCCAAATTAAAAGATGTTAAAACGATTTTTTTTAGAAATATATTTCTGATGTTGATTTGACAACATACCGACAACATTTATGGAAATTCACAATACTAGTGAGACAGCTGTGGTACGATCTCTTAAATTCGTGTCCGTAACTTAGAGACTGACGACAAAACTCCAATTCCTATGAATCAAGTAAACTGCCAGCTCCGATAAAAATGTCATCGGGCAAGTCCAGTGTCACAACCGTAAAGTGATTAACGAAGCCGTACACCTGCCGTTTGGGATTTCATGTCGCTAATATACCTATTTGCACCTAATTTGATAATATATTGTTGTTATATTTATTGTTAAATAAATGTTTTCTTTCTTTTTTCTTTTTATTTATGCTACAACTTTCTATGATAATATAGCAACATTATACAGACTACTCTGACCTTGGTATTTGCCGTAAGACCATCCCCCTTGTTATGGATGTACCCCATTGTGATAGCGCTCTTAGTATCGTTTCTCTATGGTACTGGTTTATCACCAATGACCAACCGTACCAATGACCAATGAGTTCTTTGGAAATTACGTACGGAAACACCACTGGTTTTTCGGTGAAGGAAAACATCGCGAGGAAACCTGCTTATTTCCGGAGAAGAAATTCGATGGCTTTTGTGAAGCCGCCAACCCGCACTGGGCCCACGTGGTGGATATGGCCCAATCACCCTTCGGGGGTAGGCCGATGTCTCAGCAGTGGGATGCTTAAAGGCTGATTCAGACCGGCTTAGCATCGTCAACGGAGTCTACCAGTCGACTGTCGGACATTGTCTTAGACTTAGCCAAGCCGCATATACTGATTTATTTTCTGTATGTTTTTAGCAGCGGTTCGCAGACGACCTCGGACAGTTATAGGATAGCGGTGCAGGAGTGCGAGGGCTACGTTAAAATGCTGATGGAGTTCAACAACATGGGCGACCTCATGCGCTCCGCCATGACCAAAGCTCTAATCAACCCACAGGTACCTTTTGAGCTATTTGTACCTTGGAGAGTACCTGTAGGCCTAGTAACATCACGGAGGTGAAGTTTAAAATTCACGGAGGGCAGGCTTGACGCTTTCTATCACGCGAGCGACTTGCTTGTGTCACTTAGTAGCATATACAAGTCTCTCAAGTGGTCTTCATGAACAAATTTAGTTTGATCAGTGACGTGTAGTGTGTTATCCTCAAATAGTCCAACATTGAAAGGTTGTACTAGTGTTTCTATAAAATTAAGAAGCAGTCCACCAAACGTGGGAAAACGTCGTGCCATTCTAACGCAGAGCTCGGAGTCGCTAAAGTATCGGCACTGTAGCCCGCCAAACGGTCGCTATTTATCTGTGACATCTGTGACGCTTTCTCAGGTATGAAATTCCTTCTTCCAGATGTACCGCAACTTGGTGGAATCTCCATTCCCGGAGACAGAGTACGGGTACTACATGTGCGAGTCGAACAAGATGTACGAGAAAGCGCTGGAGATGTTCCCCGCGCCCGAGCCGCCGGACGAGTGAGTGCCTCTCCATCAGCCCCAGCATGCAGACCGCTCTATATCTTCTCTATTTCTTATATCTTGCTTAAATGAGATAAACGTATGGATCTATCTCCGCAGCCGGAACCGGCAACTGGAATGGTTGAGGTTCGTGGGTGGGCGAAACGCTGAAAAGTTACTTCCGAGTTGTGACAACCAGGAAACCGATCTGATGTGATATAATCGACGCAGATATACACCAACCCTTTACATTAAAAAACGAGTCGGATAACAGAAGCTTCAACAACAGTAGCTTACAACAACCCGGAAACCCTTCTGGTAGCCGATTTGAGTCTGATGACAGTAGGTTGATCGTATTTCCGGCAATCGTTCCGTTATTTTAACGATGCCGGCTACGGCAGCTGAGGCCCAGCCTAAGGGCCAGACTCCACCAAAGTGGAGACGAGATGAGAAGACAGGAGATGTGTTAGAAACTACCGATAGGAATTCTGATCAGGCATTCCTGACTAGTGAGATGTCGTTGGATTCCTCTTAATTTTCTTTGGTTTTTCTTTTAATAATAATTTGTAATAATTATCGATAACTGTCCAGATACCGTCACCTGCCAGCACTAGCGCCTCGTCTGCAACACAACACGCTACTCGACGAGTTCATATTCTGGACGTTTAAGTACGAGTTCCCGCAGAATATAGTCTGCTTCCTGCTCAACATGCTTCCCGATCAGGACTACAAGGTAAACCAACAATAATGCTCGCAAGAAGAAAATTGCACAGTGCTGCAAAAAAACGGTTATATTTTTCTGTCTTGATAAGAAAAACTTTTTTTTTTCATAAGTACTATTTAACGCGAGTATTCCCTTTTTATTAAAGAGAACTCATCCTTCTTCCGTTCGCGTCAATTTTGAATAATTGTCCAATACGTTGTTTCCAGGAACACCTGACCCGCACATTCGTGATGCACTACGCTCGCATCCCCCTAGTCCTGGAGGAGGCGGTGGACCCCGACACGCTGTCCAACCGGGTGGTGCACATGTCCGTGCAGCTGTTCTCCAACGAGGCCCTCGCCTTACGTTGCGTACAGCAGCTGCACTTGCTCCACGTCATGGTCCTATCACTGCGACTGATGATGGGCAAGATCCTGGTACAAAATACTCTGCACGATCCGGAGCAAAACTTTCACTATGTGATAGATTGTACAAAGAGAGTGATGAAGGAGCATTGCTATTGGCCGCTGGTGTCCGATTTCAACAATGTGCTCTCACATAAGAGTGTAGCGTTGCTGTTTTTGCAAGACGACGCTTTGGTCGATATGTGGTTCGAGTTCTTGTCTATGTTGCAAGGTTAGTAACTTTTAGAATTGATAGACTCTCGTCACAGATCACACTAGATATCGCATTACGAGATTCGTTGTTCCTACAAAAAGTCACCAAAGTTTGAGGAAGTCGCGGGGAGCGCGACCAGGCGTTCTCATTGGTGTTCAAGGCTACGCCTACTCACGCCTAAGAATCAACCAATCAGAGTAATAGTGTTTTTAGACTGATGCGTGGTGCGCTTCGAGCGTTTTCAATGCAGAATGATGGGTGTGATCTGTGACTTGCGTTGATTGAGCAAGTTGGTCAAACGCTGCTCTGTCTGCGCTGGAACGTTTGGATTCCACATTTTATACTCACAATAAATTGGGATAAAAAAATTAAATCCATAGGGATTGTATTTTTTATATCCTAACTAATATTATAAATTCGAAAGTAACTCTGTCTATCTGTCTCTCTGTCTGGGTGCTTGTCGCGTTATCATGGCGAAACGTCTGAACGGATCGAGCTGAAATTTTGCATAGATATAGTTTAAGGGTCAGAGAGTGACATAGACTACTTTTTATCCCGGGGAAATGAGGGATTATTATTATTAAACTCTTATCACGCACTAAGAAATACAAAGTTACTAAAATGTGATGAAAATTCATCGTTTTGTCAAAGTTTTGCTTTCTTCATTGCTTAGTAAAAAACAAAACACACACTTCCTGCCTGTGTTCCCTAGTATGTAATAAAAAAAATATAAAGTATCTTGCAAACTCATTGTGATTATTATCTAAGCGAAAGGCTGAGCTGTCCGACCGCGTGTTTAAATCAAATGATGTCAAAATTGCCGTCCAGAATTAAATTATACAAAAAAAAAACTAGTAAATTGTCACCGAGCATCCAAAAATGACGAGGAGTCTAAAGCCGTGGTAACTTCCAGGCATGAACGTGAACATCCGCGAGATGGGCGGGCACATCGAGTTCGAGCCGTCCTCCTACTACGCCGCGTTCTCGTGCGAGCTGGAGGCGGCCGCCTACCCCATGTGGTCGGTGCTGAGCCACCTCACGGAGCCCTCGCAGGCGCCGCTGGCGCGCCGGATGGTCTCCACGGCGCTGGCCTACCTGCAGGAGTGGCTGGACGCTGTCAACTTCTGCAAACCTAGTACCGAACGGGTAAGTTGGCTTATGCAAGCATAGTACTGAACGGGAAAGTTCGCTTCTGTAAGCCTAGTACTGAACGGGAACGTTCGCTTCTGTAAGCCTAGTTCTGAACGGGAACGTTCGCTTCTGTAAGCCTAGTACTGAAAGGGAACGATCGCTTCTGTAAGCCTAGTACTGAACGGGAACGTTCGCTTCTGTAAGCCTAGTACTGAACGGGAACGTTCGCTTCTGTAAGCCTAGTACTGAACGGGAACGATCGCTTCTGTAAGCCTAGTACTGAACGGGAACGTTCGCTTCTGTAAGCCTAGTACTGAACGGGAACGTTCGCTTCTGTAAGCCTAGTACTGAACGGGAACGATCGCTTCTGTAAGCCTAGTACTGAACGGGAACGATCGCTTCTGTAAGCCTAGTACTGAACGGGAACGTTCGCTTCTGTAAGCCTAGTACTGCACGGGAACGTTCGCTTCTGTAAGCCTAGTACTGAACGGGAACGATCGCTTCTGTAAGCCTAGTACTGAACGGGAACGTTCGCTTCTGTAAGCCTAGTACTGCACGGGAACGTTCGCTTCTGTAAGCCTAGTACTGCACGGGAACGTTCGCTTCTGTAAGCCTAGTACTGAACGGGAACGATCGCTTCTGTAAGCCTAGTACTGAACGGGAACGTTCGCTTCTGTAAGCCTAGTACTGCACGGGAACGTTCGCTTCTGTAAGCCTAGTACTGAACGGGAACGTTCGCTTCTGTAAGCCTAGTACTGAACGGGAACGTTCGCTTCTGTAAGCCTAGTACTGAACGGGAACGATCGCTTCTGTAAGCCTAGTACTGAACGGGAACGATCGCTTCTGTAAGCCTAGTACTGAACGGGAAGGTTCTCTTATGTAAGCCTAATACTAAACGCGTGTAATAACATCGCCCGTAAGGAAACTCATGTTCTCTTGCAAGCTGGAATAAGTCAATTTAGCTTATACACTAGCTATATCATGCTATATACATAATGAAAAGCGGCGGGAAAAACTGGATGCTTTTATAATTTTGTTATGGTCGACAGGCTAGGCCTTTGACATGCTTAGTACAGTAAAATGATCCGGATGAGTTACCTGTGTATTGTGGTCGCAGACGGAGGTGGCCCACGCGTCGTTCCACTTCCCCCTGCACCGGTACCTGGCGGCGTTCCTGTGCGCGGGCGTGCGCTGCATGGGGCTGGCCGCCTCCTCGCTGCTGCCGCCCGCGGACCTGCTCGCCCTCTTAGCTCACCATCCGCTCAGAGTGCAGGTTAGTCGAATAGCTTGCTCATTGGGAAGGCTAATCTGTTCGTCCGCTTGGGAATATCTACCCTAAACATATTACATTATGATTGCTTTCTGAATGATCGCGATCTCTAACATCGGCGTGACGTCATGAGAAGATATTAGTACCAAATGTTAGGCTTAGAAAGTTTTTTCTCACGTAGATTATTTAGTTCAAGTTTTTTCACAATCAAGTCTCAGTCATAATCTAAAGTCAATTTCAGTCACGATACAGTCCAGTCATGCTGCAGTAAAGAAGTGAATGTTTTACTTGAAGCTTCTACGAAATTTATGAAAGATTCACCACTTATTCAGGGACTGTCGCAAAGAGTGTATATACCTTTTCGTTTAATAAAACGAAACTATAGTTTCGATCACATTCGGTGACCTTCAAACTAAAACTCAAACTGTAGTCGGAATAACCGACTCAATTTAACGTGAGTATTCCCGTTTTATTAAAACAAAATGTATCAAAACCACGTCAGTTTTCATAGTGTATATACCTTTACCTACTAACATATTAACTGTTCATAAAATAAAAAATAGCACCCAGTAAAAGTGTCACGGTTTTCGAGTTTCTTTCTTACATTCGTGCACGTTAACGAACACTTAATGGATATTATTAATCCACCATTATTACACATTAACACTTGAAAGAACACCAATTTAAAGAAAATAACACGTCAAAATGGCGTCAAAATCTCGGCCGGAGATCCACATCTACCTTGTCTTTCGAAACACGATAATAGTCCTTGATGTCGAAACTTGTCTCGATTATCTACACCATTAACACCAAAAAACCTGACTAAACGGAAGTTTTTGACTGATAATAATTTATTTAATCTCTGCTTATTAAGCTGTGCCACGACTGATACCTATTTTCTAGGTAAATATACCCGTTACACTGCCACCAGCTTTAATATTGAGATGGTCAAAGTTGCCTGACCTATGCCTGCCTTATTCTAAGGCCTGAAAGCAAGATCCATGTAAGTGACATGACAGTGGACGACAAGTTACGAGCAGGAACACTTGCCTGATCAAATGCCACTTCGCTTAACTGGGTTTTCGGGGTAGCTTACAATAAAACGCTCGTCTATATCAAATCTTATCTATATTATCAAAACTATCAATTGAAATACTACTACGATTATTGAGTATACTAGGTAATTATATTTAGTGCTAGTTGATAATGGGTGTGAATTCGGGAGTGTCCTCGCGGAACTCGTGCGGCGGGGGCTCCGCCTTCACGTGCTTGGAGAGATCGTAGGTGAGCAGCTTGAGGGACAGGAAGCCTCCTGAGCCGCGCCCGCCGCGGTGGATCAGCCCCGCGCCGCTCGATAGGGCGCCGTCTAAGAAACAGATAGGTCTCATTTGAAATAGGCTGCTTGAATTGAAAAGCTGTGTGGGGATTAGAATATAAACACGCTCTGAGGTTTTAGAAATTTTTGAAGTTCTTCAATAACATTACACCATTCATACTCCTCGTCGTCTAATTTATAGTACATAAAGTACATTAATAGAAAGTGCTATTGTTATATACTATCGAAGTCGTTTGTTTAAGAAAATCACTATCGTGGCCAGGACAAAAAAACTGCTATTTTTTTTTTTGACGTGATTTCTTGTCAACTGAATTTGACATTTGCTCAAAAAATAAACTAAACCCTCCTAATATTATTGTTTTTTAAGGGAGACACCAAAAAGCACTAATATTGTTAAACATTGTAGCAAGTTGACGAGTCCGTAATAGAAAGAAGCATTCTTAATATTTTACATTGTGTAAATTGTCATGAATAGTTGCATTCATGGCAATAAATAATATCCATTCATTCATTTACGTTAATTGATTATGATAATAATGTGTATACAACTGGCATTATTGTGACTACTTATCGCTGGTGAAAATCGAGATTCAGGTTTAAGTAGCCTTACAGTTATCAGAGTAAAAGAAAAGACAATACGCACAGGCACACACAAAGTTTTGCTAAAAATGACCCTATAAGTAGACTAAGCAATTAAGATACCTTTAATAGGCAGCACGGGTTGTATATCGACGAAGGGCACGGTACTCTGTGCTGCGTCCGCGTCGAAGTCAGTGTGAGTGAACTCCAAGTACTGATCATGCTCGGAATCTACAGGCAGGGGTGTGTGACTGCGCGTCGGGATGTCGGGCTTGAATAACTTCAGCTTCCTCCTGAAACGTTGGAAACATATAAAAGGCGATGTATGTATGTTCCCCATAGACTCCAAAACTGCTGGATGAAATGCTATTTTGAAGAAAATGTCAATGGAATCTTCAGAATAGCTCAGCGGGTGATGCTGTGAAGTTTGGTACCCGTGCGAAGCCGGGGCGGGTCGCTAGTATAAGATAAAACCTTAACGTTGAGGACACGGGTCCAATAATATTTGCGATTCGAGGATGTTAGAAGGTTTCCAGCTGTATGGCTTGGCTGGGTAACTATCAAAGTTTAAAATCTGTCGCCAAGCGCCTACTGGATACACTATTAGGTGTAATGGTGTATCCATTAGGCGCATTAGGCTCTGGCAGTCTCACTGGAGATCCTGTTTCAATTCCAGGCTAGGTGTGTCAACTATCTTAGACCACAACTTTACTTGAAATTAGTTGAGTTACTGTGGTCTCAAAGCCTAGCGAGTCAGCCACAAAATAATGTCATGGATTTATTACAGAATAAACAGTACAAAATGTTATACAGTTTAAGTTATTAGCTTATATTTAGATTAAATTGTCAAGAAATTGTGAACAAATATTTAAAACGTGTAATGATGAAAAAGCCTGATATTTGGTTGCATTAGTCATGACTTCTCTAAAGCGGCTGATAGAAAACTGGTTGAAAATATCAGTTCGGCAGTTTATTCTGACTCACCACTCACTTTGATAAAGAACGGCTTCAAATATTTTTGTCAAATATAAGATAACTTTATGAGTCGAGAAATGGAGCTACCAAGATTCTATTTTCGAAGAATTAGAACATAATGATGTACTATTAACATCATAAAGATAGTAAGTAGCATGTCTCACAACAATGTATCAAACCTTCAATTATCTTCGTCAATCGTTTTCCTATCCTGGCGATAGGCGTAGGCGCTATGGCCAACACAATATAAAAGTTTTCAATTCGCCCCAATATTTTCTATTACCTATTTACGCGCGACGACTCTTATCCTATCAGCTTAGTAACTGAGCTTGCATAAGAAGTACATTACAAAATGCACGGTTACTTACCTAGGGGCGTCAATGTTTCCCTCGGTGTTATCGTTGCTGATCCACTGGCTCTTGCCCGGCGACAGTCGCCCGGTCGTGTAGTTGAACGGAGTCGACTTGATCTCGAAATGGAGGTGAGCGCCCAGCATACGGAATCTGAAATGTGTGAGAACGCGTTGGCTTTAGTTTATCGATGTGCTTTTACTCCAATGGTGACATAAGCTGAGCTAGATCTTGGCTCTTGGTTTTCCTGTTTTACGATCTGCACTTCAAGGACGGCACTAATTATTGCAATCATTATGTAAATCAAGCCATCAACGGCATACTCATTTTTTGGCAAATAAATAAGCAGATACTAGATTAAAAGCGTCCTACTTCAATCGCTACGTTATAAAGTTCGAAGTTGATCCTCACCTTACACCAGTCAGAACGTGTCCTGAAGGTGAATCCAGTTCGTCCAAGTCAATCGCTCGCCTCTCATAAGTCAAAGTGTGGTAGTCTATGCCGTCAGTAACTCCAGAGTCTGTCGGATCGAACTTCTGTACCGGCACCCATTCTCCTGCCTCCACCAGTCCACGCTCGCTGAGAGTTCCCTGGTGGATTTGTAGGTGAAACACTCTTCCATGCTTTACCATACGAATGCCAGTTACCACCCTGGAATAGTCGGAAATGAAGTTAGGGCAAGGAACGTAGTCGAAGAAAAGATAAAGTTACCATGTGAAGTTTATCTAGGATGGACACCCCGCACACCCATGCAATTAACTACAATTTAAAATGTTCTTTTAAGTTTCCTCTTGATGTGGTGTGGTTTTGAAATGATAAGCTCTTTACGCCCTGAAAACTTTAGTTTACGTTATTGTCTAGTTAAAACGAGAAAGTAAAATTGATAAAGAAAGGACATCGTCAAAAAGCTTTGACAATGAATGCTAATAAATCTAATCTAAAATGTTAGCAAAACAAATTGAAAAAGCCCAAATAATGCAATACGCCCACTGCAGCTGACACAATTTCTATTCTGTAGTGCCGTGTTAGTCATTGTACCCATGTGTCGAGGTACTGACTTTCCCCGCCCAATGTCTGCGGTAGCCTCCCGCAAACTGAAGAAGCGTTCGCTGATGCTGACATCGTCCTCGCAAAGGCACATGCAGTACGAGCAGTGTAGTAAATTCCATCTCCACCAAGAGTCCACCTTTGGAAGAAAATTAATTATCATATAGAAATAACGCAGTTTTATTGAGTTAAAAAGTTTTTGGGGTGTGCGGAGAGTTCCTCTATAGTAAAGGGGCTAACTTGTTGTTGTTGACGTCAGAGGTGGCATCCCAGAGGCTGAAGTATCGGTCGGAGTCGGTAGGGTCGTCACACAGGCACATACAATAAGAGCAGTGCCAGAACAGCCAGCGCCACCACGAGTCCACCTGAGGACACTCTCGTAATCATCCATTCCCTTCAACAATTTACCGGCTCTGTATGTCAATCGAAGGGCAATTTATTATGCTACTTATCATATTGGATCTTGAAATACATGGATACAGTCTGGAGATAAAAGCTACTTGACTTCTTATCAGCTCTTAGACGTCCACTGCTGGACGAAGCCTCTCCACTAATAATTGGGCGATGATCCACACGATTGGCAGATGGCTTGAAGATCGCAGTGTTCACCGTTTACTAAGAGGGCGCTGCTGCCCGTACTCTGGTGGTTCTGGTCGCAGTTTTAGGACATACCCGGGATTTTACTAGACGAAGATAATACACTCATAAAATCAAGTCGCAGGGAATCAAGTAACAACAATGATGTGTTATGTTGCATTTGTTTTGTTCAACGTTTGAATTCGGAGTATATCGTGTCTGTTTTATTTCGTTAAACTATTGACCTCGTTAATGATTCTCGGCTAGAGATAAAGTCAATGCGTAGCGCCATAAAGGATTAATTAACTGAGTCTTGCAACGCTAGTTGCTCCATATATTACGTGGTCTGCAAAATCTTCGCAGGAAACCATAATTTTGTATTTTTTAATTTCAATATAGTAGTAAAAGAAAGGATCCTTACCAAGATTGAAAAATCACTTTCCAACTAATAATATTAAAAGGAAACGAATTTTATAATATTTTGTAGTTCATTTTTCACATACCTTGTCCGTACCACGGCTGCACGACTTATCGTGTTGTCCCAGGGTCCTGCCGTTTTCATACTCTATCCATTCGTATCTTCGACTGCTGGCATGTTTCTGTAATGTACATAAACTCAGAATATTTACTGACGTATAACTATATCTACTTTGATAAGTGGCTACTGCCTTGCATCACAATAATATACAATTTTGTCGAGGTATATTATTTTGGTCGTGCTGTTTTATATTATCTTTAGTTGCGGTTGCGGAAACCTTCTCAAGTTGAATTATTTTAGCATTATTTCAGCCGTTATTGTCTTAGCTTCACTCAAGCCCAAGTTTTCTTCTTGCCGATCTTTTGATTGAAGCAGCGCTACGAAATAGCCTTTCAAGTTTTAAAGAAACCAATGGAAACATTATGAAACTAGAGAATGGCGATCCATCCGTTTTAGGGGCCCCGTCTTTTTAAAACATTCACATATTACACAGTAAAGAACTTACCGCTGGGCAGACCCACATATCACTATCGATGTAGTCACAATTAAGTATCCTGCCGCCGCAGGCCTTCTGTTTCGTGCAGTACTGGTCCTTGAAGCAGCCGTGGTGTTTGGCGAGCGTGTAGAAGCCGCAGTTTTCACGGCAGGTCCCATCGGGGTTCATGTCCACTTCGTTCTCGACGTAGCCTTGCAGCAGTCGGGTCACTTGCTCGTATGTTGTTCCTGAAATATTAGGAAGAAATTGCCGTGTCAGTCTTTTATGAAGTGTAAAAATGGCATTAACTTAAAGTGGGGACTTTAAGTCAATGCCTTAGAACCGGTCCCTTAGAACCGCCTACCACAGATTTTTGTCCAGTTCTGCTCAATACAATATACATAATATACATTACGTAATTATTAGCCTTTCGTTACCTTCTTCGTGCTGTGGGGGGTCACACCGGTACAGGCCTCGGTTGGCCATCGACAGGGCAGCTCTCGCGGCCGCGGCGGCTTGGCTCGTCCGTTCACTGTACCTCTGACGTGTTAGACTCGCCTCTTGTGTGTAGTTTCCTGGAAATTGTTTACCTGTGTTAGCCACATAGAAAGCCACAACACAAGGTCAACATTGTATAGTAGATAGATGGCCAATTAATTGCAGAACTGCTTGTCCCGGTCAGGTAGATGTTTGAATTATGAATTTCTTCTTTGGGTCTAGGTGTTAGTTGCCCGTATCTTTGTGTTTGTTCTATGGCATCCTCGACACAGTGAAACAGTGAAAGTTTTTAAGCTAATATGTTCTACTGGTTGTGAATTTGTAATAATGTACTCAATAACCTGGTTATAGAAACTTAACTTCCTCTGCAAATTCTTAAGCATAATTTTGCTGTTTGCAATTACTAATTGCACTTGTGTAATCTCATGCCGATGAATCATTGCACTTTAGTGTCAGCTTATCATGTTTGTATTCACATAGCGATTACCTCTTCCGTCTTCAGCAGAATAGACTAAAAACATGTTCGTGTCAACCTTTATGTACCCTTATAACCTTCGCATTAGTTAGATATTCGTATAAATTATATCGGCACAGTATTACGTTGGCTAAATCTTTTTTTTAAAAGAGTTTTGTCACTCAGTGACTATGCCATCCCCGTAACAGACAAAGGAACATATACATAAACCAATACATTACACGCTTATATAATTTTAAAAGCATTTTAGATTCCTCAGATACTGACGAAGTCAAATGCTGTTAGAAAAACCTATATTATAAAAGAATAGTTCTATGCTGAGTTTATAGGCCGAGCGTGCTGTCGTCGTGTCCATGTTTATTTGTTTGGTTTGATTTCTTTGTTTCTTAATCAGCTGTATCGTCATTTTTATATAACACACAATGCGTAATTATTACATTTTGTTATGTACTAACGGCTTTTATTTGTTATATCGGTAAACTTCAAAGTATTGGAGTCAACAGTTAGAAAAAGTTTGTTTTCTATGAAGAAAGTTCATATACGAGTAGAAAGTACTTTACTTCCACACAAGACCCGTTTGTCATTCGTGTCTCGGCAACTGTATGAAATTTTTCCAGTATGACTACGGTGTCTTGTTGGAAATATTTGTTTGCAGAATCAAAGTTCACTTTGTAAATATTTACTGAAGTTTATTTACATTACAAGGAACGAACAAAACATTTACATAATACAAGTGTCCACTGCCACTGACTCCTGTCCCACTGATGCACACGGCTTCATTCATTTCTGATTTTCCTCGCAGAACAGGATATTAACCATTTAAATTCGCCGTCCTACTAAGGGAATCATCGTGTTATAATATGTTTAACCCTTTTATACACATAAGCCTACCATATGTAGGCCTTTGTTTATGCTAGTACATATGTTATAATTTCTACTAGATACGGAAAACAAAGAAATATTAAATAGAAATATACCTTTTCCATAAATCCTGAGGAGCATCCAAGAGAACTGCATCATGGCGTATCCTTTGATCTCAGTCAGTGCTATCGTGTTGTACATGTCGTAAACCAGCTGGTGCGGGGACATCTGTAGCTCACAGATATCTGAATCCTGGTCCTGGAAATACAGACACCTACATTAAAAAACAAAAACAACATAGTCTACTGTCAATCTGTAACTTTGGAACTTTGGACGAGTAACGAAGTCTTAACTTGCCCTCTCCTTTCTCTGTCCGTCACTATTTCGTACCATACATAGAATAATAAAATACTCCGCCAGGGTCATACTTTTAGGGTCACCAGCCCACGTCACCAGCGTGCTTTAATAAGAGCGAAATACGTAATTCACATACGTTAGACAGAGACGACAAAATGGTGGATCGTGACGTTAGCTGGTGTTACCGCCCTAAATGTCAGACCTTGTTGATCACGATTTCAATTGCTATCTTCATCAGTACCGGATCACGTCAATTAGATATTAATTGATACCCAGTTGATACCTCTATACGATTTTACTCGTAGGTCATGTCGACTACACTCATTAGTGCAGTCGACTGTACCTTGACTTTCCACCTATTATTGTCATGATTTCTATTCTCGCTACTATAATATTGCATTAGATGAAGACTTTTAAAAATAACTCAATTCCTTTACAATCGTCCTCTCAATTCGTTACGCGTATTTCTTACTGAATACAAAAATGTCCATGTACCAAATTAAGCGCACTAATTGTTATCACTAAACGAGTAAATGTTTAATGAATATGGCGTTACGAATTTAACGTTAATTGTCTTAAATGATGTACCATTCACTTCGGGATGGCGTTAATTGTCCTGTGTTTGTAGTAGTTGGTAACTTTGGTAAGTCTGATACGAATGCTAAACGAGCCTTGCAGAGAACTTGATTAACAAAATTTATTCTTGCCGTAAGAAGAAGAATTTAATTGTTGTCCTTCCTTTCTCACTGTAATCTTATTTTTGGGGAATTTATAAAGAATGCCTTTCAAATTGCCACGATCACGAATTGTTGTTTTCGATACATCAATCTGCAAGGACAAATAATCGTTCGACTGATGTACATACCGTCACGTAGTTCTTTCACGATGTTCATGTTTTTAAAACAAGATATTGATTTCTTGGGGCAAATCTGTTTTGATTAACCCAAAATATTGAAATGTATGTTGCGTATAGGTATATAATGATAACTCGAATGTATTTTAATTGTCTATACGTTGTCTTGGTTTATTTCCTGATGGAATAATAACGAGAATCGAGCTCGGTGACACAAATTTCAATAAAACCAAAAATGGCGTACTTTTCTCGTTTTAGCAATGACTGGGCAGTGGGTAGGTATATACTGCCCAGTCAGACTCAAAGTCGGGTGTCGCTTTAACAGCAATCGTTTGCCTCCTTCCAAAGCTTTCACGTGTTTTATTTTCGGAATTCGGAAGTAGCGGAAACGACTCAACCTCGTAAACAGTCGATATTAACACGGGGTCACTGACTCTGGTCCAGAAACACAGTTCTGATCTGTTTTCCTTTGTTACGGTTACCGGATTTGTTACATTTACTCACTTTGACGCGCCTATAAAATAAGATGCGTAATTCGTACCTGCAGCGCTGTCCGGAATAGGTCACCGTGCGCCATCAATCCGTTTAACTTGGTAACTGAACTGTTGACGGACAGCTTAGGATCCATCAGAATCGCTTCGGCCAGATCGAGCCATTCTCGCACGGGTGCTGGAACCGTCCCTGGAGTGGCATTGTGTTCTATAAACTCAACGAAGTTTGTATACAGCCCATCAATGACACCTAGATACTCCATCGCCTTGTTCCAAAGCCAAGACTTCAGCGGCGGCCGTGGTACTTTCGGCAGGGCTTGCAGTAGCTCGTCGTGGCCGACGAACGCCTTTGTTAGTTCGACGTCGCCGCCAAGGCCGCCCTCCGTCCAGGCCGGGTCCGTGACATTCTTCCACAGCTCGTGTTCGAGGGTGTAGAAAGTGTCGCGCAGGTTGTCGACGGGGGTGAGGTCGGTCGCGGTTGCGACGGTGAGCAGCGCCGTGAGCGCTACGAGTCTCATTGTTGCGTAGGCGCGTTGTTTACTGCGCGGCTGGAGGCGCACTGGCTGCGGACGCGCGAGGGGATCGCGACAGAGTGGGGTCACAGTAGTGATGTCCGGCTGTCGTTTGCAGCTTGTCGGTAAAGTTGCGAGATTGGAATGAGCATATCGTTATTTTTCTCCGAAATGGAGTAAATTATTAATCACTTCATTAAAACTCGCATGAGGATTCAGAATTATATAATGAAAAACGGCGACGGGAATGTATTAAATTTACCGTGAAGCTGTTTGTCATTATAATTGTATCAAGATACGTTTGAGGTGCTCAGCTGTATATAATTATTAGGTTTTCTGCCAAAGTGCAGTAGTTATTTAGCTGGCTTGCAATTTAAAAAAAACATTGTCGATAAAACTCGATCACATCACTACCCGGCCGTATGTTGAGTACTGTTAACTCGTAACTAAGATTAAATATGCAGTACGCTTGGCTCCTATGTCAACGAACTTAAAATCTATATTAGCATAATGACCATGAGCGTGGACTGTACACGCACGTTGTTATTATTATTTGCTCATTATATTGTGGTGTCAGCTGGCGACTCCCGCGCAATATGTCTCACATATTTTTAATGTTTTTGTGTTTCGGATTTGAAGCGATAAGTTTTTGCAAGTAATTGATTACTGAATTTAGACAATCCTCACCACAGGAATTTCTTGGTGGGCGTCATCCTAAAATTTGATTGGTACGGAAGATATAAATAACTACATACTATACATGGTTATAAGGAAAGGGTATGCTAAGCTGAAAGGGGCTGATAGTACTCATGATTGTGAAAACCTGAAATCGAGATAAAAAAATCGGATGTTCCAAACATTCTGTCGAATGTCATTGATATTTTTCTATGGAATGGGTGTCTTTACCCCTCGTTTTCGGGGTTGGTCCCATAGCAAAAGTTTTCATAATTATGAGTACTATGAGCCCTTTTCGGCTTAGCATACCGTTTGCTTATATCCCTTTATAGATATATGTATATATAATATTCATACTTATCATTACTTATTACTACTTTTACTTTGGTACATATTATTACTGTACTGCACAGATGGAAAACACTTAAATGACCAAAAGCAATATCGATATTGACACTGATGTCAATTTCCTTCCCTAGTCTACACTAATCATGTAAGGATTCGATGAACCGTTAACCTTCATTTGTGATTCCTTACAGCTCATTAAATACTTTGTGCCTTTGTGATAGAGACCAATATAGATTTTTTCATTCGAAAAACGAGGTCCGGAAGAACCAATCACTCACAGCTATTGCGCTAACGGAATAAGATGCGTTTTACAGTTGATGTTATAGTTTTTGGGCTCCGGTTGTGACGACATTCGGAGGTCATAGCCTAGTTGTTTGTTGTTCACTACCTGCCTAAGTAAGTGTTACCTAATCTGTGTGGTTGCATGAAAGCGAAACGAAAGTCCTTCAATGGCATTGAGCATAGCTTCCTTTGCAATTTACGAGGCGTTGTAGAAAGAGACACGATCGCGTCCAGTTAGTCTCTAACGGTACTTATGTGTATTGGGTATTTATGAGCTTGATTTATGTCCACCTACTATGTACACTAATACAGTGTCCAAAAGTTTACACAAATAAAATAGAGCTAAACTCGGGATTCTGAAACATTTGTTAACATTGTAAACAGATTAAGTCTATTGCTGACTTTGTCATTTGCTTAGTGCCAGACAAAGGCAGCATTTTTAAATGTCACAATATTTAAAGGTTAATAATAATAAATAACGATTCGCACTGCTAGCTCCCAACTAGTATCCCTGTATCGGGAAACCACACTTACCATGCATGGAACACTTTATGTACTTCACATACCTAAAAATAATTTAAATGTATTGATTCATACAAACATTGAAGGCGACAGTGACGTCAGCATCAAAGTTTGACTCAGTGGCCTTTCACGACACTGGACCGGTTTCCAATTCGCAAACTATTAGCAATGGCATAAAAAACCTTTGGGCTTGTCTGGAGATATGTTGAGTCATGATAAGATAGATTAGACTATAGGTTCTCAACGTGGGCGATATCGCTCCCTTGTGGAAGTTTGAGACTTTCGGGGGGGCAGTAGAAGATCCCGAAAAAATTAGGAGGCGTGGAGATGGCACAGAGGGGGTGAGGGCAGGTTAAAAAGTATAATCTAAAACAGACAAAAAATGCTAATATGCTAATCAGCCAGGATGGTCGTCTGCGATGTCTGTGAAAGATATATTGTTGTTCTTTTTTTTTATCCTTGAGAACTTTACGTGTGACGAACAAGAATGATTGATTGATAGGTCTTACAGTTGTATTCGTATCCAGGCAGCAGGCAACGCACTCTTCTTGCTGGCTATTATCCCAACTTATTTGGGGTCCGCCCTCCTAGTACTTCTGCGCCACACCTTAAGGTTGTGGGTTGTCGGTTTTGTTGTGTTGCTCGCTATCATTTATTTTATTTATTATTGTTTGTAGCCAGGTTATTGGTGTAGTCCAGTGCATCTTTTTCCGTCTTCTATATCAGGACTCTCGCCGCATCATTTTCACTAAGCTCTTCATGTATCGTAGCGACTTTAAAAGTACTAAGTTTAAACGTACATCACTGATTTACCTAATTGAATACTCATACTCAAAAAAAGATATCCTGCGCAGAATGAATTGATTATGAAGAGGGTGAGATAAGTGTATTGATTTCTTTACCCTCGTGGCTAAAACCTCCCCTTCGCGATGCATGACGCTTCATTATCTCCGATGCCAGTGTATATAAATGTGTGTGTAGCTAAATGTATATTCAGCTCTAGCGGATTTGGTAGTGAGTACAATGATCTTAAAAACAATAGATTCAGCATAGACGCGGCAAAGTGGCAGCATGGTGCAATGCTTAGGCTGGAAGCTGTGAGTTAATACAGGAATGTATTTTTGGTATTTGAAATATGAGTCGTTTGCATTGCTATGCGCAATGTGGTTGGATTTTCAGAACAGTAATGTAGTTAAAAATCGTCCCTTCATTTTTATTGGTGAATAAAAACCCAACCAACGTCACGCTAAAAATTCAAAAAAAATAATTGATTGTTTAAACTCTATCTATATCTATACATATACTATTGTTGTGCAAAATTTCATGCATAACTAATAACATGCATTTTGTAACTTTGGAAGTTATAAGGCTATAAAGGATTCAGACAGAAAGACAGACGGACATGACTCACTTCTAAGGGTTCCTTGTAGGATAACGGAACACCAAAAAGATACATATACCAAGCGGCGGGATAAACAAGACTACGGATGATGATCAAAACTTTGGTCCAACCGTAATGTATTCTTAATAATCGTAATGTTTTCATTGTTTTTTGTGATTTGTATAACTTTGACATTGGATTATTAATAAGTATTTTATATTGTATTTTTTTTTATTGATGTTGGTGACTAGATCGTCTCTAATCTCAATAAACAAATTTAAAACTGTAATTTCTGCGTATACTAAATATCACGTACACCTTGTGAACTGACACCATTGTTTTTTGTACCACACGCATGGTAACGTAAAGCTGCCACAGATATCATTCTCAGTATTGAACAATCGTCTAAATACAAGGTACCTACTTATCAGCACCGTGTATCTGTATACAGTAACATTGCACCAGTAAAAGTAAAATTTATTGCTCTGGGTTCCGGTGACACGTTATTAGTTGAAAATAATTACTTATGCTATCTCACTCGCACATTTGCATGTACTGAGGATAGTGTGAATATCCAAAAGCTGTGTCGTAGCTGTTAGAAACATTTTTAAAGAAAGTTTTGTTTTGTCTGAAGATAACTAAAATAACCTTATTAAAAGAAAATCAATACTAGACTTCAAAATGTATAAGCTCGTCACTCCGGACGTAAAAGGGAATCCAGCACCACCTCACTCGTCATAATCGGTCAAGCCGTTTAGGCTACAGGAAGAACACATGCATTCATACTTACAAACACCCCAAAAACATTATCCTCATTCGGTAGTCGGGTAAAAAAGTTGTTTTTTTTTCTTTTTCTTTCTGGGGACATCTATGCTCGGGGGCTCTAACCATCTACCTACCATCTATATACCGTTCGTTGGTATATTCCTTTTGTAAAGTCTTTAGTTTTTATATTCCGTTTTAGTTGATAAAATATTTGTAAAACTTGATAAACGGCACGGACCCCGGAGTCCGTGGAGCAATATTGTAAAATAAAAAAATAAAAAACCATCTACCTAAGCGAGCCCGCGGAGGACGGCAGCGTCGAGTGGCTGACGTAGTCAAAGGCAGAGGCGTCTCATGACAGCTCGTAGTTGTGCCGGGAAGAGCTGAAGCGCGGTGCAAAAGGCTCCAGTGCGTTCCCTTGGAGATCCCTGAGCCCTCTGTCAAGCACCAAGGCAGGCCACTGTGGGGCTTTTAGTGGTCATGATCTCTTATAACCCGGTTGCACCCCAAAGCAGCTACGTATCTTGCGAAGATTTCATCTTGCGAAGTTTGACATTCTTAGTCATCACAGAATTTACCCAATACTTGGTTAAATTGGTTATTAACCAAGTACATTGTCCTAACTAATGTTATAAATGCGAAAGTGGCTCTGTTTTCACAGCTAAACGGCCGAACGGATCGACCTGAATTTTTACGTTTATATAGCGTAAGGATCGGACACAGTACCTGTACTTTTTTTTTGTAGGTCCGCGCCAACGAAGTCTCGCGTAACAGCTATTATTTTATAAATTTGTTATTCTATATACTTTATCTTTTCCTCCGCTTCTATAACTAACACGAAAACCGTTACTTTTTTTATATTTATGGTAATTAACATCTGTTTCGAATGTCTTTCCAAGAGTTATCACTAATGGGAGCTATACTTAGAGTGCCTTTAAGAGTTACCATTACATGACCCCATAAACTGACGTAGACGTAAAAGTAATGTACATTGAATTCAACCAGTAGGGGTGACAAAGGCCATTTTATAATGGTTGAATGGCTATCACTGGAAGGTGTCAATTGGGTATCAAGGGCAAGACCAGTAAGCTACGAGCTTCCACCATCCCAATGAGAGTTACTTGACCCGTATGATGTGACTCATCCTTAACAGTTACTGTCATGTGCTGCTCCTTTATGATAAACTGTTGGATTTCATATTATTAATATTTTTGATTTTATGCCCTCCGGCCGCCATTACAACGGAGTTCTACAACAATAAATTCAAAATAATAATATGTGAATTTATTTTAATCTTTATCTGCTGTGCTAGTGAACCGAGTGTTCTACAAATGTATCAGTCAAATATACACTAAAATTGACCAAATAAATTTTACGTATTAGCTAGAAAACTGAAGCGAATCACCGAATGAACGCGGGAAATAGACATTGACACTGAGAACGCGATACGTGGGTCGTATTCAATTCGGCATTGTAAAATTACCATTGTACAATTGTACATAGAATACATTTTAGTAGTTAGAATTTCTTGTTATATCTACTATTTTTATTAAAAACTTGGGCATAAGCATACAAACCTGTGAGCAAAAGTGAGTAACTGAAAAACCAGCAGGACGAAGAACGAAACCTTCTCCTACATACATAGTGGTCTGAATCTCGTCTGCAGCCTTTGTCATTAATTAGTAGTACCTACCGAAAAATGTTATGAAATAAAGTTAATTGAATATGAAGATTCTTAGATATGCACGAGGAATAACCACGAATAAAGTAACTTCCGTATGTGGGTTCACTTTACTACTGAACAAACCTGCAAGTCCTCAATGACCATCTCAAGCAGCCCTCGTCCTAGTAGGTGTCGATGCGGCGGCACCACCATCGCGTGCACTCGCTCCATCAGGCCAGGGAGCGCGTTCGGGTCGTGCGACACGCACCATTCTGCGAAGTCCTGCAGCGTACTCTTTTCCAGCTCCTCTTGCAGCCCTACGTATTCCATCATTAATCGATTCGCAGACGAAACGCTTCCTAGCAAATCCGACATATCGTGTAACCGCATCTCTACTCGAGTACCCCTGCCCCGAGTTTTTGCTAGGGAAATCGCGACAGCACCAGCTTTTTCCACGTCCAGCTCGAGTCGATGAATCGCGCGTGTCACTCCCGCCAGACGTGCTAAAACCACTCTCTCCCGCCGTCTTATATACGGAAGTTCTACGCCACCCGATGCATTGAAGTTTTTGCCTATTAAGTCCCACGAACTGAGCACTTCTTCGCCTATTTCCTTGCCTAGTTTGATAACGTCTATGACATCTTCGACGAGCGCGCGCGCGCACGCTGTTAGCGCGAACAGCGCCACAAGCGAGCGTCGGACCTTCATGGCGGATTTGAACAAACTGGCGTCTCGCGTGCGCGATGCGAGGTCGGGGGCCCTGGGTTGCCCGACATACATACACACATCTCCTCAATACTACAATGCCCCAGATTCTCTCAAAGTTATTGTTTCAATTCAATAAAAGGCGTCATAAGAGTGTATCTCCTTGTTTAATTCAATAATCAGGTTTAGAGTTGGTTTTATTATCGACACCGTACCAGTGCCTGGAATGACTTGTGGAGGCGCGGGAAAAAATAGTAGCGTTCGTCAACGAACGAAACTTTTTTATTCCCAATCGTCAACAGTGTGGACGAAGGCGTGTTACCGAGCGGGAAGTATCCTATTTTATCATCAGGTATTTTGTTATTTTGCACTTATTAGTTATTTGTTTGCCAGTCACTAGCCGAGTCAGTTGTAATAATTGTTGTAATTGTATTAGTATCGTTTCTTTGGTTAATTAATTAATTAGTCGTAGTAGCTCAGTGGGAGAACGCTTGCCTCACATTCGTGAGGTAGCGGGTTCAAACCCTGCCGGGCCTGTATCAATGAGTCCTTTGCAACTTACGTACGGATATGCCACTGGCTTTACGGTGAAGGAAAACATCGTGAGGAAACCGGAGAAGAAATTCGATGGCGTATGTGAATCCGCCAACCCGCACTGGGCCAGCGTGGTGGATATGGCCTAATCACCCTTCGAGGGTAGGCTGATATACCAGCAGTGGGATATTTAAAGGCTGATATAGTAGTAGTAGTATCGTTTCTTTGACTTTTGAAAAGTATTTTCAGGCTTCAAAAAACTTTCTGCCACTTTTACAGTGTTGATCCACTTTAGTATCACCGAAAAATTTAATTATAAAATGTTGTTGGGTACGTATTCTTACATTGACATGTCGCTAAATCTAAATGGGATTAAATATAATGACCACCAAATAATATTTTGAGACTAAGCTCTTTACCAAAAACATATATTGAACACTGTTCAAATTGTATTAGAAGACCAAATGTAGAAAATGATCATCGAGCGAGCAAATACTAAGTAAATAAACCACTATGATTGCTATAAAATGTATATAACAAATAAAGTAAAAAGATGACGTTAACGAAGTGCTAAAAAGTAACTGCATCATAATATAGTAGCCCCGAATACTAGGTTAGGTTATGTTTGAACTGCGACAAACAACGCGCGAGCCGACCGACTCTTCAAGCGACGAAACCTCAAATAAATTACTCGTATTGCTTGAGGAAAGCACTATACATACCATGGTCCGCAATGAGTGCACTGCTGGCCACGCTATGACGGCCTTGAGCTAAGCTTAGCTACGCTCTCGGCCTTCAAGCTTGGTCTTCATTGCAGCCCTTGCTGTCCACGCTGTGAAGTATTTCAGCTTATCAATAAAGGGCTGCAATGCTGACCGCACTGGACCTGCGCCACGCTGCGCTTTCGGCTATCATCTCGCTGCCAGCAATACTGCCTTTACAGACCGCGACAGTAATGTACTATTATTTTAGCCTGGTACAGACTCGGCTATAACTAGCTAACGATCCATATAAAATCCTCCGTTTCCTTATCCTGAAACATTCTTATAGATTTTATAGAATTGCTGTTCAATTCAAATCAAAATTTATTTATGTAGACAAAGATCCTAACTAACATACTTCACCGTACTCTTTTATCTGGAATGCTTGCGACAAACTCACGTAAAGCACCCGTTGTATGGATGTTATTAACAGATCTGGCAACACTGTTACGTGCTAAGGCGCCTCGTCGCCGTCGTCGCCGACACCTGTTGACATACAGCTTTGCTTTCTATTTCATTGGCTTCTATATTTTTTCAACTTCCAAGGGTTGGTCGTATAATTTTTCTATGCTTTTAGGGTTGAATACTTGGAATTCCTGCATAACTTAACATTATGATGTTAATTTTGTGTGGTACCTACGTTTTTGTATATCGTGTTCACATTTAGTTTTACTTTTTCATGTTAATCGTATTATTGATATCCTTTAAAAACATTAAAAGTTCTTTTGAGCCGAAGTTTTAGTATCCTCGCATTCAATTCAAACACAAAAATATAGCATAAGAAAAATGTTTCCATTTTAACTGTAAAAGAGAAAGAATACAAAATAATAATCATTAAACACTGTTTATTCGTGGTAGTACTAATTAAAAATCATTAAAGTTATCTTTAACTAAACAACATACAAACTAACGAAAACTTCTTATTCTACTACATAAAACGAACAATTACTCGCAGACAATTCCGGTCTAAAGTTAATCCAAATGTTCAAATAGTTCAAGTTCAGTTGGCAGCTTACCCACAGCATGCTGGCGGCACGCTTATTGGCAATGCTTATGTGTTGCGCCAGATAGATGCCAGCATTAATTACTATCACGATTTAACACCACCAAAAGTAATCTACGACGAAATCCAAATGATGAATATAAATAAAAACTTATAATTATGGCATTAAGAATTTTTATTCGAAAAACTTGTAAACGTAACATACTAACTTAACATCTTTGATTATTTATTTATAGGTAAATAATCGTTAAGCGTAAAATAATATATTTATCAGAGATAATTAAAATAATAATCCTGAGGCAACAAAAGCATGAAATGGGTAATTTGTTAATATTTAGCAAATAAAAATGATATTTAATTAATGTGCGGAAGAACACTAATTTAATTGTAGCTAAATTATGTTATCACATAAGTATCCTCTTCGTCCATATATCCCGACTAAGTAGGACAGGCTACGTCTGAATGATCGTCATTCATTGAAAGAGACAGTGACTAGGTACCCACAGTAAAAT
The DNA here is from genome assembly GCA_947579745.1 of Apocheima hispidaria. Taxonomy (NCBI): domain Eukaryota; kingdom Metazoa; phylum Arthropoda; class Insecta; order Lepidoptera; family Geometridae; genus Apocheima; species Apocheima hispidaria. The sequence goes on from OX388159.1 coordinate 14,261,977, forward strand.
AAAGGAGCAAACCTATGATGAACTGAACAAAATCTGAATAGATTTTTGTTTGGTATTCGTTCGTGTTTGTAGTCAACAAAGGCGAAAGAATACTCAGTTGCCGGGAAATAACTCCAGTATAAAGGCATGCGGTGTTTACTAACTGGTGTCATGATTATAGCTCCACTTTAGTACGCGCAGAACAGGCGCCCCACACTTCGAATGAGTCGGAAATATAATAATGATCATCCTGAGTTTTTGTCAATAACTTGTTTCGTCGATAGTTTGTGGACGTGTTTCACACACAGCGCCATCTAGCCGCAAACTAAGCAAGCTTGCACTATGGGAACCAGATAACTGATGGAATACTTTTTTTGTTTGTTGTTGCTAAGAGTCGAATGATCCGTCTCGTGAACGCGATTGACGTATTAGCAACGGAACGCTACCGTGTATCGGGTGGCACGTAATTGCAGGCCCTGGCTGTTTGTCCAAGATCATAATCACGTCCACTGTATTCACGCTCGCTTATTTTCAAATTTAATGATATGAAATCATTAAGCACTAAGTCTGAAGCTTCAAAAAGTATTATATTGTGACTGTTTATTATAACATTACTTTTTCTAAAGAAATTGTAGTTGACCGAGTGAGCGAAGCAAACGAAGTAGCTGCATCAACTGGTGAAATTTTCTTTCATCTCAGTATGTTGGTACTCGCGTACAGGTCGTACTTCTCAACTAATCTTGATAAAACTCTGTATACAATTCTAAAGTTTCACAGTTTTTTTTGTCGTCGTCGATTTTTGATTGGTAGGTATTTATCCCCCAAAAAGAGGGGAAGTTTGCTGAGGCGCCTTTTACCGGCTGATATTGTTAATATTTGAACAATAATTTTAAAAATGAGCAAAATCGGTCAAGATGTGTTCAAGATATAAAGTTGTGGGGTCTCAGTTCGGTCGATCTGGAACCAAAAACTAAACCACGAAATTGTAGAATTGAGGTTGTGCAAAAAAGTTTGTATTTGCGAACTACTAGAACTGTTCGCAGAACTACTAGTTTTTGTATCTTTTGACTAGCAGCGCCCCGCGGTTTCACCCGCTATCCTACAGGCACCTTGTATTATTTCAGGATAAAAAGTAGCCTATATTATATTAATTATTATATGAATCTATGTATAAATGTCCATACCAATAGTCTGATATCAGAACAATGATATCTGTGGATTTGACGGATTTTTCAATTAATTTTTGATGAAGAATCTTTGGAGCCTTGACGATAGGTTTACTTATCCAAAGTTCGGTACCGTACAGAAGAATAAATTGAAGTATATCCTTACTATCGCGATGAAGATTTCCGTTCCTATCTAAGAACCATTATGTTGAATTTTTAATACAATTCACAATAAAAGGACGTACAAAAGGATTTGTATAAAATTCTAAGTGTATGTACCTACCGTGTGGTAAAGAAATATGTGGGTAACTGTAGTAGAAAAGGCATTAAGCTATACAGAATGGAAACTTACCAAATGTGCATAGAAAAATTATTAGTTACTAGTTGTTACTCGCGACTTCGTTTGCGTGGACAAAATAAAAGTGTCCTATGTACGTCTTTGTGATATACAGTATTTACACAGTTAGTTAGTTAGTTAGTTATTTTTATATACAGTACTCCTTATTTAATTTTATCAATATCCGTTCAGCCGTTTAGCCGTGATAACGCGACAAACGTCCAGACATAGAGACAAAGTTATTTCATAAAGTTTGCTAGATTGCGTTGATCCATTTTTATATAAATTTTATGTTTTGTGTGGACAGACAGTTGTGTGGGGAGTTCTGAATCGCGAAAGCGAGAGACGAACGTATTCATTTACATACCTCCAAACTTTATTGGCCCTGATACGACTGCGGCTGTATTCCTCTGAATTATAATATTAGTTAGGATTAAATAAGTTGTCTAGTGCGTGGGTATAATATTAACCGACACGTAGAAAAATCAGGAAATGGCTAGGTACTTAGGACTAGAATGTTTTAAAAATGGGATGAATCTGAAAACGGTCTTCTTTAAGTTTAATTTCAACTATTCCGCACTCGATGGGGTAGTAAAATTATTTTTCGTCACCGATTTTGTGGTGGAGCGATTTCCGCTGCTGAGGTCGTGCGTCGTCCTCCAATGCGTTCTTAATAAATAAATATTGGCGGATGTTTTTCACACAGCGCCATCTAGCCCCAAACTAAGCAAGCTTGTACTACGGGAACCAGATAACTGATGGAATACATAAATACTTGTTATTTTTTTGTAAATACATACATGGAATACACAGAAACACCCAGACAAAGAACATAAAGCCATGTTCATCATACAAATGTTTGTCCTGGGTGGGAATCGAACCCAAAACCTACAGCTCAAAAGGGTGAAATCCTCCCAATGAGCAATGAGCCCCAAGGCTAGCCACTTGGACAGATAATTGTTTCATTTATTTACAATTCAAATCTTTGTCTACATAAACGTGGTATCAAATTTTATATATACATTGTTGAGTTCATCAATTTAGTGTAGATAGATTTTAAATTTTAACATACTGGTACGGACGGACGAACACGACGATCTTGTAACGCTGGGTACGGCTGCGTTGCTATAATAAGGAACCCTAATAAGTGTACTAGCAATCTACTGTAATAGAGTCGCTGACACTATTCTTAGTTGTATAATTCTTCGAAGAGATAACAGTCAAATGCAAAACGTTCAGTAATACCTTAGAGCAACACAGGCCTCCGGCCGACCGGGCCATTCGGGCCGTTACCGAGTTGCTCAATGAGTGTAATACATAATAATATAGACATTAAGTTCATATTTCTAATTTGTTACCTACTTTATGAAAAATGCTCAACGAACACGATTCGGGGAAGTCCCGTTTAAAGCGAACTGCTTTATGACGTCATTGACGCTTATACTTTTTGTTTTGCACGTGCCTTATCAGAAATAAGGCTAACCACATATAATTTCCACATTGAAATAAAATTCCTTTAGTCTGTGTAATCAACGCACAGACCCACACACTCCTCAAATTGAACCCAATACTCTTCAAATGGTGAATAAAAAGAATAGATTGAAAAATTCCACTCGGTTTGTGTACTGACCATACAAAATAAAGAAAGTAATTTCTCAAGATTTTTCGAAAATCAACCCATAAGAGGTGAAATGGAGTGTTTCATTTATTGTAGCCAAAGCGGGCGAAGCAGTGCGGCTATGCTCGTAGCATAAAATGAAAAAAAAATACTATGTCAATCTGGATTATTTCTAAATTTATGAATAAACAAGTCGTTAGCGTCTCGTCTACTAAGCCGTTCCAATATTGCTCAAGATTTGACTTCAAATTCCGCTAAAATGTTAAAGGGTCTAGCATGATAAGAAAGGAGGTGTGGCCTCTCTGATGAATATTGGATAATTCCAATGTCGGTTGGTTGCCAACTCATAATTAGGCAACACCAACTTTCAGCCCTTGGAATTGTACTGTTCCTGACATACTGTCAAAAATGTCTTTCGTGAACACATTTATTCAAACTCTTCTTCTACTGAACTATAAAAGCTAAAGTAATGAAACAAAATCACAGCTACGTACATTGATCAGCAGGTCTAGCACGGGCGCCGAGATGAAGGTATGTCCACCCGTTTTGTCTTCGCGTCAACGTGACAAAGCTAGAATATGGATACATCCATCTCGTTCTCGCGGGATAAATATGGTGGACAAAATTTTTATCCCGCCGCCCGTGCTAGGCCTGCTGGAGTATAATTCACAATGCTCTATTGTTAGAAAAAAAACTGAAGTAAATGATAATATTTTTTTACATTTGACAGACTTTTTCAACTTGTATTTATTTGCGAAGGTACGAGAGAATCCTATAATTTGATAATAATGAGTATCCTATGAATAGAATCCTATAATTTACAAATAACATAAACAAAAACTTAATTGATTATAATTGGTGCACGGTGCAATATACTTAAAAACAATAAAAACAGATATTCAGTCATTATAATAACATAATTTTCTATCTAACTTACCCCCGAATGCTGAAACGCTTGTTAACTTTGACGACAGATTAAGTTTGTTGCTGCCTTTGTCATTTGCTTAGTGCCAGACAAAGGCAGCATTAGAATTAATCTGTTGTCAAAGTTAACAAGCGTTTCAGTATTCGGGGGTTAGAGTTTATTTGATATTGAGTTCCTGTATAATAACAAAACTACGATATATATACATACATAAATAACGTAATAATATTATTAGTCTTGCTATTTTATTGTATTGTTGTTATTCTATTTAATTATCTTGTTATGTTTCTCAGGGGTCATATCTCTTTCCTTATCCTGCTAGACCCTCGCGTTTTTGTACGCCCTCTACTCTATGTAATGTGACGCTTCCTATCACGCTAGCGACTTGCTCATGTAATCACTCAGTCGCATAAAAATTAACTTTGGAAACAGCTCTATAACCCAAAACACAGTAATATGGTAACATTAGCTACCTATCTACCATCAGGTGACAATCATCATTAGCTTATGACAGAAGATAGTAGAGTACCTGGCGCCAAGACAAATCCCTGCAAGGTTTTAATGTGATAATAACAAAAAAGTCATTAATTAGATAATAAATAAATAATCCTAATTCAGATAATAGAATTACCAATAAGCCATTAGGTAACCAATCTTATTTTTTCTTCTGCAGAGTTTATTCTACGAGATCTTGGCTGGCGTGTGGGTGCGCAACGGGTTGCAGATCAAGGGGCAAGCGATGACGTACATCCAGGCCAACTTCTGCAACTCGATGGTCGACATGGACATATACTTCCTGCAACTTTGCGCCGCCAACTTACCTGCTGACCAGTTTCTGGACATGTGCATCGATATGTCAGTACATATTAATCTCTCTCCGTTATAATAAACTATTTAATTAAACTATTTGAATTTTTGAAGAAGCCACACTGCACGGTGCGGGCTTACGTGCTTACCGACCATGAGCTTAGCTTTCGTAGGAGAGATAGAGAGAAAGAAAGCCATAGTAAAGTGCCAGCACTTTCTGGTGGTCTCATCACTAGCCATCACCAACAACGGTGTCACATAAGTGTCAACAGTGTATTTCGGTGACATTTCACATTACTGTCACTACGTCGAACCTGGTATGCCAGGGTACGCGTTATATCATTTAGGTGAATTTAACGCCTAACATGCCAAAAAAAACACCCCAAGTAAATAATTACAGTTGATAAAAGAAGAAAGAAAGAATAAGAGAAATAAAGAAGAGATCTCTTTCTAATATCATCGTATGCTTTAGGTTCGGCGTGCGCGAGTGGCTGAGCATGCTGCCGATGGCGCCCACACAGGCTGCGGAACAGGACGCCATGGTGGAGGGGCTGCTCACCTTCCTCGCCATCCTCGTCTCCTCCAGGACCAACCTCGGTGAGTACGATGTGCTCAACTTCTTAACGACATTTCATATCCAAGCTTCTACTGGTTGATAAACGTTAAACCAAAGCGAAAGCAATGCTGCTTTTTTTGTTGTTGTGTTATTACAAATGTAAGCACGCATGAAAATGCATCGGCATCCATGAACCAGGAGCGAGTGGATGCCGAGGTATATTACCGCTGTTCAGTCTCCCTGTAAGTCAAAGTATTTAAGTTAGTTCCAATACGTACTTTTTACGTATCTGTATTTCTGACACAAGTTAGCAACTTTGTATAGCTGTAAAGGTGGAACCGCATTAAGGCGGCGCGGTGCTGCAAAATATTCTCCCAGAGGCAAATCAGCCGCGCCTCTATATTGCGGATAGCGCCATACAAATCCATAGAAACAATATTTTGCAGTGTCGGGCCCCGGTTCCACCAGGGACGTCAGTGCGGGTCTTATCACCCCCAATTAGAATTAGAAACACCTCACGGCACGGGCCCTGGACCTGGGTTCTAGACGAAACTTACGAATGAAATTTAAATTCGCAGGTAACGACGAGCTGACCCAGTCCCGCCTGGAAGTGAGCACACTACTCGCAGCCGGCGACAAGACGCACTCGCAGCTGCTCGAGCTGATGCCGGAGCGGTCCGGGAACGCGCACACCAGGAACTTCGAGACCGTGCTCAAAGAGGTGAGCCACCGAGCGAGGCGCCGAACGTCAAGCGGCTCGCCGACTCTCTGTTCAATATTCACGCCGTCAGGTCGCTGCAAGTTTTTTTGCTTGCTTTGGACATTGATACAGAACTGCACAGTCGCAACGTTTATGTCACACTGGGACTTAGGACTTGCGCACATTGAACTAGCGCCAAAGATCACACTAGCTAGATACGGCATTACGAAATTCGTTGTTCCTACAAAAAGTGACGTCAGCGTGAGTCGCGGCGCGGGGCGCGGGGAGTGCGGCCGAGCGTGCTCATTGGCTAGCTCAAAGTGACGCCTACTCGCGCCTAACAATCAACCGATCAGAGTTATATCTTATAAGTGTTTTTAGACTGATGAGTGGTGCACTTCGGGCGTGCTGAATGCAGAATCTAGGGTGTGAACTGTGGCTATCGCGTTAGCTAGCGAGCGATTTGTGGTATGTAGGCTGCTAGGCGTTTGTACGGGTGTGACCTACCTGAAAATAAACTATATTAACGTTTGATATTGCCGCGAGTGACAGTCGTGAGCTAGCCCGTTACTTTCACCGCACCTGCCTGTTGTACGTGTTTTGCACAGTATAGAATATTTTTGATGTTTCGTGCCCGCTAGTTTACATGGGTAAGCCCTTAGGGGAGGTTAAATAGATAGATAGATAGCTCTTTATTGTTCACACCAGAAATAACATACAAATGACCAAAAAACAACTTAAAACTAGTGTAACAACTGTCGGCCTTATCGCTTAAAACGATCTCTTCCAGGTTGAGCGTTTGCAGCGAGAAACTTACCTCCTTACTTAAAAATATTCACGTGTGGCTGACCGCATTAAATTCATAGACAAACTTGTAAATATGATTGTTAGCAGTAAGTGCGCGGCTGTAGTCCCAGTACCCAATACTTCGAGTTAGAACTATGTCTCTAAGGACGATATCTCTCCGCAGCTATCGACATACCGTCCGCCGCCGAAAGGCTCCGAGAACCTCGAGCAGGGTCTGTTCGTGCCGCGGCCCGTGGTGTGGGAGCAGTACTACGACCCGCTGCACGTGCTGCGCCGCGCCGTGCACCGCCGCGACTTCCACGCCTCCATGGAGCGGTACACCGCCGCGTGAGTCCGCCCTCGCCCTCGCCCTCACCGTCTCCCCTGTGGACGCGATCTTCGGCCGTTTGTTCCGTTTATGCCATCATCGAATACCAAACTAGTAAACAGATGGAAGAGCATTGTGAGAATATATTTAAATATCGGATGACGCCCGACCGCCGACAGAGCAACCCAAAACGTTATCGATTTTGATCTTAAGCCGCCTCGCACCAGCCGTCTATAGTATACTAGTTGCGCCCCGCGGTTCCACCCGCTATTTTACAGAAACCGAATATTTTTTCGGGATAAATATAAAAAATCATTGAAATCCGTTCGGCCGTTACAGAGTTGAACGGAAAAAACACACACAAACTTTCGCTTTATTTAGTGTGTTTATGGTAGAACGGTATAACTAGAGTATCCCCCGGCGTCCGCAGCGTGCGCTCGAAGCAGAAGGCGGCGGGCGCGGCGCCGGCCCCGGCGGAGGGCGCGAGCGGCGCGCTGTGGCCCCCGCTGCGCGGCGCGCCGCCGCCGCCCGAGGGCGCGGGCGACCCGCGCGCCGTGTGCTCCTCGGGCGTGCTGCACGGCGCGCTGCTGGCCGTGCTGCACCGCGGCGTGCACCGGCGCGGGCCCGACACGCACGCGCCGCACGCGCCGCCCGACCACGTGCTGGCGCTGGCCGTCTACCTGCTCGACGTGGCCGCCTCCTTGCAGGCGGAGCAGGCGCAGCACGAAGCGGTCAGACATCTGCTTCTGTGCTTTCCACTGATGCTTATAGCTTAGATTGTATTCACCTAATAAACGAGAGATTTCGCACCGCTTGAATTTTATGAGACTACAAGACAAACTAGTATCTGAAATGAAACGGTGTCGTGATCGGTACGGTCGTGTTCCAGAGCGACATGCGGGTGGCCGCGGTGGGCGGCGCGGGCGGGCACGCGCGCGTGGGCGGCGTGCCGCTGCTGGGCGCGCTGGCGGGCGGCGTGTGCGACAACGCGCGCGCCGTCGTGACGCACGTGCCGCACCGCGCGGCGCCGCGCGCGCCCGCCGCGCGACACGCCGCGCACCCCGCGCCCAGGGACCGGGCCAACTCGGACAGTGAGTCTCCCGGCATACTACTCACGCTCGCTCTCACCTTACTGTCCTCGATCCGGACATAATCCGTAACATAAATATAAAATTGTGTTTGATATAATTTCCTGGCGTACAGTTAATATTAAATTAAATTAAACTGTCTGGAGGTACGGAACGTAGAAAAATGCATTTATAATTGAGCCAGAACACAACAGAAGTTTGATATTCAACAAATGTACTTTTTTTTTTGAGTGTGTTTTATGGAAATAAATGATTATTATCGTAACAGTTTGGTATCGTAACCGACCCAACAAAAAGTTGGTCCATATAGATACAGCATTAAGAAATCGTTTTTGCGACAAAAACGCACCAAAGTTGAAGCAAAGTGCATGTCGCGGCAGTCAGTCGAGCCCGAGTTCGCATTGGCTATGTCGAGGACTCCTACTCGCGCCCAGCACTACACCAATGAGATTGAATGTTTATATGTTTATTTTGACAGATCGTGGTGTGCTTCAGTTCTGTGTGCGGAATCTAAAAAGAATAATCTGTTAGCTAACATCTAAAACAAATGATCCTCTTCCAGGTGACACGGAATGGGAGCCCTCGGAGTCGGAGCCCACGAGGCTGCCTTCGATAGCCAAGTCCGTGTCCCTGCCGTCCACCGCCACCAGCACCGCGCTGGCTGTTCCGCCTTCGTTACAGGTATACATGCGCGAAATTGAGTTATGAATGCGCGCGTATACATGCATTCATAACTCAATTTAATTACCAAAGTAACACTCTTTTTGGGCAGTAAGGAAAAAATAATGAATTGTTCATTCACTTTATATCTACTGAATTGTCGTTCATTCGATGGAACCTCATCACTAATCTTGTCTGTGGTCTTTTTTTTTAGAAATCCTAATCTAAAAAAAAAGGTAAACAGACGTAACGCTAGTACAAAAGCTATGTCGTTAACTTTTCATAGCTATCAAAAAGCGAAAAATCTGGTGATCAGACTTCAGATTGAGCCAAATTAAAAAAGTTGTATGATAGTGATGCGCGGCGTTACCATTGTAATGTATGAACACGTCGCTAGGTGGCGCGAGGAGACTCGGTGTCGGTGGCGGACGACCAGTCGGACGGCGGAGGGGACGCGCCGCAGATACGCGCACTAGAGGTAACTTTTTATCTTTGCACGGCTTATCTATTTACCTAATATCATAGAGAAATTATACTGTAGATTTTCTTTGCTAATATTAAAGAAAATCTACAGATGAAGAATAACCATGTCATACAAAAAAGTGTACCCCGGAAAAAATCTGCTTAAAACTAGATGGAGCTTACGTCTTTAGTCAGCTAATGTCCAAACCGCTATAAAAGCCGATCAAAATATGGGTAATTTAGAAAAATACCATTGGTATAAATGTCCGCTATTTAAGGTTTAGTTCAAAACAGATTGCAATATACGACGTGAAAAATATGTTTAAAAAAATAATGTTCCATCTCTTTAGAACGTAGCGAGTTTTGCAAATAAAATATTATACTAATAATTTTACTCATATTATTAATGCAAAAATATTCATAACAAGTAGCTTTTTCTCCGTACCATTACGAATGAGTTTCTATTTGAAGTCAAGCAGAAATCGTGACGATCATGTCGCTGATTAAAGCTGTAGCGACATCTTACGTCCTTATCAGTGCTACAATCGAGTTACTCATCTTTCTAAGGACATTAGGTATTCTTAGTATAGTTTCTCTATGGTAATATTAATTCAGGAACATAAACCATCTTGACATAATCACTGGTATTTCCTTGTAGGCGGCGGCAAGCGTCGGTCAAGAGCTAGCTTTACAAACATTGGACACTGAAATGGCACTCGCGCTGGCGACTGAGTCAGATTTGGACACGCCGCCCGTCCCGATCGAATATGGTATGATATTTCATAATTAATTTATTGCGTATATGGGTATAAATAATGTGGAATTAACATTAAATACAGAGCGCCTTATTCCGCCTTTCGGCATGCAAATATATCTATACAATCAAATAATGCACAAGCATCATTCTGTGACCACATGATTAAAAAAAAAACACGAAAAAATAAAACATTGAAGAAAAAACAAAAAACACAACATACCTACTTGGCATTGACACATAATTTATAGATTTTTTTTTTAGATACTACCATTAAAGAAACTGCTGTTTCTATTGCATATTAAAGTACATTTTTCTCTTGTAAAAAATATAGTATTGTTTCATCATCATCATTATAAGCCAAAAGATGTCCACTGCTGAACAAAGACCTCCCCATTAAAGCGCCACACTGAACTGCAATTTGAATCCACCTGCTGCCCGTGACTTTCAAAATGTCGTCGGTCCACTTAGTGGGAGGTCTACGCTTCAAAAATTATTCTTTAGATTTTGAAAAATTTACCCATTGTCCCCTTAACGTCTTACTTATGCCTTCGATTGCCCACCCGGTACATATTATTTGAAAGATAAGTTTAAATATTTGTATTCCGTGTATAGATGATGGGCACAGGTCACACTAGATACCGCGTTATGAGATCGTTGTTCCGCAAAAAGTCACCAAAGTTGAAGGAAAGCGCGGGTTGCGGGGACAGCGACCGAGCGTTCTCATTCTTTTCATTTATCTGGTGCGCCGCGTGCGAGGCAGCTCCAACGGCTACCTACAGCTTTTCGGATGGCGGGTGGACCTGGACTGCCCAATAATGCAGCACTCGACTAAAGTCCATGTTGACCACTCTGGCTCCAAGCCGAAATATAGGTTAAGATAATTTTAAGAAACTTGACATTTCTATGTATATGTAATTTTATTAAATTTTTGTTATTTCATTGTTTTTGTGTGTAAGTTTATTATTTCCATTGTGACATGTCATTGTATGTACTTTTATACGGAACTGTTCTGAAATAAATTGATTGATCGATTGATTCATTGGCTCTCAAGGTTACGCCTACTCGCGCCTAGAATTGAACCAATGAGAGTACATTTTTATAGGTGTATTTAGACTGAGGTGTGGTGCACATCGATCTTCCTGAGTTCGGAATCTAGGTGTGATCTATGTGGTGAAGGGGCATCCCCGATTCTACAGTGAGAGAGACAAGGGAGACTTAGCGGTGAACTATGAATGTGATACTTAAAAAAACCATTAAGATTATTTGAATCGTGCCCCACAGAAATGGAGGGTATGGAGTGGACCGTGTCTTTGCGGAGCGGGCACCCCTCCCACTCGCCCCCCGCGTTGCTCGCGCCCCCCGTGCATTCCTCCCGCCCCGCGATCGAAGTTCCCGCCTCTGTGTCCGAAGCGCAACCTTCTACCAGCAACCAGGTAACTAGCGTCGTTGGCATCTCTGCTCAACTAAGTAACTAGCGTCGTGGGCATCACTGCTCAACTAAGTAACTAGCGTCGTGGGCATCACACCTCAACTAAGTAACTAGCGTCGTGGGCATCACTGCTCAACTAAGTAACTAGCGTCGTGGGCATCACTGCTCAACTAAGTAACTAGCGTCGTGGGCATCACTGCTCAACTAAGTAACTAGCGTCGTGGGCATTACTGCTCAACTAAGTAACTAGCGTCGTGGGTATCACTGCTCAACTAAGTAATTAGCGTCGTGGGCATCACTGCTCAACTAAGTAACTAGCGTCGTGGGCGTCACTGCTCAACTAAGTAACTAGCGTCGTGGGCATCACTGCTCAAGTAAGTAATTAGCGTCGTGGGCATCACTGCTCAACTAAGTTACTAGCGTAGTGGGCATCATTGTTCATACCGCTTCTGAGGTTGTTGGCCTTAAACCTTAAAGTATACGAATAGTAAAGATGTGTTCTGGTTACCTAGCCAAATTTTATATATAGATATGACTACTGCTAGATATGACCAAAGCATACGACAAGGTCTCATACAGTATATTACTTTCTAAACTTTACGGCTCAGGAATTCGCGGAACTGGTTACCTTTGGTTCAAATCTTACCTAAATAATCGAAAACAAATAGTCCAAATTGAACACTTTAACTTCCGAAATAACGAAAATCATATAGTAAGACCAGAATAAGGAACCCTAACTTGCTCAATTCCTCAAGGAAGTGTTTCAGGATGCATTCTATTTTTAATACACATAAACGATCTCCCGAAAACTCTAAATAAAAATGTTGAGTTACCTTTTATTTTTGCTGGTGACGTCTCTATACTAGTGAAATGTGAAAAAGTCCAAAATCCTAACCTACTCTTACAAGAAACTTTGGAAAAAGTATCAAATTGGCTTCACCAACATAATCTAGAGATAAATTACAACAAATCAAAAATTATGCAATTCAAATCGTACAATAGCCAATGAATGAAAGCCCATACTACATGGCAATTAAAATATATAATAATTTAACGAAAAATATACAAAACGAAGCAAAATTAACTAATTTTACCACAAAACTAAAAAAAAACCTTGCAATAAACGTAAATGTTTCTATTCCATTGAAGAATACTTTGAAGCCACTAAGGCTAATAAGAAAATATGACGATCTGATCTCTTCATCGGTCCTTATTTTTATCGAAACTATTTTTTTAATTTTGTAATATTAAAAAACTTTGAAATGTAGCGTCCTCATAATTTTGCAATGCCCGAAATGGGCGACTAAGTTTTAGGTGTATATTATATTATAATAAGACCTGTGTACACTTAGTGGCAAATAAAGAATATGACTATGAATATTTTTATTTTGGGGATTGGTTTTGTATTTTAAAGCATTTGTTCGGTAAATGCGTGATGTAACATAAATTAATAGAGGTTTTCATGTGGAGGTTTTTTTTTTTTTTTTAATTTGGGTTCTTCAATTTTAAAATACCATCGAGACGAGTTTTTTTTGCGCGATTTCATGATTGGTCCTATATTAAAAGTTGTGATAGTGATGAGTTCAATGATATCCTAGAATTACAATGCCAACAGATGCAAGTGGTGACCCAGACGGACGAATCCATTCCCGTGAGCGAGTCGATAATATCTCTCCTGCTGAAGCTGCACTCGCAGCTGTCGGGCCGTCTCGACGCCTTCTCGCTGGACGAGCCGCCGCCGCTGCCGGAACAAGGTAACCTATTGCTCACGGAATAGGGTTCGGTTTGGTCCGTTTACTCGGAGGTTGTGTTCAATCTTTTCTATTGCTATTATTTTGAACGTTGTGGGGATTATGACCGGGGTCAGTGTAGGTAATAAATACGCTCGGTGCAATGAAACCAGTTATCTGCTGTTTTGCAGATATGGACACGAAATGTTCTGGACATTTAATAGAGTTCAATTATATTGTTTCTCATGTTAAAACAAAGTAAGCCGCGTAAGCGTTTTATGTTTTGTACCATGACGGAGACTTTCCGTCGGTCTAAAAGCTGATTGTGACAAAGTTTAACCCTTTGACACTAACGGCATAAATGCATGGCATGTCCTGTACGTCAAGCTACTTAATATCTACAAAAATAATAGTAATTCTAAAATCTTACACATTATATAATTACATATATATTATTTTTATGTATTTTTTGCCAAGAATAATCGCTGGAAGGCTTCTTACATAACCTAAAGGATTACATTTCTAGAATATATAATTGGAATCTACAATTGAAAGTGTAACTTGAACCACAAAAGTTGCTCAGTCAGTCATCTTCTAAAAGACTAGCATCCTGACGAAAGACCTCTAACTTTGGCTAAAGCAGGTTGTCGAGATACGGGTCAAGCTATAATATTATGTTATCCTCAGGTGACGGTCCGTACTACATCGGTAAAGTACTCCGCAAGCTGGCCGCGCTGGACCCGCGCTGCGTCGAGGCCATCGCGCACGTGCGCCGCACGCTGTGGCCGCACCAGCGCGAGCGGCAGGCTGAACAGAAAGCCAGGTCGGGGGACATCTATTCTACTCTATCGCTCCTTAGACCCTACATTTATTTTGGCTTCAGTAAACTAAGTTGCCGCGGGACGCTCCACGATGCTACGAGAGATCAGTCACAGTCCGCTTCGGACCGATCCTCGCTCCTCCCGCACGGCGTCGTTACCTCGGCGACGAAGGTCTGTTCCGTCGGTGAACGGTGTACTTGTTCCGTGCAGGGAGCGGCGCGAGAAGGAGGAGCGGTCTCGCCGCGCGCGCGAGCGCCAGCAGCAGCTGATGCGCGAGTTCCAACGCAAGCAGCAGCAGTTCCTGGCGGCCATGGCCAGCGCCGAGGGCGGCGAGCCCGCCATGGAGTGGGACGAGGAGGCGCCGCTCGAGCGCGACTACGACTGCGTCATCTGCAACACGCGCACCCCCACCACGCCGCACGACCCGGTCAGTGCCGCCGGGACTCCCGCGCCCCGCGCCTCGCGCCCCGCGCCTCGCGCGACGTGGCTAACGCGCGCTCGCTGTGCAGGTCGGGCTCGTGGTGCTGCTGCAGTCCACGTCCGTGCTGGGCCACCGGCGGCGGCGCGGCGCGCCCGCGCGGCTCGCGCTCTCGGAGGCGGAGCGCGCCGACCGCGAGGCGGCCGCCGCCGCGCACCACTACCGCGTGCACGACGAGCTGCAGGTGAGCGCCGGACGCGTGCGGGCCAGTGAGCCGCGGGGCCGGCGCGCGTCCGTACTGAGCGAGTGTCGTGTTGCAGGCGTGGTTCGCGCGCGACGCCGCGCTGGCGGCGGTCTCGGTGGGCTGGGAGGGCGGCGTGCACGCGGCCTCGTGCGGCCACCACCTGCACCTGCGCTGCCTGCACGCGTACCTGCGCACGCTGCACGCGGGCGCGCGCGTGGCGGCCGGCGTGGAGCGCGGCGAGTACCTGTGCCCCGTGTGCCGGCAGCTCGCCAACGCCGCGCTGCCGCTCGCGCCGCGTGCGCCGCGCGCGCCCGCGCCCGGGCCCGCGCGCGCCCTGCGCGACCTGCTCGCGCTGCACCACCCCGCGCCGGTCGGTACACACACACCCTCACCCTCACCTTCGAACACTCATATAGCCCGCGAAAAAGATTAAATACAAAAAAAAAATACATTTTGTTATAAGCCATCACCACGACAAAAGCGACGCAACGTCTCGACCCTCCGTCGAGCGGGCTTTCCGATCGATGGCGTTTCGCGGTCGCTGGTCGGGACTTCATTATTTGCACTAAAAATAAAATATTAAAATAAGTGTCTATCGCAGGCACCGAGTAAACTGTCGGAAGCGATGGGCAAGTGCATGGAAGACATGACGGCGACGGCCGGCGGGAAGCTCAAACAGCGGTACGGGTCGTCTCCCGCCGCCATCTTCACGTTCGTCGCGTCGCTGGTGAGAACCAACCTGGAATGCGAGCTGGTGCAGAGAGGCGGGACCTTGCTGACCTCGCATTCGCCTAGATATAAACCTAGAAACGAATGTATAGGTGAGTTGTCGTATCGCATATTGGAAATAAAAAACATATGCAGAGAACGTTACAAAACACTTGACGATGTTAAGACCAATAAAACTACCCCGTACCGTTTTTGGCGTCTTGTTAAAAGGCGTCTTTTTATTCGTTTGTTCCAGTTCCCCTCCTAGTAGTAGCGGGGGCACACACGCGAGTCCTATGCAATGCGTCAGAGAACCTCGGCTCTCTGGCACTAGAAACATGGGACTTACTCCAGCCTCCACCGACTCCTGCCTGCGAGGAGCCCCAAGCCGCGTCTTCGCCCCCCGCGCTCCGTCCGCCGGCCGACAAACCCGTGCCGCTGCTGTTGCGGGACCCACTGGCCTTGCTGATGCACTTCCTGCTGCTGGCACCGCCCAATCCGCCTTATCTGGACATGCGTAAGTGCTTGTAACCTTTGTTAAACATTGTTAGAGAAACTGGGTTCCCTTGCGCTACTCTTATGAAGCTTGTAACAAGGTCCAGTGTGTATGGTTGTAGTTAACCTCGGCTCACTTGTGCTGGAGACATGGGTTCCCTAAACCTACACCGGAGAAATGCTCCAGCCACCACCGTCTCTAGCTTGCGAGGAACCCGATAGATCCAAGACCTATTATTACAGTGCTACCTATACTATCTAGCATAAACTTGACACCATCAAAGAGTTGTTCCCAGTAACGGGCTATGCTTGCTCGGTTTTAGGTGATAGGAGTGGTGAGCCCAGGTTTCTGACATGGCCCAACGGTTGCTGTTCTAGTCTAGCCCAAATTACTGATGTCACCGATAAATCCTGACATAATTTTCACCTCCCACAGAGGACTTCACGACCATAGTTAAATCACTCTACGCCCTGACATACTACCAAATCGTGTGCCAATTCTGTGCCAACGCCACGGCGGAAGGACGCGCGGCCCTGGCCGGCCCCCCGCGGCCGGCCGAGCCCGCGGGCCTGAGGCAGGCGGCGCACTTACTGCTGACGGCGTTGGCGGGGTCGGATCTGTTCACCGAGGACGGACCTCCAGCGGGGACGTCGACGGAACCGCAGCCTGATATCGTGCAGATGGAGATAGAGGTATGGAATATCTCTGAGATTTTTTGGAGTATAGTACAGGATTCCACCCACTGAAATACCCTCGGTGACCAGCCTCGCGTGTTCGTGTCTGCCGGTACTGTAACCTTATTAGAATCCACCGCCGCTTACCTGAGGCCATTGTGCAGTTTGAGATCGCTTTAGTGACGTATAACATACTCAAATCTTGTTTCAGGCCTTCAAAATTATCTCTTTTTACAAGCTTTATTTAACTTGCAATGTTTGTAAGTATGTATGTTCGGGCCAAATCAATCGATTTGAAATTTTGCATTCCTGTCGAGTTCCGATGACATTACAATATTATGAGAGCGAGCTGATCTGATGATGGAGACGGAAGGTGGAAAAAGGAATTCCTCAGTAACTAACAGTAGATCGATGGAGTTCGGACTCATCACGGTCGTCTTACAGTAGCAACACCGGATTTTATAAACCGGCCTGGAAAAAATATATTGTTTCAGAAAAAAATATTTTACGGTTGGTTTGATAAAACAATGAAAACAGAAAAGGATATATTGAAATGCTGGTTGCTGCGTCGTGTTCCCGTATATAGAGAGTAGACACAGTGCCGTAACAGGGTTGTTGGTCGGCTTGTTCCAGCTGCAGAGCCTCCTGCTGCCGTTCCTGCGCGTGGCGGCGCTGCTGCGGCACCACCTGTACGGCGGCGAGCTGCCCGACGTGCAGGCGCCGCGCCAGGAGTTCGTGCGGCTCGCCTACTACCTGGAGCTGGTCACCGAGGTACCGCACGTACCGCGCACTCTGTTATACTTTGATTCGTTCAGTCTCTAGTGTCATTTCGCTGCAATGTTGTGTCCAGTACGATAGGAAAGTCTTAAACTTTACAAAGTGTATTTATCATAAGTGTGTGTTTTTGTATTTAAGTAAGTCGTAAGTTGCCTGTTTTGTCCTATTGTACCGGACAAGACATTGCAGCAGAAAGACGCTGCATATTAGTTATTAAAGAAACAGTTTGGAATCCACTCTACTCCTGTTGTCGTAATCGATACTTTTGAAAGCAGCTAAACCGTTGATATCTGTTGATAATTGTGTAAATAAACTAATGCACAATACGCTCAGTTGACAGAATTAAAACTAGTAGTTCGCCCCGAACTGAGACCTCGAGATTTTCAGATTGACAAGCGTTTTATTATCGAGTTGACATTTAACAGGTAGGTAATGTGGTGATTATGATAACACTGAGCTGAGGTGACATTTAATAGGTAGGTAACGTGGTTCTTATGACAGTTAATGATTATGACAACACTGTGCTATTCCGATGCTGATGCCATTACTGGTTCGGCTTCCAGACAACACATTTTGCACATCACCAGCACCTAACCCTAATACCTGCTGTGGTTTTCAGGTCAACAGGTTTCCTAGTAGTACCGTCCGCATTATCAGATTTTATGTAGGTTGCCTTTAGTATATTAACTACTAGCATAGATAAAATACAGGATTAGGTACCTACTGGATGAACAGAAGAGATAATGAAAGGCTAGAGGCGACACCGCAGTATATTGTAATGTCCCATTTAATTGTGGTCACTTTGCCAAATTACGATCAAACCCGCTAGCAAAAAACCTTACTCGGTTAAATATGCTCGGGTTGTCTCTTAGTAGGTAAGTCTATATCCCGGGCAAATTATACAACACCACGCATGATCACAAAGCTGTAATATTAGTGACTGACAAGAAGTTAAGAAAACTGACCACAAATAACCGATAATATCGCAATTTCACGCTTCTAGTACGTAGTAGGTACATAATAGCTCAATGTTCGCCATAATCATTATTATCCTAATCCTAACTAATATTATAAATGCGAATGTAGCTCTGTCTCTCTATCTGTCTATCTGTTTGGGTGTTTGTCGCGTTATCACCGCTAAACTGCTGAACGGATCAAGCTGAATTTTTGCATAGATATAGCTTAAGGGTTAGGAGACGGACATAGGCTTTTTTATTAGTGTACGCGGATGAAGTCGCGGGTAGCAGCTAGTACATAATATATCTGATATGATCATCGCGTTGCTTAATTTACTACTAAACTTCTTCCATATTTATTATGTAAATTCTGTGATTGTTAGCGCCACCTACCTACATCATACAAAAAAATCTTATGAATCGGCATAGTAATGCGCAAGCCACACCATTTGACGGGGTCTGGACGCAACCCTCAGCCACTAAAGAAATTTAAACCTTAGCCTCATTATAATACGATACAAAGATACAAAGAAATTTAGTGCATTTTAGTAACGCCATCTAGGACGATTTGTTAGAACCGAATATTTGGTACATTTTGTTTTGTTCCTTGTTCCTTTCGATCCCTATATCTTTGCAACCCCTTGACCGATTATGCTCATACGACCTTGAAAATTGTATTGTCATGAACTACTTGCCTACAAAATTTCATGAAGATCGGATCAACGGTACGCAAGTTATCGTCGAACAAATATACACACAAACATACATACAAATGCCGATTTGTTCCCGTAGACTCTGAGACCTCGCTTCGCTCGGTCAATTATTATGAAAATAGAATACAAAAACGTCTTTTAGCGTCTCAGAGATGATTGTCTACAGTTCAAAAGAGTGTCGATGATGTTTTGGTTGAAGACTGTGACACCCAAAGGTGAAGGGGAAGCGAATATTATAGTGACAGTATGGTTAACTTCCTTGTGAATGATGAATGTCCAAGTGTCAGTAGACGAGCTGTAGTCCGGTAGTGTGGTGTGTAGTGAGGTGCAGTGTCGGTGACGGTGTCGGTGTCGGTGTCGCAGGGCATGGAGTGGAGCTCGTGGTCGGCGGGGCGCGCGCTGCCGGCCAGCGCGGCGGGCGCGGCGTGGGGCTGGGCGCGCGCGCTGGGCCACGCGGCGGCGCGCGCGCAGCTGGCCGTGCGCCGCCTGCTGAGCTCGCTGCACGTGCAGTGGCAGGGCCCGGCGCTGCTGGCGCTGCCCCGGGACTACGACCGCCTGTTCACCTACTACCACGAGCGCGTGTGCCTGCAGTGCGGCGCCGTGCCCAAGGAGGCCTCCGTGTGCCTGCTGTGCGGCACGCTCGTCTGCCTCAAGCAGCCCTGCTGCCGGCAGCACCACCGCGCCGAGGCCGTGCAGGTACACGATATTTTTCAGAACTTCCCCTAGTAAGTGTTCATTTTATTTTTTATTTTTTTATTACAGTGAGCTCTTTTTGCTTAGCGTGCCCTTTAAAATGCACCGTATATTATGACGAGGCTAACAGTAGTGTGCCCCGCAGCACGCGATGGAGTGCGGCGGCGGCACGGGCATCTTCCTCGTGGTGACCTCCACGTACATCATCGTGATCCGCGGCCGGCGCGCCTGCCTCTGGGGCTCGCTCTACCTCGACGACTACGACGAGGAGGACCGGGATCTCAAGTCAGTATGCTCCCATTCGAAATACCCCGACTCTTGACTATATTTAAAAAATATCATGCACGAATGCCCATTATAATATCTACGTCTTAATATGATCACTCTTCGGCTGGACCGTCTTTTGAAAGACTTAAGTTATCATTCTTTGAGGGTTCCGGTCGAATGGAACGATCGATCGTTAAGAACGGTGATGGTTCACAAGACCAGTCCCGTTTACCCTAGAGGTAATTATGCAGGTGAAGCCATTTCAAAGGCTAGTTTAATAACGACCGGACCCTTCGTATTATAACTCCCCGAAGAAGGACGGTCGCAGTGTCCGTGTGTAACGGTGTCGGTGTCCTGCGCAGGCGCGGCAAGCCGCTGTACCTGTCCACGGACCGGCTGGAGCTGCTGCAGGACCAGTGGCTGGCGCACCGGTTCGACCACACCAAGCGGACCTGGGTGTGGCACCGCGACTCGCTCTGACCGCCCGCACTCGCCCCCGCCCCCGCCCCCGCCCTCGCCGCCCCTCACCTGACCTACTCGGCCCCATTCTCCAATCTCACTTCCGAGGGTTGAAACATAACTAGTTTCTGTTTGTGGTAACTTGACGGGTCCTCGCCGCGCGGAACAGTTACCGCCTTTGACCGACTCGCCCGGAGACAACTTCTCGTACGAATCTGAGCAAGGTGACTCGTGCGGGTCGAAAACTTCGTGTTCTTTTCAATTATATTAGAAGTGCGCCGCGAGGCTGCCTCTCGCTCGTTGCAGCTGGACATCCTCGACTGAACTTCGTATAGCGAACTGTTTCACGGAAAAAATCTAATTTTATCGATTCACTGTGAAGTTTTTATTCGATCGTAACTTTTATCTACATCGATTGCGAATTTCGTGGAAAGTATACCATATACCATCGCGAGACATGGACTGAGAAATGTATTTAATGACGTGAACTTAAAAAATTGTCTCGAGCAGTCTCCGCTTTTTTTTTGTATTCTTTTAAAGTTGCTCAGTGCGAAGTTTGTTTAGAAAACTAAATATCGAAGTATATGCAGAAGAGTGGTATATTCACGAGTATGCTATATTGTTAATTATACGATTATGTACTAGAATTCTCGATAATTGATTAACAATAAAACGCCTTGAAATTGTACCCGATCTGCCAAAACGCTTTCTTGAACGATACAGCCGCGATGCCGCTTTTCGTAGTTTAGAAAATAATGTTACTTGCACTTCAATATTTTTCAAGTAAACGTAAAAAAAATACCGCGCGACGAGCGAGCGTCACAACTGTAGTCGCCTGAGCGACTTACGGCTCATTCACACATACATCAGTCTTTGACGATTCGATATTATTAACGATTCGTTAAAAAGTAATCGAGAAAAGGATGGTACGGTCGTGCCCTTTCTCGTTTTCGTTTGACTTGGCGAGATAGACAGATAAAACAACAGTTTCGTGATGAAAAACGATTTGATAAGACGCACAAGCGCCACAAATCGAAAAAAGGCGATCCGTCAAATGGTATAGGAGAATTAAGTGTCCCAGAAAATGAATACAATCCTCGGCTGTTCAAGAAAAAAATTAGGCATGCGTGCTACACCTTCGGCCACATCGTCGCTTTCCATCAGGTGAGATTGTGGTAGAACGCTTGCAAAGATCGTTACAAAAAAAACGATTCGTCGATGTGTGAATGAGCCGGTAAGCGATCAAAGTTGGCTTGTCACACCATCATCTAGAGACGCCAAGTACCATGCAGAAAGATTTGCTGACAATATTAGAGATACGAAGCGTGGTCTACCTTACTAGTAGCTGCACTAACACACTTCGTACCTTCAATTAAGCAGACATCATTATAAGAAACGGTAATTTTAAATCTTGCCTTTTGAACCCTCTCATGCTATTCTGATCTCGGACACTAACTCTCTCACTAAAAATGTCGAGTGATAGAGAGTGCTAGGATAGAGGCCTCTATACATGGCGTGATCTGAAATCGTGCGAAAGGGATGGCAAGATATGAATTTTGTGGGAGCAAAAGGACCAACTATGACTTAATTAATTTGTTTCCCCCTCTCCCATGAAATTCAAGCCTAGCTGTATCCTTTTCATACAAATGGGATCAGGTCCCTGTGCCGAGGCCCAGGTCGTCTCCCGGACGTTCAGTAGATGTTGCTAGGGCTGTGAATATGTAAACTCTACTACTCTCAACGCAATCACGAACGACTTAGATTTTAAAATATTTATTTTTCTGTTTTTTTTTTTTCAATAAATAGGTTAGCCACTATTATGTTAGCCGATAACCATTTCGTAGTCTCTAATGTAGAGTTTGCTTTCGAAATAAAACTGCTTTCGAACCCATTAGTGTTTTAGTGATTATTTTAGTAATTATAGATTTTATAGTATGAAAATGAAATTAACAGTTTAATCGAAGTATGTACTTACTACCCCCTTTGTCTTTTTTAATTTAGCAAATTACAGTCAACTTACTCACTTTAGATTATCATTTCTATTTATTGCCGACTTTTTTTTTTGTTTATTCGCAGACAATAATTGAAAGTAAATCTAAATTAAGGTATTGAACAATTGACCCAACATTTATCACAATTTTAGGGTATACTGTGAACAGGATACATTGTATAAAAGCTATAAATAGAATAATTTGCACGTTTTGTGGTAATACTGGTCATATTTTCCAATGCCATCAGATATTGGAACAGTTAGACAAATGCGGCCAATCTTTGTACTCTATTCCTAGCATAACAAATATACAAAAAAAAATCGATAGCAAAATCATAGAGGAATTTTAATTATGTTAGGTATCCGTGGTCAAACAGATTTGTTAGGTTAACCTGACCACGGACACTGTGGTGTTACTGGTTAGTTTAATACAGCCTATCAGGGCAAGAATAACAATCGAAAGATATCCTTGATTAGATCGCCTTGTTACACTGATCTGCTTAATAGTAATTTAAATTTCTATAGCAATATATGGAACAGCTTATCGGGCGTAAATGTAAACTAAGTAATTACATACATTATTCTATCGAATTCGCTCGAAAGTTTTTTGGTATTTGTTATGCTAGGGGGACAGATTATCCCCGTAGATACCGCCTTACGTGATCTTTTTTTCGACATAAACGCACCAAAATCGGAGAAAAGCGCGGGTTGCGGAGATTGAGACCAGGCGTTCCCATTGGCTATCTCAGGGATACGTCACGCGTCTGGCAATGAACTAATGAGAGTGAAGTTTACGGTGTATTTTGACCGTTACGTCAAAATTGCGCTTTGATCGTCTTGAGTGCGGAATCTATAGGCGTTACCGGTGAGCTATAGGGGTGCTGTTTCAAATTGAATCTGCTTGTAACATCCAGTAACGTGGCATTGTTTAACGATTCCAAGGTATAAGAAAGCTCAGCTACTCGTGTTATCTAGTGACAAGCTGATTCGAGCTTAACAAAATGTGCAGTTTTGATGATTCTGTGTTCGTTTAATGATATTACGACAGAGAAACATTATAATTCACAAATTTTTATACATAGTGATAATTTTGATTTCGAAATTGTGATTTTAAGTAGCGCCTTTTAGGAAGGCATTAATGTTATGGTGCATAGAAACTTAGTGATCTGTTATTACTGTCGTGTGCAATCGATAATAATGTATTTGTATACTTTTATAATTTATCAGGAATACATGTTTATTTCCGAGTTTCATGAAATTAGAGTGTATACGTAGTTAAAGAAATTAAAAGTGATTGTATTTTTTAAAATTGGCTTTTTTAAAACAACGAATGTGGATTTTGTTTTTATATGGCAGTAGCTGCGTTACTTGCTATCCTACAGGAACTTTCAATTTTTTACCCGACTGCCTAAGAAAGAGCGTAATGTGGGGGGTCTTAGGGTGTAAGTATGTATGTTCCTACATTATCTCGTGTAACCAAAACGGATTGAGTTTTAGAAGTATATTATATTATTATTACAGTCAGGTTTTTACCTTTTTATTTTTTTTAAATTATATTCTTTTTTCGGGATAAAAAGTAGCCGATGTTAATATTCGGGGTACACAGATCACACTCTAGATTCTGCATTCAGGACGCTCGAAGCGCATCACGCATCAGTCTAAATACACTTATACGAAATTACTCCTATTGGTTGATTGTTAGGCGCGAGTAGGCGTAACCTTGAGGTGGCCAGGGTTGTTAATAGTCTTTAAAGGTCGGCAACGTATCTGTGATGCCCCTGGTGTTACAGGTATCCATAGGCGACGGTGATCGCTTACCATCAGGCGGCCCGTGTGCTTGTTATGGCATAAAACAAAAAAAATGCCAATGAGCACTTTCGGTCGCACTACCCGCGCCCCGCGCCGCGCCTCAAACTGACGTGACTTTTGTGGGAACAACGAATCTCGTAATGCGGTATCTAGTATGATCTGTGACGGGGTACAAGCTATCTCCGTAACAAATTTCACCAAAATCAATTTTAGCTATAATGGAGTTGAGAGGGAACCAACACACAAACTTCCGCGTTTTTCATATTAGTGTGATTATTGTAACAATTTTTTTATATTACTAAAATTGCCCCCTCTTTTATTATAAAAACTGTGTACCTATTGCTGTGAAATAAGTTTTTATGTCTATTCGTGTTATCACTAAAATGTTATCCTGCACAACGCAAATATTATAACGAGTAGGAGCGGTCAATATGTAAGGTTACTGTTACAGGTTACAGTTACAGCTGAGGCGAACGTTTGACCGCTACCAGTATCTTGTTATAATATTTGAGTCGTCTTCTAATCAGAAGCCCGCTTCTCTCATAGGTTTTCTCTTTCGCATATTTTCAACATTTTTATAGATAAAAAATCTTAGTTTGAAAAATTATATAAATAAATCTTCACTTAGAATAACATTGTAAATGTTTTAAAGCAATTTCCATGTTGAAAGTTCTGTTTGAATTGTAATAACTATTTTTAGAGGTATTTTTTTCCTTCGTCGCCGAAATGACATGAACATGAATATACGGTTTTCTTTTTTTAAACTTCTACTCTTTGTTTTTCTTTAAGTGTTGAAAAAGTGGGAAAGATTTCTCTGGCCGGGAGACAGCGGCCTTAATGCCGATAAAATGGTTATTTTCAATTTTGATTACAGATATTTCGTTTAATTTATAAATTGACTTTTCATGATGAGCTGTTCATTTTATTGCACGATTTAGTTTTATTGTGATTATTTCTGTTATATAGCTATTGTTCTTTGAAAGTACATGACCACGCATTGACCGCCGCGCCTCCGCGCCGCCGCGCCGCCGCGCCGCCGCTGCACCGACCGCGATATATTGTTAACACATCTATGTATATTGTTCTTGTATATATTTTATCATTAAAGTTGTTGATATTTCAAATTGGCTTGTTTTTTTTCCTATTTTCAATTTTGGTCCACACAAGTATTTAGTCGGTTCATAATAACATTAATATTTCACAATAAGTCTCTGTCACAGTCTAAGTCGACACTTAGTCACTGTCCAGTCCAAATCATGTTCCAGAAAAGTTGCGGAACCTAAGGACCTTCTACGGAGTTTTGGAATTTCATTTGTAAATTTATACTGTTGTTATTTCGTGTCGGCTCCGTTACAGATTTACAAAGCTTACGGGCAATTTTTTTTCGACAGCTAGATTAATAATAATTAATAATATAATGATTAATAAGATACAAAAATTAGAGCAACTTGTTTCAAATAATGTATTTATTGAGTATGTAGGAGTAATGTGTGGACATGATATTTACTGTTCATCCTACGGTGAAGGCGGCAGAGGGGCTAGAATATGTAACTTCGGGTTTTAGTAAAAAAAAGACGACTCTGTTAAAAGTTTTATTGTACATCAACTATGATTTGTTTAGAGGTAGAACAGACTACTCTTAAATTAAACTGCTAACGTGATTACGATAATAAAATAGTTATTTTTAAATCGCCGCGTTAATATCATTCAATAGGCGGAGTGAGTAACCGAAATAACGCAAAAATATACATCTATTACAAACATTTCGACCGGAATACCTGTCCGGGCATAGCCGCCTGCGCGCTGCTTAGTTGAGTATAAATCTGTTATATACAATACATAGTCAGAAATTCGTACATAGTCATTACACAAAATAAATATATCTCTTTCTGAATCTACATTTATCACACCATTATGTATGAAACTGAAGCATCTATGCCCGAACAATATCAGGTATTACTTAATAAAGTTTTCATTACAAATCATTGAAAAAAAAATATAAAGATTTTTATCACAGAAACAATAAATACTATCAAACAATAAGATGGCAACTAATATTATGCACCGCTTTACAAGAACTAAACAAAATTTAATTCAACACGATTGATTAAATATGCGCTAATAACTAAAATATTTGCAAATAAATATAGTATTCGGAGTATCTCTTTTATGTTATATAAATCCAAAACAGCACACACACCCAATCCTTTACATGGCAAGTGTTGGTATATAGATACACAATACATTATTTTCGTTATATAGTTACACAATAACTTATCTTCGTGGACACACGAACACCGACATAGGTTGGCTAGTTAGTTACAGGCAACACCTTACATTTGCTATTCAGTATTCATTTTATTTCCAACTAGCTTGTCTCCGCGGCTTCGCTCGCGTGGACCTTTACAAAATAATCTCTATACCTGTTTTAAACTTAGAATATTAACCGGTGAGTAACCGGCCTAAATGAAATGCCGGTGAATTGTAATCTCAGTTATAACAACTTTCGAAGATTGTAATAAATCATAATTCGTTCTCATTGTTCACCTAGACCCTTTGAGTATTATTGGGTCCGAATTTCACGTCTCTATCATATTTAAGCGGTTTGGTCTGTGAGTTGAGTTCTTATATATATATATACATATATATACTCTTATGGTAGTCTTCATTTATCTATGAGCATTAGTAGTAGAAAGGGTGTGGCGTACCATTAAAGATTTATTTAACGAGCTATATACTATACGACGTCCCTATATTAAAAATGCAAAGGATTCCAGATCAGCACTCTCCGTCTCCGTCATCCTGGCTGGAAATGACTGAGACGGAGACTGTAGATCTCAAATCGAATCCCTTCCGACCGAGCTCAGAATACCAAGACTATTTCGATACAATTCTGTATCCGTATTCTGACGCGATTCTGTCGTTCCGCCTGTAGATGATAAAGACGAGGAGTGTAGATCTCGAAACGATTTTTTTTCGTTTGAGCCGAGAATACGACGGCTGGTTTATCGACAATGCCAGTTTTGTTAAAATAAATAAATATTTACCAATACTTTAAGGAAGCTGACTCGGAATTCATATAACCTAATTCAATAAAAACAAAAGGTACAGACGTCTTAGCGAACGTTGTCTGAGACAAACATCGCCTGAAAAGTGTAAACGAAACTCGTCAAAGTAACAAATAATTAATTAAGATACCTACTTCAAATTCGAATAAGTAATCCATTTCTATATCGAAGAATACTCATCAAATTAAAATATTTAAAAATATAAATACCTATTGTTACCGATTCACTATTTATTTTTTTGCAAAATAGATAATTATCATCAAATAAATATAAACTTTCACTAATATTATGGGAATGTTAATTATTAAACCGGTAAAATCTATTTTAAAAAAAACTATGCCAATAAAATAATATTTCTCGAAAATTATTTCATTTAAGTAGAGGTAAGGCCTTCGCACACCTCACCGACTCGACGCCCACACGACTCGAATGTCATGGACTAAACGCTGACACTAGGCTTAGCCTACACAACAAGTAATATTATTATAGCAATTCACTGAAAATATAATGTGACTCACAATGGTTTGAGTCGGTGAACTGTGCGAATGCCTTTAATGCTATTTTAAGGTTATCTAAGCTGCTCCAATGAGTAAATAAAAACTTAAAATATATTAACGACTATGTGAAAGGACGTACACGTATGTTAAAGGACCCCTCAGTATTAGCGACCACTGTCTAAGAAATACGTGAATGCTAAAAGTATTGCCATAGTTAGACATTATTATAAAATGAAAGATCATACGAAATAAGCTCGTCGACCAAAAATAAACGATAAAATCTAGTTTTACTTTTATTTCGTTACTTTAATAAAAATATTCACGGTATTAACTTTTCATGTATCTTCAATAGTTATAGCGCGTTACCTGGCAACATTCGAGCGTTTCACGTACAAATCACAAGCGCGACTCCAATACACTTGGCATTTCAAAAACTGGTAAAAATGTTACTATACAACACTTTCACAAGAAACCTGATCGTACTAAAATAACACCTTACTTAATAATATACTCATGTAGATACAATTTCTAAAAAACTTTTTTGAACACATTTTCAATAAGATATGGGACAGTTTTTTATTTTATTTTACAGCATAAGATATAGCTTACAAATTAGTTTGAGTAAAAACGTCGAGTGAAGTCAACTATTATCTAAGCTATGTCTTATACTAATTATTTTTAATCTAAGTGCTCAACAACGCCATCGAACTCTTGTATGGCACAAATTAAATACATTAAGTATGTTTTGCACCAGAAGAAAACTTAAAAATAACACAATGCTCAGGCAAGCAGAACCTAAAATAAATATTTACCGATAGGCCGATGTTACACGTTTCTACAAAGCATTCATTACGTATATAAGTGCGACTTTTCAATACATTTATATAATATTTTTTTTCTTTAAATAATAAATTCGTACAGACTAACTCATATTTTATGAACTAAACTAAATGTATGTATATTATGCACAGTTAAAATTATTATATTAGCACGCTATTAATATATTCTATATAATAATATACACTATACTGGTCATTCTGAGATCTGTTCGACACCAATCTGCCACAAATACTGTAATCATTTCTTTCTAAAGTTTACTCTTAAGGCCTCGGTCCCGGTCAAGGCTTTTCTCTCACACATTTTCAACATTTTTTAAGATCAAAATCACCGAGTGGTAATTTAAAAAAAATAAGTAGGTTGTTTCATAATCTTTAAAATAACATTGCCAATGTTTTAGAGCAATTTTCATGTAACAATTTAACACATGGCAAAAGATCGAAAAATTATTACTTATTTTGTTTTAAATCCCACTCAGTAATAAATTATTTTGAAAATGCGTGAACGAGATAGCTTCCCAGGGGAGCCGACACTTAAATTCCATAATCCGTAAGCCGTAAGCCTTTACACGTCATATTAACCTGACACCCACGCAACTCAAAGGTGACTACTGAAATGTAATCACTAAACGTAAAGTACACCAGAATTTTAAAGTGACGAACATACTCGTCGTCACTTAAATATGTACAGTAAAAAAAAAGATGCAAGAGGAAAGATATATGCAGATACAGCTTTCCTAATTCACTATGTTCCTTTATCCCCAGGTCAAAGAACATCAATATCTTAGACCAGCAAACAAAAATTAAATTGGTAGAAACCAACAAAGTCTCTGTTCATTTCAGAGGACGAAACAGACAACATACAAAAAAAAAATTACAGTATGTTGCATGGAATAAAGTCTACATTTCAATGCGCCACTCTGAGTGGGGTCGCTGTTGGGTCCAAACGGTGTTCGGAGGCCTTACACATGCTACTTCACGCCTGTAGTCACAGTATTACGAATCTAGTTTTCTTCTAAATTTAATATCTGTCGATGTCCATTTTGCTTCAATATTTGCTATAGTACTTGTACATTAAGTCAATAATAAGTCGTGGTAGCTCAGTGGGAGCACACTGGCCTCACATTCGTGAGGTAGCGGGGTCGAACCCGGGCGGGGCCCGCACCAATGAGTTCTTTGGATCATACCACTGGCTTTTCAAGAAGGAAAAACATCGTGAGGAAACCTGCATATTTCGAAATTCGATGGAGTATGTGAATCAGCCAACGCGCACTGGGCCAGCGTGGTGGATATGGCCTAATCGCCCTTCGAGGGTAGGCCGATATGCCAGCAGTGGGATATTCAAAGGTTGATACAGTTTTGTACATGTACAATATTAGGAGTGGATATTTTGTGGTGCACTCAGTTCAGACATGGTTTTAGTGCGAAAATGTCCAAGTATAAATACTTCAATTTTGCAATTTAGTTAATTTTTTTTTTTTAATTTTATGCATGTATAATAATTATTATTATTTTTCATCACCGAATGTATGTTTTCTAATGTGAAAGCTTATTTCGAACGTAAAGTATGCAGCGAAGCTGTTAAGGCAAATAGCGCATGTATATTCTTTAGCATATTTAATAGAACACTTTCGACACAGTGTATCCTCCAACCCGCACTGGGCCAGCGTGGTGGACGTGGCCTAGTCACCAGCGCAGGCCGATATCCCAGCAGTGGGATGTATAAAGGCTGACACAGACACAGTGTAACTACGCAATGTTTAGTCGCATGAAGAATTAGGGCAAACCCACTTCGTAAAACTAAAATAATATGAAAATTGCGCGAAAAATACGCGACGCAACACACTTACGAACAAACTTTCGCATTTATGATATTTGTGTGATGAGTCCAGTTTGTTACAAGACAAGTATTCTGTGAAATTTGCCATGAAGACATAAAATTCGAGTCAGTTTCAGTCATGAAACGATTCGATTCCTTAAAAAAAAACCTAATAGAAACAATGCCATAACTTTACATTTAAATTTTAAAAAATGCTGTACTTGTGTAGAAATTTCCATATGTTCAATACTCGTTCCAGTGTGAATAGAAAAGATTGATGACACTCGAAAACACCTGCTTGTATATTTTTTTTTGTTAATGAAATTATAATTGAAGTACTTTGTATAGGAGAGCCTTCGTAGACAGATATGTCGTCCGAATATGTTATAGTTATCGATCGTCCTAGAAAAACCTACTAATATTACTTAATATTATAACAACAGCAATTGTATAAACGAACACACGAAGGCTGACGCTCAGCCTATTATAAAATTCACTCATAAATCGATTCCAAATATGACCTTGTCCAAACGATTATCGATACTCTGGAAGTGCATCACTGAGTAACTCGGGCCAGCGAGCGTCTAAAAACTATCGCGTGAATGTGACAAGGTTCGTATCGGTTTCGATTTAACGCGAATAAAAGTATCGAAATATTTTTAATCAAATGTTTGTATATCGAGACCGACCACCGTCTTCGTTTCTCGCTAGATATATTCGATCACTCATAATTATCATCGCCGTATTACACATCCTTCTATCGATATAACATTTGATCGAATAGGTTCGTAACATTTCAAAATTTCAAATAGACAACATTTCCAACAGGTTTTCGACGTTATTACCGTTTTCAAAGTCGAATAAAATCGCCATAATCATACGAATCGCAACCCTCGTTAAAAAAAATTACGATCTAACATGAGGGTAGATACACGAAAATAATGTTGTTTTACGTTTCTCAATAACGCGAGAGGGCGAGAGGGCGACAGAGGTTTGCGCGCTCGGACACGTGTCGCGGACTGAACAACTAGACACCTCTAAATTGCAGTAGTCTCTGTCTTACATTGAAAGGAGAGCCCCGGCTTACTGTGACGCGCCACGTCAGTCGGCGAGGGCGGCATTCCCGAGGTCGTGGTCGCAGAGTGCGGGCCGAGGAGCGGGGGGGTGCGCGGGGCGCGGGGCGCGGGGCGCGGCGGGCGCCGGCGGTGTTATAACATGTCCTGGTGCCAGTAGGGCAGGGCCGGGTCGGGCGCGGGCTGCGCGGGCGCCGGCTCGGGCTGCGCGGGACACTCGCACTCGATGCGCTGCACCACAAAGTTGCCGTAGTCGTCCGTCAGCGAGCTGTGCCGCAGCGCGCCGCACGCGTGCCGCAGGCAGGCCGCGCTCCACCACCGCTCTGCGGATACGGAGGCCATTAAACTGGCTATATACATTACCTGACCTGACGTCGTGCGACAGGGAGCAAAAGAAAAAAAACTAGTTTTTCCCTTTCGCTCCCCACAAACTCATATATAGCCATCTCTTTCACACGATGTCAGGTCGGATAATGTAGCGAGGCCTGTACGCTACGGTGCTGCATGCGATGTTCAATAGAAATAGAAAATTTTATTAGCCTTGTAACATTTCATTACATTGGGCAAGTCATTTTACAAATAAACACAATAGATTGCAGAATTTAGAACTAACAATGCGCCGTGTGGGGTGGCAGTGCACGACTTGTGGCCCCCGTCTCGAATAACGAACCTGACCCTAGTATACACAACTACTGAAATTCACACATTGTATTAGATATTTCAGACAATGATTAGAATTGCTAATTACAGTTCGAATTCTTAATCAGACGGAATAAACTGACAGATTGGAGTTTTGGCGGGAACGTGAAGAAGTCATGTATTATTTTCCAAAACTTATGTTATTTCGAGCGTTTATGTGTAAAAATTGTGGATTTTTATCCATTAAGAGGTCGTTAACATGCACGAGTGTTTGTGAATAGTATAATGTTGTAAAACGTGACTCTTCGTGTGGTTTCCAAAACTCAATTGAAACCTTTAGTAAAGTCTCCACCACTTTACTGGGGCATGACGTGGACTTGACCGTGTAAGTACGTGTAAGTGACTTACTTTGCTTGCAAAGTAAATCACTTACACGTATTTTAATTGTGAAATATCTGACTTTACTTGAAATATTACAATACTGACAGTGGGTAAATACACAACGTGTGGAGCCAAAAAAAATTGACAGATCGAAATGACACTTCTTAAAATAATATCGCCTAATTTCAAGTCGTAGTGATGATCTAGTTCAGATTTTATAGTTAAAAAGAAGGGAACTATAAATTAAATGTGCATTACATTAACTGACCGAGCGAAGCGAGGTCTCAGAGTCTACGGGAACAAATCGGCATTTGTATGTATGTGTGTGTGTATATTTGTCCGAAGATAACTTGCGAACCGTTGATCCGATCTTCATGAAATTTTGTAGGTGAGTAGTTCATGACAATACGATTTTCAAGTTCGAGTATGAGCATGATCGGTCAAGGGATTGCAAAGATATAAAGATTGAAAGGAAAAGAGAACAAAATCTGTACCAAATATTCGCTTCTAACGAAATGTCCTAGATGGCGTTACTACAAATGCACTTAAAACGCGGTGACAAGATCCGCAGGCAGAAAGAGAAACCGTCACCCAGCCATTCAATAAATCAATTTCAACTTTAGCTTCGTTAAAATACGATACAAACATCGAGATGTATGTTACGCCTGACGTCATAAGATTCTTTGTTTCTTTGTTTTAATTCTTTGTATCGTAGTATAGTGGCGCTAAGGTTGAAATTTCTTTCGTGGCTGAGGGTTGCGTCCGAGCCCCGTCAGATGGTGTGGTATGCGCATTACTATGCCGATTCTTAAGATGTTTTGTACGTTGTAGTATATGGAACAAGTTTAGTAGTAAATTAAGCAACGCGATGATCATATCAGATATAATATTATGTTACCTATTACCCGCGACTTCGTTCGCGTACACCAATAAGAAAAAGTAGTTAATCTATGTCCGTCTCCTACCCTTAAGCTATATCTATGCAAAAATTCAGCTCGATCCGTTCAGCCGTTTAGCCGTGATAACGCGTCAAACACCCAGGCAGAGAGACAGACAGATAGAGAGACAGAGTTACAATCGCATTTATAATATTAGTTAGGACTACGATAGTTATGATTATGGCGAACATTGAGCTATTATGTACCTACTACGTACTAGAAGCGTTAAATTGCGATATTATCGGTTTTTTGTCGTCAGTTTTTTTACTTCTTGTCAGTAACTAATACTACAGCTAATAGAGCTTGCTTTGTGATTATGTGTGGTGTTGTATAATTTGCCCGAGATATGAACCTACCTACTACGAGACAACCCGAGCATTTTTTTTTTATTGATTTTTTCAGCTCCACAGGCTCCCGGGTCCGTGTCATTTGTTAACATGATTCTAATTTTTATTAACTTACAATTGTCTTAATATCTAAATGGCGTACAGAAGGAACTTAAGATACTTAAGATTAGTGTTATTAAATTTTCCTGTTATTTAATTCTATATAATATCTATTTATTAATATACTCTAAGTTACGTGTATACCGCGAGCAGTCCAGCCCCCGCAAGTAGCACCCGTTCACGAGTCTGACGCATGTGCCAGCCATCGCTCTCCTCAACCATATTGGAGGGAAGAGGGCGACCCGCCACACGACGCCGCCGCAAGAAGAAGCTTCTAGGTGAGCGTGAGTGCTCCGGGCATACACGCATTATTTATACAATTAAAGATTTTTCTTTTGTCATAGAACATGTAGACAACAATCACACAAGTTATTAGTATTTATTAAATGTCCGCATATTTAACCCTATAAGGTTTTTTGCTATCGGGTTTGATCGTAATTTGACAAAGTAACCACAATTAAATGGGACATTAGAATATACTGCGGTGTCGCCTCTAGCCTTTGATTATTTCTTCTGTGCATCCAGTAGGTAACTAATCATATATTTTATCTATGCTAGTAGTTAATATACTAAAGGCAAACTACATAAAATTTCATAAGCGGACGGCACTAGTAGGAAACCTTTTGATCTAAGAACCACAGCAGGTGTTAGGGGGTAGGTGCAGGCGATGTACATTTGTTTTCTGGAAGCCGAACCAGTAACGGCATCAGCATCAGAATAGCTCAGTGTTACCATAATCATTTACCGTCATAAGAACCACGTTACCTACGTGTTAAATGTCAACTCGATCGAAACCATTGAAAGTGATCGAACAATTAATTAGAAGTTTTGACTTAGAAGAACAACATATCATAGCTATACATTATAAACATGTAGTTAAGTGAAATAAAAAGTGTCAAACTAAAAATCGCGAGGTCAGAGTT
This sequence comes from Apocheima hispidaria, assembly GCA_947579745.1. Lineage (NCBI taxonomy): Eukaryota > Metazoa > Arthropoda > Insecta > Lepidoptera > Geometridae > Apocheima > Apocheima hispidaria. The sequence continues at coordinate 14,296,950 of OX388159.1, forward strand.
CGGGGCGAACTACTAGTTAATAGTTATAATTTGTAAATGAATTGTTTCATTCATGTATTAACGATTAAGCGATAATAATTTCATCATCATTTATGTTTTATTATTTAAATTAAGCCTTTAAGGAAGACTTAAAATATTCATTAATTATATAGTTCATTGAACTGAAATGATTACATGAACTAAATATTTTTACCACATCGCTATTTTTATTTTACGAAAGCGGCAGCACTCGTAATGTCATTTTAGGGTGTCTACTCATGGCTTGACCTGACATCGTGTGAAAGGGACTGCTAGATTGGAATTTCACGGGAGCAAAAGAAACAAACTATTAAGGTTATAGCTTCTCATTTTCGCTCCCCCAGAAACTTATATATAGCCATCTCTTTCAAACGATGTCACGTCAGGCCATGTAGGGAGGCCTTTACTCCGTATGATTAAAAAAATCGACTTTAGACACTTACCTCTACTAATATCGACGTCGTTCATCAGTTCTTCGTTCATTAAAGCCGTCAGCGCATCGTCTGTTTGTGAATCTGAAATACACGCATTGTATCATGCCTTCGAGTCTGCTTCGGAATAACAATGGCAACTACCTCTTGAGGCATAATCAAACATCAGAGGATGGCTTTGACCACCCACCGAGATGTTTCAATAACTTTTTTATATATAACAGGCTAGGCAGTACCGGTGCGGTTGAGGATGGTAAACACACCTGGCCTGGAAAGGGAACTGGCACAGAAATAAGGCTGCCGGAACAGACCGTTAAGTGCTTGGAGATAGATTCACAAGTAAAGGGCGGTAGCTTAACAGTCGAATTCTAGGACCATACTATAGTATAAAGTAAAACAAGACCGTGAAGCATGTGTACTGCACTGCATGGCCACAGAGGACATACGAGTTAGGTCGGGACTCCTTCAAGAATCTCAACAACAAGTTTCCAATAGCATATCATCTGACGAAACAGGAGTGGAACAGGTATGCCAGCGACCCAAGGCCGTGCTCCGTTACTTTAAGGAGATCGGCTGGTTTGAGTAGGCTGGCAGCGGGGGAAATGCACAGAATACCCTTTGCGGGACGTCAGTGCAGGTCTTATCACCCCCAATTAGAATATTTATGGTTTACCACCACCTCACGATATTTTCTTTCGCCCGTAGCCCGTAAGCTCGTTGTTGGAATTTGAGTCCTCGCCCTGTGTCGTGTGATCTGAACGCGTTAATCACTGAGCTAACATCGCTACATGTCGTATGATTGGATGATGAAGGTACGTTCATCCCATTCTGTTCCTGATACCTCGCCATTTATTTCTTACCGGTCTCCTCCTTAATAATAATCTCCTCTTTGACCGTAGCCCCCGGTATAGAGGGCGACGTGGGCGTGGTGGGCGTAGTGGGCGTGGCGGGGGGCGTAGGCCCCGCGTCGGCCGCGCCCGCGCCCGCTTCGCCGCTGCTGTTTGAACTGCACTCCGGACTGTATGGCGCCATCTGGAGAACAATCAGAAGTGTGATCACTTTCTGGAATTCTAATTGTATTGCTAAATAATAGAGAACACGTCGTTTCTGATTTAAAAAATGCAGTGGTCCTAAATCTTTTTTACTGTTGTAAAGCCAGTATGTAGTCCCGGTACAGGCTACAGCATGCAGATTTAAATGGTAGCCGACACTCATCAGAGCTGCTGGAACTGGCGTTAATCCTGTTGTACTAATCTCTGTACAAATATTCAGTCTTATGACAGCAAGTCTAACTCATTGCGAACATCTTTAGTATTTGTAAAGTCACTTTTTGTAAGGTCTTTAGTTTTTTTTTATATTAAGTTGTAGTTGACAAAAAATTTAAAATTTTACAAAAGGCAAGGCAAAAGGCAACCCCAGAGTCTATGGAGTTAGGCAGGTAGGCTTAGAAAAAAAAACACTGTGAACGCAAATCGTATCCATATCAATATTGATATTTTAATTCAGAAGAATACAGGCGCAGTCATAACAGAACCAATCAAATCAAATGAGGTATATAAATGAATATGAATATGTTTGTCTCGAGCAAAAAACTTCATTTGCACGATTCAGAACAAAATGCACGGATCAACGTCATCTACAGAACTATAGAAAGTAACACTGTCTCTGAGTGTTTGTCGAGTTATCACAGCTATACGGCTGAACAGATCTTGATAAAATTTGCTAAGAAGTTACTACATATCACAAAGATACATTGTTTTTTTTTTTTGCAATATTAGTCCAGCAGTGAGTGTGTAAAAGCTGATAGTAGAGCCTTTTCGGAAAGGCCGTTTCTACATCTAACTCTAACATAACAAGTGCGAAAGCTACAGAGAGCTTTTCTCAGTCAGAACAAAATAAACTTTTGTGATTCACCAAAGTTGTCGTATACGCGCGCTACGAGCGCGTTTATGAAGTTTAGTTACGCTTTGCTGTGCGGACTTAGTGCATCTACTCTACACTGCAATAAAGTTTTTTAATTGAATGTTATGTCAGAGTGAGTTTTCTATACATACTTACACCGTTATTTGTTGTGCAAATTACAGCATCAAATTTATTTGCTTTATTGCAATTGGTGAACGAATGAAGGCAATAACTTAACCAGTTTTTGCAATAAGAATGTTACAGTCCTGGCCTGGACCGATATTCCTCATAGTAAAACTTACAAAATTGTATTGACATGAACGACTTGTCCACAAAATTTTAAGAAAATCAATTAAATTAAATAAAGTTTATCAATTTATCACATACCCTGAGGCTCCGGCGTCGCCTTGGCGCCACCTCTGCCATTTTGTAACTAGTGTCCATGGCCCAGTAGGATCCCTTGCCGGGGTCGTCTTTACTCCTTGCAACCTTCATGAAGCACTTGTTTAGAGACAAGTTGTGTCGTATTGAATTCTGAAACAATATTAATAGATAAATAGACTTTGTAATTAAGTAATAGTGCAAACTAGCAAGTCTTCTATATATCAAAGTTATACCCGGGTCACACAACTTTTTCAATAAGTTAAACCATCTTTTTAGAGTGGTTGTGGTTGGTAAGGAGGTAGTACACAGTGCAATACAACAAGATAGTCTGCAACAGCATAACATCTGATGAATAATAATCTGACGCTGGTTTGGGTAGGCACAGCAGATCTTATTAACCCTAGTTAGAATTAGAATTACTACACAGTGATCCTCGATGTTGTCAGTCTTTTCGGCGGTGATCACTGATCTAGCAATGCTTCTCAATTTCAATAATTATTGGTTTGAACACTGTGTTATTGATGATTGAGTCGCTATTTAAATGAGGAAACTAAGCCTGGGCCTCTCAATTTGTTTTACTCATAAAAGAGGACAAAATAAAATGCTGAATGAGTAAGCCAGAACTGATTATTTTACCATTTGATTAATTGTAAACAAAGATTATAAAGGAACAGAAGCTTATTATTTTGTGAAACCACTCATTTTTTTTTAGTAATTTTGCAATCATTGTAAAAAGACAATGACATATCCTACCTCTGTAATGAATCTTGTAAATGTATTACACATCAAGGCGACAATAGACATGCCTTTACTATGCACATGCATTTTTGGTGCATGAGTTGGTGTAGAGGGGAGTAGTGGGGAACTGCAAACTGCTTACCAAAAGATGTGTTGCACCACAAAACATCTTGTTTTTTTCTTCTTTGATTATTTTACCTGACTTCCCAAGAAGGAGGGTTATGTTTTTGAGGTGTATGTAAGTATGTTTGTGTGCTGGTATATTACCACCTGTAGCCTAAATGACCTATTTTGACAAGTGAGATGCAGTTGGATTTGTCTTAACGTATGCTACATTTTGCAGTCGGATATTTTATTTTTCTTTTATTAATATTTTTAAATCTTGCAAATGTATCAAGAATCCACTTAACATGCCATTTTTGTACTACCCTATTTGAAGGCATGTGATTCTAGACTTTAAATGATATGAGCATATGAATTGGAAGGTTACTTACCATCCATCCTTTGCCTGCTTCTTTGTAATACGGGAATGCATTGCAAATGTATGTGTAAATTTCGTTGAGTGTCATCTTCCCACTTGCAGAGCTGCTGATTGCTAGTCGAATCATACTTGCATAGCTGGAATTATCATTTGGAATTTGTAGAGTTTTACATTTTTTGCTATTGAGTGGCGAGATGAATAAATCAATCGCTTGATGGTAAGCACCACAATTGCCCATAACAGCTAAATGCCACCCAGAATTGTAAAGTCAACAGTTCTAAACCTTGCGTGGAGATGCAATGTGCCTTGCTTTGTAATTTCACTGGAAACATATAATTTTAGTGGAAAACAGACAAAGATTGTAAAAGGCAAGTGTTCAACTTCATAATATGTCTTGATAAATATATTTTTTCAGGGATACGTAGTTCGAGGGCAAGAATTACAGCAAACTTCTTATCTCAGGAAAATTCACAGGTTTCTGCAGGATGTCCCATTTTGGTGACACTTCAGGTTGCAGCTAGTTATTGAACTAATATTGTAAATGCAAAAGTTTATGTGCAAGTGTGTTTAAACCCTGGATTCGAATGGATTTCGATGGCATTTAGTACAGACGTCATACCCTAGCTAGATTAACACATAATTATGTTATGTTACTTTTTACTCAAACCCTGGGGCACTGCTAATAACCAATAAGATATTCACAAAACTACATACAATAAAATAAAATCTGGTTGGTTTGAGGATTATACTGACACTAGTGATGTTGGACTAGACTAGATAATATCATCACATGCTATAAAATAAACATTACGTAAAATAGAAAACATTTAAATACAAACCACATCATATTTGCATATCAGGCACTGTTTAGGTACTCAAAGAGTCAGGGGTCACCTACAGCCTAAAGATGTAATAAAGGTGACTCACTCTAGACATAATTGGCAGATACTTATGGCTTGTCGAGGTAAAAAAGCGTTTACCTGTACGCGGGCTTCGCATGCTTTATTTTGTTTGCGTTTTCTTTCTGGTCCTCCTTGTTATTGTTCTCCTGCTGGAGCGAAAAGGGCTGCACATCCTCGTAGAGGAAGCGCGGTATAGGGCCAAGTGGGCTGTGGCGCGGTGGGCCGGGGCTGTACGCAGGCAGCCACTCCACGCCTGGGGACTCACTCATTGTCCCATCAACACCCTCACACGGCAGCCTTAGCTCACGCATGCATGCCACTGAGGAAAACTACTAAACAAGGAGCTAGCACCACTGCTATGTGTGTGTGTTACTCGCTACATCATACTGGGACGATCCTCATTGTGGAGCATTGAGGATCCTTGAAATGACGACTTAGCAAAATCACTGTCACCCCGCACTTGCAGACTTTTCACGCCAATATAAAAATATAATAGCGTTAAAATACAATGCGAATATAACGTAAAACTCATAAATAACTGAATAAAATGAAAGAAAAATTAGAATTTTAGGAAAATTGAAACTATTATGACATTTGATGCACCTACAACAAGGAAAATGGCGGCTGACACAGTGTTGCTACCTATAAAATGAGAAATTACCTATTCAAAATGTCTAAGAACGTTTTTTCATATTTAGCATTTCCCTTTCGCATGATGTCGGGTCAAGTAATGTAGCGAGGCCTTAGAGTGGCTATACATGGCCTGATCTGACATAGTGTGAAAGAGATGGCTATATATGAGTTTCCGAGGGAGTGAAAGGAAGAAGCTATAACCTTAATAGTTTGTTTCTAATGCTCCCGTGAAATTCAAGTCTAGCTGTCGCTTTCACACGATGTCAGGTCAAGCCACGTATAGCCACTCTTAAACTAAGTCCAAAGATAATAATTATTTCAGAAAAAAATAAATGAGGAATGAGGCGTTTTCCAAAAAAAATAAAGTAGTTCTAAAATACTTACTAGATGGCGTAACAGACCTACCGTTTTACCTGTCATTGTAATTTCTGTCGAAATATTTTATGTTTATTTTTTAAATCGTAAATTTTGGCTCCACACGTTGTGTATTTAGCCAGTGTCAACTATTGTAATATTTCAAATGAAGTCAAATACATAGTTACGTTACTTGAAATTGTCTAAATAAACATGCCGAGCCAAAAAAACACAAGAAAAAAAAGGCACACGTACATTTTTTTGTCTTTCATGTCTTGACAGTGACAGAAAAAACGCAAGGTACATCTAACGCCATCTATTGGGTACTTTTATAACCAGGATTTCTTTTTTTTTGGAAAACGCCTCATTTCTGAGGGTTTTTTTCTTTAAAACCTTAGTTTTGGGGGATTTCGGGTAATATTTGGGGAGAAAGTGAGACGGTCATCGGGCAGCACTGGTGAAGTGAAAAATCAGCGCTGCCAGACGTACGAGGAATCTCGTACGCTTACGAGATATAGCAGTCTGTGTACGAGTTCAAAAAAAAAATACACTTATATTTGAGATTATAACATTATTATAGACTGCACTATACAAAAAATAAGATCACGCCACAAGCTATAGACTTGGCACATCATTAGATTAATTACCTCATCACTAATGCATCTTTATTCAGATAAATATTTAGACCGGGGAATTCCCGTTTTAAGTTGTATTTGTTTGTTGCTGTGCTTATTGCACTAATGCTTACTCGGCTTCTTATCTCTCTTGCACTAATTGAAATATGTAGGGGAATGTATTTTTACGCATTAGTTGAAGTTAGTTATAAGTGTTAGTTGTTTTTTTCCACCGTTCCAAAGTTTTGGAAAATAATACGATGACCATACACCCACTTGACTTTTCTACGTTTCAGCCATAACTCTAAAATAAGTGTACAAAAAAAAGTTTTGACACTGACTGGAGATAGATAGCTGACACCTGACCAGGCTATGCAAGTGTAAATATCTCTTTGCTTCCTTCAACATTGGTAAATATTATAAGCTATGAATACCTTTTGTTTTCAACGGGCTCAGTACCCTACTGAGTCCAATTGCATTTCGTTTCTACTTTTTTTTCTTTGAAAACAAATCTTTTATTTAAAAAACAAACGGCAACTTTATAAAATATGTTCTTCACTTAGAATGATTTTTATATAAACAAAGTATCCTAGTGAACAAACTTTTAAATGAGGTATATACCATAGCTGCGTGAATTTACTCTTAATAAAGTACCCACGTTTGTACGAGATTATGTACTGAAAGTACGAGATTTTAGACAGCCCTGTTACGAGGAAAAAAAATCGACATCTGGCAGCCCTGCTCCTTGTGAAAAATTGAAAATGTGACAGTTTGAATGAAATGTTTGTACGAGGAGGTTGTGCTTCTCGTTGCAAAAAATAACGGTTTGTTGACTGAACTTACAAACAATTCAATTATTTACAGTCGATTGTGTGTGTACATTTGTTTTGTTAGTGTGTTTGCGTTACCAAAATGGCTACTCAGCCTGAAGTCGGAGTGTCCGACTTTGTGCTACTGGACAATCTAACTACTGATAAGTTCATCGAGAATTTGCATTTGAGGTGAGTTTCCTTGTACTTCTAAACCACTGCATCTCTCTAAACCACTAAAACGACACTAATAAACCATCATGTACTTTAACTGGGCCGTGAGTGTAACATATACAAGTTATTATTAACACATGAGACCCCCAGTCAAGTCATGTCAATAAACATTATTCCTTTCCTAAATAAAATACTTTTCCACATATTCGCACTTGACCCACACGTACACCTTCAGGAAAACTCTTTTACGATATACTTCCCTGTAGTCAAAAAATGTCATAAAATATTTTGATTTACATTACGATCACATCTGAATTGGTTCTTCATGCAAACTGCTTAAAATTATTACAACAACCTGTATACATCAACAACGGTATAAACATAACATTGACCTTTCCGTAACACTTGTACACATTTATAATGTAAAAATAAAAATGTTTTCATATTTTGTCTGATTTTAATTCATAATAGAGACTTCTTTATTTGTGAACAATAATAAATGATTTGGTTACAGAGTTAAATAGCGTCTACTAGACTAAACTAACAAACTTAAATTATCATTATTTGCCATATTTTGACTTAAAAGCGGTGTTGTTTGCTAGCCGAAGATTCATAAACACATAACACACTAATAACTCTGTTTTCTCTATTTATTAAATATAGGTAGTAGTTTTGAGTTTTTTTTTAAATACTAATCTGTAATTTGCAAAATAAGTACTATATTTTTGGCTGTGTCACCACCATAATCAGAATGAGCAAAATGTTAAAAATCGTGCAGAAACATCAGGTATTTATTTCAAGTCGCTCACCTGATGTTAAGCTTCACACCTGATCATAACAGTTCAGTATCATCCATAATACTGAACTCCGATAGTTTAAAACCCTGAGTGGCAATGCACCAGGTAACTAAGTATGATCCTGTAGAAAAGGGTGATCCTGTAGGTAAAGTATAACTCATTATAATTATAGTGTGATCCAAGAGCAATGTCAATTGAATTATGTAGGTCTAGTGCAGTAGTGCTGCCTGGATACATTTCTGTCTCTCTGACAAACAGTAGGTATTCACTAATAGATACAAAACACATAACAGTGATATCATAGCATGAATCACGTGGTAGCGAGGCCAGGTACTGGTCATGCCTATGTTTATGTATGAATTTGAATCATAAGAAACAGGTTTTTAAGTGTTTGTTGACTTCAAGTTGATGATAAAGAATAAATATTGGCTAAATGATACTAAAATACCTAATAGGCACTTAATTTAAAATAAGATGTCAATGATTCAACTTTGTGCATTCATTTTATTATTCACTAGCTGCGTCCCGCGGTTTCACCCGCTATCCTACTAGAACCGTTCATTTTTGTGTGCTAATCCAGGGTATAAGCTACCTCCATACCAAACTTCATCCAAATCCGTTCAGCCGTTACAGAGTTGAACGGGAACAAACACACTTACATACATACACACAAACTTTCGCATTTATAATATTACTTAGTGTGATTTATCTTTTCTTCTCTCGTTTGTATGAGGGCGCGGCGCGGTCCCCGCCGCAAACAAACTAAGGGCCTTACTTATAAACCATGCTTAATTTAATCAATGTTTAAAAATGAAATGGTTTGTCTCGTTTTCGCGCGACATTTGACGTCAGCCACAAGTTGACAAAGTAAGTCTGTAAGAGCTATAATAGCGCTAAATGAAAAAAATAAGAGGCTAATACTTACGTAACATATTTTTCTTGGTTCGCACAAATAAAATTCGCAGGTCTGAAAGGGCTTTACTTACAGCGTAAAAAACTGCAATAATCCAGCTCTAAGTAAACACTTGGCTTAGTTGTCTACCGCTGCGACGTTGCATGGTGATGTCACCACTCAAGGTGACGCCGGTTGTCCTTTCATACATTTTCCTTAAGCTATTGTTTTAGAATCCTCTTGAAGTGCTATCGGACAGACTATACGAAAAGACACTTGGTCTTATTAAAAATGTCTTTGCTATTGTATTGGCAAGTGTCTGTGTAGTTACCGTTGAATTAAGACGAAACAATTATGTAAATGACATCATTTACACCACACTAATATTATACTCAAATGCGAAATTTTGTGTGTAAGTAGATAAGTATGTAAGTGTGTTTGTTCCCGTTCAACTCTGTAACGGCTGAAATGAATTGAATGAAATTTTGTATGGAGGTAGCTTGCACCCAGAATTAACACATATGCTACTTTTTATCCCGGAAAAATATTCGGTTTCTGTAGAATAGCGGGCGAAACTGCGGGGCGCAGTTAGTACTTAATAGTTTGCTTGGATGTTCGAGAAATGACCACTTAATTGGTCTGGTATGAAGTACTCGTAGAGTCAGTTTAAATAAAACTTCAACTTTTCGTTGTGTTATCCAAGTAACCATTGATTAACTAAAAAAGCGCTGCTTTCCGAGAATTCTAAAACTAAACTAGGTACCTCCAAAATATACCCAACTATCCCATCCCCTCTAATACAAACGATAAACGATTGTGAATCATACACACTAATAAAATTGAAAACACCATTTCCGTGTCTCTAGCGGCTTTGCGAAAATCTTTCTAAACGTCAACCACAGCCCTATCGTCATACAGAGCCTTTTCGCGGCTCGCTCTCGCCGAAATCAATCACTACATCCGTCACTTCAAACGACGACGTGAAGAGTCGTAATCGTAAACCCTAAAGGAACACCGTCTTGGTCGCCACAAATTAAAGCGGTACAAGCCACAAAAGAACCAAGGGTATAAGGTGGAGAGGCTGGAGTGGTCGTGCTATATACCTGGATTATCTTATTTACGTATATGGTCTAATGTAATGAAGTCTTTGCTAGGCCTACAGGATTTTGCGGTGATCTAAATGTTCACATGTTTGAATAAGAAAGGAAATGTTACGGTGCTCGGCAACTATATACACTATTGTTGTGGTTTTCACTTAGGCCACAGAGGAAATATCAGAACAAGTTGGCCTAGATTATGTTGTAAACCTACTTCTACTCCAATTACTCAACCGCAAAATCTGCTTCCTTGCTTTCATGGCGATGTATATGGCAATAGAAAAATATATACTGAAAGAGAGTAATGATCTGCCACATATTTGGCCACTGATTTGGCCACATAAATTAAAGCTCACAAAGCCGTGTTACGTAATTCAGAAACTGCCTGAATGATATAACATCTTGTAAGGTACATTTTGTATGTCCAAATCTACCTATAACTACTTACTTAAAACCTATCGAAAATAGCCAAATTAATGTACAACTTATCAACTGGACATCACCGAATTCACACGAACAAATACCGTACCCTGAAGACTACAATATTATATCATAGTTTTACGCTCAAATTCACAGGCGTGTTACATTTTAAGTGATGATTTAATCAGATTATGATTTTTATGATCGTTTCTCGAGGATAATAGGGTCTCAGATGTTTGACGCGAACATAAATATGTGATTGGCGTTTCAGTATTCGGCTGTTAGTTTCATACTTACGGCCGCATTATTATTATTGTTTACGTCACTAAATAAAGATTTTATATAGAAAATCTTTACTTAGTGACAGTTTAATGTAGTGTAAGAGATTTGGATATTTCCCTTACGCAAGTCGCCTAGTGGTGGAACCTTCACCAATACGTCACTTGTACTTCCGAAATGTTACAACGTCTATATACTTATTAGGAAAAGTTTTCAGTTCTGTTTTTTTTTTTTCAAATGTTTGATCATTAGACCCTGTTCTTCACACCGGGGATTTCGCTTGACCGCATTTTAGCAGTGATGCTGTCTTAGATGAAGCACGCTTATCAAGAAGGGTCCGATATATTTCCTGATCTCAAAAACCTTAAAAGAACATCTTACAGCTTTCATAAATTCCTCCGGCACAACGTTCCTCTGATCCTGGGTACAGGAATGCAGTGCAAGTTACAAATGGGTCACACTCGTTTATAAATAGCTATGCAGATTGCGATGCATGACCATTTTGCACCATGTTGATATTATGACGAGATCTAAATACGAAACTTTGTCCCTGTTTGAGGAGGGTTGTTGCCATCGATGTAGACGATGCTCGGGACTTCTTTTGTTTGTGATTTGTGAAATATTTCGATTGATACACAACCACACTTGACACTGGCTAAATAAGTACATGGAACAAAAATAGAATATGTAAAAAAGTTTTTTCCAATCCAGGAAAACTGGAAAGTAGTGAGTATAACTGGTAAATGCCGATTATTCGTACAGTGCCGAAGATTCCCGTCGATTTGAATTAGATATAACCGTCATGCTATTTTCTGTATGGTAAATGGTAACCGTTGCCATCAATCATCATCGAACGGTTACTCAGACTTCCGCAATTTGTGGTGTTTGATGTCTTACTTTGGAGATAGAATAAACTTTTATGGCCTTATTCTGGGTAAGCTTTTGTAGAAAGTAATTTGCACAGTTTCGGTGTAGGCTTTTGTTGTTTATCTTGACTTGACTTTCATCAGCATCTATGTTACTCACGCTAATCAATTGCTCCATTTCTAACGCTCAATCGTAGTAAGGCAAGTAATAGAAACGAACGTCACGTTTACCACCATCTCTCGTGTTGGTAATTAATTCGAGATGACAACTCTACCGTAATTTTACCATTTTCAGACTTGGACGAACATTAACTACTAGAAACTAAGTAGGAATCTTACTACTTACTAATGTACTTACTATCTTATAAGCCTGACTCCCAACTGCTGGGTAATGGTAAATGGTCTTCTTTCAATCACGGCATTCTTTCCGGTACTGTGCGAGCCTTTTGCTATCCTTCAGTCAAACGATCCAGCCTCCTCCGGTATACCTCCGGTCTACCTTTACTTCTGGTGATATATACTGGTTACTGGAGCTATGTTTATTTTGTTAGTGTTTTTATTTGATTCCCAAATCAAAACCGCGATCTCCTGCACATAAGACAGACGCGCCACCTACGAAGCAAGAAAGGTCGTCGAACAGAAATTAATACCAATGAATGAATAGATATCAGTTTACCACAGTATTTACATGTCTCGCCGTCGTTACTGCCATATTTTTATATCCATAAAACGAGCGGTAGATAAGCAAAACGGCTCACGTTTATCGCGCCTTCAATTGCGATGACTGTCGGTGCTTATCGACTTAATTATTGAAACTGTTTAGGTCCTGAACGTGACCAGGTAATACACCTACACAGTTCCAAGAAATTCCAGGAAGTAATTTCGACTTGGAACTTCTTTAATGTAAATGCGATCGACAGATGAGTTTTTTGATGAATTCGACATGTCTAAGATTCAAACTCTGACAAAACTATCCATCCATAGCCTCATGCTCAAATGCTGTCTAAAACTTTAATATCGCTGATATTGTAAAGTTTCGTCCAAACAAAACCTTTGAAAGGGTCGTACAAATTTGCCTCCACTATTCGCAGGCCTCTTTCATTATTTCATAAAGGCTTTCGTGCCTCCGTCTGACCCAATTACCCAACCCAGTATACCATCTACTTTTATGAGTTTGAGACCTTTTTCGCGTGGAACTACTCGCGTTTTTCGCGCTCTGTTTCCCTCGAAAGGTCTCGTCTCTATAGTAGAGAGGATTTACATGCGGTAACGGTACCGTTGCTAAGGAACATTAATGACCAGCCCGGAAAATAATTTTGACGCAGTCTCTTACTGGGGGTGAAAGATAACGGTTCGGAGTCAGAGCTGTAAAAGTCAGAACAGTCGCTCTATTATCTCCCATCTCCCAATCAAGAGTTTACTGTAGATATACATATGAAAGATAATAAATATATGATGGGAACAGGTATTCTAGCGACCTAAGGCCGTGCTTCATTATTTAAAGCAGCACAAGCGGGACGTCATTGCAGGTTTTATCACAAATATCCTCGTTATAGCTCCTTAACAAGCGCTCTAGCTCTGATCTGAAAAGCTTCCACGTGTCCATTCATTTCACTCGAAACTGAAGTAGTGAATCGATAAGATAAAGTTTCATCACTGAAATAAACGAAAACATATTACTCACTTCACTTCTCTACTTCTACTTCACTTTGTATCGATGGCTATCTAGTTGATAAGATCCAAAACATCTGAACCTATCGCCTGGGCGTTGTATTGCTGATATCTTCAAGGCTATTCCCAGAAGTGTACCTATATGAAAATCTATGCACGATAGATTATTGTTCTGATAACTTTTTCCTATTGCAAATTCTAAATAGTTTTAGGAAATATAAGCACTTTATTCAAGTTCCCAAAAAAAAAACTAGAAGCTACTTGGCAATTCGTTTGTCATTCTCTCGTCGCAGGCTAAACGGAATCTTGCTGAGGTTGCAAATTCCTGTAACAGAACCAGTAACATAAACAAAAAAATGTGAGGGCTCAAGAATTTCCCAAGAAATTAGCGGTGTCAAGAACTTCCCAAGACATTAGAGGTCTCGAAAATACCCTGTGTTGCTAACTCATTAAAGCACTCGCGCACTCGTTTGTCTCGTCACCATTTAACGAACAGTAAGTGGTTACCGCATTAAGTGGTATTAGCGGGGTCGCTGACCAGCACGATGTCCCAGGTCACACTTGGTGCGATCTGCAAATATGCGATAACAAACTCATCCAAGTATTTTTCTCCGTTGATTTAACTTCAAAATAATCTTCCTCTCTGCTTATATTTCTCTTTTCCTCTAAGTCACGCAGTTTTTTTTTGTCTTTGTTTTGCGTGGACCCATACTACTCACTTTGTGGTGTGAATATTGAATAGGCACGTTATTATGAAGACTGACAAAGTGTATACTATTGGTATGTGTACCGTTGAGAAGCGTTTCTGACGACAAGCATGGGATTCATCCGGTAGACCGAATACATGTGAATAGACAATGTTTATTGAAAGTGATTCTGTTATCGTAAGTACTGTTAGAGACTGTAATACTGTTAGGATTAGCTTGAGAACTACCTTGTGATCAGTTACTATTGAATAAGTCTTGACTTGATCCTGAGAACTTTCTAGGAATCTGTTATGTATAAGGTAGAAATGACGGCACTTAGTCTGGGAAAATGCATAAAATTAGATGGAAATATATCTGTGGGCTTACAAATACCTACTTATTACAGTATTCCTTGGGCCAGTTTATCATCAATTAGGAAAAGTCTCATCCATAAAGTTAAAGGTCTCTTTAGTATCGTAATATGTATATTTATCCTGAAGTGAACAAATGGAAAAAGTAAATTTAATAAATTGAAGTTTAATATTAACAATAACAAATAAATATATTGTACGATAAATATGAAAAGTTTTTTAAACATTATGAGTATATGATTTGAATTTATTTATGAAATAAGTACCTACTAAGTATATTTAATATTTTTATGATTTGAATTTTGATGCCGGTAAGTATTTTATATTTAATTTTTATTTTAATTTTGAATTTTCTATCTTTTCTGTAAACAATGTTTAAATGTAGTGTACTTATAAATAGTTTATTGTTTTTCAAGACGGGAAGGCCTAGACCCCAAGATACGGGTGCTTAAATGCACCCAATTTAGGGAATAGCGCTACAACCTGAAATGTTTTTGTAGTTTTTGTGACAATAAAATAATTTGAATTTGAATTTCAGCACCCTACTTTATAAAATTCTACCGCCTGGTTAGGAATTCGGTTTCTTAGTACATGTTTAGCTGTCAGTCCCATTGTGAAATACCTGAGTGATTACAAACAAACACCTAGCCTAGCCTGATGTACAATTTTCATAACAAATGCTGTGAACGGAATAGAATATAATCATGCCCACAGCGTCATAATTATTATAAGGCCGATTTCGGCAAGACGACTTAAGCTTCTGTAAAAGTAGCATGATTTTGACAAACATAAACACGAAGACAAATCTAACGAAAAATGGCAATTCAAAATCTGTCGAGCACAAGCAACAGACAGCCATGGCTACAGAGTGTAATATTAACCGACCAACATACATTCACCCCGTTTTCTGTGCAGTCCTCATGATGCATACTTCATTACCAAACGTTTTGCCTTATTCACTAAGGTAAACCAATAAAGTTACGATTACACACTGCGTCATGTGTTTTTACAAAAAAAATTTATCCGTTTTACACTACATTACAACTATTTCCTGGTAAAGTACCTACCGCAATCACACCGCCTTCCCATTTTAGCGGAAACTCTATAACTCCTCGTAGTTCTTAAGTGTGCCTATACACCTGATATGTCAGAGAAAATATGAGGAAAATATATTCCTCTGCCTCTAGTATTTAGAAGGCGGGCCGCGCCCCTACCATGTCCGCAGATCTGTTAACACTATAAGGGTGATACCATAGATAAAATTCATCTGTGGATGATACATACGACTTTATACATATGTGCATATAGAACACGCGTATATCCAGTTTTCCCGAAATTCACCGGGATTAAAGGTTTCCTAGGTAAGTATGTCCACCCTCAAGATGCACTCTACTTGATCGATTTTCATCAAAACGTTTCAGTTCTGTCAGTTATAAAAAAGAAACAAACAGTATAATGTGTAATATATTTAATGTACGAAAGGCATTCTCATATATATTTTGAGCGTAAAAGTCTACAGATCGATACTCAGTTCAACTCAGTTGTAAAAATAAGTGAGTTAGTTTCCTAAACTTTCACATCGATGTCTACTAACAAAACTGTGCATGCAGTACGTCTCAAGTAAACGTGGCAGAATCGGGGTCAAATCATGCACGACCGCAAGATGACTGCACACTCATTGAACAGAGCACGCATCTATACTCTGTACTGGGACCATATTCGGAGATATGACATTTTATCTCGGTCACTCTCACTCCCATTAAATTCTAAATTAGAGAGACAGTGACCGAGATAAAATGTCATTTCTCCGAATAGGGGCCCTGTACTCTGATCTACCAAAAAGTGAACCATTATTAATTTTGTGCATTTTCAATCTCGGAGTTCCTTCCTTTGAGCGCTGCTTTAGAACACAATCCAGGACCAGGAACCAGAATTTTTATTAGGTACCTACCAAAACCTAGTCTCAGGTGGCTGGCGACTCAGCCATTTGTGATGAGAAAATCGTTACGAAATTGCGACCCTCGCTGAAATATTCATTCATTGGCCGAGAAATACTCCAGGATTCAATAACACTCAAGCGGCAGTAGCCGTATAATGGGTGGCAGTTATTTATAAATGCCATTGCGCCATCGGTATGGGACTCACACCTCATTCGCATCATCGGGGTCTTGACAAGAGACAATTTTAATCAGACCTTATCGCGCGCTACAATACAGTACTATATAACTGTACAAACCACCACTACTGTCTTGTAAAAACCACCACTTTCAGCTTTTACGTGTACATTTTTAGATAGTTCCAAATACTGCCACGACCGAGACCTACAGAAATAGAATAGAGGTGTTTGACACGGCCGTAATGGAAGACAGTTGTGTCATATCAAAAATCTAAGAAATTAAATCGAATTAGCTGGACCGCGCGAAGGTTAGAAAATCTTTCAGATTTTGTTGCCGCTGAAAGTCGATAAAAAATCGTTCATACACACAATGCACAATGCGTTGTGGAACGCATTGCCTAAATCTATTAAGCATGCTCCATCTCTCGCTGTTTTTAAAGATCACGTAAAAAAACTTTACCTTTCCCAGACCGGTGTGAAGTTGGCAGCCAACTCTGGCAGCCAATAATCCGACCAAATAAAGTAGGTCATTTTTATGAAGTTAGCAGCCAAGCCGTTTAGGACCGCATATACTATGTAATCATATATATATTTAGTTGAAACGGTTTGCATTATGTATAGGCTAGTTAATAAGCACGCTTGTAGAGCAACTTTAACTTCAAAACAGTCTCAAGAACACATATAAATAAGCAAACGCAAAGCACAAAATTACGACCTGCTATACCCCTAAGTATACACTTAAACCTAATGAAACGGGAAAAAACATGTCAATACATAGAAGAGAACCTTATTTTAATCTGGCTAGACACCTGCATAGCCCTAACATAGCAACACAAAATGTAGAATAGCACGCTGAATTTCGACCTGAAAATTGCTGAAATATTGGACAAGTGCTAAAAATTAATAGTAAAAGATACCTAAGCTACCTGAAAACAGTTGAAAAAAAATTAAAAAAAAATGTTTTTGGTACTGAAATGACCCGACGAAAAAAAGAGGTAAATTTTTGAATTTTCGCATTTAAAAATCGTTGAAAAAGTACGACTCCGACGGCTAAATGTCATATTCTCTGTAGATACAGCTAAAGCCTGTTTATATAGCTATAAAATGAACACAAACTCAACGCGGCTAAAATGGTTTAACAGGGGAAAATCGACGGCTGAAATGAAAAAGATGGAAAGCTTTTTCAGCCCAAAAGTTGGCTGCTGGTGAATTTCTACCTCTTCCACCCCTAAATGTACAAAGGAATCTTTTGAAATGGCAACAATAAAGCCTATACATTCCAAAACAGCCTATTTCAGCTCGGACACATACCTCCTTAACCCTGAAATAGCATTACGAAATGTGGAGTCGATGATTTTTACCAAGTTCACATGGTACGCTGAAATTTGACCAGAAAATTAATGAAATATTAGACAAGTGCTAGGAAGGTATAGTAGTTGAGACCTAAGCAACCTGAAAACAGGTGCAAAAAAATTTAAAAAAAATGTTTTTAGTACTAAAAAGACCCGACGAAAAAAAAGGTAAATTTTTGAATTTTCGCATTTAAAAATCGTTGGAAAAGTGCAACCCCGACGGCTAAATGTCATATTCTCTGTCGATACAGCTAAAGCCTGTTGATACAGCTACAAAATGAACACAAACTCAACGCGGCTAAAATGGTTTAACAGGGGAAAATCGACGGCTGAAATGAAAAAGATGGAAACTTTTTGAATTTCCATATTTAAAAATCGTTGGAAAAGTACAACCCCGACGGCTAAATGTCATATTCTCTGTAGATACAGCTAAAGCCTGTTTATATAGCTATAAAATGAACACAAACTCAACGCGGCTAAAATGGTTTAACAGGGGAAAATCGACGGCTGAAATGAAAAAGATGGAAAGCTTTTTCAGCCCAAAAGTTGGCTGGTGGTGAATTTCTACCTCTTCCGCCCCTAAATGTACAAGGGAATGTTTTGAAATGGCAACAATAAAGCCTATACATTCCAAAACAGCCTATTTCAGCTCGGACACACACCCCCTTAACCCTGAAATAGCATTACGAAATGTGGAGTCGATGATTTTTACCAAGTTCACATGGTACGCTGAAATTTGACCAGAAAATTAATGAAATATTAGACAAAGGCTAGAAAGGTATAGTAGTTGAGACCTAAGCAACCTAGAAACAGGTGCAAAAAAATTAAAAAAAAATGTTTTTAGTACTAAAAAGACCCGACGAAAAAAAAGGTAAATTTTTGAATTTTCGCAATTAAAAATCGTTGGAAAAGTGCAACCCCGACGGCTAAATGTCATATTCTCTGTCGATACAGCTAAAGCCTGTTGATACAGCTACAAAATGAACACAAACTCAACGCGGCTAAAATGGTTTAACAGTGGAAAATCGACGGCTGAAATGAAAAAGATGGAAACTTTTTGAATTTCCATATTTAAAAATCGTTAGAAAAGTACAACCCCGACGGCTAAATGTCATATTCTCTGTAGATACAGCTGAAGCCTGTTTATATAGCTATAAAATGAACACAAACTCAACGCGGCTAAAATGGTTAAACAGGGGAAAATCGACGGCTGAAATGAAAAAGATGGAAAGCTTTTTCAGCCCAAAAGTTGGCTGCTGGTGAATTTCTACCTCTTCCACCCCTAAATGTACAAGGGAATCTTTTGAAATGGCAACAATAAAGCCTATACATTCCAAAACAGCCTATTTCAGCTCGGACACACACCCCCTTAATCCTGAAATAGCATTACGAAATGTGGAGTCGATGATTTTTACCAAGTTCACATGGTACGCTGAAATTTGACCAGAAAATTAATGAAATATTAGACAAAGGCTAGGAAGGTATAGTAGTTGAGACCTAAGCAACCTAGAAACAGGTGCAAAAAAATTAAAAAAAAATGTTTTTAGTACTAAAAAGACCCGACGAAAAAAAAGGTAAATTTTTGAATTTTCGCAATTAAAAATCGTTGGAAAAGTGCAACCCCGACGGCTAAATGTCATATTCTCTGTCGATACAGCTAAAGCCTGTTGATACAGCTACAAAATGAACACAAACTCAACGCGGCTAAAATGGTTTAACAGTGGAAAATCGACGGCTGAAATGAAAAAGATGGAAACTTTTTGAATTTCCATATTTAAAAATCGTTAGAAAAGTACAACCCCGACGGCTAAATGTCATATTCTCTGTAGATACAGCTGAAGCCTGTTTATATAGCTATAAAATGAACACAAACTCAACGCGGCTAAAATGGTTAAACAGGGGAAAATCGACGGCTGAAATGAAAAAGATGGAAAGCTTTTTCAGCCCAAAAGTTGGCTGCTGGTGAATTTCTACCGCTTCCACCCCTAAATGTACAAGGGAATCTTTTGAATTGGCAACAATAAAGCCTATACATTCCAAAACAGCCTACTTCAGCTCAGACCACACCTCCTTAACCCTGAAATAGCATTACGAAATGTAGAGTCGATGATTTTTACCAAGTTCACATGGCACGCTGAAATTTGACCTAAGAATTGTTGAAATATTGGACAAGTGCTAGAAAGGTATAGTAGTAGAGACCTAAACAACCTGAAAACAGGTGTAAAAAAAATTTATAAAAATGTTTTTAGTACTAAAATGAACCGACGAAAAAAATAGGTAAATTTTTGAATTTTCGCATTTAAAAATCGTTGGAAAAGTGCAACCCCGACGGCTAAATGTCATATTCTCTGTCGATACAGCTAAAGCCTGTTGATACAGCTACAAAATGAACACAAACTCAACGCGGCTAAAATGGTTTAACAGTGGAAAATCGACGGCTGAAATGAAAAAGATGGAAACTTTTTGAATTTCTATATTTAAAAATCGTTGGAAAAGTATAACCCCGACGGCTAAATGTCATATTCTCTGTAGATACAGCTAAAGCCTGTTTATATAGCTATAAAATGAACACAAACTTAACGCGGCTAAAATGGTTTAACAGGGGAAAATCGACGGCTGAAATGAAAAAGATGGAAAGCTTTTTCAGCCCAAAAGTTGGCTGCTGGTGAATTTCTACCTCTTCCACCCCTAAATGTACAAGGGAATCTTTTGAAATGGCAACAATAAAGCCTATACATTCCAAAACAGCCTATTTCAGCTCGGACACACACCCCCTTAATCCTGAAATAGCATTACGAAATGTGGAGTCGATGATTTTTACCAAGTTCACATGGCACGCTGAAATTTGACCTAAGAATTGTTGAAATATTGGACAAGTGCTAGAAAGGTATAGTAGTAGAGACCTAAACAACCTGAAAACAGGTGTAAAAAAAATTTATAAAAATGTTTTTAGTACTAAAATGAACCGACGAAAAAAATAGGTAAATTTTTGAATTTTCGCATTTAAAAATCGTTGGAAAAGTGCAACCCCGACGGCTAAATGTCATATTCTCTGTCGATACAGCTAAAGCCTGTTGATACAGCTACAAAATGAACACAAATTCAACGCGGCTAAAATGGTTTAACAGTGGAAAATCGACGGCTGAAATGAAAAAGATGGAAACTTTTTGAATTTCCATATTTAAAAATCGTTAGAAAAGTACAACCCCGACGGCTAAATGTCATATTCTCTGTAGATACAGCTGAAGCCTGTTTATATAGCTATAAAATGAACACAAACTCAACGCGGCTAAAATGGTTAAACAGGGGAAAATCGACGGCTGAAATGAAAAAGATGGAAAGCTTTTTCAGCCCAAAAGTTGGCTGCTGGTGAATTTCTACCGCTTCCACCCCTAACTGTACAAGGGAATCTTTTGAAATGGCAACAATAAAGCCTATACATTCCAAAACAGCCTACTTCAGCTCAGACCACACCTCCTTAACCCTGAAATAGCATTACGAAATGTAGAGTCGATGATTTTTACCAAGTTCACATGGCACGCTGAAATTTGACCTAAGAATTGTTGAAATATTGGACAAGTGCTAGAAAGGTATAGTAGTAGAGACCTAAACAACCTGAAAACAGGTGTAAAAAAAATTTATAAAAATGTTTTTAGTACTAAAATGAACCGACGAAAAAAATAGGTAAATTTTTGAATTTTCGCATTTAAAAATCGTTGGAAAAGTGCAACCCCGACGGCTAAATGTCATATTCTCTGTCGATACAGCTAAAGCCTGTTGATACAGCTACAAAATGAACACAAACTCAACGCGGCTAAAATGGTTTAACAGTGGAAAATCGACGGCTGAAATGAAAAAGATGGAAACTTTTTGAATTTCCATATTTAAAAATCGTTAGAAAAGTACAACCCCGACGGCTAAATGTCATATTCTCTGTAGATACAGCTGAAGCCTGTTTATATAGCTATAAAATGAACACAAACTCAACGCGGCTAAAATGGTTAAACAGGGGAAAATCGACGGCTGAAATGAAAAAGATGGAAAGCTTTTTCAGCCCAAAAGTTGGCTGCTGGTGAATTTCTACCGCTTCCACCCCTAACTGTACAAGGGAATCTTTTGAAATGGCAACAATAAAGCCTATACATTCCAAAACAGCCTACTTCAGCTCAGACCACACCTCCTTAACCCTGAAATAGCATTACGAAATGTAGAGTCGATGATTTTTACCAAGTTCACATGGCACGCTGAAATTTGACCTAAGAATTGTTGAAATATTGGACAAGTGCTAGAAAGGTATAGTAGTAGAGACCTAAACAACCTGAAAACAGGTGTAAAAAAAATTTATAAAAATGTTTTTAGTACTAAAATGAACCGACGAAAAAAATAGGTAAATTTTTGAATTTTCGCATTTAAAAATCGTTGGAAAAGTGCAACCCCGACGGCTAAATGTCATATTCTCTGTCGATACAGCTAAAGCCTGTTGATACAGCTACAAAATGAACACAAACTCAACGCGGCTAAAATGGTTTAACAGTGGAAAATCGACGGCTGAAATGAAAAAGATGGAAACTTTTTGAATTTCCATATTTAAAAATCGTTAGAAAAGTACAACCCCGACGGCTAAATGTCATATTCTCTGTAGATACAGCTGAAGCCTGTTTATATAGCTATAAAATGAACACAAACTCAACGCGGCTAAAATGGTTAAACAGGGGAAAATCGACGGCTGAAATGAAAAAGATGGAAAGCTTTTTCAGCCCAAAAGTTGGCTGCTGGTGAATTTCTACCGCTTCCACCCCTAAATGTACAAGGGAATCTTTTGAATTGGCAACAATAAAGCCTATACATTCCAAAACAGCCTACTTCAGCTCAGACCACACCTCCTTAACCCTGAAATAGCATTACGAAATGTAGAGTCGATGATTTTTACCAAGTTCACATGGCACGCTGAAATTTGACCTAAGAATTGTTGAAATATTGGACAAGTGCTAGAAAGGTATAGTAGTAGAGACCTAAACAACCTGAAAACAGGTGTAAAAAAAATTTATAAAAATGTTTTTAGTACTAAAATGAACCGACGAAAAAAATAGGTAAATTTTTGAATTTTCGCATTTAAAAATCGTTGGAAAAGTGCAACCCCGACGGCTAAATGTCATATTCTCTGTCGATACAGCTAAAGCCTGTTGATACAGCTACAAAATGAACACAAACTCAACGCGGCTAAAATGGTTTAACAGTGGAAAATCGACGGCTGAAATGAAAAAGATGGAAAGCTTTTTCAGCCCAAAAGTTGGCTGCTGGTGAATTTCTACCTCTTCCACCCCTAAATGTACAAGGGAATCTTTTGAAATGGCAAAAATAAAGCCTATACATTCCAAAACAGCCTATTTCAGCTCGGACACACACCCCCTTAATCCTGAAATAGCATTACGAAATGTGGAGTCGATGATTTTTACCAAGTTCACATGGCACGCTGAAATTTGACCTAAGAATTGTTGAAATATTGGACAAGTGCTAGAAAGGTATAGTAGTAGAGACCTAAACAACCTGAAAACAGGTGTAAAAAAAATTTATAAAAATGTTTTTAGTACTAAAATGAACCGACGAAAAAAATAGGTAAATTTTTGAATTTTCGCATTTAAAAATCGTTGGAAAAGTGCAACCCCGACGGCTAAATGTCATATTCTCTGTCGATACAGCTAAAGCCTGTTGATACAGCTACAAAATGAACACAAACTCAACGCGGCTAAAATGGTTTAACAGTGGAAAATCGACGGCTGAAATGAAAAAGATGGAAACTTTTTGAATTTCTATATTTAAAAATCGTTGGAAAAGTATAACCCCGACGGCTAAATGTCATATTCTCTGTAGATACAGCTAAAGCCTGTTTATATAGCTATAAAATGAACACAAACTTAACGCGGCTAAAATGGTTTAACAGGGGAAAATCGACGGCTGAAATGAAAAAGATGGAAAGCTTTTTCAGCCCAAAAGTTGGCTGGTGGTGAATTTCTACCTCTTCCGCCCCTAAATGTACAAGGGAATGTTTTGAAATGGCAACAATAAAGCCTATACATTCCAAAACAGCCTATTTCAGCTCGGACACACACCCCCTTAACCCTGAAATAGCATTACGAAATGTGGAGTCGATGATTTTTACCAAGTTCACATGGTACGCTGAAATTTGACCAGAAAATTAATGAAATATTAGACAAAGGCTAGAAAGGTATAGTAGTTGAGACCTAAGCAACCTAGAAACAGGTGCAAAAAAATTAAAAAAAAATGTTTTTAGTACTAAAAAGACCCGACGAAAAAAAAGGTAAATTTTTGAATTTTCGCAATTAAAAATCGTTGGAAAAGTGCAACCCCGACGGCTAAATGTCATATTCTCTGTCGATACAGCTAAAGCCTGTTGATACAGCTACAAAATGAACACAAACTCAACGCGGCTAAAATGGTTTAACAGTGGAAAATCGACGGCTGAAATGAAAAAGATGGAAACTTTTTGAATTTCCATATTTAAAAATCGTTAGAAAAGTACAACCCCGACGGCTAAATGTCATATTCTCTGTAGATACAGCTGAAGCCTGTTTATATAGCTATAAAATGAACACAAACTCAACGCGGCTAAAATGGTTAAACAGGGGAAAATCGACGGCTGAAATGAAAAAGATGGAAAGCTTTTTCAGCCCAAAAGTTGGCTGCTGGTGAATTTCTACCGCTTCCACCCCTAAATGTACAAGGGAATCTTTTGAATTGGCAACAATAAAGCCTATACATTCCAAAACAGCCTACTTCAGCTCAGACCACACCTCCTTAACCCTGAAATAGCATTACGAAATGTAGAGTCGATGATTTTTACCAAGTTCACATGGCACGCTGAAATTTGACCTAAGAATTGTTGAAATATTGGACAAGTGCTAGAAAGGTATAGTAGTAGAGACCTAAACAACCTGAAAACAGGTGTAAAAAAAATTTATAAAAATGTTTTTAGTACTAAAATGAACCGACGAAAAAAATAGGTAAATTTTTGAATTTTCGCATTTAAAAATCGTTGGAAAAGTGCAACCCCGACGGCTAAATGTCATATTCTCTGTCGATACAGCTAAAGCCTGTTGATACAGCTACAAAATGAACACAAACTCAACGCGGCTAAAATGGTTTAACAGTGGAAAATCGACGGCTGAAATGAAAAAGATGGAAACTTTTTGAATTTCTATATTTAAAAATCGTTGGAAAAGTATAACCCCGACGGCTAAATGTCATATTCTCTGTAGATACAGCTAAAGCCTGTTTATATAGCTATAAAATGAACACAAACTTAACGCGGCTAAAATGGTTTAACAGGGGAAAATCGACGGCTGAAATGAAAAAGATGGAAAGCTTTTTCAGCCCAAAAGTTGGCTGCTGGTGAATTTCTACCTCTTCCACCCCTAAATGTACAAGGGAATCTTTTGAAATGGCAACAATAAAGCCTATACATTCCAAAACAGCCTATTTCAGCTCGGACACACACCCCCTTAATCCTGAAATAGCATTACGAAATGTGGAGTCGATGATTTTTACCAAGTTCACATGGCACGCTGAAATTTGACCTAAGAATTGTTGAAATATTGGACAAGTGCTAGAAAGGTATAGTAGTAGAGACCTAAACAACCTGAAAACAGGTGTAAAAAAAATTTATAAAAATGTTTTTAGTACTAAAATGAACCGACGAAAAAAATAGGTAAATTTTTGAATTTTCGCATTTAAAAATCGTTGGAAAAGTGCAACCCCGACGGCTAAATGTCATATTCTCTGTCGATACAGCTAAAGCCTGTTGATACAGCTACAAAATGAACACAAATTCAACGCGGCTAAAATGGTTTAACAGTGGAAAATCGACGGCTGAAATGAAAAAGATGGAAACTTTTTGAATTTCCATATTTAAAAATCGTTAGAAAAGTACAACCCCGACGGCTAAATGTCATATTCTCTGTAGATACAGCTGAAGCCTGTTTATATAGCTATAAAATGAACACAAACTCAACGCGGCTAAAATGGTTAAACAGGGGAAAATCGACGGCTGAAATGAAAAAGATGGAAAGCTTTTTCAGCCCAAAAGTTGGCTGCTGGTGAATTTCTACCGCTTCCACCCCTAACTGTACAAGGGAATCTTTTGAAATGGCAACAATAAAGCCTATACATTCCAAAACAGCCTACTTCAGCTCAGACCACACCTCCTTAACCCTGAAATAGCATTACGAAATGTAGAGTCGATGATTTTTACCAAGTTCACATGGCACGCTGAAATTTGACCTAAGAATTGTTGAAATATTGGACAAGTGCTAGAAAGGTATAGTAGTAGAGACCTAAACAACCTGAAAACAGGTGTAAAAAAATTTATAAAAATGTTTTTAGTACTAAAATGAACCGACGAAAAAAATAGGTAAATTTTTGAATTTTCGCATTTAAAAATCGTTGGAAAAGTGCAACCCCGACGGCTAAATGTCATATTCTCTGTCGATACAGCTAAAGCCTGTTGATACAGCTACAAAATGAACATAAACTCAACGCGGCTAAAATGGTTTAACAGGGGAAAATCGACGGCTGAAATGAAAAAGATGGAAACTTTTTGAATTTCCATATTTAAAAATCGTTGGAAAAGTACAACCCCGACGGCTAAATGTCATATTCTCTGTAGATACAGCTGAAGCCTGTTTATATAGCTATAAAATGAACACAAACTCAACGCGGCTAAAATGGTTAAACAGGGGAAAATCGACGGCTGAAATGAAAAAGATGGAAAGCTTTTTCAGCCCAAAAGTTGGCTGCTGGTGAATTTCTACCGCTTCCACCCCTAAATGTACAAGGGAATCTTTTGAAATGGCAACAATAAAGCCTATACATTCCAAAACAGCCTATTTCAGCTCGGACACACACCCCCTTAATCCTGAAATAGCATTACGAAATGTGGAGTCGATAATTTTTAAAAAGTTCACATGGTACGCTGAAATTTGACCAGAAAATTAATGAAATATTAGACAAGTGCTAAGGAGGTATAGTAGTTGAGACCTAAGCAACCTAGAAACAGGTGCAAAAAAATTAAAAAAAAATGTTTTTAGTACTAAAAAAACCCGACGAAAAAAAAGGTAAATTTTTGAATTTTCGCAATTAAAAATCGTTGGAAAAGTGCAACCCCGACGGCTAAATGTCATATTCTCTGTCGATACAGCTAAAGCCTGTTGATACAGCTACAAAATGAACACAAACTCAACGCGGCTAAAATAGTTTAACAGTGGAAAATCGACGGCTGAAATGAAAAAGATGGAAACTTTTTGAATTTCCATATTTAAAAATCGTTGGAAAAGTACAACCCCGACGGCTAAATGTCATATTCTCTGTCAATACAGCTAAAGCCTGTTGATATAACTACAAAATAAACACAAACTCAACGCGGCTAAAATGGTTTAACAGGGGAAAATCGACGGCTGAAATGAAAAAGATGGAAAGCTTTTTCAGCCCAAAAGTTGGCTGCTGGTGAATTTATACCTCTTACACCCCTAAATGTACAAGGAAATCTTTTGAAATGGCAACAATAAAGCCTATACATTCCAAAACAGCCTACTTCAGCTCAGACCACACCTCCTTAACCCTGAAATAGCATTACGAAATGTAGAGTCGATGATTTTTACCAAGTTCACATGGCACGCTGAAATTTGACCTAAGAATTGTTGAAATATTGGACAAGTGCTAGAAAGGTATAGTAGTAGAGACCTAAACAACCTGAAAACAGGTGTAAAAAAAATTTATAAAAATGTTTTTAGTACTAAAATGAACCGACGAAAAAAATAGGTAAATTTTTGAATTTTCGCATTTAAAAATCGTTGGCAAAGTACAACTCCGACGGCTAAATGTCATATTCTCTGTAGATACAGCCAAAGCCTCATTTTAAAGCTACAAAATGAACACAAACTCAACGCGGCTAAAATGGTTTAACAGTGGAAAATCGACGGCTGAAATGAAAAAGAGGGAAACTTTTTGAATTTCCGTATTTAAAAATCGTTGGAAAAGTACAACCCCGACGGCTACATGTCATATTCTCTGTCGATACAGCTAAAGCCTGTTGATACAGCTACAAAATGAACAAAAACTCAACGCGGCTAAAATGGTTTAACAGGGGAAAATCGACGGCTAAAATGAAAAAGATGGAAAGCTTTTTCAGCCCAAAAGTTGGCTGCTGGTGAATTTCTACCTCTTCCGCCCCTAAATGTACAAGGGAATGTTTTCAAATGGCAACAATAAAGCCTATACATTCCAAAACAGCCTATTTCAGCTCGGACACACACCCCCTTAATCCTGAAATAGCATTACGAAATGTGGAGTCGATGATTTTTACCAAGTTCACATGGTACGCTGAAATTTGACCAGAAAATTAATGAAATATTAGACAAGTGCAAGGAAGGTATAGTAGATGAGACCTAAGCAACCTAGAAACAGGTGCAAAAAAATTAAAAAAAAATGTTTTTAGTACTAAAAAGACCCGACGAAAAAAAAGGTAAATTTTTGAATTTTCGCAATTAAAAATCGTTGGAAAAGTGCAACCCCGACGGCTAAATGTCATATTCTCTGTCGATACAGCTAAAGCCTGTTGATACAGCTACAAAATGAACACAAACTCAACGCGGCTAAAATGGTTTAACAGTGGAAAATCGACAGAGAATATGACATTTAGCCGTCGGGGTTGCACTTTTCCAACGATTTTTAAATGCGAAAATTCAAAAATTTACCTATTTTTTTCGTCGGTTCATTTTAGTACTAAAAACATTTTTATAAATTTTTTTTACACCTGTTTTCAGGTTGTTTAGGTCTCTACTACTATACCTTTCTAGCACTTGTCCAATATTTCAACAATTCTTAGGTCAAATTTCAGCGTGCCATGTGAACTTGGTAAAAATCATCGACTCTACATTTCGTAACGCTATTTCAGGGTTAAGGAGGTGTGGTCTGAGCTGAAGTAGGCTGTTTTGGAATGTATAGGCTTTATTGTTGCCATTTCAAAAGATTCCCTTGTACATTTAGGGGTGGAAGCGGTAGAAATTCACCAGCAGCCAACTTTTGGGCTGAAAAAGCTTTCCATCTTTTTCATTTCAGCCGTCGATTTTCCCCTGTTAAACCATTTTAGCCGCGTTGAGTTTGTGTTCATTTTATAGCTATATAAACAGGCTTTAGCTGTATCTACAGAGAATATGACATTTAGCCGTCGGGGTTGTACTTTTCCAACGATTTTTAAATATGGAAATTCAAAAAGTTTCCATCTTTTTCATTTCAGCCGTCGATTTTCCCCTGTTAAACCATTTTAGCCGCGTTGAGTTTGTGTTCATTTTGTAGCTGTATCAACAGGCTTTAGCTGTACCGACAGAGAATATGACATTTAGCCGTCGGGGTTGCACTTTTCCAACGATTTTTAAATGCGAAAATTAAAAAATTTACCTTTTTTTTCGTCGGGTCTTTTTAGTACTAAAAACATTTTTTTTTATTTTTTTTGCACCTGTTTTTAGGTTGCTTAGGTCTTAACTACTATACCTTCCTAGCACTTGTCTAATATTTCATTAATTTTCTGGTCAAATTTCAGCGTACCATGTGAACTTGGTAAAAATCATCGACTCCACATTTCGTAATGCTATTTCAGGATTAAGGGGGTGTGTGTCCGAGCTGAAATAGGCTGTTTTGGAATGTATAGGCTTTATTGTTGCCATTTCAAAAGATTCCCTTGTACATTTAGGGGTGGAAGAGGTAGAAATTCACCAGCAGCCAACTTTTGGGCTGAAAAAGCTTTCCATCTTTTTCATTTCAGCCCTCGATTTTCCCCTGTTTAACCATTTTAGCCGCGTTGAGTTTGTGTTCATTTTATAGCTATATAAACAGGCTTTAGCTGTATCTACAGAGAATATGACATTTAGCCGTCGGGGTTGTACTTTTCCAACGATTTTTAAATATGGAAATTCAAAAAGTTTCCATCTTTTTCATTTCAGCCGTCGATTTTCCCCTGTTAAACCATTTTAGCCGCGTTGAGTTTGTGTTCATTTTGTAGCTGTATCAACAGGCTTTAGCTGTATCGACAGAGAATATGACATTTAGCCGTCGGGGTTGCACTTTTCCAACGATTTTAAAATGCGAAAATTCAAAAATTTACCTTTTTTTTCGTCGGGTCTTTTTAGTACTAAAAACATTTTTTTTTAATTTTTTTGCACCTGTTTTCAGGTTGCTTAGGTCTTAACTACTATACCTTCCTAGCACTTGTCTAATATTTCATTAATTTTCTGGTCAAATTTCAGCGTACCATGTGAACTTGGTAAAAATCATCGACTCCACATTTCGTAATGCTATTTCAGGATTAAGGGGGTGTGTGTCCGAGCTGAAATAGGCTGTTTTGGAATGTATAGGCTTTATTGTTGCCATTTCAAAAGATTCCCTTGTACATTTAGGGGTGGAAGAGGTAGAAATTCACCAGCAGCCAACTTTTGGGCTGAAAAAGCTTTCCATCTTTTTCATTTCAGCCCTCGATTTTCCCCTGTTTAACCATTTTAGCCGCGTTGAGTTTGTGTTCATTTTATAGCTATATAAACAGGCTTTAGCTGTATCTACAGAGAATATGACATTTAGCCGTCGGGGTTGTACTTTTCCAACGATTTTTAAATATGGAAATTCAAAAAGCTTTCCATCTTTTTCATTTCAGCCGTCGATTTTCCCCTGTTAAACCATTTTAGCCGCGTTAAGTTTGTGTTCATTTTATAGCTATATAAACAGGCTTTAGCTGTATCTACAGAGAATATGACATTTAGCCGTCGGGGTTATACTTTTCCAACGATTTTTAAATATAGAAATTCAAAAAGTTTCCATCTTTTTCATTTCAGCCGTCGATTTTCCACTGTTAAACCATTTTAGCCGCGTTGAGTTTGTGTTCATTTTGTAGCTGTATCAACAGGCTTTGGCTGTATCTACAGAGAATATGACATTTAGCCGTCGGGGTTGTACTTTGCCAACGATTTTTAAATGCGAAAATTCAAAAATTTACCTATTTTTTTCGTCGGTTCATTTTAGTACTAAAAACATTTTTATAAATTTTTTTTACACCTGTTTTCAGGTTGTTTAGGTCTCTACTACTATACCTTTCTAGCACTTGTCCAATATTTCAACAATTCTTAGGTCAAATTTCAGCGTGCCATGTGAACTTGGTAAAAATCATCGACTCTACATTTCGTAATGCTATTTCAGGGTTAAGGAGGTGTGGTCTGAGCTGAAGTAGGCTGTTTTGGAATGTATAGGCTTTATTGTTGCCATTTCAAAAGATTCCCTTGTACATTTAGGGGTGTAAGAGGTATAAATTCACCAGCAGCCAACTTTTGGGCTGAAAAAGCTTTCCATCTTTTTCATTTCAGCCGTCGATTTTCCCCTGTTAAACCATTTTAGCCGCGTTCAGTTTGTGTTTATTTTGTAGCTGTATCAACAGGCTTTAGCTGTATTGACAGAGAATATGACATTTAGCCGTCGGGGTTGTACTTTTCCAACGATTTTTAAATATGGAAATTCAAAAAGTTTCCATCTTTTTCATTTCAGCCGTCGATTTTCCACTGTTAAACCATTTTAGCCGCGTTGAGTTTGTGTTCATTTTGTAGCTGTATCAACAGGCTTTAGCTGTATCGACAGAGAATATGACATTTAGCCGTCGGGGTTGCACTTTTCCAACGATTTTTAATTGCGAAAATTCAAAAATTTACCTCTTTTTTCGTCGGGTCTTTTTAGTACTAAAAACATTTTTTTTTAATTTTTTTGCACCTGTTTCTAGGTTGCTTAGGTCTCAACTACTATACCTTCCTAGCCTTTGTCTAATATTTCATTAATTTTCTGGTCAAATTTCAGCGTACCATGTGAACTTGGTAAAAATCATCGACTCCACATTTCGTAATGCTATTTCAGGGTTAAGGGGGTGTGTGTCCGAGCTGAAATAGGCTGTTTTGGAATGTATAAGCCTTATTGTTGCCATTTCAAAACATTCCCTTGTACATTTAGGGGCGGAAGAGGTAGAAATTCACCAGCAGCCAACTTTTGGGCTGAAAAAGCTTTCCATCTTTTTCATTTCAGCCGTCGATTTTCCCCTGTTAAACCATTTTAGCCGCGTTGAGTTTGTGTTCATTTTATAGCTATATAAACAGGCTTTAGCTGTATCTACAGAGAATATGACATTTAGCCGTCGGGGTTGTACTTTTCCAACGATTTTTAAATATGGAAATTCAAAAAGTTTCCATCTTTTTCATTTCAGCCGTCGATTTTCCCCTGTTAAACCATTTTAGCCGCGTTGAGTTTGTGTTCATTTTGTAGCTGTATCAACAGGCTTTAGCTGTATCGACAGAGAATATGACATTTAGCCGTCGGGGTTGCACTTTTCCAACGATTTTTAAATGCGAAAATTCAAAAATTTACCTATTTTTTTCGTCGGTTCATTTTAGTACTAAAAACATTTTTATAAATTTTTTTTACACCTGTTTTCAGGTTGTTTAGGTCTCTACTACTATACCTTTCTAGCACTTGTCCAATATTTCAACAATTCTTAGGTCAAATTTCAGCGTGCCATGTGAACTTGGTAAAAATCATCGACTCTACATTTCGTAATGCTATTTCAGGGTTAAGGAGGTGTGGTCTGAGCTGAAGTAGGCTGTTTTGGAATGTATAGGCTTTATTGTTGCCATTTCAAAAGATTCCCTTGTACATTTAGGGGTGTAAGAGGTATAAATTCACCAGCAGCCAACTTTTGGGCTGAAAAAGCTTTTCATCTTTTTCATTTCAGCCGTCGATTTTCCCCTGTTAAACCATTTTAGCCGCGTTCAGTTTGTGTTTATTTTGTAGCTGTATCAACAGGCTTTAGCTGTATTGACAGAGAATATGACATTTAGCCGTCAGGGTTGCACTTTTCCAACGATTTTTAATTGCGAAAATTCAAAAATTTACCTTTTTTTTCGTCGGGTCTTTTTAGTACTAAAAACATTTTTTTTTAATTTTTTTGCACCTGTTTCTAGGTTGCTTAGGTCTCAACTACTATACCTTCCTAGCCTTTGTCTAATATTTCATTAATTTTCTGGTCAAATTTCAGCGTACCATGTGAACTTGGTAAAAATCATCGACTCCACATTTCGTAATGCTATTTCAGGGTTAAGGGGGTGTGTGTCCGAGCTGAAATAGGCTGTTTTGGAATGTATAAGCCTTATTGTTGCCATTTCAAAACATTCCCTTGTACATTTAGGGGCGGAAGAGGTAGAAATTCACCAGCAGCCAACTTTTGGGCTGAAAAAGCTTTCCATCTTTTTCATTTCAGCCGTCGATTTTCCCCTGTTAAACCATTTTAGCCGCGTTGAGTTTGTGTTCATTTTATAGCTATATAAACAGGCTTTAGCTGTATCTACAGAGAATATGACATTTAGCCGTCGGGGTTGTACTTTTCCAACGATTTTTAAATATGGAAATTCAAAAAGTTTCCATCTTTTTCATTTCAGCCGTCGATTTTCCCCTGTTAAACCATTTTAGCCGCGTTGAGTTTGTGTTCATTTTGTAGCTGTATCAACAGGCTTTAGCTGTATCGACAGAAAATATGACATTTAGCCGTCGGGGTTGCACTTTTCCAACGATTTTAAAATGCGAAAATTCAAAAATTTACCTTTTTTTTCGTCGGGTCTTTTTAGTACTAAAAACATTTTTTTTTAATTTTTTTGCACCTGTTTTCAGGTTGCTTAGGTCTCAACTACTATACCTTCCTAGCACTTGTCTAATATTTCATTAATTTTCTGGTCAAATTTCAGCGTACCATGTGAACTTGGTAAAAATCATCGACTCCACATTTCGTAATGCTATTTCAGGATTAAGGGGGTGTGTGTCCGAGCTGAAATAGGCTGTTTTGGAATGTATAGGCTTTATTGTTGCCATTTCAAAAGATTCCCTTGTACATTTAGGGGTGGAAGAGGTAGAAATTCACCAGCAGCCAACTTTTGGGCTGAAAAAGCTTTCCATCTTTTTCATTTCAGCCGTCGATTTTCCCCTGTTAAACCATTTTAGCCGCGTTAAGTTTGTGTTCATTTTATAGCTATATAAACAGGCTTTAGCTGTATCTACAGAGAATATGACATTTAGCCGTCGGGGTTATACTTTTCCAACGATTTTTAAATATAGAAATTCAAAAAGTTTCCATCTTTTTCATTTCAGCCGTCGATTTTCCACTGTTAAACCATTTTAGCCGCGTTGAGTTTGTGTTCATTTTGTAGCTGTATCAACAGGCTTTAGCTGTATCGACAGAGAATATGACATTTAGCCGTCGGGGTTGCACTTTTCCAACGATTTTTAAATGCGAAAATTCAAAAATTTACCTATTTTTTTCGTCGGTTCATTTTAGTACTAAAAACATTTTTATAAATTTTTTTTACACCTGTTTTCAGGTTGTTTAGGTCTCTACTACTATACCTTTCTAGCACTTGTCCAATATTTCAACAATTCTTAGGTCAAATTTCAGCGTGCCATGTGAACTTGGTAAAAATCATCGACTCTACATTTCGTAATGCTATTTCAGGGTTAAGGAGGTGTGGTCTGAGCTGAAGTAGGCTGTTTTGGAATGTATAGGCTTTATTGTTGCCAATTCAAAAGATTCCCTTGTACATTTAGGGGTGGAAGCGGTAGAAATTCACCAGCAGCCAACTTTTGGGCTGAAAAAGCTTTCCATCTTTTTCATTTCAGCCGTCGATTTTCCCCTGTTTAACCATTTTAGCCGCGTTGAGTTTGTGTTCATTTTATAGCTATATAAACAGGCTTCAGCTGTATCTACAGAGAATATGACATTTAGCCGTCGGGGTTGTACTTTTCTAACGATTTTTAAATATGGAAATTCAAAAAGTTTCCATCTTTTTCATTTCAGCCGTCGATTTTCCAATGTTAAACCATTTTAGCCGCGTTGAGTTTGTGTTCATTTTGTAGCTGTATCAACAGGCTTTGGCTGTATCTACAGAGAATATGACATTTAGCCGTCGGGGTTGTACTTTGCCAACGATTTTTAAATGCGAAAATTCAAAAATTTACCTATTTTTTTCGTCGGTTCATTTTAGTACTAAAAACATTTTTATAAATTTTTTTTACACCTGTTTTCAGGTTGTTTAGGTCTCTACTACTACACCTTTCTAGCACTTGTCCAATATTTCAACAATTCTTAGGTCAAATTTCAGCGTGCCATGTGAACTTGGTAAAAATCATCGACTCTACATTTCGTAATGCTATTTCAGGGTTAAGGAGGTGTGGTCTGAGCTGAAGTAGGCTGTTTTGGAATGTATAGGCTTTATTGTTGCCATTTCAAAAGATTCCCTTGTACATTTAGGGGTGTAAGAGGTATAAATTCACCAGCAGCCAACTTTTGGGCTGAAAAAGCTTTCCATCTTTTTCATTTCAGCCGTCGATTTTCCCCTGTTAAACCATTTTAGCCGCGTTCAGTTTGTGTTTATTTTGTAGCTGTATCAACAGGCTTTAGCTGTATTGACAGAGAATATGACATTTAGCCGTCGGGGTTGTACTTTTCCAACGATTTTTAAATATGGAAATTCAAAAAGTTTCCATCTTTTTCATTTCAGCCGTCGATTTTCCACTGTTAAACCATTTTAGCCGCGTTGAGTTTGTGTTCATTTTGTAGCTGTATCAACAGGCTTTAGCTGTATCGACAGAGAATATGACATTTAGCCGTCGGGGTTGCACTTTTCCAACGATTTTTAATTGCGAAAATTCAAAAATTTACCTCTTTTTTCGTCGGGTCTTTTTAGTACTAAAAACATTTTTTTTTAATTTTTTTGCACCTGTTTCTAGGTTGCTTAGGTCTCAACTACTATACCTTCCTAGCCTTTGTCTAATATTTCATTAATTTTCTGGTCAAATTTCAGCGTACCATGTGAACTTGGTAAAAATCATCGACTCCACATTTCGTAATGCTATTTCAGGGTTAAGGGGGTGTGTGTCCGAGCTGAAATAGGCTGTTTTGGAATGTATAAGCCTTATTGTTGCCATTTCAAAACATTCCCTTGTACATTTAGGGGCGGAAGAGGTAGAAATTCACCAGCAGCCAACTTTTGGGCTGAAAAAGCTTTCCATCTTTTTCATTTCAGCCGTCGATTTTCCCCTGTTAAACCATTTTAGCCGCGTTGAGTTTGTGTTCATTTTATAGCTATATAAACAGGCTTTAGCTGTATCTACAGAGAATATGACATTTAGCCGTCGGGGTTGTACTTTTCCAACGATTTTTAAATATGGAAATTCAAAAAGTTTCCATCTTTTTCATTTCAGCCGTCGATTTTCCCCTGTTAAACCATTTTAGCCGCGTTGAGTTTGTGTTCATTTTGTAGCTGTATCAACAGGCTTTAGCTGTATCGACAGAGAATATGACATTTAGCCGTCGGGGTTGCACTTTTCCAACGATTTTTAAATGCGAAAATTCAAAAATTTACCTATTTTTTTCGTCGGTTCATTTTAGTACTAAAAACATTTTTATAAATTTTTTTTACACCTGTTTTCAGGTTGTTTAGGTCTCTACTACTATACCTTTCTAGCACTTGTCCAATATTTCAACAATTCTTAGGTCAAATTTCAGCGTGCCATGTGAACTTGGTAAAAATCATCGACTCTACATTTCGTAATGCTATTTCAGGGTTAAGGAGGTGTGGTCTGAGCTGAAGTAGGCTGTTTTGGAATGTATAGGCTTTATTGTTGCCAATTCAAAAGATTCCCTTGTACATTTAGGGGTGGAAGCGGTAGAAATTCACCAGCAGCCAACTTTTGGGCTGAAAAAGCTTTCCATCTTTTTCATTTCAGCCGTCGATTTTCCCCTGTTTAACCATTTTAGCCGCGTTGAGTTTGTGTTCATTTTATAGCTATATAAACAGGCTTCAGCTGTATCTACAGAGAATATGACATTTAGCCGTCGGGGTTGTACTTTTCTAACGATTTTTAAATATGGAAATTCAAAAAGTTTCATTCTTTTTCATTTCAGCCGTCGATTTTCCACTGTTAAACCATTTTAGCCGCGTTGAGTTTGTGTTCATTTTGTAGCTGTATCAACAGGCTTTAGCTGTATCGACAGAGAATATGACATTTAGCCGTCGGGGTTGCACTTTTCCAACGATTTTTAATTGCGAAAATTCAAAAATTTACCTTTTTTTTCGTCGGGTCTTTTTAGTACTAAAAACATTTTTTTTTAATTTTTTTGCACCTGTTTCTAGGTTGCTTAGGTCTCAACTACTATACCTTCCTAGCCTTTGTCTAATATTTCATTAATTTTCTGGTCAAATTTCAGCGTACCATGTGAACTTGGTAAAAATCATCGACTCCACATTTCGTAATGCTATTTCAGGATTAAGGGGGTGTGTGTCCGAGCTGAAATAGGCTGTTTTGGAATGTATAGGCTTTATTGTTGCCAATTCAAAAGATTCCCTTGTACATTTAGGGGTGGAAGCGGTAGAAATTCACCAGCAGCCAACTTTTGGGCTGAAAAAGCTTTCCATCTTTTTCATTTCAGCCGTCGATTTTCCCCTGTTTAACCATTTTAGCCGCGTTGAGTTTGTGTTCATTTTATAGCTATATAAACAGGCTTCAGCTGTATCTACAGAGAATATGACATTTAGCCGTCGGGGTTGTACTTTTCTAACGATTTTTAAATATGGAAATTCAAAAAGTTTCCATCTTTTTCATTTCAGCCGTCGATTTTCCCCTGTTAAACCATTTTAGCCGCGTTGAGTTTGTGTTCATTTTGTAGCTGTATCAACAGACTTTAGCTGTATCGACAGAGAATATGACATTTAGCCGTCGGGGTTGCACTTTTCCAACGATTTTTAAATGCGAAAATTCAAAAATTTACCTTTTTTTTCGACGGGTCTTTTTAATACTAAAAACATTTTTTTTTAATTTTTTTGCACCTGTTTTCAGGTTGCTTAGGTCTCAACTACTATACTTTCCTAGCACTTGTCTAATATTTCATTAATTTTCTGGTCAAATTTCAGCGTACCATGTGAACTTGGTAAAAATCATCGACTCCACATTTCGTAATGCTATTTCAGGATTAAGGGGGTGTGTGTCCGAGCTGAAATAGGCTGTTTTGGAATGTATAGGCTTTATTGTTGCCATTTCAAAAGATTCCCTTGTACATTTAGGGGTGGAAGAGGTAGAAATTCACCAGCAGCCAACTTTTGGGCTGAAAAAGCTTTCCATCTTTTTCATTTCAGCCGTCGATTTTCCCCTGTTAAACCATTTTAGCCGCGTTAAGTTTGTGTTCATTTTATAGCTATATAAACAGGCTTTAGCTGTATCTACAGAGAATATGACATTTAGCCGTCGGGGTTATACTTTTCCAACGATTTTTAAATATAGAAATTCAAAAAGTTTCCATCTTTTTAATTTCAGCCGTCGATTTTCCACTGTTAAACCATTTTAGCCGCGTTGAGTTTGTGTTCATTTTGTAGCTGTATCAACAGGCTTTAGCTGTATCGACAGAGAATATGACATTTAGCCGTCGGGGTTGCACTTTTCCTACGATTTTTAAATGCGAAAATTCAAAAATTTACCTATTTTTTTCGTCGGTTCATTTTAGTACTAAAAACATTTTTATAAATTTTTTTTACACCTGTTTTCAGGTTGTTTAGGTCTCTACTACTATACCTTTCTAGCATTTGTCCAATATTTCAACAATTCTTAGGTCAAATTTCAGCGTGCCATGTGAACTTGGTAAAAATCATCGACTCTACATTTCGTAATGCTATTTCAGGGTTAAGGAGGTGTGGTCTGAGCTGAAGTAGGCTGTTTTGGAATGTATAGGCTTTATTGTTGCCATTTCAAAACATTCCCTTGTACATTTAGGGGTGGAAGCGGTAGAAATTCACCAGCAGCCAACTTTTGGGCTGAAAAAGCTTTCCATCTTTTTCATTTCAGCCGTCGATTTTCCCCTGTTAAACCATTTTAGCCGCGTTAAGTTTGTGTTTATTTTATAGCTATATAAACAGGCTTTAGCTGTATCTACAGAGAATATGACATTTAGCCGTCGGGGTTGTACTTTTCCAACGATTTTTAAATATGGAAATTCAAAAAGTTTCCATCTTTTTCATTTCAGCCGTCGATTTTCCCCTGTTAAACCATTTTAGCCGCGTTGAGTTTGTGTTCATTTTGTAGCTGTATCAATATGCTTTAGCTGTATCGACAGAGAATATGACATTTAGCCGTCGGGGTTGCACTTTTCCAACGATTTTTAAATGCGAAAATTCAAAAATTTACCTTTTTTTTCGTCGGGTCTTTTTAGTACTAAAAACATTTTTTTTAAATTTTTTTGCACCTGTTTTCAGGTTGCTTAGGTCTCAACTACTATACCTTCCTAGCACTTGTCTAATATTTCATTAATTTTCTGGTCAAATTTCAGCGTACCATGTGAACTTGGTAAAAATCATCGACTCCACATTTCGTAATGCTAGTTCAGGGTTAAGGGGGTGTGTGTCCGAGCTGAAATAGGCTGTTTTGGAATGTATAAGCCTTATTGTTGCCATTTCAAAACATTCCCTTGTACATTTAGGGGCGGAAGAGGTAGAAATTCACCAGCAGCCAACTTTTGGGCTGAAAAAGCTTTCCATCTTTTTCATTTCAGCCGTCGATTTTCCCCTGTTAAACCATTTTAGCCGCGTTGAGTTTGTGTTCGTTTTATAGCTATATAAACAGGCTTTAGCTGTATCTACAGAGAATATGACATTTAGCCGTCGGGGTTGTACTTTTCCAACGATTTTTAATTATGGAAATTCAAAAAGTTTCCATCTTTTTCATTTCAGCCGTCGATTTTCCCCTGTTAAACCATTTTAGCCGCGTTGAGTTTGTGTTCATTTTGTAGCTGTATCAACAGGCTTTAGCTGTATCGACAGAAAATATGACATTTAGCCATCGGGGTTGCACTTTTCCAACGATTTTTAAATGCGAAAATTCAAAAATTTACCTTTTTTTTCGTCGGGTCTTTTTAGTACTAAAAACTTTTTTTTTTAATTTTTTTGCACCTGTTTTCAGGTTGCTTAGGTCTCAACTACTATACCTTCCTAGCACTTGTCTAATATTTCATTAATTTTCTGGTCAAATTTCAGCGTACCATGTGAACTTGGTAAAAATCATCGACTCCACATTTCGTAATGCTATTTCAGGATTAAGGGGGTGTGTGTCCGAGCTGAAATAGGCTGTTTTGGAATGTATAGGCTTTATTGTTGCCATTTCAAAAGATTCCCTTGTACATTTAGGGGTGGAAGAGGTAGAAATTCACCAGCAGCCAACTTTTGGGCTGAAAAAGCTTTCCATCTTTTTCATTTCAGCCGTCGATTTTCCCCTGTTTAACCATTTTAGCCGCGTTGAGTTTGTGTTCATTTTATAGCTATATAAACAGGCTTCAGCTGTATCTACAGAGAATATGACATTTAGCCGTCGGGGTTGTACTTTTCTAACGATTTTTAAATATGGAAATTCAAAAAGTTTCCATCTTTTTCATTTCAGCCGTCGATTTTCCCCTGTTAAACCATTTTAGCCGCGTTGAGTTTGTGTTCATTTTGTAGCTGTATCAACAGGCTTTAGCTGTATCGACAGAGAATATGACATTTAGCCGTCGGGGTTGCACTTTTCCAACGATTTTTAAATGCGAAAATTCAAAAATTTACCTTTTTTTTCGTCGGGTCTTTTTAGTACTTAAAACATTTTTTTTTAATTTTTTTGCACCTGTTTTCAGGTTGCTTAGGTCTCAACTACTATACCTTCCTAGCACTTGTCTAATATTTCATTAATTTTCTGGTCAAATTTCAGCGTACCATGTGAACTTGGTAAAAATCATCGACTCCACATTTCGTAATGCTATTTCAGGATTAAGGGGGTGTGTGTCCGAGCTGAAATAGGCTGTTTTGGAATGTATAGGCTTTATTGTTGCCATTTCAAAAGATTCCCTTGTACATTTAGGGGTGGAAGAGGTAGAAATTCACCAGCAGCCAACTTTTGGGCTGAAAAAGCTTTCCATCTTTTTCATTTCAGCCGTCGATTTTCCCCTGTTAAACCATTTTAGCCGCGTTGAGTTTTTGTTCATTTTGTAGCTGTATCAACAGGCTTTAGCTGTATCGACAGAGAATATGACATGTAGCCGTCGGGGTTGTACTTTTCCAACGATTTTTAAATACGGAAATTCAAAAAGTTTCCATCTTTTTCATTTCAGCCGTCGATTTTCCCCTGTTAAACCATTTTAGCCGCGTTGAGTTTGTGTTCATTTTGTAGCTGTATCAATATGCTTTAGCTGTATCGACAGAGAATATGACATTTAGCCGTCGGGGTTGCACTTTTCCAACGATTTTTAAATGCGAAAATTCAAAAATTTACCTTTTTTTTCGTCGGGTCTTTTTAGTACTAAAAACATTTTTTTTAAATTTTTTTGC
This sequence comes from Apocheima hispidaria, assembly GCA_947579745.1. NCBI lineage: Eukaryota > Metazoa > Arthropoda > Insecta > Lepidoptera > Geometridae > Apocheima > Apocheima hispidaria. The sequence continues at coordinate 14,338,417 of OX388159.1, forward strand.
ACCTGTTTTCAGGTTGCTTAGGTCTCAACTACTATACCTTCCTAGCACTTGTCTAATATTTCATTAATTTTCTGGTCAAATTTCAGCGTACCATGTGAACTTGGTAAAAATCATCGACTCCACATTTCGTAATGCTATTTCAGGATTAAGGGGGTGTGTGTCCGAGCTGAAATAGGCTGTTTTGGAATGTATAGGCTTTATTGTTGCCATTTCAAAAGATTCCCTTGTACATTTAGGGGTGGAAGAGGTAGAAATTCACCAGCAGCCAACTTTTGGGCTGAAAAAGCTTTCCATCTTTTTCATTTCAGCCGTCGATTTTCCCCTGTTAAACCATTTTAGCCGCGTTGAGTTTTTGTTCATTTTGTAGCTGTATCAACAGGCTTTAGCTGTATCGACAGAGAATATGACATGTAGCCGTCGGGGTTGTACTTTTCCAACGATTTTTAAATACGGAAATTCAAAAGTTTCCATCTTTTTCATTTCAGCCGTCGATTTTCCACTGTTAAACCATTTTAGCCGCGTTGAGTTTGTGTTCATTTTGTAGCTTTATAATGAGGCTTTGGCTGTATCTACAGAGAATATGACATTTAGCCGTCGGGGTTGTACTTTGCCAACGATTTTTAAATGCGAAAATTCAAAAATTTACCTATTTTTTTCGTCGGTTCATTTTAGTACTAAAAACATTTTTATAAATTTTTTTTACACCTGTTTTCAGGTTGTTTAGGTCTCTACTACTATACCTTTCTAGCACTTGTCCAATATTTCAACAATTCTTAGGTCAAATTTCAGCGTGCCATGTGAACTTGGTAAAAATCATCGACTCTACATTTCGTAATGCTATTTCAGGGTTAAGGAGGTGTGGTCTGAGCTGAAGTAGGCTGTTTTGGAATGTATAGGCTTTATTGTTGCCATTTCAAAAGATTCCTTTGTACATATAGGGGTGTAAGAGGTATAAATTCACCAGCAGCCAACTTTTGGGCTGAAAAAGCTTTCCATCTTTTTCATTTCAGCCGTCGATTTTCCCCTGTTAAACCATTTTAGCCGCGTTCAGTTTGTGTTTATTTTGTAGCTGTATCAACAGGCTTTAGCTGTATTGACAGAGAATATGACATTTAGCCGTCGGGGTTGTACTTTTCCAACGATTTTTAAATATGGAAATTCAAAAAGTTTCCATCTTTTTCATTTCAGCCGTCGATTTTCCACTGTTAAACCATTTTAGCCGCGTTGAGTTTGTGTTCATTTTGTAGCTGTATCAACAGGCTTTAGCTGTATCGACAGAGAATATGACATTTAGCCGTCGGGGTTGCACTTTTCCAACGATTTTTAATTGCGAAAATTCAAAAATTTACCTTTTTTTTCGTCGGGTCTTTTTAGTACTAAAAACATTTTTTTTTAATTTTTTTGCACCTGTTTCTAGGTTGCTTAGGTCTCAACTACTATACCTTCCTAGCCTTTGTCTAATATTTCATTAATTTTCTGGTCAAATTTCAGCGTACCATGTGAACTTGGTAAAAATCATCGACTCCACATTTCGTAATGCTATTTCAGGGTTAAGGGGGTGTGTGTCCGAGCTGAAATAGGCTGTTTTGGAATGTATAGGCTTTATTGTTGCCATTTCAAAACATTCCCTTGTACATTTAGGGGCGGAAGAGGTAGAAATTCACCAGCAGCCAACTTTTGGGCTGAAAAAGCTTTCCATCTTTTTCATTTCAGCCGTCGATTTTCCCCTGTTAAACCATTTTAGCCGCGTTGAGTTTGTGTTCATTTTATAGCTATATAAACAGGCTTTAGCTGTATCTACAGAGAATATGACATTTAGCCGTCGGGGTTGTACTTTTCCAACGATTTTTAAATATGGAAATTCAAAAAGTTTCCATCTTTTTCATTTCAGCCGTCGATTTTCCCCTGTTAAACCATTTTAGCCGCGTTGAGTTTGTGTTCATTTTGTAGCTGTATCAACAGGCTTTAGCTGTATCGACAGAGAATATGACTTTTAGCCGTCGGGGTTGCACTTTTCCAACGATTTTTAAATGCGAAAATTCAAAAATTTACCTTTTTTTTCGTCGGGTCTTTTTAGTACTAAAAACATTTTTTTTAAATTTTTTTGCACCTGTTTTCAGGTTGCTTAGGTCTCAACTACTATACCTTCCTAGCACTTGTCTAATATTTCATTAATTTTCTGGTCAAATTTCAGCGTACCATGTGAACTTGGTAAAAATCATCGACTCCACATTTCGTAATGCTATTTCAGGGTTAAGGAGGTATGTGTCCGAGCTGAAATAGGCTGTTTTGGAATGTATAGGCTTTATTGTTGCCATTTCAAAAGATTCCTTTGTACATTTAGGGGTGGAAGAGGTAGAAATTCACCAGCAGCCAACTTTTGGGCTGAAAAAGCTTTCCATCTTTTTCATTTCAGCCGTCGATTTTCCCCTGTTAAACCATTTTAGCCGCGTTGAGTTTGTGTTCATTTTATAGCTATATAAACAGGCTTTAGCTGTATCTACAGAGAATATGACATTTAGCCGTCGGAGTCGTACTTTTTCAACGATTTTTAAATGCGAAAATTCAAAAATTTACCATTTTTTTTCGTCGGGTCATTTCAGTACTAAAAACATTTTTTTTTAATTTTTTTTCAACTGTTTTCAGGTAGCTTAGGTATCTTTTACTATTAATTTTTAGCACTTGTCCAATATTTCAGTAATTTTCAGGTCGAAATTCAGCGTGCTATTCTACATTATGTGTTGCTATGTTAGGGCTATGCAGGTGTCTAGCCAGATTAAAATAAGGTTCTCTTCTATGTATTGACATGTTTTTTCCCGTTTCATTAGGTTTAAGTGTATACTTAGGGGTATAGCAGGTCGTAATTTTGTGCTTTGCGTTTGCTTATTTATATGTGTTCTTGAGACTGTTTTGAAGTTAAAGTTGCTCTACAAGCGTGCTTATTTACTAGCCTATACATAATGCAAACCGTTTCAACTAAATATATATATGATTACATAGTATATGCGGTCCTAAACGGCTTGGCTGCTAACTTCATAAAAATGACCTACTTTATTTGGTCGGATTATTGGCTGCCAGAGTTGGCTGCCAACTTCACACCGGTCTTTCCCAGTTGCCACCTCGTTGATATCTACTGCTATTTTTATATACATTATATTGTGGTTATATTTTGTAATTTAATTATTAGTACGTATTATTACTCGTTTGTATGTCTATAATTATATTGGTTTATTAGAGTATAAGTATCACATAATCTTTATCATTGCACACCTCGTCTTCTACCTCTTCTATGAATCCTCTCCATCCTAAGGTTGCCTGGAAGAGATCGCTTTCAGTGATAAGGCCGCCAATTGTTACACTACTTTAAAGCCTCTTTTTAAATTTATTTACAATTTTGTGTGAACAATAGAGTTAATCTATCAATCTAATCTATCTAATGCGTGCAACTTGTCTGAAAAATATGAAATAGGACGTCAAGTATATTCATTCATCATTGTACACGAACAGGATGCGAAAACGAAAGAGAAGTTAGTTGCTATTAGTACTCACGGGATATTTACCACGGTTATTATTTTTGTTGAGTTCCCGATATTTCGGCACAGTTGCATGCGCCATGTTCACGGGTAGACTGAAGATGCGGGTGGATGATAAAAAGTATCATATAATAAAAATATCCCGTGAGTTGTAAACCACCACGAAAGTCTAAAACAGAAGTTAGTTGGTTCGAGGAGGCACAAGGTCCCCATTCTCAAACACTTGAGAGTCAAAGAAAAACAATTGCAGAATCTCTTCGAACGTCACAGTTTGAAAGGAAAATTGCAATCGGACGGACTAAAGCACATTCGGCGCCTACAACAACCAACTTCCCGGCTGCGGCCACTCATGTAATTTTCCGCGAGGACATAACTCGGCGGAAGTATTGTTACTGCTTGTTATTCTGTACCGGAACTGAAGCCCCTCTTTGCCACACATTGAGACATGACAAGTTCTGTTCATTTCCGGGCGAAGGAAACAGACCTGTGAATGTGTGGAATTATAAGGGTAGACTTATATTGCAGTTACAGACTAATGTCGGCCGAAAGTCAGATATGAAACTATCTAGCGAGATATACGTTGGTATCTCTTCCTCTCTATCGATTTACCGAGATTTATGGTTGTCAGCTTGTGCAGCCCACGTTGATACGTTGCCTACGTTGATTTGTTTGTTGGACGTTGTTCCATTTGTAACTTGTAAGATACCAAATTCTTTTGAACAAAATTTCAGTGGTTGGCAGTCTTGTTTCTTGTCAAGTAATAAAGACTTGGCGATTCAAACACTGCGATAGTTTCGTTTATATGTCTCTTTGTATATCTCTCTGTTCCTCTATATGCGCTGACTATATTTCGCACATGTGTGGTGTCCGTGTGTCCGTACTGGTGACCCGAGCAGTAATGCGAGCCACGTGCCAGCGTTTTGTTGTGTCAACAAAGCGTGCAGTCAGTCGCGCGCTAGATGTTCCGTTCCAGTAGGGAGTCGTTTATTTGGCGTGTGGTCGGTCTTGTGAATGGTGAAGAATAGATATAATATATGTACGTCTGTCAGAATTCTTACCACTTGGACAATGTCTTTAAATTAACTGTAGTATATAATTATGGTATAGAAAGAAAATAATGATGTATAAGACGCAGACTTGTTGAGTTGTTGCCGCCTTCTGTCTACAGAATATAAAGCTCTTTCAAAAGTACACATTACCGTAAATTCCCATCTACACGTCCATCTCCTTATTAGTGTGTGCTGGTTTTCTGTATCAGTAATTTGCCCTTGAAGGACTATTTCTTCAAATCGAAAACATTTGCATTTCCAAATTATCAAAGGTGTGTTAATTTAGAATACTTACGTACCTACTTGCTTTTAATTGTTTACCTTCAATCTAAATCCAAATTACTCCACATAAATAATATCAAGGTTGAATGAATAAGCGCAAGCTGAAATGTCCAAAAATAAGACATCACCGAAATGAATTAAAACATTCAATGAAATTCATTTTCCGGTGTAATCAACCAGAACCTGATATAAATACAGATTCGAATCCAGCATCGCCTTGAGAGCATTTACAAACGATTATCATCAAGGAGTCATCACCTGACGTCATCTCTACGGAATCATGACTCACTCTACGCAGTATTTACTTATGCATGAGGAATATCATCTCGTATTGAGCTAATTTTACATCTCACGTCCGCGAGCTTAGAGCAATTTGTTTTATTAATTAAGTGCCTTCTTGTTCCATGGAACAGATGGTTTGATCGCAACAGATGTTTGTAAGGTAGCTGTTAATTGGCTTATATTGCTAACTTGCTCCAGTTTCGGTGAGAATCGATAGATGGTTTCTGATTAAATCTGTTTTTTTCTGGTTTATTATTTACAATTCAATGCTATACGCTTTTCTTCGCCGTAAAATAAGTCCTGTTTTAAACATATTGACCATATTTATCAATATCAATGTCTCTTTTATCTATTATGTTTAGTGTCCACACATAAGCGTTTATTTCTATTTCTTCCCTTGCTTTTCTTTTGTAATAAGTCATTATCCGCATCTAGGGAGCAATTACTATTTATATGATTGTTTCTTTATTACAAGGACCTTACCTCGGTGTTGGTGGCATGCAATGTACAAGTCTGAAGCAACAGATGTTGTCAAGCGTACGCGTAAATTGTATTTACTCGAGCATTGGACTGTAAAGCAATTATCCCCTAACAGTCCTTCGATACTTATGTTTTTTTTTTCAATTACTCCTTTTAATAATGGCAAGGGTTTCAATTTATTCACTTAGCATTAAGTCGTATAAGGAGGATGATGGAGCCTCCAAGTTCATGCGCTCTTTCTATTCTATGATTGCTAATTATTTCGGAACCTCTGCGTGTGGTTACACAATGTAATTTTTACTATTGTATCTTCTGTTATTTCAATCGTTTTTACACCACGTATAGTTCGTATACGTATAGTATCTGGAATAGAAGAAAAAGAGCCCAATACACCTTTACTCTTGCACACGGCATACGAAATTATGTAGTTCGAGTTTACTCTTGTCTTTATTTGAGCAGCTGTTGTTTTTCATTTCGATCAATTTCTAACTGATGTTTCTACTTGCCAAAGGTCTTGTTTCCAAAAACAAGACTGCTCAATAAATTAATTTAAAAAGCCTCTCCCTTAAATGGTTTGTGTGTGGGTTGATGGCGTGTCCAGTACATATAAGCTATACTTGTTTTTATGTTACACCACCCAGGGGATCTGGCTTGGTAAAATAATATACTTACATAAGTTGTTTGTTGGTTTGGTTCGATTAGGTATTTTGATATTAAAGTCATGGTCTTCTAATATACAGCGAGTTTTTGGCCTCTATTAAGTTTGACCAAGTTCCAACTTCTAATGCGATTAGCCAATGCAGGAGGCAGTTCTTTTGTCTATATTTACATTGTTCGACCATTCTGGTTTGAAATTATTGAAGCATTATAACACCAAGTTCGCTTGTATGTCTCTGGACTCATAGATTGGGATAAGAACTTAGACCCAGAGATGGCAGGGGGAGTAAGGCTGTGACAGAGTGGTGGCCGAAGCAAAGTAGACGGAGCGTTGGTCGTCCAGATGCGAGATGGGTCGTTGATATCGTCTCCGTCGCGGGTCGAACCTGGACTAGATTACCACAGGACCGAGGCAGATGGTATAGCAAGAGAGAGGCCTATACCCAGTGGGATAAGGCATGCTGTGGATGATGATGACGAAGACGACGACGAGAAGACGATTGACTTTTGTAATAGCAAATTATTATTATTATTATTTTTCTATTGTTAATGTATAACAAGAGTAATTCTCTTCTCAAGAGAAATTAAAACCAGTGACGTGTAGCCTGTGGTTATAAATAAATGAGTATGAGTATGAAGGACTTCAATTAACTAAGTAACATTATTCATCAGCCAAGTCTAAATCCTTGGATATCTCATACCTCAGCTTCTATCTTACTCCCGGGTTTCTCGCCAATACTACCAGTTATTCGATTACAGAGTGATGAAGGCGGTCATTGCTACGGAACTACACCACATCCTTTTTTCCTGATTTCTTATGAATAATTTTGGTCTATAAGACTTAAAGGTGAGCAGTTGGTATGCGGCCGCCCTGCGATGGCACGCTTTCTCGCATGGCATAATCAGGTGTTCTGTATGCGCCGCCCGTAGGCCTCCCGACTAGTTACTCAACTGAACTGAGGTCACCGGGCCTCGAAGACAGCGAGACGCCTTGCTCGTGACCTGATTTCTGTAGTGTATTATTATTTGTTGCATTTATGTCGCAGGTCGCATTTCAAGTCAACATTTATATTTAGGTAGATAATTATACTGACTAGCTTACTACTTTAATTGGTAGTGCGTCTGGTTTATCACCAGGAGGTCCCAGGTTCTATTTCCGGCATGTGGAATGCTAGTGTGAAGCGTTGTTTATTTATAACAAACACAACTTTTTGTCATTCTAAACTAAACCATTGAGGTATAATCAATGACATTTTACTAAAGATAGGTTTTTACCTTCAAATTGGGCTCTCAATCCGGCTCCGCTGCAGTCTGTTTACAGCTGCCAAAGAGTGCGAAAAAAATATGCAAAAGGTTAGAGAATAATAGAGATAGCTATAATGAAATCTGTCCGAAAGGAGAGATTTGCGGGGGTAATTTTAAGTGCGCTATAATCGTATACCTACTAAAAATATCATTGGGTTTAATAGTGTTCGTATTCTTTACTTTATTTTTACGTTTTGCCTTGCTCTTTTCAACTACTTATTAAATCAATACAACCATGGTCTTTTTATTTCGCAGAATATTAGAAAATCTTCATTACTTTCTTATAAATAGTATGCGTTTTTAACTTCTCTTGGTATATAAACAGTAAATTATTCAGTAGTGATTTCTCCGGATGGTCAGAAATAGCAATCAATTTGGGGAATAGAGGATGTAGTGCTTTACTCCCGACTTTTATTTGCCTGCTGTCCAATAAAAACTCCTACTGACAGAATTAAGACAAATCTTAATGTATTTTAATACTGTTGGACAGTTTACGAGTAAATTTTTACAACTTCCGCGATTGATTTAAGATCAATCTTAACTTATATGCTAATTTGACTGTACTTTCTGTACTGAAGATAATAATCTAGAATCGATTGTGACTTTATTATACAAATATAGACGGAGAGGAGCAGGTAGAGCGAGATAAAACACCCGGTCAAGTGCGAGTCGGACTCGCGCACCGAGGGTTCCGTAAAGATAGAAAGAAAGTTAAAGAGTTTTCGTTTTGGTCACACCTTACAAACTACATTATAATAATAATCATTATATTTCAAAAATAATTTCCATATTAATTGACTTAATCACAGTCATGTCAAAATTTACAGTACTGTTAAAAATAAATTAAATGCAAAACAAAATATCAAAATCAAACCAAGTCGAAGTTTTTAGTAGCTGTTGTTAAAATACTGTACTTGTAAATACAGCCCTAACTAGTTTTGTTTTTAGGTTTTTTAGGTAACAAAAATGGTCTTAAACTGACAACTTTTACGGCTCTATATTTGTTTGTTTTTAAACATACAAAAGAGAAAAAAATGTATTAAGTATATATTATTTTTATGAATTAAATTAATAAATCGCTTTTGGTCCACATTTCGCGCATAATAATTCAGGTGTACCCTGTTACTAATTCCGTTACGAACCAGATACCCGTAAAATACGGACAGAGGACAGACAGACAGTTCAGTGACAGGAGAGGGCTAAGGTTCCATTTTCTCCTTTGGGTACGCAACTTTAAAAACAGAAGATCGATGAAAAATGTTCCGTCCGTAAAACAAAAACTGTTTATGTACCGGAAACTCGCTTACATTATTAATTTATTACCTAAATAATTCTTGAATTCTTTAGATAAACCAATTGTACGATACCGTAACAGGATCTTTTACTAATATTTAAAGAGATATCTAACATCAAAACGAGTTATCGTAGGTATTATTGAGCCGGTGCTATCAGTAGATAAGATAAACGATAATAATGTAGAACTCGATAAGTCGGTAGATATCTCGATACGAGGCTTGGTTTGAGTCATACAGGTGCATTATGTACACCGTTTACGTAACTTGGTGCATCACTGTGGTATATTATGTCATTGGTGCACGGTATTCTTTAAGAAATTAAATGACAATTCTGGAAAAGGCACTTATTGGTCAAATTCATTGAACAGATTTGCAATTGCATACTCGCAATCTAATACAACGAGAAGAAAGTTAACGAGAGGAGAGGTAGAGAAACGAATTGTTAAAATAATATTATACAACATGTGAAAAAAATATGAAAATTTAATTACAGAGACTGAGTTGGATCCCGAGAGCAGCGAACGATTCTAGAGTAGAATTCTGAGCGGAGCGAGGGATACATGTAGGGCTAGCATGCGCACCGCGACAATCTTTATGTTATGCAAGAAAAGGACACGGCAACGATTATGTAAACGTTTGTCTCATTTTTCACGACATGAAGAGTAGAGAATATTTTGTCGCGGCGCGCATGCTAGCCCTGATGGACCGAGATTTACCCAAAAAACACGAGTTGTGTACTCTACTTTTTACCATTGATGCGAGAAAATAAATAGTAGTACAGTGTTTAACAACACGATAACAGAAAAGAACCTAACTAAAATTGGCGGGATGTCTTTGTCATAATGTAAATAGGCCCACTGATATAGGCTCCATTCAGCCAGCCAGCTAGCTTAGCAACTTTTTTAGTACATAATTCATATAAGTCGTGCTTGTTCCAAAATCAAAGTATTCTCTAGTGACTAAAAAAACGTTTTAATCACTGTTGTCGATGAATCAAACGCCGTTTTTCCAGTGGCAATGGCAAAAATGTTATTTCCTTTCTCACCCGATAAGGGTTCTCGTCAAAACATATGATAAATGGAATCCCAATTTATCCGTTTTGCTATCGAATACTTTCGAAAGATTTTTTTCGATAATGCGGCGTTTTACAAAAAAACTAAAAACCTGGCAATACTTATAAATACCCAATAGATGGCGTTAGATGTAACATGAACTTTTTCTGTCACTGTCAAGACATGAAAGACAAAAATATGTACGTGTGCCTTTTTTTATCGTATTTTTTGGCTCTACATGTGTATTTAGACAGAATTGACAATGACAGGTAAAGACAGGACTATTACGCCATCTAGTAAGTATTTTAGAACTTTTTTTTTTGGAAAACGCCTCATAGTTGTGGTAGGTTTTTATTGATCGACTATCTTTAAGTCTATCTAGATTTGCATTTGATTCTACGTCAAAAACTAGCATCTTTGATGCTACTTTTCTTCTACTATGTCAACAGGATAATTATTCACAAAAGAAAATTACTCGACACGACCAATGACTCACTTTATCGGGCTGACTCATCATTGTCCTAAGGTTAGGGCCGTTCTATTGTATGTTAAATCACAGGACAATTATGTCGAATAAGGATGTAACTGTTGGTTTAGATAAATTAGTTACTGTTGATTGCTTTATTAAAATACGAGTCATTACATTCATCATCATCAACATCAGCCGTAATACGTCCACTGCTGAACAAAGGCCTCCCCCTTAGACCGCCGCACCGACCGCCAAATTGCTAATTGCATTCACCGGTTGCCCGCGTGTTTCACATTGTCATCGGTTCACCTTGCGGTCTGCCTGTGCTGCGTCTTCCAGTTCGTGGTCGCCACTCAAGAACCTTTCTTCCCCATCGGTTATCGGTTTGTCGTACCCTAATTTTTAGGCAGTCAGGTAAAAAGTATTCATTTTCGTTGTCCTTTTAAAGACTGTGGTTTCTTGAAGTATATCTTCGTTGATTTCGATATCCACCTTTGGAGTGTATAGGCACAGCAGATATAAAGTTTGTTCAAATTATTTAACCCATTTCACACTGCGAATTTGAATGAAATCAAGAGCGATGCCGGCGGAGTGTCGGACAACGTGCCGACTGCCGGCTGACCTCGGCAGACTCCTGATCTTGAACCGGCCCGGTCCGCGGTGACGTCACCCGGCGCACGCGCACCTTCGCAGGACATAAGTAGACTTGTATCACTTGTATGGTAGGCCTCCTTGGAACGGAATGAACACGTGAACTTGGCTACACTAAACTTATTTTTATAGACTTATTTTATAGTTAAAGATTAAACAATTGAACCCATATTTCTATTGTACTAGAAGCGATACTACAGCGGAAACACACTACATATTATGGTTATTACTTATAATAGATTCGTTTGAACGCTAAAAAATCCTAACTAATATTATAAATGCGATTGTAACTCTCTTTCTCTCTCTGTCTGTCTCTCTATCTGGGTGTTTGTCGCGTTATCACGGCTGAACGGATCGAGCTGAATTGTTGCATAGATATAGTTTAAGGGTAGGAGACGCACATAGGATATATTTTTTTAGGTCCACGCGAACGAAGTCGCGGGTAACAGCTAGTATAAAAAAAAACCAATTCTTTTCAGAATTGGAAACTGGTCGAATAAAATTAGACTCCTTCTGTCAGGTAAACATCCGAAAATAGAATTAGAGAAAACTGCCTAAATGAAGCGTTTGCAAAAAAAACCCAATCATGATCTGCGTATTTTTAGCCAATGTTATATAATCGCAATAGCTATTGATTGACTGTCATTGTAATCATGGAGGCACTCGAACAAAACTTCAAGTTTTATTTTTAGGCGTATTCGCAAACAGCAGCGTTACTAATTGATCAAAACACGATGAAATTCATTTCGTGATTCTATTCTTTCCAAAATTACAAGAGATTAAAGAGGCTGAGTAGTTCTTGACCATGGTCATTTTGTTTTTCGCAGAACATACGTAAATTTAGCTATCTCTATCTTGTTAGTTGTGCTAATTTTGCCCAGGCCTTGTATTTTGAACCCAGTCCGAAAGGATTCGATTCGAGATCTACACTTTCCGTTTCCGTCATCCTGATTGCAAATGACGAAGACGGAGAATGTAGTTGGTTCCGAATAAAGATTCAGGACCCGAGAGGCTTTTCTTGCACATCTATTATCCGCTACAGGGCATTAAAAAGACAACGATTAGATTACATTTGAAACCTTGCAAGAAGACTTAAGCCATTTTATTTACGGAAAAATAAAAACAAAAAACCTTACTGCAAAAAGTAGTCTATGATACTCGGCACATAAAGACGAATCCAACGACACATGACTCGTCAAAATCGGATTATTTTTAGGAACATACATACTTATATACAAACGAATGACCGCGCCGAAAATATCGCAAGATTTCTCCGAACAACATCAGCTCATTCCATAAAGTTGGCGTACGTTTCAAATCATAACTTCGGCGACGGCGGCGACGAGGTCGGCGACCGAGGCTCGAGCACGGCATCCGTGACTAAATCACAATAGAAGCTGACTGACATCCATCATAACGCTCTTTTTGCGACCACGGCTGATTGTTATGTCAGCATCGATTTACAAAGACCAGCCGCATTGCCGACTGATTACCCGCCTGTCCAAGAAGGAGGTTAACGTTTTTGGGTGTAAGTCAGTGAGTAAGTATTTAGGTAGGTGTGTTCCTTACCTCCTGTAATCGAAACGGCTTGACCGATTTTGTCGAGTGATTTGTCTTTGGATTTCTCTATAGAGTGTCCGTGTTATATCTTCGGTTTTGCACTCGTTTTTTTTTAAATAGTAATACTTGTTACATACTTCTATCACATGTTACTCATATCATAACTTATAACAATTTAAAAAAAAAAACTCATAACATGTATATCCAGTCTCACAATCATGATAAGTACTTAATAAATTAATCGTAAAAGTCTGTTTTCAAAGAAACTTATACGTTGTATCTCATAGACCAGCTATTGTTTAATCTCTACACATTGATTGACATCAGTCCCATTCCGATCCTACTTGGATAGACATTCATAAGGAAAATCCTTCTCCAACAACTGTGGGATGCGTTCGTCTGAAAAAGAAATGCACTAGAATAAGTGCAGAGCTTAACTCACTTAAACAATGTCGCCCATCGGCAAGTGACCGCCCGAAAGGGCTTATAGTACTCATCATTATGAATAACTTTTACTATTGGACCAACCATGAAATCTAGAAAAAAATCTGCTGTGCCATAGAAAAATGTCAATGACACTCGTCAAAATGTATGGAACGGCAGATTTTTTATTTTCGATTTCAGGGTTGCTCCCATAGTAAAAGTTGTTCATAATGATGAGTACTATTAGCCCTTTTCGGGCCGTCACTTGCCGATGGACGACATAGTATATCTCTGTGGTTGAGTGAAGGAGCTATCGTTGCACTTCCTGAAAAAGATTGTTAGCCACCTGTGCTATTGTAATTTTTAGTTCGTTCAGTTTGCCAACTCTACTCATCTGCAGGACTAGCATGCGCACCGCGACAAAATCTTCTCTACTCTTCATGTCGTGAAAAATGAGACAAACGTATACATAATCGTAGCCGTGTCCTTTTCTTGCATAACAAAAAGATTTTGTCGCGGTTCGCACGCTAGCCCTGCTGGTCAGACGTTAATAGATTTATTATTCGTTCTCGTCAACGAACCGTGGTGGGCTCTAATGACCTGGAATGAGACGTAACTAATTTAATAACAACAGATTGACTATTTGCCACGGCTGGTTAGGCGTCGGTTGCCGTATCTCGCGTTTGAGCTGCGATGATGCGTTCATGAATTAATGCATTGTTAAATATCTTGGCAGCAGTTTAAGTTACAGCAGTGTGTGCGAACGAGAACTTAACATTGACATTCTTGATCCGTTCTATCAAAATATGGTGATTTCATTCCCGGCTATTGGAGCACTGTTATTTCATAAGATATTCTGCAAAAACATTTTGACAAATGGAACGCTCTCTCGCTCGCACGATCGACAATTTCAGTAGTACCGAGAATTCATAAAGAAAATGTTGCTTATATTTTTTTAACATTGCTCTCAGGATTTTTTTTATCATTAAAAATTTTAATTTCCTGCTCTTAACGCATAATATTCATAATTATGCTTACCATAGGTGTACCTTATATTTTACCATTATGACACAAGTCATTGTCTCATTCTCTTAGGGACTTGATATAGCAAGCACCCCGAGAGCGCGGACAGGGCGCTGTTATGCAAAAATGTATGGCGCTCTATGGAACGAAATACAACAAGCGCCCGCCGCTGTTCCACAGCCGCTTCTTATACCGAATATAAGTAAAACCCAAGGATTTTTTATTTAAGTTCCTTGGTACAGTTGTAAAGTTAGATAATTTACTAGGAAGGCCGCAACTGGTCTCTGTTTCCGACGGGTTCTAAAACATTCGTTTTTTGTCTTCAGGTTTCAGCACAACAAGATTTACACATACATCGGTGAAGTGTTGGTCTCCGTGAACCCGTACAAAACCCTCGACATCTATGGCCCCCAGCACATGGCCCAGTACCGGGGCAGGGAGATGTTCGAAGTCCCCCCACATGTATACGCAGTGGCTGATGCATGCCAGAGAGTGCTCAGGCAACAGGTAATGAGCTCTTCTCGAACATTCTGCTATAATATCTACTAATCCCCTTCAATAAGAAAAATAATGAAGTCTCGCTGTCCCCATGAATGACGCCGGGCAAAGATAAAACTTTTGGCTCGTTGCTTCTTTATAAATAATAGGGACAACGGGAATACAACAACGTTCTTCTAAAGTCAAGAACTCTGTACAATTTCATCTCTCGTTTGGTTGGTCATCGCATCACCTTATACCGTACCTTTAAGTACTCTAATATTAACACTTATAATTATAAGTTGATATTGTAATACCCGCACTACGCTCACCTTCCATCTTTTGAGCATAGGTATACGCCGAAAACCAGCGCGCAGCACAGCGCTGAGCGTACCCCTTTTGCCAAACTTGTTTTTGCTTATGCAGCCGTGTCCATTTTTTTTTGTTTTGTTCTTGGCAATAAATATATTCTTATATTGAAGTTTTTCTGTACTGTGCCAAGTGAAAAACATTTTCTCTCAATTCAAATGTTGGGCATTCAAAATATCTTTCTAATCTTCCTACTTCAACCCCTTTTCCCCGTTCTTTGAGCCCGTCACTGCCAGAAGTTATAAGCCTGATCAACCTCTGATCAATCATCAATCCATCATACGGTGCGAAAGCAAAAATTCTGTTTAGGATTAATTTGTTTTTAGCATTGCGTTCTCGGCTCAAACGGGCGTTGCTTGAAGAGTAACTCTAGCGTGAAACACTTGAATGATACTTAGTTTTATCGCACTTGTAACGCAGTAGGTGGTATTGTTGCAGTAATGGTTATTACGTGATATGATAGTGGTAGTAATTAGTTGACCACCCGGCTGGTGGGTTGACGATAGATTGATCACACGTACCCGGGGGAACACGTAGATGATGTTGGCTCGAGATCTAACATAAGGAAGAGGAAGGTCGATATCTTGACGGGCTTTGGGTTAGCTACGATGATGATGTTAGTACACTAGTTATTACTATTTTTCGGTTGGACGACGGATATATTCTATTATATTTTTGATAGGAAACAACTTTTACTATCAGACCGACCA
This sequence comes from Apocheima hispidaria, assembly GCA_947579745.1. Taxonomy (NCBI): domain Eukaryota; kingdom Metazoa; phylum Arthropoda; class Insecta; order Lepidoptera; family Geometridae; genus Apocheima; species Apocheima hispidaria. Next base: position 14,354,034 of record OX388159.1, read on the forward strand.
AGAAATCTTGAAAAAACTTTTCAATTTTACGTCAAGGGTGATTGACATTTTTCTATGGAACAGCTGTTTTTTTTCACGATTTCATGGTTTTACTATGAAAACTGACTTGTTTTTGATACATTTTGTGTTTCATGGTTCGTCCGATAGTAAAAGTTATTCGTAATAATGTTTATTACGTTTAGTTTATAATTAAGTTATTCGTCCGTCGTCTAACTGAGCACCCAGTATACCTGATATAACATAGGCGCAGCAAGAACAAGTAGTGCATTCAGTTGACTATAAGTTAGTTTAGCTATACAATACAACACAATATAACTTTATTACACACCGAAAATATAATATAAAAAAAAGTTGTATTGGTGTTTTGCTGGTAATTATTTAGCTAATTAAATAATCAATTGGTACTGCACTTTCATGGGTCATAAATATCTTGATATTCTTGATGCATCTTAAAATTACCCATCGATATCTTATTAAAATATCCGATTTCGATTCGATGCTCAAAACGATAAAGTTTAATGATAACAATTTAATTACTATGAGTTATAGAGGAAATATTATCGATTCTAGATTGAAAGAAATAGTATAATGCAATTTCCATTAGCAATTAAGAAATTTAAGACCAACATTTCAGAGAAATGTACAGGTAATCAATCGTTAAGCCATGTCGAAGAATGTCAGGCGACCAAAAACAGTAACACTAGCCATTGAGCTCTTGGTCCCCGGGAAGGCGTTGCAGCAGCCATGTGTCCGGGCGTGTCGAGACATGGGAAGGGTGCTGCATCCGACCCCGGAGTAGGGTCCGGAGACGGACCCGTGGTCGTGGTCGTCACTCAAGAACCTTTCCTCACTATCTGCTATCGGTTCTTCGAGTGATGTGGCCTGCCCATTGCCACTTCACCTTGTAAACTCATAGCTCATACATGTATGTATATGATAAATATATGTTTACATAGTACCATACTCAGGCAAGATATAAAGACTTTTCAGAATGCAACACTTTTGAACCTCATATTCGAATATAAAGGCCAATAAAAACTTACAACAGCCAACTTTGAGACATAAAACTCTTCAATATGCGGCTTGCCGAAATATTGAACATCATTGCAGACAGAACGGCCGTGTTAAATCAGTGGAAACACGGACAAAGACATTAAATGTATCATTGTTTTCTCAAATACAATTGTTTCCCACTTTTACATGGGTCGTAAAAACTTTAAAGGCTCGGCAGGTTTTACCGTGTCGGCACTTAGGGCTACAATGATCTTAAATGTTTTACGGGCATGTTGTACTGGTCCATTTTGAAGACGCCGAAAGACGACTATTTCGGGTCACGGGTTTTTATGCAACTAAGTGACGAGATATTGCGCTCGCATAAAACGTAAGCGTCAAGCTTGATCATAAAAGTTCAGCGCCATTCAGAATTTTTAACATCAACAGCTCAAAGCGCTGTGCGAGACAATGCACTGCTTCCTGAGATATTAGATGTCCAGATTTAGGTTTATTGTTGGGTGAAAAAATGCGGTTTGTTATTACAGATTAAGTCATAGTCTTACTGTAAAGGAGTTGGCAAAATCTTTGCGACCATCAGGTGAGAGGTCAGCCATGCCGTCTCAACCGTATTTGGTCACAAAATAATCCTACTCTTCTTTCTGGCAATGAGACCAGACAAATCTCCAATTTTTTTTAAAATTTTTTTTCATCTAATTTATTTGCTAGAGAGCTTTGTTACTTCATAACTACGACAGTAAATAGTTCACAAACTTCACATCATTGTTATCGTATGGTATGATTGTAATGCAGTGCTTCCGCATCAGACATTAGATCAGAGATAAAATTTTATTATTTATAGCTCTTTTTTCCGGAATTCTCACAAGCAAAAGAACAAATGCACTTTTTCGACAACCGCCTATTCACATGTATGTGCACTGCACTTAATCTGATCATTTGACAATCTGGTCTTCTGGCTTAGTTTTTAGTGCGTCTGCCTCATGAGCAGAAACTAGAGAAACGAACCCAGCACGGGTTCGTTTCTTGCCGGGCAGATATTTTAATGATGGATTTAAATTGAGTCGGTTATTCCGAATATAGTTTCCATCACATTCGGCGACATTCAAGGAATGCCAAGCGTGACACGTGACCTCGTCTTGCCTTGCGCTCAAAATGCAACAAAATTTGTCACTACCACGTCAGTTTTGATAGTGGTAGGGCTCTTCGGCAGAGTTCGTCTGGGGAAGTAGATAGATAGATAACTCTTTATTGTTCACACCAGAAACCACACCTCACCTAAGTACCACACCTTTGCCAGTTATTCAACCGCCAAGCAGTAGTGTGTCGTAATAACCGACTCAATTTTAACTTGACTATTCCCGTTTTATTAAAACAAAATTATTAAGTAATTTCTGTCTATAACGATCTTTTTTTATTGTCATCCAGGGGCGGGACACGTGTGTTCTCATATCTGGAGAGTCCGGCGCGGGCAAGACGGAGGCGTCCAAGTTCATCATGAAATACATCGCCGCGAACACCACGCAAGTGCACAGAGAATATATTGACAGGTGAGACAACACTAGAGAGTAGTGCAAACAGGATGCAAACAGTCAAACTACACATAGGAATTTATCACTCAAAGTTCTTTGTTCGGGACATGGGGCCTTATCCCGTAACTCTGGTGGCGATGGTCTTCGTTTGCTATCTTGCTCGCTCGCATGGTGCGAGTCGGACGGCACGCGACGACCAATGCCACCAGAGTTACTGGACAAAGCCCTTGTTCGGGAGCAATGCGGAGTTTGTATATATATTTGTATGTATCAACAATAACGATTGTAATTATTATTTAATATTTATACACGTTACTTTATATGGATAAAACATAATTTAAGGTACAACGTTTCGCTCAGCGCGGCAAATTCAAATTTTCTTGCGTTTTGCGTCAATTACAGCTTAATTACTCATCGTGGGTTCATGAAAATGAACTGCGTCAATAAATAGGTTGTATCAAGAAAATATATATATATAATATTGGTTTAGCTACGAATCTCAATAAGCTGATTTTCATCTTGGTGTTTGGTTTAGTCAGAAGCGTAGGTACTTATATTAGTTTTCACCCTGATTTTATGGTTGGTGTAATTTCTTGATACAACGTATTTATAACCGCAAAATTAGTTTTTATGAGCCCATGATGAGTACTTGACAAAACATAAGAAAATTTAAATTTGGCGCGCGGAGGGAAACGTTGCTCCATAATAGTAAATATATGTAAATCCGAGCACGTTTACGTGTATATTAGTATGTTTGTCTGGTAAGTGTTCACTGCCGTCTATGATTTTGTAAATAAAATCAGTATCAGGCTTAGTCTGTAACTTTTTTCAACGTGTATCATAAAAACAATCTTTTCCAGAGTAAAAAACGTCCTCATCCAGTCAAACTCCATTCTGGAAACGTTCGGCAACGCAAAAACCACCCGTAACGACAACTCGTCTCGCTTTGGGAAATACATGGACATCCACTTCGACTATAAGGGCGACCCGGTCGGCGGCCACATTAGTAATTATCTGCTGGAAAAGAGCAGAGTTATCAGCTTGCAGCCGGGGGAGCGGAACTTCCACGCATTCTATCAGGTACGTTTATTGATCGAGCGGAGCGAAGGTCTCAGGAGTCGACGGAAACAAGCCTGCCATCTGATCTTCGATACAATAAGATACGAGGCCTATGTTCTGCAGTGGACGTCTTATGGCTAATGATGATGATGATGAAAGTCGGTCCGATAGTTCGGAAGTTCTGGGGGTCGCGAGGCATCACTTCAGGACTGACTACTTTAGTCAAGAGTTTGAACCAATTCGCACGTGTAATTAGTTTAGATGCTTGTTCAGATTTTGTTCGACGATAACACGCGTACAGTTGATCAGGGGCTCCATTGTTGAATTGCTCGTATGATATTCGCACGAAAATATCATGTGATACGACTTACTTTCGAAAGAAATCTCAAACTAAAGTCACATTTTTGAAATAATCATATCACTCGCTAACGCAACAAGTAGTTTGGATCGTTCGAACTTGCTTCTAAAATCTCGCATGATATTTTCGTGTGAATTATCATACGAGCGATTCAAAAATGGGGCCCCTGATCTTCATGAAATTCTGTAGGCAAATAGTTCATGCAAATACAATTTTTAAATTCGAATATGAGCATAATTAATGACAATAGAAAAAAAAAAGTGTTTACCATTCAGTTAACTATCGTATACCAAAAAAAAAAAACAAGGGCCATTGCAATTAAAGACGTAACCTAATTATAACCAAAACCTGTCAGGAACTGTTGGCGGAAATAAGGAAAAAAAAACAGAGTTAAGAATACGATCTTATTAATTACCAATTTTGTATTTATCTACGGTAATTAAAGACAAGATGACGAGCGCAGCGCAGTGACGCACCGAGACTAGTGCTCAGAGTACAGAAAGAACTGTGTTTTCTTTATTCCGAGGACTAGTGACGTACGTGACGAGGAATATTTACATGCTACCTGTAAATATTGCTCGTCTCGTTATTATTAGTAAATACATTAATAGTAAAAACAAATTGAGATTATGCCAAAGTAGCACTGCAGCATATAATTATATCTTGTGAAATAATTGTTGTCCATGTGCCTGCTATATAAATTACTCAAAGTCATGAGCTCACTAAATGTCATTATACCATGCGTCAAAATCAAATTCGAGTGTCACATTGATGAAATTGGAAGTGTCACACTGTGTCACCTCAATGATGCACCTTTAAATACAGTATGACCGATGTTTGATTGTTCAAAGGGATCAAAGAAACGTTTTAAAAAAGACGAAAAAAGTACATGAAGAATTTTAATGATTAAATTTTTTTTATTGCACCTGCACTGTCACTGACATTGACATAAAATGACATTATTTTTCATAAATTTTTCGGAGAATTGATGAACCGGATTATAGACAAACATTTTTTAAAGTACGTCCCCTACCATGCCCCGCTCTGTAAGCTGGCGGGTCTCGTGATAGAAACAGTTACATTCGCCTTCCTGTAACATCATAGTTGTCGATAAGTTGCTTTTTACCAGACTACGAAAAAAGAAAGATTTTGACAGTCTGAGTAAGTGTGGTATGTAAGCATGTTCTTATGTTCCCTATCATCATCTATAACCCAAAACTCTCCTTAACCTATCACCTAAACTACTTATCAGATTGTGGTTATCAAATTAAGTGTTTATCGATGCGCCTTAATCTTAACACCATAGTGTTATACGTGTTTCACAGGGTACGTGACATCACACTTAATCCAATATGGCGGAAAAGTACAAAATACGTATAGGATATTATTGTACTCATCATTATGAACAAACTTTACTATGGAACATGGGACCAACGCTGAAATCGAAAAATAAAATCAGATGTTCCATAAACCTCGTCTAGGATGAATGTCATTTTTCTTAAAATTCAAAGAAGAATCCAAGATCAAAGCCAAAGTCGGTTAAGCTGTTTAGACTACAGAGGTTATAAACGAATTTACAGACATACATACAACTCAAAAAAATATTACCCTCCTTGTTTGCCAGTCGGGTGAGAAATGAAATGCGGCGGGGCGTAAGGACGTAGTCGGGTTTTAGTTTTACGACCTACGTTGTTGAATTGCGGTGACAACCGTATACATTTCTAGCAGCGCCTCGCGGTTTCACCCGCTATTCTACAGAAATAGAATATTTCTCCGGGATAAAAAGTAGTCTGTGTTAATCCAGGGTATAAGCTGCCCCCATACCAAATTTCATTCAAATCCATTCAGCCTTTACAGAGTTGAACAGGAACAAACACACTTACATTCTACTTACATACTTACACACAAACTTTCGCATTTATAATATTAGAGTGATTTGTACATTGTTGGACGCAGTTGCCGGTGTTTGCGAAAAAATATCAATTATTTTATAAATTTTGGAAGACGTTCAGGTACAAAGCGGAGTTAGGAAGCCGTGTTAGTAAACATCACACGTGGGCACGGACCGTTGAATGACAGGTTCTGCGTCGGTGATGACATCAATATTATCCAATGTTATGGTAAATAACCCGTCTATCATTTCCGAGTTTGTTTTTCTTGAGTCTAAAACTAGAACGAAAGGTTTTCCATTTTATTTCGTTGGTAATCGGTCTTAGAGCAAAAGCTATATTTTTACTGACCAGAGGCCTTATCGTGTAACACTGGTGGCGATGGTCTTCATTTGTTATCCTGTTCGCTCGCATGGAGCGAATAAGTTCGCGCGAGTGGAACGGCACGCGATGAGAATCGCCACCACCGTAACACGATAAGGCCTCAGAACCGAACTGCGGGCTATTTTGCGGGCTGCACTGCCCGATTCAAAGGTCAATGCAAAAGTAAACGTTGCTAAATTTGCAATTTCACAAAAAAACTTTAAAATCTGATTATAAATTAAATGTCAGTAAGATTAATGATATTTGTTTCCTTTCCAGTTACTCAGTTCGAACAACACAGCTTGCAAAAAATTCGGCATATCGTCCGGTGCGAGCTACACGATCCTGGGCAGCGAGCGAGTCACGGCGCAAGACTCGAAGCTATACAACATGACTAGCTCAGCGTTCAACGCGCTCGGCTTCCCGCCTTCAGTCGTCGAGGAGATCTGGAGTGTCGTGGCCGGAGTTATACTGCTAGTGAGTTGACTTACTTACCCTCTTATTTTAGAGTTATCTACCTATCATCTATATCTCCAAGAATCTAGTCTTTCTCTTTGGAGGGACAAGGGCTTAGTTTAGGTGTAGCTAAAATATATGTAATAAGTTTACAATGGGAGTGGCATGGTCGAATATCGACAAAAATCCAGGAAAAAAAAAGAATTAAAAAATCAGAAATATTTATTGGCCATAAATAACATTAAATATTACAGGCAAGTCACTATTATAAAATATACTTAAGTTTAGAATTCAATTTATCTAGGCAAACTAAGTTATTAATTACTTATTTGAATAATTTAATAATATATCATGAAATGAAAAATAGAATAGAATAGAATAGAATAGAATAAAATTTATTCGACATAATAGAAGAAGAAAAGAAAAATACATAATTAAAAATAAATAAAAACTATATCTCCTTTGAGTGACCTTAAGTAGGTCGTTACTAGAGAACAGCCGTTGTCAATTTGTTAAGCCGGAAGACGCAGCGTGGGCAAGCAGTAGATACAAATGGAAGATTGTAGTATTATATTATTTATTGTAGATCGTCCAGTGCGGCGCTTTAAGGGGAAGCCTTTGTTTAGCGCGGTCGTTCTGGCTGATGATGACGATGATGATGATAACAAAGACAGCCTAAAAATACTGTTATTCAAAAAAGTTTCATAAACTAGCCTAAAAGACTTTTCAACTCCTCGCTGGTGAGAAGTATCACCAGCATAAATGAAGGAATTACTTTTAATGGTTTATTGGATGTCGCTAAATAATGTACATAAGACTCATTACTACACGAAAAAACGAAGAAAAAGATAACTATTAATTATACATAAAAACATATTCCAGGGTCAAATAACATTCACGGAGACAGCTGAAGGGCAGCTCACGATCGGCGGCCCGCTGCGGCAGTGCGTGCACGCCCTGGGCGTGTCCGAGCACGCGCTGCAGGCCGCCATGGCGGGGCGCGTGCTCTCCGCGGGGGGCGACCTCGTCAGCAAGGAGCACTCGCTGCTCGACGCCAACTACACCAAGCTGGCGCTGGCCAAGGCGGCCTATGATAGGCTCTTCACGTGGATAGTACAACAGGTGGATTAAAAATTAATAATAGCGCCATCTAAAAAGCGTAATAGGTAACTTATTGTTGAAAAAAAAAACTAATTCGATTACTTATTCGCGTTAATTCACATGTGTTTCTAAAATGTGGTATAAGGCTACTTCATCGACAATATTTTTTTGTAATTGTAACAGTTTTAATTTGCAATGTGTTTCGTAAACGTTTCCGCAACCAGTATAAAGTTGAGCCACCTAATTTATGACAATATTTGCACCAACTTTACCCAAACGATTATTTATTTCTTTCTACGTTTTAAAAACAACGCCATCTTTTAACGAATTTCGCGCAACTTGCAGATAAACAAGAGGATCGATGTCCCTGCGGACACATACAAGAGCTCTTTAATCGGTGTTCTCGATATCTACGGCTTTGAGATATTCGATACGAACAGCTTCGAACAGTTCTGCATCAACTACTGTAACGAGAAGCTGCAGCAGCTGTTTATTGGTAAGATATTACGTATAGTTATGACTACAGATCACACTAGATACCGCATTACGAGATTCGTTATTCCTACAAAAAGTCACGACAGTGCGAGGCGCGGCGCGGGGCGCGGGGAGTGCGACCGAGCGTTCTCATTGGCTAGCTCAAGGTCACGCCTACTCGCGCCTAACAATCAACCAATCAGAGTAATTTCTTATAAGTGCATTTAGACTGATGCGTGGTGTGCTTCGAGCGTCTAGAATGCCGAATCTAGGTGTGATCTGCGGTAGGCCGATATCTCAGCATGCTGAACCTAACTAAAAGTCGGATATATCTTTCAGAGCTGGTGTTGAAACAAGAGCAGGAAGAATACGCCCGCGAGGGCATCCAGTGGAACCCCATCCAGTACTTTAACAACCGTATAATCTGCGAGCTGGTGGACGCACCGCACCAGGGGATCATCTCCATTATGGACGAGGCCTGCCTCAACCCCACGAAGGTATGTCCAGCGCACGGGACACGCTCCACCCCATTCAAACCTCCTCTGCAGCAATGTCGAAAAACTGCACATAGAATCTTAGGTCTTCCTATTTATAAACATAGTTGTATCATGGACCCTCGCCTTACGAGGACGTATTGTGCACGAAGCAAATCCAAGAATGAGCCTCTAGTATGAATGAAATGATAGTTGAATGACCGATCAACTAAGTACAAATTAACGTACCCACAGATTATTTACTTGTATGTATGTTTACGTAATGTTAACAAAAAACCGTGTTCAACAAAATACTCTGAAATAAATGCACTACTAGGTGTTCTTGGCGTTACCCGTGAAATAGTTATAAGCGTTTCAATGGCCATATATGTACCATGATAATACTTCATCAGTTCCACTTCAACAAATGATAATTTCTGAATGCAAATGCGTGACTTGATGATGAAAAACATCTAAATATTTTACCATAACGGCTTATAAAGGACGGAGTTATGTTACAAATGTATAAAAATTTGCTGCGCCCCGCGGTTTTACCCGCTCTTCTACAGAAACCGAATATTTCTCCGGGATAAGAAGTAGCCCATGTGTTAATCCAGGGTATAAGTTATCTCCGTACCGATGTTCATTCAAATCCTTTCAGCCGTTACAGTGTTGAACGGGAACAAACATCCTTACATACTTACACACAAACTTTCGCATTGATAATATTAGTGTGATAAAAACAGTCGACTAGAGACCCGCCTCCTTCTTTATGGAAGTCGGTTAAAAATACCAATTCTGCGTAAATTAGAGTATGCTACAAGAAAGTTTCAGTCCGAAAAGGCTAGGGTTTTAGGTCTGCAACAATGACGAAAGAAAACGTCAATTGCGGCACTTTGAATACACAATATGGCGTCAATTCCACCCCTTTCACTAGTGATTTCCTAACACTTGTATCGTGCCGCAAGGCGGTCCCTAGTGTCTAGTGACGTCAGCAAACAATACTTTGTGGGTCTGAAGACATGAGACATGTCATGTGTGTCGCCTGCGCCGGTCACGGCCGCCATGCATTATATCGTATCCCACCTGCAGATATCCGACAAGCAGCTGCTGGAGGCGATGGACAAGCGCCTGAACGCGCACAAGCACTACACCTCGCGGCAACTCTCTCCCACTGACAAGAAGCTCAAACATGCCGTCGACTTTAGAATTACGTGAGTCCCGTCTCAACTCTATACACAAACATATAAACAGTTACTGGACACAACTGCTTTTAAGTGCAGGAAAACAATGTTTCCATTTTCCAGTGAAATTACTCATCATAGAGAAATTATACAACGAGTGCTAATGACCATAGAAAGATGCGTTACTCGATTGTAGTACTGATAGGAACGTAAGATGTCGCTAGTGGTTTAATCAAGGAAATGGTCGTCATAATTTCTGCTTGACTTGAAATAGAAACCCAAGCTAACTTATTAGATAGATAGATAGATAACTCTTTATTGTTCACACCAGAAACTACATGCATAATACAAAAATCGATTTAAAACTAGTGTAACAATTGGCTGAAAGCGATCTCTTCCAGGCAACCTTATTACTTATTCGTTATGGTACGGAGAAAAAACGACTTGCTTGCTATTCCTTGTTATTCTGTGGCGCTACACTGTTACGGGCAAGTGTGACGTTCACCCTCAGGCGAGCGACTTGCTCGTCTCGCCACAGTAGCATTAAAAATATGTTTTCCACGTTTTCCCTCAGACACTACGCGGGTGACGTGACGTACGCTATAACCGGCTTCATGGACAAGAACAAGGACTCGCTCTGGCAGGACCTCAAGAGGCTGCTACATTCCTCGACCAACAAGTCGCTCGCCGACATGTGGCCGGAAGGCGGGACGCACATACAGAAGGTCAGTGTCAGAGGGAGAAAAACAGTGTGCAAATGAGTAGGAGAACGTTCCGTGAGCCTTTTTAAAATTGCTTTCCAATTTTATCATCTTGACTGTATTAATTTGTACTAACGCCTAGCAAATTAAATCCCATGGAAAAATTGCTTTCTATTCAGTATTACCTCATCACAAGGATAAATCATTTGTCGTATCCTTTAAGCTCACACATGTCAAAAAGAACAGCCATTTTTCACAACAATTACAAATAAGTCATTTACTTCTGTCAACTTTCGAATTGACCTCATAGTTTTTACCCGACTACGGAAAAAAGGGGTGGATAATTTTTACACTGTGTGTATGTGCGTAAATTTGTTCCCTCTATTTTTTAAACTATTTATCAGTTCTGGCAATTTTTAAATTATTTTTTTGTAATGTAAATGTTCCGAGTGTTGATGTTGATGGTGATGTTGATGGCCGCCTGTCGGTGGTGGTGTTGCAGACGTCGAAGCGGCCGCCGTCGGCCGCCACGCTGTTCCGCAGCTCCATGGCGGCGCTGGTGGCGGGGCTGCAGACCAAGGAGCCGTTCTACGTGCGCTGCGTCAAGCCCAACCCGCTGCAGACTGCCCACACCTGGGACGACCAGCTGGTGACCACTACTACTACTTACTTTACGACTTTGTGGTTTTTTTAATGCCATAGGTGGCAAGCAAGCGGACGGGCCGCCTGATGGTGAGCGATCACCGTCGCCTATGGATACCTGTGACACCAGGGGCATCACAGATACGTTGCCGACCTTTCGAGACTCTGACTGCGGTTTTTTGTGTGTGTCAGGTCCGGCACCAAGTGGCGTACCTCGGGCTGGTGGAGAACGTGCGCGTGCGCCGCGCCGGGTTCGCGTCCCGGCAGCGGTACGACCGGTTCCTCAAGCGGTACAAGATGCTGTCCCAGTACACGTGGCCCAACTTCCGCGGGAACAGCGACAAGGACGCCGTGGCCGTGCTGCTCAGGGACTTGAACGTGGCGGACGTGCAGTTCGGACACACCAAGCTCTTCATTCGGTGAGACTCTTCAACAACAACGTAGACATCAACGGCAGACCAGCGCTCTTTGGTAAACAGCATTATGCTGAGTTCAGGCTATTTCTGTGATACATATTTTTTTTTTAATGCAATGTTTGCTTCACCGACTCCGGAGTCTACCTTTTATCAAATTTAACAATTATTTTTATTAACTAAAACGAATATAATTAACTAAGAGTTTATAAAAAAAAAAGGAATACCTAAACATACATAATTAATGTTACTGTTGTTGCAAAATATAATTATTTTCTGTCTTTCAACACGCCCGCTATGTATCTGGACTATTGATATTTTCAATATACTTTAGTAACTTACTATACGCATTATGCGTATTATGATAACTGACGAGGTTTTGATATATTTTATTTTAGGCTGCCGACCAGCTTGCCGTACCGAGCACACGCAGTTTTTGGTTTTTGGCAGTTTAATATTTCCAGTGATATTACACCAATGATATTTTACTAAAGATAGGTTTTTACCTTCAAAATGACGCTCTGAATTCAGCTCCGCTGCAGTCTTTTTACAGCCACCAAAGAGTGCGAAAGAAGATGCGAAAAGTTAGAGAGTAAAAAAGATAGCTATAATGAAATTTGTCCGAAAGGACAGATTCGCGGCGAATATTCTTTTCATCCCCACTTTACTCGTATGCCACCTCTTTAATATAAAATTTGTTTATTATTCTCTCACAATTTTAATGTACCTATCCAACGACACCCCACATACCCGGGTACCGCGTTTTTTTTTCATCTCCTGTTTACATGCATGAGAGCTACCCTTATTATAAACTAATATACATTTTCTAAACTTGAGATCTATACCTATACTGTAGTCGTGTAAAATTTCAAACATGTAGGTTTATAATTTTTTGGAAGTTATAAGGTCGTAAAGGATTCAGACAAACGGACATGACGATCTCATAATGGTTCCTCGTAGTACTACGAAACCCTAAAAAGGCCGATCTATTTCGTCGGTGGGTCGCGCCGGTACCCGGCAGAGTTACAATGTGAACCTCCGCCCCGCAGGAGCGCGAAGACCCTGCACGGGCTGGAGGCCTCCCGCGCCGAGCTGATCCCGTCCATCGTGATACTGCTGCAGAAGCTGTGGCGCGGCACGCTGGCGCGCATGCGCTACCGGCGCATGAAGGCCGCGCTCACCATCTACCACGCCTGGAAGTAAGCCAGCAGCGCGCCTGCCGGGCCCCGGGACCCCCCACTGATGGAGCTCGAACCTTTCACTAGTAGAGCCACCGTCTACAGCCCGACAAACTACATAACGTAGTCGACCTAACCCTGAACTTGTGCTAGTAGTAAAATTACCCATTTCATACTATTCACCAAAAAAATTGTCAAAAAGTCAACTGGAACAAGTCGGTGTTTGTATATCTGTCTGTTTGTGTGTATATTAGTCCGACGACTACTTGCGAACCGTTGATCCGATTTTCATGAAATGTATGCAACGAGTGAGCGAAATCTGTCCGAGGGGTCGCGAGGTCGTAGTTCCGCGCGCACTACTACGTTACAGTACGAGCTGAGACGGGAGGAGAGGCGTAACGGGTGTTACGTTATTAATGTGAGACCTCGTCCCAGACGGTACCGCGTGCGTCGTTACCTCGGCGTGCTGCAGGACGAGCTGCAGCGCAACCGCGGGGTCATCGCGCGCTGGCCGACGCCGGCGCCGCGCGCGCTGCACGTCGCCATCATACAGGTAGTCCCCGCCCGCGGGGTCATCGCGCGCTGGCCGACGCCGGCGCCGCGCGCGCTGCACGTCGCCATCATACAGGTAGTCCCCGCCCGCGGGGTCATCGCGCGCTGGCCGACGCCGGCGCCGCGCGCGCTGCACGTCGACATCATACAGGTAGTCCCCGCCCGCGGGGTCATCGCGCGCTGGCCGACGCCGGCGCCGCGCGCGCTGCACGTCGACATCATACAGGTAGTCCCCGCCCGCGGGGTCATCGCGCGCTGGCCGACGCCGGCGCCGCTAGCGCTGCACGTCGACATCATACAGGTAGTCCCCGCCCGCGGGGTCATCGCGCGCTGGCCGACGCCGGCGCCGCGCGCGCTGCACGTCGACATCATACAGGTAGTCCCCGCCCGCGGGGTCATCGCGCGCTGGCCGACGCCGGCGCCGCGCGCGCTGCACGTCGACATCATACAGGTAGTCCCCGCCCGCGGGGTCATCGCGCGCTGGCCGACGCCGGCGCCGCGCGCGCTGCACGTCGACATCATACAGGTAGTCCCCGCCCGCGGGGTCATCGCGCGCTGGCCGACGCCGGCGCCGCGCGCGCTGCACGTCGACATGATACAGGTAGTCCCCGCCCGCGGGGTCATCGCGCGCTGGCCGACGCCGGCGCCGCGCGCGCTGCACGTCGACATCATACAGGTAGTCCCCGCCCGCGGGGTCATCGCGCGCTGGCCGACGCCGGCGCCGCGCGCGCTGCACGTCGACATGATACAGGTAGTCCCCGCCCGCGGGGTCATCGCGCGCTGGCCGACGCCGGCGCCGCGCGCGCTGCACGTCGACATCATACAGGTAGTCCCCGCCCGCGGGGTCATCGCGCGCTGGCCGACGCCGGCGCCGCGCGCGCTGCACGTCGACATGATACAGGTAGTCCCCGCCCGCGGGGTCATCGCGCGCTGGCCGACGCCGGCGCCGCGCGCGCTGCACGTCGACATGATACAGGTAGTCCCCGCCCGCGGGGTCATCGCGCGCTGGCCGACGCCGGCGCCGCGCGCGCTGCACGTCGACATCATACAAGTTCGACGTCGTCCTCGGAGACCTCACACTCCTCGTGCCTACATCTTTCTACCTTGTACTACTTGCCGCTAGGTCTTCCACCGGGGGATACAGTGTTGTAGTGCTAAGTATCCGAGATATTATCATTACTTTTCATTTGTCCGGAGGAGCTTTACATTCTAGGTTCTCTGGAAATAAGCGCGTAAATTTTTGGAGGAGATTAAGGGAATGTTCTATCCCTTTCCCGCAAAGCTGTTTTAGAATTCGTGAAATCGTGATGTCATATTTCAATATACTACGTCTGTATGTAGCATGAAATTAAAATACGTATTACTTTTTTATTAATGAACAGATTCTAGTATTTTCTTATTTGGGTTATCTCGTCGAAAAGGTATCGACTATCCGAAAAGGTTTCCGCAATTGTGAATAGATGTCGATTCCTCAGTTACTCGTTTCATTTTCTTCAAGTAACCTTGTAGTTCCGGGACTAAAATAAGACCGGAAAGTAGATAATGATGTGTGTTAGACGAGATATCGGTAGCGCGTGTTCTGAGCGGCGTGCTTGTCCCGCGAGCAGGGCGCGTACCGCCGCTGGCGCGCGTTCCTCGTGCTGCAGCCCGTGCCGCGCGCGCAGTGGCCGCAGCTCAAGATGAAGATCTGCTGCGCCTCCGCGCTCCGCGGCCGGCGCGCCGCCTGGGGCGCGGCGCGGGCCTGGCTCGGGGACTACCTCGCCGACAGCAGATACAACGACCGGCCCGGTACGTGCCACTCCTTACCTCCTCTCGCGAAACAAGTACAATTTGACAGGATAATCTGTGGGAAATTAGACTGACTGAATATAACGACACGGTATCGTCGATTCATTTCGATTTTCTCTTCATTTCAAATCGTTCCAATCTCTTCGGTCTTTTATTAAATTGCTCTTTAGCCGCGACCGACAGATGCACAAACGGCCTTATCGGTCGATATAAGTGTGTACCGGAATGTAACGAAGATGTCGTTACAGGCACGTACCAGAGTTCGATGACGAGCCTTCAGAAGACGCACCAGGTCGGGCGCGCGCTGTTCTCGTGCAGGGTTCACAAGTTCAACAGGTTCAACAAGCTGGCGGAGCGCTGCCTGCTCGTCACGGACTCGGCCGTCTTCAAGCTGGACGCGAACACGTTCAAGCCGCTCAAGAAACCCACGCCCATCACCGACGTGAGTGTGACGCCCGCCCCAGCTGCTGTATGGATACTCGCGGAGTATTGTTGACGGGGATTAATTTCGTCGATAACATTAAAAGTTGACGCAACATGTTTTCAAAGCAAATTATACAGATTAAAAAAAAACGATATACCTACAACAACAACGTAGTATCAAGTATATGACTTGATACTAGGTTGTTGGTAATTAGCCAACTTTTTAGAAAACTTTTTAATTCACAAAAAAAAATAACATCATGACAGCACGTCATGTTATTGTCATATCACACTAATATTATAAATGCGAAAGTTTGTGTATAAAGTGTGTAAATATGTAAGTGTGTTTATTCCGGTTCAACTCTGTAACGGCTGAAAGGATTTGAATGAAATTTGGTTTGGAGGTAGCTTGTACCCTGGATTAACACATAGGCTTTACAAATGCTTTTGTTTATTTGGGGGAAAAATATAATAATAATTAAGTCATGGAATGAACGTATGTATACATACACAGATCACACCCTAGATTCTGCATTCAGGTCGCTCGAAACGCACTACGCATCAGTCTAAATACACTTATAAAAAATTACTCGTATTAGTTGATTGTTAGGCGCGAGTAGCCGTAACCTTAAAGGCTCGGCCGCCCTCCCCGCGCCCCGCGCCCCGCGCCCCGCGCCCCGCGCCCCGCGCCGCGCCTCACACTGACGTCACTTTTTGTAGGAACAACGAATATCGTAATGCGGTATCTAGTGTGATCTGTGTATACATGTGATCATTGCGTGTCCCAAATTGTTACGGAAATAGTTGTAAGTATTGATTTAGTCGGACATTATTCGACAGATCGGCGCCATCCGGATAATGAGCAGCGACGCTCAGCTCGTCGTGATCAGTATACCGTCCGCCAAGAACGACCTCGTGGTGGGCCTCGTGCCCGCCCAGCCCGTGCCGCCCACCGCTGGGCCCGACCTCGTGGGCGAGCTGCTCGGCGTGCTCTACAATAGATACAACATGTGAGTATCGCTACCGGGACCGGGGGCTTACCGCGAGAGAGAGAGAGAGCAGCACTGGATATATGGTTTTAGACGCAAAGACCAAGGAAATACGACGTACTTTCGTTAAAAAAAGAAATAAATATAACAGTTAGTTGACGGCTGTAAATGTAAGTGTGCCGGTGCCGGGCGTGCTGCTTCGTGGTGCTCCATGGACTCCGGGGTTCATGCCCTTTGTCAACCTTTAATAAATAAAAATCAACTATTACTAATACTAGTAGTTCGCGGCGAACTGAGCCCTCGCGATTCCTATATCTTCACAACCCCTGGACCGATACAGCTCATATTCGAATTTAAAAATTGTATTGAAATGAACTACTTGCCTACAAAATTTCATGAAGATCGGGTCAACGGTTCGCAAGTTATCATCGGACAAATATACACACAAACATACATACAAAAGCCGATTTGTCCCAGTAAACTCTGAGACCTTCGCTACGCTCGGTCAGTAACATAGAACTACCAGTGCCGCCAGCTTCGGAGGTAGTCGTGTGTCCGTACAGTCTGTATATCGATACTGTAAGGCACGGCGACGTAGTAACGTGTGGTGAGTGCAGGCTGACGGGCGGCGACCTGCCCGTGGAGGTGGAGAGCGGCGCCACCACGCGCTGCACGCTGGGCGGCAAGACGCGCGCGCTGCAGCTGCCGCCCGCCGCGCCGCCCGCGCCCGCGCACGCAGCGCCGCCCGCGCCGCCCGCGCCGCCCTTCACGCACGCGCACAACGTCATCACCTACCATCCCGCCTCCGCGCGCGCGTGAGCGCCGCGCGCCGGTCCTCGCTCTACTTTAGGTCGGTTTGACCTTAAGAGCAGTAAAACAATTATCGCTCTTCCTCGCTCGCACATTCGATATTTTTATTTAATATATGTATATCATTGAGGCTGTCTTTCCAACAATTTAAGAAACAAAACAAAAAAATATAAAAATAAAATATTTAATGAACGACAATCTGACTTTATGCTATGAATATCAGCTATTATACTATGTAATGTGTTTCAATTGGAATTAAATTTAAATTAACATATCACAAACAAATAAGTAGAAAAAAAAAGTTTTCCTCCTAAGTCATTGTATATAATTAAAATTGTTGCCGCGCGAGCGAGAGACCGCATCAGTTGTCATAGCGGCTTTAAGAATAACATATTTAAACGAGTAGTCTGTATGACAAACGATATAGCGAATAGCAGCCTTATAGTTAATAAAAAAAACGAACGTATTTATTCTTGTCCGACGTTCAATAATTGTCGGAATGTCTAAATAAAGTTTTTTAGGTTTATCTAAAAGATTACGTAGAAAATTAGCGTGCCTTTGGATGATGTGCCTGAGATGTATTAGACATCAGAATGATTACTTAACATTGCTGAAGTTCAACGAGTTGATGTACATCAAGCAGTAGTGCCTCGTGTGTGCGTGTGTGTGTGTGTGTGTGTGTGTGTGTGTGTGAGGTCGTTGTATGTCGGCTGCGTCTTGTTTACAACGAGTCTAAACAAAAGTAATCTAAGTGTAGGAATAACAATTTTTAAAGCGGCTGTTTTTTTTTTCTCTTTCCTCTTAAGAGGATTTTGGCGTCGCACGTCTTATGCATTTGCCAGTGTCAAGTATACATATATATTTTCAAGTTTTATTATTATTACTAAATATTATCAAACGAGTCATAGTCACAGTCAAAGGCGAGCAAAGCAAGTCACGGTCAAGTCCAAGTCATGCCCCAGTAAAGTGGTGAAAACTTTACTAGAGCCTTCTATGGAGTTTTGGAAATAACACGAAAATTCACGTCTCACGACATTATACCATTCACCAACACTCGTGCATGTTCACGAACACTTAACGGGTAAAAATTCACCGTTTTTACACATTAACACTCGAAATAACACAAGTTTTGGAAAATACTAATAATAATGACGCGACATGATTTCTTCACGTTCCCGCCAAAACTCAAGAAGATAATCAAAAGCGGCTGTTCTTTCACTTCTATTGTCCACATTCACAGATCACACTAGATACCGCATTACGAGATTCGTTGTTCCTACAGAAAGTCACGACAGTGTGAGGCGCGGCGCGGGGCGCGGGGAGTGCGACCGAGCGCTCTCATTGGCTAGCTCAAGGTTACGGCTACTCGCGCATTACAATCAACCAATAGGAGTAACTTCTTACTAGTGTATTTAGCCTGATATGTGGTGCGCTTCGAGCGTCCTGAATGCAGAATCTAGGGTGTGATCTGTGTCCACATTGAAGATATAAAATCGTTGCGTGAATTTCCGAGAGGTATCTTGTTTTGTATGTTTAATTAATGACGCGATTTCAAACGTTTTGAAGAATCTTTTCAATTCTATTTTTAGGGTTCCGTAGTACTGTACAAGGAACCCTTATAAGTTCGTCATGTCCGTCTGTCTGTCTGACTGTCCGTCCGTCTGTCTGTCTGAATCGTTTACAGCCTTATAACTTCCAAAGTTATAAACTTACAAGCATGAAATTTTGCACATCGATAGTCTAAGTAAAGACATACGGTTTCAAAATACAAAAAAATACTTCTTTTTTTTTTTGTAAAATAAGGGTAGCTCCCATACATGTAAAGGGGGTGTAGAAAAAAAATCTCTCCAACCCATTATGTTGGATGTCGTTGAACTGGTCTTTGTAAGGTGACAATTTTGACAAAATAAAAAAAACATAATTTTATATTAATGGGGTGGCTGTCATGTGGGGATGAAAAAAAAAAAGCCTGTACCCCACATATGGGTATCATTGAATAGGTCTTTTAAAATGATGTTAAGGTTTCCTATACCATTTTTTTATCAAACGTACTGCTTGCGAAATATGGGCCGACAAAGTTGCTTGCAATGTGTGCTCCCCGCCATTACTAAATTATGCATCTCAGAAACTTGTAATCTTCCATGTTGACAGATTTTAGTAAAAACTTTCTTTTAAAATTACTTCGGGCAACATGTGATAACTACTTTTTGAGATATGCGGTAATAACGGATAAATACTTCAAACGCCCTACGCACCTACGGAACCCTACTAAGCATGGCCCGACATGCTCTTAACAAGTTATTTCACGTTTGTGTGCTAAAATAGGGAGAATAATGCACATTCACTTGCGCGTTCACTCAGCTGCCAGAATAGACCGGTTGGCGGTCAATGTGAACACGAACACGCGCCCGCGTGAACGTGAAGTAGCACTTATAAGCAGTAAATACCTTAACTTAAAATTGAGTAGTGTTTCCACGGTATTTGCCAAGTTAATTTTGATTTCGGAAAAGAAAATAATTCAAGGTTTTGGATGTGACATAATATTTTTTTTATAGTTTTAACGTAAAATATTTATAAAATACGCACAATAACGTACCTTTTTAAACAATTACTTATTTTTAATTTATATTGACTGAAAGTCGCATTTCGAGAAGTCAAGCTAGATAATTTAATAATTATTGTTTTTAATACGTAAGTCAATTTTAAGGTGATAATAATGATGTACTTTACTAGGATTAATTTATTTAAGTTAAAAAGTGATTAATTATTTTTGTTATGATTTTCTTTTTAAACTATGAAGTCGGTTAATTTTGTGAGCGTGTCATATCCTCGGAATAATATGATAGTTAAATAATAATAATTATGATGGTTAACTTCGATGGTGTCATGTGATGCGGAATTTAAAAAGTCATTGTAACAGAATGTCAGACTGCAATTTTGTGACATTATCCGTTTTACAAAACAATTTTCTTTTATTTGAAATAAAGAAGTTGTATAATTGTATTAACAATAATCAGAATTACGTTGTAACTTCCAAGTTGAAAGTTACTTCTTTGTAATTCTATTTGTTACAAATCTAGCTATTTCTTTATTTGATCATTTTTTTAAATAGTTTTGCTACAATGACCGGCAAATGTCTTGAAAAAAAAGACGTCATCTGCGCAGTTTTAGGTCTCTTTGGCGGAGCAAAGGTTGCTTGGGGGAATTCGACGTACGAATACATGCGGCAACTTTTCCCCTACTTTGCCGCTTTTGCTCAAGACGTTTGCCAGGATCTGTACACAATTTGTTATGATGAAATATTTGTATAAACTATTATATACTTATAATATATTTCGAGCCCTGAGACTTTTTACTTCTTCCATAAATTCCGTCTAATATCAGAGCCCTATGTGATTATTTATCAACGTGTACATAATTGTAATGTACAAAGCAGTGATTTATATTTAAAATAGTATTTATTTTTAGGTCAGTATTAGTTCGTTATATTATAAGTTTATAACTTAACAACGAAATAACGTTAAGCTACGTTGTCAATAACGTTAAATGAAATAACAATTGATATGATCCGCTTATGAGAAATGAGGGTACTGTTATAATAACGCTATTTGTCTAAAAGTAAAGTTAACCCCGTTATAATTTGTTTGTGTATATACTAGTTGTGTTAATTTTGTGTGATTCGGTAATTCGGACGTGCCTTGACGCAGTGCCATGGTGTTTTGTAATTTATTAAATATAGTAATTTTACAAATATGTATTACAAAATGTTTTTCATTTTATAACATTATTTATCATTTCTGTCGAAATATTTTGTTTATTTTTTAAACCGTAAATTTTGGCTCGACACGTGTATTTAGCCAGTGTCAACTATTGTAATATTTCAAATGAAGTCAAATACATAGTTACATTACTTGAAATTGTCTAAATACACATGTGGAGCCAAAAAACACGAGAAAAAAAAGGCACACGTACATTTTTTTGTCTTTCATGTCTTGACAGTGACAGAAAAACCTCAAGGTACATCTAACGCCATCTATTGGGTATTATTATTACCAGGATTTCTTTTTTTTTGGAAAACGTCTCATTCCTCGAGGGATAATGGCATCACTAATATTATAAATCCGAAAGTTTGTGTGTAAGTGTGTTTGTTTCTGTTCAACTCTGTAACGGCTGAACGGATTTGAATGAAATTTGGTATGGAGGTAGCTTATTCCCTGGATTAACACATAGGCTACTTTTTATCCCGGTTTCTGTAGAATAGAAATGTCAAAGACACTCGACAATAATTTTTTCTCGATTTCAGGGTTGGTCCCATAGTAAAAAAGATGTTCATAATGATGAGTACTATAAGTCCTTTTGGGGATGCCACTTGCCGATGGGCGACATTGTATACCTACGTAGGATATATAAGCAGTCTACTACATAGAGAAAATCCATCATAGACTATCTCGTACACGCACTTTCAAAGTTAAAAAATCAAACTAAAAATCTTTACTTTTCAAGTAAAAAAAATAAACAGTCACTTACCCTAAGAATTACAATGGGTAAAATTTAAGTTCACATTTCCTACTTGGACGAAAAAAAATTAATAACAAATTTTCGGACACAAACCACGTATTAGTTCAACATCTCAATTTTGTCGTATTCGTAGAGGGCGTTGTTTATGGAAGTTAGTTCCTAAGCCATACACTAGATGGCGTCGAAGCAATTTAAAACGCGCAGACGTTTGTCGCCACAAGTTACCAATATATTTAGTACTTTGTCATAATAAGTGTGAGTTGTTAGCGGCCACATAGTCTTCTCCTTAACCAGGCGTTGTTCAACGGGGAATTCAAGGAACTCTGTGCGTTACGCTACTCGAAATATTACTAATGGCAGTTTTTGGTAACTCTTCCGTGGATTGCCGTATATTTCATCCATAGATGAATGTATACTAGCGATTTCATCCAAAGTATTATACGGCTTTGGAAGTACTGCCGCGCTACATTCTTATCTATGTGCTGCCGTATGCCGTATATTTGAAGCGCAGCGTGCCTAAAAGCCGTATAATACGGCAATTGCCGTATAGAGCATAGATAAGAATGTATACGTATAGAGAACAACACCCTGCTGTCCCTTTCGCCTTTCGATCTCGGGTGGTAATGTAGCGAGGCCATAAGACGAGATCCAGAGGAAAGGTCACATTTAAGTTGACAAAGGAATAAGAATGATTGTCGTTACTCCTAGTTAGGACCCGTGTAACAATAATGAACCGAGGCTATGGTGGTGTAATTGACACGAATGGCTTGTTAGGGGTCAGCGCTTTTGACAATGCTTTTTTAGATAGGTTTTATTTTGAAAACAAGTTTTACTGATAAATCCGATGCTTCACTAACATTATTATGAAATGGAAAGGGAACTGTGCATTATTCACACAATAAATAGAAAACTATTAGTTGATTGTTTCAGGCGTGACTTTGCGGAAGTTTATTTCCAAACTTTGTCTAAAATAACCAATAGAAAAGAAATTTGAATTGAAAAGTATTATGTCATAATAAATCAAATAAATTAATTTAAATAAATACAAGGTAAAAACAAACAATTGATACTTATTCCAATTGTACAGGACGCGACGTTGCAGCGAAAGAAACTACAGATTGGTTATTTTAGACACAGTTAGAAAACTGTTATTACAATGTAATATACCGATGACAGTTTAGTGGTAAGTACAATCGGATCGCATGCCGCGTGGTGCGGGTACAAATCCTAGCTGAAGGAAACATCGTGAGAAAAAAAGCATGGTGGTGGGACTCGGCTGGCTAGCTACCACATTCTGTCATCAAGCACCTAACAGTGCGTAGCGGCAGCCTCACTTGTAAGACTTAGTTCTTATTGGCTAGGTGTGTTTACCATCCTCGACCACACCGTGAACCACAATCAGTTCTTATTGGCTAGGTGTGTTTACCATCCTCGACCACACTGTGAACCACAATCAAATGCATAGCCTAAAGTTCGTATAGGCCTAGTGGCCAGCCCCGATGTCAGAGTGTTTTTCAAATTCAAAATACATTTTTAATTAGGTAAGAATATGATCATATTAAGTACAAAATAATGAAAAAAAAATTATATTACTTATAATTGAGAAAAATGATAAATTAGTCAGTTTATCAGCTAATTGCTATGTTGTTCATGTACTGGTGAAATGTTCGCCAGTACAGGGGGCCGGGCCACCGGGCCAGATGGGACTAATCCGAATTGAACCATACAGAAATGTTTCATACTGACAGTTGAAACTGTACAACCAATTTTCTAATACGTTTAGAATCGTGTACCATTGTATACCCAATTACCCAAAGATAAGGCATTGGTGATTATGCTAATAAAGAAACAAAACATTTTATAAAAATCAGTCGACCTTAGAACCTCCTCCTTTTTTTGGAAATCGGTTAAAAAGTTGAAACCGTGCAAGAGTTAGTAAAATATTTACCTATTATTTCAGTGCAGACCTTGAACCAATGATTTACTGGGGCTAAAAATATCCCAAGTTCAGTAACGAGGTGGCGGAGAAACCCTGCCGAAGGTTAATTTACGGTAAGTACTTTTATTATTCATGCCACTCAATTAATTTGTACCCACCGAGGTGGAGTAGGATCGGTATACCTCTCCAAAGTGGATATGAAATAGTGAGAATAATTATGTTTAAGTTAATTAACATTGAAATCAAGAATATAGTATCTACTTAGATTATTTTTGTGTTCTTTTTGATGTTTTATTTTATATTTTGGTTTAATAAGCTGATATTTAAATTACTGTTATATATTATTTATATTTATACATTTTGTACCTACCTAGGTACTTGACATTCATAAATGTAGATACACTGGTGTACCTAAGTATGTTGAGATTAATTGAATTGAATTGGAAATCAATGAGCATCTAACACGTTAAAAATTTACGTACATATATATAGCCCTTCCCTTACCCTGTTGTGTGTTTAATTCCCGGTTTTTTTTTTGTAATTTTTTTATATTTTGTTAAAATCATCTCAACGGACAAGGCCACATCATAAGCATCTACGAATAAGTCCCTGTTTAGCTTTTCCACGCGGCTTGTACACCGCGCTGTGAACATACCATCGACAGAGATTACATCCTAAAAACAAACAAAATTATTAAGCATAGGTATTTCGTTATAATACCTACCTAGGTTGTATTTAATAAAGATTGAGTATCTGCTTCAGTAGGTAAATCACACCTACTTATGTAGGCGGACCTGGATACATCGTTAGAGAAGAATAGGTTTTTGTCAGATCAATCAATAAGACCGCTGCGCCTTTTCGCACATAGTTATCTGTCGTCTTTACTTACATATATGTAATTTCCGGCGTAAACAAAATACCTACTTAGTTTTTTACATGGGACGGTTGGCTCGGGTTTCAGAATAAGTTCGGGTGACCCTAAACTTCACATTCGAAATATAAGAAAGACAAACAGAAACTGTGGTCTATCTATCTGAAGATGGAAGTCTAAAACGTTTATCCTTCGATCAATCAACGTGAATATTGTCAGGTCGCACAAACTCATCAATAACACAAAATAATTCATTATTTGCGTAAGTATACCCTACACCAGGTGTGGGCAACCTTAAAAAGTCGCGGGCTATATTTTCGAACGTTTATAGATACTGATGTGTATAGAAAAACTACGGTTATTTTTGGTGTAAAAGATAATCATCTGCAGATCATAATCGTCATAATCGATCGATCGTAATGGATTGTACCTCCGTTCTACTGTGTACAACTTCTTGTTTTTATTAGTGAGTGAGTTTTTAGAGTACCTACTAGTTACTACACTACAAACGGCTCTCAAACTTTTTTGGCGACGGAACCCTTTTAGAAAACGAAATATTTGACGGAGCCCTAAAATTATCAGAAACTGGCTTTATGTTTGTTCTTCAGTAATAATCATATTACTTGACATTAACATTTGAATCTAAAGGTAGGTAAGAAATAAGTTTTTTTTACTTTCTGCTCTCACTTTACGCATTCCATTAATACTATTTTAGTTAGTTTTTTTTTTTAACTTTATGTTGGAACATTTAGATTGATTTTATTTTACTCTGCTACCTTATAGTATAGATATTGTTTTAATTATGACCAAGTTTTTCGCGGAGCCCCCACAGAGGCTTTGCGTAGCCCTAGTGCTCCGCGGAGAACACCTTGAATATGGCTATTCTAGTAGATATTTTAGTGTTCCACAGGCCGGATCAAATGATGTGCCGCGGCGGGCCGCATCCGTCCTGTGCCGCGGCCCGGGCGTTGACCATACATGCCCTAAATCCTTGAGATCTTCTCGGATCTAATAGAGTATTTATAAAGCATGACGGATTATATAGACATGTTGTAACAGTTGTATGGCTCCTTTCCCGAGAGGAATATTCTTACAGCTCGTAGTTACAATAGATCTCCAATAACGCCATCTATAGATAAATACTTATTAATATAACTCCTCGCCTTTCATACTATGTATTCTGGGATAGAGGAAAAATATATTAAAAAAGCAATCTATAAAGAAATGGTAGCGGAGTGCTGAGTGTGGGTTCCTTGTACTTTGTCTTCACGATAGTTCCTACTAAGATAAGTAATATTTAACTAAGAACATACCTATTTCATTAAGTAGTTAATAATATATTGCAGACAGTATTGCAATAAAATTATTCTTATTCTTATTGAATATTCCGATCCCGGGAGCCCTAATCTATGTCAGGCACGGCAAGGCGGATCATCAAAACGGTTTAAAATTAATACTCATCATAAACCTCTTGCAGGCAGCTTCCTTATAAGTACCATGTTACCTAACCACTAAACATGGCCTTGTTTTATGAAAAAATACAGAAGAATATTCTGTAATTTCTCCCAAATAAAAAACTATTATTAGGGCTCTAAATGACAATAACATCACGCGGCTTCAATCAAATGCGAAATAACGCGGGGCCCGGGTGAAACTTGGAGCCTTAGAGCAACACAGGCCTCCGGCCGAACCGGGGGCCTGTTAGGCCGTTCGGGCCGGTACCGAGTTGCTCAATACTTGTAAACAGACATAAAAAAATAAACGGTGAAAAAGTTCTTAATTTTTTTTTTGGGGAATATTGTTAGGTTTGTGAAAAGTCTTGGAACAATATTTGGTAAGTATAACACGGGAAGCTACACTATAACTAAATAATTACATATAACTAGGCAGATATTATAATTATATAGTGACTATCATACCTACCTTATTATGTGTAATTTATGATCCCTTGAATCCCGCTATCTCGTTCACCCTTTTCAACATTTGTCGTCGTCGACAACAACCTAGGATTAAGATTGTAGATACACATATTACACAATAATACACATATAAAACACATACAAATACAATACACACAAATCAGTTCGCGACGACAGCCCGCACTTACGTCCCCCTCGCTGCGAAAGTAGACGAAGGGGAGATGCCCACGAACTGTCGTCGCGAACACCTCCCCGTAGATCCTTGACGGACTACAACAGCTCATTGCAGAGCCACGACTTTCTTGATCCACTGTGCCCTATGCTACCTTCATAGGGACAGGCGGAGAAGCTCTCCCTGACTCGCGTCGCCGCTACTTAGCTTAAAGCTCAGACGCCGACCGGGCCCCGCAGCCATCCATGGCTGCCCCGATTGGCACCGCCGCAACCCGGACTGTCCAGGACGCCGGCCGATGCCCCCACGCTCGCCACCTTGACCGCTACCGCAGGCCACCACTAAGTCGCTTCTCGTCACTCCTCCTAAGAGTAACCTGCCTCTGCTATTTTTGGTTCGCGTCGGATAAATCCGAAACCTCCATATCTGGGGGGCATTCCCCTATCCACCCCCAGGGGACGCGCCCGATTGGAGGCTAGCAACACCGCATGGGAACTCGTACCTAGTACCTACCTACGCCAACGCAACAGTTCAAGTTCAAAGCCAGATTAAATTAAGAGGTATATTAATGGAAAACGATTACCAATTAAGTAAATTTCAAAGGTATTGGAAACCATATATTTCGACTAGCTTGATTAGTTTGCTGCTAACTGCCTTCATTAATTCTACAAGGAATTTATTATTAAAGGTAAAACGATACTCCAAGTTAGGTATACGTAATAAGTAATTCTTGGTAAAACACTTTGAAAGTTTTTTGCGAGCTTAAAAAGCTCTTTTTTTTAAAGCTTCTTTCTCTTTTCTTTGCTCAGTACTCTAGTTAGTAGGTATGGGTATAAGTATATAGCGAGTCTACATATATGTAAGTATACTATGTATACGACACACAGACAAAAGCTACATAACAGCACAGATGTACAAGATAAGTTTTGTACATCTATTCGCTAAGTACCACAACTTTGCCAGTTATTCAACCGGCAAGCAGTAGTGTGCAAGCATTACGTATCCACCTATAATAAAACATGGAACCATCGCAATACTGAAAGATTACTGGGTGAAACACTTACTTAATATTTATTGAGACTCATAAATGTTACCTTGGGATGTAATATGATTGGCAGGGAAGTCCACTAGATCAATCATAAAGTATATATAAAAATAACTGAGTACTTTTCCGTTCCGCTGCTACTACTCTGCGACTGCTTTGGTTCACTGTCCGTCATCCCTTCTGGCCAAGTATCCCGTCCATCTCCTCTAGGTTCTTGTAATCCGTCCACGGTGCCTTCGACCTTCGCTTGCTATCGATTTATATAAATCTAATCAAAATTCTGACCGCGTCAAAAAATCTCTCTCCATTAATTTTACTCAAATCCATTTTAAGAGCTCCAAAACCATTTCCAAATAAAATTATTATTTTACTGTTTCCCTGAAAATCAGCAGAAGCAGTATATGTCCAGGGTGTTCAATTAGTGTTATCTCTGGGCGGAATAATGAAGCTTGGGCGAGAAGCCGACCGTCACCTGTGTTACGAACAACAGCAGATTTGTATCTAGCAACTGTATACATAGAAATTTAGCTGTCGTCAAACTTTTTTGTAATGGTTGAGCGTTAATTGTAAAACAGCGCATATCTAGGTGCGCCTCGCGGTTTTACTCGTAACTTAAAAAATATTTTGCAAATGAGAAATCTAAAGATATCTTTGGTTTAAGGTATTGTCGGGTTATATGGGATTAGAAAATCGAAGATCGGGCTGAGTAGCGTGCCTTGGATGATGCCTATTTCAAGCAGTGGAAACTAAACAGTGATGTTGAAACTTTTCGGTGTCCTGTCTTGGCTGACGGAGGGCCTCGGTATATCCAGCGGGGAGCACTGGGTCGAAGATTGCTCCCATTGCCTCCCATTGCTTAACCTCTTCTTGGTAGACACAGCGCGACCCTATACTGACTCTCCCTTCTCTACGATAACAGGTGCTTTACTACGTTGTCGTACTCTCCCCGAGCTCTTTTGTGTAAATGGTCAGAGTCAACCAATGACCACTCCGCCTAACAGGTCAGGTATACCGATACCGTATGCCGAAGAAGCTAGCAGTTTGATTCTTTACACTACATTTCTTGTATCTAATAATTGTCCAACAAGATTGGTTCAGGATTTTACCAAAGCACGGCCTGTCTGTACGGACAAAGTTATTTTTGAATTAAGTCTATGAGTTTTTGGGTACACAAGTTTAATTAATCAAATGTCACAAGTTCACAAGAAGTCTCTGCTATTAAATTCCGAGTAATGTTAAGAATAGGCCAAATTTCAAAGGTTTGTTTTATTTTTTCATCATGTTTAGTTTATAATCACTTAAGTAGTCAATGGCATTATTTCTCCGAATCTGTTCATGTTCATTGGAGGACTTTTTCAAGCTCTCGGACTGGAACGGATACGGCATCAAAATTAATGGCGAATACATCACTCACCTTCGTTTTGCCGATGATATAGTAATTATGGCAGAGTCGCTAGTGGACCTCAATAATATGCTCAACGACCTCAGTAGCGTTTCTCAACAGGTAGGTCTTAAAATGAACATGGACAAGACAAAAATCATGTCAAATGTCCATATTTTACCCGTACCGATGGTCGTTGGGAACGATACTCTCGAAGTTGTTGACCATTATAACTACCTTGGACAGACTGTCCAGTTAGGTAAGTCATACTTAAGCCTTTGTTCAGCTGTTGATGTCTTCTGGCTGATGATGATGACTTGGATGTCAGCAGTTGTTTTAGGGCTAGCAAATCTGAAAGCCAAGAACCGCGAACCAAAGAGAGATAATAGTGGGAAATATATTTCTCTCTCATCGTAACTAATATTATAAATGCCATAGTATCTATGTCTCTCTATCTGTCTGGGTGTTTGTCGCGTTATCACGGCTAAATGGCTGAACGGATTGACCTGATATGTATTATACTAACTGCGCCCCGCGGTTTCACTCGCTATTCTACAGAAACGGATATTCGGGATTTTTCCGGGATAAAAAGTAGTCTATGTGCTAAGTTAATCCAGGATGTAAGGTACCTCCATACCAAATCCGTTCAGCCGTTACAGATTTGAACGGGAACAAACACACTTACACACAAACTTTCGCGAAACGGCCATAGGCTACTTTTTTTGTTGGTCCACATGAACGAAGTCGCCGGTAACAGCTAATTTGTTATGCGGCGGTTTGCGCGTACCATGTCCGCTGGTTCGTGAGCACTTTTAAGTACACTAGTTTTTAAGCCATTTAATTAGTCTGGTGTGAACAATAAAAACTTTATCTATCTACTTGTATCTTTTCATGTAACTCCCACGAATTATAAACAAACGAGATGCAGGGTTGATTATATAACTGACATTTTCAAGTTTGTGCTGTCACGTTGCGCGTAGGGCGCAATATAAGGGCTAGGCGGGCGGTCGGCGCGCCAGTCCGTGTACACGTAGCGCCCTGTATGTGTCGCGGGTGCTTACCTCGTTTCCGCTGAAATTACAGGTTTGTTTAAAATTTAACTACGTTTTGCTATTTTTGATATCTATTTTATTAGTTTTAGCGATAAGGCGACATTTGGTGGTAGTTCAAGTTTTGTTGGTGTACACTATAAATCAACAAATTTATTTTGACGTTATACGCGTGGGATTGAATGCAATCAGAGCTTTATTTCTTGCCTTAGAATTTTTATTGCAATTATTAATATCTTGTTTTATTACATTTCGATAAAGTTTATACTACATTATAACAGTTATAAAATTGCCTCAGTACTATTTTTGAGCTTAATTTAAATGTTGGTTGAAAGTAAAACTGTGCAGTTCAGTTTCAAAATATCTTTATTTCAGAATATTGAATATTTCTAGTTATATGAATCCTAGAGGTGACCAATCATTACAAGTTCAAACACTAAACTTTTATGTATAACTAGTAGAAAAATAGAACTATTTCAATACATGACTGGCCTCGAATACACCTGTGTCTTGATTGTATGTTGTTGGTTTGTGTTCATAGTTATTAGCTTTAGTGTCAGATATCCGACTGCCCAAGAAGGGAGAGTAATATTTTTCAGGTGTTAACGGTTTGACCGATTTTGAAATGTCGTTGGATGTCCGTGTCGCAATTTCCGGATTGTCATATAAAATGTCGGTAAAGGAAACCTGCATATTTCCGGAGAAGAAATTCGATGTCATATCCGCCAACCCGCACTGGGCCAGCTTGGTGGATATGGCCCACAGATATATGGCCTAATCACCCTTCGAGGGTAGGCCGATATCTCAGCAGTGTAAAATGTAGCCTATTTTATTGTATAAATACCTACTAACACTCGCTACACTACATCGCTCGCAATAAGATTTTTATCAACCTGTTTTTTGTACACTACCCTGACAAGCCGGATCACAATAATACACGAAACTCACATAATTTCACTGTCGCTTACATGCAGTTGGGTTTGTTGGTTTTTTAAGTATACTACCATAGATAAAATATTTTTTTCTTTGATACTACTTAGGTACGTACGTCGGAAAGCGCGAAGGCGGAGATCTAGGGCGGCCGCCGCGGGCCGCGTGCCGTCACCGCTTTCAATATAAACCACCTGTAGAGTCGTGAATGAATTGTGTGATTGTGAAACATAGGTACTTGAGGAATCACTTTGTCATTATTTCAAGTATCAGTTTCGGCTCGGGTTTCGTAAGTTATAGATCTTTTTCGAGTATTAAATTATCTTTGTTAATTGCACTTATGAGGATAGTCCTTCCGCGGGGTTTTGGCGCGTTCGATATTTGAAATTGTATAGCTGTCGCTCTTTTTCTCGTACGTGCAATAGAGAGTGTTAGTGGGTTTTCCTAACTTTTTGATGAAATTAGCGTTTCGGGGGTGGTCTGTTATCACTCCCTAAATCTTAACAAAATCTTTTGTTTTTGGTGTCTCTGGCTTGAATAAAGTATTATAATACACGACGCTGTTTCGTTTTAAAACATTTTTTTTGGTATTCTAATAAGAAGTACTTTTCTTCGTCGTATTTTCGATGCAAAAAAATAACAACGAAGATATTGCAAAAAAAAAATTTAAAACAACCATACAAGCATAGTTTTTCATGGTAGATAA
The DNA here is from genome assembly GCA_947579745.1 of Apocheima hispidaria. Classification (NCBI taxonomy): domain Eukaryota; kingdom Metazoa; phylum Arthropoda; class Insecta; order Lepidoptera; family Geometridae; genus Apocheima; species Apocheima hispidaria. Next base: position 14,385,957 of record OX388159.1, read on the forward strand.
CATATAAAGAAATCATGGAAATCGTATAACATTTAGGGGGTGGTATCTGGGTATCAGACACAAATGAATATCAGATTACGCTTTTTGTATGGACGAGACGGCGGTATTCTCTATTCTTAATATCATAATATCATAATATGTATCTCATTCTCAATACCGAAGAATAATTTATTGATTAATTTATTTAATAATTTAATTATCTTTTTAATTTAAAGCCTGAATTGTTTCTGGGATACGGTAAAACTGAACTGGTACTTATAAATCTATATTAGACCTCAGATTGGGTCCCAAATTCGAAACGCCCTCAGGGTCGACCCCGACAATGGTGGCGGGACGACTTGAACTCGCAGGACACTGGACTACCAAAGGGAAGGGAGGCTTTTGCCCAGCAGTGGGACACACTAGGCTGAAAATAACAATAAGACCTAACTACACAAAAAATTTAGACTTTTTTATTCCATTTATTTATTTCAATTGAGTAGTACCGAACAGCACGTATTCAACGATAATATAGAACATTTAAGTTAAAAACAAACGTAAATCATAAAAATACATTAAATAAAATTTAAGATAAAATAGGTCAAATGTAAAATACAATGATGAAAGATGAAACTAATACTTAATCTTTCTACTTAATTTGCATACTATTGTATACAAAAGGTTATTATTTTTGACTTGTAGATGAATATTTACCAATAAATAACTTTGACTTTGACTTAATAAATTAAAAATGATACTTAGTGGAATGTCAGCCAAAACAAATGTCAGTGTAAAAATATAAAAAACGAATTAAAAATACAGATGAATAAATCATAGTTTCAAATCATTTAATCAAATTCATTGCCGTAGCTGCTTCTTGAGCAGCCGCATAAGATGTACTCAGCCACTTGCACACGTGCTTAGTACTCGCGCGTAGTAAACCTTTGTTACCGAGGCGCCGAAACAACAAAAAAAATATTCCAAATCACGACCTCGAGGGCGACGTTGAGTTTTACGCACAGATGAATAGAAGTTTTACGTAATTGTAAAAATGTCCCTAAAATTGTAGAGCTCGCTTAGCAGACTTACTCGCATAACAGTCAGATGGGTTTTTGAAATGTTGGACTTTAAAACAGGTTTTAAAGAAAATGGCTACCCTGACCATTTTATTGAGTACCTTAAGTGTGTGCTAACCAATAATGTCACAAAACCCTTGTCTATCGAATACCGAATAATTCGGTATTCACAAAAATACATGGATGATTGTATCTTATTTACTTATATCGAAAAGTAAAAAAGAAGTTCTATAATCGAAGTCAGAAATTTTGTTTTTCCTCATAGTATATTGCCTAGAAAATCGCTTCAGAGAAAACGTTTCAAGTTCAACGTTATATTAAGAATTATTTTACTAATTATTATGCATAACGCGTAGAAGGCAATTCATAAAAAAGCTTAATTTTACTTGAACTTTATGAAAAAAATTCGTCTTCGCGCTACCTAATTAATTGAAGTTGCTTCGTCACTATACCATAGACCACATAACCAGTAGACAGATCATATCTATTCCACTCTCAAGATAATAATACGCCTAATTTTTATTGTTGGCTCGATAAAACCCCGCCCCGCACCCGATGCGATGGGGTAGTATTTTTTATTCATGCTCGATCTACTGGTGTACCTAATAATCTTCGGTTACTATGCAGATAGTTTGATTACGTTATTGTTTACATAATTTAAATTTAAAAGCACAGGCACCTATCCTACTCATATCTAAAAATATCTAGATGTGGTCAAAAGCATAGCCTGCCGACCATAAAAAATACTATCTATCTCCTGAAAATTTCAAAATTCAAAAGCTTATTCGAAAGCAATGGATATTTAGTGAAATGTAGGATGGAGTGGATTACCTTGAAATTGGATAATATTTTTTATACCGCAAAAATTTACGGTTCCTGTGAACTCGGGTTAAGCCGCGGACTGCAACTAGTTGATTATAAAATTATAGGTAGGGTAGGTGTAGGGTAGCCACTCAAAAATAACACAATTATGTAATCGTTACAAAGAAAACGAAATTATAAGCATACATATTCGTTTGTACTTACTTTGACTCACCATACATTGCGGCAAGAGTCGAAGTCCAGTATACAGACCACCGAGCAGAAAGTCAGGGCCCATAATCAAAAGAAAACATTTTTGAGTTACATATACAAGTAGCTCTTGTTATTTTAATCCCAAATTAGAGATTTTTTTTCGGCCCAGTTAACAAAGCTTTGACGATTATTTTTCTTGTTGAACGAAATTATTTGAAGTAGGCAATCCAACGAGCTGGCATATTATTCCGTCCTTGACGTACCTATAGGTGTAATAGTAATTTAGGTGTAAACAGAGCGGACTAGTGCATGATAGTAAGCGATTAGTTTAGTTTGTCCACAACTATTACACAACAACAATCTAGGGCATATATATTCATCCGACTACCTCATGCAGAAGGAGGATAATTGAACATTTCAAGTTGCTGAAATTACCTATTCGTTTGCTTATTGCAAGAGTTATTCGAAAGTTTCGAGTTATTCGAAGCTATAGGAAAATTTAAATAAGTTAAGACTATTATATTAAATAATTTATGTTATTGAAAAGATTTATATTTATTTAATTAATTTGGATAAATAATTAAAATAAAATGATGTAAAACTCGACAAGCAGGCTTAGCATGCGCGTCGCGACAAAATCTTGTCAGTTTTTGTCGTGCGACAAAGTGGCAAGGATAAGAGATAAGATTAGGTTTTACTTAATTAGCTCTTAGCCTCTGCTAAAAATAAATTTAAGATATAAATAGGTTACCTAGTTTGAAATGGCTCGAATTGAACGGATCTAGTTAGTAGTTAGTAGTCATTTTTTCATGTTTTGTTTGTTTTAGATTTCTGGAACGCAATGATTTCATGTAAGATGAGCGCCGCGTGGCTGTGTGTGTTGGTGACGTCACTGGCGACAGCCGCCGAGGTGTACGACGAGATGCCGCCAGGAGACATGGGCCTCATGTATCAGGTATGAACTCTGGAGGGAGTGGAATATACGCAACGCTTAGACAACCGCAATGGATTACTTCGTAGGCCGTCTACATCCTCTACCGGAAGTCCCGAGTTCGATTCGTATGTATCTGTTCTGGGTCTGGGTATATGTGGATCATACCCATAAGTTAAAATTCTGTCGGTATAAGCGCCTACAACAATACGGAGTTCAAAGAGTATTCCGACAGCCAAGTGAGGCAGATATTTGAATTCATCATTCAAGCATAGTCGGAAATCGAACCCCGGATCTCCTGCTTATAAGCCAGACACGCTAACAACTAAGCCAGGATCGATTCTGGGAATTTGAGGATTTTTATCTGACTGCCCAAGAAGGATGGAGAAGGAGGGGTTGGTTTTTGGGGTATATAGCCTAAACGGCTTGACGTTTTTTGATGAGTGAGGTATCGTTGGATTCATATTTACCTCCGGAGTGACATAGCCTACAATTTGCAGTCGAGTATTTTGTTTTTATTTTGATAATATTACTTGATGTTATGACCTATTGTTATAGATTGAATACTTCTAATTTTCGATATAACTTAATTCAGATTCCTGGTATTGCTAACGGAGATCAATTTCCTGTGACGCTAATTAGTTCAGAGTGCCGTGTCACTGAAAGATATATCGGGTACTTCCCGCTCGGTAACACCCATTCGTTCACACTGTTGAAGATCGGGGAAAAAAGTTTCGTTCGTTCACAGTGTTGACGAACGCTATTTCCTATATTTTCCCGGTTGGTAACATTCTTTTCGGTAATAGTGTTGAAGATCGGGAAAAAAAAAGTTTACTTCGTTCACAGACGAACGCTACTTTTTTTACCCGGTCGTTTATTTACCATTGCACTACCAGTAGTGTCACGGGAGAGAAAAAATAGATACCTATAGCACTACTGTACAGTAGTATCATAGGGGTAAACGAACTAAACTACTTTCCTATAGCGCACTACAGCCATTCCTTGGTTTGTATCCGAAACGTCTACAGTTATAGATACTTACCTAACTGTGTACAAAGCAAAAAATTTTATGACAGGAACACAACTATATAGACCCGGGCTCGCAGGCTTCAGCGTCAGAACCAAAGGACGAGAGTGCGATGAGGAATCTTCTCCTCTACAAGATTTTTACCTCTCTGGGGAACCAGGCTGTGTCGCCGAATGTACTTGCTGGGTGAGTTCCGAAGGCAAAGATAATATATAACCAGTAGATCGCGCATACAGAAACGCTCCAGGTTTATATCTCCTTCACACATTTTCAAAATTTTGTGAGATAAAAATTCACTGACCAGGAATTAAAAAAACAGTTAGCTTTAGAATATGTACCTTCGCCAATGTGTCATAGCAATTTTCATGTTATTATTTTTATTTTGGTAGAGGAGAACTTGATACAGCCATTCTTTTTTTTCTCTTAAATTTGGCTTCACAGGTTGTGTATTTAGCCAGTGTCAAGTTTTGTAATATTTGAAGTGAAGTAAAGTATTTCACAATTAAAACAAGTCATAGTCGAAGTCAAGTAAAATAAGTCACGGTCATGTCCAAGTCATACTCATACAAGCGATAGACTTTACTAAAGGTTTCTATGGAGTTTTGGAAAAAACACGAAAAGTCTCACATTATACTATTCACCAACACTCGTGCGCGGTCAATCCACCAATTTTATACATGAACACTCGAAATAACACAAGTCTTAGAAAATAATATAATGACGCGACTTGACTTTTTCACGTTCCCGCGAAAACTCTCCTAGCTATTGTTCTGAGAGAAGAAACTGCCAAAATAAACAAAAAGACCTTGAAAAAACATTGATATTCAGTTTTTTTAACTTATCCTATGAGGGAAACGAATTCTAATCCCACCTCGTCGGGCGCTACACGAGATAATGTAATTACCGCGTTTATAATGGGCTCTTCATGCCATTGATAATGATGGCTTTAGGAAGAATAGCTCTGTTGTTTATTGAATTAGTTTTCCAGAGATTTCCCGACAGTTTTTCTTATTGGTTCGTTTAACGTGAGCATACTGAGATTATAAACTGATTATTATATTTTGTCCAGGACGAAGTGGGTGTCACCAGGAACAGGCCTGGTGCCCCCCGAAACCTTCGACATCTCGCTGCTGAAGGGTTCCATGCTGAAGAGGATCTCGGAAGGCGGCCCAGTGCCCAAGGTCAGGGGAATTGCCAAGCAACCGATACAGAAATGGAAGATCAAGAAGGGAAAAGTTGGTAAGTGTTTAGACAAAGTGATGAACCAGGCGTTATTTATATATAATTTGGTATATAGGTACAGGCAATGATATTTTACTAAAGATAGGTTCTTAACCTTCAAAATGGCGCTTTGAATTCGGCCCCGTGAAGAGTGCGAAAGAAGATGCGATAAATAAGAGAAGAGATAGCTGTAATGAAATCTGTCTTAAAAGACAGATTTTCGGGGGGCATTTTAAGGGCGCCAATATCGTATCTCAAGTAGAATAACATTAGGTACAAGGACATTAAATTTGTAATTCACCAAAAACCGGCTCTCAGACAGCTTCCTTAAACATACCTACCTATTTTGTTTCCATGATTTTTATTAATTCGTCTTCGAAACAAAAATAGACGGGTACAACCAGCGGTGACAACAACATTACGCGTTTTCAAATTAGAAGGAACGGCGGGCCCAGAAGAAGCTTAGGACCCGACATTTCCAGTTTTCCACCAAAATATTACCATTCCATACCATACCATGCCAAAAATAAAGTTTTCATGCGTGTTTTTGGTGCATGAAAATTCATGGCACAGATAATGATGATGATTGCTAGAGATCTTTGGTTATATTTAATCAAAATAACACTGTATTAGTAGTAGTCATATACATAAGGTAATAGGGATTATTTATGGTATATCTCTTGACTCCTTTTAATTCTCTCTTTCTCGCTCTTCGGAGGGTGGGGTCCAAAGAGAACAAGAGCAAGCAGGTAATGTAGTGTAACAAAAAAAGTGTGATACATTTTCCAACTGCACGGTTTCTTTACGACCGTCAAATTAGCTGTGCCCAAACGCCCAGCCTGTGAGTCGGTAGAATAGAGATAAAAAACATTATATAAATTGGTGGTTTTTACAAATTGACAAATTATAACGATATTACTGTAGGCACAATGGAAAGGAAATCGTTTATTTTCATCCATGATTATTTTTATATTAGCATCTTATTGTTAATTTTCAGGTTCCCAGATGATCTGCTACTTCAAACTCTGCGCGTTCCGGCCTCCGATGTAAATTCTCGTTTATAATACTAAAACTAAATGTTAAAGACGCTTTCTTATCTTTGTCCATCAGTATCGTCTCTTCATGTCGCAGTAAAATTGCAATACTTACGTAACTAGTACGGTCCTTTACTTCCCTGAAAAAAGAGAACTTAATACTCAATAATTGTAACAGTGCATCCATTTTGAGAATTTTTTGTGCCTGCACGCATGTCGCAAATAAAAAATATATATAAAAAAATTTAAGATGCACTAAACACTACCATAAGTAATTATTAAAAAAATATATTAGAAAAAATAACAAACAAAAGTCGACTTCAAAGACTATAACCTCTTTATGTACCAACTTAAACTAAAAAGCAGAAAATAATATTTTAATTACTTCAAAGCAACAATCAACGAAATTATTGATAGTAGTATACTTATTTACAATTTATTTATAATTATTTTTGAAGTCTGTGTTAGACAAGAAAGGCAGTAGCCGCGGCCGCCGCCCCGTGCCGTTCGAAAGTTTGTTGCAAATGCAGGATAAATCTGTCCTAGGTATGCCTCTAATATTTGATGATTTCCCTCAATTCCTCATAGATCTCATGATCAGAACTGGATTTTGATAAAAATTGTACCAATCTAGAAGTATCTTCTTTCAAATTTTTTTTTTTTTATTCCAAATCAGTTTATAAATGACGGAGTTCTGAGGTAACAAACACACAAAAAAACAGTCGGCTTGAGAACCTCCTCCTTTTTGTAAGACGGTTAACAAAACCGAGTTATATCTTCTTCTAGACTTTTTAGTGTAGGTTCTCAGGTGTTACCTATATCTGTGCAAAAATGTAATTAATATAAATCCAGTAAAAAGCTAATTTGCATTGTTTAAATTATCTAATTTTATCACTGACGATCAGTACATAGAGGTCAGTGAGTTTTATATTTCAGTTCTGACATTGAGATTGAATAAAATCTACGACGCAAACTTCAGTCATGGAACTAGCCATGCGCAGAATGTGTCACTGAAGTGAAAAGATTCATATACTTCATTCCTTCACTTTGAAGTACTTCTATCTTCTAGTTCAGTACTTCAATCTACTTCAGTTGTTCAATGAAGGAATTTTCGTTTGTTTTACTTCCTCCTTACAATAAAGAGAAGACATACCTATTGCAATTATAATATTTAAAATTATGAAAATGTCGTTATAATCTACTAACAGTAATAATTGTTTTTTTTATTTACCTACATACCTATTTAAATAATTAAATAATATAGGTACAATATTTACACATAACTTAACACAGACAGTTTATATACATACTAGTAGTTCGCGCCGAACTGAGACCTCGCGACCCCTATATCTTCACAACTCCTGGACCGATTCAGCTCATATTCAAACTTAAAAATTGTATTGAAATGAACTACTTATTATTATTATATTATTATTATTTATTTCAATTAAAATTTCAAGAAGATCAGATCAACGGTTCGCAAGTTATCATCGGACAAATATACACACGAACATACAAACATACATACAAATGCCGATTTGTCCCAGTAAACTCGGAGACCTTCGCTTCGCTCGGTCAAATATTAGCAGACTGCAATAAAAATAAATCAAACAAAAACTCTAGCGACGAAAGCCGCAATAATTTTCAAATCGAATGGAAGCGCGGGAAGAGATTTTTGTGTATGCTATTATTGTTATTAAAATGAAAGAGATGGAAACTAAATTATCAAACCAAAATGGCTCGTATTTTCTTGGCATAAAGCTGATATCTTGAAACTTTCGCATTCGAATACATTTGGCGCGAATCAAAGGTATTCAATTAAAATATTTCTTAATATTGCATATGTGGTTTTATTGTACATTGCTTAGTTACTTGAAAGTTCATTATGGCTCTTTGCATAGCGAGCAATGTACGATGAAAATTATTTATGGGTTAGATAAAATCGTTCTCAAGCGATCGTACCCGAGCCAAAGTTTGAGTGAAACACAAAATTACTTCAGTACAACAGAGCAGGACAGCGTATAGTAGTGCCTTTGAGCGAATAAGTTCGGAGAGGTTCGGAGCGTTTCTGTCGCTTCGGCGTCATCGAATGACGATCGGCAGTGTTCGGCTTGTGCTCGGCTTTGAAGTACTTCAAATTTTGAAGTAGTTGAATTTTGACTGGACTAGAGTGAAAAGGACAGAACATACTTGAAGTACTTCGTTTGAAGGATTCCTTCGCGAACGACACATGGCTACATGGAACTGGAATCAACTTCAACTGGAATCGTTCTTTATCTCAATAATCATTATTTTTATCTGAATGTATAGATATTCCATAGGGCATATTTTTAGATTTCCGTACCAAAATGGTAAAACCCTTAGTGTTTAGATTTAAGATTAGTATTAGTTTTTTTACCATCTAACTCCCAAATACTGAAACGTTTGTTAACTTTGACTACAGATTAAGTCTATTGCTGCCTTTGTCATTTGCTTAGTGTCAGACAAGGGCAGTATTAGAATTAATCTGTTGTCAAAGTTAACGAACGTTTCAGTATTCGGGGGTAAGTATATTTGGTAAGTCTATTTTTTTTGTCGTTGTCTTCTCTTTGAGTGCGGCTTAAAATGTGCTCACAGTGCAAACACCACAAACACTGCTTACGATCGGTTTATATTGTTAGTACGCTAATAGCGCGCCAACAATTTAAACCGTTCTTTAGCATGCTTATGTCAGATATTTGGTCACAGTTTAATTTGTCTTCACAGAAGGCTGTGGCCTGCATTAAATCCATTTTTTTCTATAAAAAACTGAGAATATCGGAATTCACTAATGACAATTTGAATTTGACATTAGCGCACACAGTGCACTACCTCATTCTTGTGAGCACCGTGAGCACGCTATAATGACGTCACTCATGACGTCATATGGCTGACAGGACCCTATAAATGCGCATCTTTAATGGTGCTTGATACCCCGGAATCGTTATGTCTATATCTCTTTTAGATTTCTCTACGTCTGGGCCTCTCGACTCGCGTCATAAATTTCTGAATTGTTTCAAATGGAAAAGTAATCTCAGAAAGATGCTATTTTGTCAAATATAAGTAGTTAAACGTTTTCTCCCAGCTGGATGTGTTCTTTGGTGGCGCAGGATAGTTTAAATTATCAATATGCAGAAAATTTAGTTTTAGTTAAGAGTAGTTTTCTCCGACTTTATCCACCACGTTACAATGTATACTTACAAATTATCTTTAACTTATATCTAAGTTTAACTCGCTTCTTAGTAATTGCATGCCGCCTTCGCATTTAATTGTGGCGACGTTTAGGCTGTTCTATTTCTTGTCTCCGTTTGACGTAGGTAACTACGTCATGTTGGTGTTTAAATAAATAAATAAAGAGTTAACTACTACTTAGTTGAGAAAGATCGTTTTTTTGGAGTCAGTAAATTATACTTAGGTAGTTATATAATTGTTATTTACGAAGCAGCAGAACTCGGAGTACCTACGTTATATAAGCGAGCACTCTAAACATTTACGACTATATTTATTTTTCCACGACATGAAACACATCTCAATTGTTGTTTTAACTACTCTGTTATTGTGCGCCTTTTTGCCACAAGCCTCGCAGAGATCTCCTGAAGATGCTACCCTCGACTTTAAAGGACTCGCCCGGAAATATGGCTACAAGTCTCAAGAATATAACTTGACCACTGAAGACGGATACATTCTAACGCTGTTTCGCATCCCAGGAAACAAAAGTAAGCCCGTACTCGTGATGCATGGGTTCCTGGACTCGGCTGACTCCTTCATCCTGAGAGGTCGGGAGTCTTTAGCTGCAATACTGTCGGATGAAGGATACGACGTCTGGGTCGGGAATAACAGGGGAAACAAGTATAGCCGCCGGCACAAGTGGCTCGACCCTGCCGCGGATAAGGAGTTCTGGAACTTCAGTTTTCACGAAATGGCCATCATCGATTTACGAGTGTTTATAGACTTCATTCTAAGCGAAAATGACGTGAAAAGTGTCAGCGTTATCGGGCATTCGCAAGGCAATACATTATTTTATACTCTAGGCTCTACGATCCCGGAATACAATGACAAAATCAGTGTTGCGATAGCCTTAGGACCTGTCGCTTATTTAAATATAGACAACTTCCGAGCACCCCTGAACGCGGCATTTAGTGTGGGACCCGTGTTAAATCTATATTTGTTGGCAGTTGATGGAGAAGAAATCTTCGCAGAAAACTCCTTGATAGTGCAGCTTAGAAATAATGTTTGCACTCAGAGAGGGGTCGGTTACGCGGTTTGTGTCGGAGGAATATTTTCCCCAATCTTAGGAGAAGACATCGAAGAATTGGAGCCAGAATTCTTCTACATCATGATAGGACATTATCCGACTAGCACTTCGAGGAAGGACGCGCTGCATTTCCTGCAAATAGGGAAGCGGAAGGCGTTCGCGCAGTTTGACTACGGACCGGAGAAAAACACGGAGATCTACAAATCTGAAACGCCCCCCACTTATGACCTGAGCCAGGTTACTATGAAAGTCGCTTTGATAGTAGGTAAGAATGACAAGGTAACTCCAAAGGGAAATGTGGACCTGTTAAGAGATCAGCTGCCAAATGTAGTCAGTTATAGTGTGATGGAGCGTGACAAGTTCAACCATATAGACCATATTTGGGGAAGGCATATGTACAAATATTTGTTTCCGCATATACTACAGCTTCTATCAAAATACTGTTAGTTAATTTAAATACCTACTTAGGTAGATACATACGCGTCTTAGTTACATAATCGTAACCGGTAAGCATTGACTGGTATGTAAATTTTTAAAAGCTATTCAGAGTGCGTGCTATTAGCTGCAGATACCTATTCGAAGATCCTTTGAACGATACTATGAAAATAAAGCATTAAAACAGCTGAAACGATAGCAAGCGGAGGCGAAGTAATTTTGAATATTCATATTGTGATTTTTGTGCATATATTATCGAATTTCATACATAGAAATAGCAAAATGGATGGAATTCGATTCTTTATGTAAAGACCAATTATAAGGAGAATTATGTGGTAAAGATAATGCAATGGCGAGAGCAAAGGCGTAGAAACAAATCGTGATTCGCTGATGTTAGGGTTCCATCGCCATGTCCGAAATTAGGTCATTTTATTAAAATTACTTAACATCGTCATCAAAGGTTCAGTTTAGCGTGTACAGATCTCGTTGGAAATGAACATAAACAAATAATAAGTATTATTAAAAGAAAAACAAAATACCCGTCTGTAAAATGAAATCACTCTGGAGGTAAAGAGGAATCCAACAACACTTCACTCGTCTAAATCGGTCAAGCCGTTTGCTACAGGAAGTAATAGGAACACAAACATATTTAGATACCTACCTAAATGCTTAGATTCGTACTTACACCCCAAAAACATTACTCTCCTTCTTGGGCAGTCATAGGCAGTCAAGGCTCACATTTTGGTAAAAATACCAATATGTGAGCCTAGCTTGACGATACGTATCGAGTAATATATATAACCCGTATTCAGTGGCGGAATAGGTTTAGCGATTGGAACTGTCCACTCCGTGTCCAAGCAGCAGGCGTTTTCAACCCAAAAAGATCAAAAGGAGCATAAAGTTATTTGAATATCAAGCCATATTTAAAGAGAAGACAATCTAAGCAACTTTCAAAACACAGTAAATTGTCAACGCCAAGCTTATGTCAGCTTTGTGTCAGACTTTTCATTCCTCTAAGTGTCAGACAATAATGCACGACCCAATAATCACCGACCACAATCTAGTATTGTACAGCATGATAATAGGCAACCCATCCTTCATTGGCTGAGATTCGCTGTGGCTACGACTTTTATCGATTTCGTGCTCCATGTATATTACAACAAAAAGAAATTACTTACCAACTCGTTAATTTAATTTTGTATGAATTTCTATAACAATTTCGTTTGAACGCGATAGTAATTAGCATTCCAATTCTCGATTCGCTTTCTAATTAAGCATTCCATCAAAACAGATTTTAGACACATCGACCAATAGGAGCAGAGTCTTTCAGCCAATACGAGTTGGGTCGTCTTCTATCAGGCTGTATATTATCGGCCGTACATTATCAGCACGTGCCAATAAAATACGACCAGCGGGCTTATGCTCTAACTTTGAAACGTTCGAGATTCTGATTGTGAGAGCATGCCATCTCACACGTACCATCTTAGTCGCACTATGCGTGGTCCCGCTCGCGCAACTCTCGCTGTCGCTTTCGGAGTTACGGGATAAGCCCACAGGAATGAGCAGCCAATAATGTAGGATCCGATAAAACGTGTACTTTCTCAGGTACGTGGATTATCGGCTGTACATTATTGGCTGTACATTCCTGGTCGTGCTTTATTGGTAACTGCTGATAATGTGCGGCCCATATTGTACGACCGGTGGACTTATCCCGTAACTCTGAAAGCGATAGTTAGAGTTACGCGGCCGGGACCGCGCATAGTGCGACTAAGTTGGTACGAGTGAGATGGCATGATCTCGCAATCAGAATCACGAACGTTTCAAAGTTAGAGGATAAGCCCCCTATATTGTACGACCTAATAATTGGCAACCCGGTACACCAATTATCGGTCGTACATTCCAGGCCGTACATTATCGGGTCGTACATTATTGGGTTGTACTTTAGAGACAGCCAGCCGACTATCGAAAAATATTCTAAAATGTATTTCGAGGAGGGTTTGAATTGAATTGAAAGCTTAGCCTTACTTTTCTATTTAAAATATCGAGAAATCTCAATCGAAAAAACTTGCTACTAACTAAATACATTTCACAAAACATTAAATACTATAGCCGGTACTGTGATAAGGTTATGTGCAACAGCGACAACCAAAAACATGTCTTTTCCTGGTGATAATTCGCTAGGAAACTACGAACCTGTGAGAGGGAATACTGACCAAGGAATAGGGTTGCGGCAGACCTTCCGAGCGGGTAAGTTTTCAGTAAATAAATTGGTAAAAACTTAAGGTAAAAAGTGGCAAAAGAAATAGGCTTTTGCACAGAATAATGGTTAGTGTTTTTCTATCGCCGTGGCATACGCAAATTCAAAGTTTCATAATATAGCCGTGTTTAAGCTAGAACCTGACAACAGACATATTAATGGTCAGATGTAAGTTGACTGGTTTGAGTACTTATGGCACCATAAGGTATTTTTTACTCTTTTGATGAATGATGCAACTTTTTGAGCAAAAAAAGCCTAGGGAGCAAACAACCAATTTAAAGGTGGGAGTGTTTCTTTGAACCTGAGCGCCGCAAGAGATTCAAAGTATATAACTCGAGCTTAAAATATTGTTGCTCCCAAGGTGGACACCAAATTTTTATCACCCGAACAAGTAAGTAAGTAAGTGCAACTTATGATTAAGAATAGTATATTTATTTACATATAATTAGGAACAATAAGACATAATTAAATAGATATAATTAGAGGCTAAGATACTCAATTATTTTTAAAACTAAGTAATATCTGAATTTGAGTAAATAATTATGAACGTAGGCGGAATCCACACACTAACGAGGGAACACTATATAACCGTTCAGACTATAGTTCAGACCATTCTTATTCTTATTCAAGATGGGGGCGATAAACCCCATGCGGGACTAACGTCCCGCATGGGGTGTATTGTGCATTTCCCCCTGCCCGAGCCAACCCAGCTCCTTGAAATAACGGAGCGAGGCTCTGGGCCGCTGGCATAGCTGCTCCAGTGACGTAGATGGTGTTGTCGATGATGATGATACCAAGCCAAGCTGACGGGATGACATGGATGATGTTGAAGCTGTCTCAAGCAACCTAGTGGCGATTCTAGTTTCATCTGTAGCTTTACAGTGCCACAGCACATGCTCAACTGTTTCGTTCTCATGCATGCAACCACGGCACAGCGGACTGTCCGTAGCTCCCGTTTTGTACAAGTGACTATTCAAATTGCAATGACCGGTTATAAGGCCTACTAGTAGACGGAGGTCCTGTCGTTGCAATTTCAATAGATTATTAGAGATTTTTCTGTTGAGGGTTCAGACCATATATTTAGTTTATTTCATATATGAACAGAATTGTGTGAGCGAGAGATTGTTTCTTAAGGCAAACCACAGATCACTCTAGATATCACATTACAAGATTTGTTGTTCCTAGACAAAGTCACCATAGTTTGAGGAAGGCGCAGGTCACGGGGAGTACGACCAAGCGTTCTCATTGGCTATCTCAAGTGTACACCTACTCGTGCCTAACAATCAACCAATAGGAGTAATTTCGTATATACGTGTATGTATTTAGACTGATGTGTGGTGCGCTTCAAGCGTCCTGAATACAGAATGATGTGTGTGATTGAGCAAGTTGGTCAAGAATCTAGAGTGTGCTCTGTGCGGCGAATAGACCGAGGGCGAAAGAGAAAAAAAATGTTTTATAACCCCGGTACAAATAAAACCACTTTTATTATAGAAATAAACATTTAAATACTATGATCAGGTGTTGTTCAATCCAATCCGACTTCGATAAAAAGGTCGCCCGAAGAATTCAACTCGGATGGGCAGTGTTCGGGAAATTGCGTGATATCTGTGCCTCAAGACAAGGGTCTTCAACCCTTGCGTTCAACTCAGAGTCGCACAGTATCCTATGCTCGGAGTTTTTTGGCGCTATAGAATCCGGAACGAGGATAATCGCCGATGTCACCAACATAGTTTAAATTATCGATTTGCAGTAACTTGTCTTGTATTGGCAAAGAATGATTATAATTTTTTTGTTTTTTCTGTAAATTCTAGCTTATTCACACTTTGCTATGTATACTTATAAAGATTTATTTTTAAGTCGTTGACTGTAAAACTCGCTTCTTAATATCATGTAGTCTGCACCTATAATTGTGGTGACGTTTAGCCTGTTTCCATTGCTTGCCTCCTTCTTTGTTACAATGACGTACATCATGTTGGTGTCTATTAAATAAATAAATAGCTCTCAAGGCTTGCAAGCTGAACTGGCAATGGGCAAGCCACATCGCTCGAAGAACCGATAACCGATGGGGAAGAAAGATGGTGAACTCCAGCGTGAACTTTTGGGTTGTGATGAAGATTTAAAAACAACTGATGTCTAAAGAGCTTTGTAGCTTCATAGCTATCCCTGCACTATCTCAATGCTTGCCAGAAAGTCACAAGAGGAAGTGTCACAGAATAAATAATAGTACAGTAGCCGGCTTCAAATGAAAATGACGTCTTCTGCGCAACAGTCGATTTTTAGGTTCCGCGAAGAGATTTTGACGAATGTATACATTACTTAACTTTTCCGCCACTATGCTATTTGCTTAAGATTTTTGTCGGACACTATATTACAAATTGCTTTGTTACATCAGGTCTTCCTAAATCGTGTGCCCGCTGTCTCGGAACCCTCACATTCCCGCAACAACATGGGCTAATGCCTGATTCATTTGAGGGGATGGTCATGACCAACCTCTGATCAAGTGCAGTGGTCTAGAGGCTTTTATCAGTAGGTATATAATTATATATAGATAGACACAGATACTTTTAATTTTGAACAACAAGACCAATACAAGGTACCTACTACATCTAAATGGAGTTCATTGTTCTACATTAACAGCTTACATTAAATAAATTGACAAGCAATAAACAGAAGCCGTTTGATTTGAACTAAGATTATAAATGTGAGTTTCTGTGTGTCCGTTTGGTCCTTAACTCTGTAACACTTGGCTAAACTTGGATGAAAATAGAGGAATGAATTTTATCAAGATCTGTTCAGCCGTTTAGCCGCGATAACGCGACAAACATCTAGATAGAAAGACAAAGTTACTTTCGCTAGATGGCGTTGATTCGTTTTTTGACGTTTTGTATGGACTGACAGTCCATACAAAACGTTGTTAACGTGGTTATGTAGGGAGTTATGAATTGCGCAAACGAAGTTTTTTCCTCGAGACGAAAGTTAATTTTTATACCTCGAAGCTTTATTGCGGCTATATTCCTCTGAATTATAATATAAGTTAGGATTACTTCAAATGGTGCTGACTCCATGGTGCGTAAAAGTTTACTAAGCACTATTGTAAACTCAGTCAAAGGCGCCTCGCCCTAGCGAGTGCACGAAAAGCGACGATACGCTTCAGCCTCTCACACATGCTCATCCCACACGAATAGGCACACTGCAATGCGGCACAGTTAGTAGAGATTTCAATGGATAGTACGAAATATAGTATAGGTAGGACAGGACATAAAGTTCGTATCACCATCTAGATAACGCGATGGCTAACAAGTAAAACCGTGGGGCAGGCACAGCTTGGGACAAATCAATTGAGCGAATTAAAGAGGTTCATTCTTTTAGCAAGTATCAGTAGTGTGAACGAGCTTTCCAGTGTACTCGCTACTGCGGTGTCAGTGAGCTGAATATGTGGTATATTTTGCTGGGTGAGTGTAGCTTTATAAGTCACCCATAAAAATGCCAGAATCGTTAAATGCCTAGCCTGAAATGAAATGAAATGACATGAGTTTTATTTGCCAGAATACCTGCATTCTCATTCAGGGTGTTATCATTTAAAATGTTCCATTAAATTCGGTCATTTCTGTCGTGCAAAAATATTTCCATAGAATGATAAAAAAATAATGTCTAAAAATAATAATTAATTAATAATAAAAATTTAATTAAATTGGACAATAACACAAAATAATAATACATTCATTGTATAATTGACTGGACTGGACCTGGACTGTAATCTACATTACAGTCCAGGAAATCCTTTACACTATAAAACATCTGATCGACCAGCCAGCGCTTCAAACGAGACTTGAAACAAGCGAGATTGGGACCGGCGTTGATGCAGCTTGGTAACTTGCTGTACACAGTCGGCCCCATGATATGCGTGAGCTTATCCGATCATACTTTACAAATATGTTAAAAAAAAAATACTTTACCTACAATAACCTGCAAATACCTGTCAACTACAATGAAAGAAAGGCCATGATGACAGAGGGTGCAAGTGCACCCCTTTGCGCCCCTCTCCCGCCTTTGATATCAAAGGAAATCCAAAAAAGGGAATACCAAAAAAGTCAACACAAATAAATTTACAAAACTCGAATGAATGGAACTTTCAAATTATTGGTAAAGAAATCATGACATACTTGTAAACCTACATAATTATCTACTTGCTGCTGAGACACAGATTACCTCATCGATAAGGTCACCAGACATCATCTAATCATTACCTCATAGGACAATCGAAGCTCACCACGCATCGGTCAAAATACATCTGTATCGTTTCACTTTCATTAGTTCATTGCTAGGCTCGAGTAGGCGTAGCATTGAGCCAAAGTCAAAGTTATTTATTGGTAAATATTCATCTACAAGTCAAAAATAATAACCTTTTGTATTTTTGTAATAGTATGCAAATTAAGTAGAGGCTATTCATTGAATACAATGATCATTAAAATGCGTTATACAATGTTAATAACATTCAATTATAATAATTATTACGTCAGAACATGAAATGTCAACAAAAAAGAAGTTAACATAATTTTTTCCTCAAATTACAATTTACATTTGAACATGAACTCATTAAAGTCATAAAATGTAAATCGTTTCGTTCGTTTCGTTTAATCGTCGGCCAATGTTATCGTTTGGACTCATCACCGCAACCCGCACTTTCTCAACTTTAGTGCGTTTTCGTCAGAACAAAGATCTCGTAATGCGGTATCTGTAGGTGTTATCTGTGTGTTGAATTGATGATGCGTGACAATCTGAATTGGGAGTAAAGCTTAGTTAACAGAAAATCGAGGACAGCTGTAAATTGACTCCTTTGGTTGATTCTATCTGAAATCTAGCTTGAATGTGCTTTTTTAGTTTCGAGGTAGAGTGTAGGAGAGTAGATGATCAAGGTGTATCTTTACATTTTCATCAGAAATTGCTGGTTTTGAACCGACTTCCGAAAAAAGGAGGAGGTTCTCAAGTCGACTGAATTATTATTATCATTAAAAACTAAAAACCCGACTGCAAAATGTAGTTAATGTCACTCCAGACGTAAAAAGGAATCCAACGACATCTCACTCGTCACAATCGGTCAGGACTTTTAGGCCATAAGAGGATATATCATCATTATCATCATCAGCCATAACACGTCCACTGCTTAACATAGGTCTTCGCCTCAGGGCGCCAAAGAGGCAATATAGGAACATACAAACATATAAACTTACACCTCACACCTCAAAAACACCCTTCTTCTTGGACAGTCGGGTAAATTGTATTAAGTTGCAGCCAGTACAGGCTTGTTATTTTAATTGATCAGAACCTCTCCCAGACAGTTTTCACTACATCATATTAAATAAAAAACAGATTACATCAGAACAATTTATTCAAATTTGTTTCGTCGTAGTCGCTTCGTATTGCGAATATGCAGCGATAGCCAGTCAGTACTGAATCCGTTGTTGCACAGTGTACTAGCGGTGTTTGAATTTGTATCGAGTTCCGTACCAAGTGTAATCTTTTACGTAGGTTACTTTCCGCAATATAATGCCAGGTCAGTCATAATATTATTCATAAAGAACGCTGAGGTTTTATCCGCGATTATTCAGATTTTCCGAATGTCTTCGGAATTAAAAGAATTTTGTTCTTAAAATGGTCCTCATGTTTTGCACACCACTCCCTGTCCTCATCAAGGTAAGCAATTGCGCTCATAGCGTTGCCCGACTACACCTAAACGATCACCGATGGTCAATCCTAGGATGGTGGCTGCGAGTGGTATTTACAATTGAGTGCTGCCGTTCTATTACAACAACCGCAAAGCTTTGTCAGATGCTTACAGTCTGCCTAAAAATTCTGACACTACGGCTAGCCACTCGGCCTATACGAACTTACTCGCTGGCACCATCAGTTGAGTGATTTAGTTCAGATTAACATAAACACAGCACCCGCTCGGGGCCAGCGTAGTGGATAATTATGGCCTAATCACCCATCGAGGGTAGGCCGATATCCCAGCAATGGGATGCTAGGCTGATGCAGTTTATAAGCATACAGACAGACGGACAGCAGAGCCACCTCCACGACAGCATGCGAAGTTGGTTTGTGGTTCTAAGATGAAGTGAGTTCCACGTTCCAAAATACTTTTTTATATTATTCCAGGTGGTATAAAAGCTGGCGCGGCCAAGGCAGCCCGGCTCGCGTACCGCGCGCTCTCGCGGCGCAAGGCAGCGGAGGAAGGCGCGGCCCGGCTCGCGCGGGTGCTGTCCGCGCTAGACCTCACGGCTCTAGGGGTCGGGAGCACGCTGGGCGTGGGCGTCTACGTGCTGGCAGGAGATGTCGCTAAGAACTACGCGGGACCAGCGGTTATACTGTCGTTTCTGCTGGCTGCTGTCGCTAGCGTGTTCGCAGGTGAGACACTTTGTGGGTGTGATTCAGGGTTCACTTTGCTCGGTGACAGCTTTGTACCACGTTGGGATCTACGTGCTGCAGTCGCGGATTTACACAGACTGCCTAGTTTTTTAAATGTAATTCAGCAATTTAATTGAAATTGTGTAAAAAATATTGATATTCGTGAAAATAGTAGGCTTGGACGGCTAATTTTAGGGGCGTAAAGTAAGTTTTTTCACCGTTGAAAAAAGGCTACATCACGTAGCCGTCCCTATAGCGAGTATATTGGTGAGACGGAAGCTAATCATAATGGATCTGCGCCATAATGATAAACTTCCGTCCGTGGATATTGGCATATTACGTGATGGGATATCGACAAATTATTGTTGACTTGGGCAATTCTTGAATAGGACGGATCTACGGCGTTAAAAGAAAATTAGGCCGGCTGATATTGTTTACGGATGTAAGCGATTGATTCCCCATGATAATATCTCGTGTATGTACACGGCTTGTGTTTGCCCCCAGGGCTGTGCTACGCGGAGTTCGGCGCGCGCGTGCCCAAGGCGGGCTCGGCGTACGTCTACAGCTACGTTTGTGTCGGGGAGTTCATCGCCTTCATTATAGGATGGAACCTCATACTCGAGTATATCATTGGTAAGACAATACATTGTTATAAGGATCACCTTTGCTAGTTTTTCTTTCGGGTAACTTTATTTTGCGAAATAACGTAGTTGCTAAAAAAAATCCTTTACTTAAACGAGAAGTACTAAAATCTTATATTAGAGGAAATATTATCATCAGTGAAGGCAATTCATATTAGGATGTTTCTTTTTTTGCTGTACAAAGCACATTTTTTGGATTTCCTTAAAAGGTATAATATTTAAGGTAATCTTGTTTCTACAGTTTTATATGTATAGTAAACATACCAACAAATTATAAGGAAAAACCGTACACCCAAGTTTTCTATCTTGACGTAATTATGTGTACTAATGACAAAAGACAAGACAAGTAATTTCCGCTAGATATAAGAATTTAAAAAGGAAAAAAAAATCAAAAAGTGTGATTCCGGCCAGGATCGAACTGGCGGCCTTCTGCGTGTAAAGCAGATGTGATAACCACTACACCACGGAACCCTGGCATAGAGCGTTCAAATTTATATGCCCATAGATTACTATGTAGCGTATAGCTTTATTTTTATTCAATAAGTTAAAGCCCGGTTTTTATTATACCAGTAGCATTCCAGTCCAGCGTTTGAATGCAGCGCTGGAATGCTACTGGAATAATGTGTACAGGTACTGGAATGCACTGGATCCAGTGAGCGATCCAACCAAGTTAGACTGACGGTCTAAGCCCGGCTTACATTATTTCAGTAGCATTCCAGCGCTGTATTCTTTGCTGAATTCGAATGCAGGACTGGAATGCTACTGGAATAATGTAAACAATGTGTCCAAAAGTGAATTGTTCAACTTTGCAAACAATTTTGGATTATTTCGCAATAATAAAGGAAGGCACGCGAACGCGCCGCCTCGTGTTCCGCCCTTTAGATTAGGTTAGGTGTACAATAGTAATAGTGGTACTGGAACTAGTGAAAGAGTGAGTTCTACGAGGGTGTACACTGCGATGTAATTGGTAGAACTAGCATTTATGTACTTGCAGAATATTTTTTAGTTTCTGTAGATTAACCTAATTCTAATTCTAGTTCTAACTAGGGGTGATAAGACCTGCAATGACCTCCCGCTAAGGGTGTCTTGTGCATTTCCTCCGCTGCCAGCCTACCCAAACCGCCCAGCTCAATAGTATATAATATAATATAATATATAAAATATAATATATACAGTATGACCCTGGTGAAGTGTAGAATGGCAGTTGAAGAATGGTTGAAGAACTTAAACTATGATGAAACAGAAGAGCTTCTTAAAATAATTGAGTGATAGATAGATAAGAGTTGATAGATAGATAAATAATATAATATAATTTAATAATAATTTTAATAATTTTTAATATGATGTAGATTAACCTGACAGAATATTTATTTTGTTACACATAATATTTTTGTTTTATGCGACAGGTGCGGCATCAGTAGTGAAAGCCCTCAGCGAGTATTTAGACTCGTTGCTGAATAAGGCGATATCGACGCACTTGGCGGCCGCCATGCCGCTGGAGACGCCGCACCTCGCGAGGTATCCGGACGTCTTCGCCTTTGCCGTTATCATGATATTCTCGGGTGAGGACATCACTTCCAATTCAATTTCGATTTCTAAAGATATTTTTTTTTTTTTTTTTTGCGAGGGGTATATCTTCACCAAGATACCCGTCTGCTTTGGGGTGCAGCCGGGTTAATTACTTCCTAGTTATACAATAACATAAACATATACTTTATTTTAACAAGTACAAACCTATGTGAAAAATTTACATCATGATAATAAATGAATAAACTTAACATTTTAATTCGCAGTAAGGAGCATCACAGATATTACTTAATTTAATTAATGCATGCTTTAGTGGCAGCAGACATTTTTTATAAAATATTTTTTTAAAGAAAATTTAAAAGACAAATGTACCCACATTTAGCTCAAAATAATTATTAATCATTGTGTCAAACTACGCGCTTTGGGCGATTAGCAGTTAGCAGCAAGGCACGATGTAAGGACTAAGGACATCACATGACAAGCTTACGAAAGGGAAGCCTGGATAGTTAGATCCATGCAGAGTTTGGCATTACCTTGGGCTCACGGACGGGCAACGACCGCTAACTGTCAGGGGCCTTATTTACCCAAATAAGTTTATGAGTTTGTGGTCAAACACCTAGTCTGTCTCCTACCCTGCCTGTCTATCCTAAAAAAATATGTTTCACGAAAATACCCGACGTATGTTTTACGATTTTAAGTAGTTTAGGGTAGGAGTTATGATTTATTCTACGTTCTTAAGAATTTTCCATACAACCGCTTAAAAAAAAAACAGCTTTATTTGAGTGGGATTTTCGATGGTATTTTTCGGAATCTCCTTCATCTAACATCGAAAAAACCGCCGCGAAAAAATTCATCAGTTAGCAATTTTTTTTTATAAGGAAACCCCTTAAGAAACTAATGAAAACCATAACTCTTTCAAGTACGAAAATTCGTAAAGCATACATGGGGTATTTTTATTAAGCCTTTTGTTTATGGAACCTAACTTTTTCGGATTGACCGACCGACCAGCTAGTATTTAATAAGAACCGATGTTGTCCAGTGGGTTTGGTGTTCGGCGTGAAAGAGTCCACAAAGTTCAACAACTTCTGTACGGGAGTCAATCTGTGTGTCGTGCTGTTCGTCATCATCTCCGGATCGTTCAAAGGTATTTTGTCGTGCAAACTTATTGATTGAAGTAATTGCTTGTTAGCCAGGCAAGTTACGGAACTTAGTTTGGAGGACCCGGATATAATTCATAACAAAAATCTAAAATCGTGTTTAGTATAATTTTCTGACGTAGATCAATATTAGATTAAATTAAAAATTTCGGGGCTTGAAACATATTACATAATTTTAACCCTGAAATAAAGTTAATAATATTTTTTCGACTTGAAATAGAAACCCAAGCTAACTCACTCCTTAAGTTGCGGAGAAAAACGCAACTTACTATGAATATTTTTGCATTAGTAATATCAGTATAATTATTAATTATAGTTGCAAAACGTTCTCAAGAGATGGCGTTAAAAACATTATTTTTGGAAACATATTTTTACGTCGTATATTGTAATCTAATTTTAACTAAACCTTAAATTGCCGACATATACTAATACTATGTATCTATTAACCATATTTTATAGCGGTTTGAACATTAGCTCAGTTACTTAAGCGCCATCTAGTTTTATGCAATTTTTTCGGGGGTACGGTTCGTTGTATGAGAATGTCATTCTGCTCATATAAATAGTGTATGTTTATAATAATATCGTCCCACGTGTAGCGGACCCGCAGAACTGGCGCATCCCGGAGTCGGCGGTGCCGCGGGCGGGCGCGCGCGACTTCGGGCGCGGCGGGTTCGCGCCGTACGGGCTGGCGGGCGTCATCCGCGGCGCCGCCGTCTGCTTCTACGGGTTCATCGGTAACTGTCCGCGGCGCGTGACGCGTGCTCACTATCGCTACAAAAAATAACAAATATACATTTAAATAACACTGGTTATGTGCTTGTTTGACTAGCGCACTGTGGGCTCCGTACAGGGTTTTACCCGACTGCCCAGGAAGGAGAGTAATGTTTTTGGGGTGTATGTAAGTGTACATTTGTGTGTTCCTAATTACCTTCTGAAAGCCACAGTAAATGGTAGAAAAAGAAAAGGCAACGAAAGATAGGCAGAGAGACAAAGTTACTGTCTATAAGTTCGATAGATGGCGTTGATCCACGTTTTGTATACACTAACAGTTCAAGTTCTGAATAGCGCAAATATTTTTTTTTTTTTACTTGTCACGAACGTATTTACAAGCTTTTATTTACCTTGCAATGTTTGTAAGTATGTATCTTTGGGTCAAATCCTGCAACTGAATTTAAGACCTGGGGCCTTATCCCGTAACTCTAGTGGCGATGGTCTTCGTTTGCTATCCTGCTCGCTCGCATGGTGCGAGTAAGTTGGCGCGAGTGGGACGGCACGCGATGCCCATTGCCACCAGAGTTACGGGATAAGGCCCCGGTTCCCCTCGTTCAACTGAGTTGACATTTTGCATGCCTGTCAAGTTCCGATGACAATACAATATTATGAGAGCGAACTGATCCGATGATGGAGACGGAAGGTGGAAAACGGAACTCCTCAGTAACTAGCAGTAGATTGATGGAGATAGGACTCATATTAATCAGCTTACAGGAACAATAACAGATTATGTAAAAGCTCCTCTGAAAAAATATATTTTTCCACAAAAACTTATCGAATTTCTCGAATCTCGAAGCTTTGACCGGTCCTGTTACGATTGTGGCTATATTTCTCTGAATTATAATATTGGTATGGATTATAATAGGTATTTTTTTTTGTTTCTGTGCGAACTACTATGTATATAAAGAAGAAAAAATAATATTTGTGAAAAGATATCGTTTTTCCTTAGGGTTCGACTGCGTGGCCACGGCGGGCGAGGAGGCGCGCCGGCCGCAGAAATCTATACCGTTCGCTGTGGTCGCCTCCTTGCTGGTCGTCTTCCTCGCCTACTTCGGCGTGTCCTCGGTGCTGACGCTCATGCTGCCGTATTACATGCAGGTACGGGTTATACTAGTAGTTCGCGCCGAACTGAGATCTCGCGACCCCTATATCTTCACAACCCCTGGACCGATTCAGCTCATATTCGAACTTAAAAATTGTATTGAAATGAACTACTTGCCTACAAAATTTTATGCAGATCGGATCAACGGTTCGCAAGTTATCATCGGACTAATATACACACAAACATACCAACATACAAACATACATACAAATGCCGATTTGTCCCAGTAAACTCTGAGGCCTTCGCTTCGCTCGGTCAATTACACTATACTAAGAGTGCTAAGTCCCTAGAAAGACGCATAACTCGATTGTAGTAGTGATAAAGACGTAAGATGTCGCTAGTACTTTAATCTGCGAGATAATCGTCACAATTTCTACCTATCGGCATTACGAGATCCGTCTAACTGAACAAAGTTTGAGGAAAGCGCGGGTTGCGGAGACTGCGAACAATCGTTCGTGTTGATCATCTCAAGGTTACGCTTACACGCGCCTAATTAAAGTATTACATGTGTATTTTGACAAATGCTTGGTGCGCTCCTGGTGGTGGCGGTCCCGAGTGCGGGATCTGTGTGTATAGTGTTGCGTGTGCAGGACGAGAAGGCGCCGTTCCCGCACGTGTACGACCAGCTCGGCTGGACGTGGGCCAAGTACGCCGTGTCCGTGGGCGCCATCTGCGCGCTCTGCTCCAGGTACCTCCAACTGATCATTACTACCAATAAATACAGAGTACGATAATTACTGGGCCTACAGAGATTTAACATCTAACATCTCAGGGTGACGAGCGCAGTGCATTGCCGCGCATAGTTTTGGACTGTTGAAGTTCAAAATTCTGGGTGGGACTGAACTGTTAGGGGCAAGCCTGACGCTTAACATCAGATGAGCGACTTGCTCGTCTCGTCACCGAGTAACATAAAAAAAATAAAAAAAATAAGGTATTTAATGATAAAACTTTGAATGGGCCGCTCCGCTGCCGCTACGTATGTCTGCAGACCAAAGTCATCCGTACGTGCAGGTACTAAGGTTCATTGTTTGCAGTCTGATGGGCGCCGTGTTCCCCCTGCCGCGTATTATCTACGCGATGGCGAGCGACGGGCTGCTGTTCAAGTTCATGGGCACCGTGAACGAGCGCTTCCAGACGCCCGTCGCGGGCACGCTCGTCGCCGGGCTCTGCACGGGTCGGTCTTACTTCTATCACTATGCGGCTTCTAGCGCTGCTTCTCTTAATGCTATAGTTGGCAGACGGGCCGCCTGATGGTAAGCGACCGCCGTCACCTGTAACACCAGAGGCATCACACATACGTTGCCGACCTTTTTAGACTGTATCAATGACGTTTCGAAACCTTTTTTTATGTTATTGACAAACGGAAATGAAGCCTGAATATAATTATGTCTTACTAGCGACCCGCCCCGGCTTCGCCGAGTTATATTTTGAGAATAAAAGAGTTATTATGTACGAGGTGTAACTGAAAGGTGCGACAATATTGAAAGGTATGTGTGTGTACTCATCATTATGAACAAGTTTTACCTTGGGACCAAAAATGAAATAGCAAAAAAACATTAGCTGTTTAAAAAATTATCAATGACACTCAACGAAATGTAAGGAACAATTGAGTATTATTTTTTGACTTGATTGATGAACACTTGATTTCAGGCTTGGTCCTATAGTAAAAGTTGTGTATAATGATGAACACATAAACCTACCTTACATAGATACATACATACCTTTTAATATTGTCTCACCTTTATGTAACATTCTGTATATAAACCTTCGTTAAGTAAGCAATTTAGAAAAATGCTATATACTATGTAAACCTTCCGTGAAAAAGTATCTAACTGATGATGAAACCCGCATTAAAATCCGTTGCTCGATTTAGGAAGAGTTAGCGGATATACAGACAGACACACGAGGAAACCGACTTTATTTCATACTATGTAAAGGAAAGAACAGATTCAGAGTTGGGAGTGATACATCTCCACCAATACCTAGCTTGGGACGCTCGCATTTCCTCAACACGGCACTAGCTCATAGTTGGGATTTGAACTCACAACCTGCGGCGAGCGGTCCGAACACACCAACCACTGTCATCGCTACAACAACGTAACGACACCGAGGAACAATAAATAATGTTTACCGTTGTTGTCGTCAGGCACGCTGGCGATGATATTCGAGCTCGAGCAGCTCATCCACATGATGTCGATCGGCACGCTGCTCGCCTACTCCATGGTGGCTTCCTGCGTGCTGCTGCTCAGGTCTCCACACACGAAGATATCACTTGCGCCTTCGCAGCTATGTTACTTCTGCCATAGAAAAATAATACGGAAAGAATGACCATCTCATACAAAAAAGTTTATCCCCGAAAAATACAGACTAAAACTAGACAGCGCTTACGTGTTTAGTCAGCTAATGTCCTAAAACATGGTTAATACAGAAACATAGTGTTAGTATATATCCGCTTTTTAAGATTTAGTTCAAACTAGATTGCAATATACGACGTAAAAAATATGTTTCCAAGAATAATGTTTTTTCCAGTAAAATTCGTACTGTAAGCTGAACAAAATCAATCCAAACTCCTTCGATCTACTGTTAGTTACTGAGTTCCGTTTTCCACCTTCCGTCTCCGTCGTCAGATCAGCTCGCTATCGTATTGTCATCGGAACTTGACAGGCATGCTAAATGGTGGATGTAGTGGTAGGGCTCTCTCGCAGAGTCCGCCTGGGGAAGTACCACACCTTTGCCAGTTATTCAACCGCCAAGCAGTAGTGTGCAAGCGTTACTGTGTATCAGATTGGAGGGTAGTGTTTCTAGCGTAATTACTGGGCATACAGAGATTTAACAGGGTGACTAGCGCAGTGCATTGCCGCGCATGGTTAAGTTCAAAATTCTGGGTGGCACGCCTCCGTGAATAAAAATGTATTGATCCGTGTGTACAGGTACGAGCGCTCCACATCACCCCACCGGCCTGCGGAGCCGCTGAACCTGTCGCTCCGCAGCGCGGTGCGGCAGCTGTACAACGCGGACCGGCACGAGGCGCCCACCCGCCTCAGCACGGCCCTGGTGTCGGTGCTCGTCACGCTCTATAGTACGTACGCTTATTTTATGTTTCGGGCTTTCTAGGTATTGGCCACAAACGTGTTAAGATAACGCTGACCCGTTGAAGATGTTCAGTGAGGGTGCGGTCGAGGATGGTAGGGTGTACGGGCGGTCACCGGCTGGTAGTTGTCCAGAAAAATACTTGTGGTCACTTAAGAGATCGTTTCCCTGATATACTATCTCGCTCGTATATTATTTGAAGATACGTGTCTGATTATTTTTTTGAATTCCTACGCGGTGGTATTTTTTATTCATTATGTAGAAAATTCGTGAAAGAGACAGCTTTTATTCAAGAAACGACACAGATTTATCGAGCTACTAGCATCGCCTCGCGGTTTCACCCGCTATTGTACAGAAACGAATACTTTCCGGGATAAAAAGTAGCATATTATGTGTAATCCAGGGTATAAGGTATCTCCATAGTCACGGTCCATACGAAATTTGATCCAAATCCGTTCAGCGGTTCCAGAGTTGAACGGGAACAAACACACTTACATACTTACCTACATACATACTTACACACAAACTTTCGCATTTATATTATTGGTGTGATAGAACTCCGACCGACCGACCGAGTGCAACCGAGCGTTCTCATTGGCTGTCTCAAGGTAACGGCTACTCGCGCCTAACAATCAACCAATCAGAGCAATTACTTATAAGTGTATTTAGACTGATGCTTGGTGCGTTTCGAGCGTCCTGAATGCAGAATCTAGGGTGTGATCTATGGTTGGTATTTACTAGTAATGTGTTGAGAAGTATATAACCGTGTAGTACAGTAAGGTACGTCCCCGCAGGCGTGTGGTGCGCGGCCGCCATGTACACCATCAACTCGCACGGCGCGGCGCTGGCGGCCCTGCGGGCGGCGCCCACGGCAGCGCTCGCGGCGTCGGCGCTGCTGGTGGTGGGCACGCTGTGCGCGCTCGCCCGGCAGCCCGTCTCCGAGAAGAAACTCGCTTTCTCCGTGAGTTACACGTTTAACTACTCGAGGACACATCGGAACGTAGCTTGGTAGAGATCGTTTCCACTTCCCTCCCTCCCTTCTACTTTAAAGTAGCCGTGTCGCAGCTATCTCGCCTACACATTTGCCTAAAAAATATTACTTAGTCTATTTTTTAATCAGACGGAGTAAACTGACAGATCGAAATGTCATTTTTCAAAATACTGTTGCCATCTTTCAAATCATAGTGACGATCTTATTCAGGTGTTATCGTTCAACAGCACGGAACTATAAACTACACGAACAGTTCACATTAGTTAATACTGTTAATAGTTAAAATTGAAAATTACTGTCATCATTTATTAATTATTATTTTTATTATTTAAACTACGCTTTAGAATGTGAATAAATGTAATAGTTCAGTGAACTGATATGAATGAATGAACTAAATATTTTTACCACGTGTCCATTTTTATTTCATGAAAAAGTGACAGCACTCGATAATGTGATTTTACTCCGTCTATAGTTACTAGTTTCTGTGCCTAGTGTGAATTTCTAGATAATCTACAAAAAAAAAAAAAACAAAAAAAAACATTTATTGTCATATATTTGTCTTCGTATCATAATATCAGAAATATTCTAAATTTCTTCTCGGTATCCTTGTTTTTTTTTTTTTTTCGTTTTTAATAGACGTAAAAAGGAAAGATTCTGAGTAACATTAAATTCTTAATCTTATCACAAACAGACACAAAATAACATAAGCTTTTTGGAAATTCACATTCACTTAGGATTTTTTTATCTTAAAGAATATTAAAACTCGCGAGCGATACTTCTTTTAATGTTGAATGTTCGACTTCTACCACTACTACACGCGGCTCAGAGCTCTGTGCCGGCGGTGGAGGGTAAAGCCTGGTTAGGGTAGAAGCTAACGGGGACGGCGTCGGGGACGTGCACACGGTCGACACACCCCGCGTCGCCCCCGACTCGCGGTACAAGTTAACGTGTGTCAGGTGCCGCTGGTGCCGTGGCTGCCGGGGCTGAGCATCCTGGTGAACGTGTACCTGATGCTGAACCTGGACGTGGCCACCTGGATCCGGTTCGCCGTCTGGATCGCCGCAGGTACACACACTTCATCGGCCACGACACACTCGCGGCGAGACTTGTCGCGACTCACGGCTCTGTGCACACTCACGGCGGTGTCTCATTCTGTCCTCCGGACACTGGGACCGAGCAAGAGTGTGGATGTGTCGGTCGCTTGCTCGCCCGAGAAACCCTTTGATTCGGATCAAACCCTCGACACGGAACGGAGAACAGGCGGCCGCGAGATACTACCCACATTCACGCTTCTAGGGTGCTCTCGGGGCTCGGAGTCAATTTGTAATGGATATATCACTTTATACCATTTCATAGCTTTTGCTAAATTCCTTGATCTAACTTCAACTCGATTACGCTAACAACAAAAGAGCTGTCAGTCCACAGTCATGACATATCATGACTGGACTAACAGTCTCATGAGACAACATGTAGCCCTGTTAGACCGAGCGAAGCGGAGTGCTCAGAGTCTACGGGAACAAATCGGCAGCTGTATGTATGTTTATATGTTTAAATGTATATTTGTCCGACGATAACTTAAGAACCGCTAATTCGATCTTCATGAAATTTTGTAGGCAAGTAGTTAATTTCAAAACAATTTTTAAGTTCGAATATGAGCTGAATCGGTCACAGGTTGAAACGTTATAGGGCTCGCGAGGTCTCGGTTCTGCGCGAACTACTAGTGTTGTTACTGAATGTATTATGTTTAAATGTATTATATCAAAAATATAGTAAGACGTGTTAAATGTTTTAATAAAGAAAATGTTACAAAAACATTTTTCAATATTACTTTCAGTAATTTAATGTATTTATAAACGATGATTGTGCGAGCGAGAGTACGCATTGTGTCAAAGCAGCCTTAACATCTAATCAGTACGTTTCTGTGTTATTTTTTAGGCGAAGAATTAAAAATAATGCTTTATTCGGCAGGAAAACATTTAATTACCGTAACTGACGTCTAATTATATTCTTTCAAGACGTCGAATACGTATCCGTAGGTGGACTCCGGCGCGTGTCTCCCCCACATGAACTCCAGATGGTTGGACCCGTTTACCACTTTATACCCGACCACATTAGGGAGGACCCCCACTAGCTTCTCCGCGTCTTGTACCGTAGCCACGGGGTCGTCTGAACCGCAAATAACCACCGTGCGCATGCTCACCTTACTCAGATCATAGACGGGGGGCCCGCGAGAATTGTAGATTTTCATGTTCTCAGCGGCTCCGTAATCGTACTGACTGAAACTTTTCTTTAAACTTATTTTGGCGAAATGCATCAGGTTTTTTCTCGAAGTGCCGGCGGGGAAGTGTTCCACGATAGTCGGGAAGAATTCCCTCTCGATGCCGCTGGAATCCGGTCCCGATACGGAGTTCATTCCTCCTTGGTAGCAGAGCTCGTAGCTTATCGGTAGCTGTGTACACAGTAAGTTTAGAAAAGCTTTCTGAATGGTATTGTAACCTGATATTTCTTGCACGCTCTTCGGTAAAATGAAATCTATAAACGGACTCATCTTGATTACATACAGAATGCCGGAGCGCACGTGCTCCATGTAAGCCACGGGCGCCAGGGCGACGAACAGGCTCACTTTCTCGTTGTAGTCGGGCAGCGCGGAGCCGAGCACGAAGGCCGACGTCGTGCCTTCCGAGAACCCGACGATGCTCACTTGTTCCTGACCGGTCTCTTCCAGGACATAGTCGATGACAGCGGGAAGGTCGAAAACTCCAAATTCGTGAACACTGAAGTTCCAGAACGTGTTATCATTGTCGGGATCTAGATCGGTGTGGTTTCTAGAGAAGCTGTTGCCTCGGAAGTTCATCACCCACACGTCGTAGCCTCTTTCCGCTGCCATGATCCCTAGAGATCTGTGTTCTCTAAGAAAATATCCTGTAGAAGCGTCGAAGACTCCGTGAGCCAGAATCAGAGGATTCGATTTGTTGCCAGGGATGTTGAACACCTTTAAGATGTATCCATCTTTGGTTGTGACGTAATGTTCCCGAGCAATGTGTCCACATTTTGTGACCAGTTTCTGGAAGCTGAGCTGATGGTCTTCTGGAACGTTCCAAATGTCCTTTATACCATCACAGGTTGCATCTAACATAAATACAAAGAGTACTATGTATCTATAGGACATTATAGTAGCTTGCGGGTAAACGGGTGCCGCGGTATGAACGTTCAAATTAATTAGTGTCTCTTATATACATATAAATATCTTATCGAAACTAGAAACGACCTTTCGGCTGGAGTCACACGAATTTGAGCTTTTATCCGAATATTATAAAGTACACTACGTTTAGCAAACACGGAGCGAGCGATATAGACGAAGCCCGCAGATGGTCAAGGTTTTCAAAAAATAGTCTAATCCACTTCATAGATGCACATTAATTATTCGGCGACAGTCGGATCACCCGCAGCCTGCGGTAATTACAGTTGCCAAATACACTTATCACATTTTTACGATTTTTGTTACACTTTTTGCACATAATTTTATTGAAAATAGACTGGATTTGTTTCCAACTTACCGAAGTCAATCTCGAAATAAAACACTTGCGTCAGTTGTAGTAAATCAATATTTAATTTATTAAACATACTACATTTATATTAATATTAGTCCAAATCTATAGGTATTATGGATAAATGTTACGGTTAGTGTATAATTTCGGACAGAAGAGTTGTCTCCATTGATTGACGTCTTAAAAGAGGTGTTAGAAAGTGACCCCGTTAAATTTGAAAGTGAAGTCAATGTAGTCCACTTCAAAGATCTTAACGAGGTATCTATTTTTACGCCAACAATGACACGCACGGCAGTGCCAGAGTGCAGGCTCTAGTTTTCTAGTTTTTTTAAATCAAATAGTCTGAGCGAGTTCTGAGGATTTTGATTTGAGATGGTTGAAAGTCCACAAACAGTAAGCACACTTTTATTGTGTGTACACAGCTAGGTAAAATAAGCTATCGGAGTGGGTGTTCCCGATAGGCAATGGGTGTCAATGAATCGGTTCCTTCTGGGCAAACAAGTTTCATAGTAAACGGCAAAATCGCTCTACATCAGGCGTGTTAGCGGTCAATCGCAAGGCCATTAGTATAAGATACAGTTTTATATTATAGCGTCATGATAGATTGCCATGGATTGAGATGTAGGGTGTTTTTTTTATTAATCCTGGGAAAAATGTAAAGTGGCCGCTATTGGATGGAAAAGTTGATAAGGATAGTATGGGCATCTATTTTAACATTTTTAACCGTTACAGCTATATGAAAAGATATGCCATTGATTATGTATTCAATTTGCTTGGCATTTACAGATTTTGGAAAACATTAAGGGCTTACCCAAGTTAAATACAACTACAACTAGGCATACATAGTTTTAGAATGTAATACAGATCTAAAAATGTTACTTATATAATAATATTCTTAATATGATTGCATTCTGTTTTGTATGTTTATATATAAATAAATAAATAAATAAATAAATAGAGGGGGGCCGCGAGTGACAGTCGCGAGCTTGCCCACTACTTTCACCCACACCTGCGTTTTGTACGTGACCATTTGCATAGTACGCCATGCTTAAAATTTCGTGCTCGCGCCCGCTCGTTAACGTGGGTAAGCACTTAGGTCCAGCAGTGGACGTCTCCAGGCTGTTGATGATGATGACTCAAAGTTTTTTTTTTGTTTTTTCTGATTTTTTATTTACCTCAATTAAAATGCCAATCAAAATGATTTTCTTGTAGCTGTATTGTTTAAGGGTAGCTGTCCCTATTATCTCTATTGGTATACATGTACTACATTTTATTACAAACATACCAGCTGATACCGGAGACTTAGTACTCAACTCGGGAACTCCAGGATGTGAATAGACAAGTGGCTCGACTCGCCAACTCGATCGGATGAACGATGGGCGAACGCATAGGAGCCGAACAAACGGACGGACATACATTATATTTCATACATAAGATTATTTTATCAAAAAGACACAAAACGAGCAACTAAATGTATTTGTGTTGTTCATATTTGACTGCTATTTAAAAATAGCAGCCTTATTTTTGTACGCAGTATAAATGTATTATACCTGTTCGCATTAAAAAAAACAAATGTTATTAGGCCAAGATTCGCCTCTATTTAGCCAATTTAATAATTCGTTGATCCTCTTCGGTTTTTATGCTTTTACTGTAACATAAACAACAAAATATGTTTAGGGTTCCGTGCCCGAAGTGTCCTAAAACAGATGGGCAGTAGTATGCTCTTAGTCAACAAAGAGCGTTAAGCGATCCCCACGCCGTCTGCCGCGTATTAAGCCAAAGTTATTTTATTTCATCTACAAGTCAAAAATAACCTGTTGTCTACAATAGTATGCAAATTGAGTAGAGACTATTCATTGAATACAATGATCATTAAAACGTCATTATAACGGTGGTTATACAATGTTAATAACATTGAAGTATAATAATTATTACGTCAGAATATGAAATGTCAACACAAGCTAACATAATTTCATCCTCAGTTTACAATTTACCATTCATGAACTTATTAAAGTCATAAAATGTTTTATTATGCCGTATTATGAAATCCTGTTCAGCAGTGGACGTCTGCTGGCTGATGATGATTATGACCAAAAGTGTCAACTGGATCTTATTATTAAGCCTACGCCGCGGCACCGCTGTCTGTTTGTCTGCCCGTTTTTTATTTAATGTTGTGAACCGTAGTAGGTAGCCAGTTTAAAATTGTCCAAATTATTGTGTTGTTATGGCAGATATTTAAAAAAAAACTGTTTTATTCAAGAAACAAACAACAAAAACTTTTTTTTTTTTTAGTTTTTACTAATATATTTTGTTTTCTTTTCTATCGTAAGACTGGTGATACGAACTGTGTACCGAGCTCGCGCTAAGGGTCCTAAAATAATTTAAAAAAAAACACATTTTACTATCACAAACTATAATTT
Source organism: Apocheima hispidaria (assembly GCA_947579745.1). NCBI lineage: Eukaryota > Metazoa > Arthropoda > Insecta > Lepidoptera > Geometridae > Apocheima > Apocheima hispidaria. Next base: position 14,420,856 of record OX388159.1, read on the forward strand.
GTGGTAGTACGGATCCCACGGTGCGCGACTGCGACTCGCACTTGACCAGGCACACTTGGCTCTGGTTTTCTGTACAAATTAGCTTATCATATTTAAACAAGAAACACGTGTTAATTTATTTATAAGTCATGAAATAATTTAATTTCTATTTGCATGCCGTACGTATTTTAAATAGCCATCGTTTTTGCCTACATTTCTTGTTTGAGGTTTTGTCACTCCGGACGTAAAGAGAAATCCAACTACACCTCACTCGTCAAAATCGCTTAAGCCGTTTAGGCTACTATAGGATCACACAAACATACACGCACCCAGAACGTTACCCTCCTTCTTGGGCAGTCGGGTAAAAATGACGAGCAAGTCGTTTGCCCGATGTTAAGCGCCATGATTACCTATTTCAGTCCAGAGCCACTCAGAATTTAGAACTACATCGTTCAGTGCACGACCCTCGCCATCCTAAGATAAATAGGTATTAGTCTCTTAATACACTTCTCACTGGAAACCTTGCCCTTCAATCGGGAAGACAGTTATGTCTGAACTCTACAGCTTGGCAGTTGAATTAATAGCAAAGGTTTGGTACTCACCACTGTAGTGGTATAGATTGAAGAAATTTAGAGATTTAAGAACTGTTAAGAAGAAGATCACAAGATGTACAAAAAATGGCAAACTTCTTTGTGAGCTCAGAGTATATGTTAGCCGCAGGGGAACGCAATGCGCAGCAAAGTAGCAATGTACAAGAAACTCAGCTATAATTTTTCAAAATCTCTAAAACATGCGGCAGAACGTCAGTATAAGTTGCCTTCCCCCACACGAAGTCTATGTGGTTGAATGGAGCGTACTCCATAACTTTATACTCCACCACATTTGGGAGCCTCTTTCGAAGCATCTCCACGTCTTTAATCGTCGACACGGGATCATTCTTCGCGACTAGGAGCGCTACCTTCATGGTAACTTTGCTTAAATCGTATTCCGGCGGCGACTTTGACCCATACTTTGCCATGTTTTTCTTCTTGCCGTAGTCATAGTAAGCAAACCGTTTCTTATTACCAATTTGAGCGAAATGGTGCAAATTTTTTCTAGAAGTTCCGGCGGGGAAATGACCGAGCCAAATGGGCAGGAAATCTGGCTCAAATTGTTTAGGATCCCAGCCCGTTACTTGAAACACAGCCCCTTGCATGCAGAGCGCGTAGCCTGTGCCTTGTACGTTGCATAGAGCGTTAATTATGGATGTTAAAGAGGAATTGAATGCAAACATTTCTTCCGTATGTGATCTTCGAAGACCTTTGTTGATACCTTGAGCTAGTCTTATTATTATGGTCATGAAGTCCCGAGTGTGCTCTAAAAAGCATACCGGCGCCAACGCGATAAAAACATTAATTTTCTGGTTGTACTCTGGTTTTGTCGCTCCGAGTACTAGAGTGTTTGTCGTGCCTTGTGAATAACCAACGATACTAACTTTTGATCCAGTTTTATCGATGATGAAGTCGATTGTGGCTGGCAGGTCTTTGGTGCCATATTCGTGGACGTGGAAGTTCCAGAATGTCGGATCTCTATCAGGGTTTAGAGATGAGTGTCTTCTGGAGTATCGGTTGCCGCGGTGATTAATCGCCCAGACGTCGTAGCCGTTTCTAGCTAGGTTCACTGCTAGAGACAGGTTGCCTCTAATGATGGTGCCGTCACTGCTGTCCATCATACCGTGGACAAGTAGCACCGGTCTTCTCTTATCCCCTAAGATGTGGAACAGCTTGAGTATGTACCCGTCATCAGTGACCACGTCGAATTCTTCAACTTCCTGTCCATACTTCACAGCGAGTCCTTTGAAGTCGAGCCTAGCGTCTTCAGATAGGTTCACTTGTGCGTATACGCTACACACTAATACAAATAATAAATTTGAGTACATGTTTTGCGGCCGAATCGATTTACCAATAATCAGACACTGGTTTTATATCGAATAGTTTTTTAATACCTAGCCTTATTTTTTGTTATTTTCGTACCCTAAACGTGTTTAGAGCCCCGATTTGTCAAAAGGCTGTAGGATCGTGCGTTGTCAAGGTCGTTATCGGAACTCTAAAGGGCACCTTTTTGTTTCAATAGTGTACTGGTATACTGGTATTATAAATATTATTATTATGTTAGCAGCTTATGTTATGCGAAAATTAGTACTATTTTAAAGGATTTACGTCAATTGAATAATGTAGTAACTCATGATGTAGCTTTTAGTAATGATATAGATAAATTGCTATTACCCTTGTGGCTAAGTGTGAGGATTTCCGCCTCCTGAGCTGTAGGTTGTGGGTGCGGTTCTCATCCAGGACAAATATTTTTGTGATGAACATGGATGATTGTTGTTTGTTAGTTCCTATGTATTCTATGTATGTATTTAAAAAAAATGTATTTATGTATTATATCAGTATTTATGTATTCTATCAGTTATCTAGTTCCCGTATAAGCTTGCTTAATTTGGGGCATTTTGGGCTGTGTATGTAAAACGACCACCAATATTTATTTGTTTAATATTTATTATATGAAATATCAAGTTCCTGTTAATTTTGTTAATATAGTGAATTTTAACTTGATTAGCAATAATGTCAGGCAATTAAACCAGTTAAAACCAGTTTTTATTACTAAATAATTTAACTAAATATTAAACAGATTCAAATTTTATAGCAAATTTATTTAAACAGATTTTTAAGCATTTCTTTGTAAATAATCCGTTCTACAAATTTAAGTGAATATATGCCAATGAAATTCTCGGAATCCTCATTTTTGTGTAATGAACCAACGGAGTAAAGCATAAAAAATTCCTAAATATTATTAAATTGTTTAAATTATTGATTACTTTGCCTAATTTATCTCATAACATATCTATTTGTAAAATTGAATTTATTTCTGAATAATTAACGTAAAATAGTAATGCGACATTAACATTTATTATGTATGTAATGTATGTCAAAAGTCGTGGTAGCTCAATGGGAGAGCGCTCGCCTCACATTCTTGAGGTAGAGGGTTCGAACCCGGGCGGGCCCGTACTAATGAGTTCTTTGGAACTTACGTACGGATATATACCACTGGCTTTACGGTGAAGGAAAACATCGTGAGGAAACCTGCATATTTCCGGAGAAGAAATTCGATGGCGTATGTGAATCCGCCAACCCGCACTGGGCCAGCGTGGTGGATATGGCCTAATCACCCTTGGAGGGTAGGCTGATATCCCAACAGTGGGATGTTTAAAGGCTGATACAGTAATGTATGAGTGTGGCTTACAATGTGAATTCCTAGAGTCAAGTTTTATTCACTATGTTGTTCATGATATTTAGGGTTCCGTACCCAAAGGGCAGAAGGGAATCCCGTTGATGTCACTCTGCTGCCTGTCTGTCCGTCCGTCTGTATGTCACGGTGACCATCAAGAAAACGGCCTATTCAACACCAACACAGACATAAACAGACGGCTCGTAACAGACCTTAAATAAATTGGTAATCGAATATGTGATTTGATTTCATTATCATTATTTTCATTATTTTTCTTGGGACGATACGTGAAAAACATTAGATAAAAAATATTGTTTTACTCCGGCCTTTTTTGTCAGAGCTCATTATGTAAATAACAAGTATGATTATAGTCATGAATTAACCACGAATGATTATTATCTATAATAATTATTAAAAAAAAACAAAACAAACGATTATTGTTTTCTACGCGGGTTGTTGCGGCGTCTAGTTGAAAACCGAAACATTTCGTACAATTAATGATTTTTAAATACAAACAAAAACATTGTGGCTCAACAATACCACTGTGCGGGAGTCCGACTCGTTCTTGGCCGGTATTTTTTTTATATAATAAAAAAGACTAGTCAAAGTAATTTTGATCGTCTAATATCATTACCCTCTTGAGGCGGCGCTGTAATAACGATGTAGGTTGTTTGTTATATACAATTTATCCGTTTTTGTTTTTCGAAATACCCTGTTTTTTTATGAAATAGCACTTGACTGTAGTATAGCCAAATAAAAAAAAAACTTTCTATTGAGCTTTTTACAAACCTTTTGTAAAGAATAAGCACGCAGGGGTTTTACAGGGCTAAAAAAGTGCACAAAAATGTCAGTGGATGTATTCCCGTGTATGTTTTAAAACTGCGACCAGACCCCTGTTCACGTCCACCTGTCCACCTGCCCGCCTGTCCAATAGAGGACGGACAGCAGCGTCGTATTAGGAAATGGTGAACATTCTACGATATCCGTGTCGGCTGCCAAGCATGGGGATTTTGTAACCACCCTCCCAATATGGGGGAAGCTTCGTCCAGCAGTGAACGTCTAAAAGCCGATAGTAAAAGAAACGTGCCCCATATTTTGTGGATTTTGTTGTAATATGTTTTTTTATACAAAGAGCGACAAACACGATTAATTAAGCACCGTACATTTTTTTCAGATTATTTCAGTAAAGTCTACTGTTTTTTTTTCAGGCCTGCTAATATACTTCACATATGGCGCGTGGCACAGCGTCGAAAGAAAACGTAAGCTGGATCAAATGCAACTCGCAGAACTCCACAACGACAGCCACACCTCTCTCTTGCACAACAACACTCTCGCTCACACGCTCGGCTGACCCCAACCGAGCGAGAGGGACATTGTCAGCCCCAGCAGTACTGTGGTCTCTTTCATATCCAGTATATAACTCATCGTAGATGCAGCGACGGTTCGATTTTTATAGTCATATAATATAATATAAAATAATAGCTGCTTTGTAGTCATTGAAATAGTAGGACTTCTTATGATATTATTATAGTGTCATAAGAATAGTAATGTAGCTCGAATATTTACAGAAAAAAAATATTATTATGTTCTTAATAAGTATTTTCTTATTAATAAGTATTTTCTGCTAATCAATGTAAGAATCATTGACGAGAAACAGATGTTACTATGACCTTAAAACGATAGCCTTGTGGTGTAACGTCGTACTCCGCCAGGTGTGCCATTTGATGGTGTCTGCACGCGGGTCTGATCTGATTTCTTCGAAAAGGATAGCTAGTCGTGAATTTCAAGGGAGTAAAAGAAACAACCTATAACCGTAGTAGTCTGTTTCATTTACTCCAATTATATTTATGTCTAGCCATCCTCTTCACAACAATCAGGCCCGTGTGGAGACACCTTTAATGTCACGTGGATGACATCAACATGTATAAGCAAGATGGAATATGTTAGATAAATTTGTCGATACATGACAAAATGGCGGACGGTGACGTAAGCTGTTTCAATGCCGAAATTTGTTTTTTTTTCGTAGCTAACAGACCTGACAACCACAAACCGCGGGCCAACGAGAGAAAATATATTTCTCTCGTTTGTTAGACGAAGGTAGTCGCAACCAAGTTTGTTACGTGTCATAAATGCATGTATTACGTACATTTCTGGGCAGCAAAGTTACACAGATGATAAGTAGTACCTACAAAGGTTAGTTTAAATTCGCCGCAATGTTTTTGTGATGCTTTTCTTATGTTGCTTGGTAGCAAAAAATGCCTTTGTACTTTGACATATGTAATTTATTTACTCAACATTATAATGTTATTCATTCCATTAGTCACCACCAGCGCCGTCGTAGGAACTTATCGACGTATATTATAATTATAAATAACTGGTTATAAAATAAATTATGTTACTTAGTATACATAGAGAAATAACATACTAAGCTAATGCACTAAGAGTGCTAATGCTAACTTTCATCACGTTCGTCTCATTATTTTACTTTATTTTGGATTACAATCCAGTTCAGATTTTTACTTAAAATTTTGTATACTAATTAAGAAATTGATTGATATCTGTTTTGTGTACCATAAATAAATAAATAAAATGTCCTTAGACGGATGCGTAACTCGTACTTATCAGTACTTGTAGTACTGATAAGGTAACGTACGTAAGTTGTCGCTAATGTCTGCGACATGATTGACACAATTTGACTTGAAATAGAAACCCAATCTAACTCATTCGTATTGGCACGGAGAAAAAACGCGACACGTTATGAATATTTTTGCATTATAATAATATCAGTAAAACTATTAATTTTATAATTTTTATTTCCAAAACTCGCTAAGTTCTCAAGAGATGGCGTTGAAAACATTATTTTTGGAAACATATTTTTTACGTCGTATATAGCAACCTTATTTGAATTAAACCTTAAATAGCGGAGATACACCGATACTATGTTTCTATATAAACCATATTTTCATCGGCTTTTTTGCGGTTTGGTCATCAGCTGACTAAATACATAAGCGCCATCTAGTTTTGATCAGATTTTTCTGGGGTACACTTTTTTGTATGAGATTGTTATTCTTCTCGTGTAGATTTTCTGTACTTAATATATCATATTGTAAGATATACTTTTAGCTGGCTGTCACTACTTTAGACGGTGGTGTCACGCAACGCATCTGGTGGTGTCAAAGGGAATGAAGGTAGTACCTACTAACGATAAGCAAATAAACTAAAATTCTAGGAATATTTAGGTATGAGTCGGTGCGGTCGACTTTGTGAATTGTAGTAATTTTAACGTATTAAGTTCCTTCTCGCCAAAGTATTGTTTTTGTTAATATTAATGTCTGAACGGTTAATTTATTTAAAAAAATAAAAGTTTTACCAGTAACATTTGGCTTTCTGGCAATGTCCGAACTAAACTTAATTTGACAGTTCTAAAAATGGTGTTACCTTTTTTCATCTATATATCTATTAATTATAGCTCAAAAACGGCTGAACCGATTTTTGTGATCTTTGATTTGTTGGATTTGTCTCCGCCCCTAATAGCAGAATAACTATGTATGAATAGCTTGCATCGCCTACGAAGTCGCGGGCATCAGCTATATATTGTTATAATAAATCAATTTCAATTCTTTATTTACAAAAATAAGCTACTTTACATTCAATTAAATTTCAACCAATAAGTTACTTACTCTACGATCTAACCTATAAAAAGAGACACAGATAATTTCAGTACTGCCAGTTGAGTTATTATGTTCTATGTACTAGTGTCATATTACACGACATATATAATATATATGTCAATAACACAACACAACATGTGATCACAGAGCGAGCTCTGCCGAGGGACTGAGTGAGCAAAGTGACCACACTGAATTGGGACATCGCAATTTAACGCTGTGTACACCTCTAGTACTTAGTACATCACACTAATATTATAAATGCGAAAGTTTGTGTGTAAGTAGGTAAGTATGTAAGTGTGTTTGTTACCCGTTCAAATCTGTAACGGCTGAACGGATTTGGATGAAATTTGGTAAAGAGGTAGCTGATACACTGGATTAAATCTTTTTGTTTTCCCGAAAAATTTAACGGTTCCTGAAGGATAGCGGGTGAAACCGCGGGGCGCAGCTATTAGCTCAATAAATATTACAACAGAATCTTCACCATTAATTACCCAACTACGTTTGTTAATAAGATAGAGCTTAGATCTGAATATTATATATTTATATTTTACTGTGTATTAATATTTTAAGCGTAATTCTCAGTATTATAAGGATTGTGCTGTGAAACAGCTAACTATATGGTTTGTCAAGTTTTAATTATGTTTTGCTTTTGAAAACGATGTTGAACTTTAGAGCATGTAACCAATTTTCGTTTAATGCAAGAGCGAGAGAACTAGCATGTTTAACGTTTCCGATCATAGAGAAAACTATTCTTTTTAATAATTTCTGAAGGTGATATTCTTCTTTATTAGGTTATTCAAGAGAGTTAATTTTGATCCAAACTAGATTTCATTGTGGGATAAAACGCGTTTTTTCTTTGCTTAGTTATTATAGTATGTTTAAATTTAATGAATCTTTATATTGGTTGAATATTCTATTTTTCAAAATCAAACTTCATAAAAACATTTTTATTTCTTAAGAAAAATTCAATAAATACTTACTGGACATATCGCCCACAGTAATTTTATATCTATATAAAAATGTTGAATGTGCGAACAAGAGAGCTCGCAGTGCGTGAAAACGGCCTTAGAGCTTTGCATTGAATGACATCATTACTCCTAACGTTTTATTTGTTGATTGTTTTTGCTTTTACAATTGCTTTTTTGTATGTTTATTTATTAGTTTTTGAATCGGAATAAAAAACAAATATTTCGTATACAATATTTTATTTCAACGATTCCTTGGCGCCACAGATCACACCCTAGATTCTGCATTCAGCACGCTCGAAGCGCACCACGCATCAGTCTTAATACTCATAAGAAATTACTCTGATTGGTTGATTGTTAGGCGCTAGTAGCCGTAACCTTGAGACAGCCAATGAGAACGCTCGGTCGCACTCCCCGCGACCCGCGCACCAACACTAGATCACCGGCTGAACGACAATCGCGAATTCCGTGTTGGCGGATTGATTGATGATGTTACTCATTATTATTATAAAAAATAGTCTAAGGAAATATGAACTTTTTTTAAAATCAGGTTATAAATAAATAAGTAGTAATAAGAATTAAATACTTAATTTTTGTGGAAAAATATATTTTTCCAGACAAGCTTTTATAAAAAAACGCCATCAATCTACTGTTAGTTGCTGAGGAGTTCCATTTTCCACCTTCCGTCTCGATAATCAGATCATCTCGCTCTCATAATATTGTATTATCATCGGAACTTGACAGGAAAGCAAAATTTCAAATAATGGCTGATAATCGCAGAGGAAAAGCAAAGAGCAGCATACCTATTAGAAAAAAATCAGTTATTTTTTTTCAAAATCTCCAAAACATGCGGCAGAACGACAGTATATGTTGCCTTCCCCCACACGAAGTCTATGTGGTTGAATCACAGATGAATAGAACTAGATACCTAGTCTAGGACGAGCCTAGCGCGCAACACATAAGTTTTATAAGACTTATATAAGACGCCGCCCCAAACATTGAACCTCAGTTCCGACCAAGTGCCAGAGCTGTGCGTGCGTGCGTGCGGCTTACAAAATAAGACGGTTGTTTTATTTTCCTGATAACCAACAGTAAGCAAAAATGACTATCTGTGCAGTGAAATTGTGTGGAAAGTCATCCGTGCACTCAAACTACAAAAAAGACGGAATAACTTTTCATCGGTAAGTAAAATAATTCAGTTTTACAAGACATAGCAGAGCTCGGCGTATAATGGACACGTCGTCACTTATCCCTTTTCCTCATTGCGGATATCCCATGCAGTTGTCCCTTTCTGGCGAACGCACGTATAAAGTAGTGTTGTGACTCATTAAACAAAACGCAGACTTGCATTTTCGATTTTCACCATACCGTAAAGGGATTCGAACACTGATGAATTCTAATTAACTAAACTGTGCACTCGGGACCTTCTGCTTGAACTAAACTCGACAAGCAACGAAATCACGATTGAATCGACCGGCAGCATCTAGCATGTGCGTGAGACTGTGGTGAGACTAGAGAAAAAAATCAGAAGCAGGGCTGGATTTAGGTACGTTGAAAATGATAGCACAAAAATTTTAAAAGGATAGTATTTACAAAAAAATATAGTATGCTTTATTATTTTAACCTATTTCCAAAAAAAGAAGGAGGTTCTCAAGTAGTAGTTTTTTTTTTTTTTGTTACTCTGGACTCCGTCGTTTATGAACCGATTTAAAAAAAATATTTGTTAATCCTCAATGATGCGTATTTCACTAAAATGCGTAAATACGCATCATTGCATTTCATCAATTCCCGTGGCCGTCTGTAGCCTTCTTCATCCTTTGATTATTTTTCTGATTTTTCATCAGTTCCACTTCACCAAATTATACCTACTTTCTGTGGACTACTTTCTGTTACAATGCTGGACTTGTTGATGAAAATACCAAAATCACTATATGTGTGCCTATCATATTTGACAAATTTCCTCAATCCCAAATAAATCCCATAAATAGAACTGGATTTTGATGAAAATCAAATCGGGAGTATCTCTTTCAAATTAAAAAAATAAAATTCCAAATCGGTTCATAAATAACGAAGTTCTGAGTTGAGGTAACAAAAATAAAATAAAAAAAAAACATTCTACTTGAGAACCTTTCCGTTTTTTTGGAAATAGGTTAAAAATAATGAAGTGAATAAATATTATATTTTTTTGTAAATAATATCCTTTTATAATTTTTGTGCAATCGTTTTCAACGTACTTAAATCCAACCCTGGTGATAACGTTTTGCCGAAAGGGTATAAAATGTTCTTTGACAGAAAGCCGCGGCGCGGTCATCAAAAGATGCATCGCCTTTCGGCATATCTAGTCTGTGATCCGCGGGGCTCCCGAAGGGATGCGAGTTTATGATTTTTTTAGTCGCACGCGCTTGCTTGATGCTTCCGGTCGTTACCGTTGCAGTTAAATACTAGGAATTTTACAACAATGTTGCGTCAATAGAAACTAATAGTAGATCATTTTATTATGCAGCGTGTAGGAAATATGATTCTCAGTTTTCAATCCCATCTTGAATTAGATGTAAGTACGGTGACAATACACACTGATTCAGGAAATCCGCGAGTGCACGACACTGAGGAAGAATTAGTACTTTAATGGTGTTGTGTAGTAATGTTATGTTAGTGAGTTGAGATTCGAGTGAGTGTGATTACTATGGCAGAGCGGCAGTCGACCCGTGTTCGCTACGTAGGTAAGTACCGATTAATAATGTTGCCCTACTGCCACAGCCTACTGCTTACCCCATCACTACGGAACGTACTAATTCGGTACAGTGGTGGGCGTAACCTTGATGATAGCCAATGGGAATTATTTGTCACGCTCCGCGCACCCCGTGCTTTCCTCATACTGTGGTGACTTTTGATCGAACCAAAACCCGCGTGACGAGGTATCTGGTTCATCTGTGGGTTGAATGGAGCGTACTCCATAACTTTATATTCCACCACATTTGGGAGCCTCTTTCGAAGCATCTCCACGTCTTTAATCGTCGACACGGGATCATTCTTCGCGACTAGGAGCGCTACCTTCATGGTAACTTTGCTTAAGTCGTATTCCGGCGGCGACTTTGACCCATACTTTGCCATGTTTTTCTTCGTGCCATAGTCATAGTACGCAAACCGTTTCTTATTACCAATTTGAGCTAAATGGTGCACATTTTTTCTAGAAGTTCCGGCGGGGAAATGACCGAGCCAAATGGGCAGGAAATCTGGCTCAAATTGTTTAGGGTCCCAGCCCGTCACTTGAAAGACAGCCCCTTGCATGCAGAGCGCGTAGCCAGTGCTTTCTATGTTACATAAAGCGTTGATGATGGCTTTTATAGAGGAGTTGAATCCAAAGACTTCTTCCGTGTGTGATCTTCGAAGACCTTTGTTGATGTCTGGAGCCAGTCTTATAAGGGTGGACATGAAGTCCCGAGTGTGCTCTAGAAAGCATATCGGCGCCAACGCGATAAAAATATTAATTTTCTGGTTGTACTCTGGTCTTGTCGCTCCGAGTACTAGAATGTTCGTCGTACCTTGTGAATAACCAACAATATTAACTTTTGATCCAGTTTTATCGATGATGAAGTCGATCGTGGCTGGCAGGTCTTCGGTGCCATATTCGTGGACGTGGAAGTTCCAGAATGTCGGATCTCTATCAGGGTTTAGAGATGAGTGTCTTCTGGAGTATCGGTTGCCGCGGTGATTGATCGCCCAGACGTCGTAGCCGTTTCTAGCTAGGTTCACTGCTAGAGACAGGTTGCCTCTGACGATGATGCCGTCACTGGTGTCAAACATACCGTGGACAAGTAGCACCGGTCTTCTCTTATCCCCTAAGATGTGGAACAGCTTGAGTATGTACCCGTCATCAGTGACCACGTCGAATTCTTCAACTTCCTGTCCATACTTCACAGCGAGTCCCTTGAAGTCGAGCATAGCGTCTTCCGGTAGGTTCACTTGTGCGTATGCACAGCATATTAATATAAATAATAACTTTGTTTGCATTTTTTACCCGAATCGTTTTACTAATTATCTGTTTTTTTATCGTACAATGTTTTAATTATGTTATAAGTATAACCTTATTTATTTTTATTTTTCACTTGCTCTAACCGTGTTTGGTGACCCGTATAAAATAAAGGCTGCAGGACCGTGCGTTATGTTCGGTCTCGGAACTCTATTGGGCAAGTTTTGTATCACAAGTATACTAGTATATGTTATTCGCATAAGTTATGCTAATAATATAGGTTCTTCCTCGTGGTCAAACTGGTTTGTCCGACAGGAAAAATATTGTTAAAGATTTCCGTCAATTAAAGAATCTAGCGATGAATGATGTAGCCTTTTGTGACTATATATCTATTATTTATATGTACAGAGTAGAGCATCGCAGTCGCAGCCTCCAGCCGCATCAGACCGTTCGACGGCGACACACCCGGATAGAGAGATAGATAGACAAGAGAGACAGAGAGCTGAGGTACATTCGAATTTATTATATTACTAGCTTACAGCGAATTTTTTTGCGTTGATCTACAAAAAAAAAATTGCCTATGTCCGTCTCCGACCCCTAAGCTATATCTATGCAAAAATTCAGCTTGATACGTTCAGCCGTTTAGCCGTGATAACGCGACAAACACCCAGACAGAGAGACAGAGACAGTTCATTCGAATTTCTAATATTAGTCGAGGATAATTAGGAAGTTAGGATAAGGATTTAGGATAAGAATATATAGGTATTATCTTAAATATATGTTACATACCTTCCGACCCTGCATTTATTTACGTTGATTCTATTTTACAATTTTTTGAACTAAATTTAGCAACACTTAATATTTAGTAATGTTTCCACCATTTTCTCATAATGTACTGAAACGAGATGTAGATAATTTGAGTACGCAGTCAGATTGGTTAAATTTAGGGAATCGTGCAAAAGAATTGACGCCATTAATTCGTTAAAAAGGTACCTAGCCGGGTTCAAAACCAAGATTTAAAACAATATTTCTTGAAGTTGAAAAAACAAGTACCTACCTACTATAGTTAGGTAGGTACATTATGTAAGTGTAGGTTTTTTTCTGAAATACTTGTGTAATTAGTAGGTATTTTTTCTACAAATCACCTTGTGAATGCAAAATAGGTGATCCGATATCTATTATTTTTTTTATTTTTTTTATTTACAATATTGCTCCACGGACTCCGGGGTCCGTGCCAGATCCGATATCTAAGATAGAGCGCAGTTCTTTGCCGCCCAAGGTTAGGAAATGTAGAAGTTCAAAATTCTGCTTGGCGCCACTGAGCTGATATGGGCAAGCGCTTACCATCAAGTGAACTGGCTCGTCGTGTCACTCATCATCATCAGCCGGACGACGTACACTGCTGAACAAAGGCCTTGACCATATGCACACACATCAAAACTACAAATTGTGTCGTTTGGTGTGGTACACACACAGATAAAGGTACACACCACACAACCTGCCACTTGCATCCACCGGTTGCCCGCGAGACTCGTGCTCGTCACTCAGTTACAAAAATAGGTATAGACGTTAGTTGGTATAATATTTGATTGTAGGTAAGTAGGTAGGTATTTAAATTTTGATTCTGAATTTTGATTTGATTTGTCAACGTTTTTCGATGATATAAAATTGCAGAAGATGATATTGTAAAATTTGCATTTTAATTACATTCAAAAGGTATACAAGTCCTTCCGCGAGGTTTTGGCGCATTCGATTTTTAAAATTGTATACGTGTGATGTGTAATGTGACGTGTAAATTGGTTTTAGCTATCATTGAAAGATTTGATTTGATTTGTATAGCTGTCGCTCTGTTTCTCGTGCGTGCTATTGAGAGAGTTAATGAACTTTCCTAATTTTTTGGTGTGTTAAGTAGCGTTTCGGAGGTATTCTGTTATCACTCCCATAAAAGATAGTAGATACCTAACATAAAAAAAAAAACATTGATATCGGATAACATTTAAGGGTGGGTATCAGACTACCTCAATCAAGTACACACGCGAAATGTAAAAAGTTCAATTGGTGCCATAAATGGCACCGTATGACGTTTGCGCGGTCAGTGCTCTGAGTCAGGTACAACACAGGATCCCAGGTCAGGATACAAGCTCCCAAAAAATGTAAATTTGCGTGGTGAAATCGTGCCACAAAAAATCAGAAAAGCAGCATAAGAGTTCTGGTGTGACATGCCACAGGTCACTCATTGATTTTCCAGCTTCAATTGTTTATAATACCAAAAATAGTGAAAACAAAGTACTCACTCTTGGTTCGGGCAGAGTGTTACCCACCTTTGTATTGTATGAAATTATCCCAGTATGACCTATACGTTGCTTAGGTATGACATTATTTTATTTTACTACACGAATGCACAAAAAAAAAAAAATATGTTTTCAAGGCTCATGTATATAAAAAAAATATGTACGTTTTTATGTGGGTGAGTTTCTTTATCCCACAGTAACTTCTAAACGCAACGACCGATTTAGTTGTGTGTGGTATCGTTAGAATTCTTACGTTATCTTGGGCAACATAGGATAAGTGAAATACTAAATGCTCTCTCGATGATAGATCGCCATCAAACCTTAATATCATTTCTGATATTAGCGTAAGTTTGGATGTGGTACGAAAAGTTATTAATAACCTAGATACTAATAAAGGTCCTGGCAATGACAGCTTGCCCCCAATTTTATTTGTCAAATGTGTTAAATCCTTAGCGCAGCCGATTACGTTACTCTTTAACAGATGTTTTAGAGATGGCTTCTTTCCTAAGGTTTGGAAGGAGGCACAAGTCATTCCTATTCACAAAAAAGGTCTCAAAACTGTGATCGAAAACTACCGTCCCATATCAATTTTGAACGTCCTTAGCAAAGTAATGGAACGGATAGTGCATATTCATATCTACCCTATAATAGCTCCAGCTATACCTACTCAGCAACACGGTTTTATGAGGGGTCGGTCCACTGCCACCAATTTGAGTACTTTCATAGACTATGTGTCTACCAATATGGATGGAGGGTCGCAGGTAGATGTGGTCTACACTGATTTTGAGAAGGCTTTCGATCGTGTGGACCACATTATCTTGTTGCAGAAACTCTACGAACTAGGTATTCGTGGTAATCTGCTAAGATGGCTCGAATCTTACTTATACAAACGTTCTCAGGCCGTTGTTGTTGGTGGATATTGCTCTAATTATATAGATATAACATCGGGCGTCCCACAAGGGTCTATACTGGGTCCATTACTCTACGCATGCTATTTATACGATGTATATGAATGTATTCGACATGCAAAGTTTCTTATGTATGCAGATGACATGAAAATTTTTATAAAAATTAATAACGAATCAGATTGCATCAAATTACAAGCTGATCTTAATCGCCTTGGTGAATATTATTTAAGTAATCGTATAGGTGTTAATGTGAGTAAATGTCACTATGTTTCCTTCACACGTAAGAGAAACTCTATTAAATTTGACTATCAGCTATCTAATGCCCGAATATCAAAAGAAGCAATAGTACGTGACTTGGGTATCTTACTTGATGATAAATTAACTTATTCGGAACACATTAAATCTATTATTAATAAATCTTATAAAGGCCTCGGTTTTATTATGCGTGTCTGTAAACCGTTCTCGGACATCAATTGTATTAAACTATTGTATTACTCGTATGTCCGAAGCATCTTAGAATACTGTAGTATGATTTGGAGTCCTTCTTACATTACATACACAAGTGATATAGAAAACATTCAATACAAATTTTTAAAACATCTCAACTATAGGGTACATATATATTCGCAAAGCTATGAAGATTCTTGTAAGTATCACCAAATAACTAGCCTCAAAAATAGACGTACGATCTTTGATATGGCCTTTCTCCATGGCTTATGTAACGGTTATATTGATAGTCCTGACCTGACCAGTAGAGTCCTGAGTTTTTGTGCGCCATCAAAGCGCACTAGACACACCAAATTATTTGCAGTTACACATTCTCGGACTAACTATGCACAGAACTCAATTATTAGCCGTCTACATATAACTTACAATATGAAATTTAATAACTTAGTTGACATCTTTCACTGTAATAAGGAAATTTTTAAAAGGGATATCTTTAAAATTATTCATGACAATTAACTGTGTAACTTAAATACCTGCATTTATACATCCTCACACTACACTCTTCTCTTTCACACACACACAAACATAAGCACGCACTCACCCTCCCATACATACACGCACCCACAAACATACACGCACGCACACACACACATAGATAACTTTATGTCTGTAGTTAAAAGTCAAATTATATAATATAGATCCATAATTGGCTGTTAGTTAAGTTTTGTAAGTTTTTGTCTGTTTTTTCACTAAGGGCTGTGGATTTTGTAAATAAATTAAATAAATAAATAAATAAATAAAAAAAATAAAAAAAACGAAATAATATTAATAAAAACAATTACCCGAATAAGTCAAAATTGTACTTAAATCTTTTTACCTCCGTTCAGTTGCTTTCTTTTGCAGTCGTGTTTTCTTGTTTTTATTATAACTTTTATAAAAATAAATTAATTACTATTAGAACATATCCGCACCGTCGGTACATCAGTAAACAACTTTAGAATAAGATTTTATAAATATCGCTAGTTCTTTGTAGGTAAGTAAATAAATACGATTAAAATATGCGCTTAATGCGTATGGACATATCCGTGGTTTTAAATCAGTGTATGGAACAGATTTTACCAATCAACCAATCACCCACATTTTAGAGAGAACAAAGTTAACTGGCCACATTATGTTTGCGTTTGTGTGCGTGACGAGACAAGTAAACACAGTGCACTTAGCGAATTTGTAGCTTGCGTTTTGAGAAGGCGTTGTTTGGAAACCTACCTTCTCTAAGTAGTTATTCTAAGCAGACTTCGCTTTTTGTATGAACGAGACGGCGGTATACTCTATTCATATATTTCGTTCCGCGACCGACTAACATTCACATCGCTATGTCACACTTCACTGCTTGTCCGCTTTTTTAATATGAAAGATAACGCATAAGTTACGTACAGATTCTTGACAACTCCATGGCTCTACACGGGTAATACAGTTACCTAGTCTAAATTGCGATAACTCTTGTAGACATTTTAGTAAGATTGCGGGCTTGATATCAAATGCATCAGCCGTATCTGCCCCGCGGACCAATACGCGATTTAGCCTAATATTTTGGCTTTTACAATCGATGTCCTCTCTGTACGTCCTATGTGGAACTATACTCATTAGGTATTTTTTCGTCAGAATAAAATTCATAAAATATTTTGTTAGCACTATTTTATTTCAATGATTCCTTATTAAGACAAGTGTCGACTCATTCGTAATCACAGTTTGTTAATCACTTACTGCTTATCATTTAAAATATCTAACGGCCAAGACATAGCGGGCGTGGGTCGGACGGCGACGGGGCATCGGCGCGGCGCGAGTTGTACCTACTCGTACTAGCAAATAACTGTAGGCGAGGATACAGCTGACGGGAAGTAGTCGGGTCGCTAGCATCTACGTCCACTGCGCGTCGTGTCTTCTAGCTGTTCAGTATCTACATTACAAGCAGTCACGTCACGTCACGTCACGCCGGCGCTCCGTCGCGAGTCCGTCCCGAGTCTTGGCCGTAAAAGAAACAGCGCAAGTACTACAAAGTGACATCTACAGCTTACAAAATACTAACATAATTATCTCGACAACTTACAATAATAATTATCACAATCACGCGTATCACAAATAACATAAAATTTGATTGTTTAGTTATAAATATTGTATTTACAATTTTTTATATGAATTTCTTTAGTTGTAAATAAAAAATAAAATAAAACAAGAACTTTAATAATACCTATGTGTTATGGATTATTTTAGCGAAGGAAGGGAAATTAAAGTAGGTAGGTAAGTGAATTCGAGATTCTGTTGAACATAAATATCGTCGGAGGGCAAACAAAAACGAATTCAAAAAGTCGTGAAGCAGTGGGAGCAAGCTCACCTCACATTCGTGCGGTAGCGGGTTCGAACCCAGGCGGGCCCGTCCCAATGAGTTCTTTGGAACTTACGTACGGATAAGTATACCACTGGCTTTTCGGTGTAGGAAAACATCGTGAGGAAACCTGCATATTTCCTGAGAAGAAATTCGATGGAGTATGAGAATCCGCCAACCCGCACTGGGCCAGCGTGGTAGATATGGCTTAATCATCCTTCGAGGGTAGGCTGATATCCCAGCAGTGCGATGTTTAAAGGCTGATACAGAGGGTTCAAATTTAACGTCTCTATCATTAAGCGGCTTAGTTTGTGATTGGTCGTTGATTCCTAGAAAAGCCTTATTTTGTTTTAATAAAACGGGAATACTCACGTTAAATTGAGTCGGTTATTCTAAGCAAGGCAAGACGAGGTCGCGTGCGTGTCTCCGTGAGCATTCCTTGATAAAGGTCACCGAATGTGATCGAAACTATAATCGGAATAACCGACTCAATTTAACGTGAGTATTCCCGTTTTATTAAAACAAAATGTATCAAAACCACGTCAGTTTTCATAGTAAAAGCCTTATTTTTAGGGTTCCGTAGTTTTAAATATATAGATGGACTGAGTAAAACAGATGAAACTCGAAAAAAGAGACAAATGAAGAACATGTTTTGGACATGGCTTATAAAAGCTAGGGGTAATTACTGTTACTACGCTTGTATCTTTTTAAGACTAAAGAGAAAATAAGGTAAGTTCACTATTAACCACTTTAAATAATACACGCCTGATCTGACTACCTTAGCATGCGCTCGCACGTCTCACACGCCATCCACCAGGCGACTGCTCGAGCGCTGCTTCGTCCAGTGTTACGCTCTAAGCTGTCGCTGAGAACAAAAGTGGGGATTTACAATATGTACTTCTACCTCTCCCTAATGGAGAGGTAGAAGAACCCGGATGACTGCCTGATCTGATACGAAAGGGATAACTAGATAGATATAGAGTTCATGGTAGCGAAAGGGACAAGAACTTATTGGTCTAATAATTGTTACTTATACTCCCATGACATTCAGGTCGTGCGATCTCTTCCATACAAATCAGATCAGGAGCGTGTGGAGAGGCTATCATTATAAACCGTGTCGCGTTCGATCAAACGCGAAGTACAAATAATTATGGACATTGCATACGGCATAATTTCACCAGACACGAACCCTTCACAATAAATACCTGTAAGGGGTCCCCGGTTAAAGAAAATTGATATACTTACATAGTAAAGTCTTTGCATTTTATTGTGCCGTGAACCATTTTGAATAACTTATTATTATTACAAAAATTCAATCGAATTGAGGACCTCGTTCTTTGGAAATCGGATAAAAAATAATTACAACTAGACAAGTGCTTTTTTACATCTTGGGGTTACAGTCCTGACTGCTGAAGAAGGAGGGCATGTTTTTGGGGTGTATTTCGTTAAGTAGTAAGTTTGTGAGTTCCGTTATTATTTCATGCAGCTTAGACAGCTTGCATGCTCAGTTTTTACGATTAAGGTCGTCGTTGGATTCTTTTTTATCTATAAGTGCTATAGGCTACATTTTGCAGTCGGTAGTTTGTCTTTATTTTATAAATATTACTTCTTATAAGAATGGAATGGGTTTTATAATATATATATATATCTCTACTTATACTGTTAATTTTACTCGTGTGTCACTTCATTCAGTTAAAAACATAAAATATATCTACTTAACCAAAAAATATATTGTCATAATTATATTTGTGACATGAAATGCTGATTCTATCACAATACGCCATAAACAAACAATTAAAAACTAATTAATAATGGGAAATTCGTCGATCCTGTTTTGTACATTTTCTAAAATTGATTATTTTCACGCATTACTGGAAACCTTTTCACACAAATTTCAAAAAAATCGATCAAGAGATTCTTCACGGTCATTCGTATAAGTAACCAAAAACCTCTTGCAACCTTTACATCACACCTCATGTAATTTGTTCTTTTACTGATTCGCCTTTTTTCTCTGGGATGTGTGGCGTAATGTGACAATGACATTACGCGGTTTCAAATAAAGAACGCGGAGGGCCTTTTGGGGGGGCGAAGTTTATGATCTGTCTTTCGCACCAAAAACACAAAGATAACAAATCCATACAAAACTTTACTTTGGGGAAACTTTTTTTTTGGGGAATGATACCTACTTGATTTATATATATAGACCTATACCTGCTATAAAGAGCTGATGCTCTCGACTTGTCCTGACAATTACAAACAAAACAAAAAAATAAATCATCCAAATCGGTCCAGCCGTTCTCAAGCGAAGCTCCGTCATACATGTTGATTGAGCAATTTGTTTTTATATAATACTAGTTGTTACCCGCGGCTTCGTTCGCGTGGACATAAAAAAAATTCCATATGTCCGTCTTTGTGATATACAGTAACTCCTCATCAAATTTTACCAAGATCCGTTCAGCCGTTTAGCCGTGACGACGCAACAAACATACAGACAGAGAGACAGAGCTACTTCCTATAGTTCGCCAGATGGGGTCCATTTTTGTGCATTTTTTTACGTTTTGTACGGGCTTGCAGTTGTAATGCAGGGGGTTCTGAATTGCGCAAGCGAAGTCCCGATACGACTGCGGCTATATTCCTCTGAGTTATAATATTACTTAGCCTATATATACCTATATAGATTTTCTATTATGACGGAGAAGAAAAAGGAAAAAATCTCTAGAATTCTTCCCCACAATAAAAAGTAATATAAAGAAAATTGCTGTGAAACATTTGCAATGGTATCAGAGAACAGACTGTTTTTTATATAAGCCCCACTTAGTTATTTTTTATCTTCAATTGTGTTGACAGTGACATTCATGGATAGCTCTGGCTGGGAGCGCGGCCTTAAGTCCTTGGCGACAGGTGTTCGCCTTGTTGAGCGCGTATTACCTACTACTAAGTATTGTGGTTCAAGTAAACTCGTCATCAGAGAGATGTGCAGTTCGTGCTCGTGCTAGTCTGGTCAAGTTTCTCCTTCGATACGCCGTTGCTCTTGGGCGAATGCTTCTCAGTTTTTGCGAGAGTACTGTTCCGGATTCCGTACAGGAAGTAGATGAGATAACCTGCAAACGGGAAGTTAATTGTTTGAGTCATACATCAAGATAATTAACCTGTACCTAGGTAGGTATAGGTACCTAATGATAAGACGATGCCTTTAAAAGTGTTGCTCGAATAATAGTGAGCAGAGAATAAGAAGCCTATATAGTCTACAGAGAAAATCTTTTGCTACGAATTATCGCTAAAAACTGCTACTGTAGTAGTTACCTTACCACAAACGAGCTAGCAAGTGCAAAGTAAAAAAAAAATACAAATAAAGTAAAAAGCAATACAAAGTACTTAGTGCAAGTGTATCTAAGTATGTTTCTTTTTTTTTAAATATCTACCGGTTTCGACCTTTTTTAGGGATATGGGGCGGGATTTACAATAAAATAAGACAAGGCTGAAGCTTCGAGGTTTGCTGAAGGTCAGAAGAACACAGAACATCTCTGGTCGAAAGGCAGCCGTATAGTGTTAGTTTTCGACCGCATTGCCTGCTACATATTTCACCCGGACGCCTCGCTTTGGTACCGCCGCGGGCAACACCAAATACGTTGACACATTAAAAACAAAAAAAAATATACAAAATAATTAGTCTCGACCGAGATACCTATATCATGGTACAATTGTTAGGCTGGTGGACAGTATAAGAGTATGGTACCGTACCGATAATGAGCCAGATGATGAACCGAACCCAGGTCTGGTAGTCAAGCTGCACCATCAGGTACACGTTCATGCACACACTGAGGTACGGCACTAGCGGGACCAACGGCACCTAAAAACAACAAACACACAAGTTGATAAGGGGTCAATTACCAACAATACTGCCAATATGTCTGGACTATCGACATAGAATAGGCCACATACAATACGAAATTTTACAAGCTAAAAACAATTTGTTTGCTTGTCAAAACAACCTCAATAAATAATTAATAAAAATAAATATAAAATAATGAATAAAAAATAATAAAGAATATCAAATTATAAAAATAAAAATGCTAAATACTAAGGCTAAATATTTAGGACCACAAACCAAAAGAAGAATATCTGGCAACAGACCAACAAAGGCCTTCCCCTTAGAAAACGGGGGGTTGGCAGGGGGCTTTGGGATCGCCGAACGCTCACCGCTTACCAAGACGACGCTGCTGGCCGTCCTCCTGTGGTTCTGGTCGCAAGTTTAGAATATACCCGGTCTTGTATAGGTGTTGCTTTTTCGCCATCTTATTCTATCGTGTTTGTATTAGGTATTCTGCCACGTGACCCTATACGCCCTATACCCTGTTGGAGTATATTATTATATCATGCTCAGGATCATTTCGATTACTCTGGTCATGTCCATAGTACGCGTCGCGCCACCTCGCGGCAAAACTACCAGGAAGCACTTTACTAGCAAACTAACAGTGAAGGAGAGATCCTTGGTGCTGTTGGTGGGCTGGCGGTAGAGGATGATGAGTAACAGCAGCAGCGCGGCGCCCAGCACGCCCAGCGCCGCGCCCGCGCCCGTGCTTCCCCACGGCAAGTCTGTTAGGATGCACGTCACTAGCGCCACCACGACTGGAAATGAACAAACATTCTCATTGATTTTAAGAACATTGTTTAGGTAGGTCTGTGAGGTAAGTAGACATAGAATAGACATATATATATATATATATACTACAGAATTAATCGTATTACATAGTCTATGGTAATTATATACTTACAAAATATGCAAATGGTGCATTTGGTGATAGTGCTGGAGAGCTGGGTTGGGAACTTGAGTCCGAGCAGGTTGAATGTCTGGCGCGCCACCGCCGCCGGCGAGTCCGGCAGCGGCTTGGTGCTGCTGACCGGCAAGGGAGACTCTTCCTCGTATCTGAGAGAAACAGAAAATATCTATAGTTGTTATATAATATTTGGTCTCTGTGTTCCTGTATGGAGCAGAATCGCTCGGCATGGCATCTGTGGAAGGACGTAACTCTAAGCTAATGGCGTCGATTTTGTTCTGCCATTTTCTAGACTAAAATTATTGAAACTCTATTGTATTGTAAATCATTACCTTAGAATAAGGACACTCGTCGCTACGATGGTGTACGCGAGAAGTGTTCCGATTGACATCATGTCGATCAGTTGGTGCAGGTTGAACAGGGCTGCCATGATGGCTGGGAAATAAAAGAAACGCGGATAAAACATGCATTCATTAGCTATATCTAGGCTGTAGTACCGATAAAACATGGTCCATATTGGCATCCAGTGCATATCAAGAAAATTGCAGTGGTTTATATTTAGTCGCATACCCGCCCGGCAAACCCTCAATTGTTTTATATACACTAAACCAAATTTAAAGTAGTGTGGGTATTATGGCAGCCCCAAATTAAGGGACAGTGCTGTTCAGCAGTGGACGTCTTCTGGGTGATGATGAAGATTACAGTAGACCTCGTTGGTTAGCGGGTGAAAGGTGACGCCATCACTAGGCACGGAGCAATGACATGCCTATTATGGTCTCAACTAATATTTACCTCTAAATTTGATGCAAAATCTATTCTGGCCAACGTTCCACTAAGATGAATTGCCTCTACCTAAAGCCAGTTGCAAGTACCTGAACATCATGCCATCCCCAGCCATGGTGTATAAACTACTCTTTGGAAGTTCTCGGGGCAGGTACCTGATCCTTGTACAAGCAAAGCTCACCTGCTAACCCTCCACTCAGTATAGTCGCCAGCATTGGCGTCTTGGTCTTCTTACAAATAGAAGCGAGAGGCCTGAAGATGACGCCATCACCGGCCATGGCGTACAGCACTCGGGGTAGCGGGAACATGGCGCCCAGCAGGGATGTACAGAGAGCGAAAATGGCGCCGATGGTGACGATCCACTTGATTATCGGCTGGTTGGTGACTGTGAAAACGTGGGGGAATGGGGCGTCTGCGTCCTGTAGATTATGGAAAGGAGATTTTTAAGGAGATCTTTTAGACTTCACACCCTACGTACTTACCTAAGAGTATCTCCCCCGAACATAAACCACCTAAGCATGAATCTTCAATCAATTTATGTAAATGCTCGATTTGATCCAATCGAAGACAACCCAGATCATTACATTAGAGAACCAAAACAGAAGCAGTTTAAAAACATATATTAACTCACTTGTAAGTAGTAGGGCAGCATCATAGTAAGCACGGTCGCGATTGTGAAATACGAGACGAATATAATGATCAGCGATAACACTATCGACAGGGGAATGTCTCGCTTCGGGTTCTTGGCCTCCTCGCCGGTGGTCGCCACGCAGTCGAAGCCCACGAACCTGATTGGAACAACATGATAAATGACTGAGCGAAGCGAATGCATTAGAATCTACGGGAACAAATCGGCGTTGCTGTGTATTTGTCTGACGATAACTTAGTAACGTTGATCCGATGTTTAGTAAGTAATTACCTAGTTCATACGTAAACAATTGGAACTAAAATTTTTTTTTAAGTTCCAATATGAGCAGAATCTGGTTTTGAAGTTACAGGGGTCCCGAGGTCCCAATTCGAGGCGAACAACTAGTTAAATGACAATTAATGTCTTTATGAAAAACTGCATGGGGGTTCAGATACTGTGCTGTGTCGGCACCAAGGCACTTGATTCTTCTTCGTATAAAAATATTTGTAAATAGTTATGTAGATACCCGAAGAAGCACTTGGCAGCGCCGGCCATAACGCCGGCGACGCCCCACGGCATGAAGCCGCCGGCGCCGGCCTGGTCGCGGTACTCGGCTGGGATGTCCTCGGACTTGATGAACCAGTTCGCCGGGTCACCTGCACATTTTCATTTTAGGTTTTGTTAGAAAAATTGTCTAAACAGTAAGTGGTTCTTTGCTGCTGGGGATTTCTGTTGATGATTAATTTGTGATGTTGCAACTGTGACAATGCTAACAGACCTGTGGATTTGGTACTCGCGATTTGGCCATCAAACAAACGTGAGAGAAAAAGAGAGACACATACATATACATTAAAAAAAAAAAAAACTCTTTGATTCGCTTTACGTGGTTTTCAGCAATGTTATTTTACCGCTGTTATAAGTACTCAGCCACCTGTAGTGTAAAGTCATGTTTTTAACTGGACACTGCTTAAAACTTATATCATTGTGAACAACGGGACAATATCATTTATCATTTAACGGGACAATACCACGCATAGCGACGTACATTTTGCTTAGATACTTTATTTGCTTAGACACTTATTTATTTAGTTTTAAACATTAAAGATAATTGAAACGATTAACCGCGTTTGTTAATCCACTCGTCAAAGACTGATAACGGCCGTGAAGAGAAGCCACTCCCGCCGCGCGTGCTTCAGACAACGCAAACAAATTTTTAGACTCTTTATGATATCTACAGGTGAGATGTAAAAGAAATTGTATGTATATATAGGTGACAGCATTGTCTCATTTCGTAAAGAAAAAATATATATTTTTTAGGTACTTTTGCAACGACATTTTATTAAGTCACTATGTACCTATAGTTTTTTATACTTGATAAACATTTCTTTGTTTTGAGTATTTTGAACGCTGTGTTTGGTATTTTTACTATATAATTATACTAAACACTTGTTGTAATTGTATTTTTTTTATTTCAAAAATTTATTATATACTTATAAATTTATGTATTTTTATGTGTACTAAACGAACAAAATCTAAGTACATTGTAACAATTTAAATTGTATTACCCCATGTTTACTGAAATACATTATTTGAATTTGACTTTGTAGTAGAACGCTGAGAACCAAACCTCTAGCATAATGACCATGAAAAGAGGTATATTTTTATATAAAAAATTGAACAGCGCCCCTTAAATTTTCGAATACATAAAACGTAAAGTTTTTTCGGTAATAGTTTTACAGTAGCGGTATTTGTTTGTAGCGTGATCTCGCCAATAAACACTTACTCTTGGCAGCGCCAGCGACAAGCACGATGACAACGGTAGCGAGGTTGAGCGCCGTGAATACATTGTTCAGTTTCGTGGATTCCTTGACTCCGGTGCCCAGGAGCACTGCAAACACAGTACAAAGCATAACGTGAGAACAATCATCTTTTTATAGTTTAGTTATAAGTAGCCCTTTCCTTACAGGACGTGCTTGAGAATAGAGACCTCGAGAATCGGCAAACGTAGGATAATATTAAAGGTAAGTAGTTAGCGTACCTCTGGTCGACGTAATTGATGTACATTGAAAGAGGTCGAGCAGTGGATTGCTCTGAATCTATGACGATTTAATATTTTTTCTTTGATATATTTTTATTTTTCGCACTTTTCTTATTTTTTTTCTTTTCTTTGATTTTTTTAGCTTTGTCCCTAGTTTTAGGGGTTACAATAATAATAAGTTTTTATTCAGTAAATACACAATACAAAACAGATCTAAGCAACCAGGGACAAATGCCTGTGTTAAGAGTCCCTACCTTGACATTGATATACTATGTATTAAGATAATGTAATAGTATTGTATGTAATAGTAGCTCGCATTGAGCTACTATGTTCTAAGTACGAAGTAGATCTATATTTCTCGAAGGTTTCTGTTTATGTAGCTTGATAATTACTGGAAAGGTAATTTTAAACGCTAACTTCAATTAATAATTTACCTTCAAACAGCAAAATATCTTGCATAAACGGTGCTAAGAATTAATTATCTATTCTAGAACTAGTAAATGAATCCTATAAAGTAGGTAACGTATGCCGTTAAAAGAAATAAGCGGGGGTTTTTGGCGGGAACGTGAAGAATTTATGTCGCGTCATTTTATTATTTTCCAAAACTTGTGTTATTTCGAGTGTTAATGTGTAAAAGCGGTGAATTTTTACCCGTTAAGTATTTGTGAACATCCACGAGTGTTGGTGAATGGTATAATGTCGTGAAACATGAATTTTCATGTTGTTTTCAATACTCCATAGAAGGCTCTAGTAAAGTTTTCACCACTTTACTGGTGCATGACTTGGACTTGACTGTGACTTGCTTTACTCGCCTTTGATTGGGACTATGACTTGTTTGATAATGTATAACAAAACTTGATAATATATATGTATACTTGACACTGGCAAATGCATAAGACGTGCGACGCCAAAATCCTCTTAGGAGGTGAAACAAAAAAAAAAACTTGTATGCGTTGTAGTGTGTAAGGATGTAAGTGCGTTTGTCTGTTACAGAGTTGACTAGGAAGTCAACTCTGTAACAGCTATACAGATTTGAATGAAATTTGGTATGGAGGTACGTTATATCTTGGATTAACATTTAGGCCCCTGGAAACCCGGAAAATAGACAAAAGGATCTATTTAGGTTTGAGGTTTTATCCCGGAAAATGTGCAATTCCTAATAGCATAGCGGGTGAAACCACGGGGCGCTGCTATTTGTGTATAAAGTTTCCCGGTTATATTCCAAACCAAAATGTAATAAGTAAGTAGATAGAATCTCACTTACCAGTGATGATGAGCACCAGCGCCAACGCAAGGAAGTCAGGATAGTCTGCCAAGAAGGAGACGTTGATCGGAGCCCACTCCGTCATGGTCTTCGCCATCGTGTTGTTGCACAGACTGTCGATGTAGAGAGCCATGCCCTGATGAACAAGACGATTCAACAAGATGTAAAGACAAAATAGGAATATTTAGAATTATTTTGTACACAAATGAAACGGTATTCAAGGCGTTGTTTAAAAACTTTTGCTTCGCTCCGCTTTTTACCGCCTTTCCTCATTATTTCCTGGAAAAGAAAATCCTCATTATTTTAATCAAGATGCCAAAAATGGCTGGTTATGGTAAGTCATCATCATCAATTTTGCGTAAAACAGGGCATGAGCATATCATCACCATGAGCAATATTAAATCACCGTTTGGTTCTTTCTGTGCCAGATTTAGCCAGGTCTTTCTTAAGAGTATGTCGACGTCATCGATCCATCTGGTTACCTGATTATTTTAAGAACTGCGTGTATTTACTGATTTACCTAGTGGAGTTAAAAATCATAGTATTACCTTAGCGACACTGGCGGTGCCAATGCAGTACTCCAGGATGAGGTTCCATCCGATGGTGAAGGCAATGAATTCTCCCACACTCACGTAGCTGTACACATACGCCGAGCCCGCCTTGGGCACGCGTGCTGCAAACTCTGCATAGCACAGACCTGGGGAAACAAACGTACTACTTACTCCAATCCAAGTCTTCAACAAGTCTCCATGTTACAGTTTGCCAAAAAAAGTTAACTTGGTAACAGTTGCTCTTGCAGTCAAAAGTAGATAGGCTGTACTTATACGTGGTCTAGATTTCCGGGCAATTATGAGGGGATGAAGGGAATTCTCCGTGCTTATTAAGCACGGCTAGCCCGGTGGTCGACCTTCAAACAGTCCATCCTGATTTCACCCCGCTCGCAGTAAAGATCTAGCTCAATTCACTTACCAGCGAAGGCTGATGCAATAGCAGCGACGAGGAAACTTAACGTGACTGCAGGCCCCGCCACAGACTTGGCGACCGCCCCCGCCAGCACGTATACCCCCAGGCCCAGGGTACTGCCAACGCCGAGCGCCGTCAGGTCCACGAGGCCCAGACACCGCGCCAGCTGGGTGGACGTATCGCCATCGTCTAGCTGTTTACACCGCCGGAGCGATGATAGGAACCTAATGAAGGACATCTGAAAAAAAAGAATTTTTATCATATAATGTAAGCGTAGTACAGGATGACTCGTCAATCACAAATAGAGTGACCATGACTACATCACAGCTCTTGTCATAGCCACTTTAATTTGACTAAATTTCGATAATTTTGTAAAGTAGCATATGTCCGTCTCCGACTCTTATCTATGTACAATTTCAGCTTGATCCGTTCAGCCGTTTAGCCGTTATAACACGACAAACACCCAGACAGACAGACAGAGAGAGAGATACATTCGAATTTATAATATTAGTAAGTATTAATAGTAAATTAATTATCCTTCATAAAATACTAATTACAAACTCGTGCTAAAGCAAAAGATAGATTTTAATTTAAAAAAATTGCAAAAGCACTCATTTGCAGTTGTTTTTTAGACTAGACGAGACTATCAGACGATGCGAGCAAGTCGCTTGCCTGATAGTAAGTAGTAATCATTCCCATAACAGTTTTGTGCCACCCAGATTTTTTGAATACAACTGTCCAAAAGGCTAGTAGTGGTAGGGCTCTTTCGCAGTGTCCGCCTGTGGAGGTACCACACATTTGCCATTTATTCAACCGCCAAGCAGTAGTGTGCAAACATTACTGTGTTCCAGATTGAAGGACAATATTCCCAGCGTGATTACTGGACATAAAGTGATTTAACATCTAAGATCTCAGGGTGACGAGCGCAGTAGGTACATTGCCGCGAATGGTTTTGAGCTGTTGAGGTTCCAAATTCTGGGTGGCACTGAACAGTTATGGGCAAGATTGCCGAGCGCGAGTTTTTGTAATTGCGATTATCTATTCGATCGCGTTTACTGTATGAAGTAAGAGCAGTGCCATCTAGATGACGCTAGACGGCGCTGCTCCTATTCCATACAAAGCGCGACCGAGTAAGTAAAGCATTTGGAAAAACTCGCACTCAGGTGAACGACTTGTTCGTCTCGTCATCACGTTCTGTACAAAAGAGTCGTCTAGAAAAATATGCGTATACAGGCTTTAAAATTCATTGCTGAATTTAATTCATAGTTCTTTACATAAGTAGACATAAGTACCAAATTTGTATCTACTTATTACTACTATATATATATATATATACTCGTTAGAATCGTTTAGAAATAATATCTTTGACCGGTCATGGGCGGTCGCACCGCAAACATTACGGACTCGTATAACACAATACACAACGATACAATTTCGATTCGAAGTACAATTTAGATGTTAGTTTTTACAATTTACATCAATATCCTTCCAATACAGAGCACTCAGTAATCAATAAATACCGATCATGATACGAGTGAATCAGTTCACCATCAATCTGAAATGTCATTAGCATTTCAATCACGGTGCACCCGTGACCGTGACAGTCACGGTCACGAATAGGCACGTCATAGTACGTGACCCAACGGCCATAACACATGACACGTCACTGCGGTAATGTTAACAGTTTGGTTTATCCTAGTAATTGTGACCATGTTGTGTCACACTGCAACTCGAATCAGTATTGGGTAGCACTTTCATGACTTACACAGATGCACACTCTGTTCTATCATACACTGATTTAGTATAGTGTTATACTATAACTCAGTGCTATCACATAATATGTAGGTACCTACGTACCTACCCACGTAAATACAAGTGTTATGTTCAAACTTTTCGCTCAAAAAAACAACAATTTTCTTGTAAAACACAAGAAACACAAGAAGCTTTAGCTTCAGTACCGGTAGTGCCTTCTGCAGAGTCTGCTTGAAGAGGAACCACACCTTTGCCAGTTCTTCAATCGCCAAGCAGTAGTGCGCAAACATTACTGTGTTCCGGATTGAAGGGCAATGTTGTTGTAATTACTGGGCATAAAGAGATTTTACATTGAATATCTTAGGGTGAGGAGCGCAGTGCGTCGCCGCGCATAGTTTTGAACTGTTGAAGTTGAACATTCTGGGTGGCACTGAATATTGTCATGGGCAAGCGTGACGCTTAACATCAGGCGAGCGACTTGCTCGTGTCACAAACATCTATAAAAAAAATGGCTTCATGCAAACTAAGTTTTGAGATTGTGTTTAAAACTTTGTGCCTAATAATTTAATTTACAAACATTACATAGCTAGCTAATTAACTCCAAAAACAACCAACTGAATACATTAGGTATATTTGTGAGTGAGACAAAAAAATGTTATGGCACGTTACGAATAACTTGATACGAATTACGTATACCGAGGTAGGTACTTATATTATAATTAATAAGCACCCGAGTCCGAAATTAGATTCAACTCGACATAGTAAAAAATAATTTATTCATCTTTAGTAATACGTTCTCTCATGTGCAACAAAATATTGAAATGCTTATAAACTAAGACAAGATTTAAAATGACACAGATTGAATATTTACTGCAATAGGTGGCACATACCACGCTTGACGCAAAATTGAAGCAACGACGAAAAGTGACTGTGAATAAGTTTTTATGTAAGATTGTTGTGCGGACACAACAGAGGTTCAGAGGTATAAGAGGTTCTTTGGTGGTCTTGTAATCAACGAAAACAGTGAAACTGAAAACGGGACATTCAGGGTTCTTTTAAAACCTTTAGGTTTTGAATCGATGTGCGGCTTACGATAAGGTAGAGGAAACGGACACACCATTCTTATAAAGCCGCATCTCGACGCCCTATCTGTCTAATTAGTTGGAAACCGCATCTCGCTGCTTATATTTTGCGACAATCATAGTATGTGCCGCCTATAGCAGGGCGACTCTGTGGTCGCGACGCTTCTGATTTGCGATAATTACTTTAAGTAGGTTCAACGATTTAAATTGAAAAGCCATTGCTTTCGCAATGTTAGATAGACACGTGCGCAGCATAAATAAATGAGTCGATATAATATTTCGTTATCAAATGGACACGATATTTCGGAAAAGCAATTTGTTTGTAACATTGTAACAAAAGGTATTGATGACTTTGATGTTGGTACTTTCTGTAATACCTGTCCCGCACTTGCAGGCCGAATACCGAATATTCGTGCAACGAGACGATATCACAATTGGCGGATATCACCTCGTTTCGTGATAATTCGGGGCGATAGACGCTAATCTGGGAGTGGCATAACATCATCATCATCATCGGCGTCTGGGTTCATTTTAAGTTATCTTTCCTGAATAGAAGTTGATGTAAAAATGCTGACAAAATCAGGCCAAATGTGTTTGTTTCTTGACGTAACGGCTTTTAAATTCAAATAAACATTAGAAAAGAGTTAAGTAACTACAAGTTTCTGCATACGTGACAAATGAAGATAAAATAACCATAATCCATTTAAATGTTAAATTAACACGGTTGTTCCTAATGTATTGTTAGGTAAGTGCTAACTTTTCATCTGGAACACAATCTTAAAAACATTCTCCGAACAAATATACAGACCATATTTAACAAAGTACAGTTCGTAAGTTAATTACTATTAGTTTGCGACACATTTTACGTATAGAGTCCATGTATATGTTTAAGTACGTTTAATGTCAGTTGACTAAGTTAAGTGGTGCAATAAAACCTAAATATACCAATCAAGTCTAAGCAGTCACTGACATGTAAACATATCAAATACCAGAACATGACATTTAAAATTATTTTAGACTTTCACAGTTTTGTTTTTGAGTTCCCGATATTTCGGCGGAATCGCATGCGCAAAATCGTGGTGAATATCCCGAGAGTAATAATTTAAATTTTATATAACACATCATTGTAATTAAGTATTTCGCAACGTTTGCAATCTCCATCTTGCAAAATCTACTCACCCATATCCATCCGCACATTTTCGCAATAATATTATAAAAAATCAAAATAAGAAATATTTACAATAAAATAAATAAATAATTTACGACTAGGAAAAGTACAAAATCACGTCGTGACTGGCGTCAAACAATGATAGTCTGAAAGAGAAACAGCTCGTCACCGGCTCTGTTTGACAATGATATATTATCTTTATTGAGGCAAATCCGTAAGCAAATCGAATGTCTAGTAAGTGTAGTGTTTAGGTTGATGCTGTCTGTATGTCCGGATATGTTCTATGGATATATCTTTTGTCGCTTTAACCACAATAAAACACCTATCTATCTCCGATCAGCAAGGCTAGCATGCGCACCGCGACAAATTCTTTATGTTATGCAAGAACAGGACGCGGCTAGGATTGTGTATACGTTTGTCTCATTTTTCACGACATAAAGAGTAGAGAAGATTTTGTCGCGAAGCGCATGCTAGCCCTGCAGATCTTTGATACATTATATTTGTATAAGCCTTTTTTTCCACCAAGCTTGCCCTGTGCGGGTTGGCGGATTCACATACGTCATCGCTTTTCTTCTCCGGAAATATGCAGATTTCCTCACGATCTTTTATATAATGATGACTATGAGCTCTTTTCGGCTTAGCCCTTTCATTATAACCATCTATAGGTAACCAAACTGTTCGTTTTGTGTAGTAGCCTAAGTAGTTAAGACAATTTGTTTTAGTTTGTATGTATTTTAACCGACGGCAAAAAAGAGGAAGATTCTCAATTCGACACTTTTTTTAATGTAGATATACTTTACATCGATTACAAAATATGTATGTTTAGTTAATGAAGCAAAATCAACGTTAATTGTAATCAAGTAGGTAAGTGTTAAGTAACTGTTAACATCCTTTCACTGTCACTCCCAAAATGAGTCATAGGAAAGTAAGCCAAGAGCTGCCTTGAAATGATCATTCGACGCGGAAGTTGTACCGGGTAGGTACGTCCGTCGCTGCCATTAGCGAATATAAATACTTACCTACTGTCAGAAAAATCTTACGATCATTGTTGTATATTGCCATTATCTTTATTTGTTGCTTTAGTACCGCTCGGGTCCAACGAATCAGATTTGAAAACTTTGAAGCATTGTCGCGGGTTTCAGCGTTTTCGGCAAAACGGCAATTTCTTAATAGATAAGGCACTACACAAAAATACAAACTTATACAACGCACACTTACATATTTATTTAAGAACACCTGAGCTTTTTTAAATTATTCAACATAAACATAGCATAGCTTAGTGGGAGCATAGCCTCACATTCGTGGGGTAGAGGGTTCGAACCCGGGCGGGCCCATACCAATGAGTTCTTTGGAACTTAAGTACGGATATACGAGTTCAATTTACGATCATGAATCCACTAACCGGCACTGGGCCAGTGTGGTAGATATGGCTCAATCACCCTTCGAGGGTAGGCCGATGTCCCAGCAGTGGGATGTTAAAAGGGTTATGCAGAATCAAATAGAGAACACAAATAAACCAAATATAACATACACAACAAACATACCCAAAAGAAAAACTCATTGATAAACATACCTAATACGGTTTTACCTTTTTTATCGGGCAATCAACCTTTATTAATTAAGCAAAACACACACAAGCTACAACATTTACCTAAACTACTTACCCCCGAATACTGAAACGCTTGTTAACTTTGACAACAGATTAATTCTAATACTGCCTTTGTCTGGCACTAAGCAAATGACAAAGGCAGCAATAGACTTAAACTGTCGTCAAAGTTAACATACGTTTCAGTATTCGGGGGTTAGCCTAGTAGGCTAGAAGTTAAGTTAAGTTAAGTTAATAGAAGGAACAGTTGGATTACCCAGATACCATTGAAGGTCTAAAGATAATCCAAACGAAAATAAAAATGGTTAGCGAAGCAGGAGTAGAGCAAAGATCGTATTAGTTACTACAAGTACCTACCTACTTGCTATATCACACTAATATTATAAATGCGAAAGTTTGTATGTAAGTGTGTTTGTTCCCGTTCAACTCTGTAACGGTTGAACAGATTTGGATGAAATTTGGTATGGAGGTAGGTTATTCCCTGGATTAACACATAGGATGTATTTATTAACATAGGATGTATTTATCAACATGATTAACACATGTGCATCTGTGCACATAGGATGCTTTTTATCCCGAAAAATCTACGTTCCTGTAGAATAGCGGATGAAACCGCGGAGCGCTAGAATTATATAATTATTCTGTGCTACAAGCAACAGACAAATTAAATCTTAAACTCTAACCATGAAAAAAAAAAGTTCTTTGTTTGACAGGCACGATGTAATTCAACCGGCATCCGGATATTAACTACTCGTCTATTCAGTTTGTAAAGCACTTGTATAATAATTGAAATTAATTATAGTAGGTAGATAAGTATGTAGAGCCTACGAATATTCGTCACGCTAGAACCGCCGAGTTCAGGGTTACAGCGATGTTACTGATGTTGGTACACGTATTGGAATCTTCTTTTGGTATAATAGACGCTGGACTGTGTTGTTCTTATGTTAGTCCTTAGTCGCGTCCACAGTCGCGCGCTTTCTCACATAATTGAAGATTATAAAATCACTAAGTAAGAAAAAATTAAGTTAATTTCTAAAAAAAATTGTTTCATTCCAAGTCAACCTAAACCGGGTACAAAAACCATGTATAAGTAAGTATAATGTTATACACCATAATAATGTAAATAACTCTCATTATCGTTATTTACGGAGGCTTGAAAGAATTAGCGATTTTTCTTAGTGTTGATAAGGCAACGACCGCAAGGTTTCTTTTTATCAACTTCATTCAAAAAATAGAAATAAAATCGCAGTTTCATTATCGTCTCCTACCGCGTATTGTTTAACTACACAGAACTGTCAGACAAAGAAATAATATTGACTTACATAATGAAATACAATTATCTAGTAAGTGTAAGGTGGAATTGTGGATTTGCAACCATGAAATATAGATAGAACACCTGTATATGTGATATTTTATTGTATTTAAATAATTCACTTTGATGCACTATAAAACTAATAAGCGTAGGATTTCAGCACGACACAGAAACTTGACACAGAGCTTGCTTTTTCTGTGGAGAACCTTTATATATATAATTATTTATATGATGACTTACACGCCACTATGTCACTGAAAAACAATTACAGGTATAGACGATGTTTTTTCCCTCTATTTAATGTTCTAACAAAATAAGAGATTATTAGAGAAAAACCGGGAACAGTAATTTACCTACTACAGACTGATGACACTCCGACAGTGTTAGGTCATCACGTCAGAGCTACGTCACGTACGTACGTAACTGAGTTAGTATATACTAACTCAGTTTATATAATTATGTAATTATTATATATACGTAATTTATAGTGCATCAAAGTGAATTATTTAAATACAATAAAATATCACATATAACCATATATGATAATGAGTTAGTATATAATAACTCAGTGACTCGTTCGTAAGAGGGTAGTCCTTTGGCGAGGTTTTGGCGTATTCGATATATAAAATCGTATAGCTGTCGCTCTGTGTGTGAGTGAGTGAATTTTCCTAACTTTTTTATGTAATTAGCGTTTTGTGGGTAGTTTGTTATCACTCCCTAAATCTTAAGAAAATCTTTTGTTTTTGGTGTCAATTGGTTGGATAAGCTATAATCAATGCCACTATGTTTTTATTAAAAAAAATATGTTTATAGTGTTCTAACAACAACAACTTTTCTTCGTCATTTTTTCGACGCAAAAAAATTGTCACTTTACTGGCCTATAACAACGCAGATATTGCGAAATTTTAAAAAAAAAAAACATACAAGCACAGTTTTTTACGGTGTAGATAACATATAAAAAAAACCATCGAAATCGGATAATGTTTAGGGGTGGATATCAGACTACGCGTTTTGTATGGATAAGACGGCATTTTACTATAATTATTCTTAACTTTAGTTTGTAGCAAAGAGCAGGTATGATTAGATTAGCGACCTTGTTGATGACTGTGGACGGAAGAAGGATGGTGTTTATTTTTGGTCCAGGTTAATTTAATTTTTTGTTTCAAATTAGGTTACTATAACGTTTTTAAAATTAAGTGATATTCTATATTACTTGATACGATGTTTGGGTGGAAATACAATAGAGATTATTTTATGATGTTTTAAAAATGAACTTCTGCAAAGAACGCCTAATTTAAAAAAAATAATGGAAAGATTAAATCTCGCAAAAAGAAGCCTACAAAGAAACAAAACACGACGAGATATCTGTACTTCAAGCAGCTCTACCAATACATTTGTTATTTTCGATGGAGGTAATACACGAATTAAGGAAATATTTATTTTGGGAAGTGGAATTTATAAGGTGGAAGACCTTTACTCGTTCTACCAGCGCGGTCGAGTCTCGCACAAACAAGACGTCCTTTGCTCAGATTATTGTACAAGACTTGGCTTGTCCTTAACCTGATACTTACAAAATATGTCCGATGCTGTACCTACAATAATACCTTTACAGAATGACGTGATATTAGTAGATTGTTTGCCTAGAAAGAAAACAAAAAAAAAAAAAACTAAAATATAGAGCATGTTTAATTATAAGAATGAAGTCAATGTTTCGTGAGGGAAGGAATTTAAAAGCTATTTTATTTATTTATTTATCTATGCTAGACGTACACCTTGACTAAGTTCGTAGATATCGGCCGAGTGGATATCCCGATACCTTGTTTCAGTGTCAGTTTTTAGTGCGCCCGAAGGCCACTGTCATACTGTCTGTGGCTTAGTGGTTTTTATAATAAACAGACATCCAGAACCTACAATTTAATGTGTTATCCGATCCACGGTAGCGCTCAATTGTAAATGCCAGTCGTGGTCGCCATCCGAAGACGGTCGTGTTGTCGTTTCCTACACCTTGTCGAGTTACGCTATGAGCACTACAGACCTTGACAATTTTCTACTTACCAGTAGTTTATCTACCGCTTTGCTTGTCCAATTTTTCATGTTTTTCTCAGTACGTCGATCCGCTTGACCTAGCTCGGAGTCAGAGTCGCGGACGTCTTAATTATTTCTACAGTCGAATAACGAGTGATTTAGCTACTTAGGTATCGCTTACTCAGCTACTCGACTATTGTTGTTATTCAGACACAGCTTCCTACTATATTACCCGCCAGTCGACTAAACTACACATGTAGGTATATAGGCGTCTAAAAGAGATGAAATAAACAACTATTTTTATTATAAGATAAAAAAAACAATTGCAAAATGTAGTTTGCATCACAAACATACTTACATATTTCAAAAAACATTAACTTCCTTCTTGGGCAATCGGGTAAAAATAATACACCATTTACAAAGCTTAAATGGCGGAACTGCATTACTACTAATGCATTCGTTTATTCCATTTAATAGAGTTCGCTTAATGCCTTTCTAGAACTATTATTTATAATCCAATTTATTTTATTACCTATACTTAATGTTGTTTGATATTGTTTGCATTCAAAGAAACTTTCTATTAGGTAAATACGAGTGAAGAACACTTCAGATCTAAGAAGGAACAATGAGCGTTAAAGATGCTCGATGGCATAACTAATGTATTTCGATAAAGTAAAGAAAAGTATTTTGCTACATGCCATTAGAAACTAAATTTCAATTTGTACTTCACCGATTTATCTATAGACGTGGAAGGATACTCTAAAATTGTCTACTAAAATTCATTATTGTTAAAAAAATGTGGGATCACCATCCCGAGCGATAATTCAGTAAAGCGTATTTAAACAGGTGGCAAAAACAACGAATAGGACCTTATTACTGATGTGTATAACTCTAGGTGAAGAGGAAAATTGCCGCGGCCTCAATTGTAATGTCATATTTCCACTTCACCTTGGTTTTCTGCATTTTATTCAATCAACAGCTCTCTACCGTGGTATACAGTAATATACTTACATTTTAAACGGAGAATAGATCTACATAAGGGCATCACCTCGCCTGATGCCCAGTGATAGTGTGATCAGGGATGATATACGTCGATCTATCCAAAAACTTTAGAAAACCAAATAATAAACAAAAGGATAAATAAGTATATGGAATATTAGCAATACTTCGATTTTCATTTGTTTGATTTTGTTAGCTCAGTTTAATTTGTCTAGTTTCAAAGGGCAGGTGTCATTGGTACTGTTGCCGGTTGTTGGGTACCAATTTAATAATCTAGTGACGTACAAAGTAAGTAGGTATTGGCACAGATAAAATACATACTCTTTGATATTGGTAATAATTATTATGGAAGGAGTATAGCAACTAAGACACTGCTACAATAATAAAGTGAATATTAAGTATTTTTGTAGAAATGTGTATATTTACTCATTCTTTTGAAACAATTGTACAGCACTACTTTTTAATTATCAGAAAAAAATATGGGCAATGTAATTGAGGTAAGAGAGATCGTAAAATTACGGTCAGATTTTTTGTTTACGTCATAAGACCAACGTTATTGCAGGTTACGAAAAAAATACTTTTTCGTTTTAGTGATGAAAGCACGCCGAACAAATATTAGATGGAAAAAGTGCGGATCCACCAATTACCCTTTTTTAGGATGATAAAATTATTCGAGGTCGACTTTCAAATACCTATATGTTTTTCATAAATGTGTTCAGTAAGGTGACGCTCATTTTCATGTAAACATTGTATTCTGAAAATTAAAAGGTAAAAAGGTGTTGTATAACTATAACTTCAGTGTCACAAGAAATAATGTATTTACAATATTTGTATACACAGATTAAGGAATTAATAAAACGAATCTATTTATCTGTGTATAGACATAATAAATGCATACTGGTTTACTTAATTATCTATAACTAGCGGCTACACGCAACTTCGTTCGCGTGGACCTACAAAAAGGAAAGGAAATAGATATACTCGTAACTAATGTTGTTATATTATTATTCGTAAAAAAGTATTTTTTTGACATATATTAATATTTTATTATTATTATTATTACTATTATATATAAGTTTAGCATACGTACGTTGGCAAGTAAAAATTAAAAGTACCAAATGTTATTCTATTTTTAATGAGGTTCGTTCTATCACGTTATAATCAGAAATATTTATTGGCCATAAATAACATTGAATATTACAGGCAAGACACTTTTACAAATTAAACTATGTTTAGAGTTAAATTAGGCAACTAATTAATTCTTAAATTTAATAATATTATGTACGCTTGCTCCGTTTGTTCATTACGAAACAAGCATAGTATAAAAAGCCGTTACTGATTTTCTGAACTGTTTTAGATAGCGAATTCGTATGCAAATTTACTTTATATCTATAATAGAATCAGAAATAGCTGGTGATCATACATTTACATTTTGTTTGGGTTTTCTATTTCTGCATAACTAGCTCACGACTTCGTACGCGCTGCTGCTCGTCCTTCGGTCTCGCAGGTTTAGAGCTAGAGTCCTTGTCAAAGAGACTTTTATAGTCCTTGTCTCTGCCTTCGGTCTTGCAGGCTTAGAGCTAGTGTCCGAATCTAGACCTTCGGCTTTACAGGCTTAGAGCTCAGGACTGAGTCTCGGCTTTCGGCCTCGCAGGTTTAGTGCTCGGGTCCGAGTCACGGCCTTCGGCTTTGCAGGTTTAGAGCTCAGGATGAGTCTGGGCTTTCGGCCTCGTAGGTTTAGTGCTCGGGTCCGAGTCTCGGCCTTCGGTCTTGCAGGTTTAGAGCTCCGGACTGAGTCTCGGCTTTCGGCCTCGCAGGTTTAGAGCTAGAGTCCTTGTCAAAGAGACTTTTATAGTCCTTGTTTCTGCCTTCGGTCTTGCAGGCTTAGAGCTAGTGTCCGAATCTAGACCTTCGGCTTTACAGGCTTAGAGCTCAGGACTGAGTCTCGGCTTTCGGCCTCGCAGGTTTAGTGCTCGGGTCCGAGTCACGGCCTTCGGCTTTGCAGGTTTAGAGCTCAGGACTGAGTCTGGGCTTTCGGCCTCGTAGGTTTAGTGCTCGGGTCCGAGTCTCGGCCTTCGGTCTTGCAGGTTTAGAGCTCCGGACTGAGTCTCGGCTTTCGGCCTCGCAGGTTTAGAGCTCCGGACTGAGTCTCGGCTTTCGGCCTCGCAGGTTTAGTGTTCGGGTCCGAGTCTCGGCCTTCGGTCTTGCAGGTTTAGAGCTCCGGACTGAGTCTCGGCTTTCGGGCTCGCAGGTTTAGAGCTCGGGACTAAGTCTCGGCTTTCGGCCTCGCTGGTTTAGTGCTCGGGTCCGAGTCTCGGCCTTCGGCTTTGGCCTAAGATATGAATTTTCAAAAATTCTCTCTTAGTGCTTACCTACTTTATATAAGGAAGTCCTGTGGAAAATTACGTGCTTCTAGTTTCCCACCAGTTTAGGTTACGCATTATCTGTCAGTCAGTTGTAAGATATTTTTTATTATGTGGATGAGTTGATGGCGTATGTTTAGAAATAAGGCGGCGAAGGTCATAACAATCTTGTATTCTTATGAATAAATATAATTTCAGGATATACTAATACTAGTTAGGAGTGTTTTAATGTCTAATACTCTATTAAGTATGCTAATATGGGATTCGTGTAGATAATAGGTTCACTGTGCCAATTTAAAACACGTTTCAATTAATAATATTTCAACAGGTAGTTAAGCCTTCAAATTTTATATAAAAAAATAATATTCTTATATTTTTTATTACATTTTCGGAACGTTACTAATAAAAATATACCTAAAATATATTATAAACAAAAGCTTCAATATTTCCGTAAACAATGCATTGACGTATGAGGTCTTCTCGAGGTTTTTTGAAAATAAGTGCCGATAAACTTGTGTGCCGGCAGAACGTTTACGAAATTCAGGGTCAGAAGAGCTGTTTCTTCTTTCATTCATTCAGAAAAACCCCTTAAATTCAGTTTTACCTAAAATGAGAATTACTACGAAAGAGAATTTCCTGGTACCGACCGGGGGACACCGGAAAATCTGGCGAAAAGCTCGATGAAGACGTAAGCTTACAGATTGAAAAACCAGCTTAATAAAGGTGTTTTCTGAGATAATTCGTAAATTTTAGACATGTTACACCACAGATAATTTTAATCTTGATTTCACGGCCCAGGTGGATCCCTAATCCCCATAAAAAAACAAGACTTTGTTTGTGATTATAAAGTGATTACCCAAT
The DNA here is from genome assembly GCA_947579745.1 of Apocheima hispidaria. NCBI lineage: Eukaryota > Metazoa > Arthropoda > Insecta > Lepidoptera > Geometridae > Apocheima > Apocheima hispidaria. The sequence goes on from OX388159.1 coordinate 14,462,359, forward strand.
TTGGTCGGGTAAAGACCAAATTGGGTATTCAAGAACGGTGTTATTTCGAACTCGCTGGTAACAATTCGTCACAGCTCAACATTCAAATAAAAAGCCATTTTCGCAAATTACCCAGGAAAATTATTTTAAAATATTCGTTGTCATACAAATAAAACAAAACCCAAGACACGTGTTAAACAGTCGTTCACGATTCGACTCAATTGTCTGACCGCAGCTTGTATCAAGTATTTGTCAGGCATACAACGTGATGAATAAATACGCGGTGATTTAGAAATGCTTGTTGTTGCTACTGTAGGATGAATTTTATTGATGGACAATAAGTACGGCTTACACCAATTACACTTATGCCCGTCTGCATTAAGCTTTAAAAAATTCGTTGCACCATTTAAAGTTACGCGGCTGCCTGAACGTAAGACATGTACTTTCCTTTGAAATGCCTTAGTCTTACTTAGTTTAGGTGATGCTTAGCTAAGTTTTATCTTTGTTGACCTTAGTGCAGACGGGCGTGTAAGGGCCTTACTCATAAACGTTGCTTAACTTAAATCAATGCTCAAAAGGGTCTGTCTCCTTTTTGCGCGTGACGTTTCACGTCAGCCTGAAGTTGACAGAGAATTTTAAGCATTGCTTAACTCAAAGCAACTTTTATGAGTAAGGCCCTAATTATCCAACTTAAAAATTAAAAGTACTTACATACTTATTCTGAATAATTACTACGAAAGATTGAGGTGTCGTTGGATTCCTGTTTATGTCATACGAGGATTAACCTACATTTTGCAGGTTTTGCATTTAGGTATTTTGTTTTCTTTTAATAATATTTCTTGTCTAACTAACTCATGCCCGCGAGTTAGTTAGACACTAACAATTTGCCCTCGCTAAAAGCCTTGGCCTGACAATTATGAACATAACAAAAAATAAATCATCCAAATCGGTCTAGCCTTTCTCAAGTGATTCAATTGATTTTTAAACAACGCGTTTCTGAAAGGTGTGACGATACTGAAAGGTATGTGTTACATAACCATTTTTATGAACAATTTTTCATATGGGACCAACAATGAAACCGCGAAATGAAAATCAGCTGAAAACATTTTGCCGAGTGTCATTGACATTTATTTATTATTCAATGTTTGTCACACTTACAGCAACGGCAAGGCGTATGACGAGCCAGCAAAATTCTAATATTACTATATACTAAATTAAAATATAAATTTTACATGTCAAACATAATAAAATTGGTAAAAAAAAAAAAAAAAAATTAAGTAACTACAAATTAATGTCAACTTAGAAATTGAATACACACATTCACAAACATACATACGTCAACGTCCGGTTGTTAAGCGATCAGGGCGTTGAGTAGAGAGTTTTTTTTATGGAACAGCTGATCTCGATCTCGATTTCAGGTTTGGTCCCATACTAAAATTTGTTCATAACGATGAGTCCCTTTCAATATTTTCACAACTTGTATCATAGTGAACCTCAAAATGTTACTTGAAAGTTTGCAATATGAAAAACCCTAAAACACGGCATTTTCTCGATCTATCGAGGCTGCGGCTGCGGCGGCGGCATTCAAATTAATTTATTTCACGAAGGTCAATTCTTAAATAAGCAAACGTGTTCGGCAACTGTTTTATATTTAGTAAACGGTTATTTAAACCATAGTTATTACTTCCTAGATCGTTAAATCAACTGATAAACTTAACTAAGAATAAGTAGTGGACAAGATTGGCACAGGACCGGGATGAGTGGCGTACAAGAAGAGAGGCCTATGCTCAGCAGTGGGCGATTACGGGCTGAAAATGATGATGATGAAGTATAAGTAGAAAGAAAACATCAACACTGATTAAGGCCAAGGTAAATATGTCCTAGGTAATCGAGTCACATGTCCATGTTGTATCCGTACCGGTAGTCATTGGGAAATATACTCTCGAAGTAGTTGACCATTATAACTACCTTGGATAGGCTGTCCAATTAGGTAAATCCATATTCGACAAAAAGGTCGCCCGAAGAATTAAACTCGGAAAGCCCCCGAAGCTGCCCGAAGCTGCTCAGCTTCGGGAAATTGCGTGATATCTTTTCGTCCAAAATCCCGCAGTGCCTGAAGACATGGTTCTTCAACCGATGTGTATTGCCAGTCATCACTGGAACTGAAACGTGGTCCTTGTCTACTGGCCTTCTGGAGAAACACAGAATTACACAGCGGGCAATGGAGAGAGCTATGCTCGTTGCACAGGTTTTTTTTTTGCTTGGAAGTAAATTTTAAACTTACGAAAACATATTTCATGGTTTATAGTAACTTACTAGAAGCTGTGTCGATCCCAAATTAGGGTATTCCAATTTATGTTCACTTATGTTTGCGAGTATATCTTACGCAATTGTTTCAAAAGTCAACATTGTCTTTATAAGCGTTACGTAAAAAAAAAAAAAAGTCAGAATCTATACTAAATATACTTCACACTAATATTATAAATGCGAATGTTTGTGTGTAAGTATGTAAGTGTTTTTGTTCCCGTTCAACTCTGTAACAGCTGAACGGATTTAAATGAAATTTGGTATGGAGGTAGCTTACAGCCTGGATTAACACATAGGCTACTTTTACATCGTGGGTGAAACCGCGGGGCGCAGTTAGTAATATATATGATTATATACGTATATATTCCGAATTACTACCACGCTATTCCTGTCCTTAAACACAAAGCCTCAGACACGCCATATCAGCAACATAATATAAAAACTGTATTAATTAATCTGTTGAAGAAGGCAATGACCACTTCTAAAAGTAGGTAGTAAGCGAAGTTGTAGGTCATCTTGTGAATCGTACTCCAAATTATACCTAAACATTTTGATTTCTAGATATTTTTATATTTAGTTTCCAGATTTAAATAATGACGAAGGCAGGATAAAATGTAAATGTTTTCATTTAAAAAAATATCTATAGTGAGTGAGTGTCTTTTGTTGTACCTATCAAGTTTTTTTTCTATGCTTTCCTCCTATAGAACGTCCCTCTACGTATTTTATTTGTTATTTATTGATCCGCAAAGTGCTGTCATTACATTGCGTTTTTAAATATCATAATATTATGGTTCCACACAAAATGTATTTAGCCCGCGTCAATTAAAGTTTTGAATTATTATTTTTATTTCACTTTAAAAACAAGTCGACGCACAACAATCAGTCTACACTACAGCCATGGTCACAGTCAACAATTTCCTTCACTGACCAGTTCTAGTCGTTTTCTTAAAGCTTCTACGGAATTACATGCTAAAATAACGCTGCTCAAATAATTACAAATTAGCGTGTTGCTCCGCTGTGTTAGCGGTTTTATACTAGCTTTTTTAAGCATTTTTCTTGATGTACAAGTAGGTATGCATCATTGTCTATTCTCACAATGCTCGCAAGGGCTATGAAATTGATTGCTTTGATGACAAATCTCATCAATATCGACGCCGGCTATTTCGAATTTATATATTAGTGTGAATTGTGATTACGATATTAAATAAAGTTAAATAACTTTAAAAGCTACTTTATTTAGGTAAGTATCAACTTATTGGATGTTACGAGGTTTCATATGTTATTAAAAAGAGATACATATATGTATCTAGTTATTACATAACTAAGCGGGTGATACGGTGTGAATGTGGGATTAGTTAAACTTAATTGAATACGTTTTTTTATAGCCATGCCATGCGAATGTATAACTTAGTTACGCAATTAAAAGTAGAATTACATATTAAGGAATTTGCAGTGCTGGAGACTAAACTAAGTAAGCAGACCGTGCTATATTTCTAGCTTTAAGAAAAAAAATCACAAGAAATAGCGCAACTTGGCGTCGGCGTTAATTCTACTGCACGAAGTACTAAAGTTAATTAATCTGACAGCACTACAATTATTTTATTAGGTCATAGAAAGAACGCATATAGCGTTCTTTCTATAATAAAATAACCGTGTCAACAATTTTAAAGCTACAACATTTAGTTTAGTTTTGAAAATGGTAGGTACAACAGTATCGAAACTAATACAATTAATATTTAAAAAAAAAATTAAAAAAAAACTACGCGTAGTGATGTGTGAGTGTGTACGATAATATCGTCATGGTAAGAAGGATACAGTTAAAATGAGAATCTCTTCAATTTTTACGGTGACTAAAGTGTTCCTATGGCACACTTATCCTTTGAAGTGCACGGCAGGAAACAACTAAAAACACATTCGGTGATACCCCTGCGTCTTATGCGGAGAAAGTAACAAACGGCGTGTCATCGCGATCCATTGAGCATTATAAATATCCGTCAGAGTCCACTATTTCGTAATATATGTTACGGCACACATACATAATAGATATTTTTATTATTTATGTGCAACTGGGACAAGCATCGAATGTCAGGTGGCGGCCATTCGGAAATAGTCTACTCCATGGCATGACCCACAGCAACACAGATTGATGACATAGAACACATAATCGCCATTGGGTGACTAAAAATTATTGCGATCCCATGATGTTTGTTCAGAGTCCACTCTATGCTTGATGTCATCCAGCCATTTCCGACTCGGACTCTCTGGGACACTTCCTTCTTCTTATCTATTTACGCTTTCTTCAAAGCATCAACATTATAAACTCGTGGAAGTTTGTCTGCACTCATCGTTTGGATGTTCTATGTTTTGTTGCATGTTTACGGAATACCTTCATACAGTTAACTAGTACTTCGCCCCGGACTAAAACTCCGCGACTCCTACATCGTCACAAATCCTCGTAATGATATAGGGGTCGAGCGGTCAACAGCCTTGACTGATTTCGGTCATATTCGAATATTTATATTATGGTGTTTACGCTAACACACGTGCCTTCAAAAATATGGTATTAGTAGCGTCACAGTTGTCTCACTCGCAAGTTGTCACATTATTCTGAAGACATAAAGTGTGAATTTACATTAAATAAATCTTACTAAATCAGTTAGGACGACTGAATATGATAATAAGCCAGTCTCTGTCTGTCTGTAAACAAACAAACATAAATATACCAATTATTTTTATTTCTATCACGCTTTCCATCAACGTCGATACGATACGTAATGTAACCTTGTGTTTACTGCACTCAAACGCACACAGTTACATTACACTATTATCTTACTGCGCTGGTTAATTGTTTACGTCGGCTACCCCAGGGAAAAAAAAAAAATTGTATATTTTGTTGACCGAGCGAAGCGAAGGTCTCAGAGTTTACTGGGACAAAACGGCATTTGTATGTATGTTTGTGTGTATATTTGTCCGACGATAACTTGCAAACCGTTGATCCGATTTTCATGAAATTTTGGCAAGTAGTTCATTTCAATAAAAAAATTAAGTTCGAATATGAACTGAATCGGTTCAGGGGTCGCGAGTTCTCAGTTCGGCGAGAACTACTAGTATTATACTAGCTGTTACCCGCGACTTCGTTCACACGGACCTACAACAAAAAAGTAGGACATCGATCTGTTCAGCCGTGAACACGCGACAAACACCCAGACAGAGAGTCAGAGTTACTTTGACATTTATAATATTAGTTAGGATATTCTTCAACTTTTTGAATTAATTTCATTCGTTAATTGTAACTGCCTTGCTTTTCAAGTTTGCAATTTATAAGTAAGTAAGTTTGTAATTTAAGAAAATGTATATTCTCTTTTAAGTGAATTTGCAAATCTTTTGCTAAAATAAATATCTTAATACTCACAGAATATTTACCACGGTTATTATTTTTGTTGAGTTCCCGATATTTCGGCAAAGTTGCCAAATTCTGTCTACTGAGCCCATTATATACCCAGGATAGTAAAGGAAGCGATTGAAATCTCGAAATACCGAAATTTCAATCGAGGTCTTGATGCTTATATTTATATTATTGTACGGTTTAAGATATTTAAACACTGTTTTAGACTTTCGTGGTGGAACAGTGTTTAAATATCTTAAACCGTACAATAATATAAATATAAGCACCATGACGAAGAATTCAGAATAAAATACTTACTTTTTATCTATTATCCAAGAGAATGGGAAAAACGCGGACAATACTATAAAATTTATAATAGTGCCTGTAATATTTCTGATTTCTGTTTTCTGATACCATGGAGCTCATAAAATAGACTGTGGAATGTGTAGAGTGGATAATATGAGTAAAATTTCTTCGTTTCCTGTGTCATTCATTCAGATAGTCTAGTTTCCGAGCTCGCACTCGAATAGCCGTAGAAAGTAGTTAAGCTGGTTTCTTTTACCAATAGCATATATTTAAAGATTGATCATTTGAAGAGAATTTTTAAAGCTATAAAAGGATCGTAAAAATAAAATTGAAGTTTTAGAAGAAGCTAAGCAAAAACAAAGTCAAACCAATTCACGAATCACGCTGATGCAGGACAATGATTCATCAACGATATGATATTTTTATAGCTTATAGACTTTAGCTATAATTTGAAACAATCGTTTAAGACGCGAACTGCTCACGATTTGATATGAGTTCTGCACTTGCTTAAGGCTCTTGGTTTAAAGTTGAAAATCGTGGAAGCAGGCATGATCATTTTAAGTAATTGACAATTAGTGGTGAAGCATTTCTTAGTTACAAAAAGATGAGCGCAATAAAAGTGACTACCCAAAAGGATTAAAAAAATATATAGCAATGTTATAATTAAAGCTTCGTTCGCTCGCGCCAATCCCGTCAAATAAGGCGATACTCACACGGTACCGCGCAACGCAACAAGGCGAGAGATTTTCTTACAAATTCGCCGCGGTGGTTTTCGGTGTGTTGTACCGCGCGCGTATTTTATACAAACAGATATTTAAAAAAAAACATTTAAAAACGCGCACCGTCGCGGGCTCGGTGCAGTGTGTGTATCACCTAACTTGTATCACGATAACGATGACGTGTTCGAATTGGCGCGGGAGTTGCAGTTGCTTGGGAGACTAAGCGAACGGCGAATCGCTCGCCCGCCTTAGTTTGACCGAGCTTTACCGTTTTACTTAATTTACGTATATTTAATGTAACTAAGGATCATTAGATTAAAAAATCTGAAGAATGATTATTTACTGATCTTTAGAAAATAAGAGTATTATACTAATGCACTATGTTTGGTCTAACAATAAATGACAACAATGTCTCCGTCATGATGATGGGTCGGAGAAAGGAGAGACGGAAAAAAAAACCTTTTGATTATGTATACATATAAAACTCATAAAAAAATAGTACACTTTGTAATAATAATCTTTTTTTTAACCTGGGTGACCAAGATGAAGGGTCACGATCACGTTTTATTATTGAGCCTATGGATCAACACTCATTGTAAAAACTGAATTAATGTCATAATGAATAATTTTGTTTTGTTTTTGTTATTAAAACAAATGTGTCAAAACCACGAGTTTTTATAATAAATCGATAATCATCAATACATCTGCCCACTGCTTAGTACTTAGTTTTGCAAATTGACAAAATTGTCTGTTTCTAAGCTTGCTCTTCAGAAAAAAAATACCCCGCTGAGTTATCTTGAGAATGAGAATGAAAATGTAGTTTGACGAAGAAACAATAGGTATTTATTTCGTTTATTTTCCTCCTCATTAGACAAAATTAAAAATAATTACATCAAAATTGCTATAAAAATTGGCAATTATATTTTTAAGATACCTGTTTTTTTTCAAACGTACTCAGTGACTTTGAATCATCGAAAATATTGAAAATATTGAAATCTCTGCGAACGTATCGTCAAACAGTATTTAAAAAAAAAGATTTTTAAATAAGAAGATGAAAAAAAGACCTACAAGGTACAAAATAACTAGGCACTTAGCTCACGTTTAATCCACTTACTGGGCTACCTAGTTACACGGCACTCAGCGCTGAAGCTGGGATCTATTATGGGTTATTAAAATAGTAAGTACCTTGTCTATTCTTTCAGAAACAATAGAAGAATCGTAGGATAACAATAATGATGTAATAGTGTTTGTAAAATATGAGTGGCTATATATAACATATTGTTCTGTCACATCTATTAAAGATATAGCTTAGTTTACTCTGCAATTATTTAACAAGTGCCTATTTAACTGGGGGAAGAACTGAAAACACAAAGGAACTGAAATACTCCAATTACTCAAAAATAATAGTATCTTGCTCCACTACTGTTGTTTATGAGCGAACAAATGTTTCTGTTGTGTTTGTTGTTGTTATTGTTCGTTCTGTTATTTTGTTGTGTTGTTTCTGTAGTACTTGCTTTCTTCATTCTAGACGCACAAAAAAACAAACTAAAGTATTTGCTATACAAGATTGTTTAAGAAATAGCACGCTGCAAGGTGGTAACAGGAAGGTGTTGCGGCAAAACAATAGGTTTTGTGTTTGAAAAACTAAGACTGGGTTCATTAAAATTGTTTGCCACTTAATAGGGATTTCTCGTACGAGTTACTGTGGCCTGACTAACACATCTGACCACGGACCGCTGACCAAAGTGAGAAAATAGGAGAACAATATATTTCTCCGTCGTTTGTTGTTGGGCAGTGGTCAGTGCCAATAGAGATAGTACGTGTGTTATCACTGTAAAATTACCAAATTACACTAGTATTAGGTATAAATGCCAAGGAACTCAGTCTATCTATCATTACTAATCGGCTATACCAATATAGATCTTAAAAACACAATATTTTTTTATCCTGTAGAATGCACGAGCTCTGGAAGACTGTGGATAAACCGTAGGAAGCAGTAAGCTATAATTTGCATGAACGCGATAACTAATTGTGCTATTTATAGATTTACAATTAATTGCTAATTCGTCCTAATTATAAACTCCTCATACCAGAAGCCTACAAATTCATTCGAAGCACTTAAAATCTATTAATCAGCGATTAATGCTAGACTTGTTGAACGATTGCGTGGTTAATCAACGCAAGGCTTTCAGAACGTATAATTATTATCAAAATAAAAACTAAAAACCCGACTGCAAAGTGTAGCCTACAACACTTCGGATATTAAGAGGAATCCAATGACACGTCGCTCATCAAAATTGGTCAAGCCGTTTAGGCTACAAAAGTTTGTAAAGGAACAAAAAAACAAACATAAATATTTATATTAATATGTATATTTGTGTTATCCTATATTATCGTCTGTAACTAAAGCGGCTTTACCAATTTTGACAAGTGACGTGTCATTGCACTCTTTATATCCAAAGTGTTGTGCTACACTTTGCAGACGGGTTTTTCCTTTGGGGTTAGTTACTTCACAAAAAATGCAGGCAACTACAATCCTACTTCTGATTTAACAAAAGATAAAACACATATGACAATGTTGTGTTAGTTAGTGGTCACCGTGCACAATGTTAGTGGTCAAGGTAAAACAGCGACCAATGAGCTAGTCAACGAAAGGCCTCTTGCAGAAGTTTCACTGTAATATTGTAAAAGGTAAAATCCCGATGGTACCTTCAGAAACTGTAGGTACTGTTATTTACCAGAGTACATTATAACGACGATAATTGAAGCAGATAAAAGACATTATTGATCTTGATTTTATTCATGCACAGATATCACGGTTTGGATTCAGGTTATGAGTTTCAAATAATTGTGTACCTAAGTGTTTCAGGATTTAGCGACAGGGACCGATCACGTAGGCGACATTGGGATCGGAGTGTGAATGTCCCGTGTTTAAAAAGTCACACCTTGTAAAACATGGTAAGTATTTGGGATACAAAATATGGCTTTGTATGATGTTTCATGGTGGTTTTTGATTTGATGCTGATTCTATGACGTGTGAGGTTATACAGGATTTTACGAAAATGTCGTACCTTTAAAGAGGGTGTGAAACATGGGGTTGGAAATCTTTTGCTTTTGATAAAACAATCGGGATTTTGAGATAGGAGCGGGACAGATAAAGAACAAGGTCTTGAAACAGCTGCGACGGTTTTTTTCTTCTCCGCGTAATAAGGGCAGGCTACGAGTACCTACGCAAGACTCTAAATATCGGGATCAAGATTATATCAGACAAGGCTGGAACCCGTTCCTCTTTAACAAAAATCGCAACTTGCACGAAAGCAGGTTTTGAGTGTTATCAGTTAGTAAAAATATTTTTTGTTTCTCATATTGAAAGTGCTCCAGTCGTAAAGCGAGGCAAGATTGTAGCGGTTTATTTGCAAGTGTTTTGAATACCTGCTATCTGGAAGTCGGTTAACGTTTCCGTCATTAGTGGAAGTTGTTATAAGTACCTACCAAGATACACTTACATAGGAGGAGGTGGCTACAGATACTTGCATTCCAATGGTGCAATTATTGGGCACAGTAGATTTCTGGGTATTGTAAGTGCCAAATTTATTTGTAAAGGTTGAATATAAACAAAATAATTTATTCGAAAAAAGAATAGAAGAGAAAGAAGAAAATAATTATTATGGACTTTTATAAACCTTCATATAAAATAAAAAATATAGGAGCGTTGGTAGCACTTAGCAAGAAAAATCACGAAACTTTTAATTGTTAGTTTTTTTTATTATTTTTTGATATCTAACATTTGAAACGGGTATTCCAAGGGATCATATTTTGTAGTTGGTGATTGGAATTATTAAGCATTATAATGACGAATAATAAAGAGTGCAAAGTGTCCGATGTGTAATAACTAGGGTAGAAATACTGACAAGTAATATTATTAAAAGAAAAAGAAAATACCCGACTGCAAATGAATATAGCCCATGTCATTCCGGACGTAAAGAGTAATCCGACAACATTTCACTTTTCAAAATCGGTCAAGACACACAAACATAAGTACATAGTTAAATACTTTGATACACCCTTAAAACATTAACCTCCTTCTTAGGCAGTCGTATAAAAAGGGTTGATTGGAAAAAGTTCTGTTGAAAATGGTCATGATTAGCAAACTCAATCATCACGAAAGTAAATATTCAAGATCTCCGTGACTTTCTGCGTAACTCTGAAAATTTTCTGAATATATTTTTTATAAAATGACATGACAACCTGTTTATATACAAATGCGATAATGATGCAAATGTGAGTATCTATTATTTACTAGAAATTCACTTTTACTTTATTAAATAATTATTACAAATTGCTTTTAATTATTTTTTTACTTCATGATCGTATTTGCATTGGTATATTATAAAAGTTCATTAAACTTTGTTTCATTATTCGTGGTGAGATTTATTTCTCTTTAATTAATAAGTAGGTATTAGTTATGTTATAGCAAAGTACCAGTATGTACTAGTTGTCAGTCAGCTTTGAAACTGAGCTTTATTCATATATGAATAAAAAATAAATAAAAAATAATAATATATGAATACAAAATTCAGTCTGAGCGTATACGCTTATATATATGAATTTTTAAATGGCAAATTCGCATAATATTTCAGTGTAGAAGTACTATGTACTAGGATTGCGAGTATTCTGTGGGCAAGTAATACTTATTAAAATGTCGGTTTGAGGTAAAACGACATTTTTATTAGGATTTTTATTTTAATGCGAAAATTTTATTGAAAAAAAATATGTCATAAACAGGTAGATATTTAAAAACACTCACTCTTTCAATTCGTTTTCAAATCTTGATCCACAAAGCGAGTCATCCAGAGCAGTGAGATAAAACCACACTTTAGCACTATCAAAAAATCAATACCATAAAGTAGACCACTACTTCGATAGGCGTCTCGCGATTGGCTGTGCCTACTGCTGCTGGCAGACGACCGGCGCACGCGCTGGTTCATTTAACACTACGTTAAGACTCAATGTTGAAGGCAAAGAGAAGGTCCCTCAACGGATCTGGAACTGAAAGGAAAACTGCACGCTTGTTGCGCGAAATCTTATCGGGTTAACATTAAAAATCCCATCTTGCTAGGTGTAGCTACCATCTTCGGCCACATCGTCAATTACACATTACACACACTCAACCAAAGCAATTTTACCTTAAACTTACGTACGGCATAAAAGGTCACGCACGCGTCCCACATCCTATGCCTTCGGACGACGCGTCTCATTGTTGTTCCGTAGTTGGTATATAAGGTCGCAGAATTATCTGAATCTGCATTATGAACTTTTGGACATTGTCTATACCTAACATTATAAGCAATATCTTCCGTTTCAAAGGGCAGAATACTCACAAAGCACTTGGTATCTCAAGGGATGGAGAACGTAATTAGTCTGGCCACAGAATAAATAACAGTAATAATTATTATTATTATGATGCCTCTGAAACTGTAAACATGTCACTCACCCACAGCCCTCTCTTTCAAACCCCAACCCCCAGCCTCCTCTATACTGTGGCATCAGCAGTGCAGGGGCCTTATTGAAAATATCGAGTTTAATTAAGTCAGTATAGACCAAGTGGCTAGTCCTGGTGTCAAGAGTTATTACGCGACCTGAAGGCTTCTAGCATGGCTTAGCGGTTGCTGATAAACCGGAACCTACAATTGAAAGTATCATCCGATCCACGGTAGCGCTAATTTATATAAGACGGTCCGAAGACTGACCGTGACCAGTGATTGCTTAACATCGGCTAGTCGAGCTACCTACGCTAGGAGCGCTTATGAAAACCGAGTTACTGCCCCACGAAATGAAACAAAGTTGTTGGAATCACGTACTTAGAGCCAGTGATCGATAACGCTCAAGGTGATAAGTACTTCTTATTTGTAATTGTTTCTCAGGTTAGCGTTAATTTGCAGCTTGAATTGGCTTGCTATAAATCATGGAGATTGGAACATAAGTACTAAAGTTAACTGGAAGACGCAGCGCAGGCAGGCCTCCCACAAGATGGGATGCATGCATGCCCACGCCCTGCAATCTTCTACCTTGGCCAGTAGTGCGTGTCTCCATATATATCGTCAACCCAGTGCTTTGGCAGGCGGCCTGGTGGTTCATCGAGTCATCTTTTATGGGTGCGTCACGTCCATCAAATTCATCCTTCCCATTGATTTACCTACAGATTATTACCTCCAACCTATCGACTGTTATATTAAAAACTAGCTGCGCCCCGCGGTTTCACCCGCTATTCCACAGAAACCGAAGTAAAGTAGCCTATGTGTTAATCCAGGACATAACCTACCTCCATACCAAATTTTATCCAATTCCGTTCAGCCGTTACAGAGGTGAACGGGAACTAACACACTTACATACTTAACTACTTACACACAAACTTTCGCATTTATAATATTAGTGTGATGATAAAAAACCCGAATGCATAAATAAGACAAGCCTGTGGCACTCAGGGTAAGCAAGGGTTCTGACGATACCACTCGCATCCAAATCGGTCGAGTCCAGGCGTTCAGGAGTTCAATTTAAACTTATATGAATCCGAACACCATAGCACTTCTTTATGGGCAGTCGACGAGAATCTCTGATGCGATACACCAGGCTGGGAACCGTTAGGTAGATATTTATGTAAACAGTAGGTAAGCAGATTTACAGTTTTTTTAATATCTATGCTGTTGGCCTCTACCGGCCTCTTACCGGACTTTGGCGAACGAAGATGGCGGCTCATAAAATTATTATTAAGCGCGTGGCCTTGGGCCGTCATCCGGGAAAGGGATATCATACTTGCCCTGGTACCCCAGAAGGGGTATGCTCTGGGGCCCTAGCGGTTTGGTTATCAAATGTTTGATTATTTGAAGAGAATCTAATCGATTTTCTGACAGATCCTGGGATTCTTCGACCACGCCGGCGAGGTTGGTGTATGATTGTGTGCCTTTGGTAACTGGCGCTTATACCAAACACTTTATATTTCCTTTTGAAGGGAGCTGTCGGATCGGAGATTTAGAGAATGACTCGTTACAGATTTACAAACTAGACGACTTTTGATAAAATAAATCTAAATTCTGCATCTCAGTAGGTCACCGGTCAAAACTGTACGAGCAATTAAGGGAATTAACTCGGATATTATTATTTAAAAAAAATAACTAAAAACCGACTGCATGACGAATCCAATGACACCTTTGTCATAAAAATTAGTCAAGTTGTTTAGGTTCTAGGAGGTAATTGTAGGAACCGGGGGCGTAACCACGGTGGGGCAAGGTGGCGCATCTGCCCCTCCCTGGGCCCCTATTCGGAGAAATGACATTTTTACCTCTCACTCACTCACTCCTATTAAATTTTAAATTAGAGAGACAGTCACCGAGATAATCTCGAGCGCACAGGAATAGGGTCCTTGGTCTCTGAGTCGAAGCTAAAAATTAAGATTTAGCCACAAATTTACACACACAGTCAAGGCAGTCGGGTAAACGTAGGTACCTACCTAACTGTTACGACCCTGACACAGAATGATTGTCTTCCTATCCTATTGATCCTTAATTTAAATGGATCAGCATCTGTCGGTAGGTGTTAAATATAATTACAGTAACGTGCAACCAACACTGAGCCATTGAGATTTTTTAAATAATTCGGTAGGCGTTTCTCATATTTTCTCTGAGTTCTCTTGCGAGCATTTTTTTCTCAGGCGTTTTCATTCATTACTATCTACAACCATATTGTGAGGATATGATCGTACAATGTGAAAACAATGGAGGACGGGATGCAGCGTCCTCTTAGTAAACGGTGAACATTCTGCGATCTCCAAACCGGCTGCCAAGCGTGGGGATTATGCCAACTACCCCGCCAATAGGGGAGATTTCGTCCAGCAGTGGACGTCTTAAGAGCTGCTTTAAGGAAATGTTTAACATTAAAATATGCATATGGAATGAATATTTTATTGGTGTTTTACAGAGTTCCATTGATCATCCTTGACAACTAATATTCCATGACTGTTCACGTACATTAACAAAAAGAAGAAAAAAAAACATTCGGCTCCTTAGCTTCACCCTTACGTTCTTCTTCATTTGAAACCACGTAATGATATTGTTATTTAGAGCCCACAGATAAAATTAATATTAATGAATTTGGTTTTGTATTTGGAGATCGTTATTAAAGTTAAGACGAATTATTGAAAGTTATGGAACAAAAGTTGGATATGATACGAGGAAGTTGCACACAAGAGGTTTTCCCTGAAATAGATATAGCTCTATAATGACTACATTGTGAGAACTATGCCGTTATCATTATCACTGATAGCGAATCTGAGATTGCTATCGGACTTGTAAGGACGATGTGTTGTGACGTCATACTATCTACTAATATGGGCGACTAAGCTGAATTGCTTTTTCTAAGTACGTGTCATAATTATCCTTAAAAAAAAATATTTCCGTCATTATTTCTAATTATATTGCCTCCTCTTACGCAGGGTCGATAAGGAAGTCAACTTGTTCCATTATATTTCTGTTCTGAACATCATATACCTACACAATTTTCCTTAAACCCACCTACCTACCTTGTGCTCTTTTCTTAATTTATTCTAAAGACTCAGACAGACGACGCGAAAAAAGTTTTTGCGTCGAGTAAACGTGCCCTTTTTCTTTTCGATCAAATCAAATCAAATCAAAATCAAATATTTATTTATTCATCCAAAAAGACCATTTCTATTATTACAACCAACCAAGACACAGATACGCAAGTACACGGGAACAAGTAATAAGTAAACTTACTTAAAAATATGTCGTATATTACATATTCTGTGCAGCATTATAACTCCAAAACGGGAAATTGAGTTACTTAATAACTGTAAGCCATTTGTTTGTAGTTCACCGAGCAAAACAAGGAACTCAGAGTTTAGTGGGGCAAATTGAATAAAGTTTTGGAGACACGATTATATTTTTCGCCGAGTGGTCCCAATCTTGTAAGCGATTAAGTACATTTCGATGTATAGCTTCTTATTTATACATATACCTGCTTATATCAGTATGCTATTATACTTAATAAAGTATACTCAAGAGATCTAAAACTATGGATATACATTAAAGAACAAGCCCAAGCCGCTCATGTTATATAAGTGAAATTTGAACTCATTACTCCTGAAATGGTCTAGGTGATAAATAAGAATGGATTTTGCGAAATTCCACCTCTAAAAGGGTAAAATGGACCAACAAAGTTTGTTGGGAAATAAAATATGTTTCATGCTAAGCCAAAGAAACTCAGAATTTTTCGAAAACCAACCCCTTAAAGAGGTGAAATGGGGTGTTTCATTTACTTGTACCCTATGCGAGCAAAGCCGTGCCGGCAAAATAGTTATTACATATTCTGCGTAGTACAATATCACTCTGAGACCGTTTCCTAAAATATTTTGTTAGAAACGCCGGACTCTGATATTCCTATGCAATAAACCATAATTTTTAAACGAATGCAATCATTAATATATAATCACACATGCAGTTGCTCCATAATTAGATAGATACAATACACAAGTAGGTATCGATAATAGGCAAATACTAATCAAACGATTTAGTGTTATCAGATAACGCGGCGCCGGCATTCTGACAGTGAATGTATTATACTACAGCAATTTTAACGTGTTTTACGTTTAAATACTCAAGTAAAAAAAACAAATTACAAAGGTTGGACATCTTGTACGAACCCATTTTGAAGACCTCACAATACTGTTCAACAGTTTATATTGTGTGAAAAAGGTGACAAGTGGAAAGAACAACGGCGAAATAAAATATCCCTGTGCCACTCCAGCATTTAAATATATATACGATATTATGTGTGATAATTAGAGTTTCAGTGTATGACTTGGAAAGTAAAAAGGTATGTAAGGGAACATTATTTTATTTTATCCTGATATTATACGAAGCTGCGACGCGTCTGACGTATCTGGGGTGTCCCCACTAACATTGTCTTTTAAAGCCGTGCCAAGAAAGAAGGAAGAAGGAAGGTTAAAAATTACGCGTTGATACTGATCTCAAGGTCCGAAGAATGAACATCAATAATATTTACCTATAGATTAATAATTTCAAGCTTTCTACTTAGCACTCACTTAATAATAATAATAAATATTGGTGGACTTTTTTACACAAAGCGCCATCTAGCCCCAGATTCAGCAAGCTTGTACTATGGGAATCAGATAACTGATAAAATACATAAATATTTTTATTGTATTGTTTTGTAAATACCTATAATACTTAGGTATATAGATACACCCAGATAAAGAACAAACATCCATATTCATCACACAAATGTTCGTCCTGGGAGGGAATCGAACTTGTTCGGAGGTTATCAATCTTATACTTAGTGGTATCTAACTGCTACGTACCTACCTCTAGAAGCATTGGAATACTTCATGGGAGTAACTCTGAAAGTTACAAAGTCTATGAGTCAAAGAGAAACGTCCGAGTCCTTTTCTATGAACGCACATTTAAAATATGAAATTGAAAGGAGTTTGTGGCAACGGATCTCAAGATCAAATTAGGATTGTTAGTTAGGATTTCAAACAGTACTTATATCTGCCCCGAAAAATTCCTTAAGGCGAGGACTGATCGTGATTTGAAATGAGTATTGTGCGGCTCAAAGGTCTAAGGTTTAAAGTTGAGAATCGCATATCACAATTGATCAGAAAACGATTGTAGTTTTTCATTGTCTTTTTGCCGATTATCGAAAATATACAACTCGAATAAAAAAACTACGTGGTTCGCCGTATAAACCACTAGCCTGGATATTTAATTTGTAACAAACAAATTGCAGTTACCGCTGAAAATTCAGAGAATTGATTTCAGAAGGGTTTTTCAGGAGGTAATTTTGAGACTTTTTATTTTGAAATTAAGGCAGATTTTCGAAATTGTATTAGGTTAAACGTAATTTCAGTTTTATTTTCTATAATATGCAGTATTTTTTACACCAGATTAAGTAATCTCGTCACTTCGAACAAAGCGCTGAAAAATGCTACTTTTTGTTGTTTTGCGATTGGACCTCGTCTTAAGGCCGTTCCCTCATTTGTCTTTGCGGCGTGTTTTTTTTCGGTAGGTACAACCTGAACTGATTCAGTAGATAAGTACACAGATTCCCACGATTCAAAATATTATAAGTCGTTCGGGAGATGAGAGGGAACAATGAACTAAGACTGTCAAAATCATAAACCTTCTTTTGGAGTAGTCGGGAAATAAGTAAATAGCCGGCCGAGTGCTAGTCAAATAAATACAAAGTTACCCTAAAACGTTTTTTTAGCCTATACATTTTCGGATCATTAGTGCCATTTTTACTATTCATTGTTCAACGTAATAATTGGACGCTACGACAAGTAAAGCAATATTTAAAAAACTTGTTATTGATATTTGAAAATTATATCCGGGTACCTAAATCATAGGTTATTATTATTTATTTTTCCTTGTTGTTATTCTTAAGTGTTTTTTTAGTATTACTAAAAGAAAAAAGTAAGCTCAATGGTATTTTTTGTAATGGAACTGGTGCATTTCGAGTGAAATTTCGCGCGGCGGAAAAATAGCCGAAAGATATTTAGCGCATGCAAATAATCTGCCCGACAAATGAGGGAAAGGCCTTAAGTTTAGGTTCATGATTGTTCGCTAAATTGTGATAGGTAAGTATTTGATAAAGAAGTATTAGGGGCGTAAGATGACGTCAGCGAGATAATTGTAAGTTTGTTCGGCTGCGTCTACAGCTAAGTCTACAGACTAAGCCTTTTTGCTAATATCTGCATCTGCATAAACAACGTGAAGACTGTATGTTCAGCTATTTAATTATAAGTACTTCCCTTTTATAGTGGTAGGGCTCCTCTGCAGAGTCCGCCTGGGGAAGTACCACACCGTTGGTAGTTATTCAACCATCAAGCAGTAGTGTGCAAGCATTGAAGGGCAATGTTTCCAGCGTAACTACTGGGCATAAAGAGATTTAACATCTAATATCTCCGGCGACCCGGTCATGTCCTTAAACTGTGACCAGAAACACCGATGGACAGGTAGCAGCGGTGAATGTTATGCGATCCACAAGCCGCCTACCAAGCGTGGGGATAATGCAACCCCCCTTAAGGGGGCGGCCTATATTCAGCACTGGACGTCTTATGCGGTATTATTTTTTTTGATAATATAACAAATATTAAATACATATTTTTTTTACATTATTACAATGTTCCTAAAATAAAATAATAATTACCTCATTTGAATAATTTTGCACGCCTGGAAAGATATTATTTGATTTAGGAATACAAGTTCCATTATCATGCAAATAAATATGTTTTGACATTGACCATGAAAAACGTGAAACTGTATGCAGTACGCGCGGAGTACTACTGTACATGCAATGTCACGTCTTTCAAACAAATTCATACATTACGTATTGGTATCTACAACGGGTTTTTTTAACCATGTTTCGGAGTGACTGTGGTGAGCGTCACGCTTGCTAATGGGCTGTTAAATCGACGAATGAAAAATATTTTTATATATTTTACTAGGTGATGCCCGCGAAGCTGGCCTTCAGCCTCGTTGAACTTTTCATACAAACCTTATCCTTACAATTACGAACACAACCAAAAAGAAATCATCAAAATCAGTCCAGCTTTTCTCAAGTTGTAGCGTGACCAGGAGAAATAGGGGTTCAGTTTTATATATATATAGATGGAATTCGACATAATGTTGATTGTTTAGAATAACGTTAAAATTGATTTAAAGTGAGTAGTAATCTTTATCGTAGCTCATATATTATAATCAGGAATTATGCTAAGTTCAATAAACCCCCTTGAAGATTTCCAGCTATCCTCGTATAGCTACTATCATACTATACTATATGTAATAGTATATTCTTGTTTCTCGAAATTACTAATTATGATAAAATTACTTATTCTTCTTAATCTGTTTTATATTACATAGCTCTCCAACACTTAGAACCATTTGGAGTTTTCGAACACTTGCGTGAGATATATTGTATACTCGCAAAACTAAGTGAACATACATTGGAATACCCTAATTTTGGATGTACACCGTTTTTAACAAGTTACTTTATAATACCATGAAATGATTATGTTTTCGTATGTCTTCAATTTACTTATATGAAAATTGAGCAAGACACTTCGTATATCTTTGGTATAACCAAGTTAAGCATGGTAAGTATAAATTGGATGGCCAAAATTCCTGCACCATATCTCATACGATTCCTGAGAGTTTCTGTTAAAGCTAAAATTTGGCCTCGTAATTATGTTTATTTTTTGCTGATAGTTAAAATCCGTTAAAAGTAAACAAGTGGTGTTTTGTCTACTTTAAAAATAATTATTGTAGGTACTTATTTTGTTTTGATTGATTTTGATTTTTTAGCAATTTAATACCAATATTATTATTATTTAAAATATATATATATATATATATATATATATATATATATATTTGAATACCTACTTAACCTGTTAAGCAGTTTGGACAATTTAGTTCATTATTTCAACTTTTAGAAAACTTATAGAGCGTTAGGGCGTTTCTCACATTGCTCCGTGCCACGACCTGGTGCGGTGGAACGCGTTTTTTTAACTGAAAACGCCTCTCCGGGGGGCGCGTTTGGCTCTGAATCCCGCGTCCACCGCTTAGCATAGAGCAGTGTGAGATCCGCCATAGTTGAACAGTTTCAAAGTTTTTATGATTATTTTAAAATATCCGACATGAATTTTTGGAAAATAACTTGGTGACAAAACAATCAACCTTGCTTGAAAGTTCTAGTTGAAGCTTTAGTAGTAGTTTTAAGGAATTTTACGGGGCGTTATCCCCTTAAATGCTAAAGTAACTGTATCTCACCGTACTCTATAACTTTGTCTGTTTGATAAAACTTAAAAAAAAAGAACTAAACAAACTATATATAAACTATGAGGAAAAAGGTAATAAACACGCATGAGGGCGGGCTCAGGATATCTCTTTATCCCAAAAATACAAGGAAATATACGAAGCTACAAGGAAATTCCGACCGAAACCACAGCAAAATTCTTATAGTAAGAAAAACCTGCAATGTGTACCTACTTGTATAATTACGTCGTACTACTATTATAAATGCGAATGTTTGTATGTCGATGTTTGTTTCTACATAACTCGGTATTAACTGAACGCATTTGGATGAATGATTATTGTGTTACGTACGTTACTCGTGCATGTTGAATCACCACACCAGTGATAAGAAAACCTGTTGTTTTACTTAGCCCGCGACTTGCCGCATACCTACCTTTTAATTAAAAAAATCAAAGGTTCCTATGATGGGAAAGCGGGTAAAGCCGTGAGCGCTGCTAGCGGGTCGTAATATTAAGTTTTATAATCAAGTATCGACTGTGACAATTTACTTCAAAACCCCAATGAAATACACATTCTTATCCCCTTAGACGAAGGTGATACAAGATCCATGCTTATCCCCGAACACTGAAACGTTTGTTAATTTTGACAGCAGATAAATTCTAATACTTTGTCTGGCACTAAGCAAATGACAAAGACAGCAATAGACAATCTGTCGTCAAAGTTAACAAACGTGTCAGTATTCGGGGCATAGGCTGCTAATGATTCGTCGTTGAGTCGAGTAATGAAGAAGACAATTTTTAGTGTCATTTTCAATTTCGGAAAAGAACAACTATGTAGACGCGAATATAAAATACAGTTCAGATTCGACTATAAGTGTTTGTACTATAGGTGTGCTATAGATAGGAGTATATACTTATTATGTCTTCAAAGGGTATTATTTTTTAATTAATTCAATGAATAAAAGATTAATAATATTAGAAGCTGGGAATGGCAGTCACAAACGAGCTCTAGAAATGATTTAAAACAATGACTAAGATTTTTTGTCGAATCTTTTAAAGTCCTTGTTTTTTTTTTCTTTGCGAGGCTGAAATCTTCACAAGATACCCGAGGTGCAGCCGAGTTATGTAGGATTATACCCACTAAAACCTCCCCGGTGGCCTGCCTTGGTGCTTGACCGAGGGTTCCGGGATCTTCAAGGGAGCACACCGGAGCCCTCAGCACCACGCTTCAGCTCCTCCCGGGACAGCTAGCGGGTGTCGTGAGACGCCTAAGCCTACAACAGTGAGCCGCGAATTTCCCATTCTCATATGTACTAACTAGAGCACTACTAGTATCTCGGTGAAACAAGTGAAAAGATCTTCCGATTATTATTTTATCTTATCACGAGCACCTCAATGTTATCTATGTTTAGTTACTCTACAGCAACCGCCGTGTTAAGAACCCCGTGTATGCCTCTCATATTGTTTTTGAAAAATGGTTTTGTGATTTCAATAAAGACCAGTTTTGTGATTTGGAAGAGAGTGAGTGAAGGTGAGAATGTTTTTTTGACTTTGTTACACAAGAGTTGAAGCAGATATGAAAGATAAGATAGTCACATGGGTTCATTACTAACTCTGAATCTTTATGATGTTGCAATTAAGGGGTAAACGTCTGATCTATATATGTCTACTAGCTGCGCCCCGCGGTTTCGCCCGCTATCGTACACGATCATACCTCCATACCAAATTTCATACAAATCCCTGCAGCCGTTACAGAGTTGAACGAGAACAAACACACTTACATACTTACACACAAACTTTCGCATTTATTTATAATATTAGTGTAATATATTTTCGGACGCATCCATTCTTTCGAACAAGGATAGCCAAAATATCTTATTACTCGGAACATCCTCGGAACTACGGAAATTGTAGAACCTGTGCGAAAAAGGATAATACGTTGTCCTTACAATTAATCAATTAATATAATTAATTTGGCTTATTACTGAAGTAACTAAAATGTAAAGTAGTTCTAAGGCCAGTCAAATATTCTAATTAATTCTCGGTCACCGCGGACCGGACTTGTACAACCTATATAACAACTGTTTCCTTCGTCATTACATTTTGTTCTCATACTGTGATAAAATTTTACTCATACTGTGATAACAAGTACCCACCGGTCATGATATATTATTAAATTATTCAAATAATTAATAACTTAGTTTGCCTAGTTAAATTTAATTCTAAACTTAAGTATTTTTTATAATAGTGACTTGCCTGTAATATTTAATGTTATTTATGGCCAATAAATATTTCTGATTTCTGAAATGACGAATACCTCGCTAACACATACTTACACTTATCTTGCTTTACACTTCTGAGTGAATTGGTTCTACTTTCAGATATTCGGTACCTATCGCAGCACTTCACAAATGCAAACTTTAGGATGTAAACCAAACTGTGTTTGTTATAAAAGTATTTGTACAGTATTTGAGCAATGCTCAAAATTTTTTAATCTCAAAAAGTGTAGAAAAACTTGAAAATGCACGTTGGTAGAGCACTTTATCATGCTGTTTGTGTCAAATACGCATTAACCAGTGATTACCGGTTTATAATGCATGCCGATACACCACTTTGTCGTGTTTACCGGGTTACATTGCATGCCGCAAAAGAACGTTATCGTGTTTGCCTGGCTAATATGCTTCGTGGTAGAGCATTCTATCTTCCGCACCTGAGTAAAATGCACGATGGTACAGCAATTTATCGTGCTCGCCCTTAACTCAAAAATTAAAATCGCCATGTATTTGGTACCAGAAGGGTGTTCCGGGAGCCTCATTTGATAGCCAATTCCTAGTCCACAATATTGTCCACAGTCACCCAGCTGCAGTCGAGCGCCCAGCATAACAACTTCAAAAGCGGGCAAAATCACGAAGCATCGCTTGTTGAAATAATCCACAGTTGAGTAACTGTTTGGAACGTAGGGTTAACTTAACAGAGATAAGAGATAACTGTAGGTGCAGTGTTAGATTACTGATAACGCGGTGATCAGGAAGCGAATCTGAAAGAATAGAGTCGAGTTTACTGAACAATGATAGCACCAGATTTGGTTTTTCATTGTTAGCCAAGTATGTAGAGCTGTGTGGTGTGTTGACACACAATTCTACTTATGGACCAGTAGGATTAAACGAAGATTACAAAGATTTTCTAAGCAGCCCGTCTACTTGACCATAAAAAATATTCTATATAGATATATTTTTGAGGCAAGATTCGATTGAATTCAAATAAGTACGGGCGATTTAGCGCAGTGAATCACTCTGGCTTCTAGTCACGCTGTGTATGTTCAGTTTGGTTTCCAAGTATTTAGCTTCATATATACGCAATTGTAAATGTTTACTCGACTGCCCAAGAAGTCTTTCGATTTTTTGTCCTAAAAAATATTGAAAAATTGCGTACGAGATAGGCCAATTAGGGGATCGAGCTCTTCGGTCATAAAAGTCCTTATACCTTCATAGATTTTTGTCTTAGTAAATAGAAAAAGATGAAAAAATAGAATTTTAAATATTTTTTAAATAAATTATTTTCAGGTCCCGAAGCGAAGCGGTCCAGATGTATGCTGTTTGGTTTGAATGACCAATGGCTGCGGGGAAGTGGCGGGGCATGCGCAAGACCCTGCTCAGGAAGACTGAATACCAGCCCGACCAGGTTGAAGAGACAACCTTGAGAAGGTACATCTTATTATTTTTAAACTATCATACTAAGTATAACAGACACACGGCTTTTCTTAAGCCTAAAAGGCCACCATGAGAGCGTCCGTATTTACATATTTTCAGTTTCCACAGGCTTTCATACGGCTAAAACATTAGAACATACAAAAAAAAGGGTACTTTCAATTCAGTAACACCCCTTCGTTCACACTTTTGACGATCGGGTTCCGAAAGTTCCGTTCGTACACAGTGTTGACGAACGCGACTATATCAGAAAAAGGAATCACAGCATAACAATATAATACCTCTTAGTTCCCCGCTAGGATTCCCAGTTTTGATTAGTTTGTTTACAGGACAAACAAACAAACATATAGACAAACAAATTAATACTGTTTAAAAAATCTGGTGAAGATTTTTCAGTAATCTTCGTTTTAAAATATGCGCAAATTTTTACTATTTCCGTTACAGATGCCTGAACCGCTGGGACCTGACTGCCATCGGAGTCGGCAGCACGCTGGGCGTGGGCATCTACGTCCTTATCGGACCGGTCGCTCTGAAACTGGCCGGCCCCTCGGTCGTGCTGTCATTTCTGGTCGGAGCTGTGGCTGCGCTCTTTGCAGGTCAGACCTGTTCTAATTTCACAAGGTAGTTGAAGGAAAGGATGTTTAGTTAGATGACGGGTATATTCTACGATATGTTTGTACTCATTAAGAACTACTTTTACTATGGGACTAATCCCAATAATGCATATACAGATAAACCTAATTCATAAATTTTTCGTCACTAACGCTCAGCAAGTGAGTCATTGTTGATACAAAATGCGGGAGGGACGCAATGTGATATTTACCGCAATCTAGGACTCTAACCACACACACATACACGTTAATCCACCCCCACCCAGAGACACGTAACCCACACACCCATAATTACCCACACCACACATTAACACACACGCTCAAACAGACGTGCAAATATACTAGTTGTGATATTAATTACTTGAAAGCATCTCATTCGTACTTTAATTCTTTTTATTTAATTTTTGTTTTACCTTACACTAGTGATGAAAAGTAGATTATTTACACACGTAGGTGATCTTTTACACCCTCAACCTATTAAAAATATCTCGCGTGTAAAATATCACTGACATCCCTTTACTCGCTTCTTGATTAACTAAAAGCTTAGCACATTTCCCTTACGCGAGTGACCTAGTGGTGAAACCTTCACCAATGCGCCACTTGTAGGTACTAGGCCGACATGTCCTATCTTCTTAGCTGAAGTATACGGGATCAGTCATTATAAAACGGTCTGATGATGACTTATGAAATGAGTAAGCAATTTTGTTCCATTGCGGATTAAAAAAGGCCACAAAGGTGGGCTATCTGTCAATTGTCATTTATCGACAGATTGCTTGTATCTGAATCATTCGATTGTAATTTTGCTACAATTAAACCGGAAAATACAAATGGTTTAGTAATTATATACAAAGAAAAATAGTGCACATTTATAAGTACTATTAAACAATATAATTTAAGATTATATAAACTAGTTTGGATTTCTTTGAATTTTAAATGTAGCAGGTAGACGTTGCCAGTCAGCTCAGCATCTGCATTTCTGGCCAATTTCGAGCGGTACCAAATTTAATAGAGATTATATAATATATAATAGATTAAGAGAATTCTGTGGTTGGTACCTACTTAACCACGACTTGCTTCCCAATAAGCTATTTTCTTCCCATAAAATTTCCTTATTCTATAAGATAGAACAAGACAAAGATATAAGACATCTTATAGAATCTAATTATCTTTTACATTTTATTTTATTAGGCTACAAAACTGAACAGATACTAATTACATTATTATAAACTATTTTATTATCGATTAACTTTTGAGCATATATTGATAGCTGGTGTTCTACTTCGATAGCCGAACGTCCTAACCACAGCTTGCTTCTTTTCTTCAACTTTTCTCATTATGACAAGAGCATAATGATATGCGACTATAATGGTCATTATAACGTATGTCTCCCGGTTCCCAGGTCTATGCTACGCAGAGTTCAGCGCGAGGATACCGCGCGCAGGCGCCGTGTACAGCTACACCTACCTGGCCATCGGTGAGCTGGTGGCCTTCCTCGTGGGATGGATCAACATTCTCGACGCTTTGTTTGGTACGTTTAGAAGGTTCTTGTCGAGAGTTTATTTTACTGCAGGTTTCTTTTTCAAATTGTGCTTCTTGGTTGTTCTAACTTAATCCCACTATGTGGAGTCGGTACTCGGGTAGGTACAACCCGTAAATACCTTCTAGTATTCAGACTAGATCATAAAAACATAGACTAACCTAAAGCGGCGCTGTTGCCGCGCTTATTGTTTTTATTATGATTTGATATTGTAGTAAGATTGTGATTTTTATTGCTATTATACATTATTTATCACAGGAAAAATTAAATATTATAAGAAAAACGACTGCAAATTAAATATAGCCTATGTCACTCCGGACACATCACTTGTCAAAATCGGCGAAGACGTTTCGACTACAGAAGGTAATATAGGAAGACACAAACATACTCACATACACACAAAAACAAAACCCTCATTCTTGGGCAGTCGGGTAAAAAAAAAACATAAGGAAACACAAAAACGATTCCAGAAATTGATTTCAACTAATACTTCTTAACGAGATAACACTGTGTTGTTTTAGTACCTATGTAATAAATAAATCGATTTTCAATTGGTCTTTAATTACAATTTGATGTTCTGAAGATGTTTTCCTTGTCATTCGTCATCTTTCGTCCCTATATTCAATTAACGAAACGTTTCGGCGACCAAGAGATAAATAAAGTAAAGAAACATCGATAGACTTTTATACACTGCTACCTACCTATTCAAAACTAACTACTAACTAACTTTGACTTTGACTATATCTACGTTATTTCGTTCTAACGAAACATGATTAGGAATATGCGTATTCAAAACTCATTTTCAGTCTACTCACCAATATATTTGATCAAAAAATTAAGGTATCCCAGATACTACCTAAAACATTGTTTCCCTCGTTCCAGGTACGGCGACCATAGCCCGCGGCCTCAGCCTTCACATGGATACGCTCCTCAACACGACCATGTCAGAATGGTTCATCTCCATCGCTCCTATTTCCGCTAACTTCATATCTCCGTACTTTGACTTCTTCGCTTGCCTCGTCGTCCTCATTATGGGAGGTGAATACACATTCAGTAATGTAAATTCATAGTTAAATATCAACCTTCCTTTTTCTTAACTAGTGCAACTATTCAAGAGATCGTAAAATAATGGAGCAGCCTTTGTTAAATGGAACATTAAAAAAACAACATAAAAACATAATAATAGGACAAACAATATATTGAGCAAACATAAAAGTAGGACAAACAAGTGATAGCTTTGCCTTTTGCTTTAGTTAAAAACTGTGTTGCAAAAAGCAGCGTCTTCCAATGGTGTGATTAAGAGTGTTTTACAAAGATTATTACACTGAAGGTACACTAGTAGTTCGCCCCGAACTGAGTTCTCGGCGCGATTTTCAGTTTGACAAGCTTTTTATTTCACTTATCTATAATATATAGTTGTATGATATGTTGTTCTTTCAAATCAAAATTTCTTATTCATTGTTCGATCACTTTCAACGGTTTCGATCGAGTTGAAATTTAATAGGTAGGTAACGTGGTTCTTATGACAGTAAATTATTATGATAACACTGATCTATTCTGATGCTGAAGCCGTTACTGGTTCGGCTTCTAGACAACAAATGTTGCACATCGCCAGCACCTAACCCCTAACACCTGCTGTGGTTTTCAGGTCAAAAAGTTTCCTAGTAGTGCCGTCCGCATTATCAGATTTTATGTAGGTTGCCTTTAGTATATTACATACTAGCACAGATAAAATACATGATTAGGT
Source organism: Apocheima hispidaria (assembly GCA_947579745.1). NCBI lineage: Eukaryota > Metazoa > Arthropoda > Insecta > Lepidoptera > Geometridae > Apocheima > Apocheima hispidaria. The sequence continues at coordinate 14,490,506 of OX388159.1, forward strand.
GCCTACTGAATGCGCAGAAGAGATAATCAAAGGTTAGAAGCGATACCGCAGTATATTGTAATGTCCCATTTAATTGTAGTCACTTCGCCAATCAAACCCGCTAGCAAAACACCTTATTCGGTTACATATGCTCGGGTTGTCTCGTAGTAGGTAGGTTCATATCCCAGGAAAATTATACAGCACCACGCATGATCACAAAGCAAGCTCTATTGACTGTAGTATTAGTGACTGACAAGAAGTTAAGAAAACTGACCACAAATAACCGATAACATCGCAATTTAACGCTTCTGGTAAGTACGTAAGTAGTAGGTACATAAATAGCTCAATGTTCGCCAAAATCCTAACTAATATTATAAATGCGAATGTAATGCTGTCTCTCTGCCTGGGTGTTTGTCGTGTTATCACGACTAAGTGGCCTTCAACCTCCCCTTTTTAGCCACCCCAAGCCTCGCAATTCAAATCTCTATTCTGTGTTATGATCTGGAGCCTTGGATCCCTATCTGAATGGAAACTAAACTATAAGTCGGTTGTTCGAATTTCCTCCTGTGGGACATAATTTAGGTATACACGGTAACAAACACTTCATCATAATAAACCAGAGATTCATGCAGTACGTTTGTAAGCCTACTTACTCAGTTTCCTCAGGAGTTGCACTACCGTATATTACCGCGGCGGCGGACGTGCTCACGCGTCGCGAGCTCTATCGGAAGTATCACACCTTGCCGGGTCTTTCCTCGACGACAGTGTTGCTACTCACGTCATTCCGTAGACCCTTCGTTCTGTCAGTTGTCACTGTCAGAGCTTTAACTCAAATACTTACTTGTGCGCTCATGTATATGCGTAGGTCCCACCTTGCATATATCCAATTCGTACATATACTTACATGGTTTTATTTGAATCTGTAATTTGTATATGTGGGAAATTGCCTTCGTATTCGCAACACATAGGCTACCTACTTTTTTTTATTGGTTTACGCGAACGAAGTCGCAGGTAACAGCTAGTACATAATATATCTGATATGATCATCGCGTTGCCTTATTTACTACTAAACTTGTTACATATTAAGTAAATTTTACAACTATTCGACAACGCCACTACATAGTACAAAAAATCTTAAGAATCAGCGAAGTAATGCGTAAGCCACACCATCTGATAGGGCCCGGACACAACTCTCAGCCACCAATGAAATTTCAACCTTAACTTCATTATAATTCGATACAAAGAATAAAAACAAAGATACAAGGAATCTTATGATGTCAGGCGTAACATCTCGATGTTTGTATCGTATTTTAACGAAGCTAAGGTTGAAATTGATTTATTGGATGAGTGCATTGTAGTAACGACATCTAGGACGTTTTAATGGAAGCGAATATTTGGTACAGATTTTGTTCTCTGTTTCTTTCGACCCCTATATGTTTGCAACCCCTTGACCGATTATGCTCATACTCGAACTTGAAAATTGTATTCTCAGTAACTACTTGCCTACAAAATTTCGTGAAGATCGGATCAACGGTATGCAAGTTATCGTCGGACAAATATACACACAAACATATAAACATACAGACATACAAATATACATACAAATGCCGATTTGTTCCCGTAGACTCTGAGACCACGCTTCGCTCTGTCAACAATACTGTTGAAATAATACATTTGAATATGAGAAATTTGTCTAACATAGACAAATTTCAAGACAATGTCTAGTGTCAGGTCAGTGTTAATATGAGAGGGTGTGTGAACTTTTAACATTTTGTTACATTTCTAAAAATTTCAGAAACTTATTACAACTGAAACCGAAACTCTCAGTTTGTTCCAATTTAGAATAGGTTTATAAGACCATTAAAATGTTTTTGATTGCCCTAAAACTTGCCTTGTTACAGCGCTTTTGGCGTTCGGTGTGAAGGAAGGTGCATTGGTGAATAACGTGTTTGCCGCCGCCAACATGTTCTTCGTGATGTTTATTATCGTGTGTGGTGCATTTGCAGGTTTAGTATATTGTCTTAATTTTAGAACACCATTTCTTTGCAGCTGCACCAAATTGCAGCTGAGAAATCAGCTTCTGAGAATTCTCTTTGTCCAGAGCGAGGCATAAGTAGGTAATACCAATGTGCTTGTTCACTCCTCCTAAATTTACGAAACTTCGAAAATTTGCTCAGCAATTCAATTTTTGTTTAGCTAGTACTAGCTAATCACCCTTCGAGGGTAGGCTGATATCCCAACAGTGGGATGTTTAAAGTCTGATACAGTACTAGTAGTTCGCGCCGAATTGAGACCTCGCGACCCCTATATCTTCACAACCCCTGGACCGATTCAGCTCAAATTCGAACTTAAAAATTGTATTGAAATGAACTACTTGCCTACAAAATTTCATGAAGATCGGACCAACGGTTCGCAAGTTATCATCGGACAAATATACACACAAACATACATACAAATGCCGATTTGTCCCAGTAAACTGAGACCTTCGCTTCGCTCGGTCAAAAAAGCGAAAAAGTCCTTCTTTTCGCTGTTCACCAGAGTATTTTGGCTCAACATTGGGTCGCCTAATTGACTCGAACTGAGGTGAAGTTGTTTGTTATTAAATATCTAATAATAGACTTGGTGTGGTATATATAGCATGCCTGGATGGGATACTAGATCTTAATAAAATATTTATTCACTATTTCAGTAAACCCGAATAACTGGTATATTCCCCTTGAAGAAGTACCTCCGAATCACGGTGTAGGAGGGTTCTTCCCGTATGGCGTGTTAGGCACGTTGAGAGGCGCGTCAGTCTGTTTTTATGGGTACGTGGGGTTTGACAGCATCTGCGCCGCCGGTGAAGAGGTGAGGAAAATAAGAGTTAAAACTTGCTTATTTGCATTTTAAAATTATTATCCTACTGACCTTTCTGTTATTGTTGTTTTTTTAGGTGCTGGAGCCTCGTCGCGTGATCCCGATTACGATACTTACGGTGCTGGGCATCACTTTCCTTTGCTACGCCAGCGTTTCCATCGTCATTTCTATGATGGTGCCTTATTACTTGACGGTATGAATTGTTAATCTCGATTAAGTGATATACATCAAGAATAATTTGCCGTCACTATTGTTGGTATTTTTTTCTTGAATATTCAACATATTGACGGGGCAAATAAATAAACCCGATAAATAATGTAGAAGTTGTTGTAGAATGGAGTTTCTTTGCGCGATAAAATCCGAAACGAGGATATTCGTCGAAGAACCAAAGTCGCTGATATAGCTTTCAGACCGTGCAAGCTGAGGTGGCAATAGGCAGGCCACATAGGTTTAGGTTTAAAGAACTTTATTATCAACAAAGACAACATTGTCACTTATGTGATAACATAATTTAGCTTAGATAGGTGTTCGTCGTCGTATTAACATCACTCACACTCACTCACACATCATTCGAAGGACCGATAACCGGTGGGGAAGAAAGGTTCTTGAGTGGCGACCACGAATCGGAAGACGCAGCGTAGGTAGGCCTCCCACTAGGTGGACCGACGACATTGTGAAAGTCGCGGGCAACCGGTGGATGCTAGTGGCCCGTTGTCGGCCGGTTTGGCGCTCTAAGGAAGAGGCCTATGTTCAGCAGTGGACGTCTTATGGCTGATGATGATGATGTTGAAATGTAGAAGTTGTTATACTGTGTGATATTCAGATGGACACACACAACAATCATATTAGGGATTTATGTAATACTACGTAAAAAATTGTTTTGTTAATTTGTAGGACAATGTGATCGCGGTAGCAGAAGCCTTCTCGTACGTGGAGTGGAATTGGGCAAGGTGGATAGTCGGCGTCGGTTCGCTGTTTGGACTCTATGCCAGGTTTGACATTACCTTTTATTATCAATCCAATTATGCTATACTCGCTTCCGTAGCAACTGAACTGATTAATTGCTGGGAATGATGAATATAGTCGAAGTACAAACCTTATTAATAAATCGAAGCATAATGAATGATTAAGAAATACAATTTATTAATAGGAAATAACCAAGTAATAAATTTTAAAAGATTGTGGTGATGTTGTATGTTTACAGTGAAAGCCTTCAACAGTATTCCATTTGTGGTATGGTAAGTATTCCATATTGTCTTTGTTTACAGCTTGTTCGGAGGACTGTTCTGCCTGACGCGGCTGATGTACTCCATGTCCTCAGACGGGCTGCTGATACGGTGCCTCTCCAGGGTCACCACCAGTCGGCAGTCGCCTGCCATGCTCACCCTAGGATGCACTCTTGTTATTGGTAGCGAGTTAAATTAGTATCCAGTTCGCTTACAACTATTTGTTGGCAATCAGCCTTGTAACAGATAAAACGGTCTGGAAGTGGCGTAAAATTAACATATACTCTGGGCATACATATGAGATACTCTACATAAACCACCCTTTAGATTATGATTTTTTGCGTAAACTACGGAGCCGGGCAGTAGACTCAATTTTTATTCAAGATCTCCTTGAATGCAGTAATAGCTGAATCTATATAAGTAGTGTAAAAATACGCTACAACTCGGTTACTTCAGATTCAGTTTGAAAATGAGCTTCCGCGAAGTTACGTCTGAGTCAATCACCTACCTGTAGTAGAATACTCTAAGCTGAGGAATAATTTTGTTACATAATTATACGACCCAGGCTCCAAAAAAATATATATTTTACTAATGTAAGTAGCTGATTCAGATTTTCTCTTTTGTGATTCTAGGCATACTAGCCGGGCTCGTGGAAGTCCAGCCATTGGTTTTTATTTTTTGCCTCGGGACTCTGATCTCATACACCACGGTTGCAGTCGGCGTTATAATACTTCGGTTAGTACTATTTGTAATTGAAAATGTTTAATGTTTTCCGACGTTTCTTAATTGCAAGCCGCTTATAAACATTCCATATTTGTTAAGTTTTCCTTGTATAGAATTTTGTGGTTTGAATTTCAGATACGGATCGGATTACACCCCGGGCCAGCCCAAGTATCTCCGACAAATGTTTGGTCTAGGTCGGTCGCCGACGCAAACCTCATCTCGCATTGTCAAAGTGTCACTGTTTTTGTTTGGTAAATAAGTTTTTGTTGTAATATCGGCTAAGTGAAACTTAAAAGCACCGGCAAGCGCAGCGTAGGACGTGTACCCACAAGGTGGACGGACGACCTGATAAAGACCGCAGGAACGCGCTGGATGCGAGCCGCTTCCATCCGTTCTTCGTGAAAATCTAAGGGGGAGGCCTATGTCCAGCAGTGGACGTCCTGTGGTTGAGATGATAATGATGAAACTTAAAAGTGAAACGCGCAGTCAGTAAAGCGCTCCAAGGGGCAGGCCCTTGGTCACAGTGGACGTCTTCAGGCTGTTGGTGAAATTTTATGATTTTATGAGAAGAAAGTAAAGTCAAAATTTGGCTAAATGTCAGTAAGAAATTTTAAAATGTCATGTTTATACTTATATGTACGTAGGTATATACTTATACGTATAAACCGACGAATACGGCTTCATAGTGTTTTTTTAGAACATTTAGGCTAACATTACTTTTTTCACTATGGAAACTGACATGGTTTTAACACATTTTATTTTAATAAAAAGGTGAAGGTGATGATGATAATCCTTTTCAGCCCATAATCTCGCATACTGCTGAGCATAGATCTCTCTTCTTGTACGCCAGTTATCCCGGTCCTCTGCACGATTCGACCCGCGAAACCCCCAAAACGTGATCCGCAAAACCTTCAAAACGTGGGTTATATTCGGTGTTTTTTTTCAAATAATGCTATAACCATGACGCGCACGCGCGACCTCTTCTAGTCTTGCCGAAACTAGTTAGAATAATCGAGTCGATTTAACTTGAGTATTACCGTTTTATTACTTTTTTAGTTTATAAGTTGCGGAAGTTCGGTCTCGGACGACTAATGATTACTTCTAAACTACCAAGCAGAGGAGCAGTATAAATTGATAGCATGAAACTACTTCCTTCTCAGGCACAAGTCACACTCATCTGGCGGGGCGCGGACGCAGCCGTCATCCAACAAATACATTTCAACCTTAGCGTCGATAAAATACGATACAACAAATAAAAGTTCGCGCCCGCCTATCACGTCTTATGACGTCAAGCGTATCAACTCGATGTTTGGATCGTATTATAACGACACTAAGATCAAAATTGCTTTCGTGGATGACGGCTGTGTTCGCGCCCCTTCAGATGAGTGTGGCTTGCGCCTAAAATGTGAGTATCATTTTATAATTTTCAGTGTGTATCGGCATAGCGAGCGCACTGATAGCATTCAATGTTGAGAGGCCCCTGATCCCGACCACAGTTCTCAACGTCCTTGCCTTAGTACTGATACTAGAGATGATGGTACAACCGCAGGTTAAGGAGGAGATATACTTCAAGGTGAGTGATTGAGGTGAGGAGATGCCTATTGAAAATTAGACCATAAAGAACAGAAACACCATACAGAAGTAAGTACAATAGGAATGGCTAAAGCTACATAATAAAATTAATGTACATTCGTGTTTTTATGTTGAAATTAAACGAGCGACATACGCGTCTCGCTCACACGCATCTCCGATATTAGTTAAATATTGTACAATGATAGTTTGAGTACCTCTTTCGAATTCCGTGATATTTTGTCAAAAATACTAAAGCTGACATGTATATTTCAGACTCCTCTAGTGCCGTTCCTGCCGTGTATCAGCATCTACATTAATCTCCATCTAATGGTTTTAATTAATGTACAGACTTGGATTCAATTTGGGATATGGACAGTTGTCGGTAAGAGTCCCATAATATTTAAAAAAAACACATGTTAGAAGATACGTAAAGTACGCGGTTGTTCAGTTGTTATGTATGGAATAAGCGGACCTATGGATATATATTATGGATAGATCAATAATGTCAATCGATTTTTGACAGCACGATCTTTAAACTGGTAAACTATTTCGCATACAAAAAATGCGTTGTATTTATTATTACCTCATTACAAGGATTCTTGAACAGTTGATGTATTCTTGTAATGTACAATATAAATCAATTATATTGTATTATTTTTTACTCGGTCAATGGCGATTTTGTATAGCTAAATGAAAAGCAGCTCACTATAAAATAGGACAAAAATTTAATCTCAGTTTTTTTTTAGGTTTAATAATATACTTCATAACAATTTGCTGCTGCAAACGGCCGGACCAGAACAAGTTAGGAAACAACATAAAAGTGTCGTATACACACTCTCTCACAAACAGGAATGGAAAGCCCCCCATAAAAATCATAGTCGAATCGCCCACCCCTCCTGATACACTAACTCGCATTAGTAACTATGGAGGAGTCACACAGAGAGAAGATACCATACAAGAAGAAACCGAAGATACTGTCAGAAATAATGTAGTACCGATCAGGACAGCGATGAAAACAGAAGAAATCATAATGCATCAATCGTATATAGAAAACAACGAGGAAAAAGAAGCTAAAATTATAGATCTACTCGATCAAGTTTTACAAGCAGAAGAGGATTCATATGGAGAAGCAGTTAGTGTGAAGGAAGTGAATGAGGATGATGTTTGTTACAATGAAGATATGATTCAAAGAAAATCACTAAGCGAATTGTCTGACGCAGGTTCGGATGCATCATTGGGTAATCACGGGTTATCTAAATATGATGTCATAGCACAAGTTCATAGAGAAGATTTGCCTAGAGTCAATGAAGAAGAGGAAAAAAGTGAGAGGGATGACTTTATAGATAACGATGACATAAACGAGCACGAGCAAGTGACGGCATTTAATGATAGTGATTCTCGAACAGATGAATCGGGCTATTCGGATACTATTGACCGTAATGCCTTAAGCGAATCTTTAGAGGAATCCAAAGAAGAAATCCTAAATATACCAATCCCACCACCTATGCCTTTGGATGAAAACTTTTTTAAAAGTCCAAACTTTACAAAATCTTATACAATGGGAGCAAAGAGAAACTCTGCGCCTCCGCTGGACGAAAAGGAAATGAAGAAGCCTCGAGAAAGTATCGAAAGTGTACAATCAAATAGCTCTTTAGGAGATGGCAATCTAGCTTTTGGAAGTGATCGTCAGATTAATTTCATGTCAAAATTGAATAACATCTTTCAGAATAAAATAACAAGTAGCGACGATGAAGAACCTCGGAGACGATCGCATTCTACTGGTAATGTAGTAGATAATACTGACTTTTCAGTAAGCCGTGAAAGGTCACCGATGTTTCTAGCGTTGAAAAATGAGATTATGTCCAAAGAAGCGGCACAGAACTTACGACCTGCAGCTGTGGAAGAAATATCAGACACATATACCAATGCAGAAGATAAACCGAACTCCGAACAATACCAGGAAGAGGAAGAAGAGACAAGTTTAAGTAAAGAAGATTTTAAATCAAAATTAGCGAATATTTACGCAGCTGGTGGTCCCAAATTAGCCAAACCAAGATTGAAAAAGTCCAATCCACCTATACCTGAAGATTCCTATCAAACAGATACGTCAAGCACAGAAAGCATAGCCAAATTACCTAAAATGGAGAAAAATGACACATTAAAACGTCAGAAGGATAAATTTGGTGAAGTGTTGAATTCGTTTAGACTAAGTTTTAACAAAGATGATGCTGTATAGCGAACATTTTATGCCAAGTTGATTATTTTTAAGAAAATTCGGGTATTTACGCCTAGTCGTATGTCTAAGTGCCTTATTTATGGACAGTGAGAGATGTTCAAGAGATATTGTTATGTTAAATATAGATTAAGTAACTTAGATCAATTATGCAGAGCATTTTATCAAAAAGAAGACTGATTCATTATAATATGAAAGCCCACAACCAATATTTTTTTCTCATCGTATCAGGGTCAAAGCCGTTAAATTCCGCGGGACAGCGCGTGCAGCTAGGCATGGAACGTTTTTTAGTTTTTTTATTATTAAAAAAATCTGGAAGTAGAATTTTGGTAATGTCGGCAGCCATTTTTTTTTATTTTTTTTTTTCTGGATAAAGACGTAATTATCATATACGTGTACATACATGATAATTATCAGAATCATGTGATAATACCATAAGGTATTTAAAAAAAATAAATGATTCTTAACTTGATTCTACCACCGAATCATCTAAAGCGGATTTAGCGTGGCCGTAAAACGATGAGGAGATGATACATGGTTTCGGCCGTAGGATCTGGGGCAACCAGGACTTTTTGATATCAACGTTCATCCAAAGCTTAGTAATACTTAGTTCAAGTGCCATTTCAATAGCTATCAGGTATTAAAATGTTTTCAAAAAAATATCGGTGGTCCGTAGGGCTCACGCACATTACAGAAAGGTAAAAGGCCAAAGCATTGCGTAATGTGCTCTAGCTTTAGGCTTAACCAACACCAGTGTATAGAGTACAATAAGAAAATAATAGTAATGTGACGCAATAATAATAAAAAAACGAAAAATTATCGCTGTTTTCGTCTCTATAAAATTTCCAAGTAAAAGCTAAGTTTGTGAATAAAATTTTATTACATCAAGAAACAAGTATATAAATTAAAAAAGTAAACACAATATATAAAATCAGTTCGTCTCACACGTGTACAGCCCTCGCAACACATGGTTTATTTCCATTTCCTTGGCGATGCTCGTAAGTAATTCGTCGATTATTCTGTCCGATACGCTGAAAATATAGTTCTTAACTGTAATCTACGATAATGGTAGCTTTTGTAAGGTATTCTCTAGAGCCTAGGATCTCTACAAACCCACAGACAGAGTAGCTAGATTATCCGTTCATTTCACTACGTCCATTGCATTCTTGGAAAGTACATTACAAGGAAAGCAAAGGGGAGAAGCTTCAAACCAATTAATTTATTTTATGTTACAATTTACACAGTTTTGATTTGTTATCAAAAGCAAAATTGAATAGTACACAGCTTCTTACACAATAATAATTTTACTATTATTTAATATTGTATGTACGTCAAAATTTTGATTTAGTTTCAAAGTTAATACACAATTTACAAATAACAAACAACAAAGTTAACACAAAATTATTTATGTCAAATTGAATTATGTCCTTTCTTTCAAAAAATTATCATCAACATACGAGTTATTGTCAGCCTTAAGACGTCCACTGTTGAACTTAAACTCCCCCTTATAGTGTCACACAATCACACTAAATGACAACTGGCTATTTGCATCCACCGGTTGGCAGGGCAGCCTACGCTGCGTCTTCCGGTTCGGTCTCTAGAGTAAACAGTTGTTATCACTTGCGTTTTTTTTTTTTAAATGTCAATTTCCAGAAGTTACGGTGAGTTATTTGAAAAATTGATGAGTTTTAAAACAGATCCTTACTTCCATGCAAGCTATATTCTTTAGCTTGTGCTTTAGCAATAGGAATTGGAAATGTCCTAAGGTTTTTTAAGCGTGAGCCGTACCTTGAGACTCGCTGCCACCTCTATATCGTCACTAGGTAATACGGGGGGCATACTCGCTGGGGCGCTTACCTGCCTATCACTTCCCAAGGCTTGCCGACGGCGCTGTTTGCGTACATCGGACTTGTCAGCATGTGCTGCACGAACTTTGCGCGGTACTGGAAGATGCGGTTTGCGGTCGTTTCCGGGATGTTGAAGTTCAGTCGGTAGCGCTCGGGGTTTCGCGGCTTCTCGTGTATCGGCCTCGGTGTCTGCTTTTGGATGGTTTCCTCTAAAATCTGAAGGATTTTATGTTTTATATATGTATAAATTAAATTTAAGCCCAGCTAATTTCCCAGCTCCTCAACTAATTTCCTCGTTTCGGTCTGTACGTTGATTCCTAGACAAGGCCCACAAAATTAGAGGAGTATTGGGTTCAAATTTCACGGCTCGGGCTGTGCGTTGATTCCTAGAAAAGGGCTTCTTCTTTTAAATATGTAGACATAAAATTTTAGGTCTGTGGCTTATTCCGTTAACGAGTTAAAAACTACACTTGGAATGATAGATATTCAAAGAGCTGAGTGACAGCAATATGGCTCCGTCTTGCTCTTTGGGTACGGAAATCAAAACATGTTGATTATCGACCGATGCGATGGAGTTCTGTCAAGCTTAGTTTAGAAAATTGTACAACAGAATCGACGCCACTACATACATACTCGTAATAGTTGCGGAGTACTGGGCTGCCGGGGCGGGCTTCCTCCCCTGATGCATAGCAGCTGTGCGTTTTTCGCTCCTGTTACTCTTTCGTTAGTTAATCTGGAAGCGCGCAAATATCTTACTAAGCGACAGCGACATAGAGGACATTGAAGAATTTGTACTATGAGATACATTTGGCGCTTTGAGGGGAGGCCTATGTTCAGCAGTGGACGTCTTATACGCAACGCACATGATCATTGTTGCTATTGTGAATAGTTAGCAATTCAACAAATCTAAAAGATAAGAAAACTTTGAAAAAGCTTTGTTAAACACGCCTACGCCTTACTCGTCCTACTATTTTTTTATACACATACGCGAAAAAGTATGGCTTTTTGTTTGTTTCTTCTTCTTAAAAAATTAACGGTAATTATGAGAATTTCCACGCGGGTGAAACCGCGGGGCGGAACTAGTAGAAGATAAATGCCGTCATCCTACGGCGACCTAGGGTGCAACCCCTAGGCGCGACAACCGGCGTCGTCTAGTCGGATAACATAAAACTGTATGTAAATAAAATCATATAAAAACAGTCATTTTTCATAAGGCGGTGGGAGTGAAGGTCTTGGGAGTCTAGTTATTGCATTAGCGATACATAAGTCACTTAAGGCTGATATAAGCAACATGGACGTAATATTACAGTACCTATCATCATCATCATCATCATCATTATCAGCCTGAAGACGACCACTGCTGAACAAAGGCCTCACTCATAGACCGCCACACTGAACGACAATTTGCAACTTGCATCCACCGGTTACCCGCGACCTTCAAAATGTCGTGAGTCCACCTAGTGGGAGGCCTACCTACGCTGCGTCTTCCAGCTCGTGATTGCCACTCAATAACATTTCTCACCCATCGGTTATCGGTTTTTCGAGAGATGTGGCCTGCCCATTGCTAGTATCTATCAAGTTTGTTTTCTGTGTAAGGTTGTTTAACTAATTGTTAAGATGCGTTTCCACCAGGGATGTACGAGGTAGCTAAGCGGTGCGTAAGGAAAAATCTACCAATAGGATAACTAATTTTTTAAGCTTAGTAATCCTATTGGTGGATTTTACCTTGTGCGCCGCTTAGCAACCTCGCACATTTCTGGTGGAAATGCGTCTTAGTGCTGCCTTTCCACCAGTAATATGCTAAGCTGCGTAGTGAGGGATGTGTCTGAGATCAACCAAAAGGATCGCTTAATTTTCATAGCTTAGCTCTGTTCAAAGTCAAACTTATTTGTTGGTAAATATTCATCTACAAGTCAAAGATAATAACCTTTTGTATACAATAGTATGCAAATTAAGTAGAGGCTATTCATTGAATACAATGATCATTTAAATTCGTTATACAATGTTAATAACATTCAATGAAGCTAAATATTTTACAGCCTCGTTGAAGGAGGAATGCACATCTTTATCGCGCAAAGCTCATATTCATACCACATCTCACTCTAGCAGTCACAGTTTCATAGCTTAGCTTTAACCTCGCTCACTGTTTAGCTACCTCAAACAAAGCAGCCTGAGTTTTAAGGCCGCGAGAAGCTCTTTGAAACGGCGTTACGATTATTGTAGAACCAACAAGTGACTAAAACGTTTACAAAACTTAGCTTATACTAGTACCTATCTAAAACAGTTTATTAGTACGGATTCAGTTACCCTGAACGTTTCAAGGACGTGTGTTCATTTCTCAACAATTCGTTTACAACGACAATCGAATAACTGTGACCGCGGTTTCGCCCGCGTGGAAATTTCTTCTTCTTGAGCCGAACGAAACAAAAAATAAAACTGGCGAGCCATTTTCGTGTTTTTGCGAGACTAACGCACGGCAATTGATTTTATACACATAGATAGATAAGGCCGGGCTGTATTGTGCGTAGTTTATGGTTTGCGTGTTGACAACACACAGCCTTTCCCTTGAATTTTGTAGCGGATTACGGCCCAATAACCCAATATATATCAACAAGTTAATAATAAACTTTAAAATGTATCATAGCCGACTAGAACTCGTTGGTAGGTAGGAAGTTTTAATTTGGACATATAAAAATATATTCAAGCGCAAATTACACGAAGAAATACGAATTTTTATATACAGGATTAATACGGCGCTGCATTAGATTGAGATGACCTCGTCGGATCATTGTTGATGTCACCATCTCAGGAATGAACGTATTTTGCCATTTAGAAGAGTTTTAAACGAGATAGCATTTCTCAGGAGATGATAATCTACCGGCCTCATACGTCTTTGGAATCCGTGACTTGCTTCTCTCATAATTCAGTATTGTAATATATACATTAATCGACATAAAATTAACAACGATCACATAAATCGTGAAGCCGATAAAGCTCGATAAAATCCGACCTAAGGTTATTTGTACAAACAAATAAACTTAGGCTTTACCGACAACGTTGGTATTGATAAGACTCTTTTGTAGAGTCCGTCTGGGGAAGCACCACAATTTTGCCAAGTTATTCAACCGTCCAGCAGTAGTGTGTAAGCATTACTGTGTTTTGGATTCAAAGTCAATGATTCCAGCGAAATTACTGAGCACAAAGAGATTTAACTCTATTATCTCATGGTCAGGAGCGCACTGTCTTACCGCACAGGGTTTTGAACTGTTGGAGTTGAAAACCTTGAGAGACACTGAACTGTAATGGGTAAGCGTGACGCTTAAGGGGACACTACAGAAGCAAGACTTTTGAAGAATAGGTATTTGCCAGATTTAATGCTATCGCGCTATACCCGAACCACCGAGCTCCCGTTGTGTGAGCGAGGTAAGCGAACTGCTTGTCTCGTCACTCAGTAACAAAAAAAAAACATGCAAGAGAGTAGGCTGCAATGGTATGGTTTTGCTAAGAGGAGGCCACGTAAAAAACTTAGTATGATATTTTTTTTCCAAGAAACTCAAAGGTCCAAAGGCAAAGCCCAGACAAGGTGGAGAGATGAAGAGCAAGAATACATGAAGAAGTAAAACAAACAAAAAGTCCCAAAAATGGACTGAGCGAAGTGGAGGAGAGAGACAAGAGAAGCTGACCCCAATACCAAGTGGCTTGTGTTATAGTTAAGAAGGGAGATGTAAAGATAGGAAGAAGCACACATGAAAACCACATTGGAAAATTAGCCTCGCTTTATCGGGGAAACTTGGCTAGAATATTGGGCAACGCGCCTGTAATTAGAGATCGTTTAAACTACCTACCTATCTATAGGCAACAAAGGCCTAAAGATGGTTTAAATGATCTCTAATTACTTTTAAGCTAGAGTTCGTATAATAGTTACTCGTAGTTAGAGTTATTTGAATTTAATAGTTTATAATGTCACAGAATACCATAACAGTTATTGTTACATAATGAATTGGAAGTTTCATAAATATAACATCACCTTTCTTCTAAAATGAAAAAGTTTAAAAGAAAAATACAGTCACCAAAACTAAACAGCCAGTAATTTCCCGTTTAAGTCAACAAGCAGTATCATAATTAAAACAAACTTTCTTTGAAATAAAGACACAACATAGAAGTTCCAGTCACGGAAGCCAAGAATAGATATGATCCAATATGACGGTATTAGTCGATCCTCTATAACCTTGCCGTAGGTAGAACCGGCGGAGCATGCGGTGGTGGCGATGGGACGGGGTGGCGCTGTAGGATGACTATGAGATATCGTGGATCAAACCAAAATTTAGAATATTTATCAAACAATTACTTACTGATTCTAATTTTGGTGCCCAAAAAAACGTACTGCCATATTGTACGTCTAATTTAAAGGAATTAGTGTAGATGGATGTGTGGAGTGACAAGAATGGACACGATTAGGGATAAGTATGTAACGGGAAGTCTGAAAACTGAGTGAGTGACTGATACGTGGTGAACTATTCTAAAAAATAATAATCAGAAGAGAATGATAATGAGTAGAGAGGATAGTAACGGTACTAAAAGACCCATAGATGTGATGGTAAGCGGTGGCGCCGGGAGAGGTCCACCGAAAAAGGTGTGGATGAGCAGTGTCATAGAGGACACGAGTGAGATACAGCGCCCTGAAAAACAAAAAAATGCGCCTGCGCTGCGTTTGATGAACAAGATACTGGCGATAGGTTCATAACTTTTGAGCACCATTCATAAACAATCACACAGAAAGTAGCTTTGCTATAATTTTTATGAAAGGTGAAGTGTTTATTTTGTACTTTCCAGAAATTTATCCACGCTATGTAGTCAGTAGTTTTGTCAGGCACGCCATAACTGCTTAGGGAATTGGGTTAAGATGTTTATGTACCTACTGACATCATGCACCATTTAAAAAACTATATTAGCTGCAGTGCTAATAACAACGTAAATATAAACAGTTGGAAGTCGCCCGAACTTTTGGTTTTAATTTCAAACGTGTACATTTTTTATTTATTTTTGTGATTTGTATCAAATTACTTAATATGTTTTTAATGCAAAAATAAATTTGTCTATTAATCACCCGTTTAGGGTTAAATAGCAAGGCCGATCTCGACATCTCCTACAGCTATTCTTACTCTCTATAATAAAGATAGTTGACAGAGTGAGCTGAGCGAACGAAGACTGCATCAACTGGCAAAATTTGCTTTCATGTGTCTGTATGTCGGTACTCGCCTACAGGTTGTATTTTTCAACTGATCTTGACGAAACTTGGTATACAATCTACAATTTCATAGAATTTTTGTTTTATGTCGTCGGGATTTTTGATTGGAAGTGTAATTCCCCCAAAAAATGGGGGGAGTTTTCTGCGTCGCCATTTATCGGCCGATTTTGATAATATTTATACGTATTTTGATTAAGCTGAAGTGGCAATGGGCAGGCCACATCACTCGATGAGCCGATAACCGGTGGGGAAGATAGGATCTTGAGTGGCGACCACGAACTGGAAGACGCAGCGTAGGTAGGCCTAGAGAGATCTAGGTGGACCGACGACATTGTGAAAGTCGCGGGCAACCGGTGGATGCAAGTGGCCCGTTGTCGGTCGGTGTGGTGCTCTAAGGGGGAGGCCTATGTTCAGCAGTGGACGTCTTCTGGCTCATGATGATGATGATTTTGATTAAGATATGATGCGATCATCAGAATGGTAATTACTCGTAAACACTTATTTCTGCTATCTTTCAAATGCAGTGCAAGGCTTTCCTCCACTAGCACACAGATATAACAGCTCAAACAAAATTAAAGCATAGCGTTATCTATACCTAAGTCACTAAATGAACACAATTAGCATAAAAGCGCTAATAACAGCTATAAATGAGTATGCAGGCACCTCGGCGGCATTATTAATGTGATAGGTGGTTGGTGCGGAACGACGCACCCTGTGTAATGAGCTGGTGAGCTAAGAGGACGCGAGGCTTGGGACACTGGGGCCGTATACTGGGTGGTTCTGTAGCGTGTTGGTTTATGAAACAGTACGCATTTTAATTAAATTTATTATTAACTGCGCCGCTACGCCCTGCGTTTTCCCATATTTTCCAGTCTTTGGGTTTAAAAAAAAGTGGCGATCACGCACGGTGATACGCAGCGTAGGGAGGCCTCCCACTAAGTTGACCGACGACATTGTGGAAGTGGCGGGCAACCAGTGGATGCAAGTGGCACGTTGGCGGACAGTGTGGTGCCTATGTTCAGCTGTGGACGTTTTCTGGCTGATGACGATGATGACGATGATGACGATGATGTAAAAGTCTCGTAAAAAATAGTATCGTATTTTTCGATTTCCTTTTTGTATTTTTATAGATTTTAATTTGACCGTTTTTTAAATTTAATTAAGTCGTGTTTGTATAGACGATTGAATGATATAGGTGTTAAGATAATTATAGTTTATACAGAGTGTTACTGAGAGGTGCAACAATATTAAAAGGTATGTATATACTCATCAATATAAACAACTTTTCCTATGCATATTTTAAAAAAAAAACAGCAGTTCCATACATTTTGTCGAAGTCACTGACATTTATCTATATGGACCAGCCCCGGTTTTCCCATATTAAAAGTTGTTCATAATGATGAGTACATACATATCTTTCAATATTGTTGCACCTTTCAAGAACACCTTGTATGCACAGTAAAATTTAAAAATGATCATAAATCTTTCATCATGAAAATACTTTCTTACTGACACTCACCCAGAGCCGGGTTCGGCCGTTTAGTCGTGAAATGGTAATAAACGGACTGAGTAGAGTTCCTTTCGCAGTTTTACTGGTAATTATTCGAATATTACGAGCAAACTTTGTGTGTTATTCTTACCTTTGGTTAATCCTAAGACTCCACACAACTCTTCAATAAGAAGTTCATTGGCTTATCTTATGTTCCACATTGGGTTGATAGAAAACTGTTTTAACTGCCATATTATTTTACTATGAAAACTGACGCGGGGCAATAATCACGTGAAATTGAGTCGGTTATTCCGACTAGTTTCGATCACATTCGGTGACCTTTATCAAGGAATGTTAAGCGTGACACGCGCGCGACCTCGTCTTGCCTTGCACTGCGGGCTGCGGCGCGTCGCTTGCGTGACGTCATCGGCTGCTGTGTTGGTGCCGAAGGTCACCGAATGTGATCGAAACTATAGTCGGAATAACCGACCCAATTTAACGTGAGTATTCGCGTTACATAAAAAAAAAAAACATTATATTCTTCTTTTGATTTTTAAATAAGTAAAACAGCTAAAAAGTAGCTACATTTGTGATATTCAGCAGCTTATGTGTCCATTTCGTTCCTTAAAGTACTTTATGTAAGCACCAAAGTATGCGCAGTTCTGTAAACATCATTACCCCATATTTTATTCATACGAGGTTTCAACAGACAATGGGATAGATGCACATAAACCTGTGCCGGGAATGGCCTCGACACCGTAATACTACGTGCCACTGCCATACGAGAGCCTTCGATGCATATCGGAGGGATCTACTATTGAGTGCTTTCTATGGTTGTACGGACCGGGTACGGCCAAGGACGGGATTGTTCGATGGTAGTGGAAACTTGTCATGGTTATATCTGAATCTGGGCGGGCCCGTACCAATGAGTTCTTTGGAACTTACGTACGGATTCTTGGCTGAAGGATAACGTCGTGAGGAAACATTTTCGGCGAAGAAATTCGATGGCGTATGTGAATCCGCCAACCCACATTGGGTCAGCGTGGTGGTTATGGCCCAATCACCCTTCGAGGGTAGGCCGATATCTCAGCTGTAGGATGTTTAAAGGCTGACGCAGAAAGTGTGACTGGTACAATTATCTCGTAGTTTATAAGTTTAAAGTTTACATTCTGACGTCACTCTTCACGTCACCATGTAACACAAAGAAGAGTTTAAATTCACTTCCACGGCTAATCTTTACCAGCTACAATAATAGGATTTATTAGTGCCTAGAAACCGATTACACTACAGATTAGATTAGCTTCAGGACAATTATATTGTTCTGAAGAAACCTGAACAAATATTTCAGAGAACTATACAAACAGTTACATTTCTTAGTACGTAGGTACTCGTACCCGATAAGTCAATCGATAAACAAATGACACAGGTGTGACTGCATTAACTACGGACATGAATGGACAGAAGTTGTGGTAGGGTGGAGCTCTTTTCCCCCCGTGGGTTCCCGCCCTGTCGTGGCGGGAGGGCATAGTAAAAGTGGCCTCGTCACCCACGGTGAAGCCAAGAGGAACCCGAGGCGGGGCCGCTTCTCTGGGCTTGCTACCGAAGCCCACGTTGAAGCGGCCACAGTAAGTTGCGGGCTGTATGGGCAGCACCGCAACTGAGGCGGGCTGAGGTGTGGTATGGGTGGCACTGCAGCTGAAGGTTGGAGGCCGCGGGGGGACTGTTGGTGTGTCGTTGCCACTTTCCCTAACTTCCGCGGCCTTGACGGGGTCGCCACCGTCAGTTGGCCGACGCGGTGGGGTCGCAGAGGAAGAGGAGTGTCGGTATGGCGATGCGCCGCTTTTCCTGTACTCTGCGACCGAAGTGGCAGGCGGCGGGGCCACTCAACTCGCAGGGGGACCGCAGGAAAGTTTACCTTTGCAGGTTATTCAACCGCCAAGTAGTAGTGTGCAAATGTTACTGCGTTACGGATTGAAAAGCAAAGCGCATTACCGCGCATGGTTTTGAACTATTCAAGTTCAAAATTCTGGGTGAACTGTTACGGGGAAGTGTCTCGGTTACTGCAAGCGTTATTTCAATTTTTCACTTATGTAAGCATTGTCTACTTTGGGATCACGTCATACTGAGACATCTTTTTTTATGTTTGTGACTGACGCTCGCTAAATCGGTTACGATTGGTTACGATTTAGTTATTCTTGTTCATAATAAGCTTCAAATTTCTTTTATAGTTGTGGGCGGTATAAAAATGACTCTCTTCTTGTTTTAAAAGACAGAATTAATAATGTTAGAACTTCTCCATAACTTGAATGTTCGTTTGCGAAATGTGACAAACTTCGTGATTTCGCTGCTGGGACACAAGCCTTCTCTCAAAGAGATAAAGAGTATGAAGTTATTGTACGCGTACCTATGTTTATATGCTCATAATTTAATACGCCATTGAATAGTGATAATCTCGAGAATATGTAATGTATAGTTATTCTGAAATTATATCATTATTCATCATCAATTTCATCAATATCAATGTAACTTATTTCAATTTGAAACGGAAACATTTTTTAATAAAAAAAATTGACATTATCATCGCAACAAAAGATATAGATTTTTAAAATCTGATAAATACTAACACAGTTCGCGTAATACAATATTCTGATTCTGAACAAACTGTCATGTCACGAAAGTCAAATATTGAAATTATAAGTCTGAAATCCAGGGCTGTGTTAAGGAGGTCATCCGCCGACGCCGTTACGAGTATGCTGCAAATGTCATCGAGGGTCGTCGGACGACCTAACTGAACACGGCCTAGATGTAAAATGGTCATTGAATCTTCTATAATATTATCCCTAGGAAAAAGACTTTAAATCATGTATCTATTTAATGCAGTGTCTCCTGCGCGTGTTTTTTCGAAACAATACACAAAAACATCGAAACAATGAGGCGTGGCCATACACATTTGTGTATGCAAACCCAATGTTTTTGTTTCGCGAGGTGCATGGAAAACATTCCCCGTGCGATTGCAGAGGGGCAGGGTTATTTTCATTTTTAACCACCGCGCGCACCGCGCACGTCTCTTTTTAAATATTTTATTAATCTTAAAATGTTTTAATACGCATGGGACAGATAGTGTATGAAAACAAATGTTTATGTGTAATGTTTCGAGAAAAAAAACGCGCAGACACTGCTTAGCCTACAGAAATCACAGACTTCAAGAGAACGAATAGGAATTTTGGCGCCACATTAAAAAATAAAACACCGCTTTGTATTATTTTGAAAATGTCTTTTTAATTTGTGTTTTATTTTAAGTTGAATAAATAACATTTTGGGGTATGTTACTTGCTAAATAAGTAAAGTAATAAATGTATTTTTGTGTTAGCTAAAAAACTTCATTGTAGGTCACAGTAAAGTTATCTGGAATCGATCAATTACAACTTTACTGGAAAATGAGTAGGAATGGACCGTGACTGAAATTGTTGACTCAAGCTTTGACTGAGATTGGTCTTTTATTTGAAATTACGTATGTGTAGAGCCAAAATTAAAGAGACAAAATGAGACCGAATCAAACGCTATGCCGTAGCTCTATGTTTGGTGACAGAAGCTGTAAGCGCGAAGGTCACGGCGCGAGTGACTCAAACCTACAAACCCCATAACAACAACATGACTAATGGCTCAGATATGGCTTCAGTTAACAAAGACAAGTGGCGCCAACCACCACCAAATTTGCAAATTGACAACTTCCGAAATAACACCATAACAATACCAACTGTATTGTTATTTACCGGCGGCTACGTGTCACAATTCTTGCTTATTTAAAAATAAAATTTAAAAAATACTAAATTTTTAGATATTAAAAAGATTCTTAAATAAATGAAATCATTTTCAGTAAGTAGAATTAACACACGATATAAAACATGGAATTTAATAATCCCGTCTTATATAATTGTGTTTTATATGAGAAAAATTTTTGTTGGTTTTTCTCGTGTCGGACATGATTATAAAACTTGTCTCACTGACCGAGTGAGAAACAACTACAAACTAACAAAATTATATTACAAACTAGCAAAATTTGATTTCATCTGTCCGTGTCTCTATGTCTTGTATTTTTCTAGTAATCTTGACGAAACTTGGTATAATTACAGGTCTACAATTTCATAGTTTTTTTTTGTCTGCGATTATTTTACGATATTTTGTTTAAATGGTTAGGAACTTTGTTGCGGCGCCATCTACCGGCCGATTTTGATAATATTTGGCAGAAACATTCGGTACTCAATTCTAAACAAGAATTTTGAATATTAGCGAAATCGGTCAAGAGTTTGCCTAATAGGTAATAATCATAATTATTAGGATGTTTGGTCTTGAGGTTGTGATAACTGAGAAATTGAGATTGTGCAAAAAAGTATGTGCTCGGGAGGTCTACTGTTCGCAGAACTACTAGTGGTTAGCGTTTTTGATGATTTAATCATCTACGAATATACGTCATTCGTCCACAGATGACAGCACAGTTGCAAGACAAAGGCAGAGCCTACCAAGTGCTCGAACGAGATCAAGTGTACATGCTCCGTTAGTCATGCTACTTCATTTGGGCACGACCACGTGGGCAGCCGTCAATGAGCTTATCTCGGATAACTAGTGTAGAGTACCTACTTGATTCAGAGAGTAACACGAATGCTAGGATCTAGGAGAAGCTGTTCCTTTTTTTTTAAATAACGTCACACAAATTGTATCTCTTGTCTCGCTCGCATATTCAATATTTTTAAAGATATAAAATTAATGAGCAAATATTGCAAAATGTTCTTGCAACTTCTTTTTTTACTATTTCATTTAAGATGTTTTTTTAACTAATTTTCATGTTGATAATAGAAGCATTTTTTTCTATGATACAAGTTTTTATTTACTTACATAAATGACAAGATAATTTAGCTATTGCTCAGTTATTATTGTAATAACAATTATGTCGTCATCATCATCATCAACTGCTAGAATTAAATATTTCATGAAAATAATTATGTTAAAGAAAAAGTATGCAATATGTTATTGCATACTTTTTCTTTGAAAATAACCTACAGTAATTTTATGTAATTAAAATTATGTTGAGCGAGAAAGCATTTACTTTGTCAAGTAGGTACTCTAATACTAAGTATCACTCAATATACCTTACAATTTACCTTTTCTCTACTAAACGGCTGACCTTATCCCGATTAAATTTGGCCAGGAAACTGTATGCATCATAAGAACGGACAAAGGATGCTTATTGTCAAGAAAATTGAGGAAGCACTGAAAATAACTCAGCTAATAAAATGAATGCGAAAGTAACACAGTCACTCCGTCTTGTAGTCTGGACTACCGTCAGTCACTCCCACTCTTTCACCCTTTCACTACTAACCACTTGAACTGCTTTTGATTTAATTTGACATGCCACAATTTCAAAATATGTACAGAAAAAAAAAGTTATATAATGATAAACAGGCTAATGATCTATTTAAAAAAAAAACTTTACAATTTTATAAAATTATATATATATATAATAATAAAAATAAAAATAATAAATTATATATATATATATATATATATAATTTTATAAATTAAATAAAAGCAGTCACAAACGAAACAAAACACAAAACACAATGTCCAACACCATCAGCTCCCCACCAAACGTCAGCGTTACCGTATAATAACTAGTATAGTTTTAAAAAAAAACCGACTTCATCGACTTTATTTATATTTGCTTCGTCATAGTCTCATCACTATCATAATCGAGATTATCTCGGCTCCACCCGTGATGTACCTATCATTGTGGGGTTCCGGTGGCCATCTGTAGTCTTCTTCATCAGTTCCACTTCACCAAATGACACTTTCTGAATGCAAATGCTTGACTTGATGATGAAAATACCAAAATCGATATATGTATGCCTATAATATTAAAGGAGTTCCCACAATTCCTCATGGATCCCATTAATCATTTTTAAAAAAACGGGATCGATTCGTAAGTACAAAAAGATTCTTCGTTTTATAAATGACGGAGTTCTGAGGTAACAAACATACAAAAAAAAACAATCGAATTGAGAACCCCTTTTTTTGAACTCGGTTAAAAAGTAATACGTTTCATGAGAATGGACAGGGTACGTTTATCTGGAAAAATGAACACACTTACATACTTACATAGATACAGCCCTAAAACATTTCCGTCCTAAAATATAAAGTTGGGCAAAAATAACGCTAAAAATACCGAAATACCCAATAATTATTCTTCTAAATAACGTCCTCTAAAAGCAACAAACGTGTAGCATTTCTCCAAAGCTCTGTAGCGAGTTCGCACCTCATCAGGTGCAATTAGTCAGAGGACCAAATAAGAATCCCACGTGGGCGCGAGAGTAAACTCACCGTCTCTCCGTCTCGTTCTAAACGACACAAATAGAATGAGAGACGAGAGCTTTGCGCCCGGTACGCGAAATAATGTGGACCCGTATAAAGCAATAGGCGATGTTCACGAATTAACTGTGATTATGTTGTTCGGAATGTGCTTATTGCCAGAATAAAGTTCATTTGTTCTCTTTAAGATGACAATATTCATTTGGAATTTTTCAAATCATTACGTAGCTAAGTCATGTTTACAAGTGAAATCACCATGAGATCCAGATCCTGATGCAGTCTACTCTACTAGTCTCAAGTCACATAACCCGATAATGACCATCGGGCCTAGCATGCGCAACGCGACAAAATTGTGTCTACCTACAATTTTTGTAGTGCAAAAACAAGACACCGCTACGGTTATGTATACATTTGTCTCATTTTTGCATGACATAAAGAGAGAAGATTTCATCGCGGTGCGCAAGGCCTGCTGGATGCAAATTCCATGTCTAGTAAATGACAGATTAATAGTAATACTAAGGTAAACAAAATAAATACTAAGGTTAAGCTGGCAAGCTGGTAGCTCAGAGCCAAATATAGGTTGATCGGTTGAATGAAAATTAGGCTCATACCCGGCAGGATCCCCGCTGCAGAGCTGCCGGAGAAGCCGCGTCACGTCGCAGCGCGCCGGAGACATGCTGCCTTTAGTCTGCAAACAAAATATTTTTTATTGCTGCACTTTTCGGTAGATTTGGGTCCGCAAGTACTTGGAAGAAATAATAGATAATAAGACAGTTATTTATTTGTCACAAAACAAAACAAAAATAAATATAAAAAACAAGTTAAAAGTAAATATCATAAAAATTAAACATAATAAACCTACAATTTTTGTTTTATTTTTGTCACAAACCAGCCCCACCGCAGCACGATGCCGGCTGTGAACAACCGGCGCTGGTCTTCCGTTGGAGCCGGCAGGTGACGTCAAATAGTCTAGAAGTGGAAGTGGTCTAGAAGAAGGAAAGTTTTTAATTTATGGCAAAGCTCGAGATCATTTTGCAGCATACACTGTCGATACAAGAAGGTTGCGTCATTCTTCTCTTCTCTAAATAGTATAAAACAAAGTCGCTTTGCGCGTCTGTCTGAATATCCGCTAACTCCTCCTACACCACGCAACGGATTTTCACCTCTTTTTTTTCTAAATTACACCCGTGCGAAGCCGGGGCGGGTCGGTAGTATGCATATAATTCAGAAGCAATTTTTTGTGATCCGCTGAAATCCAATTATTTTAAGAGTAATCGCATCAAAAATCCTTTGAATACTAACAGTAAGATTTCAATAGGCTAGATATATTCCGCAAGATGAACTCAGTTCCCAAAATCATACGACATCTCTCAAGGCCATGTGATCTAGCTAATAAAGAACTGTCGGCGATAGTTTGCCTGATGATAAGCAGCTACCCCCGCCAATTTACACGTGCAACTGAAACGTACATTACCTGCCTACGCATCGCTGCATTTTTAATCAAAAGATTTTCGAGCAGATGTACTTAAAAGATTTAAACTGAGAGTCTAAAGTGTGTCTTCGTGGAACGTTGTATAATTTATTTCGGAAGTGAATTCTCGACTCAATAGTATTCGGTATCTAATTAGAAGTAGTCTAAATAATCCTGTAAAATTGTTACTAAGCATCGATCCTAAATTAGCACTCAAATCAAATCAGTCTCAAGTCGTACGGGATTCGTCCAGACAAAACAAAATTAAATATTGTCGGTTCATATCTATTATACTAGTAGAGTACTAGTGCTTGCATTTTTTGCCCGATAACGGCGAAAATTTTATGTTTCCTTTTACACTTGCTGAAAATATTTTTTTTTTAAATATGGTGTCGCTGGGTCCGCTCCAGTATCAAGAGATAGAAGATGAATTCAAATTTAGCTAGAGCCCTAAAATATATACTGCTAACGAAATAATATTATACCTCAAATACGAGTTCCATACAGATAAATTATTTATGGAATAGACTTCTGTTCTGCACAATGTTGCTATCCTCAATCAGGGATATGTATTGCCTACCTAAGATATGCTAAAATCTATTTGTAAATCGCACCATGGTTGCACTAAATGTTTGAATATACGTCGAGTGATACTCGACGTCAATTTTTCACATAAATGCTTGAAAAGCAAGGACGAAAAAAAATTGACTGCACCCTGTCTCGTTATCACTAAACGGGTTATTTAAAACGAAAAACGATTGACATTTTTTTTTTCATATATACCTACAGCTTGCGAAATATCCGTTGCTTCTCTGGGTTCCCAAAATCCAACATCAACATAATATAAAATTAGGATAATAACATGAAATTTTGAATGGTCAAAGCATGAAATACCGTTGTAGCGTTTTTATTTTATTCATAGAAAAGAGTACCTATATTCCCGGACATACATGGCTATGGGTATTCCCCGACTTTCTTTATTTTATAAAAAGGCTATTTAAGTTCGAAACCTTGAAATAGGATCTAAAATGTTAAGGGCAAAGACGCAACTGAAAACAAACAACCAATCTTACTTCAAAGGCATTCAGACACTTGGAACTTTTATAAATTTCAAAATAAGTTTGCTTGATGGTAAGCAATGAAGGAGCTAGGATGTAGCACGGTTATCTAGAAGATACCTGTTTACTCTAGATTTGAAAACACACATTGGTACTTTTCGGTAAATACGCAGACTGGTAGAGAATTCCAAAGACTCGTGTAAACCTACACTTTTGCATAGAGATGAAATGAAATGAAATGAAATTTATTATCAACAAACGTCTTAATAGCTATTGTACAAAAATCATATTTACATAAACAGTCTTAGTGTAGATACGTGGAGTGCATTGGTACCCAAACTAGGAAAACCTGTGAATATTGATAATAATAAATAATAACCTTTAATACAAGGAAGCAGTACCCAGAAGTTTTCTTCCATAAGCAAAAGGTTTGAATCGGCGTCATACATATAGGTGAGAAAACATCGTAACAGATGACAAAAAGCCGAGAATAACAGCAAGCCTTTGAAAAATTGTGCTAGCTTTAGTTTACACTTACTTAAAAGCTTTTTTCCATGCAATAGAGGCAATCACAGCTCTGCAAATATGAAAACATCGAAACAGCTACCGAAACGAAGACAATAAATGCAAGCATTACGTCATGGCGATAACGCGATCCAGCGAGCGTGGAGCGGAGCACGCCATGCCTCGGCCGCGGTCAGTCCGCGATACGACACAAACGCAATCGCACGCGTTCACGTTAACTGAACCTCCTTTACGATCACACCTCATCGTCACACCATGGTGAGTTGTTTGTAAACTGTTGCTATTCTTAGCTTAAAGGTAGTACAGGGATATGATGAACTGGGAGGAATTTTGAGAGTGTGGGATAGTTTTCGAAAGATTAAAGTTGTGCTTTGATTTTGATTTGAATGGATTCCTTAAAGCAGTTCCATGTACTAGATTTACTTATTGTCTACTTTTTATAGGATTTAATACTCCGAGTCCTGAGATTTTTTTACATTCTTGTGTTATACGTGCAACATTACGCGAATGCACTTACAATCATAAAGGTGAAACGAATTCTAAGATAATAAGCAGCCGAGCAAACCCTGAACTTTAATTTTAATTATGATCTCAATTCTTTGAAATTAAAGAAATAATAATATTGCTCGAATAAACGTTCCAGTGTATAAAAGGTTGCTGTGTCGATTTTAATAATTCAAAATAGCGTCAGTACTCGGCACGGATAATTATTTTTGCGCCAGATTTACCCTTTGTCTTTATGAGAAAGATTAGAGGAAAAGTTAAATTAAATACCGTATTAAAATATCCAACAGCTGGTTACATGGATGACTTCAATTTAAAAGCAAACTTAGCCACTCACATTATTTTCTGTACACACAATTATGATAACGTATAATTGTAGGTGTACTATTTTCGTTGAATTTAATCTCGCAAAAGGTGTTCAATATTTTTATGCTCAATAATTTCAATGGAAACATTGCCCCTTCAATCAGAAACACAGTGACGATCGCACACTACTGCTTGGCGGTTGAATAACAGGAAAAGGTGTGGTAATTTTTCAGGCCGACTTCTACTACTATAACTTATAGGGATCTCAGGTTAGTAATGTCTGATGCAAAGTCGTGAAGTCTAGAGCCAGATGCCAGCGCTACAGTTTATTGCCTAACGACCAGCATCTGTTTTAATTCGTCCCCATGAGGAAACAGCCGCGACACGATCTTAACTCAAACTGCAACTGCGTTTGCGATGCTGAAATTTTAATTACCAAACTTTATGATTAATTGCGGAAGTCAAAACGATTCGTTTTAACTTTATAATATAAATATAATATATTATATGCAGTCTTAACATATTTTAGAAAACGAGAATTTTCTAAACATTTTAGAAATCCATGGACGTCAAATTTTAAAAAACAAGAAGTTTCTTAACGTTTTCGATATCTATGGACAACAAATTTTAAAAAACGAGAAGTTTCTAAACGTTTTGGTTATCCATATACGTCAAATTTTAAAAAAACGAGAAGTTTCTAACCGTTTTGGATATTCATGGATAACAAATTTAAAAAAAACAAGAAGTTTCTAAACGTTTTCGATATCCATGGATAGCAAATTTTAAAAACGAGACGTTTCTAAACGTTTTTGATATCCATGGACATCAAATTAAAAAAAAACGAGAAGTTTCTAAACGTTTTTTTAATCCATGTACAATTGAAAAACAATACAACAAAAATTAAGGCAACAAATTAAATAATAATTAAAATTACTCTTATCATTTACGGTTTTATATTTACTATATATATATATACTAAGCGTACAAAATGCACAGACATCTAAGAAATAACGATACTAAGGTGCTCTTAAAAAAAGAAGCTATATATAGTGTAGGTCAGTGTCAATGTAAGGTCGGACGACAATAATAGTACGTGTCATCTCTGTAGTCGTAGGTACAAACCTAGAGAATAAAGCTGTTTCCGTTTTCAAAGCTTTTTGGAAGTATCTCGTGAGTTAAGAAAAGCTCCAACCACAGATCACACTGGATATCGCATTACGAGATCATTGTTCCGAGAAAAAGTCACTAAACTTTGAAGAAAGCGCGGTTTGCGAGGACTGCGACATAGCGTTCTCATTGGCTATCTCAATGTTACGCCTAGAAATGAACCAATGAGAGTAATTTATTATAGGTGTATTTAGACCAAAGCGTGGTGCGCTTTGATCGTCCTAAATGCGGAATCTAAGTATGACCTGTGACTACAACCCATGCAAAGGTTGTCTGTAGATATTATAAATGCTCAGAAATATTGACGCTGTTATACGATGACAGTGACACAGTCCTTTTTGAATTTGCAACGCTATGCCAAAAGTAGGAACTTTGGCATAGCATTGTGTGCTTCAGTGGAGACCAGTTTCGCGAACCATCTGCTTTTTACATGGAGCATAATAGATACACCTAAATTGGAATATGTACTAACTTTTCCGAATAATATGCGCCTAAAATGGAATCTATGTCGAAGAAATATGAGTGACAAAGTATGAGCATTGGTGCTAGCCTATGATTTATTTAAGTTGTGTAAAATCAAAAACAGCTTATTCTTAACATTCATAAGATGAATGAATTGTACTCTCTAACAAAGAATAAGGGAAGGAAGAAGACCAAATCCACCGATTTTGTATATTATTATCATAACACGTAGTCTCAAAATCAGCGAATATGACATGGAAAATTAGCACGAAGGCCGCAGCAGTAAAGACTAACACTGTAACAATAATGAGCTTCGAAATAGAGACCAGCGTATAAATACACCGACCGTGTTTACGAGTTCCAAATCCTTCCATATCTTCGTATACAGCTCGTACCAACTCGGAAGCATTTGCTCAAAATGCACGAAAGCGTTTGATTTTTGTATCTAACCTCGGGATTCTGAAACGTATGAACTTTGACTAACAACGACTTTGACAACAGATTAAGTCTATTGTTGCCTTCGTCATCTGCTTAGTGCCTGACAAAGGCAGCATTAGAATCTATCTGTTGTCAAAGTTAACAAGCGTTTCAGAATCCCGCGGTTCTTTGAGAACGTTAATTTCATACAATTTCTATTTGGGATCAATTTTACAATGTCTGTTTTGATTCAGTATCTTTCAATATTTTTCTAACTTTTGGTACTATTTTCGATAAAAAATAATTTAATAATATTTAGTTTGTGTTAGACAAACATAGGAACACACAAATAATGACGCTGGAACTGTATTTTGGCGCAATGTCATTTTGTGTTTATTATAGTACTAAAAGTAATTTTAAATAAATATCCCTCAAGCTCTATGAATTATATTCTCTGTGAATCATATTAAAGGTGTCTACACAAAGAGGCCCAGAGGCCTGCTGCCTCACCCGGTGGCACAAGCCGGGTCGGGTCACCTCAGCCTTATTTCTTTTGTAATAAAGCCTAATCCGAAGTAATGTCGTCGTCAGAGCTGGCGGCTTTGCTGTGTAGTCACTTAGGGTTTAAAAATAATTATCGGTAGTGTAATTGGTGAAGCAGTGGTCATTGAATTACAGACAGTGAGTGCAGACAATATTCGTTTCAATTCTCCCAATTATAAAATTAAGATTCTGTTAAAACACTTCAGTAAATTTCACGTTCCAGATAAAATAAATAATGTGTTCTCACGTGGACAGCGACAGATAAAAACTAGGTTGATGTTACTAACGGCCCCAACGCTCGGTTATTTTAGAATTTACAAATATATTCTGGATTGAAAACAATCATTTGGATGCTCTTATCGTTATAAAATCTAGACATCATTTTTGTGGAGCAAAGTATTTTTAAGATTCTGGACTAGTTTTACATATTTATAATACGATAAAGTACGGAGACGAGACAGCCGTGTCATCAGCATCAGCCATAAGACGTCCACTGCTGAACATAGGCCTCCCCCTTAGAGCTCCAAGCCGTGTACTTGGTAAGAATTATCTATGTTTAATTGCTCCTGCGACATTTGCATAAATACAAAATAGAAATCTTTCCAATGATTGTAAAGTAAGAAAAAGTTAAACCGTACATGGATAACAATGCATTCATGCAAGGTTGCCGATGGTTATTGTTTTGTCACTGACCGTCACGGCCAGGAGAAACTGCTCTCTCCGTAGCAGCTATGGACAGATTCACGTCTCTTACTTACTACTATTACGTATCGACTAGCACATAAAGTAATAATGAGGCACATATCACACCCTAGATTTTGCATTCATTTCGCTCGAAGCGCACCACACATCAATATAAATACACTTATAAGAAATTACTCTGATTGGGTGATTGTAAGGCGCGAATAGTCGTAAAGTTGAAATAGCCAATGAGAACGCTTGGTCGCACTCCCCGCGACTTGCGCCTTTCTCGAACTTTGGTGACTTTTTGTAGGAACAACGAATCTCGTAATGCGGTATCTAGTGTGATCTGTGTTATGAGGAAACTAGGATACATACTCATAGTAGACCGCATTTATTCTACACTTAAAAATAACAACACACCACGTGATTGGCAATCAAAACAACGCTCATCTGTTTGTTTAAATTAGATCTTTATTGTTTTTAACAGTTATATTGGAGAGGAATTTTAAAAATATATATTTTTAGAGTAGCGCGATGGTGTTTGTTTATGAGGCTATTGAGTAAGTTGCTCCTTCATTGAGCAATTCGCTCAATTGGATCGGATTGGTGAAGCTATAGATCGTTTAGTACTTCATTGTTGTGTAGAGAGGGCAAACAACCAGTCGAACTATGGCTATAATATATTGCTAGTGTATTTACTTGTAAAGGATTATTTTTTTAAATTTACATTTTTATTAATACCTTGGATAACTCTCTACTAAGAATAATGTATGTTTGTAACGTGCATGATGCATTTAAATGTCTGAGACACTGTTCACCGAACGGGACTTTTTGCTAGACATTTTTTTAATCAAGGCCGACGCGGGACTTGTTTGGAACATTTTGAACGGGATACGGCCTTTTTTTTTACCAAAATAGAGTAAAAAATCTATTAAGATCGATAGATAGTAATTAATTACATTCGATTAGGTCATCGTTCGATACGTACTAAAAAACTAATGGGTTCGACCTTCACCCCGGCAGTAGTGCCTTGTTGTTGACCGAGTAGTGTTGCGTTAAAATGCATGATATTCTAAATGACTCCTATATAAATATCGAGAGCCAAATCTTACACAAATAGGATGTAAAATTAATTGAATTTAATTTTCTCAGCACTTCTCTGCATACTGCAACTTTAAAAAATCTTTGAATACTTATTATTTGTTTATTTTCTGCTTCTTAGTTAAGTACCTAAAATTATTTC
Source organism: Apocheima hispidaria (assembly GCA_947579745.1). Taxonomy (NCBI): domain Eukaryota; kingdom Metazoa; phylum Arthropoda; class Insecta; order Lepidoptera; family Geometridae; genus Apocheima; species Apocheima hispidaria. The sequence continues at coordinate 14,522,422 of OX388159.1, forward strand.
TGTTGAAAGTATTGAAATTAAAAAAACCCTAAAGATCATTTAACAGTAATATAATATGTATAAAATTGACACTTTCGTTTTTTTTTGTTCTTATTCGACTCATTTTATCATTTGGAGTCGAATAAGAACAAACAAACAGCGTAGGTAGGCCTCCCACTAGGTGGACCGACGACATTGTGAAAGTCGCGGGCAACCGGTGGATGCAGGTGGCCCGTTGTCGGTCGGTGTGGCGCTCTAAGTGGGAGGCCTATGTTCAGCAGTGGACGTCTTATGGCTGATGATGATGATGAAGAACAAAAAAGACGAATGTGTCAAAAATGGATATGTGAGGTTTTGATCCTCACCTCCAACCGTGCGCTCACCATCGGCTATATTTTATATGCATTATAACATAGAATATGGATGAATGTCTAAATTAAAAGATTATTTTGTGTTCTAAATAAATTGAATCGGCAGATTAGATGTCTAGAATATCACTACGAAATATGAATCACTATCGTTCGTATTATTTTAGATTAGTCATGTGTGTAAATCCGTGAGTGTGTGGATCAGTGTCTTTCAGTGTATCTCCTTGCATTCCACTGTACGCAATGTGGTCGAAACATTCATTTAGTATTTTATATGAAAGCACGCGTTTACTTTATTATCCCATTATTAAAAATCTCGTATTTCCTTGATTTTTTGACTTGACTTTGCGTGGTCATAAAACGAAAGTACCGAGCTACCTTTTAACTACAAGCTTATAAACTCTTATTGGAAAAGAGGTATTTACACATTATCAAACCCAAGTGTAATTTACTACGGCTATACTTTTTGAACCGAATTTCAAGCGACTAAGTATCGCTTGAAATTTTCACATAATGTGTTATAAATCCACCATTATAACACATATTTTGTAAAAATTTCAAGCGACTAAATACCCTTTTACGGTTCAAAAAGTAGAGCCTTTTGAAGGTAGGATGGACGGTCGAACCTGAAACGGAACCCTGAAAATTATACTTTTTGATAGATTATTTTATAGATTTACTGGCATATAAAATTAAGAGAGGTTTTCGACATTTCTTATTTTTTGCTTTATCACAAAAACCGTAAGAACTACTTAGCTTTTACTTAATTACCGTTTAGCCGTGATAGCACGACAAACACCCAGACAGAGACACAGAGTTACTTTCGCATTTATAATATTAGTAAATATAATAAATCGAATTATAATAAATAATAAAATCTTTAGCAAGCTTGTGTTCGGGGAAGACAAATACTCGTAATTAGATCCTTTATCTTTTAATCATTTCAAAAACTATGAAATAAGTCATTACTTCATTCCAACACAGAACAAAGAGTCATCAATTGACAGTGAAGATTGAGGTCGGTGCCACACCAACAAGTCACTCACGGTTAAACGTTTAAAGCATGAGATACGAATAAACGGGTTTACAATGTCTTAATTAGTTCCAAACTTATTAACGATACCTTAAACTACTACACTTACGATTATTACCTTAAAATTGAATCATTTAAAAAGTTAATATGACATACCTATTTATTTTCCATAATCATTACGTTGCCTACCAGATTACAAATAAGAAACTACTGCTCGTCTCGGTAATACTGAAATTATAACTAGTGATTTTATTAAAGAGATAATCAGACAAGTGAGTTTAAATACTTCAGCATTGGCTAGAAGTTTCTTGATTATGGAAAGTCAGCATGTCTAATAAAATAATACGATTTACGGTCTGTACATGAAAACACAAAACAGGGGCAAACAGAAGGCAAAATAGGGTTATACCCAGCAGTGGACTGATTGAGTGGCTGACGATGATAACGATGACTCTAAAGCTCAACTACAACTTACCATTTTTTGTAAAATATAGCATGAAAACTACAGATTTAGCAGCAACAACACTCAATAGACAATCGTTTATTTTTCAACAAAAAAAAATATATAAAAAATAAAAAAGTTAAAAAGAAACAAAACGTTCAAAGTTTTTTGCCACAAAACCAGCCCCTACTCAGCAAGATGCTGGTTATACCAACCAGCGCTGGTTTTCCGTTGGGACCGGCAGGTGCCGTCACGCACAAGAACAAGCTAGGTGATGCATGTGAAATAAAACAAAACAAAAAAATACAAACAATTACTTAAAATTTGAACGGGCAAGACAAAAGTAAGCAGAAAATTAATACCATACAAAATAAATACGATATTAGATGGCACTTGTGTCATTTTTAATAAGTTCTTCGCCCTTCGTTACGCCTAATCGTTACTAGCATAGTAAAATTTGAGTTCCACTGTCTCGAGAATTTCTACTCGTAGCATCACATTCGCCTAGCTTTACATTACAGTCTGCGCTATTTCGTTGTAGTCGCGGTTCACCCATTTATTTTGCTTGCGGCGTACTCATAGTTTCATACTCAGATAAATAAATAGGTGTATAATAAGCGTGATAAATTCTATTTTCTCACCGTCAACGTAACATCTATGACTGTTTATCGAACATTTTCATTGTATTCTCAACCTCTTCACACTATATTAGGTAGGGACTACAATTTGGTAAGTAAAGTTTTCTGTTGACAATAATAAATATTAACTAACGAATAAAAATTAAATCAAATTAAAATTTATTTCCAAATTTCAAGTATAACGCAATTTACATAGACAACAACAACCAATATAAATAATTATGTATCTTGTTGCACGTGACGATGTCGTGCAACACAGCTAAGAGTATTCTTGTAATTCGTCATAAACCATTTTTTTTTAAATTACTTTCGAAATTAAGTAATACTTTATGAAAAGTATGTCCATGCACATTGAACATGTTCATGTTCAATGTGCATGGCAGCAGAGTCAATGGCCAATAGATATAATATTATAACGACTAACGAGTCACATATTGTAACTAAAATATTTTTAGCTCCACAATCTAATTCTGTTTAGATTTTGGTGCAATTATTGCGAAGAAAAAAAAAAAAAACTATAAACAATACGTCTGCCAAGATTGTTGATACAATGCGTGTTTTCTCACTTTTTGAAGTATTATTATAACAGTCCAGTGTATGTAGAGTCGTGTGTAATTATTACAATGTTGGATATGTTTTGGATGAACTCTACTCAGTCGACGTTGGCGAAAGATTGATTCTTTTAATGTCATCGGAATCATTACTGACTGACAAAGGCAATGATTAAAACTGTTCATGACGAAAGTCTATAAATGATGCACTGGTTGTATTACAACGGCATCTAATTTTGAACCTGAACCTCATCACAGAAATGAAACAAAGCAAAATTGTTGAAATAAACTCGCAAATAGAAACAATGATTTAGCTTTCGATTAAATATTAACTCGAGGATGAAGTTTTCCATTATTTTTGTGCTGTTAACAGATAATATTGAATTTGAAGATTTCGACGAACCTCGTTTTCCAATTTCAATACTTACCGGAAGAGCCAAAGTTATAACACGCATAATCCAAGCAGTTGTCTCGGTTTTCTTTAGAGTCCTCTTCAAAGAAATTGATGATCTAATCGGAGCCGCAGATAATGACATTTGACCGCCCACAGGGGAAACCATTGGAACATTGGGACACAAGTGGGCAGAGACCGCAAGGATTATTAATTAAACACCGGATTAACCGCTATTTTAAAGTGATTTAAATCTCTTTGCTGTCGACTTGACAATCAATTTCATTTAAATGTTTAGCAGTAGATGTATGTCAATAATTTGTTATTTGATGAAACAAGTCATTCGTCAAACCTTACCTACTACCGCTAAAATTGTTCAAGTCGCACTTTTGTGCATTCTAATGATGATTCTAACATTCAGTAATAATATTCAATCTCTAAACATAGTAGATTCTGGTAAATAAGGATTGACGTAAGACTTTGAAATCGATCGAGGCTCATTACTGAAGTGTATATTTCGGAATCGAGCAATATTGTTTACAGAAGTACTAGATGCAAAAGGCATGGGATATGAGATAGGAGACTGGCACAATACAGCTGTACCCAGCAGAGCTGATGATTAACCTATGATAAGAGTTAGGAGCCAGCTTATATACCTATAGATAAATCTAAAACCCTTAGTAAGATGAGAACTAAAGACAAAATCAATGAAATTTTTGAAACCCGATAACTTGCACATTATCAATTTACGCTTGTATGCAAATCTATTGATACTTCGCCCACGCAGAGGTGTTAATTTACGCATTTTAATACATATTTATGAGGAAGAGCTGACTTATAATCAATTGTCTATAACTATACATTGGTATATATACGACGAGAAACTGTTTGTGGTTTGATCTACATTTAGGTTACGGCAAATCCGTCTTATATCCGGCAATCTTAGTATTCGTGATAGTCGGATCAAAATTTAAAAGTACTTAAATTTCGAATTTATTGTAGTAGAAAACCATTATTTCCCTTGTCAGAATGATTTGTGACAAAGCTAAGTGTCACTCAGGTCATGAGCTCAGGAATATTCTTATGAGATCGAAAATAGTTTCTTTTTCATAATAAAAGTCACATTAGGATATAAATAAACTTGTTTTTGTAGAGATGGGAAACGTACTCTTTACAAATACTTGCTGTGTTAATATCATGAAATTCCTGTATTTCTAGTAATAAAAAGCTATTGAACAAATTATGCCCGCGGTGTCACCCGCGCCGTGAACATAACAAAGCGTACGTAGATATAAGGGGATAATGTAACTTTAAAGAATTTTCAGCGATTACAACATACAAACAAGCGAATAAAACTGCAAACCTCAAACAATATCATTAGTTTCAATTTACCATTTTGTTGTACTAGTAAAGTGGTACTACAAGCTTGTTCCCACGGCTTCGCTCGCCTAGGCTACAGTAAATGTAACACCTAATTTCCCCTCTTTAGTGGTTGATTTTCGAAAAATCCTAAAATATGCCATTGTTTATGATTAACTAGCTGTTACCCGCGACTTCGTTCGCATGGACCTACAAGAAAAGTAGCCTATGTCCGTCTCCGACCCATAAACTATATCTATGAAAAAAATCAGCTCGACCCATTCAGCCGTTTAGCTGCGATAACGCGACAAACACCCAGACAGAGAGACACATAGTCAGAGAGACATAGTTACATTCATATTTATAATATAAGTTAGGATACTGTCGTATGCCACGGTCGCACATCTAAATATTGACCGTACTTTTTTGTGCAACTATGCACTGCGTCCGTTACCCTAAAATATTAATACAAACGTCCCTGGTAATTTCACCAGTATATTTGCTCTTCAATCCGGACCAAAGTAATGTTTGTAGTTATTGCTTGACTAATGCATAGCAGGCCAAGATGTGAGAATACCCCAGGGGGGGCAGTTTGCAAAATTGTCTGTATTCTCAGGTCAGTCTACATCACTAGAGTTTCGGCAATGATTCTGGAGAGCGGGGCCGGTATTACAATGCCGCCCACGCATGGACTATTTCAGTTTTTGGGGTTATCGCGAACTACGCAATCTCGGATATATTGCAAGACTATGCAGTGTGAACAAGCCAGTATTTGAAATTATTATTTTGAGACTTATTTTCCCAGTAACTGCCTTAATTAGATAAGAGTAAGTAAGTTTGTACAGAACGAATACATCAATTGTTAGTGAGCTAAAACTAAATCAGAGGTTGTCCACCATATGGTTTAAAAGGATTTTGCAGTATTTTGGGCATATTGGGCTGAAGACAAAGGTCATCAATCAATGTGTGTGATGACATATGGAACTGAAACGTGGTCTTTGACCACTGGCCTTTTGGAGAAACTCAGTCGCACAGCGGGCAATGGAGACATCTATGCTCGGAGTTTCTTTGGGCGATAAAATCCGGAACGAGGATATTCGTCGAAGAACCAAAGTCGCTGATATAGCTTTCAGAGTGTGCAAGCTGAAGTGGCAATGGGCAGCCACATCACTCGAGGAACCGATAACCAGTGGGGAAGAAAGGGTTTTGAGTGGCAACCACGAACCGAAAGACGCAGCGTAGGTAGCCCTCCCACTAGGTGGACCGACGACATTGTGCAAGTCGCGGGCAACAGGTGGATGCAAGTGGCCCATTGTCGGTCGGTGTGGCGCTCTATGGAAGAGGGCTATGTTCAGCAGTGGACGTCTTATGGTTGATGATGATGGGCATATGCGAGAAAACCAGCGGACAACCTGGAAAAGCTAACAAAAACTGGAAAAGTGGAAGGGAAAAGATCGAGGGGTCGGAACCCAAAAAGATGGGCTGACCAAGTGTCCGAAAGATTTGACACCAATATCAGTGATCCTGGTAAATATCCTATGAGTACTAATTTAAATGCAGTGGAAGTGAAGTTGCGGGTTGTTTCAGTATATACTTACTTTGCAAAGTATAATTGATCAAGGCATCTTCTTGTGAATCCTACCTAATATTAAAATAGTAGTTCGCGGCGAACTAAGACCTCGCGACCCTATATCTTCACGACCCCTGGACCGATTCAGCTCATATTCGAACTTAAAAATTGTGTTGAAATAAACTACTTGCCTACAAAATTCCATGAAGATTGGATCAACGGTTCGCAAGTTATCATCGGACAAATATACACACAAACACACAAACATACATACAAATGCCGATTTGTCCCAGTAAACTCTGAGACCTTCGCTTCGCTCGGTCAAAAATAAAGAGGGTCGGAGACGGACATAGGCAGGGATTTCTTTTGTAGGTCCACGCGAACGAAGTTGCCTGTAAAAACTAGTAATCAATAAATGATACTGAATAATATGACAAATAAAGTAATCCTATCATTATCGTAATTTTCCATTACCTAGACATCATTATTTTTCATATAACTTTCGCAAGCGGCATCGTATCTTATCTGTTTAAAACTTACACTTTCTGGAAATAAACTACATAATTATGAACCTAATTCGAAATTAATTAAACAGTAGAGTAGCTGTGACCCGCGACTGCACCTGTGTAAACATTAACTACTTATTAGGTATATTTTAAAACCGAATTTAGGTACGAATAAGACCACAGAAGAAGTTTTACTATGAAAACTGACGTGGTTTTGATATATTAGAGAAGAAGTTAGAATCGACACTGGATTTCACGAGGCAGTTCCACCGTCGTCCATGTCACCCCGAACGCTTGCCTGGCTCTCATCTTTACCGACACCAGCAAAAGGAAGCCTAGCCATAGAACAAACGATAACTACCACCTAGCAGTTGATTATTCGGAACTGATGATGATGATCATTTACGTGACGCAAACAAACCATTACTTTTTAGGATTCCGTAACAAATAAGGAACCCTTATAGTTTTACCGTATCCACTGTCCATCTGTCTATCTATTTGACTGTCACAGTCAATGTCTTTAGAAAATATAAGGATACTACAACGCAGAAAGGTGCACTGTAGCTGATCATCAGAACCGCTACTAAGGAAAATGTTGAAAATAATGGTGTGAATAATTTTTTTAGGGGTAGCTTCTATATAAAATCCGGGATGAATAATAAGTATACCTACCGCATTGAGTGGGTCAAACAAAATATTGCGAAATAACTGAAAAAACGAATTTGTACACTAAGTACCCAGCCTGAGACGAAGAACTTTTTTAACCCTTTAAGCTCTAAGCTGGTTTATTTTGTTACACAATACTCAAGTTTTATATAGACTTAGATAACATTTAAACAACAAGTTTTATCGTTCTCAATATACCTAATCAATGAATATACGATAAGCAATGATACGGCAATACATTTTACTATTCGTGGAATATGTTTGTGGTTTTCAATTATACTTACGTCTAATTATATCGATACTGAGTCAGCGATTATACTGTGAGAACGAGTGTGGTCACGTAGCACGTCAACATTAGAGAAATTAATGTACGCTTTTGGTAAATTACTAAATCGCAGTTTAAAAGTTGTTCATGATAATGAGTTCAATAATGCTCTAGAACATGGATTTCGTTTAACCGGATTCCCATTGGAGCTTAAAAATAGATTAACAAATTGCCTAATTTGTCATGTCCGCCTTTCGTTGGCCTAATTTGATGTCATAATAGTTTAATGTCATAAATAGTAATTCTTTGTTAATTGACATCAGTTTTTGGGTTGCCAACCCCAAGTTGTAGCAAGAAATAGTCTATTTGTACCACATACTTTATTTCATAGCACATAATTCGTAGTTAGAGCTCTAGAGCACAGGTGTAAATATTGGAGCAAATAAACAAGGGGAATGAGCCGAATGAAGCAGAGGAAAATTTATCTGTTTACTTAAAATTCTAAATTAAAATATTGTCATTGTGTTTTCAATATATTATTAGGTAGGTTATTTGTTTTAGTAAAAAAGTGATCTTTCTGTTTTGTCAGCTCCTTTTGATTGAAAACAAAATGGCCAAAAATTCGGAAGAAAATGTATGACTACGCCATACCCGCCACACAGTTACCATACCATACTAGATAAAGACCAAAGAAGAAGAAAGAGCCAGTTTCCATGCTAGTTAAAGATAAAAACTCAAGCAAGATAGAAGGTATTGGAACTCAAAAAAAATACTAATCAAAACCATCCCAAAAGTAAACACGCACAAATTGCTTCCGTAGGATGATATGAAATTATAATTAAACTTTTTTACGTGTTCACTTCTAAATAACATAAAAAGACAATTTAACACTTATTTAGCTTTTCAGACATAATTAGCCCCATTTGGTATAGCATAAGATATGTGACAACATTCAAATATAAACGCAGGAAAGGAAAACTGTCATCACGTCCAAACTAAAGGGAAAGCAGACGAATATAGCTGGATACATATTTAGCGCGAGCCTAAAATACGAACAATAAGTCCTGAGGCGCCTTGACCTTGCGAGCGTCCCACTTCTGAGTTCGCAATGCGAGCCATAAACTTCAGGCGAGTTGATTTGTCTGGTGCATACGATGCTACACATAAAGTTCATGCGTCCAGGTTTGTTTCTCACCTGCAGTGCATTTATAAAATTTAAGAAGAAATAATTATAAATGTTATATATTCAGATTGAGCATTAATCTTTGCACGTTTGTGTATATAAAAGACGTGCGTATCGTATATACGATACATGTGTAAAATATAATTTTGTACGTTGTGTGTCGGTGGGGCGCTGTAAGGGGGAGGTCTATGTTCAGCAGTGGACGTCAGGATGATGATACATTTTGTTTTAAGCTGCCACGAACAATTTTTTGTGTAAAATTCAATTTAATGGATGCTCGCCATAATTAACCTTTATTTGCCCTATAAATATAGCAATAATATGCTTAGTTTGAAAATTTCAACAATGGTTTTAAGCTTATGCTATATACACCCTACAATGTGTGTCTGTCTTCTTTTTGTCCGAGTGAACTTCCAGGGTGCATGCATAAGAACAGCCAACGATGTCTAGCGATGTCGAGCTCTAAGGTTCACAAAAAATACTAGACTAACAACTAAATACTTTGATGAATTAATAATTATAAAGGTCAATGTTATCTTACAATAATAGTAACAAAAGCTTAGATTTTAACATTACAAAGTAATTCAAGTCCGTGTTTACAAACAAAATGTCTTGTTGGCGTCGTTAACGGTGACATTCATTGCTTTTCTCTGGATGATTCAGTTTTGTCCGAAATTAGGTGGAAGTTATCGCTAAAGGTCATCAGACTTACATTGTAATGAAAAGTTGGTTAAGTACGTATTTCTTCTACGTCTAGTAAGCATCAGCATTGGCGTCCATATTTGCTACTTTGCCTACATTTGCTAGTCTTATTTGCCTTCAGAAGTAGTAAGAACATTGCTCTGTGACATAGGGAAGCAATAAGGACTGAGAATACATTACCACATCAAATAGAGAATATCTAGACAGAACATAGATTCTTAATTTGTAATGTAAGAGTTTCTTCCCATAGTGGAAATCAAAATCTTAACCCAAGTTAAGATTTTGATTTTGATTTTGATTTTTGGTACCCAAGTAGTACCAGTTTTGATCGTTACACATCATTCACATTGTAAAAACGATTCGCTTCATAATCTTTTGTATGCGTCAGATAATTCACCTACACTGTCCTGATAACTGAGCGTAACTGGCTCAACCACTTCCACACCATACACCATTCAGATCATACTTTTGTACATATTAAGAAGTCTGGCAGATTTCAATCGCACGTTTGGAGACCTGTTATGATTTATGATCTGTTGTGATTTGTGATAGCTTGAATGAATGGACCTTAAAAGCTCGGCAAACTAAGGGATGGACCGTCAGACAACAATTCAGATGCTGTAGCCTAGAGTATTTTCTTAAGTATACTTTTTATAATGCCATGGAGTAACGAAACGAGCATTTAGTTTGCAAGTCGTATGAATGTTTCATATGACAAAATAGCGATTTGAGCCAAACTAAATCATAACCAATAATTTATAGCATCCTGATCGAAGTGAGACTTGAATCGGCGGATACAGGAAGCGTTGGTAACACATTGCGAGCATCCGATACCATATAGGGCAGCAGAAGCACGCTGGGTGATGTCATTACTTAAATTTACAATCAGATTACGTCTAGGGGTGGCTATAAACAATAAATAGTTCTTATATGGAAGTAACGAGTGCTGTCCTTGGCGAACATCATAAGGTTTTAAATAGTGACTCCAAAATAATTTAATTTTTAATGAAATATTAAGTCTTGTTTACGTTCCAACAAAAAAAAATAAAAAAAATTAATATAACAATACATCTACGTCTACAGGTTGTTCCTTAATGCAATAGAATAGTTAAGTCATAAATTATATAGTGTAGTCCTTGCGACCTCGCTCTCTTAGCAGTGGAACAATGTTCTCCGCAACCCGATTGACTGCATGCATCACATGTATGGTGTTCGTCAATGGCACTTTTTTGAGCCGGTTAGTCAATAAAAGGCGTTTCCTATATCATTCCAAGGCGTACTTGGTATGATGTAGGAAATAAAAATCAAAACAAACCAATGGAACTAACTACTACTGTGTCTATATAACACATGAATGACAACCCTATTTATCTCTGCTATCGACATGCGCCGTGCATCTACGACAAGGTGAATGTCGATGATTAGATTGTATATTGTACGAAATTGAGTTATTATATTTCGCGCCATCGTCGAACAAAACGTGGGGAAAATGTCTACTTACAATACTGTTTATAATGTAAGTTATTAAATAATCAAATTAGTACTTTCATTTTTCCAATTAAGTTGGGATAGATAACAAAGTGCATAGCGATTAGTGTGAACAGGAAAAGTTTGAGTTTTCCTCGATGAGTGATCGCTGTGAACAGTTATTGAGAATGATTTTGGTAGAGCTAAAATTAAAGTAATTATTGTTCACAATAACATGATATTTCCAAGGGCATTAACTTTCTAATATTTCAAAATAACTTTAAAAGTCACTCACTGGGTGTTGAATAAAACAGTATTTTACTTAAAACTGAGGCTAAAACTAAAACTGAATTTTGATGGCATTTAAATATCGTATAACAAACATTGTTTACCAAACATTTATCATGTTTCTCATTGTTTCAGTCTACCAAAGAGGAAGCTCCTGTAATCTGCAATGGATGCAACAATGTCATCACAGGACGAGTGAGTGCATTTTTTAAATTAAAAACCTTTTATGCATCAATTAGTAGGATAATTTGGTTGTCAGTCACCTAACAATATAAAGAAAGTAGTTATTCTTACGGCTCAGACACGACGCGAAAACTTACTAGCGGGTCCCGCGCGGGACCGCGTTCCAGACTGGTGTTAATTGAATACCGAGTGGAATATTCAAGAATGTTTTTGCGACGAGTAAACGCGCCCTCATAAGTATATGTAGAAATTTGCAACCCATATTTGAAACGCAGCCTTTTTGCTGTTGGATTAACCCTTATTTAATTTCTGCGAGGGTAAACGTAGTTGACGAGCTCTATAAAATATTTTCCGTGTCAAATTATGTAGGAATCTAGGAATGTATGTCAACGTTTATTAACGTTCTAGCTAATTGCTGCTTGGTACAACAATAAATATTCATTATTTAGATAAAACATATATCAATGTATCAAGGCACAGCTTACTGACGTCATATTTTATCAGTTCGATATCTCATAGGTACCGCCAATGAGTATAAGTCCAAAAACAATGTCATAAAGCCTGTTATGAAGTGCAATATTATCGGAAATTCAATATAACTCAAGTAGATGTTAAAGGCTAACATGACAGTATATATGAGGAAAGATTCAAAAACAAATAGAGCAGTCAACGACCAGCACTAGAGAAGTTACAAATCAGCGATTGTTTGTATGAAGTGGAGATTAATAACATCTTAGATACACACTTGATAGTAAAGATCAGAAACCGATAACATACACAAGGACTTATGAACTAGGGCAACGTGAATGGCGGCGAGCTGTTCAGGGTGTAATAATAATCACACTAATATTATAAATGCGAAAGTTTGTTTGTAAGTAGGTAAGTAAGTGTGTTTGTTCACGTTCGACTCTGTAATGGCTGAACGGATTTGAAATAAATTTGTTATGGAGGTAGCTTACACCCTGGATTAACACTTACGCTATCCCGGAAAAATATTCAGTTTCTGTAGAATAGCGGGTGAAGCCGCGGGCCAATCTAGTTAGATATATGGAAGTCGGTAGAAAATGTAAAATTAAGAAAAAAATACCAGTACAGTAGAGTTTAAAATCTTTATAGAAGGTGTTTTACGGTCTCTAATAAAGTTGTATCAAAATATGTCAAGGGACTAAAGTAATGAATTATGGATTTTAAACGCTTCACTCTTATAGCTCCCCAATAGCAATGACATGCGCAACTAATACCCAGACCTAGAGAAGATATTTAATTTGATCAATCAAACATTTGCCCCGGCTCGGAATTGAAGCCCTCTTTCCGTCAAGAAAAACGTTCTAACAAATAAACCAGGAGGCTAATTTGTCTCTGTGCAATGAAAACGAAATAGAAAACTGTTACGTAACTGTTCTCGTATATACTATAAATACGAGTATAGATACCACATTATAACATCGTAGTCGATGTCGTGCCCGTCAAAAAAATCACCAAAGGTTGAGGAAAGCGCGAATTGTGGGGTCTGCGACCAACCGTTCTCATTGGCTATCTCAAGGTGACGCCTACTCGCGCCTAGCAATCAACCAAAATATTAAATATTCAAAGATGTATTTAGATCTCTGCGTGGTGCGCTTCGATCGTCCTGAGTGAGGAATCTAGGGGTGATCTGTGACATAGTCCAACAATATACGCTTCGTGTCTATTTACAGCGATGTCAATTCTCAAATATCGGGAACGTGATGTGTCCAGTGTTTTTCCGGACACCGCGCTTGTTGTCAATATTTTAACAAGCATGTAAATTACGAATAGTGAAGAACTTTACTTTATTACTCTTATTTAGAGTCAAACTTAAGTAATAACGTGGAATTCAGACTGTTTAGTTTAGTTTAACCCCTGTTAGTTATTGTTTTTTTATCAGAATAGAAGAAACCGTCCCTGCTGATTGTAAAGTTAGACGAAAGGAGAATTGTCTGCAAATTGCGAATAGGGTTTCAATCGTCGGGATCTTCCCTGGTGATTGTAACTTTCTTGCGGAAAGTAACACTTAGCAATAAAGTTTTACAGGCAGTGGTAGGCTCTTAAAGGTATTAGAAAATATTAAAATCAACACTAAACACTCATTGGTCATGGAAAAGTTCTCACTAAAAGTACAAAATATCTTCCTCGTGTTATCCTCCTCGTGTTAATTAACGGTTGGACCATTACTATAAAACCAAAAACACAATCAGCAGGTAATTTTGGCTACCCTATTCATTCACCAAGGCCTTCCTACGTCAGATCTGAGCAATATCATATCGACAAAACAACGCGCCTCTCTGCTAACTTTAGTTTTCGACTCGATAACTTTATGGTGATTCATGACCTACATTAACCATATTCTGGAATTACGTTTGAAATGGTTGTGACGTATAAGGACAATGATATGGGTTTTACAGGTACGGAGATTGTACAAGGAAAAGAAAGTATAATCAAAACTGTGAGTTAAAACAACATGAGCAAAAAGCAGGATACTAAGAATGTGTACTAATAAATAAATAAATGTGCTTTTTGATGCACTGTCTGAAGAGATACAACAGACAGCGCTCCTTCAACCACCTCTCCGGGCTGGCAACGCATCGACAACACCATAAGTGTTGCAAGTCTCATAGGCGGCGGTTTGCTTACCATTAGGCAGACCATAAGATTGTCTGCGGTTCTTGTTAGTACATTGTAAAAGTTTGTCACGTCTATTTCAATACGTATTTGTCATGTATCAGGATCACAAGGTTTACGAAAACTCACTAATTACTGTCTCGACCTTGACCGCGTCTTGACCGCTAAGCAGTTGACGAACCGAGAACAAATTTTCTGTCTAAACATAGATTATAGACTTAAAAATATAACATAATTATTAAGTATTATAACCAAAACAAAGTTTTTAAATAACTTCGTCAAAGTGAATAGATACTAAAGAAAAAGTGTGGGATAGAGATAGTAGAGAAAAACATGCTACAACTGATATGTGGGTGAAGCCAATTTGTGACCAAACGGTTACCCTTAAAGGAGCAAACTATTCAGATCATACAGTCAAGATGACTCTAATCCTAGAAAATTTTACTTGGTGCCCGAAGAGTTTTTTATCCACTGTATCATGAAAAATAGAGAGCACCTAAAAGTCTTTTTGCTTCTCTAGTATCTAAAGATAACTTGAGTAATGCAAACCAACACGTGGTTGTGATGAACAGCAATTTTTGCCAGACAGATACAAAGAAATTTTATATTTAATTCAAGGTGCAAGCAAGCAACTCTTCATGAGTAAATTTTGTAAACATGCAGCATTGTTACTTTGGAGGTAATTAGGTGGGAGACAGGCCATTGTTCGGCATTGTTTTGCTGTTTCAAGAGATTACTTGTATTTTTAATGCTTTTGCAAGTTCAAGGTTGGTCAAAGAGAAAATGGATTAGAGATTTTAAAGTTTTTTTTTTGTATATTGCCATTCTTAAATATAAGCCTTCTTGTTATATGCACTAATTTTTAATACCTTGCTGTTGATGTACCTTATGTTTATGTTAATAAACGCATTTTTCATTTTATTTTTTTTCATCACGAAAATGGAATTATAAACATATATTCTTATTGAATAAAAAAAAAACCTGAACCTGAAAGCAACTACCTATATTTCAAAAGGTTTAATTATCTGTAGCGTAACGTGATATAGTATTTGTAAAACCATCAAAATGCGGGTTTTATTCCTGCTAGACTCAACGATGCCACCTCACAAATCAGAGCTATATGTATAGCTCTGATTTGTGAGGCCTCAAGCCTAATAAGGTTGAGGATAACTCTGACAAATGGGGTATCTAGGTAAAGACAAGAAAGCCACTCTGAACTTTCACACAGCACAGCACGTTTCTTTTCTCCACTTCACTCTGTCACCCGTCATCTCCACATATACTCCCCTCTCACTCATATACTTTTTCACAAAGTTCATACACATTCATATCTAGGGACCTCCTAGCTACATGGATATCTTCTCTTCTCATGATATGTCCATACCAGGATAGTCTTTAATTTTTCAGTCACTGACGGCGCTACTTTCACACTTCCTCTAATACTCCTTCCTAATCTTGTCTATTCTGGTCACTCCACACATCTATCTTAGCATTCGCATTTCCGCTGCATGCAATTTCATTTCATGGTCTCTTTTAGTAGCCCAGCATCCATTCAACACTTCAGGTCTTATAATGGTTTTGTAATTTCCCCCTTTAATTTAAGGGGCATTTGCAAACCAAAAGTTGTTCCTGAACTGTCGCCATTTCATCCAACTTGCGATTATCCTGCTTGTCGCGACTCTGAACTAACATCTATAAAAAAGTAATCTATCTCTTATTTCCCCCAGATCGTGACAGCGCTCAACAAGAAATGGCACCCGGAGCATTTCACGTGCAACACGTGCCGGAAGCCGATCGATGGTGCCAAGTTCCACCAGCACGAGGGCGGCGTGCACTGCGTGCCGTGCTTCACACAGCATCACAGCCCGCGGTGCCACGGCTGCGGCGACGCCATCACTGACGTGAGTTATTATATTCAACATGTCAGGAAGCCGATAGACGCTACAAAGTTACACCAACACCACCGCCGTATGTAATGCTTTTATCGAGGCGAGCGTCGAGCTTTGAGACCTTCGCCTTGGAGGTTTTTCTATTGAGAGGTTAGGCGATATTTGATCAACTAGTCAGTAAGTAGTGTCGTCAAAGACAAACCTAGCTTACTAGCGGACTCTCAAGTTATGCTGCCAAAAGATAAACTTAGGAGATTAACTAGCGATTTTTGACATAAGTCAGGTAGTAAGTGAACCTAGCACTAGAAAGTGCATGCTCATCATACATACACGCACTTGACATGCAGATGACGTAAGATTGCGATCACAAACTGGTGTGACTATAAACCTGAAGTCGTTCTATTTTTCTATGAAAATCATGCGCAATTACGCCACTACGTTAATCCTTTACCTATCGGTGGGTAATAACTCTATTCCGGGAAAGAATGAGAGATATGAGTTACAACCTTACAACATATCTATATTATGTTAATCTTCTAATAAAAATAAAAAATAACTTTTGCGTATATCCATTTAATCTATTACAAAGCATTTTAATCCATTCCAACAGTGAGATAGCATGACAGGCTAAAAAAACTAGTGCTCTTGATAAAACGTTTCCTGTTTATCTGATGTAAATGTTGTTAAAAGCAGCAGTGTGATTGGGTATTACAATGAGCCGTGAGAACCCTGAATATATCAGATAAAGGATCTGGCAAATATCCAGGTATCATGTTTTAAAATAGAGTTAAAAACTAAAGATATATTTATAGTAATAAAAATGTACCTCAATTTACCTGGTCACTCTATAACCTGAGAAAGGCTGGACCGATTTTGATGATTTCTTTTTTGTTGTGTTCGTAATTGTGCGGACAAGGTTTGTATGAAGAAGGCCGAAGGCCGCGCTTCGCGGGCATCAGCTAGTATTTCATAAAGTTTGGTATCCCCTCTAGGTTTTCCCAGTTCGGCAATGACATAGAACACACAGAATGAATAAAAGAAAGAAACAACGTTTGGAAGTCCTTTAAAGAGAATATAAAGCCCTTAAAATATGAGTGACACCAGATAAACTATAATGAACCACGATGCTAGTTTTTATTGAATTAACACGTTAAGCATGTGTTTCATTATTTACTTAATAGAAATAGATACCTATTTAAATGTCGCATAGAGTACCTAAACGTAAACTAATAATAAAGAAATAATACTCGATTTTCGACCTTGGACTGGTCTAGGACAGCTTATCCAAAGATAGCGGTAAAAAACAGCCATCGTGAATCACACTATACGTGTTACAAAATGTTGTCTAGAACTTGTCGAGACAGGCATGTGACGGGGTTCCGTAAATTATGTTCTTAAAAATGTACGAATGAGGCAGACTTTGTCTTTAAGATAAATCCTGACAAACCAATGTAACGCTTACTTTTTTTTTTGTATAGATAATGACCACTAGAACATTATTTGTGCAAACATCTTTTGACTCATGACTATAAATATTGAACTAAGTAAAACTTAAGCATTTTGCAGTTTTCTCTGCATAACTAAAAAAAGTTTCAGTCCCAATGTGTTGGCGGTAATTGTTATAGAGTTTTTGGTACGATTTAACAACGTGGAAAGTTATAAGTTTTTAAAATACAGGGTAATGGAGGCTTAAAGGGCAATATCTCCCAAAAAATACACCTGGAAACAGTGTTATGTGAAACCTTTTCTTTGTTTTAAAAGACGACACGAAAGGGTCCAGCGAAAAAAAAGTTGTTTTTTGTTCCTTTAGAATCTCATATGAATTATATGAAATTTTATGTAATTTGGTTCATAAATATAAAAGTTATGATGTGACGGACAGATATACTTGACGATCTCGTAAGGGTTCCTGATTGTACTACGGAACCCAAAAAAAGGTATTAATCGAAGTTAACTATGAATGTCTATGACTTTATTATGGGTATATTAACGTGCGTTTACATTTTATCTGTACTTCGCGGTGTTATCTGTGGTTTTTCTTTTACATATTAGGTATGTGCTGAAATTGCCGTCCTCATTATGTTTTCTACTTCCATGGCAATTTTCATCTGGATCAGTCCAGCCGTTAAGATGTTAAAAAGTAAAAAACATAACTATAGGCAAAGAGTTAGAATTACACTTTTCCATTTATGACATGATTTAAGCAAGAGAACTAAATGCTTGAAGTTTAGTTTTGCAACTTATACAAAAGGGAACCTAATTTCCATACAAGTTAGCTTCAATTCTTGGCCTTTACACAAAATTCTCATTTTTTAAACAATTCAACTTTTGCAATAGATGCAATACATAACATTCAACACTATCATTCTAACAAGTTGTGGACATATTGCCGTATCGGGCAATCAATTACAACTAGGATGGATGTAGGTAAGTTGCCAGTGTCAGTAACAATTACTGCTTGAATGCGCCTACTGTTACTCCGGCTATCAATTAAAAGTTATAAATGAAATAGTTATGTATAAAATTTAAAAAAAGCACATACTAAGATATACCTAAACTACTAACCCCGGACAGATTAAGTCTATTGCTGTCTTTGTCATTTGCTTAGTGCCAGACAAAGGCAGCATTACAATTAATCTGTTGTCAAAGTTAAAAACGTTTCAGAATCCAGAGGTAAGCTTTCTACACAAATACAGTTTGATTACCTAAAGACAATTGAAGGTCTAAAGATAATCCCATGCACTAGCCGGCAGCGTATTCAGAATGCTGGCGGCATTGCCACGCTGAATGGCAATGCTTATGTTGCGCTGCCTCTATAGCTGGCTTACATTCGCAACGGCAATATACTATCTATATAGTATATTCTACGAAGACGCGCATCACCCTCACTCATAATCACTTACAGCGCAAATCTTTAACTGCTGTGGGTTTATTTCCGTCTCGTGTTGTATCAGCAGCGAGGCAGGCAACAGCCTAATATTGATGACTCTGTTGGCGTAGTCGGTAGCGCGTTTGCTTTATAAGCAGGAGATCCCGGGCTCGATTACCGGCCGGGAACATATTTGAATGTTGAATTTAATATTTGCTCTGGGTCTGGGTGTTAGTTATCAGTTTCTTTGTATGTGTTCCATTTCATGGCATCTCCGACACAAGAAAACCTAAAGTACAGAGCTGAGTGTGAAGCGATATTTAAAAAAAAATGAGTAGTGTGGGGAACACTTACTAAAATAATTTTGCTGATAAAGAGTAGAGAAATGTTGAAGCGCAAATACGTAGATGGAAATACGTATCCTCTAATATCTACACCATCCAGGGCAGGGTCCCTAAATCTCTACTTCTAGATATCTCATATTATCATCTCCTTGTCTGGAACGTAGCATTTTTGTATAGTAATGGAAATAAAAATCAAACAGTACCTTCATCTGTCGAAATCATTGAGCTATTGTAGCTCAATGGTCGAAACGAATATCAAAGTCAGTCAATAATATGTTTTTTTTTTTTTCAAATACATTATTTCTTTATTTCCAACATTTACCTTAAAGATATATGTGGGCTTCGGATCTCTGAACTAAGCTAAAGCTTGTATTTCAGAGATTCGTGCTCCCCCTGTTATGATGACCAGAACACAATTGTTTCACAAATAGACGTGTCTTGTAAATAGAGATCTTTATTAGTTAATTAGTACGGTAAATAACGTGTGATGACTGCATTTACTCTGCCTGCGCATAATCAGATCGTCTGTTGCGTACAGATAGGGCGGACTGGGAAAATCCTTTAGGTCCATAACGTCGATTACGCAATATGTTGATTCTCGTTATATATATTTTCATAATGTTGAATTTGTTGGAATGTTGAATTTACCTGTGATGTTTTACAATGCGATTGATTTATTGTTTGTATGTGAGAGAGAATGCGACGGTGGGCTTTGATGGATACATTTTATGTATGTGTTATTTCCCGACTCTTCGTTAGCCAATTTAAAAAGGAAACAACAGGAAAGAAGCGGCAAATACAATTAATTATTCATTGAAATTGGAGGAAAATTAATTATGACTATCCATTGCAAAATTCCGTCATAAATACATTTATGATTTATGACGGAATTTCGCACGACATACTCTTTGCCTTACGTAGTTATAGGAAAAATTCTACGGCGATGGAACAATTACTCACCTTACAATACAATGAACTGTTTTTGAGTAGATAGTAACTATTAAGTAATCCGCTATAATATACATATCCTACATTTGTGTACTTGCATTTATTCTGTGGTACTTGTCGAGTCATATTAGCAAATAAAGTACTTGATAATTAGAAAAGTAAGCACAGCTTGCAAGCCTCCATTGAGATACGAGAGTGGTAATTGACGGGTGTGAAATATATATTTGTCCAGTTGCTCACTATGTGCAATAGTTAATGTTTGCTTACTATCTTAAACAAATAGAAATATCAAAACTAATAATATGTGAGCACTAAAGATGGCTAACAAAATAAAGAGTGGACAAGCGACAGCAAGCGCTGTTATAAACATTTTGCCTTCAAAAATCTAACGGCTTGAGTCTGTCGCCAAGCAACGGTGTGTTCTGATAGCCTCACTTGATAGTAAATTCCCATACCAGGCTTAGGTGTAAGCATCAGGTAAATTTGCCTAGCCTGGAATGCATCATCATCCAATTCTACATAGACCATTCGACTTTTATTTGAAGAAATGTCATAGAGATGGAATCCTTTGAAGATAGCTGTTATAATGTGTGAAGGTCTCTGCAGGTAATAATATATAGCATGGCCGGGTGAGTAGTCTCATGGCGGTGCAGACGTGAATCACAGAAGCGACCGGTCAGGGCTCTGCATTTATTATTCTCGAGCCTCTACGTCACCTTAAATGGATCTTTCCGTGCTAAAGATCACATCCACACGCTGCAAACAAGATTTCGTGAGACAATTAAGCTAAAATTAAGATCTTTAGTCGTGTTTACCGGTGTTTTGCTCGCATTTTCACAATATTGAAGATATAATATAATCACTGTGTATGGAAATTTAAAAAAGTGAATGTATCTGTTTATCACAATACCACAAAAGTTATAAATAAACTTTTGTTTTGATATCATTTAAAGCGACGGGGATCGAAAAAAAATTAAATGATAAAAAAAACTCTTTGTAACATCTTAGACGTTAATATGACAGACACATCACACCTTTGGAAAATTCACAATCTACCTACAAAAACTTCCAAATGCGCCAGTTGTGGTGAGTGCTTATCCCTTATCATAATATAGGGCTTAATAACCACAATTGTTTCAAACTGTACCATTCACCAAGGTACTGCGTATCATTGCACAATTTTTTTTTGCTACTATAGATACAATACTGAGACATGACAATCGGGCCAAATCGGCGTGAAACCGTACGGTTGCACGCTACGCGACAGACTCGACGTCACATACATAGATACATGCTTTCGGTATCTATAACATTGTATAGCCCTGCGGCCACACTAAGCTCTAATCGCGCCTCTCATCGCACTATTTATCCCTTTTACATCTTGGTCTTGCCTTTGTTCTATCTATCTCGCCGGTCCTTTGAATCGCGGTCAAAAGACCGACAAAATTGATTCTCGTTATGTATATTTTCATAATGTTGAATTTGTTGGAATGTTGAATTTACCGCAAGGCCAGGAGTAACATCCAAACTACGTCTCTGCCTACTTCTCTCGCCCCTCGTCCAGTATGTGGCTGCAGTATGATACAGGCTAAGGATACTGTATTCGTACTTTAATAGAGTAGTACAAGTATTTATTGTGTGGTGTGGGTGTCCAAAATCAAAAAGTTTGCAAACAGGATATAGGAGTAATTATCTGATTATCTTGATGAACAACTTAAATTAAATTTACTGGTAATGTCTTCCTACGTGCGGCCTACACTCGAGGATGACCGATGAGTCCCGATACAACATGAGTTCAAAACAAATCATCTTCAGCTACCTTAATTAATACACACCATTGTCTTTAGTGACATCATGAAGGAGAAAAAATCGATTGTTATGGCGTCGTCGCGCCGATTCTGTTTTGTACCACACTGGGTTCCATTGAAGCCATAAAGGCTATGTTTGGTTCGCGTATAACAATATTCGATCGACGGAACAGCAAAACCTACGGGACGTCTATATGTATATGTTTATTTGTATATTTCTACGACGACTATTTTTGAACTGTTTATTTGAGCGTCATGAAGTTTTGTATGAAATTAGTTAATTTTAAAAAACAATTTTTAAATTTGAATTTGAGCATAATTGGTCCAGGGTCTGAGATGTTATAGGGGTCGCAAGGTCACAGTTCGGCGCGAACTATTCGTTTTATAAGGGGCTAATACCCCTAGACGAGTGTTGGAAGCGACCTTATTCTAATTAAAAAAGGCTTTTTCTAGTAAAATTAAAATTAAGTAGTTAAACAAGAGTGGAGTTCAATAAAACAGGCCTATACCCAGCTGTGGGCGACTATGGATAAAAAATGATGTCGATGACATGTAGTACAAGGTCGAATGATAATTAATGTCAAAATGTTCTAGATTTATCCATAAAACTTCTCTAAATACATTAGTGAAGTGCCGATCTAACTAGGTATTGTTTGGTTTACAGCGCGTCATCCAAGCGCTGGGCGTGTCGTGGCACGCGCATCACTTCGTCTGCGGTGTCTGTCGGAAGGAGCTTGGCGGCGGGGGCTTCATGGAACAAGTATATACTTTTTCGTACTTTCAAGAAATTTTAAACCGTTTACCGATAATGGAACAGTGCTACAGAAAGATACTCGAGGGTTACACGGCGAGTTGGCGTAAAAACACATACTGCGCCAAACTATGGCAGAACATGTGGACTTCTATTGCAGTAGGCGTAGGTATACCGCGGCTCAATTATTGCCTCACAAAGTCTATGGTCTGGACTATTCTGCATTTGGCAGTCTGTTTTTCCCAAATCTATGTATTTAAAATAACACCCCTTTGCTAACAATCAACGCACAGACCAAACCGATAATGAAAGAGACGTGAAATTTGAATTCAATACAAATAAATGGTCTAGGTAAACAACAAGATCGGATTTTGCGAAATTACACCCCTAAAGGGGCAAAATTCGACCCCCAAAGTTGTATGGTAATAAAATCTTTTTCCATGCTAAGCCAATGAAACTCGGTTTATGTGCTGAGCATAAAAAAAAAGAAAGGCATACCTCAGAATTTTTCGAAAATATTCCCCTAAGGAGGTGAACTGAGATGTTTTATTCAGTTGTAGCCCATCAAGCGAAACTGTACAGTTATGGATTTTTATTAACAGATTCAGATGGTTTATTGCTTCCATAGATTTAACAACGACGCCTATTTACCCTTATATAATAATAATTCATTTATTTCAAGCATCAAGAGATCATAGCTCTATAAATTCCCAGCATTCAGATTACAGAAAAAAAAATGCAAGTGTTTGCACAAATTCATAATAAAAGTAACAAACATAAATTCAATATAAGAAAAAATACAAAATAATATGTCATCATTCCTGTTGTTATCTTAGCATTTTACAGCAGTGAGAAATGTAGGGACAGTCCAGCCTTGCAGCGAGCGCGGCCAGCATGCTGTTAGAACACCCTCGCACACGGCGTATTAGCGAGGCGCATCTTTTCTTATGACCTTTGGTATGGTTCCAGGCCGGGCGCCCCTACTGCGCTGGTTGCTACGCGGAGAAGTTTGCGGCGCGGTGCGCGGGCTGCAAGTCTCCCATCGTGGACAAGGCCATCATCGCGCTCGACGCCAAGTGGCACCGCGACTGCTTTACTTGCATGGTACGTATTGGCAAGCAAACTAGCTACTAGACAGACGTAGAGTAGGGACAATAGACTTCCCCCACGATATCGCATATAATCGTAAGATATAGATGTAGAATTCTCGGCATTTAAACATTGGGGATGACCTGCGTTTGATAATGGCTACCACAATGTTGTAACCTAAGGAAACCCGAGAATAAAATATAAATCCGGCGATGACGCGCGGAACTACTCCTTCTACGTGCATTAAGTAGTTCTTCAAGATTATCTATACCTACGCATACTCACACAAGTGTACTGACAGTCTAGTGCGTCTGAATACTGATGATTATTGAGTACGCCTTTTCAAAGAGTCTCGAGTCAATGAGCCGTATAATATGATCCTTAAAAATACCCTTATACGTGTCCATGCTCAAAGTTATCAACCCATATAGTGTTACCTTGTGGTGCAGATCACAAAAAACCCCTTTAAGGGTTAGCTCTTGTTTAGTGACTCAGCTCCCTTATCAGTCTTGCAATGAAGCTTCTCTTTGATATTTTTGTTTAACAACTTCTTCCGGTTTCTTTTCAGAAATGCAGCAACCCAGTGACCGACGCCACCTTCTCGGTGATGGACAACCGGCCCCTCTGCGGCAAATGCGCCTAAACGCACACATAAACGCAAACACGCACACGTAGTAGTATACCCATCGAGTAGAGTACACCACATCAGAGATATATTTTCATATATGTATTGTAACGGTAAGATACAGGAAAAGTAAGTTTTGGACAAGTCACATTTTCAATGACGTAGATTTTGTTTAAATAATTTGACGAGATTTTAAATGTTGCTCCTTGACAAAACGTCCCTGTCAACTGAACTGAATTAGAAAGAACGGAGCTTTAGAACTGTTAAAATTAGAGAAAGGTAAAACAGAATTGAAGACCAACATTTTCTGAAAAGCAAATTATTGCAAATATCAGAAGTAGTAAACGAGCCTTTATTTATATAGGTTGTAAGCCATAAACCTAAACTTTGAGAAATTAAAATTGATGTTAGAATTCGTCTCGAAAGGACAATCTGTCGAAAAACTAAACAAGGAGTAGGCTCAAGTATTGCTTCAAATACGAAGGTTATATATATTTTCATATCTAAGTGGCAACATAAGTGGCTTTCACCGAAACAACTTATTCATGACAACTTTATCATCGTGCAACGCAAATAAACCACTGCATACGTTTTTACGAAGACTATTCAGACTAGAACAGCTAGGTGTAGCCTGTAGGAATGTACCCTATAACATTGTATTCTTAAATATCTTCATAATTATTATAGAGTTAAAATATGACATTACTTTCTAAGAAAACATGTTATATCAATATTTTTGTTATTTATCTTCGAAGCATTATATCGTAATAATTTTAAGAAACGGTATTTTACAATTAGGCACTTAGTTACACTACCCTTTTAAGCACTATTTAAAGGCTTACAATACGGTTTGTTTTGGTTAAAAAAAAATGATTTACTGTTGTAAATAATTGTATTTTTTAAGTAAGTCGCTGTGATGAGTTTCGAGCTTTTTCGATTATAATAAATTGTTTTGTAAAAGTTGGATAAAAATCGCTAGATCGACTTGTATGCTTTCATATAAAAGTTATTTAAAATAAATTATTACTTCTGTTTTTTTTTGATGCAGCTCGTTTTACTTAGACGTCAAATACCTTCAATAACACTTCATTAATTATGTCATGGTATAAAATATTCAAGATTCATTACATTTTCCAAAAATTCTTAAAGTACAGTGGAAGAGCAGTGTTCTTATGTGCATTAGTAATCTTAAAGCTTATATAAAACATTTTAGCTAAAATGGGGTAATCAGACATTTTGTGAATAAGGTCCGTAATTTAGCTACATAACAACACTAATCAATTTGAACTGCTCAGGTGGACAAAATTGGAACCATTATCTTGACCAATACCGATGCATGTTGCCAAGATAAGATGGCGACACCTTTGAGCAACACAGGCTTTAAGTAGGCTAGTACCGACAACGCATGGTTTTGAACTGTTTAAGTTCAAAATTCTGGGTGGCACTGAAAAAAGCCGTGAAGCTTAACATCAGGTGAGCGACTTGCTCGTCCCGTCATCAAGTTCCAAAAAATAAAGGCCTCCAGCGAACTCGAAAGCTTCGGGCCGGTACCGAGTTGCTCAATGGGTGACACTTACCAAACAAATCAATTTCTACAAACCTTCAGAAAAGATAAAAAAAATGAAAAAGAAAACTCACCCTTTTCCTTCCCCTTTCGGTTCTCTCTTCGTCTACTTCTCTAGCGTAATGTCTGGAGTAATCATCATCATTGTCAGTCAGCTCCTTCACGCCACAGAACTCTCGGCCTGTGTTGTCCTCCTTGCCAGGGTTGCCGATATGCCCAGCTCTGTCTACTTTACCGTAAACGACATCTTTATCAACTCTGCCGTTACTTTCATCCGTGTCTAGACTGCCATCATTGTCATCTTTACTTCGATTGTAATTTTTGTCATCTCCTTTGCGATTGCTATATTCACAGCTTTTGGTAAAGCTTCTAGCACTGCAACCGTATCTTTCGTTTTCCTTGGCACATCCAGAGATTTTCTCGTTTCTGGCAATATCGGTACTTTTCCCGGTTCGGTCTGTACTTTTGTCGAAGTATCGGGACCTCTCGGTACTTTTTCCCGATCGGTCGAGACTTTTCTCGTCGTTCCGCGGTTGTTTAATAGCGCATTGTATTTTGGTAACGGGTGCGATTGGCGTTTTGATAGTGGTCATGGTGGAGGGAGTTTCGCTTCTGACCGTTGTTGGAGATTTTTTTGTTGGTACATTTTTTGGGCTAGCTCGGCGGGATCTTTGGGCTTTTGGACTGCCTGTGCGTTGTATTAACCGGGGAGTTATTCTTTGAAAGTTCCTGTGTGTAAAATTATAAATATGGTAAGAAAAGAAGAAAACCCAGATGTAAAATTGAATTGAATTGAAATGGTCGCCGTGAGTCGAACCCAATCAGATATAATCGTGAAGCAGTAGTGTGCAAACATTACTGTGTTCCGGATTGAAGGGCAAAGTTTCCAGCGTAATTACTGGGCACAGATTTAACATCTAATATCTCAGGGTGACGAGCGCAGTGCATTGCCGCGCATGGTTTTGAACTGTTGAGGTTCAAAATTCTGGGTGGCACTGAACTGTTATGAGCAAGCGTGAAGCTTAACATCAGGTGAGCGACTTGCTCGTCTCGTCACCAAATTACAATAAAAATATAATAACATAAAATTAGCATTGCGATTATAGTATATGAATTTAATATGATGTAACATGATAAGTAAAATAAGAGTATTGATATAGGCTTCATTCAAATAACATCTCATGGGTATAAAACAAAACTACGATACAGAATAGGGTCCATAGATCAATGTCTTTGACCCGGCGTGGTGTAACCCATATACGTAGCTTAACAAACAGTCTACTACTAGACTAGTGACGAAGTCGTTAGTATGTACCGTGGCGAGAGTTGTCGCGACGTGTGTTGTTGCGGCGAGTGCGGGCGAGGCCGCGGGCGCGGCGTGTGGTGTCGCGGCGTGTCGCGCGACCGCGGCGACACCGACTGCGACATCACGTGCGACGACTCGCACTGCAACACGGTACCTAGTGTCAGCTGCGACACCTAAATAGCGCTACGGCGACCATACGATCGATGAGAGTGATAATTTTTTGTTAAATTGAATCGGTTATTACAAAATTTGGTTAATTCCGATTTGAACACAAGGCAAGCCTACTTGTTTACCATTATATGATTACTTTTTATTTTTTTAAATTTATTTATTAATACAGAAAAATTACAATAAGTTGTTCATTATGCCTTAAAACCTATATTAGGTTTATCTAGACAATTAGTTCTCGATAATAATACTAGTTAGTACTGTTATATTGCTTCCTAGCTTGCCCGCACGGTTTTGCTCGCATAGGCTACAGTAATTTAAAAAAACCCATTTCACCTCTTCAGGGGTCGATTTTCGAAAATAAGCGTCTCTATCATAAGCGGTTTAGTCTGTTTGTTGATTCCTAAGCATAGGGAGGAGGAGGGAGTGTAAAAACTTTGCTTGCTATCGCTGACATGAGGATGGGGGATTAAAAACGACTAAGCTTCTGCTTACGTAATATTTAAACGACCGCCCAGAACGAACGTCCACCTGCGGTGTAATAAATGAGCGAGTGAGAGTGTGGTTACCGTATCGACTGCCTCCACCATGGTGGCGACCTCTCCGTCCCGGCGCTGTGCGTGCGAGCGAGGCCGCGCGTGCGAGCGAGGCGGCGCGCGCATCAGCGGCCGCCGGACTCTGCGGGGACAACATCGTCATCGTCAGCCAGAACACGGCCACTGCTGACCACAGGCCTCACCCTTAGAGCGCCACACGACAGACGTGCCGCTTGCATCCACCGGTTGCCCGATACTATCACAATGTCGTCGGTCTACCTAGTGGCAGGCCTGCCTACGCTGCGTCGCCACTCAAGAACCATCCGGCCCGATCGGTTATCGGTTCTTCGAGTGATGTGGCCTGCCCGTTACCACTTTAGCTTGCAAACTCTGAAAGCTATATCGGTGACTTTGATTCTTCGGAGAACATCCTCGTTCCGGATTTTATCGCTTGAAGAAACTCCGAGCATAGCTCTCTCCATTGCCCGCTGTGTGACCCTGAGTCCAAAAAGTCAAGTCTTCTCCAAAAGGCCAATGGTCAAGGACCTGTTTTCAGTTCAATATGTCATCACTGGCAACAAACATTGATCGAAGACCCATGTCTTCAGGCACTGAGAGATTTTGGACGAGAACTGCGAGAACATAGCCTAGTCAATTCAGTGTTTGACCCGGAAGTAACTTATAACATGATTTTTTTTTCTGTATATAATTAGCCTCTCATATTGCGTATCTGGAAAACAGACTCAATTTTACATTTTGCAATATTGTCTTTGTTTGAGCTTTGTTAGAGACGATCGTAAGCACGGAAGAGAATCGTCGGCGACTATAATATTATATTATATCTCAAGAATAAAAGCTTTTTAAAAGCTTATTCCGTACTTCTAGTCTGTTTAATTTAATTTAATATCGATTCTACGTCTGACGTCTGTATATTAATGTTATGAATTATGTCCGGGTCCTCCATAATCAGTCCCATAACTTGATTGGGCTAACATAAAAACTAGCCCTACTATAACCAACATTTAAAAAAAACTACGTATTTCATAATTTCTTAAGTGAAAAAACGCCTCCTGTCGGGCGTAAATGGTGACTATAGTTATTATCAAACACGTAATGAAAGTATTTTCGACAGAAATTACGGTAAGTATAACTAATAGTTAGTAGTAATATTACATGCTGTTGACGTATAACTACTACGTTGACGTTAACGTTGACTGTTGACGTACGAACTAACAAGTACACTTAGACAACACTTAGATACAGTTTTACTGATAAAATTCGTCCCAATGTACCTGCGCAGTGACTGATCATTGTGCGCAGTACACCATTTTTCGCGGGAAACTTCGATCTACCATTGGCAAAGTAGAGTATTACGCGCACTAAAATCTTGCGTTGTTATTGGTCGATCCATTTCGCGCCAAAATCGCGGCTGCCCGTGCGCCATCTTGTACAAATCGCGTAAGCGGAACAGAGCCAAGAATTCATAGCAAGCAATATTCTGCCATTTGCGCTTGCAAATAAAGTTCAATAAAGATGATTTATACGTTCGGCTTCTGTCGCAAATCCGTTCTGTGCTTTTCTGAGCAAAAGAAAAATGCCGATCGGAATTATTACTTGTGTTTGAGTTGTGTTGAATAGTATGAACTAACATTCTCTTGGACGGCTTGTCCTTGTTCGGCTTGCTCACTCCCACCACGCTCGGGGACGCGTTCCCTTTCGAAGTGCCGCTGTCGAGACAAACATATACTTACATTATGTATAAACTGATTGCGACAGAGTTACTGTCAGCTTTTCCATACATCTAGTCGAGATTCAATGAAATGTTATATGGAACAGCTGTTTCTATCTCTCGCGATTTCAGGATTGGACGTTTAGCCGAACACTTAGTAGGTATATGTTGCGACATGTGTTCACCCGCCTGCCCAAGGTGGAAGGTTTTTTTGGGGTATATGTAAATTTGCGTGTTCCTTTATTACTTCCTGTAGTCTAAACGGCTTGACCGATTTTGACGAGTGAGGTTTCCTTGGATTCCTCTTTACGTCCGGAGTGACATAGGTTATATTTGGATTTCCGGTTTTTCGTTTTTTTATAAATATTGCTTTATATTATGTATATAATTTCTCGTGTAAAAAAAAAATGGATAACTCTATATATATATATATATACATTGTCACAATAATTGAAGAAGAGTTGACGTGATTCAGAATTGTCGTGCGAGTCGTGCGAGTACTCCCGCGGTCGTACCTGGAGGCGTTGTCGCGGGACACGGCACACTTCGGGTGCAGGTTGAGCCGCAGCGTGTCCAGGGAGTACATGGAGAGACGCGCCTCCGTGTCTTTGGCTGAAACAATACCTAGTGGTAGGACTCTTGCAGACTCCGCATGGGGAAGTACCGCACCAGTCCGTCAGACACTAAGCTGGATAACTGCCATAAATGAATGCAAGCTTGTTACACCGACATGTCAGCTTCATTTTGGAAGTACCTAATCGACGCATAAATTGAAATTGTGAGTAGAAAAGATGTAGAATGGAGAAACGATGAACGTGTTGTACTGCACATAACGGAGGTACTCGTACCTATACACAAAAAATTATAACAAAAAAAAGCGATTAAAAAATAATAATGAAAAACTGGAGCCTGGAGACTAAGACACAGGTCACGCTAGTGTGGAATCCAGTGCACACTTAGATCATAGTTTTTTCGTTCAAATAAACAGTATTGTTATTATTCTGGAGCTTTTCAAGGTCAGAGTGAATAGGTATCATCTAAGTCTGCGTGCTTCATCTTCGGCCACGTCATATGTTACCAACAAGCGAGTTGGTGGTCAAACGCAGACTTATAAGAGGCAAAAATTATTAATGAAACAGCAATATTTGCTGTAAAATTGCTCGGAAATTGAATTCCTAGATTAGTTCCATCTGCCTTTATCGTGGACATTGCTGTACTTGCGTGCAGTCATAACTGAAGTATTTGTTCCAATAATTAAGGTAATTAACTCACTGGACCAAGTCTTGGTTCCAGTCTTGGTGTGAGTCAAGTCCTTCTTCGAGTTCTTCGAGTTTTTCGTTGACGATGGTACAATCTGAAAATTAACACTATTTTTACACAATGGCGTTACAAACTATTTAGAAAAATGTCGTAAATAAGTCAGAGGCCTCCAGGCCGCTCCGCCTGTACGACCGTACTCACGTTCACGTCGAGGGTGGTGACGTCAGAGGAGCTCAGGAAGTCGGCGACGCGCAGCGCGTACTCGTTCAAAGCACCGTCCAGCTTGTCGCACGTCTGCAGCAGCTCCTGTTATCATAACAGTATGATATCACACTCACTCACAATAACCACGACATTATCTAACTGTACTAAAATATAATTTACAATCAATGACACTAATATTATAAATGCGAAAGTTTGTGCGCAAGTATGTAAGTGTGTTCGGTCCCAGTCAAGTCCGTAGCAGCTGTTCGGATTTGTATGAAATTCGGTTTGGAGCCTATCCTAACTAATTCGCATATTTTTCTAGTAACGTGCAAACTATACTCGCGATACCGCGGGAATAGTAGATAATAGAGCAATTTGACATTTATAAAACATAAAAAAAGTGGCAAAGTGGAAAAATGGCAAATGTGTCCATCTATTTTATATTATTTAAATTATATTTTAGTTTATTTTCTAATTCAAATACCGGCAGAATTCGTTAAAAGATTTACGACTCATAATATAGAATAGTCAAAGCTCGCGCGTAGAGTGAGAGAGAAGATAATGCGCATGTGTGGTCTCGCTCACGTCGTCGTACAAGCCAGTAGCGGCGGCGAGGTCGCGGGGCGCGGGCCCGGCGCCGCACGCCGCGGACGCGTCCCGCACGAGCGCGCACACGCCGCTCAGCGCGCGCCCGCACTCGCGCAGGCACGACGTCGCCGGGAACGACTTGTGGAACACCTGCGGACGACCATGTTTTTTTTTATAAGTGACTACGTTGTTGGCCAATATTGACCACTACAACCTTAACGAACTTTGGCGAAACATATGGCGTCGAGCCCTAAAACTATTATTAAGCGCGAAGGTGACTAGCGCAAAGGTACCGCTGCGGTACGAACCTCGGCTTGGGCCGTCACCCGGGAGGGGGAAATCAGACTTGTCCTGGCACCTCAGAGGGGGTGTGCCCTAGGACCACTCTGTGCCTAGGACCCTACTGTTTTGGTTATTATCTGTTTGATTATTTGGAGAGAATCTAACCGAACCGAGTGCAAGGCAAGACGAGGTCGCGCGCGTGTCTCGCTGAGCATTCCTTGATAAAGGTCACCGAATGTGATCGAAACTATAGTCGGAATAACCGACTCAATTTTAACGTGAGTATTCCCGTTTTATTAAAACAAAATGTATCAAAACCATGTCAGTTTTCATAGTAAAATCTAACCGATCTTCTGACAGATCCTGGGACTGTTCGACCACGGCGGCGAGGTCGATGTACGTGCCTTTGGTAACCGGCGCCTGTACCAAATACTAAAAACTTCCTATTGATGGGAGCTGTCGGATTGGGGTGGACGATCATGACGGTGTTAACGCAATATATAGTGTTTTAGCGTGCATGTCTGTCTATTTGTGTTGTTATAGTATTACTTTAGGCAGTATTTCTAAAAGTATTTAAAATATCGTCACGTGATTCATCGTAATTAGCATTTAATTACTGAAACAATGTTGGGCATAAGCCTTCCATTGCTTATGCCACACATCTTAGGTTCTTTATCAACCGCCTCCGTTCACATCCTGTTCCATTACTGATGTCGTCAGGTGTAAAAAAAAAATCGGTTTTCTTTTCTGTTTTCTACTTATTATGATCTACATAATATATTTTATCTGCCAACTCGCACTGCATGGGCCAGCGTGGTGGATATGGCCTGATCACCTTGGAAGGTAGGCCGATATCCCAGCAGTGGGATGTTTAAAGACAGATGCAGAATAATATATTTTATGAATATACTAACAGTAAAATAAAGATAGTAATATAAAATGACGTCACGCGCTGGGATTGACGTTTCAGGTCACGTGATTCCTAGCGCGAGCATCAGCATCTAGTCATTCAACACAAAAGCAAGTTCACAAATTATTACACATGAAAATCCCGATTGATAGTGAGAGAAAGTACACCCAATATTGAATTTAAATCTGCTTGCCTGTAACGCTTGCAACATGTTCTGATGCAGTGAGACGACGCGCAACATCTGCGCCTGAAAGTGCGTGTGCTGTGCGAGAGGTAAGCACTGCGACACGTGACGCTTTATGTTGTGCATCTGGAAACAACCATCGGAAGTGGGATCAACTTGCGACAACCAATAATTCACACAAAATTGAATCACATCCTGTATATCTACAGCCGTCTGTGACAGCAGCGATAAGATTTTGACATTGTATAAATCTGAATGTAATCTAGAAATGAGCAGCTTTGGGCCTAACACAATGGCCATAAATATATTTAACAAATTGCCAAAGAAACTAAAAGATAAAGAAAAAGAAGAAATCTAAAGTACTTTCTCGAATTCAAATATCATTATATATTATATTTATAATATTATAATTATTATACTCTAGACGATATTTTAAAGGATAAAACTCGGACGACATGTAAATGGACCGCTCCCCACTAACTGTTGCCATAACTTAACAGTCATATTTAATTCGAAATATATTATTTAAGACCTGCACGTGTCTACATATCATATCGCAATAAATAGTTAAGTATTGAGTATCTGCGCTTTACTTGTCTCTGCAGCTGGTACATGTAGATCCTGTTGAATCGTCCGCAGAACTCGGCGGCGCGCCTACAGCGGCGCGACACCTCCGCGCGGTCCACCGACATCACGTCTTGGATGTCTAGGGACGCCCTAAGCAACGAAGTAAAAATCAGTACATGAAAGAAACTCCAAATAACAGCGTTTTATAGGGTACTGACAACTGTTTTAATGGTGATTCGTTTTCACTGCCCCTCGACGATTGAAACATTTCGGCGCATTAACTCTAATGTGTACTTAACTAGTTTCAATCTTGGAACAAAATGGCCCAATCGGTAACTACAATTCAGTACAATTCTGGTTCGTCATTTACCATTTTGTAACCGTGGGAACAAAATTGCCTATTTGGTTAGTAGTTAAATAGGCTCAAAGTTGTCGAGATTGTCTCAGCATTCATGAAATAACACTCACTTGAAAATTCATACTAACTATAATCCCTAATAATCAATTCGGTTCTCTCTTACGGTGTTGTCTGGTTTCGGAGCTATTGGAGCTCCATCATCAGGGTAAACACGCGCATCAGTGCGCGTACGACATTCTTCCGGAACTGGCGTATTCCCTCATGAAGGAGCTCTAATAGCGAAACTGTCAGGAGCTCGTCCTCACCCATAGAAAATATCATCAGTGCAAACCGTAGATATTTATTATGGTTACGCAATCATTTGTATAAAAGCACTTTCGGCCACAGGCAGTGTGGCGATTCTATGCGTTCCTTATTTCGATAATTGTTATTTTCAGCCACAGAGGCTGCGCGACCGTGAACCTTTTCACGCGTTGATACGGTTCGTGGTCGCGCAGCATCGGCACGTGAACCTAACAATCGCAATAAGCACTTCATAGTACGGGTTACCTTTGGGAAGCATACACGTATAATTTACGAAAACAAATAGCGAATCAGTGTTGATTTCCTTCACGTATAAGTTAACCGGTAATTGGACTTACATGATGGCTACCATCTCTTCGCTAAGCTTCAGCCGGATATCTTTAACTCGCGCGCAGTAGATGCTGCTCTCGATCACGTTCGAAACGTTCTCGGTCGGCTTCCCTGCCCTCGTGACTGGCAGAAAGAAACATTTTATTTTGTTTGTTTTACAAAACTAGCATTTTTTACGGTTCAGCACACCAGAATTATACGTGACGGCGTGGTCGAAGATGGTAAACAAATCAAGCCTTCAAATTGAGGATACTGAAAAAGGTCGTAGCACCGTGTTAAGGTTTCCTCACGATGTTCCCCTTCCTGGCAGTTCATGCCCATTGTTAGGATTAAAAACCACAACTTATGGTGTGAGATCCATATCCGTTAGAACTACAGATGCATCATTATCATATCGCCGCTAGTTGGATTTGTCTTTTGACAAATTTTTCGTTATGCGGCAGTCTTTTTGTATAATAAATCTCTGGCTAGACTCTGGAGTAGACCTTGATTTAGTTTGCGCAAACGCCGTATTTTTTTTTTCTATTCCCTTCTCCTAAATCACATTTAAATTTTTTCCTACCTTCAGTTTGTAATCACTGACTGAACTATACTACTACTACTATTGTCGGTAGTCCGCGAGGGCTACTTTTTGGTCCTTCGAGCTCACTAATAAAGTAACCAAAAACAGATTAATTAATTAGTAGCCGTCAGTGAATGACAGTGACAGACATACTCTCAACTTGTATAAATATCATATCATTTCAGGTGAATAAAATGACTATTCATGAGGAGGACCAATAATGCTGGTCACAGACAAGCATTGCGATTAAATAGTAACGAGGTCGTTGCATAGTTACCGTCACATTCGTGGTCGCCGGCGGTGGGTGGCGCCGGCGCCGGCTGCACGGCGTCGTCGCCGCACCGCTCGCGCACCGTGCTCGGGGACTCTAGCTGGTCATCTTCACCACCTATAATAAAGTATACCAGATAACTATTACCCATCAGGGCCTACATATCGGACTTATAGGCGGAAAAAATTGCGTGAACTGCATATTTTTTATTTGTTCTTGAAAAGTAGACTATCTATAACGACGAACCAAAATCTTCGAAGAGTAAAAAATTATGGATGCAACCTTTTCTCACTTTAGTAGTTTGCAAACTGGAACTAAAGATCATAGTGTGCACGACTATTTAAAATGGATCAGAATTGAACAATGAAAAAAATAGTAGACCTGGCTACACGATGTTTTGCAATAACAGGGAAGTCAAAAAGCATGAAAAAGAGAGAGTTTTATGTAACGTACAGAAGCATTTTGCGTGAACAGTGTTTATGTGTAATAATGCTCCAGAAATTTTAATTTACTTGAATTTTTGCTTTGAAAGTCGTAATTATATTTTTTTTTATTAAATCCAACTTTATAAGCAAATAAAAAATAAAAATGTTATTTTCCCCAATCATCAACACTGTTCACTAAAGGGTGTTACCGAGCGGGAAGTACCCGTTGATATGTCTAACCTCATACTTGGGCAATAAAAACGTTACCTGACTGATTCAATTCGTTCTCATCATCATAGATGTGGAACATGACAAGATCAGGCTTCTCATTATCCTCTGCGAACGTCACCGTGTGATTCACTTGCTTCTCAGTAGGATGGTCGCCTTCGCCTTGATTTTGTTGCTCCTGGATATAAAATAACAAGCCCTTTTCTAGGAATCAACGCGCATACTAACCCGCTTATAATAGAAACGTGAAACTTGAACCCAATACTCCTCAAACGGTGTAGGTGAACAATAATAACGAATTTTGCGAAATTCCACTTTTAAAGGCGTAAAATGGACCTCCAAAGTTTGTATCGAAATAAAACATTGTTTCATGCGAAGCCAGTGAAACAAGGTGTGTAAGAAGCACTACCAAATAAAGAAAGTCATGTCTCAGGATTTCAGCTGATTGGGAGGGTAATGATTTTCGGCTGTATATTTGTTGGGATCCTTATTACTTCTTGTAGCATTGAAACTTAACAGATTTTTAAGTCGTTCGTCATCTCCCGAGCTACAGTCTGCATTTAAAAAAAAAAATAAGCACCTGTGTGAGCAGTTTAACAGGAATAATATTTACATGCTAAAGTAGCCCTCTCTCTGTCTGCTTATTTGCAACACTTTTTCATGACTTATTTGATGTTGGCGTTTGGCAAAAAGGGGTGCGCAATGTGCTGCATGAGGCATTACATCACATTTTTTCCGGCAATAAAAACTTATAAATCACACGTATTGCAGCTAGTATTTACATGGTCGTCTTGTTAAAACTTGATCTTACGATGGAGTTTAAATATTGTAGTTACCGCAAATGCTTCTTCTTCTGTTTCTTTCTTAATTTTATTTAGCTCTGCTTCCATGAGCTCCTTCAGACAGTTCTCTGGTAGCTCGTGCAGGAATTGGTATGGATCTTCTGAAATAAAAACAAGCATGAATTTACTGTCTTTTAATTTCATTGCAATTCTAAATTATATTCGAGACGAAGAAAAAATAATTCCTACTGGTTATTGAATTAATTTCCGTTATTAATTTCCTACTGGTTACTGGCTATACACTTTATACAGGCCCTGCCCGGCGTATTTAGCCGATAATTTAGAATCAATGCACATGGTGTCGTCGAAGGACTGTTCTATAATAATATTATGTTGCATAGCAGCTGATTTTTTCGGAACATCGTATGGTTCTTGCAACACGCGGGTAAAATCCGGTACGTAGCTAGTTCGCTCCTAAATCTTGCTAGCAGTTTGTAGGCCTTGTTATTCGTTTGGTGCTGTTGTTAACGCTGTTTAAAGAACAATAGTGACCGCATAGAAGACAGAAGGTGTTGATGTGCAGCTGTAAGCAATCCTGACCCTAGCAAGTATAGAGCAACAGTTGTTGATACAGAATTGTACCTACACGCGAGCTAATTAGGTATGTGTGAGAGGTTATTATGACCTACAAAGAGCTACTTAGAGAAGTTTTATCCGCACAACACCTCACTGCCTCGCC
The DNA here is from genome assembly GCA_947579745.1 of Apocheima hispidaria. Taxonomy (NCBI): domain Eukaryota; kingdom Metazoa; phylum Arthropoda; class Insecta; order Lepidoptera; family Geometridae; genus Apocheima; species Apocheima hispidaria. The sequence goes on from OX388159.1 coordinate 14,560,275, forward strand.
TGTGATCAGATTTCAACAGCTCTCCAAGATTCTCATTTTTATAGTAAAGTATCTCACGACAGACATTCCTTTATATTAATTTCTGTCATATACTGCCAACAACGCCAGCTTCCCATTGCTATGGTTACGGCGGATTTGCCAAACTCTCCCTTCTTTATGTACCTCTTTTTGACGAAGCAGAAATCTTCATATATACGCGGTTGCTATGGGATACTTTCTTATTTACCTGTATAAGCCTTTTGAACAATATCCTGTTCCTTGACAAACTCCTCCCATATCCGCTGCTCCTGGTCCTTGACCCGCTGCCGGCGGCTTATCTTCCACGCTCGCTCCAGCTCACCATCCTCTATGTACTAGAAACAGTAAACAACTCATAAGCAATGCATTTTCAGCCTGGGCGTATATTGAATTAAAGAAAAGAGTCAAACCAAGCCCCTAAGTGTAACAGGACAATTGCTGACAATTTGCAGAGCTCGGTTTAAACACATTAACCGAACAGAGGCAAAGTTAGCTGCTTATCCACCAGGTGGCAAAGCTTTCTGATCTATAAGTCGGTCGAATCGAACTTATGTCGTTTATCCCTGCAGTAAACAATTATTTACCTGTAAATTCACGTCAAGCTTACTCTCCGGCATGTACGAGAATCCCCGTAAGCACGTTTCCATTACCACTCAGAAGCACAATAATTTCTGTAAATAGTCCAAGTTGATCCAAAATGATTGATTTCAGACGAAAATCTCGAAAATGCATTTAAATTTTAGCCATGGCTTATCGTAAATCGCATTGCAACGAAACAAAACAATTTTTAATTTTTTGGCAGATAATTATAATCATTTTGACATTTACACAACAGGAAGTACCAGCCAGTAGTCAAAGTAACACTCGTATTTATTTCTACTCTAGTAATTGTGTTTGATATTATGAGTAATTAGTTAATTAAATACTTCAAATTTGAAACCATGCCACATACAAATACAGTGGTATAAAACGAAGCCAGACGAATATTGAGGGTAAAGTGACTGGCATATGGTAGCACTGTCACTAGGCAACGTGTGTTTGTCAACATACAAAAACCACAATTACGAAACAACATTAAAAATTTGTACTACACGTTTACACAAATTAAAGCTATTAATTCAAATTAAATAAATAGCAATGTATAAGATACCTATGATAAGGACCAAACAAATTATTAAGTAAATGCCAGCAAACTAAGTATAGAGTGGAAAAAAATATAGTGTACGTCGAATTAACAATTTAAGTAGAAAAACAGTGAAATTTAATATTAATGTGAAAAACCTACGCTCACCATAGTCACTTGTTTAGGCGCTCGCTAAATGCTTGTGCTGGTCTTTTCGTGACTAATTGACGGGGCTGATGGGGGAGCAATTATTCTGTCCATTACGATAGGAATCATACATGGCGTGTGGAATGGTTACTAAGTAAAATTATTATACAAACAAACAGTAGAGATAGCTAATTGTTCGTAGGCTACGTGGCGTAGTTCTGTATACTGGTTCCGTGTAAAATGTTACTCAGCGCCCGGCCGCTGCAAGACATGGGCGCGCCGCCGGTGCCGGCGCAGCCGCCGCGCTACTTCCCGCAGTGGAGCCGCACCGCGATACTGACGCTGTCCAGCGGACATGATGACCTTACGGATGTGAGTCACTTAACCATCTACCTGTCGTGGCGTATGATTGTGATCAGACAAGTTTTCCTTGCGCGTTACCTGCTGCTTTGGTTACTTGCCACGCGTTGTATGGAAAGCCAGTTCACGACCGCCTTAACTCATAATTCCTACTAGGGTATCCTATTCTACTATCCCTGTGTATGGAATGCCAAGGAACATACACAAAAGATATACATTCACAAGTAATATCTAGACGCAGATATTTAAATAATTAATCATTCAAAGGTCGGCCCGGGAGGGCCATCGAACCCGTGGGTCCTAGGGTACATATGAAGCAAACGCGTTACGAAATGGTCGTCAACTTATTTTCAATCAGCCATTTTATAAACTTACTATTAGCTGCGCCCCTTGGTTTCACTCGCTATCCTACAGGAACCGTTATTTTTATTTGGGATGAGAAGTAGCCTATGTGTTAATCCAGGGTAAGTATAAGCGACCTACATACCAAACCAAACTTTCGCATTTATAATATTAGTGTGATGTCCGAAATAACAAAAAAACTGTCCAAATCGTAATCAGGATTAGTCCTATCATGTTAGCGATAATACATAAGGATATATCTTTTTTCGTTCTCGACATTTATTGTGACCATTGAGCAACTCGGTACCGGCCCGAACGGCCCAGACGGCCGGAGGCCAGTGTTGATATGATTATGACCTCTTAATTCTATAATTAGGTACCTAAAAATAACAACTTTTTTGTCAAGTCATTTACACTACATAACTTTCGGTTCACCTTCTATTTTTCGCTTTGTTACATTTCCCTGTATTTATAGCTGCGTAGGTACCTACTGCATGTAGGTTGACATCGTTTGCACAATTGTAAGGCCAAAGAGCACTAACAGTTATGTTATCTGTGTCTCCTGCTAGGATTTTCCTCGTTTACGTTCCAAGACAAGATAATTTTATATACCTTAGAAGTGTATGCGCGATCATCGTAGCTGTATTCTAGATGTGCGGAATCACAGATGATTACACCTCATTAAGTAGGTACGGAAAAAAAAAGTAAGAAGAAATAGCCGTGGTAGCTCAGAGGCAGCTTCGCTCGCGTCACATTCGTGGGCGATTAGTACCCGGGCAGCCCGTACCAATGAGTTCTTTGGTACTTATGTACGTATATACCACTGGCTTTTCGGTGAAGCAAAACATCGTGAGGAAACCTGCATATTTCCGGAGAAGAAATTCGATGGCGTACCTATATAAATCCGCCAACCCGCACTAGGCCAGCGTAGTAGATATGGTCTATTCACCCTTCGAGGGTAGGCCGACATCCCAGCAGTGGGATGTTTAAAAGGCTGAAGCAGAGGTAGATACTTAGAAATAGTTTAGTTATTGGTAGGTTTCATATTTAGTATCTACTTAAAAATTTAAGCATGTATATAATATTCTACCGAGTCTGACCATGGAACAGAAAAACTAGAACTACACACTACACAGGTAACTACCTCCTCGAGGTCCTACTCCTTATATGTATTTACTAGACCCATAGACCTAAAGTAATAAACCATTGTCTATTGTCTATATGCCAAAGATCATAAAAGTAAAGATATGGCCATTCGAACATTTACGTCGTAATACCCGACTGCAAAATGTTACCTAGGCGTATAGATGTCACTCCAGGAAAGAGAAATCCCACGTCACCTCCCTCCTAAAATTTGGTCAAGCCGTCAACACTAATTATCCCAAAAATATTACCTTCCTTCTTGGACAGTCGGATAAAAATGAGCGCCATCTGTGGAAATACCTACTAACTTCGTCGCATCACTCTCAAGTACAATGACCGCTCATCAACGAAGTCACTGGGTACTAAATATACCTAAGTACTTGTTTGAATTGCTGCCACAGATATCAGAACAACAGGTTGTTATGATATCTGAGGTCGGAAAACTTATTTTTTAATTTTTAGTTTTTTAAAAGAAGTTTTGTCACTCAATGCCACCTCCGTAACAGACAAAGGAACATGTATTATACATAAACTGATACTAATCTCTCGGTCCTGAAGAAGTCATATATTTATGCGTAAGTCTTTGTCTATGCGTACCTATGCTTATTTTTTATTTATTGTACAAAGTAGGTACTTACTAACAGGCTCTCTCTATATTATACATATAGGTACCTATACTTAGTAACTTTCTCCCCATAAATAACTAATTTACCTAGCTGATTTTGCCTGCTTTCTATGCTGTTGTAATTCAGGCGGATTAATTACGCTCCTTATCGAATTTTTACTCATTTGTGTCGCAACATGAGGGACATTGAGATAAATGGTGCTGAATTTCTAATAAATCTAACGAGACTGCTTAATAATTTTAGTTAGAAGAAAAACTGCTCCTATTTATTTTTTATAACTTTGCGTCGCCCTCTTTCTGGTGACACTAATATGAATGAACTTTATTTTCAATCCGTCATGAAAGCGGAACAAGAAGATGAAAAGGATACTCTTATTACGAAATTGAGCTATTATCAGATAGAATAGTGGAATGAGAGGGCATTAAGCCATCAGTGGCAGCGAGTTGGCAGCGAGCCACCGCTGGATAGTGACAGAGAAGCCCGTGAGTCAGCCGTACGCGGAACCTGTGTGCGACGGCGCGATCGATAGACACTGCACCCCTCCTCCTCCGCCGCCCGCCCGCGCCCTGCACCTGCCCTGCCTCCACTCAGCCCCGAGCCGTCCGTTACAAGACATAAAACATTACCAAACCCACTGAAAAACCTTCTAAAAACTCTTCAAAAACAGAAAAGAGTGCTTTCCGAATCAATTCAGCGTCGCATCCAGATCACTGGTTCAAGGTCGCCACGGCCGATGACCCCCGGTTTATATTTACAGTTAACGAAAAGTCTACCTCATAACGTAGCAGTTGATACGGTGATGTTTTTGTATTTGAGCTGGAAATTTTATTTTTAATTATTACGCGTAGTGGGCAAGGTCGTGTTTTGCCGAGTCTGTGCACAAATGCGGGTTCTTTACCATTGGTCGGTCGCGCGTGATCCGAGGCGGTCACAACAAAGGAGGTTGCGCTAATTGCGCTATATCCTGATATCTTGACGCTTTGATTTGTGAAGGAAATAGCCGTGCAGTTATGGCATCGAAAGTGCTGGTGCCGAGTGCTCCCTTCGTGAAGCTACAAGTGAGTTATTAAATTTGGATAGCCTGTTCATATTTCAAATATTGTTTTGTAACTTCATCTTTTTTTTTTACTTTCTTCTTGTTTTTAAAACATTATTATTTTGATGTCGGTCCAGAGCAGGATCTTCCTTGGATTCACTCAAAATAACTTGTCATTCTTGTATCGTCTCAAATCTAGGTAGGTACTTAGCAAGGCGGTAACAACGCAGGACACATGAAATATTTAGCTTCGTAAACATGGGACCATGAAAACACAAAGGACCCTGCCCGGTCATTCACTTATGGGAAATGTCATTGTGCTCGATCAGATGTGCTTCCCCAGCGCTCACCTGCCTGGTGTTCGATCGACACCCCGACTAGTTGTTCCACCTGAACTTTAGAAGGCTACTTAAAATACAGTTCATGGTTTCAATCGTTAGATAAATAAGATCCATTGTATCTAGTAGTTAGATGCGGATTGTGGTTTTAAACGCATCGGTTGTATTTATTTATGATCCTTATTATGTACTTATGGTCCTTATATTTATGAACATAACAAGTATAATTATTTATAATTACTATTACAACACGAGTATTTTGGATAGTAACTGAAAGTAGCCCAATATTTTCAATAGCAACATTGAAATAAAAGTGAAACATTTTGATTCTCAGTTGATTTTATAATAGCTATATGTCTATATTTTTTTCTAACTGTTTGAAATATTGCTTATTTGTAAGTTGGCCAACACCGATATTAACTTAAGTCTAACCGCATTTCAGGTTAAGAAATCCCCTCTCGATGCAGCGGGGCCAGGGTTCATCATCGGCGGCGACCCAGCTGCCAGGGTGTCTCACCTGGAGCACAGCGTGCGGTTCCTTCAAGAGCAACACCGGCTGATGCTGAGCGGCCTCCATGCTGAAATCGAGGCGCTCAGAGAAAGAAACCGAGGTAGCTTCACCAAATGTCATCACATGCTGATGATAAATCAAGGCAAAAATAAGTCCGTGCCACTGCTGAGCATATTTACTTATATACATATTTCTATTGTTATGCTATGTATATTGGTCACAGAATAAATAATATTACAACCTTTCTGTTCTGTGCTATGTTACAAAAAGTTGAAGATGACGAATAGGACCCATTCACAATTAAGTACGTAAATAAACAATATATAATAATCTCCTTTTTTGTAGTCGGGTAAAAACAATATAAACAAAGAAGAAAAAAATTAATAAAAATTATGTTACTGTCACAGATTTGGACGAACCTCGCGGGAACGAACGAACAGATGGATAGTCTGATTAAATTGGCTACGAAATGTACGAAATCCAAAAACATTTTTTTTTTTGGGTTTTACAATTTGAATGAAGCAACTTAAGTTATAAAAACAACCTCGAAATACTTTGATAAAACGTGGGATTTAATATGTTAATGTAATACACTTGTCTGAGTTATATACCTACGCCGCAAGCAACACCGTTCTTATATCTTATATCTTGCGTAAGCGGTGAATCATCCGCAGATGCAAGTAGGAGTGTCTGCACGTCGGTGTATAAAGAAAATAGCGAGAAAGCTTGTTTTGCTTTACAAGTAGGTACCTACGCTACAAGCTATTTCGATGGACTTGCTGGACGATTCGAAATAAGTTCCAGTTGACTCATTGAACGAAGATAAAACGCACAATAAACCGATTCTTATACGGAAAAATGAACTTAATTGACAAATCCAAATGACATGAAATTTAAGTCGTATTCTATCAACTTTCAGATTTACAATTCCAACTGATCTTCAAACAAGAATCGTCATCGAAATCAACTTCGCCAGCTATAGAAGAAACTTCCGAAAACAGTGAGGTACCTACCAAATACAGTATAATTTAATGTAGGGACGGCGAAACGTACATTTTACAATGTCTTGCCTATATTTTATAGGTCCACCTGAATGCTCAATTGTTGCAGGCACGCACTTGTTTCGTAAATCAATTAAAATTCCTTACAATCCGTTCGCTTTACTAATCGTTCATGATTTAACATTGGTACTGTTTCACGGTTATTTTATGGTAAATTGGAGTGTTACGCCATCCACTGGCTATAAAATGGTGCTTGTAAAGCTGATCTTTTTCGAAAGAACAAATTATACAAAATATCATGAAACAACATTACAATTTTAATTAGATTAGATTAGGCATCAAAGTGATTATTTGTTTTTACATTTTGAATAGGAAACTAAGCTCAAGCGCGAAGTGGCACGACTGGAGAAAGAAGCTTCGTCAGCGAGAAGTGAAGCGCGAGCGGCCGAAGCAAGAGCTCTGCAACTACAGAGATTGGTTGATGCACAGGCCGAGTAAGTCTTATGCATGAACAAGACGAAAATCATGTCAAATGCCCATGTTGTACCCGTACTGGTAGTCGTAGGGAACGATGCGGTCGAAGCAGTTGACCATTATAACTACCTTGAACAGACTGTCCAGTTAGGTAAGTCCAACTTCGACAAAGAGGTCGCACGAAAAATCCAACTCGGATGGGCAGCGTTCGGGAAATTACGAGATATCTTCTCGTCCAAAATCCCGCAGTGCCTGAGAACAAGGGTCTTCAACCAATGTGTGTTACCAGTGATGAGGCGTGTTCCTTGTTCCTGGCCTTTGGAGAAACTTAGAATCGCACAGCTGGCAATGGAGCGAGCTTTGCTCGGAGTTCATTTACGCGATAAAATCCTGAACGAGGATATTCGCCGAAGAACCAAAGTCACCGATATAGATTTCAGAGCGAATGGGCAGGCCGCATCACTCGGGGAACCGCTAACCGGTTGAGAAGAATGGCTATTGAGTGGCGACCACGACCCGGAAGATGCAGCGTAGGCAGGCGTCCCACTAGGTGGACCGACGCCATTGTGAAAGTCACGGGCAACCGGTGGATGCAAGTGGCACGTTGTCAGTCGGTGTGGCGCTCTAAGGAGAGGCCTATGTTCAGCAGTGGACGTCTTCTGGCTGATGGTGATGATAATGATGAGGAATATTATTCATTATGATGACCATCGCATTGCGTACCTAACATTCCTGTTATATTGGGTCAGTGTGTTTTGTCAATAAGCAGTTGAAACAGCTGTTATTTAAAAAATTGTATTTACTGACGAGACGTGCAAGTTGCTCGCGTGATGTTAATCGCGCTTGCCCATAACAGTTCTATGCCAACCAAATTTTAAACTTCAACAGTACCAAACTCTGCGCGGCACCGCATTGCGCTCGTCACCCAGAGATATTAGATGTTAAATGTATGTAAGCCCAGTAATTACGCTGGAAAAAAATCCCTTCAATCCGGAACACAGTAATGTTTAGTACGACGCTTGTATTTTCAGAAAATTACGCGAACTCGAGCTAAAAACAAAATGTCCGACGTGTGTGGAAGGCGGTCCGACCGCACCGACGCCAGCCCGAAGTGCTGCAGTCGAGGGTTCCGCCGAGGGCGAGGAAGGCACGGCGGAGTCCCGCGCGGCGCTGCGCGCGCGCCTCGCGGACGCCGAGCGGCTCGTGCGGCGCCTGCGCGCGGAGGCGGAGCGCCGCCGCAGAGAGGTACTCGCGGCGGCGGTGGGTGTGGGCGGGGGCAGTGCGGGGGGCGCGGTCACTAACCTCTTGTTTGACGGCGCCGCCGCGCGACACGCACACGTACGTCACGCACCGCACGCTGCGGCCGAGGGGAACACGGGCGCGGCTCTTCAAACAAATCGCACTTTTCTTAGCTAAGTATTCACTAGGCAACAATCGTCGCGCAACATGGAAAACTGGGAACAAAATACATACTAACAGCAATAACATAGCGTGAGTTGGGGGATTTCCCCGGGGAGCAGTTCATGCGGCCCTGGGGCCCTATTCGGAGAAATGACATTTTATCTCGGTCACTGTCTCTCTAATTTAGAATTTAATGGGAGTGAGAGTGACCGAGATAAAATGTCATTTCTCCGAATAGGGGTCTTGGGCGGCAGATTGGGGCGGAATAGCCAGTTTTTCTATCAGTGGCGCTCTAATCAAATTTAACATTTGACAAAAAAAAACGCGCATTACCACATGATCCTTTACGCAGTAAACAAACGCAGCCCAAAGTTTTCTTTCGTTTTATATACTCTCATGACTCATGTTTTAATTTGCATCGCTAAAACGGCTTAAAATTTTCGAGCTCGAATCGCTCGCGCATTTGTACTACTTAGTCTAGTTGTGACTGCAGTGCACCAGCACTTTCCCCAAAATCATTTTTTTTGTAAAAGTTTGAATGGGAACCAATTCGACACGTGTCATGATATTTATCTCATTGTTGCCTGTCGAGTTTTTCTTACAACTCAACAAATATGTCGAAATTGTCAAAAAAAAAAATGTTGTGTTTTTCCTCTTAAATTTTTGGCTCCACCCGTAGTGTTTTTCGCCTGTGACAAGTTTTGTAATAAGTATTTCAAGTGAAGTATAACATTTGACAATAACCATTACAAGTCTCAGTCATAACTGAGTTTGGGTGACAACACGAAAAGATACAATTTTTAACTGACTTCCAAAGAAAAGAGGAGATTCTCAAGTCGACTTATATTTTTTTAGTAAGTACGATTTTCCTACACTCATGCACAGTTACAAACGCCTCACGAACCATTAACGTGGTTGGAAAACGTGAATTGTGTGTTCTTTCGAATAAGAACACAAAATTCACGTTTTCTAAAGTACGTACTAAGCAGCGACGTGATATTTCCACGTTGCTGTTGACGCCAAAATGTTGCAAAAGCAAGTGTTCCGCGACAAATTGTCGCCTGTAAGATGAAAATATTTATTGAACAAAAATTTGTCGAATTGTCGTGACAAATCAACATATTTGCAGAAACTATTTGATAACTATTACCAAATTTGTCACCTGTCAACTTTTACTAAACAGAGTGAAACTTACTACAACGTCACGTGCGCTGTTGCGTTACTTTGCCAAGCATGTAGTTTAGAACGACACGTGTTGCGCCTCCTTTGTTGCTTACTGAAACTATTTGCTAGCGTTAATGTTTTCCAATAGAAAACCATGCGCAGTTTTTACTGTTTACAAAAAAATCGGATTGTTTCAAATGTTCAAGTAATAAAAGCTGATATTGAATATTTAGCAGCCCGTGCGAAACCGTGGCCGCGGCACTTGATACGCCGGCGCGGACGGGACGTCACGTGATCATAAAGCCTTTACTATGGAATTCATACTTTACTTTTGTAAAATAATCGCTTAGTTTTTTAGAATTTGATAAGTAATGTTTATGAGAGTAGTTAAGCCAATTGGGAAAATGCATGCCTGGTAATGTTCTAGCCTATCTTAGTTATGTCCCGTCCTTGTTCCGCTGCGTTTTAAATTTTGTTAACGTTGTTTTATAGCCACATTAATATATGAATCTATCTCTAACCTTGACCCGATTTCATAAATCGAGTTACGTGCACTCTTTCTGTTTTTTTTTTCATAAAATATTTAACTTTATCTGGGGATACGAGTTCATTTATGTTTAGAATTGAATTGGAAATCAGAATAACTGGTGTTTAATGATATTTGCACAAGCACTGTGTGAGAATTCTGTTTTGCGACCCATTCATTGTACCTTTTTGCGCAGCTATTCGTACCTTATCTCATTCTCATTTTTGGCTTGTTGTTAGGTTAGGTTACTGTAGTTAGGTTACTGAACTCTATCTGTGACTTTCTGTACTTTCCCACTAATACACGATTGACATCCCAAGTTATCAATAACAATTTAATATGACGGGAAATTACTAGAATCATGATTTTATTTTTATTAATTAGGTAAGGCCTTCAGTCGCTTTTACAACTTTACGTTGCTCGAGCATTTTGATATTAATGCAGGTAAAAAAGTTACAGAGTGTGAACTTTCGAAAAATATATTAAACTATGAATTATGTTGCGTCTGTTTATGATACAACAACCGTTTTAAAAAGACATTCGTTTCTTATACAGGGTTATTGGTAACAAACGCAAAACCTCATTGTTAGGTATGATGTAGGCAAGTTCCCTACATCATACCTAACAACTTTTGTTCTATGACTTCTTACAAAAGTTAATAGAGGTTTTGCGTTAATTACCAATAATCCTGTATTTTAATTTGAAAAATATGAAAGTAATGAAAAAAATTACAAAAGTTATCAGAACGAATAATAACGAATAATTCTGATGTTATTTAGATAGATACACTAAACTGGTTTTTTGCAGTGAAAATGTACAGTCTCCAAAAAATTTCAAATGTGTGAGTGAGATAGATCTGGCAGGACATACTTAAGCCCTTTAATAAACATGCTAGTATCAAAGAAAAACAAATGATAAAGACTAATAATAAATGTAATGGTCGCACCCCAGTTGCAGTGTATGAAGAACTCCCTGCACGCGAGTCTGCGCTCCGCCGCGACGGGACTGGACGGATTTGGGTATCAAAACAACTACCACTTCCCGCCCGTGCATACTCCGGACTTTTGGCGGGAACCGATACGAGAGTGAGTGTTGTATTGCATGTCCATTCTATTTCAATTATTATACCTTATAAGAATTTTCAAACATTCGTGGGCTCGAGCCGGGCCAGTACCAATGAGTTCTTTGGAACTTACGTACAGATATACCACTGGCTTTTTGCTGAAGGAAAATATCGTGAGGAAAACTGCATATTTCCGGAGACGAAATTCGATGGCGTTTGTGAATCCGCCAACCCGCACTGGGCCAGCGTGGTGAACATGGCCCAATCACCCTTCGACGGTAGGCTGATATCTCATCAGTGGGATGTTCAAAAGGCTGAAGCAGATAAGTAGTTTAATAATGTACACTTAAATTATATTCTTTTCTTTTTTTTCACTTTGCTCGGTTTCATTATGTAATAACGGTCCTTAATCCGACTAGATAAAGAATAATTGAGATTGGCGCTATCTCGTGAGCCCGTTACACATTTTTTTCATCTTCAAGTACCGTCAAAATTTTCAAACAAATCAAGTACGCATTTGATGTTGGTATATCTTTTTATCGGTCCTTTCGGCACACCCTTATCGTGGGCTTGGAGTATACGTGAGTTACTAAAGCTCAGTCGCTCTGTTTCCCTTATGAAGGCTACTGCTACATATATCTATATTGCAGCGAGTACGGCGCGTGCGGGCGCGGGCGCGGCTGCCGCCCGCTGACGCTGCCCGAGCTCGCGCAGCCGCGGAACCGCTCCACCGTCTATGCTAACAGTACGTAGTTCATAGTATTTATTCATAACAATTAGTTACATGTCAAATAGAAAATGAAGTTTTTTTTTTTAAATAGCATTCAATTGTTCACTCAAATTAATTAGAAGTCACATGAAACATACATAAAAATTGTATCGACGTATAGAAATTAACTAATACAACAATAGCATGGTCAAATTAGAAAAATGTACTAATCGTACATGTCGCATGTACGATTAGTACATAAATAAAAAATAAAATAATAATATCAATCTTACAAACTAATACTAATACAACTACTAATTACAAACTACACTTAATACAATAGTATTATCACAACATAATAAGTATCCATTCGAATTATAGCGGGCCTGGGGCATTTTCATGTAACGCTGGTGGAGATGGTCTTCGTTTGGTATTCCGCTCGCTCGCATGGTGCGAGTAAGTTGGCGCGAGTGGAAGGCACGCGATGATAAGGCAAATATTGTGAGCATAGCAGAATGAAACAAAATTTTAAAAAACTATTTATTAATAAGAAGCGCCTAATGTTGTTAACATTAACTGGAACCGAACAGCCGAAGATAGGAAGTTCAGTGGCATAAGACAAATAATACACATTGTAGCAGTAGGACTCTTTTCCAGTCTGCCTCGGAAAGTGCAACACTGTTGCCAGTTATTCAACCGCCAAGCCGTAGTGTTTAAATGTTACTGAATTGGGGCAAGCGTGACGCTTACATTTGGTAAGCGACGTGCTCAACTCGTCAAAAAAAGTTGCATGAAAAAAAATATGGTTGAGATTGTCTAATCGAAATACCCTTCATTTCAGATTCCTTAGTTTTTTAAAAATACATTATTTATAGTCAATGGTGAAGGGGCGTTGAGTTTTCGAGTAAGCGATTCTTAATGCTCAAGTAGTAGGTACCTGAGATAAGTTGTCACAGTAGTACGCCCCGATTTTGTTTGGGCAGTTTTATTCCATGTGCTGTTAAAATGCATTCTTTTGAATATTTCAGATCATACACGACCGAGAGCGAACGGCTACGAGAACAAGAACAAGAAACAGCAGCCTGCCAACGGAGATCTTACTAGTGGGAAGAGTCCCGAGGAACCGCATGGTAATATAACTTTACTATTTAGAAACAAAGTAAGGATACAGCGAGAGTGGTAGATGGCAAGGACATCCCATCTGGCGGCCTACACTGCCAATTCAAGATGCCATTCTTATCCAGAGGTCGAAGCGCGCGTTGTTCGAATTTGGTAAGGGCATAATATCGAATATAGCTGTTTAGCCATCGACATTATCAACATCAACGCCTGCCCTCTTGCTATGATTAAAATCGGACTATATGGCGAGCTACACGTGACCTACTCGAATGGGCAGTGTCAGCCCCCAAATAGTCCACTTTTAATCACAGCAAGAGGGCAGGTTCAGAACGGTACAGGACCAGAAAAGCATGTAATGCTTAGAAATCCACGTTTTGATAATATCGATGGCTATAACAGCCATATGCCCGCGGCAGCGTACCAAGGAGATGATAATAAGTAAAGAAATAAAGGATAAATAAAGTGAAGAAAGAGAGGGAAACAGACTAAGATAGTTGAAGACTACCATTGCAAAATTATTATCATCATCAACTGCAAGACGTCCTTAGACTGCTGGACTTAGGCCTCCACCTTAGAGCGCCACACCAAACGACAATTTGCCATCTGCGTCCTGCGATTGTCCGCGACCTTCACAATATTTGTCAGTCCCAACTAGTGGGAGACCAGGCATATAAATACTGGCTATGAAATCTGACGTGTTTTACAATCAAAGTCTTTATAGTAGGATTATAACTAGTCCGATAAGGTACACGGGAACTGCACAACAGGTCAGTTTCTTGCCTTAATCATTTCAGAGTGCCGTTTAAGCCCGACCTACCTTCCGAACATTACCGCGGCCTCTGTTGCCACCTTCCCAGAGTTGAAAATTGTCGTTACTAAAATTATACCGCACGGCAACGGTGAGGACAATGTTTTAGATTTTTTTCTTGTACTAATTGATTTTATTGTGTTAACTAACAATGTGCTGGATTTATTGGTTAACTGCCTTGTTGTGCATGATTACTAAAATCGTATCGGTATATTTATTTCTGTTTATGTACAGGGTGTTCGGTTACACGAAGGACAGTTTCTAGGATATCATTGTAATCATCATCACATAACAAAAGTTGTTAGGAATGATGTAGGGAACATGCCTAAGAGATGTATTGGGATAGTTACCAATAACCCTGTATACGACCCCGACCATACATATTCTATACTAACACTCGCTTCGCGGGAAATGCTTATTTGAACCACCCAAATCTTGAAACATTTATTTTTCAGAGTTTTAACAGCCGTTTAACAATTTTTTTCTTCCTGTAAATATAAAATATTTCAGTATGTTCTTCACTGGTATTTTTAATAAATCAAAAACTAATCATCTATCATATTCTATGTAGGACAATGCCCGTTAAAAGTGGACGATTTTGAGGCGTACGCTGCCGATTTAAGAACGTCGCGCTATTCTTAGCATTGTTCAAAGTTCTTTCGGACAACGCGAGCTTCGAGTTTCGAGCTGCATAAGAACGGCGCGACCTTCTTGAATCGGCCGGGTAGGGCTTCGACCATGAGGGCAGGCTGGCGACTTGACTCGGAATAGTTTGAAACGCGGCGCATCATGTGTAGAGGGTATTAAAAATGTATTTCTTATTGCAATATTAAAATGTATGTTAAATGTCGACAGTGAACGGGCAAGCAGTAAACGGGCAAGCGATAGAAGGCCGCGCGCGGCGCCGCACGCTCCGCAAACACGCAAGTGAACATACGTAACTGGACATAGACTTACATACTGTGGACGCACCTATCTATGTACTGACAGAGACCAAACTTCCCGTTACAGCTTAAGGGTCGAACATCTTCGATCACGCTGCCATTTAACAACAGGTCTGCTGTGGTCAAGTTGAATATACAAGTCGACACAATGTGGTCTATTTGAGCAGGGGATGAAAATTGCAATAATTTTATTACAATAAAGCTTTTTTATTTATCGGAGATCAACCAAACTGTCATGACAAGGCTTGGAACACCTATTATAGTTTATCTTGTTTATAAGGACGATTCACGTCGCTCTCACTGAAGTGTGAGCCCTACATCGCGCCACGTACAAAAGAATTTCCCATAAAAAGCAAGGTCTCGTAGCGGAATGAAACTATTGTGAAGCAAAAGACGTTCGGATAGCGCAATCGAATTTATCACTGGGAATGGTAATACGAGGGATATGTGCATATGTAAATGGTAATATTATAGTAAATTGACACGGGAACACATTCAACGAATATGTTCATTCGTTGTCGTCCAGATGATTTTCATGGGTTTCTGAATGGGTTGGTCTTTGAAAGTACATAGCGAGTAGCTGCCATACGAAATTAGGCCTTACGGCTTTTATAATTATGAATATAGCAATATAACAAAAGTCTTATAATGATTGACTTGAAAAAGTACAAGTATATTATATGCACAGAATAATATGAGTGCACCAATTTTTTATAGCCGTATAAAGTATGACGAGGCCCGAACCAAACTATTGATACCTGCGATTTAATTCGAGATTTACTAAATTCTTTAGGATAGTTATATATTCCTAATTCCCGCCTTCCTTGTAATAACAGTTACGTTCGCTATCAGTCACAATTGCGTCCCGCTCGCGTGAGTTAAGTTTGTATAGGCTGTCCGAATCTCAGATTCAGAGATTTTTAATTCATTCGGACGCGTCTGACAATGCTGAAAGGTTGTTTTTGAAGAGTTGGAACACGATTACGATTGCGTGCACCTAACGCAATCAGGTCGTTTCAGCCATTTGGCTATAAAAAGACAAAAGAGACAGAATTCCTTTGCATTTATTGTGTTCTATGGCATAGGGAAACCTGAGGAGCTATGAATGCGAATCGTTAAGAATGAGGTCTGAATATTAATCTGATTTTTAATCCATGATTAGTATTGAACTGTGATGAGTCACACTTTTAATAGACTCGCCAAAATTAAAATTTGAATAGACAATAAAGTGAAGTTCCGACTAGCTAGCCGGTAACTTGGTTCGGGCCTCCTGATAGTAATAAATCTATCCAAGCGAAGTCAATTTGAGTGATAAAAATACGCGCTGATTGTTTATGTAAAAATAACTGGTATATAAAACACACCTAACTCGTAAAGGCTTCGCTATTTATCTCTATGTATCTCGTCGAAATTGGAACTCAATTCTGGCGCGCTCGAGATTAGCTTGATCGCTTGTTAAAAATGAGACGACAATCTAGAGCGCGCCATAAATTGGGCGCGTGTTGTACCAATAAATTTTACTGTACTGAAAATAGTGTTGTCTTCGTCTTATAGACTGAAATGAGAGAGACGAAGATTATTTTAACTCTTATTCTTTTAATGTATATCTTTTAATATATATTCTATCTATTTTGGTTTGATTATATATCAGTGCGAGCGAAAGAGATGAAATTTGCAACTGAAAAGCCCCTAGGTGTGTTTTAAAACACCAAATTCAGTAGGCACGCCTTTCATAGTTTAGTCTAATTGTTTTTCATTATAAAAAGGACGTATGACAAACTCTTAAGTACAAGTTTTCGATTTCTATCATTATAAAAATTAGACTTTATTTAGTGCCTCGAAATATCGTTAGTTCGTCAAGTTAGCGAGCGATATGCCAGACACAATTAATTTGACTGATAATAACGATTGAGCTGTAACGATATAACAAACATCACCTTGTCCTCCAAGCAGTAGTGTGACCAAACGTCGAGCGCCGCGCTCGCCATCAGGCCAAGGGCTCGTTCGTCTCGATCATTCGCAAACATGACTAACTGTAATTCCAAACTTAGAAAAGTAGCTTTTCTCTATGCCCTCGTAAGAGTAAAGTGATTTTCGATTCCAATATTTAAATAGCCGCCAATGTTAGCATTTATTTCAATGTAATAAGGTCTTTCCATTTACATTTGCAAGCAGTACGGTAGAAAACTAAAAGAAAGAAGCTAGCCTAACGAGCGCGATAGTGATAGAGCGATCACTCGCCTTCTCGCAAGAGTTTCACGCCGTATGGGTATTAACACTAGTAACGCTTCGCTATGCGTGCTGAAATTAACTTTAATGAGACATCGCGATATCTTTTTACTAACGGATTTCCCAAAAAAAGGAGGGAGTTCTCAAGTTGAATGTTTTTTTTTTTAATTTTCATCTCGGTGTAGGTCTTCTGTGCTTGTACTATTATCTATTCTGTGCTTTCACTAAGCAATAATAAAACCTGATGAAATATCAAATGGTAGCCATTATGCAAGTTACTGCATCAAATAAAAAAAAAAATTATTCAGTCGACTTGAGAACCTCCTCCTTTTATTTTGGAAGTCGGTTAAAAATAAATTTATTTCACCCAGAATATGTTATTAGTATCGTCTGCGAGTGTTTGTTCTAGAAAGTTTTTTTTACTAATTACATTGGACATTAATATCGTATCCTATCGTACTACTGCAAGTGTGAATCGACCTCAATGCTATATTTGTGAGAGTGACGTTAAATATTAAAATGCTATATTCGTAGCCTTATCCAATATTAATGTAATAAATTATTACCTATTATTATCGAATATTATGATAATTATTATTGATATAATAAAATATTTATTGCGAAATAGAAAAATCTTTTTTATTTTATAATTTTGAACAGGCTCTATGAAGTTTACAAGATATATGTATTTTTATATAGTACATACAGTCTTAGAACGATTACGTGGATGAAAGTATGACGGTGCTTTAACTATAATAATAATCGCCAAGGCAGACGACAGACCAAGTCGGGAGATTTATAATAACCAAGGATCTTACACCAAACAGGATTGCGTTAATAAAATTTATTTATATAACTAACACGGTGAAACTAATCTAAATTCACTAACTCTCTCTATCGCATGCATGAGAAACAGAGCGACAGCTAAACAATTTCAAATGCACCAAAACCTCGCGGAAGGACTATCCTCTTAATAAACGCGGAGAAACCATGGAGCAGTTACTCAGTCTTCTGTCTTTATCACACGAGTTCTAAATTTGAAAAGAACGAAAAGGACTAAACACATGGTAACTAATCCAAAGGCACTCCTCTCCTAGCTTATTAATACCCCCGGTATTAATACGAGAATTAGGGTGGCATAACTAAAAGTCCTGGATGAGTGATATTGAAACCTGAGTCCTTTGTCTGCGTTGGCCATCAAATTTTCTTGCAAGTTTAAAGTTAAACACTGTTTTAGACTTTCGTGGTGGTTCACTACATTACTATTAGCACCACTGTTATTTCACCCGCATCTTCAGTCTACCCGGCCGCGTCTTCAGTCTAACATGGCGCATGCAACTGTGCCGAAATATCGGGAACTCAACAAAAATAATAACCGTGGTAAATAACCCGTGAGTACTAATGGTAATGAAGTTTAAAGTTTGCATTAACTCACAATTCCACGCTAATCAATTGCTTAAAAAATATCCCATCACCACAACAATTCAACATATTCCCCAGAAGCCACCACATACTTTTATCATCGTCAAATTCCATCAACCTCCGAATATAACCTGCTAAATGATTACTCACAAAATACTCTAAAAGTACACTATATACACTAAAACTATTCATATTGGCTAGTACTCTTACTAAATATACAAGATCACAGCATTTATTTTGATTATTTTTAGTAACACTGGCGTTTTTGCAGACATTTATGTGTTTTTCGATACTTACGTGTAGTTTTTCAACTATTTTCTCGAGGTAATGTTGTGGGACGATTTCTGGAACGAAGTCTTTGTGGCAGGATAGAATGAAGAGGAGATAGCTCGAGTCGATGTCGAGGTCTGCTTGGGAGAGAGTCTGGACGATCTTGTGGAGGTGATCTGCCCTGCAACATTGGAAATTATACTTTAAACTAGCTTGCCCGCATGGCTTCGCTCGCATGACGCAGATGGAGATCCTAGAATTATGATTCTAGATTTACTATCACCTTTCCATTTAACCTCGGAATACGGCCGTTGATCGTAGAACCATTGTGTAAAGGCAACATATGATTATAACTAGCTGCGCCCCGCAGTTTCACCCGCTATTCTACAGAAACCGAATATTGTTTCGGAATAAAAAGTACCCTATGTGTTAGTCCAGAGTATAGGCTACTTCCATACCACATTTCATTCAAATTCATTCAGCCGTTACAGAGTTGAACGGGAACAAACACACTTACACACAAACTTTCGCATTTATAATATTAGTGTGATAACTAAGCGATGTTGGCCCTGGGCCGCGAAGAAAAGGTGGAAGGAAAGAACAATAAAAATAGAACGAATAACAGAAAAAAATACTGCTTGTTGCGTAACATTTTCTCTAATTTTCTTTGTTGTAAGTTTTGCGTGTATACCCCAGAGCAGTCACGCTCACTAAAAAGCTCCTTCTTGCGGCGGCGTCGTGCGGCGGGTCGCCCTTTTCCCTCCAACATGGTTGAGGAGAGCTGCTTGCGGGAGCTGGACTGCTCGGAGTATATATGCAAATCTAGCTATATGTAGCACTTAGCTCTGTCATAGTATAAGTATTCTTTGGGATATTTCTTTTGTAACGTCATTCGTTTCTATTTTAAGTTTTAATTGACAAAAGGCACGTACCCCAGTCTGTGGAGCAAAGCTTAGCATAATAATAAAAAAAAGGTAATTAAGACCACTTACGACAAATCATCCTTTAGCACATAAACAACATGCGTCAGGGCGTACGTCGCCGCGTGTTGCACCTCCCCGCCGCGAGTGACGTCACACAGCTTGGCGACGGCGCCCTGCGCGGCGATGACGTCACACGCGCGCGCGCCCGCCCCGGACAGGTTTCCCAGAGTCCAGGCGCATGTCACCTAGAATTAGTACCACTTTGTGATAATAAGAATATTTACTATCAGAGATATGTCAATTCGCTAGTCGCAACAAGGATGAGAAAATAAAATTTAAACAGATATTCATATAAGGCGCTAGCAAACATATGTGAGTGGGATAGCGCTAACATGCCTACTCGCCCTCGCGCCTTATGACTGTCGCCTTATTCTCAGGAAAAGATAATTATACAATATCGCCCATCGGCAAGTGACTACCCGAAAAGGGCTCATAGTACTCATCATTATGAACAACTTTTACTAAGGGACCAAACCTGAAATCGAATAAAAAAACTGCTATTCCATACATTTTGTCGAGTGTCATTGACATTTTTCTATGGAACAGCAGATTTCTTTTCTCGTTTTCAGGGTTGGTCCCATAGTAAAAGTTGTTCATAATGATGAGTACTATAAGCCCTTTTCGGGCGATCACTTGCCGATGGGCGACATTGTATAATTATGTTCTCAGGTAAATGAGGTGGCTTTTTGAATGGTCTGGTTTTCAATCAGTCGAAATGCGATCGAATTTTGATGTCAAGCGTAATCGCTCCGCGGATCGTGATTGACGAAAAACAGGTATCATTAGCGTTTTAAGGACGAGATTCCCTTGCAGTGTGCGGATTGAGCTGGAAAAGATGTTAAAAGTAGTTAGTATAAGCTGTACTAGCTAGATAAAGGTAGTTTTACAGCGAGTTGAGTAGTTAAAGTATCCAGTGAGGCTACGAGGTAGGCGCCCGACGCTTTGGCGAGGGTGCAGCAAGCCCTGGAGTCTCCCAGCGCCAGGTTGCACAGGCAGCCGCAGGACGCAATCTGTTTGCTTACATCATGACCTGAAATAATATAAAATATAAATTAAATTATTTATATACCCACAGCAGAAAGGACAAAAGTGGGTTTAGGGTAAGTGGTATGTTACCATGTGTTTATATGGGTGTCGATTCTGTTGTACCAATAACTGAACTAAACCAATCTGTGAGGGCTAAAATTATCTGTCTCATTACATTTAAATCTGTGAAACAAGTAATATTATTGAAATAAAAGAAAATCATCATCATAAACAGCCTGGAGACGTCCACTTATGAACAAAGGCATCCCCCTTAGACCGCCACACTTAATGACAATTTGCAACTTACGTCCACCGAAGGGGGGCTATGTTCAGCAGTGGACGTCTTCTGGCTGATAATGTAATGTTAAAAAAAAACCACCGGTTACCGGAGCAGTTGGGTAAAAAGATATACATTAATAAATCTTGTATCTTTTTATCCAAAATAATGGATTATTATTTTTATAATACCAAAAACCGTATGTATGCCATAAAACTGCAGCCTGAACCACCAGAGGACATGCAGTGGCTTCCTCATAGTAAACAGTGAGCATTCTCAATCCCCAAGTCACCAACCAAGACAGGTGATTATGGCAAATTAAGAAACAGGTATATAAAAATAAGTACAAGAACTGACCTGTTAACTCTCTCACCAATCCCCGCAAAGCACCGTGTGTATTCAGAACCGCTTCTATATTTTGAGGATCATCTATGAGTGCATTTTGTAATGATTTCAATTCTGATGCTGAGATTGACACCTTGGTTTTTAATTTATTTGCTATTGCTGTTACATCCGATGGATTTAGCCTGTAAAATTATGATAAGGAATTTATTTGTACCAATTCTGCTTTTTGCATTGCACTACACCTTTCGAATACTTCTTTTGGAATACTTATTCATTAAATAAATTATATTGATGAGTAAGGTGGATTCGAAAGTGAAATAGAATGAGTACAGCTCCTGAATTAAAGTATAGGTTTTATGTGGTTTTATACTGGAAGAATTTCCCTTCTACAATGGCACGGGCAACACTGTATATTTCTACAGTCAGCTCGCTTGGATAGGAAGTCCAATCCCTTAATCTAACCCAATCTTTTAGCTACTTAGCCCTAAGAATCTTTTTTTAATTGGCTTTTATGCCATTCAGGGGTTAGCGAAGCGAAAGTTCAGGGGTTACATGCGAAAGTTTGTGTATACATAGGAGTGTTTTATTCTCAGTTAACTCCGTAATGGCTGAAAGGATTTGGATGAAATTTCTTATACTAACATTAATTTGTCTAAGAAAGTAGCTAGTATGTAACATATTTTATAACATAAATGAGTATTTCGACAACACAATCACAATTAAACATTTATTTTACTAGTAAGTAGTAGTAGTCGAGGGTATATATTTTATCCATAGTGTAGCATGTTGGTCAAAATATTTTTTATGTACGCCACAAATATATTGAGTAGACTTAAACGGATGAAACCTTTCGAGTTAGTTTAGTGATAGTGACAGTGTAAACAGTATATTGTACAGTGCTAACAGAACACGAGAACAAAGTGTCTTCCCCTTAAATAGAGACAATAAGAAAAGTGTTGGTGGACACGTTCCTAGATTTTACTCTACTTAGCAGATTAAGTTAAAGTTAAATTACTTATTAGTCTCAAGGCTAGATTTGTAATATTGAGGAGGCACTATATTATAATATCATATGTCATTAACAAAAAAAAAAAAATGTATGTCTAATTACCTACCTAAGTACTGCCATCACTGATCTCTATGTTTAATGTTAGATATACTTATTTCCAGCTAGTTAAGTATGTACAATTTTTTAATATCATTGTGCCTATGTCCGGGATCATAATTACAGTTGATACTAATTTTATTACTAGCTGCGCCCCGCGGCTTCACCCGTTATCCTTCAGGAACGGTTACGTTTTTTGGGATAAAAAGTAGCCTGTGTTAATCTAGAGAATAAGCTACCTCCATACCAAATTTCATCCAAATCCGTTCAGCCGTTACAGAGTTGAACGGGCACAAACACACTTACATACTTACACATTTACACACAAACTTTCGCATTAATAATATTAGTGTGATTTTAAGACCTTTGTTACCACAGTTATTCACAATAAAAGTTTACTACTACACACACACAGGCTACTTTTTATCCCGAAAAATATACTATTATGGTATATCGAGTGAAACCGCAGGGCGCTGCTACTTATTTATAATAGGCATATTGTTTCCAAGCTGATTGAACGAAAATGTTGACTCTGCGTATTAAAATATCGACGTACTTACCGTAAGTTGTCTAGAGACCGGCGTACGTCAGTTTCTTCATCTTTTTGCTTTCTACGGTTAAGAAACAGCCGATTGCGGTTAGTTTCTCTGAGAATTTGAACTGGTTCTCCTTCCATGGTAGGTTAGAAATAGATTATATTTTGGATAATTTTATTCACTATTACAAGAAAAATATCTTAGAAGCAGTGCAATAAAAGAGAAGGAACATCAAACAGTACTTTCTTTAATGAGTGATTTGAATGAAACTAAACCCAGCCAAAGCCAAAAAACCAAAACAAAAATCCAATCTAAACGTTACAAAGTTATGAAATATGAAGTTGTTGTGAAAATTGCCAGTTACATTGAAAAATACCTCAGAATAGATTATTGACGAATAAAGATACAAAAAAATAATTGTACATTGCATCGTACTAATACATTAAATTATAATACGACAAAATTCTGTTTTTTTTTTTCGTACCCCGGTTTTTTTTTTCAAAACATCTTATAATCTAACCTAAACTGAAAAACAATAATAAACAAAATATTAACTGAAAATATAAGTAACCTGAAACTATTTATGAATATATTTTTTACACAGATCAGTGTGATCAGATCAGAGTGATCAGTAATGATTTTTCTGATAAAGGTTTTCATTTAATGATTTTGCACCACTGTGCTCTTGTCATTTTGACTTTTCGCACCATTAAACAATGTTTGTCCGGTGCAGATAAAGTGGTATTTTTACACAGAGGAACGATGCAATTTTTAATAACCCACTGTTTCTCTAATTTGCGCATTTCCCATATTTTCACAATTTATTACAATTTTATGCCATAAACCATATTTTATGTATTTTTACGATCTTAGGAATTATAAAAAATAAGAAAAGAAAGTTTAAGATACTTCTCTATTATTAATTGCTCTAATTATGTATTTTTATTTGATTTCAATAGAGCTCGCAATGCTCGCATTGTTATAAGGAATTCCCTAAATCTGGCAGCACGAAAATTGCGATAGACTTTGACAGTGACATTAAAAGCTTGTTGTCAATGTCAACAAGTTTTTTGCTATCCTTAAATCTATGGTTCCACACTTCACACCTTATGCATTTCTTCAGTGTCAAGTTTTATGTTATTTGAAGTAAAGTCACACATCGCCTGACCTGACATCGTGTGAAAGGGACAGGTAGATTTGAATTTCACAGGAGCAAAAGAAACAAACTATTAAGGTTATAGCTTCTCCCTTTCGCTCCCCCAGAAACTTATATATAGCCATCTCTTTCAAACGATGTCAGGTCAGGCCGTGTAGCGAGGCCTTTAATATAATGCAATATAAGGAGAATTCTGTGGTATAATGATTCTTGCAATAAGAAAACAAGTCACAGTCAAACTGGCCATCAATAATCAGCACGTGCCAATAAAGCACGACGGAAAATGTCCAGCTGATAATCCGCGTACCTGAGAAAAGTACACGTATTATCTTTATCGTGTCGTACACATGAAGCTGGTCGTTCATTATTGGGTTGTACATTATTGGCTGTACATTCCTGGACCCCTATTCTCAAAAGCTGAGATTCAATCTCATCTCGAAAAATATGTTTCAAAATATGTTATGTACTTCGAGATTTAATATTCTTAACCAGCTGTCATGTTACAAGAAATAACAGAAGGTTTTTATAAAAAAAACCTAATAACTTAACCAGTTTTGACACAGAAAAGATTTCCGAGGTGTAATAAAAAATACCTTAACCTACTAACTGTAATCCTTATATTTTTCATCTGTCTTATTTTTAATATCGCGTTCAAACGAAGCACGAAATCGATAGACATCATAGACACAGAGGCTCTCAGCCAATGAGGGATGGGTTGTCTTGTATCAGGCTGTACATTATTGGGTCGTACATTATCGTTCCCGTGTCAATATTGTACAGCCTGATAATTGATGTACCAGTAAGTACTTAGACGAAGCATCATACTGGACAGGCCCATGAGACGTTGCCGCTCCGACGTTCACATTGTCATGTTTCTCTTTTTATTTCACGGGTCGTCGCATAGAGTAAGCGAGAGAGCTATTGTAAGATTGGCAACCTAATTTTGACCGACTAGTCGGTCACAACATTGCGACCCGTCTCACTAAAAAAGGAAATTGGATCAAAATATCGCTGTGAATACTTAATATTGTTATACATAGTGGCATTATGGCGGGTTGTGCTGTGTATTGTGCATCGAGAACAACGAAAGGGGGACTAAAAGATCCAGAATTATCATTTCAGACGTAAGTCTTTTGTAGCGTTTTTTACCTAAAATAACCAGAATCAAAGCTAAATATTCGTTTCACTTAAAGAATATACATGTTTGAAGTCATACAACTATCACGCAGTGTTATTTAGTAATGAATTTAAGCATTAATTTAAGATAAATAAATGCATTGTTTTACGTGTTCCTGCTAGTGAAGTACCACTGCACGTTTCAAACTTTGTCGATATTTGGTCGATATTTATCTAATAATATTCTTGTAATATCCTACGTATACTACATTAAGTGAAACATGAACCGTTAATTCCTTTCCGCGTTTAATCGGCTTGATACGTATTCTATCGATAATTAATTTTAATCTTTTTGAAGCTTTCGCGGCTTGAAATGTATGATAATTTGTACCAATGTTGTGTCATGGTTAAACAATTAATTAAAATAGGTTTCCAAAATGTCCGGAAATCAGAAATCAGTGGATAAAGGCTGTGAGGCGCGAAAACTGGGAGCCACCTAAATACTCTCGACTTTGTTGAAAACATTTTAAAAAATCTAGTTTTATGACTGGGCTGTCAATTAAAAAACTAGGAAGAATAAAAAAAACTAGGAGACGGTGTAGATACTTATTAACTTTCATAGTTACTATACATAATATATATATTCGTACTATTTACATGGCAATTACGAGTTTCGATGTTCAATAAAGTACATATTTTTGCAAACATTGTGTTCTTAATTTACAAATTCTTAGTTTTGTACACTGTGTACATTTTTATCGATAGATTCTGCACTAGTTTTCACTTCCCTACTCACTAACCGCGCCAACAGAAAGTGGACACGCTGCCAAAGCAATCACTCTATCCAGTGTGATACAAGATCCATGAGTAAGTACATGGAATTATCGTACATTGTCGTAGGCTGTACATTATCGGCTGTGCATTATAGGCCCGTGCCGATAATGTCTGGCATGTTATTTCACGACCCGATAATGCACATCCTAATATTCCATGTACCAGTACACCAATTATCAGGCTGTATATTATCGGGCTGTGCATTACCGGGTTGCCAAAATATCAGGTCGTAGTTTATTGCCTCGAAAGCTGTTTATGCCACATTAATTACCCACCTTCTTAGGTAGAAAAAGAACAAAGAATCCCAGGATCTGTCCGAAGATCGATTAGTTTCTCTCCAAATAATCAACCAGATATAACCAGACCTCTAGGGCCCCAGGACACACACTTCCGGGGTGCCAGGGCAAGTATGATATCCCCCTTCCGGGTGACGGTCCAAGCCGAGGCTTGTAACGTAGCGGTGCCCTTGCGCTACATAGTCACTCTCGCGCCGTAATAACAGTTTTAGGGCTCAACGCCTTTTGCGTTCGCCGAAATCCGGTTATAACAGTAGATGCCGTAAGAGACCAAGAGCTTAGTCATCTATATAAAAAAAAAACCGCGTGCGTAAGTCTCCATCCGATGCTCGATTCGGTTCCATCTTCCACGCGCCGAAGCGAGCGGTAGGTACATCGGTATTAAAGCAAAATCGTGGTGGTGTCCACAGCCACGACAAGTAATGCGACCCTCCCCACGCTACGCTAGGTAGGTACCGACTGCGGTCTCTATCTGGGACAAAACAATATTTGAATAGTCAGAGGTAGGTACAAACCTAGCTTGGTTTTGCCATGGACGAACATTCATCCTTGGTAAGTATGAACATTAATGATAGGTTTAAAGCTGGATGATCAATAGGTAGGTATGTATTTTGATCGCTAATCACCTAGATCGATTAGATAACTGAACCCCGAATTGACCCACCAGTGACAACGACCCCTAACACCTACTCAAACTTCAAAAGCCATCCTCACATTACGCAGGCCTGGTTAAACTGGACGTATCATCATGAATAAGGCAGGTACCTACACGATGGTTGTAAGGGAATAATCCACTCCTGGAACTCATTAATCAATTTGGGGGATCCATTAAACCGAAATCGGTTTTGTGTGATTGTGGGTAAAATGGAGACTAACCCTTGGGACGCAAGAAAATAGGTAACACTTATTAGACCACCGAACTCCGTATGGGTATTATTAATGTTCTATGGTATGGGTGTACCACAGAACATTAATGATACCCATACTTTTACATCGTCGCTTACCAACAGGCGAGTTGGTGGTCAAACGCAGACTTATAAGCGTTAAAAAAAAAAAAAACTTTACTTTTACTATTAATAATACATACTTGTAGAATAAACTTACTACGGATTTATTTCGCGCACCACTACCAAACAATTGAGAAATATATTGTCCATCTCACGAGGTCGAATTATTATTCGAATTGTATTATATTATTAGTCTGTTTATCATTCGAAATCTGAGTGCAAAGTGCATTTGATCCGCTGGCATGGAAGGTTTTTAATTAGAACCTTTCTATTCAATAATTTTCTACTTATACCGCCAGTCATTGAGCAACTCGGCACCGGACAGCCGGAGGCCAGTGTTGCTCTAAGCCGCCACTCCACTGAAAATACATTAATATCTACTTGCGGCATGTCAGTGCGCTAAACTCATCTTTAGAATAATCGCACTGGCCAGGGACCCTATTCCTGTGCGCTCGAGATTATCTCGGTCACTGTCTCTCTAATTTAGAATTTAATGGGAGTGAGAGTGACCGAGATAAAATGTCATTTCTCCGAATAGGGTCCCAGCACGACATCATGGAAAAAAAAATATTAAAAAAAAAATCTTCTCTTTATTCAATGCACTTTCCATTCCCCTAGCATTTTCTTCGCTGTAGTGAGGTGACAATTTGTGTGTTTCGCTCGTAGAGTTCGCTTGGCAGCAAAATTATTCAGCGTCTCGTACCTTTGATTAATCCTGAGTAAGCGAAGGATTCTAGAATTGAACCACGCGTCATAGTAGTACGTAATATCAGCACTCGCGCCAAAAAACAACTTTGCAGCCATGCGTAACAAATGACTATTGTACACGTTTATTTATAACTTGTTGGTCCACTCTCTCTCGACTCGTTGGTTTTCAGGTGTGCTAACGCTATAATAATTAATTCTTTTTAATTGATATGATATTTTTTAATGCTGAGCTTGGGCACTCTAGTTGAAGAAAACCAGAACGAACATCAAACCTGTTTATTTCCTTACACTCATTTTTAGAGTAAATATCCACTGGGAGAGCAAGACAGTAGAGACAATGTTTTTTAAATTATAGTTAAGTTTTAATAGTGACTTAATTAAGAAGTATCTACATAATACCTAAACGTTACGGGGTAGTCTACATAGGTAGGAATAATAAGCAGTAGGTACATATATATATTGGTAGCTAATTAGTTTACTAGGTCTACGAAAGGTAGCTTCCAAAGGTAAGTCAAGAAGATAATTACTATTAGGTTTTACATGTTTTTAGTAGGTGCCGAGGTAAAAAAATAATCGTTTTACGAGGTAAAAAAACCGTCAAGTGCGTGTCGTGACAAGATTAAGGTAGGGTTCCGCAGCTATGTTATAAATAAATACTAATCATCATCACAGCGAGTTCTTAGTGTGCAAAATTTTGGCGGGTGTACCGCGAGGAGAACTACCGCGAAAATGTTTTTACTGCATTAGTATTAACCTAGTATAATTATCTACGTGTACTTCAACGTTCACCGCTGAATACATGGACCGTATCCTTGACTTGATACCACTTAATAACAATTTTAGGTAATAATGGTTTTTATTAATTATACCGATATTAGATTTAAGCCTCCAAAAGGACGAAATCAAAAATTAATGCTAGTATGGCGTAAAATATTTCCGCCACATATGTTGCGATAATTACGTCAATAACATTGTGTTTTGAACATTTTCGGATACTTAATTTTTTATAGTTTTTCTAAGTATAAAAATCTAAGTTGGTTAGATAAATAGTCTTGTTGATGAGAGTTTTGTCTGTCTGCACAACTTTCAGATAAATACTATAATATTTATACAAAAGCTTAGGTGTCTGTAAATTGCTTCCATATGTTTTGAAGGATAAGTATATTTATTTAGACAGTGATTAAGTATGAGCATGTAAGTATTAAGTTAAGTACGTATTAAGTTTTTTAAAGTCTGTACTGTCCTGGCTCACAGCTCTACCCAGTGCACATTTAGTCGGTTCTTACTTATAATTTAACTTACATTATACATTTTATATATCAAAAACAAACTTTATAATATTTGCGTGTTAATCATATGTACAGTAAACATCACTATTTTGTCTCGTTTTCTTGTTATTTACACAGAGTTTTTTTTTATAATTAATATTTACATAAATTATGAGATCGAGAAAATGTTAAGCTTAAACGATGTCATCAGTTAAGTATAATATACTTAAGTATAACATATTATAATCGTATTTTAAGTAACAATGAAATTACATATGGAGTACATTATACAGATTCAGTACGTACATTAAAAGCGGTAAATATTTTTAACTACTACTTATGTACTTATACTAAATATATTCTTATCAGATGTGTCATTATGTCTCATCGATGACATCAGGAAAGTAAATACAAGCAACTCACTTCAAGCCTGGGAGCACTTGTTGACTTTTCCGTATAGAATTCTCCATGTTCCGAAAAACCCATCAGATCAAAATTCCCTTACTAGTAAAATAAAACAAAATTGTCAACAAAATTCAAATAGTAATCCTGATATCACCTTAGCTTCGTCTAACCCAGTTCGTTCCATGTCTTCCCGCACGTCATATCGTTTAGTGGAAGATAAAATGAGTGAAGGAGATATTAGAGGTTCGGCTAGACTGTTATTCTCTAATGATACATTGGCACCAAACACTCCGGACACTTTGTTGGCACTGAAGGAAAAACATCCACCATCAGCAGCTAATCAAGCTCTTCCTTCGCCTGCTAGTGTTAATGAGGAGGATGCTCTTACCGCAACTTTAGACGACATCATTTTTGCGATAGCATCTTTTCCCAGCGGCTCAGCGGGGGGCCTCGATTCTCTTACGCCGCAACATTTAAAAGATTTAACTAGTGCCAGTTGCGGCGAAAACGGGGACTCCCTACTCAAAGAACTAGCTGCTCTAGTGAATTTAATGCTAGCAGGCAAAGTGAATGACGCAATTGTACCCTTTTTGTACGGAGCTAATTTATGCGCCTTACTTAAAAAAGATGGTGGCATAAGGCCAATAGCTGTTGGTACAGTGTATCGTCGCCTTACAGCAAAAATTTGTGTAAAACACATAAAGGAATCCCTCTGCAACAATTTCCAACCTTTGCAGTTGGGTTTTGGTTCGCGTGGTGGCTGTGAGGCGGCGGTGCACGCCCTTAGAACTTTTTTGCATCACCAAGGAGGTGAAGTGCTGCTGAAGGTGGACGTTAAGAACGCCTTTAATTCTGTTGACAGAAACACTCTTTTGGCCCAAGTTAAAGACAAAATTCCCTTCATTTATAATTTCATTTGGCAATGTTATGGTAAACCTTCAAAATTAATTTACAAGAACAACATGCTATCTTCAGAAGTCGGGTGTCAACAGGGTGATCCACTTGGACCGGCTATTTTCTCATTAGCTATCCATCCAATCATCGAAAAATTAGAGTCCAAATTTAACGTGTGGTACCTAGATGACGGGACCTTAGGAGGCGATGTAAAAACTGTACTTAAAGATCTACAAAATTTAATCACAGATTTTAGTACAATAGGTCTCACCCTAAATTTTTCGAAATGCGAACTTTTTATTCCAAATTATTCTACGATTTCCAAGAATGAGACAATAAACCTTTTCGAACAAATTGCTCCAAACATCAAAGTATTAGACAACAGATCACTTCGCCTCTTAGGGTCCCCGATCCTAGATGAGTCAATACAAGATTTTGTGGACGACAAAATTCAAAATTTTTACTCTGTTTCGGACCGCCTTCAAAAAATAAATGCTCACATGGCTTATTTTATCATTCGATATTGCCTTTTTGTTCCAAAATTTATGTATTCTCTTAGATGTTGTCAGCTTTGGAATCACAGTGTACCTTTACAACAGCTTGACAACATTCAAAGGGATACACTCACCACCATACTTAACACACCTTTTGACGATCGCACTTGGCGTCAGGCTTCACTACCTGTAAGGTTTGGAGGTCTCGGTATACGCAAAATTTCCAGTGTTTCTTTGCCAGCTTTCATATCGTCAGTCCTCAGCACTCAAAAATTAGTTAACGCAATTTTATCACCGTCCCTTCCAAATTTTCAAATTAGTTATCTAGCTGAGGCTGTAGAAAGCTGGAAAATATCCTGTCCAAGCCAAACTTTTCCAAAAACTCCCGCTTCTCAGAGGCAGTGGGCCGCTCTGTGAGTTAGAACTTAAAACTCTAATTAATACTTCAAGTTCTCCTACAGAGCGTGCTCGCCTACTTGCTGTCACTCGATGGGAGTCGGGGCTTTGGCTGCATGCTCTGCCATCCAAAAACATTGGTAATCTTTTAGATAATAATACCTTCCGGTTAGCTGTTTCCCTACGCGTAGGTGCCCCTTGTCAGGTTCCTCATCGTTGTGTGTGCACTGAAATGGCAGATCGTTTCGGCCACCATGGATTGTCATGCGTTAAGAGCGCAGGGCGAATACCGCGGCACGCCAGCTTAAATGATATTATCCGTCGGGCCTTTGTTAGTGCCGGCGTGCCGTCTATTTTAGAACCAAATGGGCTGATGCGGGACGACGGCAAGAGACCCGACGGGATGACCCTCATCCCATGGAAGATGGGGCGACCGCTAGTTTGGGACGCTACATGTGTTGACACACTGGCGCCGTCCCATCTTCCGGCAACAGCAGGTCAGGCTGGCGCTGCCGCGACTAAAGCAGAAAACCTCAAACGGCACAAATATAGTTATTTAGACCGGTCGTACATGTTTGTGCCGTTTGGGGTTGAGACTTTAGGTCCATGGGGGCCGGCCGCTCACGAAATTTATAGGGACCTGGCCAAACGTTTGGTGGAGGTGACGAGTGACCGGAATGCTGGGGCCTACTTTGGGCAAAAACTCAGCATTGCCATCCAGCGTGGCAATGCTGCCAGCATTCTGGCCACACTCCCCTCCACCAAGGGGCTTGTAGATTAGGTTTTTTGTATTTATTTATTTTTGTTTATAATTTGTTTTAATTCTAAGTAGGTAGGTTATTTTTTATTGTAAATATGTATATATTTTTTGTTAATAAAAGTCTAATTCTTATCAGATTAATGATAAAATGTGACGTCACACGTCCAAAAACAGCCTTACTGAGTATTGATATAGAAAGATTTACTCGTTAAAATTAAACGTACCTACTTTTATCCGCTAATCGCAAAAAATATGAATTACATTAAATACACGCTACATGCTAGTTGCGTTGCGTCATTTACTCCAAGAGTTTGTGTACGTTACGTCAAAAACATTGCATTGAGTTGTGGCATTGCTATTATCTACCAGTCAAAATGAAGTCCAAGTTCAGGCTCAGCAATAGATGGTTTCTGCGATTACGGCACTAAAAATCACTGGATACTAAATTGTTCTTAATAACCTACTACATGGAACGTCACAAGTCATACTTTTTTACACTATTATAGGCTTTCTTTCTCTCACTTTGCATGAGCAACTTTTCTTCTTCACACTACTAGTGTTATTATTCTTAGTGAAAACCTCGTTTAGAGATCTCGACGAATGTTGTTGCTATAAAGTGCCCGCTTTATCGTTTGACGCAGTTACATTGTGTGCCGAAGAAACATCGTGCGGCGCAGAAACATTGTGCGGCGCAATAACATTGTTCGAATCGGGAACGTTGTTTGCGGCGGTAATTTTGGTCTTTTCGTGGACTTTGTTGCATTTTATTTGGTCCTTTTCTTTAGTTTGTTCATCTTTGATGTGTTTTTCTTCACTTTTCGTGCTGCCATCTTTGGCAAAAGGAGGCAGTTGTCCATTGACAAGTTTCAAGTCGACAGGCTCCGTTTGAGTTTCTTTATTTGCACTCATTGGTTCTGAAAAGATAGAGTAACTAAGTTAGCTTTTTGCTGAAAATATCATAATTTTTTCCCCCCTAATCAAGTCTGCTCTTCAAAACATGCGTTGCACTTTTGACTAAGACATTTAAAGGAGCAGCCTAGCTGACTGATGGTAAGTAGCTTCGGTATGGCGATACGGTAAGCTGAGGCGATGACTGTACCGTTAAAATGGAATGAAAAAAATTATAGTGTAATCGTAATGCAGCAAAATTTCACAACAGGACACTAAGACACCATTCCTATTAATATTTTTCGTGTTTGCTATTAGCTTCATCACATCGTATGGCTGAGTCGTTATCATCGCCTTTGGGAACGGAACAGCCGTACTTAGTATTTTTCAGCTTAACTATTTTAGAATCTTTGCCAAAGCATAGTTTGAACAGAAACAGTTTTTTCTTATTTTTAAAAAAAATCGTTTTATGTAATTTAAATCATAAACCTTTAATCGTGTACTCACTTTTTTGCTGGGTGTTATGTGCGACAGAGTGCTGCGGCGGCGGCTTGCGGCTGTAACGCACCGGCATGATGCTCTGCCGCACGTTCCGCTCCGGACGGATCAGGATTATGTACAGCTGGAATATAGACACTCGCTGATTACCACAAATTAACACGCAGTTTGATTGCGATGGTATCAGTGGTATTGCAGTGGTACGTCACGCCACAGATTGTGGTTTCAAATCCATATAAGATCACCCTGCGTGTCATATTTCGTGTAGGCTCGCGGTTACGTTCAAGTTACGTACGACATCGATCGTGAGAAAACTATACCATTGGTATTGGTGGTAGCTTTTTAGTAGTGTTTGCCAACAAAAATTTGCTACTATTCGCTATTTCCCTATCCTGGATAATCGTGCTATTCTTCCTATATTTTAACCGTTATCCACCAAAGTAGCGAGAAGCAAGCGGAGCGATCCTAACCAGTAAAATTGTTGCGAAAATCGCGTTTGATTTTATGTGCTTTTTTTTTGTATTAGGAATCGCTGCTCGCCGTTTTGGTGAATACGATGCTATAACAATGGATCAAACAGGAGCGGTTTAAGCTTACCAAAACCGAAAAAGATAATGCAAAGTTAAAGTTCACCTTGGGTGAGAAGAGGCAGACGAGCGTGACGCTGGCGCTGAGTGAGATGGTGACTGCCATGCTGGTGACGCGCAGCGGCACGTGTGACGCCGTGCCGAAGTACAGCGGCACGAACGCCAGCCAGATAACGCATGTCGTGTACATAGTGAAACCTGCGAGAAACAAATCTGCGTGAAAATTTATCAAGTAGTAACAGGTCGTTTTAATTACACCTTGGCTACTCCTACTACCCGGGTGAGGCGTGCAGGCGGAATACCGCATTTGTTCAAATACTCTTATGTCGTCAATAGGTATAACTAGGTTAAAATAAACATAACGTCACAAAAGTACAACAAAATTATCAAACGATGTCCTACATATTTATACCTTAGCTGAAACATGAGGAGCCATTTAGGAACTCGGTACCGGCCCGAACGGCCTGTGTTGCTCTAAGAGTAGTTTAAATTAATATTACAACCACAAGCTAGAACATTCGTATACTTTCGCCGTATTCTAAAGTCAAAGCAGCACCATAACAGTTCATTACCTTTTAAACATCCTCAGCTTGATCACGGAAGATATAAACGCATTAAACTTTAAGGCTTAACCTTCTCGCTGATACCGCGAGGAGATAACTGCATGTAATTAGTTCAAAGCCATCAAGCGAGGGTTAAGTTGGACTCGTCAGAACTTTATTATTCAATACCACGGCTCAGTGGCAAACTTTAATAGCTTTCTGACACTTTGCGTTAACTTTCCCTCGTTGATATTTAACGTCAAATTAAAGCTGACTTTAAGAGCTATGAAAATTATGGCGAAAAAAATGCTTAAACAAAAACAACCCTTCTCTCTCTTACCTCAAGACTCCCCACAAGATTCACTGTGTCAGAGATACCATGTCATAATATATCATGATGACATGATAACACACACAATGACAAGAAAATAACACTCAGATCAGATATTTCAATTCATCATTCAAACATCTGCTCGGCCTGGAATCGAACCAAGGATATCCTGCTCATGCCGGCAGATCCACTAACTGCAGGGCTAAGAGGGTCAAGAGGGAGGGAGTGAACGTGATTCAGTATTTATCACAATATGAAGTTTCAAAGAATAGTACATAGTGCACGGAGGCGAGAAAGTGACTGATTTACCAACGAGGGCGTAGTTTGAGGCACGAGGTGCAGCAATACATATGAGTTGGGAATTACATTATCTTCCGAGTGATACATAGTGATTTACACGAGGAAAAGACAAAAGAAATTGGAAACTCAGATAAATAAATCAAAAGCAAGGAAACCGCGCGCGTGTTTTTTTTTTAAGCAGGTTGAATTTTGTATTTTGGTATTCTTACAGACCAGCTACTTTACTCAAAATTAAAAAAAAAAAAAACAGAAGTTAAACCATGCATTTTCATACAGTTTTTCCGCAATGTATTTTCATACTTTTTTGTTGCCCGCTTCCCTCATTTTTAAAGAAGTTATGAGGTACTTTCCGAGAAAGTGTATAAAAGCTTGAAAGTTATGACAAATATTACTAACTTACAACGCGGCAAGACAATTTATTTTCTCGCAACGTTATTTTCCTTTAAACATCTTCATACAGTAAAAATAGATAGCAACAGTCTTGATTTATACGCGAGAAGTTTCACACGTCTTGTCAACTGTCACCAGAATGAATCGGAAAACGTAGTCAGATACCGGCGGGATCGTGTTGGAATGGAGTACGGAATGTGTCTCGGGAGGAATTAAGAATAGCTCGTCTACATTTCAGGTACCGACACCTGTACGCGGGGATTTTACTTTTTGGTATTCTCACTGTCTCGTGTTACGTAAGTTTATGGTTTAGGTAAATAATCATTTGGATTTCATCGTCCGTGGTGCAAAGGATAGCCATTGCCTTTCAGCGTGGTAATGTTGCCAGCATTATGTGCACATTTGCGCCGGGAACATCCAGTAGGTATTTTCGTAAATATTCCAATATAATAATAACTAATCATGTCATAAATGTTATGAAACCTAGATAATAATATACCTACTACTTAGTTATAATTACTTAATTCAGTTTAGAGGACATTAATTCACACGCTTCATACATACCTTTCTATTACTTAAAGAGGCTTACAGCGAGGCTAATCAGTACACGTCTGTACCAATCCCGGGCTGCATTGTCTCATCACAATGGCATCTAACAATGCTCCTAATACACGAGCAAGCTGACAGACCCTTGCCTGTTCAGTGTCCGTGCCAGTACAGGACAAACTTTATGACCGATCTGAACTGGAGTAAGCGACGCTTTTGTCGTTTCGCATTAATTAGTCGAATTCATAAACCTAGCTCTAATATGCTAACAATCACTCAGATTTTAGAACCCGATTAAACCACCGCGCCGTGGTAGCCCTGTAATGTAATGTAATGCCCTGTACAGTTACCACATGTCAATGTACACAATTATTGTATAGGACTCAAAATATAATTATTTCTAGGCTCTGTTCATTATTATGTATATGTAACCCTTTCACAATGAAATGAGTGAGCTGATGATTAATCCATACTGATATTATTATTCAGAGGATTATAGCCGAAATCTTAGCAGGGCCAATTAAAGCTGCGAGATATAAAAATTAATACGTTCAACTTGAGCAAAAAACTACGTTTGTCAAAACTGTCTATCCATAGAAAACGTCAAAAAAGAACAAAAACGGATCAACGCCATCTACCGAACTTATAGAATGTAATTTTGTCTCTATGGTTATTGTAAGTTAAGTTCATGACTAAACCGTTTTTGAATTAAAAAAATGGCTATGATCTGAATCATGATGATGGTAATAGGCGTGATAATAATAGGTAAATATCATAAAAGGTGTTTGCGCGGGTGCTGGCGTGGTTGAAAGCTATTAATAAATAAAATCAAGTCAATCTTTATAGCTATCCCTTTCACAGATTCTTATTGTTGTCATATTTTGAGAGAGACACCTAATACCAATAATATTGTTGCCCATTGCTGCCACATTTACAAGTCTATCATAAGAGCATTCTTAATATTTTATATTGTGAAATTGTTATGAATGCAAATATATAAAAATAAATAATATTATTTCATTTATTCTTTTACTGTCACATATTTGGTATTCTTATAGGAAGCGAATAGCGACGCGCGAAGTTACTTTACTCGGAGCGACAATAAATACTGGCTTGCACTATACCCTTGCTTGTTCAGGGTTGTTATCCATTAATTGATAAACATTGTCTAATTGCGGTGAGAGAGATAGAGGGCAGCCAGTGACAATATTTACTGATTGTTATAAATAAAATAAGGTTTTGTGGAAAAATATATTTTTCCAGACAAGCTTTTATAAAATCCGTTATTGGTACTGTAGGCTGATCAAAATGAGTCCAAACTCCATCGTAATTGTGTTAGTTACTGAGGGTTTTCGTTTCCCACCTTCCGTCTCCAATATCAGATCAGCTAGGTCTCATAATATTATATTGTCATCGGGACTTGATAGGCATGCAAAATTTCAATTCAACTGAACAACTAAACAACAAACAACTGGTCTAAAATTCAGTTGCAAGATTTGACCTGAACATACATAAATACTACATACACTTGTCCTAAAAACCGGACAAGTGTATGTAGTATTTATGTATGTTCAGGTTATAAAGGGACTGTTTGGCGGCCTGCACCTGGCGATATGCGCTTTTTTGAAGCAGAGATTGTAGCGCACATTGTTCAAAGTCAAAGTTCAAGTTGTTATCTTCATAAATGCAAACAAATGGAAACTCTCAATCAATCGGCAAATTGAATTTAAAGATAGGATGCACAAATTAGTCTGATTGTTCAGTTGTATGATTTAAGCCACTTCATATTCCTCTAAACTACACAAAAAAACAGCACAATATCACTGACTAATTTTACAACTAATTTCAGCTGCTACAAAAACAGAACCTTCTGATATGCTTCGTGCAAAAAGCTTATCTCATACATACGTATACGCAGTGAAATAAGAGGCCCACAGATGCTTATCTTTCTGAGATAACAAAAATAATGTTTTCACCTAGACCTCATCTCGACGGGACAAAGTAACAAAAACGCGGCAAAAAATATACGCCTGTGA
The DNA here is from genome assembly GCA_947579745.1 of Apocheima hispidaria. NCBI lineage: Eukaryota > Metazoa > Arthropoda > Insecta > Lepidoptera > Geometridae > Apocheima > Apocheima hispidaria. The sequence continues at coordinate 14,598,773 of OX388159.1, forward strand.
AACTCGTCCGAGCTCGGAGATACGCGATGGGTAGTAATATATTAAGTTAGGGTGACTTCCCACACAGCATACTTTAGTTAGAAAGCACACCTGACTGCCAGCGACTCCAACGAGAGAAAAAATAAGAGGAAGTTATATTTCTCTCTTTTTCTTTCTATTTTGATACACAAAATACACATGCAAAAATAGTGTACATGTAAAATTGTAGGAGAGTTGTTGTCAGGTGTTAAATATGTCGTAGCGCTACGCACAACTCCTACCTAGCAGTCTACGAATGTTCGTAGCGCTACGTCCCTATATACACGAATAGCGAATTATAGGTATAGGAAGCCGCCTTTACGGACCTAGCCAAAGAAAATTTATATTTATTGCTCAGTTTGATTCCATTTTATTGAGTCGATTTTATCTACTTTGTAGGTTCTATCCTAGGATTCTAGATGTTTGTAGTAAGCTGTATATATTGCTAGCGAGCGAGCATGTTGGCGCTTCATTTCCCTGATTATGTATCATTGTAGTTAGGCGTCGAAGACAATTAAAAGACATTTTAAAAAAACTTGACATTTAGGTGAATAAAAACATCGCCAGGAATCCATAGCAAGATGAAACGTAATAACATTTTTTGGGCTTGTTCCGTCTTCATCCCAATATAACTCATTCCATAAAAAAAAATACCAACTAATGCTCTTTCGTATTTTTTATTTCTCAGGATGGATTAGGGACGTCGGCATCGGCATTAAAAAATAATAGTACCATGTGAGCTTTCCAATATTTATAATGAAAGTCGTCAAGTTTACACAGGACGGACAACGATGAAGTACGGAACCTGAACACACAGTACCCGACAAGAGTATACGACAAGAGCCTGTAAAATTACAATCAAGTTGATGTAAAGTGATTTTCAATGGTTCAATATATGCATCTCTCGTGTTTGAACCTCCAAAACATGTACACAGTCACAAGTCAATTTTGACAAAAAAATAATTGTTAAACTAATCAATTAAACAACTTAACGACACGTAGGTATTAATTGTGCTTGCTCTGTCAGTTCTTTACAAAAAATTTGAATTCCGAAAATGTTCCTATTAAGCACTTAAGGTTTATAGAACAGATTGCTGTAAGAAAATGCTGCCACCAACTAAAACTGTTTAAATTTGCTTTGATTCAGTTCGGGTTTATAATTATGTAGGTTATTTATTTACTGTACATTAATATGTTGGCGTGCCCGCCCTGTTCCTCAACTTTAACTAACCTAGTCAATAGCGTTGTACTGGTGCTGATTCCCATATTTATTTTCATATGAACAGATATTTAAATTCATCATTCAAACATCTGCCCGGCCGGTAATGGAACTCGGCGCCACTCATAAAGCAGACACGCTTCCAACTAAGCTAGGATGATCGTCAAATTGTATGTGATACTCACCGATATGCTTGCTCTCGTTAAAAGCCTCTGGTATTTTCCTGGTAAGCACGGCGTACACCGTGCAGACGACGATCAGCACGATCGGGTAGAAGAACGCGATCATGTAGGAGGCGTCCACGTACGAATCGCAGACCAGCATGTTGTCCTCTCTCGTCGGGTAGTGGAACATGGCCTTCGCTGGCGCTACTATCATCCACACCACCACGATCAGTACCTTCGGGCAGAATAACATTTGTTCTTACAATACGATAACACACTCTCATCAATTATTCATTCATTTATTAACGAAAGAAAAAAAACTAAATTTATATCGATAGCTTAAATGCTATACAATAAATCAATGACCCATCTCAATTATGTTTCAATTTTTTTTTACGGGCTAGTACCATTATTAACTAAGCAAAATACATACAAACTACAACTACCTAAACTACTTAGCCTATTACATAAAAATAACAGTTGGATTATCTAGAGACCATTAAAGGTCTATAGATAATCCAAATGTTTAAGCTCACTACCAGTTGGAAGCGTACCCAGCATGCTGGCGGCATTACCACGCTGAATGGAAATGATTATGCGTTGCGCGAAATAAACACTAGCATTTGGTCACGCGTCGCGTCAACCGGGCGCTCTAATAAGTTTTAGAAAATAAAATGAGCTCCCGGTCCCCAAGGGCCCAACGTCTCTACTTCCAAACGGCTCAAATATACTACGGGTACGCTGCCAACTGGTAGTGGGCTTGAACATTTGGATTATCTACAGACCTTTAATGGTCCCTGGATAATCCAACTGTTATTTTTATGTAGTAGGTAGTTTAGGTAGTTGTAGTTTATTTCAATTGTTTTGCCATTAGATTGAATATCATATCTTCTTTATCATGTAATATCAAACCAATACCTTATTTTCCAAGCTAGGACGCAATTATTATAACAGCCACATTTCTCAGAAGTAACTTAATATATCAAAGAAACATGAAATACCTTTACATTGATCGAGATAAGAAGACTTTGTCTTCTTCTAAGAAGCACGAAGTTTTAATTAATCCTATCTTTTTGCTAAAAGTTGGTTAACAATGTACCTTTGAAGTGTTACAAGTAAGTAATTTAACTTACAGCCGATTTATTGATAACTAGATAATGACGGAGAAGCGATTAACGAAAGGTTTTGATTTTCACTTGGGAAATTTAAAATCGGTAACTCGGTAAGCCACAAATACAGATGTCTGAAAGGACAATCTCATATAAAATAACACGGGTTGATTTGCGCTTGAAGACAAATTCTATTTAAAATACAACTCACCACGAAGGTTGTGGGATAAGGTAGCTGTAATCGCGTGTTATTGGGTGGTTCAAAATTTATTCATGCTATGATTGATTTGATATTCGGTCTGAAAAGCCGGCCAAACTAGGCAGTATAATTGACGAAAGTATGCTATTTTGCGGTTAATATTTTAGTGAGGGGGGAATAGTTCTGATGAGTTATTTTCAACTGGTTAGTTGGCCTGTGGACAATTGGACAATATGGCCAGCGTTGTGTCACAACTTTACACAAATATCTAGATAAAGGGTTAGGAAAACAAATTTTCAGCTTACGATAAGATAATTCAAAAATTTCATAGATCATTAAAAGTAATAATGGAAAAATATTGAATTCAAGATTAGCTTCACGCGTAAGTGGACTTTAAAAAAAAAAATCGATAAACCTATAAATTTTCCTGCGAACATCAACGTCAGACGTCGGTAGGTTGTTACCTACGTAAGTATAAGGCATAAGGCCTCCAGAATTCTCAGATGAGCCTCATAAATTATTTTTTACCGGTAAGGCGGTCACGAGCATTTCGAACTCTTAGTGCCAAGTTCCGTTGCTGTTACAACAAATAATGTTAAAAAATCAATAAATATAATCGGAACCCTACTTTACTTTTTTCCCAACTACCTAAGATGCTGCTAATTTTTTCGGGGTGTTGTACATTTGTGTATTTTTTTATTACCTCCAGTAGCGTAAGCCCTAGCCTTGATCGATTTTGACGAGTAAGGTGACGTTTGTTTCCTTTTATGTCCGAAGTGTCATACTACATTTTGCACTCGGGTAGAAAATTCACACTTAGTGATGATTGAATATAAATCTTTAAAGAAATTAATATACGCAAGCAGGACTACTGTGGACAGTAGTCCAAAACGGCCTCATTCAATTAGTAGAAACTATTTTGTTAAACCAGTCTATTAGGCCTCGACTAAACTTAATGTACGTTCATTAATAAGCCGACCTTTTTAGTAACTGACGGGCATGCAGCGAGCATGACACGAGAAATCTAAGGCCTATCTATGTGTGATGGGTGAACCCTTACAGTCTAGTACCCTTGCCCTCTATTGTCAGAACAATGAGGTTTTTATTACAAATCACGTAGGGAGAGCTGAGAGGGAGTTGCCCTTGAATGACTGATCGTGATTCCCCCGGCAGCAAGGGTAATCTAGTTCGAAGGTGATCAGGGAGAACATGGCTTTATTAGTATTTGATAAGGGGATTGCTGTTTTTGATTTACTCACCCTAAATAAATCTTTATGAGTGTGGGTGGAAGGAAACGTCAGCATAAATTAATCCGGCTATTGTTATGGTAAGTCAAAGATTACACAGCAGTAGTTTTATAAGGTTAGGTCGGACGGAAAAGAGACTGCTGACTTTTCTTGTGTAAGGTTGAACAAGTTTTTTTTTTTGAGAATTGAGAAATAAACATTATTCTTCCTGTTATATAATGCTTTTCTCCTTTGAATAAAACTATATACGTGAGTATTTTATGCCTCAAATTTACAAAATATTGGACCATAAGCTCACCCGATATTAAGAGACGGCGTGATCGATGATGGTAAACACATCTAGCCTGGAATGGTAATTGGCTCTCAAATGAGACTACCGGAACACACAATTAGGCGAATGCCGACAAATTTTAAACGTGGTGGTAGTAGCCGCGTACCAGAGAGTACTTTACCACTATGATTATGGTATCCTCCTAACTTTGCCAATACCTGTATAGAGACCAATGCAGCGCAGATAGCGAGCTGCGAGCTGGGGGAGATGAGTATCGGTCGCTTGGCGGAATGCTTGCTGGCGTTGAATATGCGCGAGATTCTGTTGGTCTTCGTCAGGAGAGCTGCATACACCACGGTAAAGCAGAAACCGGTGCCGAACCTGAAATAAAACAGGATAAGAACAAATGACACTTCAAACATATAAAGACGCCTGACGTTCTAATATTCAACCCACAGAATTCTACCTATTTGATCGAGCCAAGTGAAGCTCTACGAGTTTGTTTGTGCCTACATTTGTCCGACGATAACTTGAGTACCGTTGATCCGATCTTGATAAAAGTAAGCAAGTAGTAAATACAATTTTTATGTTCGAATTTGAGAATAATCGATTATCTAGTTGTGAAGACGGAGTCGAGACATCTCAGTTCGGGAAGGACAACTAGTTATTACTCGAGTATAAAACTCATCGTAGCTCCGAATGGGATCACGTAGTGAATCGGACGACCGTGTTGTGATAGGAAAATATACGTTGAATGCGGGCTCGCGTTCTCGTAAAGAATTCTTGTTGGCTGCGCGGAATATTGAAATAGCTCGCATGAGCTTAGCTACATTCACACCGTAGCTGGACGGACCCTGAAATTTACATGAGAGAGATCGCTAATCGATAAGGCTGTCAATTAGAAGCCTAGTCGATAGTAATGCTTACTGTATGTTTTTTTATACTTTGTGTGGTTTTAATAAAGATGTAGACGCTGTTTGTCTGTCCTGCCTATTTATGGATACATATTTTCACGTACGGTAACAGACAGCGTCAATCTTGGTGTAATTTAAATAAACCATACCATACTTTAAAATAAAACAACAAAATAATAAAAACCGGCCAAGTGTGAGTCAGACCCGCGTTAAGAGTTTCAACTTTATCTACATCCGCAAATGTAGGTATGTTTTGTTTTTTTGGTACTGAAATACATTACACAAATATACAGGGTTATAAGGAATGTGTGTGCTAACTTTTACTATGGGACCAACCCTGAAATCGGGAAAAAAAAATAAACAGCTGTTCCATAGAAAACGGTTAATGACACTCGACAAAATGTATATATAGAACAGCTATTTTCTCCCCTCGATTTTAGGGTTAGTCCCATAGTAAAAGTTATTCACAATCATGAGTACTATGAGCCCCTTTTGGCTAAGCATACCCTTTCTTTATAACCCTGTATAGTTTGGAATGTAATACGGAACTATCGGCAAGCGAGTAACTATCACTATCGTGATAGTATCAAGTATCGTGACTAGCACTTGGCCGTTTTTTTTAATCCAATGTCAGATCCGTCCAGGCCCGGACAGCGCTCGGTGTGATGTGGCAAAGCTTAGTTATCGTTGTAGTGGTTCTCTGAGAAGTCTTTTCTATATGAGATTTGTAAAATAGCTTTATGGTGGTATCGGTATTCATTATAATACATGAAGCCATTTTTCATTTTTCTATATGGAACTCCCGTCTCTGAAACATTGTAAAAGTAGTGATGATATTCTCTTTGATGGGTACATTTACATGGGCATCGGGAAAATTACAATAAGCACGCTTTTATTCAACTTTGTATTCAACTGAACTTTGCTTGCCTGCGTGTCGTTTAATTTAGGGCTCGCGATGGTCAAAGCCTTATGCTGCCTGAAAGTCTCTGAATAGACCAACTAGCATTGATTAAGAAACACAAACTATGACATTTGAATTATGCGACTTTTTTCATAGCTTTCAAGTACCGCGAAAACTGAAATGAAAATCCACATAAGTAGGCTATTTAGTTACGGTAGTTTCTTATAATTCAAATGCATATTTCGCTGTCCCTCTATTCCCGTCACATTGTCCGGCGACAATACCGAGCGAGCTCCAGGGATGGTAATCGTATTGTTCAATATTCGAGCCCGTCACGCCGCAGGTGGACTTTGATGACACGCACGTTATTGGGACGTGACGTAACGGTCGGCTCAGCCGCGGATATTGCCTCCGATAACGACCTACAATTTGTACGCGTATGATTGTCGGCTACGAATGAAATGTAGCGTCGTTTGTAAACCTAGTGTCTACAATTTTGTTTGTGTTAAGTATAGGCAGCGTATCGTCCTATTATTTAAGTCGTATGTACAATGCATCTTTGTTTTTTTTTCTTCAATTCTGGCTCTACACATAGTAAATTTAGCCAAGTTTTTTAGTATTTCTAGTGAAGTATATTACACAAAATAAAAACAAGCCTCAGTCATTGTCTAAGTCAACAATTTCAATTACGTTCCAGTTCAAATCTTGCTTCATTATAGTGGCGGAAGTTGTGCTGGAAACTTCTACAGAGTTTTAGAAACAGCACTACACGACGACGACACAGATCACCTTTACATAATTTTCCCGCACTCGTGCACGTTTAATGAACACATCATGGACATTATCCACCATTTTTACACATTAACACTCGAAATAACACAAGGGATGGAAAATAATAAAAAGCAGTGACCTGATATTTTCCACGACAGCGCCAAACTACCGCATGAATATTGAGGTTTGAGTGATCACACTATTCAAGAAACTGTTATCATTTTGGTCTTCAGAATTTTCGTCAAACATTTCTCTATAACAGGTGTCAGGTTATGGAAGTCACGTTCGTGTCAAGAGTGAATATAAGTCCCAGGTTAGGAAGGTTATCGAATTGTCCAATATTCCTGCTCGTCACGCCGAAAGTGTAGATTGATGACACGTTTGGCACGGCCAGCTTCATTTTTTTTATATCCCTAAATAAGTAGTTTACATACAACGACTATGATTACACTGATCACACTAATATTATAGATGCGAAAGTTTGTGTGTAAGTGTGTTTGTTCCCTTTCAACTCTGTAACGGCTGAAAGGATTTGAATGAAATTTGGTATGGAGGTAGCTTATAGCCTTGGATTAACACATAGGCTACTTTTTATCCCGGAAATTTGACAATGAAATTTCCGTATTTTTTTGTATATTATAAGATTTTTGCAAGCATGAATAATTGGTGTGGTAATAAGGTGATCCCAACAATAAAGTGAAATTTAAAAATAAAAGCGAACACAGTCTCCTAACACAGATAAATAAGGATGTGACTTTAATACTTGGCAATAACCGAGATCTTATCACAATCTCATTATTCTATTTACGAGGTATGATATCAGATACGTTTGTAGCTAATTTAAGCTCCTATTTAATAAGCCATATATTGACGATCTGAATCTCGCTTAATGCTGTGATTGGTTAATTTATCACGTTCAGTATTTAATCACAAGGATTAAGGATACTATTGGATTAGCGGCTGGAGTTAGATAATTGGAACAATAAACAATTTTTATCAACAAAATAAAGTTTTTTTATTTATACAAACTCAGGATAATACACCCACTTACATTGAAGAACCGCGCAAGATTTTAACAATTATAGTTCTAGGCACCACAACGCGCCTGTTATCCAAAAGTAATTTTTAAATAATATTTTTATTTTTCGGCATTTACATTTAGGTTTTACAAAAAGAAAACAATGAAACAACATACTGTATTCGTACCAAACACTGATATGAAGATAATAGATATTACGAGAATAAACAATGGAAACTGGCGTTCCAGAAAATAAACGGATATAACTAGAATCGACGGCGTTGGAAGAACCATCCCACTTGCTAAAGTTTGTGTGCGTGTATGTAAAATGTTTGTTCTAATACTTGGGATTTTTGATATGTTAGGTAATGGTTGGTAAGCAGTACCCCGCTTTTAGTAACTTTTTGTGTAACTTTCATTGTAACATATAGGGTGTTTTACTATCAAAACTGACGTGGTTTTGGCAAATTTTGTTTTACTAAAACGGGAATACTTACGTTAAATTGCCTATTAAATTGTCTTGCCGTGCAAAGCAAGATGAGGTTGCGCGCGTGTCACGCTTAGCATTCCTTGATAAAGGTCACTGAATGTCACCGAAACTATAGTCGGAATAACCAACTCAATTTAACGTAAGTATTCCCGTTTTATTAAAACAAAATATAGGATGTTCTTTACACTGATGGTTGTCTCTTTCATTCTAAGATAAAGGATGCCTATAACACATAAAGTTGTCTTTTTCATTTAAAATTTACTAATTACTTTTCACACTGATGGTAGCCTCTTTTATTGTTAAAAGGATACTTTTATCCTGGTGGTTATAAGTTTGATGATAATATTTAGGATACTTAATAATCCGGACAAAATTCAGGTAACTGGATAGTCATGGGTAAAACCGCGGCCGTAACTAGATAAAAATGAGTTGAAAAGAACCAGAAAACTTGTGGACCACGAGGCGCAGCTAGTCACAAAATCCAACAAACCACCCGTCATGGCGCCGCGCCGTCATGACAGCATTGCGACGATGTCTGACGCTCGCGACGTTGGCACAAATAGGGGTTTTTGGGATATTACGCGGCTGGTGTGAAACGTGTTGGAATTTTTCGTTTGATCAGAATTTATAAACAATGTCGGGTTTACATTAAAAGCCTTACAAAGACTCCAGACAAAGAAAGTAATTTAAATAAAAATTTTTTTAGTGAAATTGTATAAAAGTAGATCGGCAAATATAATAATGTAGAGAATACACAAGTTCTTAAATCTAGAAATAATGTTAAAAGGAAGATACCATTTGAATTCTGATCAACTTTTATTCGGCTGCGAATTAAGAAGTTCGAAAAAAAAATGTGAAACCAACTCGTCGAGGGCAGTAATATTATTTTCCAAAACTTATTCTTCCAAGTATTCATGGTGTAATCATTGTGATTATTATACTGTATAATTTATAATTTGTATGAGTGTGGTATAAAGTAGTGAACCGTGTCTTTGTTTATTATCTTTACCTTCCATTGGGTGTCCATCGTGTTCTTTTCAAAACTCGGTAGAAACTTTCAGTGAAGCTACCCCTTGAAGTGAAGCATGACTTGGACTGTGACTAAGTCTGGTTTATATTGTAAAATACCACATTTCACTCAAAATATAACAAAACTTGACACTTGCTAAATACATTCATGATATGTGGAGCTATAGAATTTAAGATAAAATACAAAAATAACCGATACGAAACCCTACATTCCGAAAGTGTAGGGAGAACGAATGTGCGAGTGCGAAACCCACACTTGGACAAAATAATCGATCGCGTCGTTTACAAAATTTTCCATACTACATTAAATACTAGAAACACTAATGCGCCGAAAGAAAAACAACCACTCCTACAACGCCACTGTAGAAACAGCTTCATTCCCAAAGCTCAATGCAAACGACACTAATCGTAATCCAAGTATCGATACAATTACGGCAGTACCTATCCAATACCTATTTAAATACCTTCCGTACCTTCTACACTGCCAGCGTTGATGGGAGTACTTAAAGGGGATTAGATGGGGCCTGCTCTGTCGATGGTCTTTATCTTTTCTTTGGATGGTTATTAAAAAGGTATTAAGATAGGCCTTTATTGGGGCTTTGGAAGGCCAGAAATTAATAGGCAGTGCACGATTTGATAAGAGTTTTAAAAGAAAGAATAATGCAGCGGTTTTTTGGTACAACCTACACATAATTTTGATTCATTCATTTTCAAAGGTCGTGTGACCCAAAACACGCTTTTCTCAGAAGGCATTAAAAAAAAATGTGGCGAGTTTATTTATTTATCATCATTTCAGCTTATGATGGTGCAAGCACATTCTCCTTTTCTTGTACGCCGCTTGTTCTAGATAATCCTGAGTTGATATTATTCTGGTTCGATCCGAATTTATTAAAACTTTTTGCTATCTATCAATACCAAATTATAACCTACCGTCAAGGGATTTGAACACACTTTAAATTACATTTGATTACAATGAATATCTAACAATTTGTACTGAAAGTTTCTTCAATGCTACAATAATTCCTGAACATCTGTCGTCACTTCCCTAATGGGCCCCAGGCTGTAGCTTGGCTAAATGATGTAATTTGTTACATTAATATCCGACAAACTCCTTGCATAGACGACTAATCTACTTGTAACTAGCTGATTTTACCGGACTTACTCGAGTTCTCCGGCGTGGAGCAAAAATTTGTGAAAAATTATCATTATAGTTTGACAGTACAGTCTCTTTAAGCCGATAACTGGAAGATGGTCAGGGTTGTCGGTTTTGTTGACTGGCGTATTTTGTAAAACGGCGATTATTAAAATTATTAAGATACGCAGTCTCTATAATATTGACTCTATGTACTATTATTTTGTGAACACTAAAATATATCTCTGTATGATACCTGATTTTATGTTTTAGCGTCCATGTTTTAGATAATAATAGAAAGTAATTGTCCAGCAAAAGTCCAGAATTGGACGGAACAGGCTGAAAATATTTAAAAAATATATAACATACTATCCAGATAATCAACTCGACTCGAGTATAGCGTAATTGAATAAAAAGTAAAAAAAAATAACATAAAGAAGGCTTGATTTTTGTTAGGGTCCCACGTAGAAGGACGGAGATGTCTCGATAAAATAACAGAATGTTGAAGAATGCAGGTTTTTATATGACACTCACCTCTGTAAAGAGCACAGTATGTCCGTGGGGCGGAAGACCAGGGCGAAGGTGACGAGGTAGCACATGAGGATTCCTGCGAGCAGGATGTACGATAACTCTCTCCCGCTCGCACGAACAACTGGCGTTGAGCTGTGGCGGATCCACACTCCGGCCACAAAACTGAATGAACGAGAAATTATATTAATTATATAGGTATGTACCATATGTATATATATATTTAAGGGAGTGGGAAGCAGACCCTTTGTTCCGTCGCGGCTAAGTAATAATGATGTCGTACCTTGGGGACCGTACTGAAGACGATTCCAGTACTTGCTTGTGAAAGCATTTGGATTTCAAAACGTCGTATAAAATCTGGCAAAACATATTTTGATGGAGGCAACGGGTGACCGGAATGCTGGGACCTATTTTTTTTTTTTTTTTTGTTGTTCCACCTGTACTTCCCCCAACACAAGTCGGGGACATTCAAGCTGAACATGTTGCTTACGCAGTTTTCTGTTTTATTAGGGGAGGTCCGGGTAAAGTGAACACCTTAACGTTTGATGGGCTATAGGAAGAGAACCAATATACATATAAATAAAAGAAATGTTTTACGAGAATCATAATTTATTAAAGTTTTTAATATAATCAACAAAAATTGCTTAACAGAAGTACTTTAATTGGAATTAATAAAAATATTACAATATGTCAACCGGGTAAAGTGAATAGGATGATAGGGCAAAGTGAACACAAATACTTAGCATAGTTTTAAACTAATCAGTGCAGATATCACAAAGAAATACGCCTATTCCTTCATAAGCCGTGCATTTCTCGTGACTCCATTGCTTACATTCATCACACTGGATCCAATCATTAACTGGTTTTTTATTTATTTCTATATAGTTCTCCCCGCAAAAACAGCATACATAATTTTCATCCTCATTTTCCTTACCATTATTCTTAACTTTATCTTTATTGTTTATATTTTTGGTCCTTGTAGCATTTTTCTTAGTAGCAGTCTTTTTTTTCTCATTTAAATCTTTATTTATATTTTTCATTGCTTTGGCGTTTACTTTTATAAATCACTCCTTTTGTTCTCGCTTTACTGGCGTGCTTGTTAACACCTCAGATTTTTGAATTTTCCTTTTACGACTACCCACAGGAACGTGTGGCATTGGAAGTGGTCTTATGTCTTTAGGGATGAAATATGCTGATGGCGAAGCAGTAGATGGTTCGAGTTTCGATATATTATCATTACTTCCACATAGACCGGATAAGTGATATTATTACGTTTCGCGTATTCAAAAACGAATGCTTTAAAATCCTCTCGGGTCAACCCATAAAATACACTATCCATCTCATGCAAATACGTTCGAAGGTTCTCCCTCTTGTTCATCGTTGAAATTTTACGAAAACGTCCAAGCTGAACAGTCGAACTACCTTTTTTCCAATGCCTGTATAGAGTAGCGTAAGGAAGGCCATTCTTTTTTGCAGTTGTTTTCACAGGAATCCCAAAATTGCAGTCTGCTATTGCAAGTATCATACTGTCTTCACTCCATTGGGCTTGATTTGTCTTTCTCTTGTATTTGTACACCATCTAAAAAAATAGTTCAAAATTTAATGAAAAATTTCCAATAATCCCTTCATCAACTAGATCATAATGATGATGATGATATCAGTTTTGCATTCTACACAGTGGTTCTTTTCATTTGATACCAAACTTGGGTATATTTGAAACCATTCGATTATTCATCCCCATTTTCACCCCCCATATCTTGTAAACAACTAAACCGATTTTAATAAAACATGTTTAAGAACCACAGCTAGACAATTTTCTTTTATTTAAAATAATAACTGCATTCAAATCGGTCCAATCGTGTAAGAGCTATTGTGCCACAAATATACACACAGACAGACATAGATACAAAAATAACTTTCATCCAAAAATAAAAACAAATTCATTCGGAAACTAAATTGCCTCAAACTGATACACATGTACGCAAATACACATTACAGTTTTGTAACACACTCTTTATAGACGGGGGTTAAAATAGGTAGATAAATATCAAAATGTCTTCTAAGTCAACCAGGGCAAAGCGAATACCGTATCCACTTTGCCCGTGATCACTTTGCCTTATACCTAGTTGTTTTATTAAACCCAACCTAAAATCAAAATAGGTAACGACAAATTAGCAAAACTCTCAGAATGTTTACTTGAAAATATGCTACTAGTGGACACAATTGTAAAAAACAATATGGTTAAGTTATAAATGAGTTATTAAAGTATTACTTACATCGAAAAGTCGTAAGAAATCTCCACTATTTGTATTTTTCGATTTTTCTCTCGAACGCGACACGACACTCCGCTAGCTCTGTTTGCATGCGACTGAGGGGGAACGGGGAAGTGTCATGGCGCGAGCCGTGCGTGCAGCGACGTGTTTTTGACGAGAAAACGAGGGTATTCGCTTTGCCTGGGCTATTCGCTTTACCCGGACCTCCCCTACAATCGATTGGGCCAGATTGGATCGCCGTTTGGTAATCAAATGGTATATATAATATGAATAGAGGGCAGTATTTTTTTTTCCTTTTCTTTTCTTAAGCTGGCACCTATACTTACTTTGGTCAAAAACCCATTGCCTGATCTAGTGTGGCAATGCTACCAGCACCTCCCCCGCAACAAGCGGTTGGTAGATACGTTTTAATATTTTTAGGTATCAGATTTTTATTTCAAGTTTAGTTTTATCACATCAAATCACTCTAGTATGCGAAAGTTTGTACGTAAGTGACTAAGTATGCAAGTATGTACGTGTGATTGTTTCAACTTTGTAACGGCTGAACGAATTTGAATGAAATTTGGCGTGGAGGTAGCTTATACCCTTTTACTTTTTATTCCGGAGGAAAATATTTAGTTTCTGTAGAAAAGCGGGTGAAACCGCGGGGCGCTGAGTACTTTATATAGACACTAGCAGCGCCCTGCGGTTTCATCCGCTATACCATAGGAATAGTACATTTTTGCGGGATAAAAAGTAATCTATGTGTTAATCCAGGGTATAAGCTCCATATCAAATTTCATCCAAATCCGTTCAGCCGTTACGGAGTTGACTGGGAACAAACACACTTACATACTTATTCATTTAAGCACACATTTACGCATTTATAATATTAGGGTGATTGTTATTTTCTCATAAATAAACCGTAACATAGTTTTACATTAACTAAAGTATAACGTAACAAAATATGAAAATAAAAGTTTTTTTTTCTTGTATAAAACGGTGATGTAACTACACTTATAATTACAAAATAATTTTACAAACTGCGTTTCAGTACTTCCAGTAAATACTGTAACAGAGTTTCGGATTTCCCTGTTCTCTTGTAAATCATTACTTTAATGCATCGGGGCGATAACAAAATTCTCCAGAGAAGTTTTACATTCTGATTAAGCTAATGCTAATGCAATACCTTATCAGCAAGTATTTAAGTAACAATTTCCGATAGCCTATCTCAATACCCATCTGAATTTACATGAAAATGCTCACAGTTCGATTAACTGAATTATAAACGTTGTCTAGTGAGAAGGCCAATCATCTATGTTTGTCTAAAGTGCAGATCGCTGTTGATGAGTGCTATTAGTCTCGTCCCTAGATGACGAGCTAATTAAGCGTAATGAATCAGCAGAGCAGTCCTTTGTATACTGCGAGGACGTAATAGGAACGTCCAGACCTTCATTAGGAATAGTATTCTGAAGCGATGATAAAGTAGTGAATGGCACGGTCAGACGCCACACCGCTTGATATATAGATAACTTCTTATAACATTGGGCGGATTTCCACCTTCTGAGCTGTAGGTTGTGGGTTCGATTCCCACCGAGGACAAACATTTGTGTGATGAACATGGATGTTTGTTCTTTGTCTGGGTGTTTCTATGTATTCTATATATATATTTACAAAAAAACAAACAGTATTTATGTACTCTATCAGTCATCTGGTTCCCATAGTACAAGCTTGCTTAGTTTGGAGCTAGATGGCGCTGTGTGTAAAAGCGTCCACCACCAATATAAAAAAAAAGGACAACACCAAAGTAAATCTACACGAGAATAATAAAGACTTCATACAAGTGTACTCCCAAAAAATCTGCGCGCTTACGTACTTTTTAGACAGCTAATGTCCAAACCACTATAAAACCAACGTAAGTTTTTGTACGTATCCAAGAGAAATTTTCGTTTTCGTATCCGTTTTTCTACTTGTCCTGTAGTAAAAGGGGGGATGGATAGGGGCATGTGGCTCTGATGCACATTCTCCGAAATTAATTCTGTAGAAGAATGACAGACACCCTACCTTACGGCGATGTTCCAGGTTAACAAGTATTTTTTGCGACTAACTCTTCGTCGTCTTTAAGTCGAACAGCACGCCTTTCTACCGAATCTAGAGCTTCGAGCTGGTATTTGGCTGAGCCGTCCCAAAGATTAGCCGTCCCAGCAGTATTCCATGCACGACCGCACGTCTTGTGCTTGATAAAAAGTTAGCAACTACCCCGGTTTGAAATACCACATTTACTCGAGACGCCCAGCTTTTTACCAGCTCATTTACCTTTTGACTCCAGGTAGGTTCCGTAGCTTCTAGGTTCCGGACTTTCCTTTTATCCCTAATTGGCGGTTTATTAAATCCCTTAATAGCGCTTTTCCAGGCAACCATGCACGGACAGGATCAGTATTAAAAGATAAATTACGCGTGTTGTGGCTTAAACTCAACAAAGGGCTTGAGTTTCCGGCGTAGGAATAAATCGTAAGGAAACCATTCCGTTTTAATATTGGTTTTAACACACACAGCGCCATCTAGACCCAAGCTAAGTAAGTTTGTACTATGGGAACCAGATAACTGATAGAATACTAAATATTTATATTTTTTTATAAATACATACATAGAATACATAGCCAAAGAACAAACATACATCACACAAATGTTTGTTCTGGTTGATAATCGAACCAACAACCTACAGTTCAGAAGGTGGGAATCCTCCCACTGAACCACAAGGCTAGTCAAGTTTTGTGTTGGTCGTTTAAGTTACTATCAAGTAGAATGTATCGTCAGGCACTTATAGGCATGTACGTATGTGGTCGACCTATCCTAACCGTAAATTATCAGTGCGAGCTGCGATCAAACGCATGGCAATCAAGGCGAGCTGCGATCAATCATAAATTCTCGAGTAGTTGTAGTAATTCTTCGGTTCACTGTCAATAGCAATTGTCAATCTTTCAGACTATACTTACGCAGTGAGTAGTATCCCAACAGACGAGAAGGACATGGCTCCGATGGCCCAGGCGGAGTCTGGACGTAGATAGGCCTCCGGTATGGGTGTACAGTGCGTGCGCGTTAGGTCAGGCAGGGTGCCGCGGGGGCACACAATGCAGGCGGTTTCTACGAAGGGGGAACGGATCTGAGGAGCATAAATAAAATATTTAATATAGAGCAAGCCTTTTTTTTTCTCTTAAATTTGGCTCCACTCAGTGCTCAATGTCAAGTTTCACAAAATGTCAAGTGAATCGTAATATTTATCAATAAAAACCAAGTCTCAGTCCAAGTAGTGTTCCAGGAAAGTAGTGAAAGATTTACTGGAACATCTACGGAGTTTTAGAAACAACAGGAAAAACACGTTTTACCACTTTATCTCTTTTTTTTTTCAATGATATCCTTGCAATAATTTTTTTTCTATTTTTTCCATTTTAATTTTGTGTGTGAACCCCGAATACTGAAACGCTTGTTAACTTTAACAACAGATTAATTCTAATGCTGCCTTTGTCTGGCACTAAGCAAATGACAAAGGAAGCAACAGACTTAATCTGTCGTCAAAGTTAACATACGTTTCAGTATTCGGGGGTGAGTTCGTCATTTTTACTTAGTATTTAAGAGCTCGAAGTCCGAGCCTCAGTTCTGAGCCCGCGCACGAAGCCGCGAGCATCAGCTAGTTTTGAATAGATTCTGTAGAATTTGTTTGTTTGGTCGCTTTGTTAACTTATCTAAACCATAGATAAAATTTAAAGTTTCTTTGTCTAAACCATGAAAATGATTGCGCGCGCAAGAAAATACTTCCCCGGGTGGGTAAAAAGTAGTATTGGTTGAAGAAAATAATAATAAGAAAGGTTGTCCCCCTAACTATGTAGAATAAATAAAAGTAGAATGAATAGTCTGTAAAAATATAAATAACACTCTACGTTTTATTACATATTCTGATTTCTGCAATTTTACTATAATCTACCAGAAGCTGTGTTTTGCTGCTATTACAACATTACTGAGACCAATAAAGGTCTATAGATATTAATCCAAGTAAATGTTCAAGCCCACTACCATTTGTCAGCGTACCCAGCTTGCTGGTGGCATGCCTTTAAAGGTCCCTTGATAATCCATATATTATTTTTATGTAGTAGGCTAAGTAGTTTAGGTAGTTGTATATTGCTTAGTTAACAAGATAAAAAAAAAACTTTTCTGTCATCTGGATTAAAAACTATCCAGGCGCAAATTATACGAGCTCAATTCGAATACAAGCAATTTTCAGATTTATAATAACTAGTTTTAGTTGAACGTTGTCCGGATACCGAAATGTGTATTAAAATAAAGTTAGACTGCTGCGATTAGGTAAATAAAACTATTCGTAGCTTTAACGATTTAGTTAACTCAATAATCGTCACGTAGAAAACTTTAATTGTTACGACATTAAGAAAATCACTAACTTTGGGAAAAAGTGATTTTGAGATTTGTTAAATATGAAACCATTAAAAGAATCGATCCTAACAGAACGAAAGCATAGAAAATGCCAAAATGATGCTTACATCAGGCAGGATGTTGTCCGATGCAAACGTTTTTATTTTTTTATTTTTTCAAGAGTCGTTGTGCGCATATTTTAAGCCCTCGAATGGCAGGAGACAGTTCGAGACAACACATCCACTTTGTCCGCTACGCCAGCGACGCGTAAGTACCTCGTATTGCGTGCAGTTGAAGCAGTGCCAGCAGCAGCTCTCGCCCTCCACGTACTGCTTGGCCTGCCCGAGCTCACACTCGGCGCTGCACACTGACTCCGGCGGCCGCCGCGAATCCCACTTGAACTGGATCTCTATTGAAGTCACAAATTATATAGGTATTACAATTAATCAAGGGTCTATCATCCCAGATTTCGGTACGTGATAGTGAATTATTGCAAGGTTTGGTAGAGTTTAAAGTTCAATTACATGAAATAACATGATTTCTGAATTCTATTATCTTAAATTCTGGCAGGCGATTGGTACATAGATGGTGAGCGGGAACGATGGGCGTTAATGACTTATCTCTAGAATCATGAGGAGGGGTAGAGCTTGAAACTGTATAGCTTGATTAAAAACACATAATCGAGCTTGGTTTCAAGCTGTTGCTACTGACCCCACATGAATTGTGCTGCGAGAAAGTAATGTTTCAAATTGGTAAAATCCTATTGCCATATGCGTTCTTGTATTGGTATTATGCCAATTTTACTGCAAGTTACAAGTTTTAACAATCCCATCTTTACAAATTACTACACAAGTAAATGCTCCCACTTCCAATGTGCCTTAAGTAATAGCCAATTTAAACTATTCTGTACTCTATAAGCAGCAAAAAAATTATTCTCAATTTAGTTTAGTCTAGTCGAACCTACATGAGCACCACGTGGTCTCCTGTAATTGGGGGGCACCCAGCTTGTTGCCTACGTCTCATAATGCGAATGGAATGTGTAACTACTGTTGGGGATCCATATCGTATAAAAGAAAAAAGAAAAAAAATGTGTGAAGTATGTTTGTTTAGCTAGCTAACAAGGCCAACAAGATCATCTCTGCTGTTTAATATGTTTTTTTTTAATGAAACTAACAGTTCCATTTAAACACTTTCAAAATCTACTTACCGTCTAAATTGAGCTGCAGCTCTCCATCCAGGTACTGGCCCACCTCGACCCAGCGGAAGGTCCCGCGCGCCACCTGCTTAAAATGCAGGATCTTGTACCGAGCTGGGCCATCGCCGTTGTTGTCGAAGAGAAACTCGTCTCCGGAAAGACCTGTGGAGTGTAGAATTTATAATCTTTATAATGACAACCGAGAATGAGAAAGAAATATATTTCCTACCTATTTTCTGTGGTTAGTCTGCGGTTGCCAGTTCTGATTATTAAATTTAGTCAGTCTTTGGATCAGTACCAATGATTAGCATATAAACAACCATGTCGAATATAATATATTTTGGAAGTGGTAGGGCTCTTCTGCAGAGTCCGCCTGGGGAAGTACCACACTTTTGCCAGTTTTTCAACCGCCAAGCAGTAGTGTGCAAACATTACTGAGTTCCGGATTGAAGGGCAATGTTTCCAGCGTAATTACTGTGCATAGAGATTCAACATCTAATATCTCAGGGTGACGAGCGCAGTGCATTGCCGCGCATGTTTTTGGTTTAAAATTCTGGGTGGCACTGAACTGCTATGGGCAAGCGTGAAGCTGAGCGACTTGCTCGTCTCGTCAAAAAATTCCAAAAAAAGTAATAATTATAGACCTCTTCCCTCTTTTACCATTGTAAAGAAAATCAGTAAAAAAGATCATTTATAAAAAGTGAAAATCTTATCAGTACGATCAGAAACATTACCGATAAAAGCGCTGCAAATAAGTTCCTCTTATACAGCCAGAGATAAAGTCAATATTAGATGAGGCACCATTTGATGTTCCTATAACACTCGCAAGGTGCCGCCGTTAGCTTAATTTAATAACCGAAATCGAGATCGCGTAAAACCCAGGCGTAGCAGAATGACAGTAAGATAACTTCATCTAACACCTAAAAAAAATAGTTTTGGTATACAATACAAATAGACCCCTTTGTCTCCAATGCAACTTTAGAATCACAATGCTATCTAGGAATTATTGTAGCGGTCATCTTGGCATACTACGAATGCTATGGATTTGAGCTATGATTTTTGAAGCATCGTAGAATCGTAGTCGAATAAAATGAGAAAGAGCCTCGACCGATGAGGCGACATTCGTGAAGTGTAGATTAAGCTCAAAACACATATCTAGCCCAGAATGTCATAAACCCAATAAAACCCGAATTACTGAGGCCTATTCTCCACTTGTTCACTTCTTCCTTTCTTCTAATGGTAGAAGAAGTGAATAAGTAACGATTACAATTTTATAATGTAGCTAGTAATATTTAAATTTTTAAGGAATTTCTAAATACTCTGTTCTATTTTGATTCAAGCAGACCTATGATTTTCGCAGGAAGCTAAAAAAACATTAACTATGTCCACCAATAATAAGAAAAATAAAGGTAGTTTAACAAATGTCTCAATAATACAGTTTCCTTACAGTGTAACATTGACTCAAGAAATCGATGTAAATGGACCATAAATTTTCACGTCCTGACCTTCGGCACAGAGTTAGGGTCCCTAAACATCTATATATCCTTATTAGAGTGATACTGAACATAGCAATGAAGCTCATATTTCTTTCAGAGATCGAATAAAACCGTATCAAAAGATGTCAGCTTAATGTATTATATTTGATAAACCTTTTATATGATTTCATAAATCGTTGATGTCTTTGAAAGATAAATTGGCAACAGTTCAATTTAGAAGATCAAAGAAAGCTGCCGGAAAACTGTCAACAAAGTGTGAAGGTCGTGACCATCAACTAAGTCTGCTGTCTAAAGTTGTGGTTATTATTAATAAGGAACATTACGTTTATGGGGTGTGGAGACTACTTGTGTTACTTGCTTCACATTTGATATAGCTATTTTAGAACCACATATGCTGTGTTTAGCAAAAATAACTATGGCATTATCGGAATCCTCGTTTTTGGATGAAGAACCAATAAACTTGGAGTAATAAATACCTACCCGTCGACTGTCGTCATTTAATTAAACTGTAATAATTAGAAATAAGCTTGCCTAATTTAATTTAACATTATACCCATTTTTTGACATTTAAGTTAATGTTAATATGAAAAATAAATATTTCTGATTCTGAAATTGACATTCTCACATTTATATATTTTTTTAAACATTGCTTGAAGCACCAAGTACACAATAATCCAGTAAATCACGATTAACCTACAAAATCCTTAGAAAACTGATTCTGAAAATTCTTCACGACACAGCACTGCACTTCGAATAATAACAAGTCCACGTGCACAAATGAGACTATACAATTTTATGACCTGTTCTAAATTTTTTTTACAACATTGTCTACAGGGTTGCAGTTTATGATTAAAAAATATTAGAAGCAAAGCTTCTGTTAATGGCTTACCAGTGAAGTTGACCTTCCTCAGATACCGCAGCAGGTCCGCCCCGCTGGCGGGGCGCATCGCGTCGCACAGGCCTGTTCTGCCACCGCACACGGTTGCATGCATGTCCCTGGGGGCAATAGAGCTTATATAAGTAAGTTCTTCACGACAGATTGTTCTCGCGATGACAAGCGATGAACAATTTTAAATGGAGAAGATCAGTGATTGATTGGTACATAGACGACGTTACAAACCGTGTACTCATTAACAACAAACATTTTGTAAAAAAGTGTCCGACTAAGAAGAAGCAGAGTTCAGAGTAGTATAATGAAAAGTTACACATAAAGTAAAACTGTTGTCATGATTGTGTGGTTGTGTCTTGGGTATTGTTTTGATCTTCCGAGCGAAGAGTTTTGTTCGTACGGATTAGATTTTGACAATTTTCACGTAAAATACTGCAAATCTTGGAAAGGCTTTTTTGTCAGATTCTGCTATGCTCGCGTAGCTGCAATTTTCTCAAATGAATTTTTCACAGTAGGTTTGTCGGACGGCAACACATAATAATTATTTTTTAGTTTTAGGGTATGTTCTATCAGCCAAGTAGATGCATCAGTTTCTCGTGATTCGTGAATTAGAAGTTCACTGTGAGACGCTTTTATTTGTATATAAAATATAATTTTTATTCCACACTCGAGTGTGTGTGAGTTGATTTTACAAAAATCCTCCTTTCTTTATTTCGAATGCATAGTACGCAAGTCGAGTTTCAATTTCGTAGCATTAAAAATATTTTATTTCCACACAAATTTGGAGTCTATTTTACCTTTTTAGAGGTGAAATTCTTAAAATCCGTTCTTATTGTTCACCTAGACAATTTCAGGAGTATTGGGTCCAAATATATCGTCTCTATCATAAGCGGTTTGGTCCGGTTTTCTAGAAAAGGACTTCATTTGTAGATGACGTCACAATAGGAGCATGGACATATTAAAGCCAGTAAGATAACAGAGTAAAAGCATGCGGAAACGATCCATAAAATAGAAAAAGTAAAGCGAAGAGGTAACTAGTACTCTCACTATTTCTAAAGGTGTGCATTCAATGAAAAGACTGCGTTAAGGGGCACGAGGTTGAAGTGAATGGGCTGCCTCTTGAGGCATTCATAGCGTTATTGCAATGTCTGGAGCATATCTCGCGGGTGAATTGGATTTTTCCTATGGGATGTGATGACGCATGGATTTTTAATATTGGTCGATGAGACAGCATACCAGTTATTCTTTTGTTGTGGTGTACTATTAATATTAACTGCTATTAACTGAGGCTTCTGTAGTTTCGGTCAAATTGGTGCGATTTCTTTGATCAAAACGTTGTGTTTTCAAATTCAGGGGTCAGCGGCAGATTAAAGGTTCACGAACGCGTCGGGGCCGGGCCGAGCACGGTAAATATCTATAGCTTAATTTTGTAATAATTAATAATTCACGATAGACCGTGATCCGGCTGTGCCACGTCCGGCCCGGATAAACATGAATTAGTTCAAAAAAAAGTTTAACATGAATCTACCTTTAAGGTGGCAACAGCAATGTGATGATTAAATATGGCCAATGGGCCATTCCAAATGTATAAGTATGTTTATTCGCCGCCATGGGCTTACTCTGTACTTATTCAATATTATTTATCTCAAAAATCTTATTGCCTTACAGTTCCATCAAAATAGTAATCGGAATAACAAGATAGTTAATCCGTAATCAATAGTAATAACACCCTCAGAATAGTAGAGGTAACATCGAATTAACATCCACCGATAAAATTACTTGCTAAATTTAAAATATAAATTCCTTTTTTGTATTCAACGAATTATTTCACCGAAACATCCACGCGAGTGTTACCTACATCGAATCCTGCCGACAACACTACCGTATTGTATTGCTACTGTACACTGTTCCAACATTCACTACGAAATTGCATCGTAACCCGTCACGTGGAGCAATAACCTTCTTGCTAGGGTTGCTAGTTTCTACTGCTGGATTTATATTTTTGTTAATTAAGCTAGATAAACTTTTCCAGATACTGCAGCCCGGGTCTAAGATTAGACTTTTGCGCTCGTGGGTAAGGATCTGACCTCTCATTGAAGCGAGCCCAGAGAAGACAACGTCGCGGTGTGGACTGAGCCGTTGGAGAGGGAAGCAAGGGAACTGACCTGGAAGATTTGCCTGAAGGAACGTGCGGGAGTACCGGTGCAGTC
This sequence comes from Apocheima hispidaria, assembly GCA_947579745.1. Classification (NCBI taxonomy): domain Eukaryota; kingdom Metazoa; phylum Arthropoda; class Insecta; order Lepidoptera; family Geometridae; genus Apocheima; species Apocheima hispidaria. The sequence continues at coordinate 14,622,250 of OX388159.1, forward strand.
CTATGCAGATCCCGGTACCCTCAATCAGGCACAGAGGCTGACCATCGAGGAGATTTTAGAGGGTATAATAACATGGTCGCACCTTAAGAGCAGGCTCTTCCATTCGCACTTTTTCAAAATTTTCTGAACATAAAAATTACAGAGAAAAATAAAATCAAATAAAATAAATATCATTTAATATCTATAAAGTACCATTGCCAAAGTCTGAACGTAATTTTCATGTTATACAAGAGGAACTTTTCCTTCTCCGTTTTCAAAATAATAAATATTTACATGAACATTACTATAAACAATTGTCTATTGTAATTCTAATTTCCGCTATGTAATTTTTACATTAAAAAATGAGTATAAAGTTCGAATGGGATAGCGAGAGCCAGGGGAGCAGAGTCTTAATGCAGCCGGGTATCTCTCGAAGAATTCCAAAGGACATAAAAAAAAACGACGTGTAAGCCACAATAAGGTACTCCAAGCACGGCGAAGGGGACCAAACGCAGCACCTAATTTTCATTTTTCGGCCAACCGAAGCTTCAGAAGTAGGCGTATCTTTATTTTTTCTTTTCTTTTCCTTTTAGTTTCACGTTGTCAAGGACACGACCCACCATACACGGAATCTACCGCGCGTTCCCAGGCTATCCACATACTACAGACCTGCACCTCTTTATTTCCCGTTTCCCTATACATTCCGTTATCGAATGATATTAATGTCCTTAATATCCAAACCGCTTATGATAGAGACGATAAATTTGGTCCCAGTAATTTTCAAATAGTGGTCTAGCCAGGTGAGAAATAAGAATGCGAAAATCCACCTCTAAAGGGCTAATTTTTGTACTGTAATGAGAGTTGTAATATAAGGATTTCTGAATCACGCAAGCGAAGTTTTTCCTCGAGACGAACGTATTCATTTTTGTATTCATCGAAGCTTTCTTGGTCATGATGCGACAGCGGCTATATTCATCTGAATTATAATATTAGTTAGGATGTGAGCATGACTCTGAAAATCGTCACTTAATCCTTTCTTTTTCCACGAGTAGGTAACCCTATCCCTAACCCTCACTTAACGGCACATGGTCTGAGGCAAAAAACAGCGGGATTTAGGGCTGGCACTTCGACAGCTCCTGATTGATGACTAGACAAGCTGCCTTTGTGAACGCGTGTTCGTATGTACACGTAAAATCCCATCCTTTGTAAGCGGATGCTGGTCTTACTTTACTTTAGAGTTTTTTTACTATACACCCTAATGGGAAAAGGCATTTTTGTCATGAGCAGTGAAAACGGCTGAAACTACGGGAAAAAATATAGGTTAACATGGGCCTTCGAATACATTGACTAGCCTTGTGGCTCAGTGGGTGGATTTCCGCCTTCTGAGCTGTAGGTTGTGGGTTCGATTCCCACCCAGGATAAATATATTCTGTAATGAACATAGATATTTGTTCTTTGACTGGGTGTTTCTATGTATACATTATGAACAGTGTACATTATGGAGGTAAGTGAAATAAAATCTTGTAAAACAGAACATCGCGAGGTCTCATTTCTGGGCGAACTACTAGTTTATATTTATTTTATTTGTTCATGAAAAGATAATATAACCAGTGTGATCGCGAATGCAGGTATATTATAGTTATAACTAGCTGTTATCCGCAACAAAATTCGCGTGGACCGACAAAAAAAAGTAGCCTATGTCCGTCTCTGATCCTTAAGCTACATATTTTACATGCAAAAATTCAGCTCGATCAGTTTAGCTGTCATAACGCAAAAGCACCCAGATAGAGAGACAGAGTTACTTTGGCATTTATAATATTAGTTAGGATTAGCGCGATAATCGAGCGAGATGATGTATTAAATCGCGCTAACCCAAGACCCGGTAACTTAGGCTCTTATGAGCGTATTATTTTCGTGAGAGGGGAATACATTATGATGTGTCTACTGGTTATGATGGTCTGTGCCTACACGTTCACTTACCTAACTGATCTGCTAAGCTTTGGTAAACAAATTTCATGAGATGAAAATAATTAAATAAATATGCAAATTAAAAATACCTACATATATATAATTTTCAGCGCTGTATAATTTGAAAATGAGAGTCCAAGTCGTATTTTTATACAATAAATTCATTGCTTTTTTGTAGAACATACAACGTAAACAGTAATTATCAACTATCAACTTTTATTATTATTATTAGCTACCCACGCGATATTAAACTTAAAATTGCTTCATATGTAAACACTCATATACAATACGCATCCACTAGCTTTGATGTTTTTTCGAGCAATCCAATTTATATTGCGTAAACATTCAGGCCAAAAGTAAATAGGCATTAAAATTCAAAGAAGGAGTTATAAAATGTAACAAAAAATACTTCAAAAAAGAGTTTAACTCTAGGCTGAATTTAAAAAAGCTACAAATAGATCGATTCAAAATACCAATTGCTTTAACAAGACAATAAAAAAGGCTATTTCATTATTCGTCTGTGATCGATGACTGGACTTCCATTATAAGCAATGAACATTATTTGGACAGAATAAAAATCAATTAAAAAAAACCCGGAAGTTGTAAAGCTGGAGCAAAAAAAAAAAACGAGTGACCCTAAGCGCCCCATCACCCATACTCTGCTTATCGAGAAACACAAACTCCAGTGGAGAATTCCACATCCTCGCTGACTTTTATTACATTTAAACACATTTATATCTTACTAAGAGTAAAGATTTTTCCCCATTTTAGTTTATTATAGCACCTGAATAGAACAAAGAACTCGAAATAATTTGCAAAGACAGATTATTCTCTCGAATAGCAAAAGAATGAAGAAAACAATGAAAGCCATGGAAGCTCACTTTATCAAAACATCTTTTCAAAAACCAAAACATCCTACAAAGCCTTTTCCGGTATTCCCGCGAGTGGCTTTTAACGAAATATAAACACAATCACATAAAACAAACCTTAGCATTTAAACTATAAGGTTGTCAATAGACATCTTTGCTGTACACAGCAAATACTTAAAACACTGTTTTCTTATATCAAGTCTCACTACTTGGACTTAAAGGTTATTTTGTCTTGTTTGTAGAATATTGAACGTGGAACTTTGAAATGAGTGCAAGGATTCTTATTATTTGATTTTGATTTCTTGCTTTTCAACCATCGTGCTTAGACAAAACATTTGTTTTGAAAGGTTACCTATTGATCACTCGTAGTTTTGATGATCTGAATATTACTTCCCCGAAGACAAAGCCCCCATTATTAATAGCCATACTTTTCATGTGCTATACAATATAAAATCCACAACTTTCAGAACCCACAATTTCGAAAGACATTTTTTTCGAAAATACGTCTTACTCAAATGACACCAAAACGAAATTTCCCATAATCAAAATCCATAACAAAAACATCTTTGAATTTTATACACATACTCATGGCCCCCTCGGCCATGTTGCCATGCTGCCTCATCGCACCATTATATTTAAAGCACATGATTCTATAAATTCTCACCAAACAAGGATAAGCACAGTTTTTTTTATTTTATTTTTTATTTGAGAATAAACAGTAAACAGTGACATAGTATATATTAACTAAAACTAAAGATTAATTATTAACTATGCCACCCACAGCACTATCCACCAATTACTGAAATACACCTTACTAATCATTTCTAAACACTTCACTTTATGACAAACCACTTTCATCTAAAAGAATATTACCAAAACTGACAAATATAACGAAACACGAAATTTCGGGAAACAAAATACAACGTAATTTTCTACTAATGTTTGCCAGTTTTATTTTTCAAAGTTTTAAAGTGGTATTCTGGTGCGCTCAAAATTACGCTTGTTGTGCAGTCGTAGTTATTTTTTTCTTGATGAGGTACCATATTATAATATGGTACGTCATCAAGAAATCATATTACAATCTAGTCTTGAGGCTAATAAGTAATTTAACTTTAACTTAATCTGCTAAGTAGAGTAAAATCTAAGAACGTGTCCACTCACACTATTTTTATTGTCTCTATTTAAGGGGAAGACACTTCGTTCTCGTGTTCTGTTAGCTGTTTTTTTTTCAATAAAATAAAAATATCACTAAACTAACTCAAAAGGTTTCGTCCGTTTAAGTCTTCTCACTATATTCGATCACTACAGATGTTGAATGAAACCAACAACTGACTTTATTGTCTACCTTCAAGCATATATAGATATTACAACTCTCTCTTTCATGAATTTTCTAATTTCTATTTCTAATCCTAACTAATTTAATTTGATGAAATTTGATAAGGAGTTATTGAATATCACAAAGACGGATATAGGATATATTTTGTATGTCCACGCGAACGAATTCGCGGGTAACAACTAGTTTCTATTAAAAGATAAAGTGACGGAGATAATCTTTCGCACCCCCCTTTCTAGGTCTACTTATAGTCTATCAAGTACCCAACCCAATCCAAGTCACGCCACTAAACAAAACGCCAGCGCGTACTCAACAATATGATCCGAAAATTTTCCGCTCCAAATACTTTATTTCTGAGAACAGGAGAAGTAAGAGCTCTTTTAAAAAGGTTCAAGACCCCAAAAGGCTGTAAAGAAAAGTACAGTAGGCAGCTTTTTATACGGCGCGTCGGAAAGAAGAGTGACGTTTTCTGCTAAAATCGGAGCCACGATTTTGTAGAGCGTTTCCTTTGTCGCATAGTTGATGTTGTCATGTCATGTCATGTTGATTTTGATTTAAATTTTAATTTAATATTATTGTTCTAGTTTTAAATTGTTATGGGTCTCTGGTTGCCTGAAAATAAATGAATTTAATTAATAATTAATTAAATAGTTCACTTGAATGCCACCAAATTTCGCACTCGACCGCGATTCGCGGCGCTCCAGTAACAACTAATATTATTACTAATATATGTAAATAATGTCCAAGGTCCGCGTGGCTTGGCAGGCGGACGGCGCATGAGCTGCCCAGCCCGCGCGATACGTGTCACGCAGGGCCCAGTTTTTTGCTGAGCACGACCTAACTATGGGTCGACCCTTTGTTGGGTTATCTGCGTAACTTATTTTAGAAGTTTTTACCAGGATGTGTGCGTGACATACTTCAAAACAACACGTCACACGCGCAAAGGATACGTCCGGGAGATGGTAAAAGCAACATAATATTAACATAAACTCACAATATTGTCCAAATCCGCGACCACAAAGGACGACAACAACCAAAAATCTGAAATCGTGCACCAAAAAATTTATTATAAATTATTATCAAGGCAGCTACGCCCACCAGCCACCTTTTTTCGATTCTAACCAACAAAATAAACGTTCATTTTTTTCTTAAATGTTTTTCTAAAATATGTTAAGCTGCTATATTATTCGTTAGATAACAGTTATCTGACGATTGAAAAAACAGCCCTTTATCGAGTAATCTCAATCTTGTCTCCTACGTGCCAACTGAGACGCCGGCTACTGTATGAACGTATGAAGGCGTTGATAGCTTCCATAGACGCATATTACTGCAATGAAACGTTGATTGCTAGCATTCGGTCGATGAATGCGTGTTTTCAACCGGCTGCGAGTTTTTGTACGTTTTCCACGAACGCGCCTTGAATGGCTTCAAATGGTTGAAACTGAAGAAATAGTCGGCGCTGACACAAAAAGGGAAATGCGGTGCTGAGCTCGACTGAATCGAAAGTTTGTTTCAGTTTTCTTTTCCGTTTCTCACTCAATATGATTGCGTATAGGTTTTATTTTTAACCAACTTCCCAAAAAAATGACTTTTTCTCAAGTCGACTGTTTTTTTAAAAGAAAAGGTAAAAATCAGCCAAAAAACAAAGGAGCATACCTAAACATTACCTTACAAAAATACAACAAAAATGATAGATTTAAAATGATTACTGCACAGAATGTAATAGCTATAACAAATAATAAAAACTGTAATTGAAAACATACTTTTAAAGTAAATGTTGCCATTTAATTTGAGTGCTACCTCGGCCACATCACAACTTAGAGCAATGGATCATTCCAGGACTCACAATAATGCTATTCTACAATGAAGTATGGCTTGGCATGATGATGGGGTTCAGACAATGAGTTCGTGGGGGCCGGAAACTCATCTCATTACAAAAATCTATCACAACACCTGGTTCCCGTAACCAAAATGCTGGCATTTATTTGGCGCAATGCATTGCTATTCAGCGCCGGCGTGCTGGGTATGCTGCCAACTGGTTGTGAGCTTAGAATATAGATTATTTTTAGACCTGTAATAGTCTCTAGGTAATCCAGCTATTTGTTTTGTGTAGAAGACTAAATAAATTCAAAAAAAACAGCCGAACTTTATTGCGTTCGTAAATATTGGTGGATATTTCTTTCTAATAATTTTTACTAAAACTTTCTGAAGCCCTGGTAACAAAACAACAAAAGTAAATCTTCAGTAATCAAATTCTATCCAAAAAATCAATCTACCGCAGGCACTTGACCCACTTGACCAGACAGTCCCAAGTTAATATCGAATCCATCCGGAGCCCCGATAGGGGACAAAAAGGGCCCGAGAAGGGACCAAGGATCCAGGGCCCGATCTGAATGGGCCTCAGAAAGGCACATCACGGTAAAAAGGGAAATCTTTACAAAAGTAACCTTTCGATTCACGCTCAGCTGTGGCCACTTCAATGTTAACTGGGGCAAGTATTGTAGAGCAACTTTAGCCAGAAATTTTAGTGTTATTTTGGTTGAATCTATATATAACTCACAGAATTCTTCATATTATATAGATACAACTTAAAAACACATCCATTAGTGATACTAGTATGGTGTAAAGACAGACCCATTTAATGTCTTTTTAAATAGATTTACGGATTATAAAGAGTTTTATTTTAATAGAACGGGAATACTCACACTAAGGCGAGGTCTAGTCACAAATATAAGTAAAAATAGTATTTTCAGCGCCTAGTTTGAAGTTGCGAGATTAGATAATCAGGTGCAAAAATACTGCAAGTAGAAAATAAAACTAAAAATTCGTTTATTCGAATAAAAATTCGATATTATATCTGAATTACAAAATAAAAAAATTGCAATAACCCCCTGAAAAAAACGCTCTGAATTGAAATGCTATGAATTTTCAGCGGTAATAACACATTTTCTTTTACATATTAAATAGCCAGGATATTGCTTTATACGGTGAACCAGCTAGTTTTTTTTTATTCGCTTTGTATATTTCGGACAATCGACAAAAAAGCAAAGAAACAACACAACTTACCGTTTCCTCACCAAGTATGATATGCGATTTTCAACTTTAAACCAAGGGGTTTGAGCGAGTGCAAAACTCATTTCAAATGTTGATCAGACCGCGTCTTTGAGTCGTTTATTATTCCATTACCCGTTTCATTTCAGTAAAATGTGTCAAAACCGCGCCAGTTGTCATAATAAAGAGAGTTTTTATTTTACATGAATATGAGTATAAATGAAATAAAATTGTATGCTAATTGTTGGTCTCTTTTTCACCGTCATAATGTATTTCGGCAATTAGGATCCTAGCGAGCGAGCGAAGTTGTTGTTGTTATATACGTAAGCCCCAACAAAACTACCAAAGCGTTGTGCAAGCTTCGTGTTAACTGAAGGAGTGATCAGCCAGTAGACTCTACGATTTTTCAAAACCTCGTGGTCAGAAGATGACGAAAATAGATGAAGATGATCCCGTATACTAAAAGTTGTTCATAATGACGAGTGCTGTGATATCGTAGAATATGTCCGTCGTGTACACTCTTTGTATACCTGTGGCTATATGATTGAAAATTAACTGAAAGCTTCTAGAATCTTCTCTCTTTGAATGTAACTTACAAATGAACCTCAGGACTTTACTATTCAGACAGTGATATTAATTGTACCTTTACACTGTAGACATTATTAACTCCGAGATTAATTGGAAACTGAGATATTTGACCAGCCCAGGGTCTTCGAAGCACGTCCACATTTTCAATATATTCGTAGGCAAATAAAGGCAAATACTTGTCGAAAACTGGGCTATTTAAACCCTTTTGCTAAGGTCCTGAATTGTAACCTCAACCTTCATGAACTTTCTAATATTATTTGTAAGCAGAGAAGCGAAGGCAATTCAGTATACAGGGTTATAAGGAAAGTATAATAGGAAAGGAGAGTATTAATAATACTCTTAGATTTTGTGTAATTACATATGATTGTGTAATTAATATATTGTTTCTTATTATATTGTGCTATAATTGTAATCTATTTTAATTCAGAACACATTATTTCTTACAGATACGCTTACAAGCGACATATTTAGGCTAATTAATTTCTTATTCAGCCATGATTCATGTCACGTGCGACTTGAATGCCGAGCTCTTTAAAGGTTTTGAAGGTTAACGACTGCATTCAACTCGCATTTTTGTAGGTAACTTTGTACCTATTCAACACTAAAAATATGTAAATAAAATATAATTTCAAAAACTAAAACCCTCCAACGTAAAAGTATGAAACAAGATAATAATATTTGAAATTCAAATCGGCATGATCCATTTAATGTTCATAGTATTTTGCCAATGAGTTTTAAAGTTCCTTTAACCGTAGTCTGATGCCAAGGCAGGGAACTTTAAAACTCATTGAGGCAATTCATTATGATAAATGGGAAAATAATTGTTCTCATTCATTCTGTGGTCCATAAAGTAGTAATACGTTGTCGGTTGAAAGTAGATCGTTTTTTTTTAGATTCGGATAATAATCTATTTTAAATAAACTTTGAAAAAAAAATAAAGTTTTCAATCAGTATTCAACATCAAACCTAGATAAACAAAGATGTCATGAAAACGCTCTTTTTTTAAAAATTATTCACACTCAAGCCCTCCATTATGATTTCCTGTGTCCGGGATACCATAGTACACATATTAAGACTCGTACAACTAACACTGTGTCTGAACTCAGAGCAGATTATTTAAATTGAGATATATCACAGAGCTGCGCTCCAAAACCATATTGCTAACGTTCCTTACGAAACTGCCACGATAAAGTGGGTTTAGGCACGACACATAAACCGAATAGCAAAGGAGCCTTGGGCCAAAGCTACCACTGCTGGGTCAGGTCAAAAGGCCGCTAGGTAGACCACGTGGAGGTGGAGAGATGAGCGGCCAGGTTTTATGGATTGGTCCACTATCACTCGATAGACGAACATGGAAAGAGGGAACGGAGGCCTCTGCCCAACAATGGGACAAGTCATGCTAATATTATAATTCAAATATCTGCCCTATAATAAGATGATGATAATATTTTATTTGGCATAGGTAATCTTAATATGTACTTAATATGAATATATAATATATATATATATAAATATATATTGTGCGTAATATGAATTTACTTGCTAATTTATTGACCTGTAAATTTTATAATTGATAAATAATGCGTATATGTATAAGGGTACTACATAAAAATAACAGTTGAATTATCCAGAGACCATTAAAGGTCTATAGATAATCCATATGTTCAAGCCAGTTGGCAGCGTACCCAGCATGCTGGCGGCATTACCACGCTGAATGGCAATGCTTATACGTTGAGCCAAATAAACGTCAGCATATGTATAAGTAGATGTAGGTGTAGGTGGCACAAATATTGAAAAGTCTAAAAAAATCAGCTGACATAGAATAAGTAAAATCCTGGTTAATAGAGGTTTTGTAGGCAGTAAATAAACAGACCAATATCTTCAATTGAATTCTAGAAACTAGAAACGAAGAATTTCTCATTTATTCAAGTGGATCGGAGAGTTCTCGTCTGGAATAGCTTCTTTTGTCGTTCAAAATAGAAAAAAAACGTTCTTTATTTTTGTAATGGATTATTTTCCATATTTATCCTCATCGAAGATTATCAAACGAAACGTTAATTGATTGATTGATATCATTTTTCGTATTTTTTTCCCCTTTTACCATTTAGGTCTTTACAAAGCTTTCAGACTATTATAATGTTTCTTACACTTACCGAAAAGCCAGAATCTAGTTTAATAAATCATAAAGGAACCAACAAAGTAAGTAGGCATTTATATAATTTTTTTGCCCTACATTTTTGCGGAAAACACGAGTAAAATTCGACTTCAAATAAAATACTCTGCTTTTATTTGACGGGAAAATTGATTTCGATTTTATGAAAACAGCTTTTTTCTCAGACAATAAAGAGACGCCATTTCATCCCACATTAAAGATTATTTCGTTATTTCGCGACACAATAGATAATAATCTAAGGTATTGGCGACAAAGACATCTGTTTCTTACTAATGTACCTACATTGCTTATGCTGCCGTGTCCATTTTTATTATTTTTTTGTTTTGTTTTTGGCAATAAATATATTCTTATTCTTATTGTGAAAAGGGCGTTACTATTGAAAAAAAAACGTTAAGATAACAACGAATCCAGGGAAACATCAATGATTGAAAGAATAGTATTTAAGTACGAACTTTTTAGCGAATATATAACAGTAAATACATAAATTTGTGACATGATGATATTATTTGATTTAGTTTTAGTAATTCTCAAACTAATGTATAACGCTTCACAGGTTTCCGTCTATCGGGAATGACATGAAATACACACACAAGACAGATAACCAACACCCAACCCGTCAAGAATTTACAGACTAACGGTCATTCCTCATTTTGTTTTAAATATATTATGCCTGCCCCATCATCATCATCATCCGCCCATCATAGTCCAAAGTTGGACGTAGGTCTCTCCCAAGTCACGCCACTTAGCCCAATCTTCGGCTTTTATCTTCTACCCACTGCCAGCTATCCTACGTATATCGTCCATCCATCCATCCATTTAAAAGTTTAAAAGTTTTTAAAAGTTTTTGTTTTTATTTCTTTTTTTGTTTATCATCAGACCAACAAAATTATAAACTAAAACAGAACTAAAATAAAATTAATAATGTGAGAATTAGCGCCTGTCAAATATTTAGGTATTTATTTAATCTCGCCATCGTCATCGTCATACAGACATCTCAGTACCTCGATATATCGCCCGCCTAAAAACTAAATCCTAGGGCGCTTTGCATGTATAAACACATTTAGTTTGTACGCAATTCTCGTACAAAAAGGTCTTTTATCTAAAGAGCTTGATATTTACATGCTGGTTCGAAATACTAAATATATTTATCTATGATTTGAGATGTTTGTACAATACTGTAAACGTTTTTACCAAAATAAATACTCAGGTAAAGTGTTCGTTTTTCGTATAATTTTATTCGTGTTTTCATTTTATTATTCTCTAAGGACGGGCTAATATAAAAAAATCTAATTTACTATTTTTATTACTGAACAAGAAATCATTTTCTTATGCAACTGAGTCAACAAAACGAACAGGTCAGTCGCCTGATATAAAGCGCCATACTTGCCCATAACAGCTAGGTGAACCCGGTGCGGCAATACATTGCGCCCGTCACCCTGGGTTATTAGATGAAATCTCTTTATGCTTAGCGATTTAACTGGAAACATTTGATTTTAATTCGGAATCAGTCATGTTTGCACACTACTGCTTGCAGTTCCCTATGCAAAAAGTACAACAACTCCTTTTAAGTTTTGAATTTTTGTTTTCGTATCCGCGGCGGCCAAGCGTCTTCGCTCACGCTTGGCCGCCGTATGTAGAAATTTAATCTACGCGTCGCTCACACCTGGCCGCTGTGGATACGGATCCAGTTTGTAAAAACCTTAACTCTATGTATGGTAGAAAAAAGAAATGATACCATTTCACAGTCACGAGGAGCTAGGATACCGTGTCGGAAATGCCATGGAACACACACAAATACAAGGACAATACTAACACCCAGACCTAGATAAGAGCAGATATTAAAATTCATCATGAAAATATCTGCCTGACCGAGAATCGAATCTGGGATCTCCTGCTCACAAGGCAGACGTTCTACCATTGAGCCAAACAGGTCGTCGAATAAGCAAACAACTTTACTTATAAATCACGGGTCTTTAACCCGTTACAGTCATAAATTAAAAGATAACACTTAAGCACACGCCGAGGTACATTTACTATGAATTTATAGCCCAAAGTCGAGTATAAGCCAAAGTAGCATATCAATTAACTTAAGGGAGAATTGCTTTCGATTTATCCCTGCGGTCAGTTTTCGACCCTTAAAACGGGTTTCCTAAAACATTGAAATGAATTAGAGTTGGGCAAGCTTTAGACCATACGATTTCGTTAAGAAAACATGTTTGAGAGGTAAGGGTTTGTTTTGGTTCAATTCAATGTTTTAAAGCATTAATTTGCCGTCATCTGATGAAGCCAAGATTTTAATAAGTCTGTACTTGTTTCTCTTCGGAGGGACAAGGGCTTACTTTAGGCGAAGCTAAAATATATGTAATAAGTTTACAATGGGAGTGGCATGGTCGAAAATCGACAAAACTCAAAAAAAAAACCTTAATTTACCTGCTTACTTCATATATTTTTTCTCATACTAAAGTAATATTAATATGCTAAGTTCGAACGCCTGTGACTCGAGGCGGGAGACGGCGTTTAAACGGTCATGGAAAAGTGAGCTTTTCCCACTTCTTCCACCCGCCCTTGCATTTTGTACATGACCACTTGCACACCATGTGTTTAAAATTTTGCGCCCGCTTAAGGCATTAGTATAGTAATTGAGATATAATTTTTAACCTACTATAAAACGGTAAGGTTTGATTTCGACGCTGTGCTCCTACACCGCGGTGTGCCGCGGCCATTCTGTGGACGTTGTCATTGAAGATTATGGCTACATTTGCTGGTATTTACTCATAAAACACAATACAGCAATAAAGAGAAAAATAAAAAATAGACAAATTTTTTTTTATGGAAAAACCATTTTTTACAGAGAAACCAAAATCAAAAAGGTAGAAAAAAGAATAAAATACTTTACACATTGTTTTTAACCACAGACCGGTATAATACTGGTTGCAAGCAACCAGCGCTGGTCTTCTGCTGGAATCGTTAATACATACCTCCATTCTGTAGATAAATAATTATTTTGGCATACGTTTTCCAATGTTTTAATACTGACTGGCTTGTAGTGGTAGAACTCTTGTCGCCTGGGAAAGAATCACAGCTTTGCCAGTTATTCAACCACCAAACAGTAGTTTGCAAAAAGTATTGTGTTCTATATAGAAAGGTAATATTGACAATGAAATTACTTGGGATAAAGAGATTTAACTTCTAATAATCACAAGGTGACGAGTAATCTTCGTCGCATTATGTTTTCGAAGTTAAAAAGTCTGAGCGTCGCTTAACTGTTATGAGCAAGTGAGGCGCATACAATGATGCAAGCAACTTACTCGTCTCGACACATAATTGCATTAAAATAAATAAATAAAATAGTCTAAAAAAGCAATACTTGCACTCTTCTATACAATACACCGAGTAATTAATTGGCCACAAATTTATATTTTGGCCTGCTTATGGGACTAAATATCTTCTCGAGCCTTTCATATGATAACCACGAAGTACCTTTGTAAATTGATTCAACTACCAATAAGTAAGAAAATTTATAAGATTGCGTAACAATAAGTCCACAAGTCGTGTCCTCTAAGCATCACCTTATCCCTATATTACACTAGAAAGGAAAGGTAAATCGAAAATCAAGGGTTGATTAAAGTTGGTTCGGGGAAAGATGCGGTGGCTGTGTTGTGGGAGCGACCTTTGCTATCGGTTTTTAGTTCCCTAGCTAAATATACTATCGAAAGGATCCAGTCTATGTTTAGGTTTAGACATAGGGCTCGTTCAGGGATAGGTACGCGGGGCGTTGCGTGGCGCGTGCCCGAGCAGATCAAACATCACAGTGATCGTGCGTTTTTTTTATGGCGCTGGGGCACCGCTGCTTATTTCATATCCTTCCTTCCGCGGTAGACGCCGTGCCGTTATTCAGCACGCGCCACACGACGGCCCGCTCGACGTCCTCCGCCTTCATAAACGAGATTTCATACTACATGCTTGCTTGCTTGCATACTACTACTTGGCGGTTGAATAGCTGGCAGAGGTGTGGTACTTTCCCAGTCGAAATCTTGCAAAAGAGTCCTACAATATAATTATGTGCAGCGGCCTGCTCTGCCTGCTCTACATAACTGAGATAAATATTTATAATCTTGTTCTGATATCTAAAATTATTTTATCTACTATCAATAAACAAAAATTGCTTGCCTACCCTGTCTAAAAACTCTGTACGCGCCGCTGATTATGCACAACTGTAACAGCAGAAGCATTGCCAGTGCGTTACGTGCTCCCCATGCTAGGTCTTCTCTATTTCAATGCAACATAACTTAAATTGTAAATTAACTCTAGACTCGGAATCGATGGCTGTCACTTTTGCTTATGCTTTTGCTTTTTGGCATTTAATTTTGATTTTAATTCATTTGACCAATGATTTTGACACAAAATTATATTTTGTGTGAAGAACGAGTGAATGTTGCAACTAACTAAATTATCGGGTTTTGTAAATCTATTATCGTAGAGGCATAGATAAATTATGTTAACAGTGCCATAGAAAGATTGTAATACTGATAAGTACTACTCGATTGTAATACTGATAAGTACGTAAGATGGCGCTAGTGCCTTAGTCTGTGACATGAACGTCACAATTTCGCCTTGAAATGGATATACAAGCTACCTCATTCGTAATGGTACGGAGAAAAAACGAGTCTTGTTATATTTTTATTTTTAGAGGACTGCACGAACGAGGGAATGAATGAATATTATTTATTGTCATACAGTTGCATTCATAGCAATTACACAATATAAAAAATTAAGAATGCTTCTATTATGGACTCGTTAACTTGCTACAATTTTAACAACATTATTGGTATTTCGTGTATTTTTTCGTTTTATTTTTTCAACTATATTTTTAATCAAAAGTCAAATTCAGTTCATAAGATATTACGTGAGCTGTATGGAGGCTTCTTCAAGGTCAAAAAAAAAAAAACAATAAATAACAATAGAAACAATTAATTACACTGCGATGTCCCATTCAATTCTGGTCACTTTACTAAACTTCATTTGGTCACTCGCTAAGCTCGCTTTGTGATCAAGCGTGGTGTTGCGTCATTTCCTAAATATATCGTTGTGTGTACATTAACTACAAGTCACCCTAGCAAATTTATGCGACAATTTTTTTTTCTTCTCCGTTATAGCCTTTTCTCCTTTTTCCTTTTAGCCCGCAATTAAATAAGACATAGTATGCGGTGTCGTCTCTAGTACTACCATTTTTGTTGACGTCGCAAAATCTTTCACATCATAAATAATTAACCAAATGGGAGTATTTAAATGAATTAATATTAACACAGATACGACACCCTGCAAGGTTAAAACTCCAAGCTAGTCATCAAATTCGAATGAAGGAACAACAAACCCACAATCCTTACTTGTTTAGGGATACTTGTGTTGAAAGGTCCTACGTACTTAGGGATAGTAGGTAGGTACTTGTGTTAAGGACCAACAGTACTTCAGCGTTTTCTTTAAACGTTGTCCTCGGGCTTTATCTCGAAACTACTCGTCCGTGTTTAATATTCAAGTTGGCGGTATCTGTCTGTTGACTGCTTTTTTATTAGTTCAGCTCGCTTGCTGTTAGTTATAGTTGCATTAGTGGTTAGGGGATGATTGACTAATAGTTTGAATTTGTCAAAACCCCATTTTTATTTCTTAATTATTTTTATTTAAGACTTTAGGCCCAAGAAAAGAAACTCCTAATCCCAAAACAGTAACTAACGATAACTATTGTTGTAAATATATTAAATTGTTAGTGATAAGACCTTAAGGGATCTCATCTTTAGGGATACTATAGGTCGCTAATCTGATTCCATGTAAATTAAGTGGCTGGTACAATATCAATTAGCGGAAAGGGTCCGCCCCCGGGTGTGGACTAAGGAATAATTCAATTGTACCCTGTACAATGAAACTTAACAATTTGTTTTGTTATTGTGCCCAGATAGTTGTAAAATAATTATTAAAATATAATATTATCTTTCATTTCTTTTTACAATGATTTAATTTCAAAATTCACTATATTGTTATATTGTTTTTCTTATTTCCATATATATTTTTATCACGCATATAGTATAAGGTACACCTTATGTGTTAGTTTCAATTTCGTCGAAGGTACCTATATTAATCTCTGTTTCGGCATAACTTTACTGTGAATTAACTGTGGGAAAGGCCATTGGCTCTGAAATACAGTGATGATAGGGGAGGGAGGACTGATATCAGAGGTTTGGTTAGAACGTATTTTGTACTATTTCGTTTATGTCAAACAAATTTATTTGTATTTGTATTGAACCCACGCCCTGTGGGGTTAAATATAAGTAAATCCGATCAAGGGGTTTTTGCAAGTTCCAATGTACTTAGCCAAAATGAACTTACATACTAACTTAGTATATGAACCTGCCTGATAAGTACAGACCCGTAGCATTCGAGTTACATACTGTTATTCATTCTGTGACCACCCCCAACCGTTAATCCTGTAATGTATAAAGTTTCAGGATTATGTTACGTCGTTAAACCTTAATTACCTACAAGGTGCAGTAACAATATACAGGTTGTTTGATAATTACTTCCAATACGTGAGGGGTGGTTAATAAACAAGTTTCTTCTACTTTGTATCGCACATAAAACATAATCCTATATGGTGGTAGTCGGGAACCGATGCCCGACTAATAAAAATGAGGGTATAAGCTTAATTTTGCACTGCAATCACAAAGACACAAAACTGCAAAAGGTCTGCAAAATATGTACCACTTTTAGGAAGTATCGTCCATAAATAAATGTATAAGAATTAAAAGATTTATCAATTTGTGCGAAGTTCGACCTTATCAGTCACAAATGTCCTGCAAATCTGCAAATTTTCAAAAACTACCACCGTCTAACTTGTTTGATATGATATGCTTATTGCGTATGAGTGATAAGAAAAATCTCTGGCGTATTATACCTAATTTAGCTGAACCTGATGGACCTTAAGAACCTTAAGGTTTTTGTAGCCGTAGGATTATTTTTATAAGTACTGCAGCTTTGCCAACCATTTAACCGCTAAGCAGTGTGCAAACAATGTGTTTCGGATTGGGATTTCAGATTTGGAAAGACAATGTTACCAGCCAAATTAGTGAGTGTTCATAGATTTAACATCTAATATCCTAGAGTGAAAAGCGCAGTGAATTGTCGCTCATGGTTTTGAATCGTTCAAGTTCAATATTCGATATGGCGCTGAAGAGATATTTGAATTATAATAAGTATCTTTTCGGTTTCAAATAACTAAGGTAGCGATCTGGAGCACGTATCCCAATAGGGATCTGTGAAAGTTATTTGATTGCACGCTCGTGCTTAGATTACACACAACCAGACTGTATGTATGTATTATTATAGTTTATTGAGGTAACAATAACACCCACGCAGAGGACTATAGCAGCTGGAGTATCGTTATACTTATCGCCGGGTATAGGCGCGAGTTTGACAATAAACTTGCCTGATGGTAAGCGAAGATGAGGTCGCAGAATAGCCATGATGATTGATTATTTTTGATTGCTTCGTAAAAAAACTGTCTGTAAATAGAAATGACAAACGATTTTTTTTTTTCGATTATGTAGAAGTTATTATTCTTATTCTAGATGGGGGTGATAAGTCCTGCTCTGACGTCCCGCATGGGGTGTATTGTGCATTTCCTCCTGCCAGCGTCTACCCGAGCCAACCCGGCTCCTTGAAATAACGGAGCGATGCTCTGGACCGCTGGCATAGCTGCTCTAGTGGTGCAGATGGTAGTATTGATGACGATGATGAGAATCAGTCCAGCCGTCGCGGTGACATGGATGATGCTGAAGCCGCCTCATGCAATATTCTTTTTAGATTACACGATTCTACTTTCTTCTGTGGCTTACAGTGCCACAGCACACGCTCCACAGTTTCGTTAAATAAGTTATAAGCCTTTTAATTTCATGCTATACAGAGAGCGCACTATATCAGACTATTGTAACTATGTATCGTCACGCGATGGCCATTCAGTTCGAGTATAGCTGCAACTTTTGCGGTGAAAGGCCGGCGTTTGATGATATTCAGGCTAGCATGCCTGCTAACTCGCCCAGCACTTCTTGACCAGGAGAGACCATGGTGCTGATCAATTGCAGTACTACACTTCCAGCGTTGGGCCCCAAATTTTTTACACCCAAAAGATGTTATATGTTTCTGAATACAATTTTTATCCAAATATTTATAGTAAGCAGGATATTTGGCCGTTTACTCCATCTGTGCTTCAATAAATCCCCTTTTATAAGGCAATAGTAACGGTTGTTCTGAGAAATGCCCTTTTACCCAAGTTCTCAACCCTTGTGAATTCTGCTGCTATACAAACGGAAGCAGTAATACAACCTTATTTAAAATAAGTTCCAAGTGGTAAACTTAATACCTAAAATTAGCTAATTTAGATAGCCGAACCATACTAATGTCGCACATCACACAAAAGTGGAAATAGCTGCATCCTGTGGCTTTCCTGGCGTTTTAAGTGATAGGATACTTTTGAATAGGCTTCTTGGGGATGTACCACAGAAATAAGAAATATTTATTGGCCATAAATAACATTAAATATTACAGGCATGTCACTAATATAAAAAAACTATCTTATGGTTGGATTCAATTTAAATTAGGCAAACGAATTGATTATTTGCCTTTGCACACCTTTGCCAGTTATTCCAGCCATCCAGGCAGACATTACCGTGTTCCAGATTGAAGGGCAATGGTTTCCAGTGACACTGGGCACAAAGACAAGAGTGCCGAGTGCGAGTTTTTGTAATTGCGTTTACCTATTCGACTGCGTTTACTATGATTTGTATGAAGTATGGACAGTGCCATCTACGGCGCTGCTCTTATTTCATACACGATAAAATTAACGTTAACGCGATCGAGTGAGTAAACCTAATTAAGTAATTAATTGATTAAAGTAATTTGGAAAAAACTCGCAATAGGCACTCAAACGTTTTAATTTAAAATATATTTGATTACCGCGCAGAGTTTTATACTGTTAAAAAAACTTGGCCGAATTTTTCACAATAAAACGTATTCTATAACTGCCTCTATAGGGCACACTCTTTACACGTACACTTTCACTCTACATACGAGCAACATACATTTGTATAAAAAAAAAGTTCCTTGAGCAGAGTTACTCCATAGTTTATTTTTCGCTACAGATGTTACACAAAGCTCCAATACTTCTAGATCTAGACTAAAAGGTAAAAATTGATTTTCTTGTACTTTCCACTTACTCGGTTTGTTGCTTACGTGAGAACCGTATCGCTCGAGTGTTTCTTTGAATCTTATAGATTTTATTACTGAAAATACTGAACTATACTTTTTTACTTAGAGCATAGAGAAATTATACTAAGAGTGCTGATGTCCATAGAAAGATGCGTAACTCGATTGTAGTACTGACTAGGACGTAAGATGTTGCTAGTGCTTTAATCTGCGACGTGATCGTCACAATTTCTGTTGACTTGAAATAGAAACCCAAGGTAACTCATTCGTAATGATACGGAGAAAAAACTTTTTTTGAATAATTTTGCAATAAAAGTAAAATTATTAATTTTATCGACCGAGGAAGCGAAGCTAACGAAAAGACTCAGTTTTAACTGGCAAAATTTTCTTTCATCTGTCCGTATGTTGGTACTAGCCTACAGGTCGTATTTTTCAACCAAAGTTGACGAAACTTGGCTTAGAAGTTCTACGATTTTTTAGATTTCTTTAGTCGGTGATTTTTGATTGGTGTGTTATTTCCCCCAAAAAGGAGGGAAGAAATATTTTGCGGCGCCCTAAACCGATTTTGATAATAAATTATCATGCACGTAAGAGTTTTGAATATATCTTCATAAGCTCTAGCCAAGTCAGTGGTGCTCCACGTCTTATTGTAAAACTGCGTCCTGTTATCGTTCTAGTGTCTTCAAAACAGACGCAATCTACTTAACATGAGTTCGCACTACTTTAAGGTGTAAAGCATGCCATAGCTATCTCACTCGCTCTTTAGCAATTTTTCGTAGACAGAGTATGAATTTCCAAAAGAAATATTTGACGGAGGAGATCGAAAAAACGTATTCATGTATTTGTCTCTTTCGATCTCCTTCAAATAAATAAAAAATATATGAAAACCAATGTTTGATTAAAACATTTGTAATGCTATCAACATGCTAACGCTTTTTAAGGAAATTCCCACTCAGTGATTTTAACTCGTTAATAATGTGAAAATACGGGAGCGAGACAACTATGGGCGCGACTAAGAGCCTAAGTAAACCGGAGAAATATAAGTATAGGTAAGACCCCGCGATTCCTTCACAAACTACCGGTAAGCCCACGCATGTATCGAAGTAAATTATGCAGGACCGACTCAGGCTATTATTTCCCGATTTAAGCAAAGCATTAACTTGTACAAACGGGCCCGGATTGTCCCAGCGATGGACAAATAATGGGTCAACTCTCGAGGGGTTCGCTCGATTCCTGTTTGCTTTGGTTTTTGTTGTTTCTATACTTAGTACACAATGTCGTACATACAAGGGTATTCATGGAATGCTTCATCTTCCTTTATGGCTTTCTATCTTGCACAAAAGATACGACAGACAGATTGATAGACAGAAAAAGAGTCTGAATGTTCATTTTATCTCAGCTTGCTTTAGCATAGTCTATATTATGAACTTTTTATTATTTTACTTACAAGGAAATAACACTATCAATTAGCTCGCTCAAAAAATTCTCAAATGGATACTAGGAGATGATGGGCCAAGTCTCAAGAGATTTTCTCTAACGGTTATTATGTATTACGAAATTTTTGGATAATAATGCCGGTTATTAGTTAGAAGCAAATACCACTATGAAAAAGCTCGCTCAAAAAATCCTCAGATGAATACTAGGAGATGATGGGTCATGTCTCAAGAGATTTTCTCTAACAGATAATAAGTTATATACATTTTGTGAGTTGTATGCCCTTTTATCCTGGTTTTATCCCTTGGAAATTATTTTTTGTTGTTTTGTTTGTTGATCAAACTTTCAATAGGTGTAACGGCTTGGGATCACCTTTTAATAGCAGGGGGATGGATTATAGGTACCGGAGATTAGCTACAATAAGCCTGAGTACCCAGTAAAGGAAATCCTTCCGATTAATTTAAAATGTTTTATTTTATTGACAGATCTCAGAGTCCAGGAACAAGTAGCGTGTGTATGTATGTACTTTTTTGTGTATGTTTACCCGGTCCAATCTTCATGAAATGTTGTGGAAAAGTTTTTTTTTTTAATGTTGGAATATGAGAAAAAATTGTCCATGGATTTGTGAAACTAGTTGTATTATATGGAGCCCCAACAGAGATTTATATTGATATTTAGCATCATAGTTTATCTTTGTTTTTTTTTATGGGTAGACTACGTCATGCACATAATATAAGTGAATCTTGACTAAATTAGGAACTTTTTCCACATTGCATATTATAATATACAATACATTGTTATGCAAAATTAAACAAGTGAAGGCGTTAGCTGATCATATGCATGCAGCGTGGACGAGGATTTTGAAGAATAATAATTTATTTATTTATTGAAATACTAGCCGTTAACCGCAACTTCGTTCGGGTGGACCTACAAAAAAAGTAGCCTATGTCCGTCTCCGACCAAGCTGTATCTATGCAAAAATTCAGCTTCATCCGTTCAGCTGTTTAGCCGTGATAAAGCGACAAACACCCAAACAGACAAACAGATAGAAAGAGAGAAAGTAGAACATTCGAATTTATTATATTAGCTAGGATTCAGATCGCAGATCGTTCGTCTGTCGTTTCGTTTGTTTAGCAAAAACAAGCGATTTTCATAAGAACTTCTGTGGAAATGCCCTGGCTGGAGAAAGCCAATGATCTCGTAAAAGCACGTTGGATGCTTTCGATGCGCTGAGAGTGAACTGCATAAAAGGGATTCCACGATACGCTCACGTATTCCAGACAGATCCAGAGACCATTGAGATAAAGGGTATGATTTTCTTGAGTAGAAATATAAAACTTTTAGTGCTACGTCTAATAAAACCAATTCATGTGGTACATCTGTGGCGTTAAATCCATTTGTACCCAAATAAAGAATTTGTATTTGTATTTGGTAATGCTGGTTGTGAGGCGCTAACCATATTTTATGTACTACGTACCAGAGACGACTGCAGTACATTCTAAGTCCCCAATTACTCAATGGTGGTCACAGAGAAAAAATAAATTCGCATACACGTGTCTAATGTTCTCGGGATGTATCGTAGTACACACCCTGGCGTTATAGATCACAAAGCGAGCGACTGGGTGAAGTTGAGCAAAGTGACCACATTAAAATATATATATATTTTTTATGTTTCTCGGTGACGAGACGAGCAAGTCGCTCACCTGATGTTAAGCGTCACGTTTGCCCATAACAGTTCAGTGCCACCCAGCATTTTGAACTTCGACAGTTCAAAACTATGCGCGGCAATGCACTGCGCTCGTCACCCTGAGATGTTAGATGTTAAATCTCTGTATGCCCAGTAATTACGCTGGAAACATTGCCCTTCAATCCGGAACACAGTAATGCTTGCACGCTACTGCTTGGCGGTTGAATAACTGGCAAAGGTGTGGTATTTCCCCAGGCGGACTCTGCAAGAGAGCCCTACCACTACAACAACTAAATAAATATATATATTATAATAGCAATGTAATGCCATGTCTAGTACGTCCTACATAGCTCAATGCCAATACTTTACTCTCCCTTAGTGTTTGTCAGCAGAAAAGGCCATACACTTGTCTGATTGGCCTGACTCGTGTTCATCATCGTCAATGGGAAAACTAAATAAGATTGCAATCAAAGCCAGTGGTCAGCAGTAACGCAGTAATGTTGGCTGATTTACGACACGAACCTATTTGTGCGTATTCTGTATTCTTTAATGAGATATTTTGGTCACAGAATAGTATCTTAGTAAAATATTATTTGGGATATAACTTAGTGATTATTTCCTCATTAGTTTGGAGACGTGTTGTTTCGAATGATCACAGACAACTAGAGTGGATAAGAAATCTAGAATAGAGAGTAATCATCATCATCATCATCAATAGCCTGAAGATGTCCACTGCTGAACAAAGGCATTCCTCTCAATACCTATTATTATTGTTTTAGCCTGCTAAAACAATGGTCAAAACTGCTTTTGTGAAGTGATTTATAATTTTTATATTATTGCACTGGACCTAGTTGTCTAAAATAAATGAAATTATTATTATTATTATTATATTTGAGAAGTTCCCTCAATTTCTCATCGATCCCATTATCAGCACTGGACTTTGTCTAAAATAAGGCCAATTTGGAAGTATTTACCTTCAAATAAAAAAAGAATTTTCTAAATCGGTTTATAAATGACACAGTTCTAAGATAATAAACATCAGGCAAAAAAGTCAGTCTACTTGAGAACCTCCTCCTTTTTGTTCGGAAAGCGGTTAAAAAAGATTGAGACTGGCAGAAAAATAAGTGTCAGTGTCACAATGCAGAGAAATTGAGCACAGATAAGCACATCATTGCACACAAAGAAGGATATACGTATATCACAAAAGGTGAGCTGAGGTTTGTAGACAAATCCCATTGTTATTTATTTAATTTTAAAGACCGTATATCGTATACAATAAACATGTTTTCTGATAAAAGTTTATCCCTTCCGCAGGAATTAGGAAGGATCACGTAATCTTAAACCTGCATTACTATAGTCATTGGCAGTACACCTGAGCAGTAGACAGTTCCAACTTACTGACATGTTTACCTATTCTACCTTCCCAGTTTCTGCGTAGCTTTTAGCAATTGTAGTCCAAGTGAGTCACAGAAACACCTAATTAGAAACGTTTGTGCTACCCTATAGATAAGTGTTTAATTTAGTAATAAGTATAATGCTAGTCTTACCGTATAGCATAAGCAAAAGCCATAACAGCGTCGGAGACGTACTGCAGCTGTCGTTCGAACTCCGTATTGTTGGCCGAGAGCCGTTCCAGGCCGGAGCAGGAGCGCTCGTACTCCCCGTTGTACGGAGTCCGGGGGCTGCCCAGATACCGACACTGGAACGCATCTTCCCAGAACTCTGAGAAATATCATTTTGTTGAGTACTAAATATGAAAAGTTATATACATTCGCAGGAGAAAAACATGTTTACTAGCTAGAAAAGTCTTACTGTAAGGCAAAATCTTCACTACCCTAACCCATCCCTTGCTCCCTTCCATTTGCCAAATTTAAACATGATTTTCTTTTGGAGTTTTATGTAATATTCAATGTTATTTATATATAACAACTAGTTGTAAATATGTGTTTAAAATAAAGATTTTCTTGTTGATTCACCCCAGTTTTAATTTTCATAGAAATTAACGTCAACAAATGTTTTCTATTGTTCTCTAAAATGAAACCAAAACATGTTATATTTCGTAATAAAACGTTTTTCGTGGGCAATACATATTTCTGATTTAATTATTCCTGATCTTGTTCTAATGTCATCCAGTATCATCGATGTTATCGCGCCATCCTTCCCGAAGCCTATCGCGAAGTCGTGGTCGTACCGGGGGGATCACAAGTTGTTAATCTGGTCCAAAGCACGCCCAATGTGGGGTTCTTGCATATAACGGATATGCCTGGACTGCCTCTAGTCTCATTTCAGGTTGGCTGATTTCTGAGTCACACCCTTGATTTTTATCTAAGAGCGCAGTGTATTAGTATTCACATACCATGGGCACCCGTGCTTATTGGCCTGATTTTTTTTTTTAAGTAAAATGGGAACTCGTTTGATCATGTTTTATGGCGCTGGACGCTTGGCTAGAAGATATTTATAGTTAGAAGATAATTATGTGGGCTCAGATTATAGGTCAAATAATATTAAGTATTCACGACTTTTTATTATAATTTCATAAAAAAAATGATACTATGCCAAAAATATAAGTTAACAAACAGCAAATATTTCTGACAAATAACTATTCTAACCTCGAACAACGCAAAAATTTGATGAGAGTTTCCGTAAAAACTGTTTTTTCATGGAATCGCTATCGTTCTAGTAAACCGAGTACGTGATCTCACCATTATCAGACCACTTAGGACATGTGATCAATATCCTATAGATATCAGTTTGCGAGTCTTATGTAAGGTGCTACCATTCTACACGGCTTGGTGGCACTTTGCAGAGCACTTTTGAGGTGCAGAATTGTCCCTTGAATTTTTAAAAGGTTGGCATTTGAAGAAAACTCTGCTTCATTTGTATAACCATGATTTTGAACAACTGTTAAGTAGACATGAAATGGGTGGTTGACCAAATATGCTTATATAACCTCTTATTTGTATTCCGTTTTTTAATGAATAAAATAAAAACTACTATACCAACTCTAAACTTAAAAGTAATTGGAGATCGTATAAACTTTTGTTTTTGTTGCCTTTGTTTCTTTAGATAGTTTAAACGCTATCTAGGTTCAGGCAAACTGCCCAAAATGCTAACCGCGTTAACCCGCTGGACTACGACGCTAACTTTCTGTCCGAAATATAGGCCAGTATTCTGGCAACGAGCTTTTTTTGTCAAGTCGGGTAGAAATGGAATCATGTCTATTTACGTAGAGAAAATGTAAAATTAAGCCCACTTGCATCGAGAAAGTGATTTATTGAGTACATAAAATTACTACATTTCTGTATTTTTTTTTTTTTAAATAACTAAGACCAAACATTTTACAACGGCCGCCATATGGAGTAAAAAATAGTCAAGCACAGTTTTATTGGGACTAAAAATCATGGCGATGTTTTCGTGCAAATACTTTTCTATCCCAATGCTGACGTCTGAATTCAATGAAACAGCTATTAATATATACTCGAGCAAAAAGATAAAATCTTTTCAACAAAAGAAATATTCCATCTTCCTTCACACTTTTTATAATTAAGGACATTTCGAATGTCGTAGTAGCTCAGTTGGGAGAACGCTCGCCTCACGTTCGTGAGGTAGCGGGTTCGTACCCGGGCGGGGCCCCCGCACCAATGAGTTCTTTCGAACTTACGTATGGATATATAACACTGGCTTTACGGTGAAGGAAAACATCGTGATGAAACTTGCATATTTCCGGTAAGAAATTCGATGGAGTATGTGAATCCACCAACCCGCACTGGGCCAGCGTGGTGGATATGGCTTAATCATCCTTCGAGGGTACTGATATCCCAATAGTGGGATGTTTAAAGGCTGATACAATTATAAGGACATTTCGACAAAGCCCCTTTACAGCTGCATATAACTGACAAAGCCATTATGAAGCCGCTATAATAATGTATTTGTATTTAATATATTTCAAATGAAAACTCTGTATTTGACGTTACCAAGTGTTGTGCTAGCCCTGGGTCCTAATAAATGAATTGAATTGAACACTCTTCTGAACAAAAAAAGTTAGTATTTTCATATACAGTATCAAAACTTACCAACAAACCAAGGATTCCTTTTATTGTTCTTCACATTGAGCCCCAAGAAATACTCTTTGAATCCCCTTACGTCATTTGCTCGAGGCTGTAGGCTGATCGTTCCCTCCACCGCGCGTTCATTGCCATCGGAGACCAGAGACCTGCATTTAAAAAAGTATTTAGCTATTTAGCAAAGTTCATCATCAGCCACAAGACGTCCACTGCTGCATAGGCCTCCCCTTAGAGCGCCACACCGACCGACGTGCTACTTGTATCCACCGATTGCCCGCGACTTTTAAAATGTCGTCGGTCCACCTAGCGTGCGTCTTCCAGTTCGTGGTCGCCACTTAAGAAACTTTCTTCCCTATCGGTTATCGGTTCTTCGAGTGATGTGGCTTGCCCATTGCCACTCCAGCTTGCAAACTCTGACAGCTACATCGGTAACTTTACTTCGTCGGCGAGTATCCTAATAGGCGAATAATATAGCAAAGTTATTATGTAGCCATTGTATCCTGATTCTATATAGCATTTCGCGAGCGCCCGAGACGTAGTACAATTATCCAGTTAATTCTGAGCATCCGATCAGTCTTTCCATATCTTTGGATAACAAACACTAAAAACTCTAATCATACAGATATAGAAGAACCCTTACCCTAGAAGATAGCAAGCGAGTTAGATAAATTACCTACCTAGCACTCCAACCGTCGGAGCCGACCCAACTGAAGAGACTGGTCGCGTTTCCTCGCTCGACTGCTCGCATCACACCCGCTACTTCTTGGTCCGAGCCGAAGATGATTGCTCCTGTTCAAGGAAAGAAACGCATTGTTATAGTACGCACAAATCTTTCTCCGCTGTGTGAATATATGCGCAAGTCATACTGCGTAGACTCCACGTCTCTCTGACATCCAAAATAATATCCTCCAATACTAAGTACGCCATTGCAAGAAATAGATGCAGTGAAATTTTAACTAATCAAGTCGTATGTTATGTAAAAATATTTAATATCAGCGGTCACAGATTCTTTAGGCACTTATTGCGTTAAATTTATCGTTAAAAGTTTTACCCAAAAAATATTCAAGGCAAAATTCAAAACAACCACGAGAACAAAAAACCTACAATTTCCAAAGATTTCATTTTCGTAGATACCTGTTAAACACAATTCAATTTATATCCATCAAAAATGTTCCATAAATCATCGTTTATTTAGGCCCGTGTTAATAGATCATAATGCAAGGTAATATTTTTCCCAGCTCGCGTCACAAACGCTTCCTCGCGTTTTGGTGACAAATGCGACCAATATTTCATTCGTACGCAAGACATTTCCATCATTATGAAACGAGGACTGAATAACGAAAAAATATTGCTGCTTTTACATAATTTCGGCATAATGACACTGCGGACGAACACACCTGAAAATCAAAGGCAGCAGATCATCGAGAGAAATAAGACGAAAGCATAATTATATTCCTCATTCTCTAGCTTTTGTAAGACGGCAGTATGTGAGCACTATTAGAACAGGTTGCCCGAGGTTGTGTTCTCATCCTACTCTACAAATATTTATAAAACAAAGTGCTGGAACATAATCATAATCTTTATAGAAATTTTCTGAATTCATTCGGAAAAGAGGTCGTAACTTTTAAACTGAACAGATTTTCATTCAAATTGTTTTCAATTAAACCTTCATTTGTATTAAAAAAAAACAAATTTGCCCGTTTGAGAGCTACGATCCAACAGAAAGACACCCAGAACGCCTTTTTTGATCGAGGGTTGATAATGAATTTTAGGCTATGCCTCCACTGCCAAAGCCGGCAACTATGAAATGATAGAACAGTTGCCGGAGGCACGACCTGTCATCAGACTCAAGTCTGTTACCAGTAGAATATCCAGGTTGTTATAAAAAAAATGGACCTATTGTACCCTATTAACCTGTAAAATAACGAGTGTAACCGTGGAGCGCAGCTAGATCTCAGATAACATTTAGGGGTGGGCATCAGACTGCGCTTTTCGTATGGACAAGACGGCGGTATTCTTTTAAGAGTCGATACGTCGTAAGCTAAAATTTAAGTCTTGCCCCTGCGTGAAAGTGATAAATATATGCGATCTACGCGTGTAGGAAGAGATACGCTCAAGTCGGCGCCATTTACATAAAAGTACAAAACATAAATGACCATTTGAATATGAACTGAATTTTCATGAACTTTAAAGATTCGGAGAAAAACTAAAAAACGTGTTTTAGATGACCTATTTTTGCGGAATTATTCTATCGAGAAATGTTTTAAGTTTTTTCATATATTTCTAAATTTAATTGAAACTTATGTATCTTCAACTACTTATAACCAAAATATAAACTAGGTACAGAGTGCCGAGAGCGAGTTTTTGTAATTGCGTTGACCTATTCGATCGCGTTTACGTTAACTATGATTTGTATAAAGTAAGAACAGTTCTAGATGACTAGAGGCGCTGTTCTTATTTCATACAAATTATAATTAACGTTAACGTCATCGAGTAAGTAAACGCATTTGGAAAAAATCGCACTCAGCACTCTGTTTGCCATAACCGCACGAGCTGATGCGACGCAACAAATTACCGACATCATTATAAACTCATATATGAAAAAACTAGCAGTCTCTTTAGCGTTACGGTTAAAAATGCGGACCGGCGGGGTAAACTATCACATAAAAAAGGTAAAAAAGTAAGGGATCGAAAATCTCCCGCACAAATAATACTTCTACATAAAATGTATCAGCCTGTTATAAATACCGTAACATCTGTTTATGGCTATGCGGGTGCGTGCTACGGCAACCCAATAAAAACAGGTCGCTACAAATTCCACCCACATAATCATACATAATACAGATTCATACGATGTTACGATATTTGAGAGATACCACACATACGAGATACTTCGATGGTTGGTTACCTTACTCGTATGAGAGAATGTCGGAACGCCATCGGAAAGCCGCTTGATGGTAAAAAGTTTTTACGGCAAAAAAATATTTTTCGCGACAAGGTTTTATAAAATCCATTATTGGTACTATAAGCTGATAAAATGAGTGCAAAATCCATAAGCTTTTAGTTACTGAGGAATTCCGTTTTCCATCTTCCGTATCCATCATCAGAGCAGCTCAGTATCATAATATTGTGTTGTCATCGGAACTTGACAGGCATGCAACTTTTCAACTCAATTTAAGTTTTAAACTGAGTTGCAAGATTTGACCTTACCATACTTACATACTCGGACATACAGCCATTGCAAGTTAAATAAAAGAGGTTAGGGCTATATTGACTGGAGTGTGAAGCTTGTAAAAAGCGTAATAACACAGCTTCTATAATACAACAGAAGGATAAACCTGGATTGTTGTGGATTCAATATACACTGTTTACGATGGATAATCATTTAAATTATTAACAAACAAATGCAATAATTCGTTCTATACACTTTTCAGAAGCGAATAAGTTTGCCAAACATTTAGCTCCATGAGTCCACGGGACTCGCTCTCTAGCGAGGCCGCCGGTGCTGTAGGCATTTAAGCACACATCTTCAATTTCAAACGGCAAACAGGTGAATTCTATCTTTTGTCCTCTGCTTCCACCCAGAGAGCAAAAAGCTGATGTTTTCCCTAGCTGTTACCCGCGAACGAAGTCGCGGGATTCGTTTCGTCTCCAACACTTAAGCTATACAGGGCTATAAGGAAAGGGTATGCTATGACTCATGATTGTGAACATACATTATGTCGAGAGTCATTGTCATTTTTCTATGGAAGCTGTTTTTTTCTCGATTTCAGGGTTGGTCCCATAGTAAAAGTTGTTCACAATGATGAGTATTGGGTATTCAAAGTGCCGCAAATGACGTGACTTATAACAGGTTCTCTTTTTTTTTTCTGGCTTGGCTGGGATTACAAAACATGGCCGACGTAACGCAAGATTGCCTTGCGTGAGTAAATAATAGTATGTGGCTCATCCGTTATAGTAGAGAATCCTTGGTTTGTGCTTTAAACGTCAATCAAACACTAAATGTCAAAAAATGGTCACAACGACCCATAGGTGGGCCAAAATTATTGGCATTTTCAGTTGTTTAAGAGCAATCCGAAAGTGAAAGATAATTGTTCAAAAAATTTGAAAAGGAACGAAAGAGAATCCAAAAAAACAATCGAAAAATCCACCCATAAAAAGTTTGAACTCCTAAAATACGAAAAGTCCTAGAAGAAGTAATATATGATTACTTGGGCTAATTTAGAGAAGCTCTTGGTATGAGGACCCTACATTTTTCGGATAGAAGTCACCGTTTGGGCTACTCTATATAACAGAAAAATAAATACTATTGCATGAGAATAAAGTTATTGAACTTTTCAAGTTTTTCCACAAGTTTATTTTTCAAAACCAAAAAAACAAATCTTTTTAGAAATAGTTTGCGATACCAAGTTTTTTTCCAGCAAATCTGCATGCACTATGCCCCTCCCAGTCACAAAAGGCTGCCTCGTCTGAGTCTCGACCACTCACCAATTAAGGTTGCAGCGAGGTGCTGTGAATGGCCCTCCAGCTTCGAGTGTGGTCAGCAAAATGCGCAGCCTTAAAGAGAATAGATTCGCTGACAAGCGCATATTATTAGGGTGTGGTGCCCTCTCCTTTTTGAAAGATTGCCGATTGGTTACAAAAACCTAACTTCATGTAAGATTTCTCAAAACTGAAAAAATTGAATCGAAGAATGGTATTCTTCGTGGGCACTCAATAATTAGCTTATTACACTCACCTCACATTCGTGGGGTCGTGCGTTCGAACCCGGGCAGGCCCGTACCAATGAATTCTTTGGAACTTACGTACGGATATACCACTGGCTTTTCGTTGAAGGAAAACATCGTGAGTAAACCTGCATATTTTCGGAAGAAATTCGATGGCGTATGTGAATCCGCCAACCCGCACTGGGCCAGCGTGGTGGATATGGCCTAGGCTCCCTTCGATGCTAGGCCGATATCTCAGCACTGGGATGTTTAAAGGCTGATGCAGAGATGCAGAGAATTAGCTTATGGTCGTAGATTACTGACAGGTATAGTTCCGTTAACTTAATAAACAAAGCTATTTTTGTTTTTTATCTAATTACGAAAAAGACTGGATTTGAGTAAAATTGATTATATTCGAAGGCATAGTAGGTAATTGGCTAAAACGCATACTATAAGTCTTCATAAATTAAAAGATGAGGTTCCTATTCCAGGCTACGTTTGTTTACCATCCTCGACCACACCGCCACTTAGTAAAAGGTGATTTTGTGGTCAAATGCCTAGACTGTCACGCATAAAAAAAGGTGATACAAATTTGTTTAATTCCAAAATCAAATCTATAAAAACTGTTATACAAACCGAGTCTTAAGCGTAAGTATCTAAAATTTAACCTTATCGCTACATAAACTAAGAACAAGATAATTCCAAAAGTTTCTCTACCGTTGAACGTTAACAAAGACAGAATAAATAAAGAGCAAGATTTGCCGAGTCCTTTCGTCTAAATCAACGAGCCGTCAAGCGTCTTCAGCCCGAAGACAAACTAACTTCCCGATGGATTGATCCTACAGCGGATGAATCGCCACTGTTTCACAAACTGTCGCCTTTCATTTCAATATAATTTTGTTCAAGCAGTTTTTTCCAGACCCCTAGCCTAACCTAACGAATGTACGAAAAAACTTTCGTACATTCCATAGAATAATGTATGAAAAATAAAGCAGTGGTTATCGGGCGTCAATGGAAACTATATTCATCGTACATACATTTATTTTCATTTATCAAATACTTAACGGAAGGTTTTTTGTTATTAGTTATAGCATTGTTGATACTGATTTGTGATTGTTATTGATTAGCTGAACGCTTTTGGTGATCACCGAATTAAATATTAATAAAAAAGAAAATAAAAAAGGGCTTTATATTTAGTCGGTGTACTACACAAATTTCCTTATGGCATCTCATATCAAGGTAACTTTTATTTTTTTATTGAAAATGGAATTGGGAGAGATCTATTCCCAGCGGCGGGATTTAATAGGTTAAAAAAAAAGACGAGACACAAGTGATCATGAAATAATACTGTTTCCTTAAATTTCTGGCGTTTTTTTTTCACGCATCACGCTTGCCCATAAAAGTTCTGTGCCACCCAAAAATTGGAACTTCAATAGTTCAAAATACGGAAATGGAACTTCAACATCTCAAAACCCTGCGCGTCAATGCAGTAGTCGCTCGTCACCCTGAGATGTCATAACTATAATAATTATGTATATCTGTGATAGATCGAATAACAGTTTACTTTAACAAGCTGACGTATTATTTTTTTACTACGTAAAATGTCTAGCATAATTTTTATCTTAGGTTTTGGTTTTGTTTTGGTTGGTTTATCAAAAAACTCGAGGTAAGTTTAAGTATTTAGCCAGTTTCAAATTTTTCATTGTAATAGATATTATTATAATAAATATAATATTTTACAATAAAAACAAGTCTCAGTCATGTTACAAGTCTACAATTCAGTCACCGTAAAGTCCAAGTCATGCTTGGTAAAGTGGTGAATGCTTTATTGGAAGCTTCTACGGAGCTTATGAATCAACGTGGTTTACCACTTTTGACGATTTTCCCTCATATATAAACGATCACATTATATGAATGAACACTCAACGGATCATAATCCATCACTATCACACATTGACACTCGAAAGAACACAAGTTTTGGAAAAAGACAAATTGGCGACATGATTTTTTCGCGGTTGCGCCAAAACTCTTCTAGCTATTTGTATACTAAAAATGAAGTTTCAATTCAAGCAACCTCATTCATGATCGAGTTTTTTATATACTTGCGACTCATAACTAATAATATAACTAACTTTATTTTTTTACTTCTACGAAATACCTTTGAATTCAAACTTTATGTTTAACCTATATATAAATATTCTATGCTTTTCTTGTAACGGTATAAGGTCCTTCTATATAGAAGGATATATATGTTAAGCCCTTTGAAGTGCAAATTTAAACTTCAACAAGCAAACATTCGTGTTCTTATTGAAGGAAAACATTCTAGCTGGCTTTACTCTAGCTTTATTTTAATTCCAACCCAGTGTAAACTCGCTATTATCATTGTCTTATCAACAAAGAGCCTATTCGATTAACCTTCAAACATCCTTCTATCTAATAAACGCGATAACAATCTCAAAATCTCAAACGAAATGAGTCAGCGGATACACGAAAAAGTTTGAGAACCCCTAGATAAAACTTAAGCGGCTTCTGCTGATAAAGCGGCCAATCTCCAGGGATTAGTTGAGAGGTAATAAATTAGTTCGAAGCACGACTTGTTTTGTTTATCTTCGGACCTCTACCTACCTCCGCCTATTTTAGGCTTTTGCGAGAAGCTCGAAGGCCTAAAAGACTTCGAGTTTGACTTCGTTTTTCGCTACATTGGTATAATTTAATTATAGGAATTACATTCACTAAATAACTGTCGTATAAAATCTGAATAGTTTAAGATAGAAAAATAGAGTGAGATGAAGCCGCGTTTTTGATAGATGTAAAGAATCATTTCTTAGAATTAATGTTCAACTTTGGCAAATATTTTTTCATGAAAAACAAATTTCATACGTTTTTCGCAAAGACACTATAATATAATAGGGAGAACTCTGTGATTTATCATTATAAAAGGTAAGAAATAGAGAGAAAGGAAAAGAGACAGGAATACTTCTGCATTTTTTTAGTGATCGGATTCTTTACCCGACTACTTGAAGAGTCCGTCAAGGGATGCATTACACCTTTGCCAGTTATTCAACCACCAAGCAGTAGCAACTGTGTTCCGTAATGCATGGCAATGTTTCCAGTAAAATTATTAAGCACAAAGAGATTAACATTTAATATCTCCGGCTGACGAGCGCAGTGAACTGCCGCGTGGCACGGACAGCTACGGCAAGCGTAATGCTGACCATCATGCGACATCATCATCATGCGATCATGACTTGGTCGTCTCGCAGTACCATAAAAAAGTTTTAATAACATTCATTTGAATGTTTATAAGACTTTAGTTTACAAGTTCAACAGTAGGTAATAACCATTCAGACTTCTGAGATTCACATTTTATGAATTGTACGTGAATTTTATTACGCTTTCTATGTCAAGGTCTTTCAGGCCCTTTCGGCGTATAATGACAAAAAATATCACATTCTCAAGATGTCACGGCGTCCAGCAGAAGTTCACATATGTCATTGAGGTGCTTTGAAATTTTTATCTTGTACTAGCTGATGCCCGCGACTTCGTACGTGATGCAAGCTCAGCCTTCGATCT
This sequence comes from Apocheima hispidaria, assembly GCA_947579745.1. NCBI lineage: Eukaryota > Metazoa > Arthropoda > Insecta > Lepidoptera > Geometridae > Apocheima > Apocheima hispidaria. The sequence goes on from OX388159.1 coordinate 14,656,927, forward strand.
AGCTAAACTCTTCAAACAAACCTTGACTTAATAGTCTATTCGGGGCGGAGACAAATCTAACAAACCGAATTAGTTCAAAATCGATCCAGCTGTTTTTGAATTATAAATGGTATAACTAACCAGGCTTTTTTATACAAGATTTATGTATATTTACTGAAAGCTCTAGAACAACCTTTCTTAAGTATGATTTGATTATTTTTACGACTTTAGTCGTAAATTTTTAGGCATTAGGATACTCTGTTTCATTTCAATCTGCGCAGGCATGAGGGGAAAGGACAGCAAAAAAAAACACTCGTCCCAACGCCTAAATTAGGACTGCATACTCATTAGGCAAGCCAAAGATTTAAATTATTTTCGTCACCAGTATTGCTCATTAAAATGGATTGTTTTAGTAAAATACTACAAAGTAAGAGATAAATAATACAGGGTTATAAGGAAAGGGCATGCTAACCCGGAAAAGGCTCATAGTACTGGTCATTTTGAACAACTTTTACTATGGGACCAACCCTGAAATCGTGAAAAACAATCAGTTGTTTCATAATGTCAATGACAATCTACAAAGTGTTGAACAGCGATCTCAGGGTTGGTCCCGTAGTGAAAGTTGTTCATAATAACGGGTACTATGAGCCCCTTTCGGGTCAGCATACCCTTTTCTTATAACCCTGTATATCGAACCTTAATTTTTCTCTCTTCGAACCACTGCACGTCCACTGTCTGTGATTTTCAGGTGTGGTTCGCTATCAGTGAGATAACAGACTAATCTAGAATCTGTCCGTTGATCTTTTTATTTAATCATACTTTAAAACATTCTCGATTTGAACACTTAATTTAATGCTTGTTGCTTGTTGTTTCCAAGTAGTGGTTTGAATAGGTAATACTTAACAACAATTTATGAAACAATTAATCGTGGTAATTAGTAAATCCTGTAAAGCGTCAACTTTCGATATAGTTTCGGATAATCCTTTTACGATTTACGAGAGAGTAAAGCGATACAGTTGCTCAACTTGCCAATTAGTTACTTGGATTTGGGAAGAAACTTTGATGGAGTGTTTCAGATTAAACTTTGCGGACTTAAATTTTGATAGTATTTTTCATCTAATTTTCGTGAACCGTTTCGTAAGTTCTTAGTGGTCTTATGAGTGGTGCTATCAGGAAAAATAAAAAACACCAAAGCTGTAAGTCTGTGTTGAAAAACGTCGTGTGAAACGCCTGAGCATTGATCGATATACTTTTGGCTCCCATATTGCGCTTGCCTGCGGCTCGCGCGCATGTTACCACGTCAAGTGTTACTAACTATATTATAAGTTACTAATGTATAACACATGTTACCCGTCGATCCTCAAGCCGCCTGCTGCTTGGGTATTATGGTAACCTTTAACCTTTGTTCAGTGGCCTTCTGGTTGATGATGATGATGATGATGATGATGATAACAAATACGTGTCATACTACTATACTGCAATTGCTTTTATCTCAGTCTCCATATTATATGTAAATGTAAATGACATTTAGATAACAAGCAACACAGAGTGCGCGCATATTTTGGGAAGAAACTCCACCATGCAAATAATTACGCTACTCAAATTGATACAACACAGTCCAATTTCACCATTAGCATAACACTAAATATTATACACTAGCTGCTCCCCGCGGTTGCAGCCGCAGTTCTACAGGAACGGAAAAAAATATCAGGATAGAAAGTAGCCAATATGTCATTCCAGGAAATAAGCTACCTCCTTACCAAATTTCACCCGAATCCGCTCAGCCGCTACAGAGTTGAACGGGAACAAACACACTTACATACAAACTTTCGCATTTATAATATTAGTGTGATAATAATGCTATTTGAAAAGTGTGTAACGTAGGAATACGAATGTATTTGTGAATATTTAGCTTCATAAAGAGGAAAATAACCCGGTCAAAAATTGCAGATGAATCTACGAGGAAAAGCCAGTCTTGATATAATATCCCCATGAGATGCTGTAGTTATCAGACTCGGCTATCGTCAAATAAACCAGTCCCTCATAATGAGGGTGCACGAGGAAAATACGCCGACTTGCCTCGAGGAAATATAAATACGGTTGCACATTTTAGCTTACCTTGGTAGAACTCCCGTTATTTCATAACATACCCTACGCTACACACACACAGCGCGAACCGTGTGACGTGATAGAAGTCGACATCGTACTTTTAACAAGTATGATTGAAAGAAAAACAAAATACCCGACTGCAAATTGTAGCCTGTGTCACACCGGACGTAAAGAGGAATCCAACGACACATCACTTACGTATTTTTAGTGATAAGTGGGTAAAAAGATACCTACAAAATGTGCGTCAGTTGAATGCAGCCATCGACCTTCAAAAGCATTCAACAGCTCGGTGTTCAAGACGCGTGCGGCGTGTCTATCATTCTGTAGCTTATTATTGTGTATAAAGTCCGCGATATTGGATTTAGTGTGACGTCATATATCATATAATTCCCGAAGTATTACACCGCTTCCATAGACATCTAATTTGCTAAAATGTGATTTGTTGTTTTGGAGATATGAGGGAACAATGAAACGTGAAAATAGGAACCTACAAACACACATAAGCTGCTCATATTTATATTGATACATATTTTTTTAAATCATTTAATACAGACTACAAAGGTCCATCCACATAAAAAGAAATTCAATTACAATTAGAACACAAAATTAAATTATATTAATTTTTTTTTTTTTTTCAATGGATTAATTTTTATTTTATTACAGTCACATTAAATAAATAGATAATTTATATATAATACAGGGTATCAACTAGTGATCGATATTATAATATGATAAATTATTTACAATAGGCTACAACTTACTTAATACTTAAATAAATAAATTTTTTTTAAATACATTTAAAATGTACTCATGAATCCCTTAATTTCGATACCAAACACGATATTACTAGTACCTTTTTTTTAAATAATTTCTTATAGATTATTTCATATTGGATTTAGTACGATTCCTTACAGTCTTATAGCTTACGCGGAGTGTGAAGACGCATCGATAGACACCTATCTTGTCGTATTTTGAACTACCTACTTATAACTTAGGTAGAGCAACACTGGCGCCGGCTGACCCGGAGCCGCTCGGGCCAGTACCGAGTTTCACTGAGACTTATAGCAACCATCTAAAAATATAAACAACTCCTATAATTTCAAACGACAATCTTGACAGCTTAATGTAATCTATCCGAAACACAAGACCCGTATCTGCGCAAAGGGGGTGCAAAGAGGCGCAAAGGGGCGCGTAGAGGCGCACATTGGCGTGTTAAATAGTAATCATGGGTATCGACGACCACGGGATTGAATTTGAGCTCACTACAGCGAAAAATTGTCCCTAGACGCAGCTGGTATCAGTTCCCCACAGCGTTGTTTGTCAAGCAACTGCGGGAGAGAGATAAGCGGCCGAATTTCCTTTATGCTCGCTTGATGGGAGAGAATCATGATTTCTTGGGTGTTTTAACTGTTTTAGTGCAGTTTTTGATTGACTATGACATAGCTAATTATTCTAGTGTTTTATTGAAACTTGCATGTATAAGACATATTTTGTGTACGTTGTCGTTCATAATATATTTATTTAGATTTTGGTATTAGGTAATATTGAGATTAATTAAACTACAATAATCACATGATTACTTGATACCAGATGGCTGGAAGAGGCGGTTTATAATCGGCATTGGGTGTAATATAATTGCGTAAGTTAGCTCGTCTTTTTCTTAAATTTTTGCGACTATACTGTTGAACCGTTTAGCATGCCATTGGGTACTTTTTATTATTCTAATAGAATGCGTAAATACTGAACTGAACAAAAAATATATCGATTCAATGTAAAGCAAGCTCCATAAATTTTAGTACCACTCAAAGATTTCAATAAACAAGTGTAAACGACATTCTTAAATCGGCAGCTTTTCAATTTTATAGCTAATGGCCTATAAAATGTGAATTATGTAAAATGAAAAAGATTATGGTAGGCTTGGGTCGTCCCTAGCAGTACCTATAACATCAGGGTTAAAACCGGTTAGGCCTTATAAAAGGGCCGGCCGTGGTTGCAGACTATTCAATCTGTTTTATCAGTTTAAGGGGCTTACTAAATGAGTAATTTAAGCTTTGTTTTAGACGGTATTTATACTATATTTTATAGCTAGATTTAAGATATTAATGGTTATAATATTCTAAAGAAATGGATCGTAAACTACTCGTATGCTGCTAAATTATTACTTTCATGAATTCACAGATCACACCTAGATACCGCATTAAGAGATTCGTCGTTCCTACAAAAAGTCACCATAGTTTGAGGAAGGCGCGGGTCGCGGGGAGTGCGACCAAGTGTTCATCAGAGTAATTTTTTATAAGTGTATTTAGACTGAAGCGTAGTGATCTTCGAGCGTCCTGAATCCAGAATTTACGTACAATCTGTGCATGAATTTTTTTGACATTGCACTATAATAGGGCAAGCAATTCAGGCTACTCGATAAGATCTTTATGGAGTAGGTAAAGATAGAACCAAACTAAGTTTTAAATCAGGATCTGGCTTGCTTCAATATTAACATTTAGAAAATAAATTAGTAGGTGGGATTTAGTATTATAAATGAGAAAGAAAAGATTGTGTGTTTATTTTTGTTCCCAATTAGTTCAAGTAGTTCAAGGTTGCCTGGAAGAAACTGCTTCAGGCAATAAGGTTGCCCTTTATTACGCGGTTTTTTGTTTAGTTTATGTTTAACTGTATTTTCGGTGTTTAAGGTGCTTCGTTTGAGTCCGCTAGGTAGGTAGGCGCCAAGAGATGGCGCTGTCGTTGAAAACTCAATTGAGGTAATCTGCCCCAGTTTTAATTCACTTTGCGACCTCTTACTATTGTTATAAACACATCTCAAAAATAATAGAGCCCATTAATAGCTGCACTCGACTGAAAATTCAAATAATGTTCAACGCCTGTATGCACGCATGAACATTACGCACACATGCGAATTCAAAACGGTTACAAGCAAATACGAAATTTCGTTGCTCTGAATATCGTCTCGGTGGCCGAAGTCATCAGTTTGATTAGGTAGCGCTCGTGAGGTTCCGGGTTCGAACCCCTAAAATTAGGTAGTATTATTTTTTATAATTTAATTTCGAGAATACTATTTATTTTAATTTTTGCTGTGGGTTTCTTGACAAACAAACTTATTCAAAATTAGTAACGAAACTTATAAAAGTATATATCTACATAAACCTAATATTGTCACACAAATATTTAAAATGCGAAAGTTCGTGTGTAAGTGTGTAAGCATGTAAGTTTTTTTTTTTTTTGTTATTTGGTGACGAGACGAGCAAGTCACTCAGCTGATGTTAAGCTTCACGCTTGCTCATAACAGTTCAGTGCCACCCAGAATTTTGAACCTCAACAGTTCAAAACCATGCGCGGCAATGCACTGCGCTCATTACTCTGAGATATTAGATGTCACACAAATATTTAAAATGCGAAAGTTCGTGTGTAAGTGTGTAAGCATGTAAGTTTTTTTTTTTTTTGTTATTTGGTGACGAGACGAGCAAGTCACTCAGCTGATGTTAAGCTTCACGCTTGCTCATAACAGTTCAGTGCCACCCAGAATTTTGAACCTCAACAGTTCAAAACCATGCGCGGCAATGCACTGCGCTCATTACTCTGAGATATTAGATGTTAAATCTCTGTGCCCAATAATTACGCTGGAAACATTGCCCTTCAATCCGGAACACAGTGATGTTTTGCACACTACTGCTTGACGATTGAATAACTGGGTCCCTGGAATAACCCCATATCGGGGGTTCTAAAGGCACCGAGTCTGGTACCTTCCGAACAAATTTTCCACTTCTTTTCGGTTTTTTTCAAATTAATTTCGAATTTTACATACCTAATACCTAATGAAATGAACCTAATGAAATATGCAATACCCAAAAATGTTGTGTTTTCCGCGTCGATAGACATTATTCTGCGACTAAAAATATGGATTTTAGACCCGGGTTAGATTAATTTAGTCCATAGTAGGTACTGTTGTTTGTTATTTGTTATTTTGTGTGTACACAACACACAAAACTAACTAATAGGTAGGTATGTAGGTAGGTAGGTTTGTTGCTTGGTTGGTGGCTAGGTAGGTATTATTAGTATAATGTGCATATTTTGATCGCGCAGCACGAAATATTCAAGATTTTCATATACCTCTATCTACCACCTTACCACCTACCTATATAGGTACCATACCTATATAGGCACCTTTTACAAAAAATCTATTATTTCACTAAGAAGGAAGTTTTTCAGAATTTTTTCAATATTTTTCCCGGGATCAGTGAGCGTGCGCGCAACGAGATCATACATAAAAATGCATTCATCATCATTATTGAGGTGAATTTTTTTCCCGAAATTTTGCATTATTTTTCCTGGCAGCACTGATGGAGCGCGCACCGAGCCCCATACTCAGAAATGCTGAATTCCAACAAATTTTAGATATGGGTTTATTAGTTAGTCACACCAAAATGCGAAAGTTTGTGTGTATGTAAGTAGGTATGTTAGTATGTAAGTGTGTTTGTTCCCGTTCAAATCTGTAACAGCTGCACGGATTCTAATGCAATTTGGTATGGAGGTAGCCAAATTTAGGTATGGTAGCCTCCATACCAAATCTCATCCAAATCCGTTCAGCCGTTACAGAGTTTATACCGCGGGTGAAACCGCGGGGCGTGGGTAATGGGTAAGAAATCTCGGTACGATATGGAACAGGCTGATGATGATGATGATGAATTTTAAATCTATGACCGAATCACATGCGAATTCAAAACGGTTACAAGCAAATACGAAATTGAGTACCCGATTTTCGGCGTTCCACCTATCAGATCGACTGGCCGAGCGGTCGAGTGGACGGATTTTCATTATGCTTCGTTTTGTAGTGTGTCAATGAGACGAAGGATCAATCCTCATTTGAAAATTACTGTTTTTGTAGATTTTTGTTCCTTTTGTGCTATTTTTTTACAGAATAAGTTATCAAACAACACAACAAACACCACACACAAAACTAACTAACTAACTAATAGGTAGGTAGGTAGGTAGGTAGGTAGGTAGGTTGGTTGGTTGGTTGGTTGGTGGGTAGGTAGGTATTATTAGTATTATGTACATATTTCAATCGCGCAGCATGAAATATCCAAGATTTTCATATACCTCTATCTACCACCTTACCACCTACCTATATAGGTTCCTATACCTATATAGGCACCTTTTACAAAAAAATTATTATTTCACTAAGAAGGAAGTTTTTCAGAATTTTTTCATTTAGGTTATTAGTTAGTCACACCAAAAATAAATATTATAAAGAGGAAAGATTTGACTGCCCGTTTGCCCGCATTGAATAGGCTCCGAAACCACTGAACCGACCCGAAAAATCCCCCCGCTGCTGGGCAGCCTTTCAGCCCTCCTTACACTTCCTTCTTTTCTGCAACTTGACGCAAATAGAAGGGTTCTGCGTGTGCATTATAATTTTCATTCCCTCGTCAAACACCCGTGCGAAGCCGGTGCGGGCTGTAAAGGATTCAAACAGACAGACGGACAGACAGACAGACAGACGGACACGACAAACTTATAAGGGTTCCTTGTAGTACTACGGAACCCTAAAAATGTATAAATGGTTACCTATGTCAAAGTCCTCAAAATATATATTTCGCGAGGCTGCGCGGGCCGCGAGCGGCCCGCGGGGCGGTCCTGCAGTTGGGTATGGCTGGATCGTTTAGGTCGACTTGTAAAGTTAAAAAAAAAGGAGGAGCATGATGAAAACGGGTAAGAAACCTCCATACGGTAGCAATTTGGCTAATGATGATGATGATTATGGTTAAAATCTATGACCGATAATGAACGTCGCAGTTTGACGGGTAGAAATCCCCCCATCGCCATGAAAATGGGCAAGAAGTCTCGATACGTTAGGAAACGTGCTGATCATGATGATGATGAATTTTAAATCTATGACCGCAAATGAAAATCGCAGTTGGAAGGGTAGAAATTTCCCCCATTGCTATGAAAAATGGGCAAGAAGTCTCGAATTATATTTTTTATTTATAAATTAGGTAGGTAGGCACTTACGAAACACCTTCGCCATGATAATATTTCAGCCGAGCACGAACACGTTTCGTGCTCTTTTTTTGGCCAGAATATTGATGGCGTCTATAGCGCAACGATGATGTCTGCTGCATTCTATTATAATTATGTACGTTATTATTAGGTTACTAGCAGCCCGCCCCGGCTTCGCACGGGCACCCAACAAAAAAATAAAAACCATAATACACACACGAAAACCCCTCCACCCGCAAAAAAGTCACAAAAAAAAAAATATATTAAGAAAGCCGAAAACCCAACAGCGAAACAATTTTTCAAATCCGTTCAGCAGTTTCGGAGCCCATTCAATGCAAACAAACAAACAAACAAAGAATCAAATCTTTCCTCTTTATAATATTGGTATAGATAGATTATTCTATCATCATCAATAGTTGTCGCAACGAACGCGATGTAAAGGATATTTTAGGTATTTTTTTTACATCTTGGGTTACATTATTCGAGTTTTAGTAAGGATCCCAATTTTAAAAAAAATAAAATATAGTATAGTATAGGGATAGTGTAGCTTCCCAACAGTGAAAGAATTTCCCAAATCGGTTCAGCAGTTTCGGAGCCCATTCAATGCACACAAACAAACAATCAAATCTTTCCTCTTTATTATATTGGTATAGACTATTCTTTCATCATGAATAGTTTTCGCAGTGCACGCGAAATACATCATCTTGGGTTACATTATTGGAGTTTTAGTAAGGATCCCTAATTTTTTTGAAAATATAATATAACCTATGTCACCCGGGGATAGTGAAGCTTCCCAACAGCGAAAGAATTTTTCAAATCGGTTCAGCAGTTTTGGAGCCCATTCAAACAAACAAACAATGAAATAAATAAACAATCAAATCTTTCCTCTTTATAATATTGGTATAGATAGATTAGGTAACCAAATCAAACACTGCACTGCACACCGATACCGAATCTCGCAACGTCGCAATTATCGAAGGCCGCGCGCGGACTAAGCCGCGAGGCAAGGATACCTAGTCTCGCTCACACACGCTCCGACAAGCTGGCAACGTCGCGTAAACCGCGTGACGCGCGCGCGGCACAACCAGTGTACACGATTTTTGCAAGACGCACGCACACATCAATATTTCACGCACACCATGATCGCATGATTCGCATGTAAAGAACACACCACTACAATCGTAAAATTTGTCGTAATTATTGGGTTGAAAGATGGTATTTCCTAGCCATGAACATTTTAAATTATCGACTTTGCGATACTTAGAGGCCAAATTAGACCTATGTTAAGTCATGCCCAGTTCAAAATCGTAGTAGGACGCCTAAAAAGGCATCGACAGTTTTGTATGAAAGTCGTTTATCCTTAATATAAAGTTATGTTATTGTATTGTAGTTCTCTGACAGGTTGCAGAAGGGATTTGTACATTTAGGGGACCTCTTTCCTCCCGTTTTTTATTATGATGATACCGGGTAAAACCGCAAGACTCAGCTACCTAGAAATATAATTATATTCATACTCAACTTGTAGGTACCCACTTATATCAGAAGTGGGTAAAGGTAAAAGATTTTTTGCGCGGATTCCTTTTGAGAACGTTATAGATGATTATCATACTAAACAGCCAATCGGAATTTATAAAAACCTATTGGGAAGGCTTGTTATTTCTGAAGGATATTTCTTGGGTTTTGACAGGAATTTATGTAAATCTTGAGCTTATTAAAAATGGCGACGGTGGGCTAGGTACTGTTGAGACTGCGACGACGCGTGGGTTGGGTAATGATTTCGGGGGCAGATTTGATTAAAACCTAAAATGAGCCTAAACCTTTGACATTGGATATTAATACTTTTTTAATTCTTAACGATAATTTAACACGTGATATTATTATGGTGAACATTTTGTTAGGTGGATAATAATTATCCGTCTGTCCGTCAACTTGGCGAATCTCGATTTAGTTGTTTTAAAACGGAAAAAGGTACATAAAATTATAGATAAATAAATTTTTTCATCGTTTTTGCTATTGTACGTTTATACCAAAAAGAAGACATTTATTAAAGAAAACCTTCGTTCGACGCGATTCTATACACAACAAGCTTTACGAAACACTAACGCTGGCTACAGCGAAATTATCCGGCGAAGATGGCGCTAAAAGCTTTTAAACCGAAAACATTTAAACAATAATAGCAAAGAATGAAGCCGTAAAATATACAATAAGCCAATGTATTTTTTGTCTAATCAGTTCTTGTTTTTTAACAGTGTGAAAGTTATGTATGTACCTCGTGCCCTTGGTTTGGTCAGCAACTTCTGTACGATGTCGTCGTACGCCCTCTCGTCTGCGACTCCCGAGTCCTTCACCAGCTTCTCCTTGACGGCGATGCAGATGCCGTTCCGTGCCAACAACGCTTCCAGCTCTTCAAATGCCTGGAGCAAATTAAAAGTTATTTCAATAAAGTCGAGATGATAGTGGCTTGATGCGCATAGAGTTTCTAATTCAATGCAAATCAGCAGAGGAGCACTCATTACCTGCATCTGTCTTTCCGAACAGATACAATCTGGGGCTGTTCAAGAAAAAATGTAATAGGTACCTCCTAGGCAAGCGTGCTACATCTTCGGCCACATCGTCGCTTTCCATCAGGTGAGATTGTGGTCAAACGCTTGCCTAACTCGTTATAAAAAAAAACAGCAACTCTGACAAAATGAAATGCGAACACAAAGCGCTGACCGGATTTCTAATTTTGTCACGGTTGTTAAGGCTTGTTGGGGTTTTTTCTGGTATTAGCTAGCAATGAAAAAAGTAATCCGTTTAATATTAATTGTGGAATTTAGCTAAATAAGTCACAATTACATTCTAACACGCGACGCCACTTACTCGGGGCATTCACAAAAGTTACGAGTTTCACAATTATACAATTTAAAAGCAGTAAAATACGAACGCCGAAAACGAGATTCCTCAAATAAATTCCAGGAAAGTTTCACAAAATTGACGCACAATTTGTAAAATATCACGTAAAAAGAATAAGTTACCCGAATATTCGACATTCACGTAATTAAAACTAAACAATGCGACTGAATTTAATGAAAATTAATATTCAAAGCGTGATTTGAATGCGAATAATTAGCTAGGCCGGGGCATGAAAACGTCTCGTTTGTTAAGCCAAAACAGTTCAAAATTCAACGGTATACGGTTCACAGGTGAACGTTACCGGGTAAATGCGCATCGTCAAGCTTTTAGCATGACGCATAGGTCGAGCGATTTCAGTAATAACCCCTCGGGGATAGAGTCCATGGTAATTTTGCCTTATATTACCGTTGATCAAAATGCGCGTCCGTATACAATATACATGACACCAGCTGCAGCCATTTATTTTATCGGTTAGTGTTGCCGCGTATTGGTTTTGACGTTTCATCCGGACCACTGAAAATACTGGAATTGGTAATAGTTTCGTCGATGGGAGGTTGCGGTGGACGGTCATTTAATTTACGATACATCAGTAAGGTTTGGTTCTAATTGAAATTACACAAAAGCAATGTATGTACATTAATTGTTGCAGTTTAAAAGTACCTACTGCCAATTGCAGGGTGATGAAATTCTAATGTTGTGATCACAGTTTGGACCACTTACAGCCTAGCACTTATAGCAGGTCTAGTATTCTTTCATTTTTCTGGTGGTGATATGACAAGATAAATTAAAGGATTAATTTATTTCATTATTATAAATTTTAATTTAAAGGAGTTGGAATGGCTTCTGTAAATGGTGACAAAAAGGATACCCCAAAACTTCCCAATACAACAAACATCTCTCGCTTTCTACCTCGGCCAAGAATACTACAATAACCATGACGAGTTCATTCAAATGTAACAGACATAGTGATAAATTCACAAAATTTTGTTTCTATTATGATTATATTTTACTTTGTGTACAATAGAATAATAATCCGACAAACCTTGATCCCGTAGCTGGACTCCTCGTAGATGATGGAGACGTACCGCCAGCCGAGCTTGCGTACGATTTCAACCATGGCGCGCACCTGGTGCAGGTCGGAGGGGATCGTGCGAGTGAAGTACTCGAACCGCGCCTTGTTCGACAGCTCCGGAGACGTCGAGAAGAACGAAACCTGGGGAAAAATAATAACATAATTATACATAAACCTCCGGTAATGATGCGGCTATGATTATAGCACCTCTGCTCAGATTAGCTTCTTATGTCTTTCTTTGCGTCGTATGTTAGAATCGTCATGGTCACAGTCTCCGATAGAAAAGGAGCTTGAAGAAATATAATTCGCCAGCCTTCTCAGATATACCCAGTCGGTTAGACATGGTGTAGGCAAACAAAGAGAGACTGTTCAAGCGACTTGTTTAGATGGTTAAGCTTAGAAGAGACTGTTATACGAAAGGTAAGGTTGGAGCTTTACCAACTCTTCACAGAAAGTACACTCTTTAAATAAGAGTTTTTTAAGCGTTACAAGAAATTTTCTTAACAGTATAAACTGGTATGAACAATATGTACTAGAACATCATACATATCGGAAATATGAGCAAGATTTAACTGTGCGAGTTTTCTGCGTATCTATAAGATGCTGAAAATTTTTTTTTAGTGGCCACAGTGGTCACACCTTGACCAGTTATTCAACTGCGCAAAACTGCAAATCCTGAGCATCAAGAGATTTAATATCTTATATATCAGAGTGACGAGCGCAGGACAATACCACGCAGTGTTTTGAACTGCTTTCAAAATTATGTTGGCATTGATCTGTTATGAGCAAGCGTAATGCTTACAATCGCGCAAGCGACTTGCTCGTCCCATCACTTAGTTGCGTAAAGAACATAAAAATGCTGATAAACTTTATCAGGTTGACGGGTTATTCTGTAGAATCAAGAAATAAGTAACGATAAATCAAAATGAAATGAGCTCTTCCATTCTCATGAATGTTACTTCTTAGCAAATGCAGTTAAAGCCGCGCTTACTTGAGGTATCTTGAAGAGTCTGAGCAGGTTGGCGACCTGCACGGAGGTGACGGAGGAGGCGGCCCCCACCACGCCAGAGATCACCTTGCGCATCGCTGTCGCGTTGCACGCGTACTCCGCGTCGTCGATGTTGCTGATCGAACCTGCAGTATTGGTTGCGATTACATCGTATTTGGAGACTTTTTTTCTCTATAATTAAACATACAGAATGCTTATTATTGATAGGTACGACTAATGGAATTCAAATAAGTAAAGCCTTACATTTTTGGGTTCCACTTGTTTGAACCATTAATCGTCTATCTTCTTAATCGTTCAAAAAACAAAATTTTTCGTGGAGCAGTACAAACTTTTTTCTGTCACTTGTTTTTGTCTCACTCGTCAAGTTGGATGACGACGAGATTAATGACTAGAGCGTAAGATATGGCATGGTCGCGTGAGATTTGCTTACCCACCTTCGAATAAGGCGTAGTTCTATTAATTCTAAATTATATTCTGTGTTCCAGTTTTATTAGTACCTAATATTGTATCCATAGTTTTAAAGATCTTTGGTCTTAGCTCTATGATTTGTCGTTGACCATAGAGGCTCTATATTACTCTCAAAATAAAAATTTTTCAAAAATGTTTGATTATACTTACTGCCATTGATAGCATCTAACGTGGTTTTGGCACATTTCGGTTTAAACACATGTAAGTCGTGGTAGCTGTGGTGGTGGTATTAGGGTTTGAAACGGGCCGGGCCCTTCCAATGAGTATAATTATATAATACCACTGGCTTTTCCTTGTGGAGGAAAACATCGTGAGGAAACCTGCATAGCTCCGAAGAAGAAATTTGATGGAATATGTGAATCCACGAACCCGCGCTTGCCAACGTGATGGATAATATGGCCCAAACACCCTTCGAGGGTAGGCCAATATCCCTGTAGTGGGAAGTTAAAAGGTTTGTGCAAAGAGTATATACTTAAATAATAAAAAAATAAATTTGAAAACCATATGATCTGTATCTAGTTACTTCTAAGCCTTCTGAGTATTTTTACGCGAGAAAAAAATGTCATTTCAATAACCGACTCAATCAAAACTTTATTGAATATGTGCCTTCGTACGCCGTTCTTGTCCGAAAGACAATGCACCAATCGATCTTTCTAAAGAAGACTAGCTTACCCGCTCAGCTTCGCTCGCATTACTTGATTAAATCTTCACTTGTATACACGTGTTTAAGAAAATAATAGTATCTTTATCTTTAAGGGCTACAGTAATTTTTATCCTGAGACATGCCTTACTTTATTTTTTACTAGTTGTTACCAGTGACTTCGTTATCGTAATCATGTAAAATAAAGTAGCCAATATCCGTCTCCGACCCGTAAGCTATATATATGCAAAAATAAGGCGATCCGCTCAGCCATTTAGCCGTGATAACGCGACAAACACCCAGACAGACAGAGACAGCAGAGATACAGAGATACAGGTATACAGAGAGACAGAGTTACTTTGGCATTTATAATATTAGTCAGGACGTTTAGTACACCTTTTATTTCCATACTACATTTGGGAGTACATTTTACCCCTTTGCGATGGAATTTCACAAATCCCTTCTTATCGTTTAAATAAATAAATATCTGGGACATTTTTGCACACACGGTAAACTGACCCCAAACTAAGCAAAGCTTGTAATATGGCTGCCAGAGACTGATAGATACGTACATATATATTTTTAAATGCATACTTATAAAGATATTAACACCCAGACATAGAACAAACACAAATGTTCATCACACGAATGTTTGTCCTAGATGGGAATCGAACCCACGCCCCCAAACACAGAAGGAGAAGTTCCTAGATTTAAGGAATATCGAGTCCAAATTTCATGTCTCTATCACAAGCGGCTTGTCTGTGCGTTGATTCCTAGAAAAGGGCTTATTCTTTTATATAATTATAGATTGTAACTATAAAATGGAGTTCACTTTCATGTAATTTCATAAAGTCTTGAAAGTACAAGGGAGCTTTCTGCTCAGAGCAAATTGAAGCAATTTATTGCTTAAGTTAATCTTCGTATTTTCCTTTGTAGGGGATATAATGTTTACGTACACTGTTCCAAGACGGTAGAGTTGTATTAAAATACTACTTTAACAGTAAAATTTGACCGGATAAATATATACTAAAATATTTATGCCGTATACTAAAATTTAAAATTAGATAATACATACTGCCGAAAAAATACTTTTGGTCATGAATCCATAACCAAGTAATAAATTACATTCAACAATGAAGGCATAATTCGATGGTACTACAAAAAAAAAAAAAACAATACAATAATTAACAGGGTGTTCGACTAGACGACGGAAATATTCAATGATATGATTGTATTCATTATTATGAACAACTTTTAATATGTAACTGCATCGGTATATAAATGACGAAGTACCGAGGTAGCAAACAAAAAAAAAACTGTCGGTTTGAAAACCTCCTTTTTTGGAAGTCGGTTTAAATAGCTGCTAGAAAAATTAAAAAGTAAATGAATCGTCCACAAAAAAAAACCGGTTACCATATCCCAACCTAGTTACCACATCCCAACCTAATTACCAATTTGTGAAACAAAAACAAACACCCACCTTTGATAAAATCCACCGCCATTTCAAGCCCGTATGTGTCCTTGTCACAATCGTCTAGAATGTGAGCTCCTATCTTAACCCCCGGGATCAGTCTTAGCTTGTTGTTTATTATGTCAAGTGTGTACAGCATCGTTTCCAAAGCCTGCACGCCGCCTTGTGGCATTACTGGACCGCAAGTCATGTTGTCAGATCTCTCATGGACCATCATCAGACCTCCTAATACCAGATCTCCTTCGATGGTTGCTTCTCTTTTAATCGGCCAGTGCTGGTGCTTCTTGTCTTTTAGCTCTCCGACTTGATCATTGGACATGACCCAGTCGTTTTGGTTCTTGATTTCTTTCACAAGAGGAAGGTCAGAGGTATCTATGAAAGGGAGCGGGTACAAGTCTGGAGGTCGGTCGGCGAAGTACGTGACGTCTATATCTTTGTGTTTATGCCTGTAAATAAATTTTTATTACTGAGATAAAATTTTACAAAATAGATTAGAGTTTTGGTTGTAAATTCCTTTATTTGCATACGTGCTTTAATATAAGTAAGGATTAGGTTGTAATAAAAAGAAGAATTTTCTCGAGCTTTCATGCGAGTGAATGACTTGAATTTCATTTGAATAAATTAGGTAGGGTATCGTATTTTCTGATACTTTGCAACTGAACTTGTGTCGTTATTACGTTTTCACTTTCAGTTTTTTTTTTTCCAGCAGCTCTGGTTAAATAGGTCATCTCTTCTCGGGTTCATTATTCTAGAAATGTCTTAAAATTTTTTGTTAAATTCAAAGTACACTTTTATAATGGGTTATACTGTCCTGTACGAAGATAATAAAACAACTTTATAAACGCATTTATGCATATCTTTTAAATATAGCTGACTGCGCCAGGCGAGGGACGAGGTAAGTAATTGGCGCTTCTGATTGGGTAGATCATGTGATTTGAGCCTAGGATTAGCTGGTTTAAAATCAGCCCAATCATAGGCGTAAACTGACGATTGTATGCTATTTTCGTGTAAAATTTTCGTAATGGTGTAGGAGCTATCTACCAGTGTAGTGTAGCTATAATATTATAGCTGAAAAAAAAACGAAAGGCTGAATGCAAGAGTATGTTAGACGTTTTTGTTGAGCTCGCTTGGTTCGCGCCTTATTTCGCGTGGTCTCGGCTGAGCTTTCAAGCGAGAGAATCAAACGTGTATAGCTGGCATAAGAATAAAAATACCTGTGATGATGCTTTGGTCTCATATAATCGAATTGGCTGAACTCCCCAGGGTGCCTCATCTCCGTGTGCTGGGCGCAGAAGGCGAGGACAAGGACCGACCAGCACAGCATGGTCCCGGCGTGATCATGCCACTTTCAAACGCTTTGTCCATGATGTGCAGCTCATCTTAAGCTGGAACAACGAGAGGGGCTTTTTAATGATCATACTTAACACCTCAATATATAACTACAATCTGTTTTTCAATCGACGGATAAAATACTTGGATTTTAAATTAACTAATTATTGACATTTGACTAACAACATTTACTATAAGATTTCTTCAAAGTAGTTCTCTTCTATAAGTTTTATAATCTTGGTGAAACTTTTAATAATCGCAGAAAGTTTTTGCTAGTCTGTAAATCGCTGTTAAATCACCCAGCCTTCGTTTGTTGTAAAACTTGTGTGAAAAATGAGTAGGTAGATTAGTACCACTATTATATACATAATTATTAATAATTATGTATATAATAGTTTTTTTTTTAATAATTATGTATATAATAGTAAAATCATTTAATTCAGACTACAAAGGTTCATATTACACATAAAAAGAAATTCAATTACAAAAAAAAAAAAACATAAAATTAAATTATGTATTATATTATATAATATTATATTAACAATTAACATACTTAATTTAACAATTAACATACTTATTTTCTCAAAACAACATAAATTCACTTGATAGAGAAAACACAATGATTTTGTTGACTAAGATAATTTTCAATCGCAAACATAAAAGCGAGGTAATTACGATATGAATAATTTCGTTTTATAATTATGTATATTGAGCATTAACCTCGCTCAAAATCTATTCAGTTGGTTTTTCTGTATACACAAGTTTTGAATTATGATCTAGAACTGTTTTTACCTAAGATATCTTGCTTTGTATAGCTTGTAGTTTATATTGAGTGTAATAAAAAACAATAAAAAAACTGTAGCAAAATACTTTTTTAAAAGTACAGTTTACATAACCTTATTGTGCATTTAAACCTAGTTTGGCCCTTGATTAAGTTAGTCGAGACACGATAAATTTAGTTAGTTACCTATCCCTATTTCAGACATGACCAGCTACGTCGCTAAGTAGATTTAGCGTAAAATAATCGCGTACTCCGAACAAGGTATAATAGCAAGTGATTTTTTTTCGTTTTGACAGTAGTTATTTTATTTATTTATTTATGTTACACATACTTTTTTTACATCGGACTAGGCATTCGTTTGACCACAATCTCACCTGATGAAAAGCGACGATGTGGCCGTAGATGTAGCACGCATGCCTAGGAAGTTCCTATTCACTCTTTTTTTGAATATGGATCCATATTCAACCCACAGTAACAGAAGTGACACAATACATTAACATTATGAAAAATAGGCATCGATCTGGGTGCACCCCCAATTATAGGACACCACGTTGTGCTCATGGAGGTTCGACTAGACTAAAATAAAATGAGAATATTTTTTACTGCTTATACAGTACAAAATAGTTTAAATTGTCTATCACTTTAAGTTTACATTGGAAGTGGAAACATTTACTTGTGAGTCTTAATTATATAATAAGAAAATGTAACAATGTATGAAGCGAGTTAAAATTAGGAAACATCAAAATAATTATATTTATTTTTGGCACATATTAGCCAACTAACGAAATATTGAAAAAAAAGTGATGGTACTTATATAATGAGATAGGTAAAGAAATTACTAAATACTTATATTATTAATGAGATCAATGGATTTCTTAAATTTAGGTAGAGAATCACTTATGTCTAAATTATAATTTTTAGCAAGACTGTTGTAGTGCCTACAGAGCGTAGGCAAACCAAAGTAGAATCCTAAGCTACTTCTGAAACATGGTACGTTAAAGAAATTATAAGTTTTGTTCTTGGAAGGTGGGGTGGTGCATTGACTCATAACTCATTCAGCAGGTGTGAACAATCGATAGTACCATTAAAGAGTTTATGAAGGAAGCGTAGATCGCAGGCCTTACGTCTCTTTGAAAGAGGCATCATTTTATAGTGCTTAGTAATATAACTTTGATATTTTTTTGCTAGATTATCAGCGTAAGATAAGAATAAGAAAAAGGTTAAGAAGCGCTGCTGTACACTTTCAAGCCTTTTTGCATATACTTCGTAGTGCGGATTCCAAACCACTGAGCTATATTCGAGGGTGGAGCGGACGAGAGAATTGAATAATCGTATTTTTTTAATTGTTTTGTATTTCGTAGTACAAAACCTAGCATTTTGAAACCTTTCGGGACAATACTGGCAATATGTACATTAAACTTGAGTTCACTGTCTATAATGATACCTAAATCACGGACGCGATCTACTTTCACTAGTTCATAGCCTTCAACTTAGTATTCTTTCGGAGAACAAATAAATGTACCCGAACAAGATGAAACTGTGAAAACTGACGTGGTTTTGACACATTTTGTTTAAATTAAACGGGAATACTCACGTTAAATTATGACGTGACGCGCGCGAGGCGCCGCAGCCCGCAGTGCAAGCTTAGCATTCCTTGATAAAAGTCAGCGAATGTGTTCGAAACTATAGGCAGAATAACCGGCTCAATTTAACGTGAGTATGCCCGTTTTATTAAAATAAAAAGATGAAACTGGCTGCACTTCACCTCTAGACTAAAATAATCATCATCATCATTATCATCAGCAAGAAGACGTCCACTGCTGAACATAGGCCTCCCCCTTAAAGCGCCACACCGACCGACAACGTGCCACTTGCATCCACCGGTTGCCCGCGACTTTAACAATGTCGTCGGTCCACGCTGTCCACGTGGACGCAGTGTCCGGTCCACGTCTTCCGGTTTGCCATCGCGAATCAAGAATATTTCTTCCCCACCGGTTATCGTTTCCTAGAGTGATGTGGCCGGCCCATTGCCACTTCAGCTTGTACACTCTGAAAGCTATAACGGTGACTTTGGTTCTTAATAACTAATATCCTCGTTCCGGATACCAAAATAATACCAACTAAATATTACTAACAACTAATATGGATCAAATCAAATTCTCATTTTTTTTAAATCAAACTAACGTGTCCTACAATATTAAGTTTTACTTCATACATAACCTGTATCAAGTTTGCCTTTGACCTATGTCACCTTTACTAAATTGGAAATGACAGGATAAAATTAACTATCGCGTTTTGAGAAACCTATCTTATTTCAAAGTCATTGGGTTGGAAATGCCATATCTTATTTCTATATCAATGTTAGATCACGGTTGCTTCAGGATCAGTTACTTGAAGTTGAAAAAATAAGGGAGAATGTTAGACTTCTGGTCTTCTGTCCATCTCAGAAAATCTGCGAATTTATGAATCAGGCTTTTGAAGAGTGACCGCCTGTTGGCGATAAGGTAAAATTAAACTGTTCCGTAGTTTTGACGGCATAGGTTTTTGTCCAAGAACAACAGTCTTTAGACTTTGTAGGCTGAAGCAAGCCCGGAGAGGATGATAGCGTCAAGTGGTGGACGCTGTTGTAGGCTTAGGCGTCTCACGACAGCTGCTAGTTATCTCGGGAGGAGCTGAAGCGTGGTACTGAGGGCTCCGGTGCGTTCCCTTGGATATCCCGGAGCCCTCGGTCAAGCACAAAGGCAGACCACGGGGGGGGTTTTAGTGGATATAATCCCACATAACCCAGCTACACAACCCAGCTACACAACATAGCAGTCGGGTATCTAGTGAAGATGTATCACAACCAAAAAATAAATAAAAAAAAGTGAGTTGAGAAGCAAGCTAGCGTCCACATAAAGATATTTTAATCAGTCAGTCGTCTCGGTTCTTAATTTGATAAGAATTAGAGGCGATACGTTTTCAGTTATTAAACTTTACGTACAAATTATACAAATTAATTGGAAAATAAACTGTAAACAAATCAAGGGGTAAATAAACGAGATCTCCTTTTAAGTTCGTTTGCCTTTTCATTTGATGCCAATTAAGGGGCCGATCAATGTTCAAATAAGTTTCTGCGATGCTAAATTGATGTTGTTTTTTTGCAAAAATGTTGCGTATTTGTTTGTAAAGATTATTGGATGGTGGAATTATTTGAAACGAAATACGATTACATTTGAACAATTTGCTTGAAACGATGAAAATATTTTTAAATTAGAATGGAAATTCTAATACAGTTTATTGGTTTTTTTGTAAGATAAAACGACGCGCCTTACTTATTTACTTAGGTTGAGATTTTTAGACAAAATTTGAAAAGGTCCTCAATTCAATAGCATATATGTACCTACGTTTGTTCAGAGCCTTCAAGTGTAAGCCTGACATGATTGTTCCCGACGTTCCTGCGAACTAGACCGGTTGTTGTAGCGCGGGAAACTTCGATCTACCATTGGCAAAGTAGAGTACTACGCGCGCAAAAGTTATGAAGATATATAAAAGTTATTGGTCGATCGGTTTTGACAAAAATCATTTAAATTGGTTACTGTCGAAAACAGGTCTGCTCTTTTCTGCTCAAACGAAAACTGCCGATCGGAATGATTAGTTGTGAAGCTGTTCATCTTATTCCTAAAAATACTTAGTAGGTAATGCTTTTACACAACTACTTAGCGGTTGAATAACTGGCAAAGGTGTGATACTTCCCCAGGCGGAGTCCGTAAAAGAGTCCTACAACCTACAACTAGCAAACAGACTAGACTTAGACTTTATTTACGTACAGCAGAAAGACTTTAATTCCATCCAAGCAAACTCCAACTACTCCTTCGCCGAACCCCTATAAATTCAAATCAGATAGTTTGCGAACCTAATTAAGAGTGAGTGAATCCGGCGGCGCTAACTAACCGGCTCTCAAACTTGTTTAGTTAAATGATTATCTAGTTAAGTAAAACCGCTGAGCTTAGAATTGATAGTGGTGGTTTGGTATTTAAGCTTCAAATTGAAAATTGGTGTAGTCATTGATTAACTTAAAATGATTTTATAGACTCTTTATCAAGCGAATATAATAGCAAACACAGTTTTACTTTTTATTTACAAGATTTTATTTTACTTACAATATTTGTATGTGAGTATGTATGTTATGGTCAAATATTCTTGCAACTGAATATTAGACCAGTTCAGTTAAAATACATTCTTTATTATGTTTCGCATTAATTACCTAAAAGCTGGAAGGCACACCTCGCGGGAAAACATTTTTACGAGACGGCGATGGCTTTTGAATAATCAGTTGTTGGAACCGTAATATGAAAACAGCATGGTAAAACCTAACAAATATAAAACAATTCAGCCAAAACAGGACTAAATTTCCCTCGTTGAGGATGCCGTTTGACTTTTTAATAGTTTTGAGTAACTTTTTAATGATCTTTTATTTATATTACTCCACCCTCCGCGTGAGGCCCTATTATACAGATTAATTAATTGATAATTAATTAATAGTATTCATTATAATATTCATATGAATTGGCCTAAATTTCACTCCTACCAATAGGTTACAAAAATATTTTTGCATTGTTTGCTAGTCAGTATCCACCATTCCAGGCCGTTTACTTACGCGACAACTAACCTGTGACCAAAGAAAACCAATTTTAGCAGTAAAAGTTCACGAACAGTGTTGCTACTTGTAATTTAATGTTAATTTGTTGTCAGGGTCTAACCACGCTCAAAACTATTTTTCGTTTATATAATAACTAGTTGTTATCCCCGACTTTGATCGCGTGGACATAAAAAAAGTATCCCATGTCCGTCTTTGTGATATACGGTAACTCCTTATCAAATTTTATCAAGATCCGTATAGCCGTTTAACGCCGTGATAAGGCGACAAACATCCAGACTGAGAGACAAACCTACCTGCTATAATTCGCTAGATCACATTTATCCATTTTTAGGGTTCAGTAGTATTAAAAGGAACCCTTATAAGTTCGTCATGTCCGTCCGTCTGTCTGTCTGTCTTTCTGCCTGTTTGTCTGAATCCTTTACAGCTTTATAACTTCCAAAGTTATTAAATTACATGCATGAAATTTTGCACAACGATAGTAAGTATAGACGCCAGATGTTATGCTGTTCAGTCACTTTTGTTTTTTTAACGTTTTTAATACAATTAAACTTTAATCTCATCTCTATTTACGAACTAAACTTATATTTATTAAGCTTAAATCCGTAAATAACACCCGTAGTACCTACCGGGGATAAATCTGATTTTAGTGTACATTTGATCAATGTGCAGTGTTCGTTGCGTTTGCGGATCCGGATTAGTGTTCAATTCACATATGTATTCTATGATATCATAATAGCATGTATCCTATGCTTAACGCATTGGCCACATTTGGTTAAATAAATTGGCTTTATGACTATTGCATTGTAGCTTTGTGTTTGGTGGTTGACAGTTGATACGATTACTTACCAATTCAAAAACATACATAATGTTTGTCCAAGTGTTGCCCATGAATGTGTTGAGTTCACAGAATTCAAAAACATCTATGTTTTATAGATAGAGAAAAAAATTCGTGAAAACTATTTGTGAGTTTGAGCTAATGTTTGCTGCAGCGCTAAAACATTATTTTCATCGTCGAAACCAAAGTATTAAAACATGCAGCGCAAGATCGCTAATAGAGTTTAGTTTTCTCGCGACCAAAACGTCGTAGGTGCCACGAAATTCATGGCGCTTACGCGTTTCGTTCAAAATAGTGTAACAACAAGGTGTACGGATTGCAGTACAGTTCAGTCAAACAGACTGAGTGCGGATCGCAAAATCTAGTGCGTAGTACTTTATATATCGATGAAAGAATACTATTACTCTTAGGAGGTCTAGTTAATGCTGGAGCATTCACAAGACAAAAAAACTACTGCAAAACTACTGTTTTGCAGTTCTTGTGAAAATTGTTCTCCATGAAATCAATAACTTTTTATAGATACGAGCAGCTACGAGTGTAGTCGGTCCAAGGTTTATTTTTTATTTTTTTATATATTACTCGTTGACGATACGAGCAAGTCGCTCACCTGATGTTAAGCGTCACGCTTGCCCATAATAGTTCATCGCCACCCAGAATTCTGAACTTCAACAGTTCAAAACTATGCGCGGCAATGCACTGGGCTCGTCACCCTGAAGATGTTAGATGTTAAATCTCTTTATGCCCAGTAATTACGCTGGAAACATTGCCCTTCAATCCGGAACACAGTAATGCTACTGCTTGGCGATTGAATAACTGCTAAAGGTGTGGTACTTCGCCAGGCGGACTCTGCAAGAGAGGCCTACCACTACTCCTCAGAGAGTGTAGACTCTCTGAGGAGTAAACTCTGACGGATGCAGTAGATTATATAAAGCTGAGTATATAGACACATGTCATCTTCTTGCCATTTTGCACCATAGCACAGTATAAATTCTAATCGTCCTCCAACACGAAAAAAAATACTTCTTTCTCTTTTCTGTGGCTATAATAGTACAAATTTAGAAGACTCACCAAAATTACAGTTAAATAGAAAAAAAAATGGCGTGTAAAAATACTTTCTAGTCCTCGGCTAGTAGCTACCACCCTCAAATCAAATCTTTCGACATGCAGCTAACGGTGTGTTCCTGGCTTGAGAGCTAGTCCTCACTTCAGGCTAGATGTTTACCCCCATCGACCGCACCATCCCTTTTTATCCCAAGTATAAAGTAGCTTGAGTGCTTAAGCTTTAATTTTAAACCGATCCAACAACAAAACCTTTGAAAATTGTAATCTGAAACCCTTGTCCGTACGCGGAGATGTTGATCAATGTTAGCATCCAGCGCTTTCAGCGCTTTTGTTCGCCAGTTCATGTTACAGACGCAGTATGAACGATAAAGCCGCTATTCAACCGCCGACGTGCTGCTCCGATTGCTTTGTTAATTCACTCTTTTGAATAATAAATTTGAACATTATCAAGCGCCGGTTTCGAAGGTATTATAAGCGGTTATTCATTGAAAAGCTTTAAAGCGGAAGGTTATTAATTTAAGAATGTATTAAAGGAAATAGCTTATAAGTATGATTCGGCTTTTTAGGATTAAGAAAAGAGATTAATTCGAAGATACATTTTCTTTTGTGGTTATTATTTTGAGGAAATAAATTTATTTAAATAGAACTTATAATTCTTATGACGTGTAATTATGGCAAAATTTGACCGCTATACAGGCTGTTTGGTTAGAAATACTCTAGGATGTCATTGTACTCATAATTATTAACCACTTTTGCTATGGTACCAAAAATGAAATCGAAAAAAAAAACATGAATTTCGTCAAAAGTGAATAGACATTATTTATGGAACGGCTGATATTTTTATCGCAATGTGATGTTTGTTGTCCTAGTATAAAAGGTGCTAATGACAAATACTATCCGTCGCCTAATCGAACACCTTTAATACTACGACAATAAACAAGAAATCGCGAAAAAAATTTCAGCCGTTCCATAAATATAATCCATTCACCTTCGCTTTGCATAAATAAAAATAAGATAATATAAATATCGCATAAATGCCTTGAGCGCAGCGTAACCGTGTTCCATGGTAATCTTAAATAGCTAAACCATGTCGGAGGCCTTTGAGGTCTTCAAATCCTCTCGTAACCCATCACCCCATCACTCACGCACCGCTGCTTGCTCATAAAAAAGCGACCGTTCACTTGCGACAGCTACCTATGGTCAGCGAGAGGCCGCTCATAACTCTTTTTATACATTTTTAGGGATAACGTAAACAAAAAGCTTGTCGCGGTCACTCGCAGAAGTGGTCGTGACACGCGCATAGTGGCCGCCACCTGGCCACATAAAACGCAATGCTGCAACTGCAACCGCTCAGCGAAGCGATGACAGCCACAGTTGCTATAGCGATTGGCTTCAATGCTAGTCACTTCTGGCTGACGTCGGGAGGCTGTGTGTACCGAGCCTTATTCTGATAGGATATCCCGCTTATTTATGTAGCGTCTCATTCAGATAGATCGCTTGTTTTGACGCAAGTTCCGTAACAATCGCATGGTTTTCCGATACTCGTCTGGCTGAAACAAATAGCCTCATAAACTATGACGAGGACTGACAAGAAGTTCAATCAACAGCAGAGCAATGATAGGACATTTTTTTAGCTTTTCGTTTATTATCTCGATGAGTTGATTTTGTTTTTGGTCGAAACACTTGAAAAGAGTGTTTTTCAATGTTTGTTTTGAAAATCGAAATATTTATTGGTCGTAAATAACATTGAATATTACATGCAAGTCACTTTTACGAATTTCTATGTTTAGAGTTAAATTAGGCAAACTAATCAATAATTTAAACAATTTAATAATATTATGACATATTTATTATGCATTACTCCGCTTGTTCATTACACAAGAATGAGGATTCCGAGAAATTCATTAAAAAAAAAAAAATTTCATTTCCAAATGTGCTACCAAATTTTCTCATCAAATCAAATTAACTTTGTTTTCTGGGTAATTCCGGTAAAAATACTGGGATAATTAAAAGTGGCGGTAAACCAGGGGAAAAAAAACTGTAAAATCTGGGTGCCGAGCGCAGTACATTGTCACACATGGTTTTGAACACTGTGGTACTGAACTGCTATTGGCAACCGTGACACGAGCGACGTGATCGTCTCGTCATACAATATCATTAAATAAATACTATAGGTTCGTTTCTATACGAAACCCTTGTCATTAGAAAGTTTTGCTCACAAAAACAGAACAAGTTCGTCCCTTTCTTTAATTCGAGCCATCGGAAACAGGAACGACTGGAGAACAAACTTTTAACAGCGCACCCTTCATACCCCATTATAAGTCATCGAACATGCCGATTGGAAATTTTAATAACGACGAAAACTTCTAGAACAAATTAGATGACAAAATTGTCTGTGTTATGGAAATGCTTGGCACAATGGCGTTCAGCCTTTTGTGTCACTAGGTGTGTTGACATTTGAAATAATATTTTGATCGTCACGAAATACTGGCCTGAATACGGGCCTTACTCATAAACGCTGCTTACATTTCATTAATGTTTAAAATGGTTCGTCTTGTTTTCGCGCGCGACATTCACGTCAACCACAAGTTGACAGAGCATTTTAAGGATTGCTTAACTTATGGCAACGTTTATAAGTAAGGCCGAAAGTGTTTTAGGTCTTGCACACGATGCTAGTAACCTGTGAGTTGATAAGGATGCACGTATCAATACATTATTCTGCACTTGAACACTGTTCTCTCGCCTTTTCACAAGTTACGCATATTTACCGATGGGTAAGAAGCTTTAGTAATCCATTTCCATTAATATTTATGAATTACAATTTTTGCTTAATTTTCCACTAAAATAAAAGTTTAGATGGCTCGAAATTGTAGCCATCACAAAATGAAAAATGAATAGTTACTGTGAACGCTTGTTTAATGCTGTTAGAGTAGTTAAGAGAGTACAGAACTAAGTCTACGACGTCAATGACGATTTCATTGATTGACATATCAATTAATCATATCTTCCCACTAGAATTCCCCGTGTCAGAGATGCCATGGCACGCACACAAAGACACAGTACAAAGGTGGCATGTTCAAACAGCTGTCCAGATTAGTTGGTCGACGCTGCAAATTTTATAATGATCTAGAGCGACCTTCACTCGCAATCCAATTTCATCATAAGCCAAGGTAAAACCAGCAGTGTTCACTGTTCACACCATGACTGATTCACGAGCGCCAGCGGCGCAGTAATCATTCTCCGCAAATGCCGTTGACTGCAGACAAATGAAAAGGAAAGAAAATGAAAAAACTTCGCGTAAATTTGTTCCGCGAGAACAATATTGAATTTTATTTTTTTCGTTTGTAAACGAAATAAGAAACAAAGTCAACTTAAGTAAGATATTCTGTGCTCAAGCAGCTTGTTCAAAAATGTTCTACAAATAATTCTTTTGCTTCTTATATTTTATAATAGGATGTTGTGAATTGTTTGATTTCATTTATATGATAGGATCGTCGAATCCAACTCGGCTGGGCAGCGTTCGGAAAACTGCGCAACGTTTTTCGTCCAAAATACCTCAGTGCCTAAAGTCGAAAGTCTTCGATCAGTATGTGTTACCAGTGATGACTTATGGCTCTGAAACGTGGTCTCTTACTGTGGGCCTTATTAGTAAGCTCAAAGTAGCACAACGAGCTATGGAGAGGGCTATGCTCGGGGTTTCTCTGCGAGATCGAATCAGAAATGAGGAGATCCGTAGACGAACGAAAGTCACTGACATAGCCCAGAGGATTAGCAAGTTGAAGTGGCAGTGGGCAGGGCACATAGCACGCAGAACTGATGGCCGATGGGGCTGTAAGGTTCTCGAATGGAGACCACGTACCGGCAAGTGCAGCGAGCACCCACAAGGTGGACGGACGACCTGATAAAGACCGAAGGAACGCGCTGGATGCGAGCCGCTTCCATCCGCTCTTCGTGGAAATCTAAGGGGGAGGCCTATGTCCAGCAGTGGACGTCCTGTGGCTGAGATGATGATGATGATGATATGATAGGAACCCTTGACATTCGGACGGACAGACAGAATCAGAGTGACAACAACAAGGCTCCATTGCCCAGTAGTAACAGTAGCACCGAGTGTTAAGTAACGCAGTCGTCAGTCTTCGGATCACAAAAAAGTTCAAATGCCATTACTTTATAACATTTACCGGCTAGCCACTCACCAACGAACTTAGTTTCCTTGAGATTCAGTTTTGTTATTTGTGTACTGAACCCTAAAATTCAAGTCGGTGTCAAAACAACAATTTCAAAATTTCACAATTTCCTGACTGGCACCCACTGGACACGGACCCAAGGACCCCACTCCTTGGCCAAATAATGTTTATTTATTTTTGTATTTTTTATTTTTTATGTACTTAATTTGTGTTTTTATTTTCTTGTGTGGGTAAATATTAATATGAAATAAATTATTTAGAATTATTGAATTTTTGAATTCAGCCATAACGAGCTGCGGAGTCAGCGGCCATCTAGCCAATAGTAGTGGCGGCAGTCCGTTAAAGTATTTTGAGTTTATCTCAGTCCTAAATGACTGTTAACGGTTCCATAAAAAGTCTGAAGTAAAATGTAGCTAGGTGTTAAGTATTTACGCGTAGTTATTGTTAATTTCTTTTATTCAGCCTTGCGACAACTTTGTGGAACACCAATTTCATGCTTAGAGCGCTAAATCTCCTTCAAATAAATCAAAAAGTAAAGCAAATAATTACTATAGAACACGCATGGTATAATTAAGCAATTTAACGCGGGGTTTTTTTCCGCAGAAACAAACGAAGTTTTATCAAAAGGCTAAAAATATAGTCACAATAAAGAAAGAAAACAAACAAAATATGCTTTCAGAATGTATTTTCTACAAATTCCAAGGAACAACACAACTTAAAATACAATATTATAGCCTACTAGTTGTTACCCGCGACTTCGACATAAAAAAGTATCCTATGTCCGTCTTTGTGATAGACAGTAACTCCTTATCAAATGTTATCAAGATCCAGACAAAGTTACTACCTAGTTCGCTATTTGGTGTTGATTCATTTTTTGTGCATTTTTTGACGTTTTGTATGGACTGACAGTAATTGTAATGCGAGTTCTAAATCGCGCAAGCGAAGTTTTTTCCTCGAGACGAACGCTTAAATTTTTATACCTCGAAGTGTATTGGTCCTGATAAAGACGGACATAGAATAGTTTTTTTATGTCCACGCGAACGAAGTCGTGGGTAACAACTAGTAATTAAATATATGTAAAATTATGAAAGTTTATGGAAATCTATACAGTGTTTTAATATCTTCTATAACGTGAAAATATGCGGGTAAGACTGCTTTACTACTAAGGGCCTTAAGTACTTAGAACATTAAGGAACAAGATCTATTTACCATGATATCGGGTTTCGACATCCCGAAAACGCTCATTAACATGCAAAACCATTATAATTATTATATAAACCCTTTATAATGAGGTAAACCCAGTTAACTTACACGGGTAAACCGTGAAACCTACTAATTACATGCTCTCTGGGCACAGATGATTGTTAGCAGATTACCAGAATCACGCGCCGTAATATTATTAAAAGAAAAAACTTTTGAACAATAAAGTTTTGACTAATCAGCGCTAAAATGTTGACCGCGCGGCGCGTTCTAATCGCAAAATGCCTATGTTGAGTGCCGGAATCCACAGGACATATTTTAAAAAACTGCATGTTAATCAGTGCCTTAGTAAAGGTTGTAGAGATATCAGCACCCGACTGGTGATTAATTTTACATAATTTTTTTTCAGTTTAATTTATATTAAGTAAAGTGTAAATTAACAAAACCTCCACGGAATTATATTAGGTATGTTAAGCTTAGCGTTTAATAATAATAATAATAACGTTTAATTCAGGCTTGACACCCATAATACAGAATACAGAGAACAATAAAAAAATTAAAATCACAGAGCCACAATACTTCAAATAAAAATCACAATACTTCCGATTCGCACTCTGGTGCACTTCCCTCCACGATTTAAAAATCGGACTCGTCAGGTACTCATTCAGACCTTTCAGTATTTCGTTTTTCGAACTTCTCAACCCAGCCCAGAAGGAAGCCACTCTGGATCTGAGAACGGCATAGAAATCCGGAACCCGTGCATCCGCGAACATGCCCGACGCGCTACAGTAGCGTGCTTTCCTCATAAGGATACGAAAAGCATCATTGTATTGCACCCTTATGGTATGATACGTCTTTTGCTTATATTTTTTTAATACTGCACCTTCAGAACCTTGCAGAATGGTGCAGAATTAATCTAATTCATCAATCTAATTGTCACTTAAATGCCTTCGACCTGGTATATCCTAAAACTGCAACTAGAACCACCGGAGGACGGGCAGCAGCGTCCTCGATTTTCAAGCTCATTTAAAGGGGAGGCCTCTGTTCAGAGGTGGATTTCCTCTGGCTGATGGTGATGATGCATAGTCAGTATCTTTTACTGATTAAACATGACTAGGATACCGCGATTCCTAATGCTCCAGGCCATAAATATTCCGTAGACATCTGTATCTCATGAATAAGGCTCGCAACAGAAATCAAGACAAATTTCCACTTTACCTTCGTAGATCTTGAAATATTTATTGCGTAAAATAAACGCGGTTCTGAGATAAATCTTGATGCTGTACTGTTTCTTCAGGTGCCTCGAGTTTTGACGAAATTGCGTGGAAAAGAGAAGAATTGCGCGACAAAAAAGACCCTTGAATGTGATCGTGGAATAACACTATTAATTTTAAAAAAAATACTGTAATAAAATAAATAAATAAAATAATATAATAATATATAATTGCAATGGCAGTTGAATGGTCTATAAATTGTGTGTTAATGCCTAGTAGTTATGTCAATGTGATGTTTTTTGTTTTTTATTCAATGTTTTTTTTTCGTGTCTTTTTTTTTATATATATGTGGTCACAGAATTATGCTTGTGAATTATTTGATTGTAGGTATTTGCATGTCGAAAGGCGGAATTAGGCGCTCTGTATCTAATGCTAATTCCTTGTATACCCATTAACGCAATAAATTAATTATGAATGATGACTTATAAAATCACTATGTTCTGTCTGTCTTAATGATATGATTCACCATTGTCATCGTCATCAGCCAAAAGTCATCCACTTCGCAGAATGCTCAACGTTTACCAAGAGGACACTGTTGCCCGTCCTCCGGTATTCCTAGTTGCAGTTTTAGGACATACCCGGATGCGACAAGTTTCACACCCTATAAACAATAACTTGCAAGTATGTGGGAGTGATAAAGCTGTGGCATGACTATATACCACTTGATATACTCGTCGGTATTGTGGCGACCGAGACTGCGTGAGGCGAGACGCGAGAGAGACGAAACAAAAGCAACTGGTGCATTTTCTCCATCCTGCATCGGCGAGAGTGTGCATACGACGTATATAGTACGTACAAGACACAGTTCGTATAATTACAGATCACATAGTTCGTTCAACTCAGAACATTAAACATAGTTTCGGGACCACCTACAAATTACACCTAAATGCTTTAAAATGTAGCATATTGTAGCTCCGGAATTAGTATCATTAAACAGCAATAGCATTGTTGGTTTTAAGTGTACAAGTTGCGGCAAAGTTTGAGCACTAAGGGATAGTACTGGCTTCAGTGTAGAACTTGGGACTTGCAGTTAGCGGCAAACAACTTGAGCAATGGCATCATCTGCGCAGCAGTAAATTTTTAGGTCTCATTGGCGGAACGAAGATTGCCCGAGCAGATCTTAATGTACATGTACATTGTACAAGTCAAAGTTTCCCCCACTACGCCGCTTTTTTCTCAAGATTTTTGCCGGTCACTGTCCCAATATGATGACTGATTATTTGTACATATCATTGAAGAGACACTGAAATAAGACAAACAATCAAATACTGGATACTACGCAAAGAATATTAACATCAGATGAACTACTACGAATTTTTTTAGGGAGGAATTTGTGTAATACGCTTTTTCCCGTTTTAAAAAATAAATAATTAAAGTCATGGTCTAAGTTATTTATTGGTAGGTAAATATCCATCTACATTCTACAAGTCAAATATAATAACCTGTTATATAGAATATTATGCAAATTAAGTAGAGGCTATTCATTGAATACAATGATCATTAAAATGTTAACACCATTGTACAATGCTAATAACATTCAAATATAACAATTATTATGTGAGAAAATTGAAATGTCAACAAAAGTAAACATAATTTTATCCTTTATTTTATTTTATTTATATAAAATAACCGAGGTTGGTATACAATTACAATATAACTTTATTGGACACCGAAAATACAATTAAAGAAACAATAATGAAATATTTGGCAGTATTATGGGTGGCCTAATAACCTAAAGCGATTTATTTCAGGCAACCTTGATATGGACAGAAATTTACTTCATTACATGATTTAACAAGTTTAAGTTTAATTATTAATTCGACTTAACCATATTATACTATAATAACTTAGCAATAGACTTTCGTTTAAGAATGGAATTGTAACTTGTCGTTCGCTTCAATAAAATAAAACTTGCATGAGTCAACATGAGAACAAGTAAAATACATTTTAAGTGTTTAATAAAATGCGGCAGAAACATTTTTCAATGTCATCCTCAGTAACTATATATAGCTAGCTTGCCGGCACGGCTTCTCTCGCATAGGCTAAACAAAATAAAACACCCCATTTCACCTCTTTAGGGGTTGATTTTAGAAAAATCCTGAGACATGCCTGTTTCTATTTTTTACTATAGTACATAAACTGAGTTGCATTGGCTTAGCATGAAATATTTTTTATTTGAATACAAACATTGAGGGTCCGTTTTACTCCTTTAGAGGTGGAATTTCGCAAAATCCGTTCTTATTTACCATTTACCATTAGACCATTTGAGGAATATTGGGTTTTAATTTCATGTATCTATCATAAGCGGAAGTCTGTGCTTTGATTCTAAGAAAAGGGCTTGTTATTTAAAATATTATTTAGATTTCAAATATTCACTGTGCGAGCGAGAGAGCGTGTGTTACGTAAATGCGTCAATAAGTTTTGGCAGGAGAGTGAAGAAGTCATGTCGCGTCATTGTATTATTTTCCAAAAAAAAAAATGATGGATTTTTATCCATTAAGTGTTCGTGAACGTGCACAAGTGTTGGTGAATAGTATAATGTTGTGAAACGTGACTATTCGCGTTGTTTCCAAAACTCCATGGAAACCTCTAGTCCTCTAGTTTACTGGGGCATGACGTGGACTTGACCGTGACTTACTTTGATTGACTTAGAGTATGACTGAGACTTATTTTAATTGTAAAATATTTGAATTCGCTTGAAATATTACAATAATTGATACTGGCTAAATACACAACACGTGGAGCCAAACAATAAGAGAAAAAAATGCGTCAAGTGTTCGATCTCTCAAACTCCAACTTTATCTAAAGTATTCGTCGCTGTCACTATTAATATTAAATTAAGTAGGTGAGTAGGTAACTAACCACTCCACAGAGTGTCGTATGAAGAGGCACTCTGAGTGAACTCGATTACGTCATCAGGCCCTCGGCGCAATTCTGTTACGTCCTAATCAAATGTAACTAGTTGGGGAATCTTCGGCCTACATACCGGCCGACTTCCTCATGTGAGGTGGGGACTAACACTGGTAGAGGGGAAATGTCATAGTAGTTGGTGGACGGTAATAATACTACTAAATCTAATTCTACATGAGGCTGATAACACCTACACTGATCCGATTGGGGTGTCTTAAGCATTTTCCCCTCTGCCAGCCCAAGCCGGCCGTGCTTCTAATAGAGCATGGCCTTGGGTCGCTGGCATACCTGTTCCAATCCTATTTCGCCAGATATTGTGGTATTGAGAACTTGTTGGTGTCGAGTGTCTTAAAAAGCTCCAACCTTATTCGTACGCCTTCTAATGAAATCTTCTGTTTTCATTAGAAAACATCTACAAAATTAACAATATAGTTGACAAAAAAATACAAAGAGTACGGAGTTCTTAGAGCTGCATTACAAATTAAAAAAAAGTTGCTGGCAACGCTGGTTACTGACCCAACTGCTGGGTCGGCCGGAATTCGCGGTGCTGAAAAATAGAATTCAAATCGACTTCGAGTGACTTATTAGACAGATTATTATGAAGTCATCGACTTGTCCGACTGTTAGTGGAATTTCACTGAAGCATTAGAATATATGTGACAATTTTCACATTTCTAAAGACTATTCCTTCCACGCATTTAGGTGAATTCGAGAAAGTTTTCGCGTGGGAGAACGAAGGGCTAAAGATTTGCGGAATGTTGGGCCGATACGTGCAAGGATTTTAAATGACGAACAAGGAATTGTGCGTCAGATTGGCTAGTATAGTTGGAAGGATGTTTTTATCTAATTCAGTTGCTCATAAGTAATTTGGCGAACGCCGTGCTTGAGTCTATTGGTCTATTGCCTGTCGTATTTGTTGAAATATAGGACGCAAGTGCCTTACAAACTTAATAGAGCATTTCACCTGTTTAGCGTATTGCTCTCGTTCATAGTTCTATCTCTCTCTTGTGTAATGTCACTTTATAAGTACCAGCCACAATATTTGTTGTTTCTAAAATCTTAATTAAAACTCGTATTATATCTTCAAAGTCTTTATTATTTCATTAGGTTATGGGCCGTCCCATACCTACGCGTTAAATAGTTTCAATAAACAAAAAGTATTTACAGTGTAATAAGGAATAAAAAAAAATTCATAACCTCAAAGGCACGCGGTCGCGCATCAAGTAGGGAAAAATAGGTTCTCTTTCAGCATTTTCAACTTCATAACATTGAAATGTCGACAAACAACAACCAAAATGGTTTCATGAACATAGAAAAATTGTCTGGTAGAGACAATTTTGCAACATGGAGTTTTGCAGTGAAAGCCTATTTGCTACTTGAAGATCTATGGGATTGTATAGAAGTCAGCCAAGGTAAAACCGTAGATCCTAAGAAGGATACCAAAGCAAAATCAAGGCTAATTCTTCTGCTTGATCCTGTTATTTACGTGCACATAAGAGAAGCAATCACAGCGAAGGAGGTGTGGGACAATTTAACAAGAGCATTTGAAGATTCCGGATTAACCAGGAAAGTTGGATTGCTAAAAAAATTAATTAATACAACATTAGAAACTAGTACATGTGTAGAAGATTATGTAAATAAAATAATGTCATCTGCACACCGATTAAGAAACATAGGTTTCAAAGTAGATGATGAGTGGCTCGGTACTCTGATGTTGGCGGGCTTGCCGGAATTTTACAAGCCCATGATTATGGCCTTAGAGAGCTCCGGTGTCACAATCTGTGCCGATTTAATCAAAAGTAAATTACTACAGGAAGTTCAAACAAGCGACACAAATGCTTTCTATTCTAAAACAAGGTTTCAAAAAAACAGTAGTTATCAACAAGGCAAGGCAAGCGCTAGTGAGCAAGCGAGAAAGGGCAACCATGAACAGGGACAATCTAAGGGGCCAAGATGTTATAATTGTAATAAACATGGCCATTTAAGCAAAAATTGTTGGTCCAAGAAAAACAAAACAGATAATAAAAATAATGGTTTCATTGCGGCTTTTTCAGCAACCACACATAACGACAGTTTGAGCTGGTACATTGACTCCGGTGCGTCGATGCACATGACGACACACAAGGATTGGCTTGAGGAAATAAATGCTCCACCTGTAAGGAATATCAGGATCGCCGACGATAAAATGCTCCGTGTAGAGTGTTGCGGTAATGTAACTATCTTAGTACCGGACGCACAAGGACACAGCAATAAAATACAGGTGAGAGATGTTCTCTATGTACCAGACTTATCTACAAATTTATTATCAGTCAGTAAAATGATAAAAAGTGGCTGCAAAGTTGAATTTAATGAAAAAGGATGCAAAATATTAAATCAAAACGGACAAAAACTTGCATGTGGTAACTTAGAAAATAGCATGTATCGTTTAAATGCCACAAAAACAAATGAAGTAGCCCAAGCCATGCCTGCTGCAACTGATGATGATACCTACTTGTGGCACCAACGTATGGGCCACCTGAACCTCACTGATGTAATGAAAATTCCAAATTGTACTACTGGTGTTAAATTGTCTCCGCTAAAAGAAGATATAACTTGTATAAGTTGTATAGAAGGTAAACAGACTAGGCAGTCATTTCCAACTGAAGGCTCCCGAGCAACAGAGTTGCTAGAAGTCATCCACTCCGATTTATGTGGACCGTTTCAGACTGCGTCACTTGGAGGGGCCAAGTACTTTGTCACCTTTACAGACGATTTCTCACGTAAAGTATTTGTTTATCCAATCAAAAATAAATCAGAGGCACTGGAAAAGTTCATGGAATTTAAAAATAGAGTTGAAAATGAATTGGATAAAAAAATCAAAAAATTTAGGACTGACAATGGTATGGAATACATGAACAAAAACTTTCAAATTTTTTTAAAACGTTTTGGCATATTGCACCAGCATTCCAACCCTTACACACCCGAACAAAACGGATTAAGTGAACGTATGAACAGAACACTGATAGAAAGGTCAAAATGTATGATTTTAAACGCTGAATTACAGAATAACTATTGGGGAGAAGCGGTCATCACAGCAGCGCACATCATTAACCGCTCACCGACGAGGGCTCTCTCCTATATGACTCCACAAGAAGTATGGACAGGCAAGAAACCAGACTTAAGTCATATTAAGGTATTTGGATGCAAAGCGATGGTGCATATACCAAAAGAACGTCGTAGGAAGCTGGATGCTAAATCACGTGAGCTGATTTTTGTCGGTTACAGTGACGGTGTAAAGGGCTACCGTTTTATAGACCCTAAAAGCAAGCTGGCAATAATGAGCAGAGATGTAGTATTCCTCGAGGCTACCGTAAATCGAAATTTGATGAAACAGCCATCAGTTCCTGAAAAAGAAAAAATAATTAATTATAAAAACAAAGTTGAGAAAAATAACGAAAATATACATGAAATAGAAGAAAAAATAAATAAAAATGAACCAAAAATTTTTAACATACCATTATTTTCTGAAGACTGTGTTGATGAAGAAGTCCAGGTTTGTGATAATGATAATGATGATAGTGAAGAGTCAGACTCAACTTTGACATATAATACTCCATCTTCGTCACCAGTATCATCACATTTCTCCGATCCTAATGATGAAACATACGTACCTGATGTAAGTATCGAAACACCACTGTCTCGGAATGTTCTCCGACCAGCAAGAAGGAATGAATTTTTCGTGTCAGACTCATCCAGTACTGAAACACGCGATAGCACTGATGCATCCTTTGTTTGTATGAATGGCGAGTCTGCTATGGTTATGTTAGACAAAGATCCACAAAGTCTTTCCGAAGCACTTGAAAGTGAAAAGGCAGATAAATGGAAAGAAGCAATGCAAGAAGAATACAAATCTCTACAGCAGAATAATACATGGAATCTGGTCGATACACCAAAAAACAAGAAAGTTATACCATGTAAGTGGGTATTTAAAACAAAATCAGATGAGAATGGCAATGTCATGAGATACAAGGCGCGACTTGTTGTTAAAGGCTACCAACAAAAGAAAGGCATAGATTATCATGAAATTTATGCTCCAGTGGTAAGATACACCTCGCTCAGATATATGTTTGGTTTAGCTGCAAAACATAACATGACAATTCACCAAATGGACGCCGTGACCGCATTTTTGCAGGGAGAAATAGAGGAAGATATATATATATCTCAACCTCCACATTTTGAAGAAAGCAACCAAGTGTGTAAGCTTAATAAATCTATTTATGGCCTAAAACAAGCAAGTAGACAATGGAACAAAAAGCTAAATTCTATTCTACTGGAAATTGGAATGACACGTTCAAAAATAGACCCATGTATTTATTATCGAATAATTAATGAACAAGATATATTGTTTATAACAGTATATGTAGATGATATATTATATTTTTTCAATAATGAACAAACTGCCATGATGATAAAGAAGAAGTTAAATGAAAAATTTCTCATGAAGGACTTTGGCGAAGCAAAACACTGCATTGGTTTCAGGATTAATCGAAACACTGCAAAGAATGAAATATCACTAGACCAATCTTTATACATCGAAAAAATACTTACTCGTTTCAACATGAGTGACTGCAAGCCTCTGTACACACCATGCGAGGCAAATTTGCAATTTAAGAAAGCAGAAAATGAAGAGGAAGTATTAGCGAACATCCCATATCAAGAAGTAATAGGATGTCTATTATATCTATCACAAGGAACCCGGCCTGATATATCTTATATTGTGAACCAGCTAAGTCGATTTAATAATAAACCGACAACACAGCACTGGACAGCTGTGAAAAGAGTACTGAGGTACTTGAAAGGCACAAAGAATACAAAACTGACGTTCAAGAAAAACTGCGCCAATATTGTTGGTTACTGCGATGCGGACTGGGCAACTGACACTGAAGACAGAAGATCATGCTCGGGATACATTTTTATGTTTCAGGGAGCTGCCATCAGCTGGTGTTCTAGGAGGCAACCTACTATAGCCTTATCTAGCACCGAGGCTGAATTCATGTCATTAGCCTCATCTGTACAAGAAGCTATTTGGCTAAAACAACTAGAAGAAGATTTTTGGCCGACTCTGTCAGGTGCTCCAATTTTAATTTTCTGTGATAATCAAAGTGCCATCAGAATTTCAGGTAACGACATCTATCACGCTCGAAGCAAGCACATCGACGTACGCTACCACTTTGTGAGGGAGCGGATTGCAAATAATCAGATCACCGTCGGCTACAAAAGCACACAAAACATGGTCGCTGACGCTCTAACAAAAGGGCTGCACCGGCCTAAGCACGAAGATTTCACAAAGTCTATGGGCTTGCGTCCAGAGGAGCATGTTGAAATATAGGACGCAAGTTTCTTACAAACTTAATAGAGCATTTCACCTGTTTAGCGTATTGCTCTCGTTCATAGTTCTATCTCTCTCTTGTGTAATGTCACTTTATAAGTACCAGCCACAATATTTGTTGTTTCTAAAATCTTAATTAAAACTCGTATTATATCTTCAAAGTCTTTATTATTTCATTAGTATTTTATGTAGTTTCTAATTCTAATTCTAATACAAGCCTAAAGCTAACAGATCTGATTCGGATTCAGATTTCGTTATCACGTACTGCCGCCTAACAAACGTTAGAGAATGAAAGAGAAATTCTACAATTATTTCCTCCTATTTTTTCTGTTTGGTTCATAAGTTCAGAAAGTAAAAATTGTAGCAAACATTTTAATATCTGTATTTATCGAAGTAATTTTATGGATCCTGTAATTTTTACTCTGCTGCCCGTGAAGGAGGG
Organism: Apocheima hispidaria; assembly: GCA_947579745.1. Taxonomy (NCBI): domain Eukaryota; kingdom Metazoa; phylum Arthropoda; class Insecta; order Lepidoptera; family Geometridae; genus Apocheima; species Apocheima hispidaria. The sequence goes on from OX388159.1 coordinate 14,696,609, forward strand.
AAATGTTTTTTTAACTGAAACTATATTTTTTGAGGAAATAAAATAAAATAAAATTTGTCATCATGTTCATTTAGCATGGTTGATAATGCTAATCCATTTGTGACTATATTTGTCACAAAATATACTAGATACCGATTTGCTACAAAACTTAGAACTCGCCGCTACATTAAGTATTACTTGTTTCAACAAGTTTTGAATTCTGCTAAAGTTCTGGCTCAAATTACATCATTAAGCTCTTGTTATTTAAAGACTGTGTTAACTTAAAGAGGTATTAAATAGCTTGAAGTAATTAAATCATACTAAATGGATCGGCCTTTATTCGGATTAGTCGTTATAACGGTAACCGTGACGTTGATTGATGACTTGCGTAATAGCCGTTATTGCCGTAATTGAGACGGAAACGGAAATGTTGACTTTGGTAATTAAAACTTTGGGGATTGTTGCTTTCGAAAGGGTTTCATGACGTGAAGGTGGCGGGTTTAACTGTCTGACTAATATTCTAAGACGATTGCAAATCAATTCTACAAATTAATTGAATAGTCAATGAAATTCTCTGAATTTTCATTTTTGAGCAAAGAACACATGAAGAAAGCATATTAAATACCTACCTGTCATGGTATTAATGAAAAATTCAAATAATTAGTTTGCTTTTTGCATATTATTTAAAACCTAACTTTTTTTTTTGTAAAAGTGACTTGGAGTGTTATTTAAGGCAATTATACATTTCTTATATTTTTGTTTATGCAATTGAATATTTTTCGGGATAAAAAGCCAGTGTTAATCTAGGGTGTAAGCTATCTCCATACTAAATTTCATTTAAATCCGTTAAGCCGGTACAGAGTTAAACGAGAACGTCGGGAACAAACACACTTACATACTTGCCTACTTCACAACTTTCCTACTTGACTACTTATCTTCTTACAAACTTACACACAAACTTTCGCATTTATAATATTATAAGTGTGATTTGAAAAAGTCGCTAGGTTCTCAAGAGCGTTGAAAACATTATAACTGGGAACACATTTTTTACGTCGTGTATTGCAATTTAATTTTAAGGAAACCTTAAATTATATTAATACATTAATTCTATATTAACCATATTTTCATCGGCTTTTACAGCGTTTTGAACATTAGCTGACTAAATACGGAAGCGCCAAATTTCTCAACTCTCAACTCAACTCTCTACGTCTAGCTGTTTAGGCTGTACATTGTCTATATGTCAGTCAGTCAGTCAGGACAAAGCCTTTTATAGGTATAGATTTCAGTGATAGATCGGCTAATTCATTGCGTTCTCTAATTGTTCGTTAATTTGTTAACTGACGAATAAACTGCTCAGTAACTGGTTTTGACTGGCGTGAACTGTTGTGACAGTTGATTTGGGGTTGAAATGATCTATGTGGAATCATTTTAGTTTATTTGTTTTAGATTAATAATTTTCGTGTTAGTTTTAAGTTATAATCTACAAAGTTTTGATTAAAGCCTCAACTTTACCACAAAGTTATCGTTTAATTAGAGGTTAGGTATGAATCCAAAGTAAATGTTTTGACAGTCAATTTGGGTTGTATTTTAAATAAATAATAATAATATTTTGATAAAAATAAATTTTGGAGTTGTAATATTAAAAATGAAATCATTTTAGTTTATCAGTTGTTACTCAACTGTCCAAGAAGAAGATTAAATAAAGTTTTTTTATATATATTTTTCTTGGTCCTGAGAAATGAAAAAAATTCATACGTAGGAAGATAATTTAATGCTACACTGCTTTTCTTACAAAGACGCTGCTTTTCTTACAAAGACGTAACTGGTAGTTAAGAAACTTACGTAGTCTTGGCCATTATGGTTGCTGCTTTTGCAAAACTAAATGTCTGAGCATGTGCACACTAAAGCAGTCCGATAAATAATAGAAAAGATAGCCCAAAATGGCGTCGATTCTCACTAAACCAAATTTAGGGCTATTGCTGTCTTTTACAATTAGAAACACAAGAAATAGATAGCACGCATTTTAGTTGTGTCAAACTAGTTTACCGAATAAAGCTGCGAAGAAAAACGTACACTAGCGACACTTAAAACTTGTTTTAAATCGGCACCCGCTACGGTCCCGTCCAAGTTTGTATGAGAACTAAGATCTGACTAATTTGACAGCACTACAATTCTTGCTATCTCTATCTTGTGTTTATATTTAGTAAAAGATAGCGATAGCTTAATTGCATTTAGTAAGTGCACGGTGGAATTAGCATTATTGTTAATCCAGGTTATAGGGTAACATAGGTCCAAATTTTAACCAAATTCGTTCAGTCGATACGAAGCTGACATAGACATATTTCCAAATTCTAACATCCAAGAGAAGCGTTTCTGAACTTTCCTAACTACTCAAACCCATATCTTATTAGCTTTAGCATGGGGGCCTGTGTTGCTCTAAGACGTTGATACATATTATTAGCTGTGACTGGGACGGTCCCCGGGTGCGCTTTTTAACGTTTATAAAGAAAACACGCGCGGTACAATACATTGAACAGGCATCTCCGCGCGGTGTGGCGGCGGCGCATTTGTATGTGATTCCCTCGCCTGGACACTGGGCGTGGTGTAGTGTGAGAACCGCCTAATATATATATAGTACTAGATGCGACCCGCGGTTTCACCTGCTACAGGAACGTTTTAATTTGACAGGAGAAAAGTAGCCTATTTGTTAATCCAGGGTTAAGCTACCTCCATACCAAATTTAATCCAAATCCGTTCAGCCGTGACAGAGTTGAACAGGAACAAACACACCTATATACTTACATACTTAGTCACACACAAACTTTCGCATTTATAATATTAGTATGATAGGGACCTGATATTTGACCTAAGCAGCACAGCGTCTTTTATTTTATCCTCATTTTCCTGCTAAAAATAAAACTTTAGTGAAAACGTTTTAGTAATTGTAATATAGTATGTACTTTTTTACTTGGGATCCTCCTAAAGTTGCTAAATATAGTGAAGGAGGGCTATAAGGCCGATGTGGGTTAGAGCTTTGGCTATTTTGATACGGGTTAAAAATGGAAGCCCTTGAAAGAAAACATTTAGTTTGATTTTATGAGGGTTGAGGATCTTTAGAACTAGATAGATAAAGAACTTTTTACTGCTCACACCAGAAATTATATGCATAGCACAAAACATTATAAAACTAGTGTAACAATTGGTGGCCTTAACGCTAAAACCGATCTCGTCCAGGCAACCTTAGTATGGATATGTAAGAAGTACCTAAGTAACAGGGGTTTTAGATGTTCGATTTATGATTATCTGAATTTCGTATAGTAAGTTCGTATAGGCCATTAGCCCTTACTTTTTTATATTGAAATTGTGAAAATAAAAATGCTGAGGTGAATGACCAGTCTAGAAAAAAATCCTCAACGAGTAGTTACGTGCGAGGAGCCTGGGCTTACGCAGCAACGCCGACAAGATGCAGGAGAGAATCCTGCGATGGTGTGATCACGTAAAGGCCATCTGACGACTTAGCAACTTAGCACTACAACATTCCATCCCGTGTCCAAAACCAGAGACAAAATCCAGAGACAAACGTAGGCGGAAAAGTATAAATATGTAGTGCTAAAGTACATGTCATAATCCCAATATCGGAAACCTTACAGCACTGTGAAACGTTTTCGAAGAAGATGTCGTGGGTAGAACGATGTGGAGAAGAACATTATGGAAGGCTGACCCGACCACCATGGCATGTGGGGTACATAGACGGGAACAGAGGAGACAGTTTTCGTAAAAAAAAAACTTGAATCGTGATCCACAGATAAATGAGATCAGTCCATTGCTGCTGAAGTGCTGACATACCTACTACCGTAATATTTAAGTTTATTACCCGACTTCCCGAGAAGGAGGATAATGTTTTTTGCATTAATAATATCTGTAGAATTATTAATTTTATATTTTATTTGCAAAACTCGCTAGGTTATCAAGCGGTGTCGCTGAAAACATATTCTTTACGTCGTAAATTGCAATCTAATTTGAACTAAATATATAATAATACTATAAAGTCAAAGTTATTTATTGGTAAATATTCATCTACAAGTCAAACGACGAGTCGAGTCTGCCGCTCGCCTGATGGTAATCGTCACGCTTGACCATAAAAGTTCAGTGGCACCCAGAATTTCATGGATTTCATCGCCCATAACATCAATTCCCGGTGAACTATACTGAATAATGTTTTGACCTACAAACACAGTTTTCATAAACACAATATCTCTATTGTATGTTTTATGTATCGTCAGAACCTCACGAAACATTGCTTTTCGTCGATAAATCGACTTAACTACGTTTCTATTATTCCGTATCATCGGTGCCGACACCTCCATGACATGGGTCCGACCTGTGTATATTAGCAGCGCCCCGTGGACTTACATGCTAAACAAAAATAAATATTTAGACGCGAAAAAAACTATTTAATTCTATTTCTTTTATAAATAAATTGTTTCAGGTATTTAATGAGGTTTTTTTTTTAATCTTTCTGGTTGACGAGAAGAGCAAGTCGCTCACCTGATGTTAAGCGCCATGCTTGCCCAGAAAAATTCAGTGCCACTCAGCATTTTGAATTTCAACAGTTCAAAACCTTGCGCGATAATGCACTGCGCTCGTCACCCTGAAATATTAGACGTTAAATCTCCAATAATCTCTCTATTACTTCCAGCTATGTAACTGAAAACATTGCCCTTCAATCCGGATCAAAGTATCGTTTGTACAGCACTGCTTGGCGGTTGAATAACTGGCATAGATATGTATTTCCCTAGACGGATGCATAAGAGTCCTTCCACTACAAAGAGTATTTTGATTAATATGAAAGTTAAAAAAACTACTTAATATATTATAGATGCGATATTGCTGCAGAAAAACACTAGAGATTCTTTGTGATATATAGTTTTGCTTTAGGATACGCTACATATAACAGTATCAATGGAGGGTCGAATTTGAATAGATTAATTATATCTGATTAACAGTTCTGTGGATATAATAATATCATGACAATGTATGTTAATTTAACAGGTCTTTTTTATGGTCGACAGGCTAGGCATTTGATGACAACTTACCTTAAATACACCTTATCTTAAGTGACGGTGTGGTCGAAGATGGTGGACACACCTAACCTGAGATGAGAGCTGGCTCTCAATTGAGACACACATGGTGTGTCTCTCGAAGCATCTACGATTACGATACGACACGTGTTACGATAGTAACACACTTAGATGCTTCGTAGGTGCTTGGCGATAGACTTTCAACTTGAGCAGCTAGTCAACCGAGCACTAGAAACATAGACTGATCACGTCTAGATTCCTCACTCAGAATGACTCACTCAGAATCAATTCGAAAGGCACTACCCATCGAGCTAAATGCACCTATATAAAATAACTCTCATTGGTTTATTACTAGGCGCGAGTACGTGTAACCTTGAGATAGGCAATAAGATTTGATTCAAACTTTGGTGAGTTTTTGTCGGAACAACGATCTCGTAATTAGTGGTATCGTAACCACATTAGTGGTATCTATATAATAAGCTTGACTAAAAAGAACGCTTCCACCATCCTATGGTTTCTTTACGATGTTTTTAATTGGCGGGTAGCTCGCAAGCTCATCATTAGCATTTGAACCCACTGATTGCGGTGTGTAATCCGAATGACCTGGCCGGTGAACTACTATCGCTACATGTATACAACATCTAAACCTTATTCTATCTTAATCAGTTGTGTCATTATGGATTTGAGTGAGAACAAACACACGTACAAAAATTCACATTATAAGTCTCTATGATAGTATGACATGGGTCACATCAAAGACCTTTGTCGATACTCTGACGACTTTTGTAGGAAAAGTCAGAGAAATTACACGGAATTTAGTCGATGCCTTCCGATAACAGGCAGACATAATAACACAAAAAATACTTTTACGGAGTTATACTTCAGTTCCTTTAGGGCACAGATTTCTATTTTATTAGGTCCTTAGATATGAAATTGGCGTTTTGTCGAACTGGCTACTTTGATCTCAAATAGTATCGTTTGGTTAGGAATTATAAATTCATATTTATTTTAAATTTAATTTAAGCTCCTGTTTTGAAATTAGTAATTCATTTGTTTTCTCGTCATTTAATAATTTTTTTGACATAGTTCTGTTCAGAATATGGAAAACTTAAAATATCGCGTTATTTACGAATACGAGTGCCCTTGCGGCATCACTGCTGCAGATACAGCTCGGGTTATTAATGTGTATTGGGCAGCTACAGAAAAAGAAAACACGTACGATACTTCTTCAGTTCCAACGTTTTCGTTCTGAACATTTAGATCTGCAGACCACCGTGGCAGCAGATCGATTGCAACCATGACAGCCTTAGCGGCAGGCTTCGATGTGACTAGTAGTACAGTTTTAATTCACTTGAAACAAACCGGAAAAATGAAAAAAAGCTCGAAAATGGGTAAATGAATTGAGTGAAGCACACCAACAAACACGCGTCGAGTGCTGCTTTAAATTCTTAATCAGCACAATAATGAGGGGCTTTTGAATCGTAGCCGTAACTTGTGATTAAAAATGTATCCTGTGTGGAAACGCTCATCACAATGGTTGAACCCAAGAAAACTAGCCAAATCCTGCTCCAAGCGAAAGTTGAGTAAGAAAAAGGTACCGGTGAGTGTTTGGTATCATCCACTACAGATTCCTAAGATCAGACCAGACATTTATTTTGTGTATTGAAAACCATGATGGTAAAGCTAGCCGTTAAACAAAATAGGGTGGTAAATTGCTCTAACCCACTGCTGCTGTAGGACAGTGCTGAACCACACACTCGACGAGACGGTCGCTAAATTTGGAATGTCTCCGAAACACACCATACTCCCCGGAGCTTGTTCTAACTGATTACCACTTTTTCCGGAATTTGGACAACTAAAAATTCCAATTCTGATGAGGCAGTCCAAACTATTTTCAATGATTTTATTGATTCTAGCTCCCACAATTTATTCAGCACAGGAATCAATAAACTACCTATGAAATGGCAAAAATATATATAAAACGCTTACATATATGTAAGGAAAGGACCATACAAATAGTATTTAGGTGTTCGTGCCTTCGCTTGAACCACAGATGAGATAACACCCTTGTAACTCGGTCAATTTCGGTCTTTTTTCTTGACGTGCAGCGCCACCTGGCGCATAAATATGTAAATACATTTTGCCTGACATCGCGCTTGGCTGTTTGATTCCTCAGTACGCTTTTGTAACTCAGCCAAACAACACGTGCACCAAAAAATTAATGAGGTAAGGATGAACTTCATTCTTAATGACAACAGAATAATTCCGTTCGGCGCCCCTGGCCCAACGACGAGACGCAGTTGCTTCCTTAGGCACCGTCACATAGTGTTGTCAGACAAAACATTTAGGCGACTAATAGCCTCGCGGGCCGACACTTCGTCTCGCAGGGAGACAAGTAACCTCGAGGAACAACACGTCGCCTCTCAGGACAGCACGTCGCCTAACCAAACGACAATTTGTCTCGCAGGGCGACACGTCGCCTCATAAACTTGGGTGTCGTCTTAGCAGACGACGCGTATAGTCACAAAAGACAGACTACAAAAAAATGGCAATCTGTTCACTCTCGTTACAGAAAATGGCGACTATGGCGACGTCGACTATGGGTGACATAGCCCAGCTTGTCCCGGAGGACAGCGATGAAAAAGACGCATTTTTAGCTGTTGTCCGCTCTATCCAAGAAAACTATCCAAAAGGCTGGCAACAATGGAAAGTATTGGATTATTCTACCGAAGATTTAATTGGAGGAGAAATAACACCTACTACAGACAGCAAATTGAGATTTGGTCTTCCGACGATAGATATAGTACGAGCCTTCTATCCCAACGCCAAAGACCTTCCCGAAAGATGCTACCGACACATTCGGAAGATAATACTATCATGGCCTTTGGGAAGGGCGTTAACGTACTCGCCGCACAGCGTAGTCGAAAAAGTACATGGCCCCTCATACAAGGAGTTTATGAACACCATTCGCGAGCTTAAAACACAAGGCAAATTAACCAACAGAGAAAGAACAGCAAGACTACTTGGCGAGGAGAGCGACCAATCTCGCCCACCCAGCAGGCCTAGCAGTACATCAATCTCTAGAGGCAAAAAGGATGGTGTGGAGACAGAAAGATATGTGCCGGTACCGGTAGCTTCCAAACGCAAGCGAGAAAATGGGGGCAGTTCACCGCCCCCGAAACGTACCTCTGTGGAACAAGGAAGCGGGGAACATCTTATGGCTTCCGTACTCCAACAGCAGATGGCTCTGTTTAATAAGCTTGTAGAAATGCAAGCAGAGCAAAACAAGAAAATTGAGAATCTGGGGAAAGCGTCTTCATCTAAGATCCTTGACCTAAATAATTCGTTTGAATCTGTCCCGGACAGCAGCACCAATGAAGAGGATGTAGAGGAAACTTCTCGCTCCCCCATTCTCAGCTCTCAGCACTCTCATTCATGTTATCAGGAAGTGCTAGATACGGAATCGAAGGATGTGGTTGACGCCGAGCAAACTATTAGAGATGAAATTGTTAATGCAGAGCGGCGGCTAAAAGCACTTCAGTCAGCTAAAGCTTCTGTAGCATCAAAGGCATTTGATTTCAAACCACATACCACGGAAACGGAAACAAAGTTCTCCAAAGCAGATCCAATTTTAGTTAAACAAGCTGTAGAATGTCAGCGACTCGGGACCGACGACTGGAAAAATATTCGCTACAGCGATGTCCAAAAACAATTCCAAGCGTCACCAGTATTCTCGGCCTTAAAAGTTAATAATCAGTTAGCTGGAATCACTCCGAATTGGACTTCTGTGGCAACACTAGAGAGATTTGACCTTACTTTAGGTGCAATTACACATGGCCTCTTACAGCAGAGGAAGATATTTGAGGAGCTTTGCGAAAAACTGCAGCCTGAGTTGAAACAAAAGGTGGGCCAAGAGTTTCTTGCTACAAACTCCAATTTTCGGCAGCTTTCAGACTCCCTCCTGCAATATGTTTTTGGCAGAAGAGCAGAGATTATCCAACAGAGGAGAGATAGTTACAGGGTGAAAAACAAAGTGCTTCATGAAGTGATCCATAGCATTCCACCTTCGGATTCCCATTTGTTCAAGGAACCTGAGTTGTCTCAAACGGTTAAAGATCAAGGAGGAATACATAAGTTTTTTCCTTTTAAAAAACAGTATCCCAGAACGACAAGATCCACTCAAAAAGATAGCTACAAAGAGAGAAGAAGCTTCAAGAGAGCGCCCACCAAATACGTCAATAAGACCTACAACCCCACCTTCAAAGACGGTGGCAACAGGAAAGGCCAAACGTCCAGCGACAAGAGTGACAAACAGTTTAAAGGACAAAACAAATGGAAGGGACCTAAAAGAGCATGACTTCAAGGCAGGCCAGTTATTGTTTCATCAAAAGAAATGGGAAGAAATAGGAGCCCCACGAAAAATTCTCAAAATATTATCGGGATACAGAATACCCTTCCGGGTAAAGCCACCTTTTGTGAGTTTATTAAAACAGGGAAAATCGTTCGAGATTCCGAGTTCCGAAGAAATGAAGAACGAAATAATAAATATGCTAAACAATGGCGCGATTCGCTACAGCAACCACGAGATGGGGTTTCTATCGACGCTCTTTCTCAGAAAAAAATCAGATGGAACAAACAGGCCGATCTTCAATTTAAAAAGATTGAATCTCTACGTACATGCGCCTCAATTCAGACTCTTAAACCATTACCGCATACCGTTAGTTCTCAACCCAAACGATTACATGGCAAAAATAGATATATCTCAAGCCTACTACCATGTGCCAATAGTACCAACACATTGCAGGTTCCTGTCTCTAGCCTACGAAGGACAAATTTTCGAAATGACCTGTCTCCCATTCGGGCTAGCAAGTGCTCCTTATGCTTTCGCAAAGATCACAAACTGGCTAGCACACTGGTTCAGGCAGGAAATCGGTATAAGAATGGTAGTGTACTTGGACGACTTTTTGATTGTCAATCAAGATCCAAAAGATTTGAAAGAGCAAGTAAAATATGTGGTTCAGAAGCTAGAAGAGTTAGGATGGTCAGTGAACAGAAGGAAGTCGTTAGTCGAACCCACTCAAAGTCTGGAATACCTAGGCATAATTTGGAATACTCGAGAAAATCGGAAAATGCTATCAGATGTAAAAATCAAACAAACCAAGACATCAATCCATACGTTCCTACAGAAAAAGCACTGGAGCTGGCAAGACGCAAAAATTCTAATAGGAAAATTAAACTTTGCATCATATGTGATTCCTCTAGGGCGATTGCATTGCCGCTGGTTACAGAGAGAGTCCAACAGACTACAAAAATCGACGCGCCACAAACAATGCCCAATGACGGACACCGCACTAGCAGAGTTGGAATGGTGGATGGAAAACATAAACAACAGCACTGTTATCCATCACCCCAATCCATCGATGTTTATCACCACAGATGCGGCAGATACAGGTTGGGGTGCAATAGCAAACAACAAAAAGCTGTGGGGACGGTGGACAAAACAGCAAAAGCGATGGCATTGCAACCAAAAAGAGCTTTGGGCAGTATACGAGAGTCTGATGCGCCTAGACACATCATTAGAGAACACAACAACAATATGGCAAACAGACAATCGAACGGCAGCCGCTTACATAACAAAGCAAGGAGGTACAAAGTCAAAGAGACTCTTGGTAACAACCAAGAGAATCCTGCATCTTTGCGAGCAGTTAAATTGCAACCTGATAGCGCGTTACATTCCCGGACTATACAATGGCTTAGCAGACAGCCTATCCAGGACAAAAAATCTACCAGAATGGCACCTGAAACCTTCAATAACAAGAGTGATATTTCATCATCTGGGCACTCCAGAAATAGACCTATTCGCTTCAAGGCACTCTGCGGTAGTGTCTCGGTACATAAGCGAAGACGCTTCCGACATGCAGAGTCAACACACAGACGCTTTCAGTCAAACGTGGCACTATCGTCTAGGGTGGGTGTTTCCCCCACCCGCTCTAATACCAAGAGTCTTACATCATCTGCAATCGTCATCAGGAATCTATCTACTAGTAACCCCAGAATGGCACAAAGCATTCTGGACACCAGAAATAAAAAAGCGAGCGGTCCAACCACCGTGGAAAATCCCGGACCTGCATTATCACCTCGTGGACCTGCAAACGAACTTACCACCAACAGGGATAAACAACCTCAATTTGCAGGTCTGGACAGTACAGGCTGGGCCAACAAAATCTCCAAATGGGACAGCCATGAAGTAGAACTACTACAAGCCTCCTGGAGAAAATCTACATTAAAAACTTATCGACCTGCGTGGGAAAGATGGCGTAAATGGGCTGACGAAAAGAATATACAGATTCATGACCCGCAGCCGTCGGACCTAGCGCGATTCTTATGCTACTTGTACCAAGTAGTAAAGCTGGCCCCTAGAACCACATTACTTTACAAATCTGTGGTGTCAACGTTTTCAAACCCAGACAAGAGCGCAGCCTTAAGCTCACATCCTATCGTGTCTCATACAATTAAAGGTATTATCTCAAAGAAACCGACAGTACGAAAACCTTTGTCATGGAAGGTAGACGACTTGTTACGTTATCTCGAAACTTATAACTTCGACAATAATAGTTTATTTGCTGTGTCTCGTCATACTTGTGTACTACTCTTGTTGGCGTCGGGAAGGAGGGTCCATGATCTGACCTTGCTTAGTATAAACCCGGAAAACTTGGAAGATAAGGCCGATGAACTTATATTTTGGCCGATATTTGGGTCCAAAACAGACTGTGCTTCATATAGGCAATCAGGGTGGTGCCTTAAGGGTCACCCTTTACCTAGATTTAATATTATTTACTGGATTAGACAATTAATCCTCCTGTCTCAGGGGCGCCGCGAATCAAACCAGTTAAAAAGCTTGTTCATCACAACTCGCGGAGCAGTAAAACAGGCCTCGCGTGCGGTAATCGCAGGCTGGATAAAATCACTGTTCAAGGGGGCAAATATTGCGTCATCATCAGGAAGCATTAGAGCCGGTGTAGCTACTAATAACTGGACTAATGAAAATTTGAATATTGATGAGGTTTTGAGAAGAGGTAATTGGAGGTCGAAGCATACCTTCTTTAATCATTACTTTCGGGAGATACAGCCACCTAGTACAACAAGTGGCATAAATTTAAATAACTGTTTCTCTCCCGTTAATTGAATATTTCTTTTGTCTGTTATTTTATTAGACTGATTAAAATTTAAGAATCTAATAGATACAAATTCGTTGATTACTTGTAAGGAAAATAATTAATAATAATGATTAAAACCTAACTAGTAGGTAGCTAGGTTGCGAAATGTTGATTAATACTAAGACTGATTAAAATAGTTTAACTTGTTTTGTTTAGTTAAGTTTCCATTCATGTCAACCAACAATGTTCTTCTACTAGTTACTAAGGGTTTGAACGAATACAATTTTTGTTACTTCCACTATTTGGTTTAATATACGTAACTACTAACTAGGTTATAAATTAATTTCATCACAGTACGCCTGGCACCGCGCCGGCAGAAGTTAAACACGTCTCATCTGTGGTTCAAGCGAAGGCACGAACACCTAAATAAAACCGTTTTTCCCCCGAAGGGTAAAAAACGGATATTTAGGTTTCTGCCGAAGCTTGAACCACGCCTGAAGGCCTTGCCGGCTCAGGGATAAGGTACTGAGGAATCAAACAGCCAAGCGCGATGTCAGGCAAAATGTATTTACATATTTATGCGCCAGGTGGCGCTGCACGTCAAGAAAAAAGACCGAAATTGACCGAGTTACAAGGGTGTTATCTCATCTGTGGTTCAAGCTTCGGCAGAAACCTAAATATCTGTTTTTTACCCTTCGGGGGAAAAACGGTTTTATTATCGAAGTCAGTGCATTAGGGGTAGTGCTCTATGTTGTTCTACACATATGTGAATTGTTATGGGCAAGCGAGACTCTTACTATAAGGCGAGCTACTTACTCGTCTCACAATAAAGGTTGTTCGGTTAGACGTCGGACATATTCTAAGACATCACCACATTCGTCATTTTGAATAACTTACATTGTGGAAACAATCCTGTAATCACGACAAAAAAAATATAGAGTGCGAATAGAATGCCATAGAATAGTTCGTCACCTTCAATGAAATGTATCGAACAGCAAAATTTTTATCTCGCGAATTCAATTTTGGTTACACAGAAAAGTTATTCATAATAACGAGTGCAATAATGTTTTAATGTCTTAACGCCTTAGTGTCTTAATGTCTTAATGTCTTGTTTTATAGTATTAATGTCTCAGTAATTTTTTTCTGGCACATGAATCTTTGCCGACTAAAGAATCCAGAGCGTGGATGGTATTGGCGCAAGACCAGAAGGAATGTGGTACCCTAAAGAAAAGCTCTCAATTCTACTGAGCAAATTCGCCCAGAATTGACTTCGACTGTTTATTTCAGTCCATAACTATCCAGCAGTAAATCTGTTGTCGATGGCTAAATTATTAAAGGCTCAATTTCATTTTTTATTATTAAAAATGTTTTTTTAATCCTTTTATAAAAGCGTCAATTTGGCATGTTCGGTTTGATTTGTAAATTGGTCTTTGATTAAAAATATTATGATAATTGAGAGGATCATCGTAACAAAGTCTATGTGTGAATCGATGATGATCTAATAGTAAATTTTATTGATGATGTGTGGTAATCACAGATGTTAATAAACCATAGATTTCGCACTCATGACGATCGAAGCACACCAAGCATCGGTCGAAATACATCTAATACATCTACGACAATTTGCTTTAACTAGTTAATTGGTAGGTTTAATATTAAGCAGTCCACGAAACCCGCTCTTTCCTCCAAGTTTTTGTCGAAACAATGATCTTGTAATGCGATATCTATTTAATTATCTGTATAATAAACTAATAATACAAAGTTCCGCGTGATAATAACTGTGATAAGTAATCCACCGATCCTCAATAGACAACAGCAAACAACAAAGAAGTAAGAAATCTCATTAGGTCGGGCGAACGATTCCCCGCTACCAATAAATCATGCGGGATGATGTATCATGGAACGTCGGCACGCGTCACGCCAGTCTCCTGTGACTGAACACATTCGCCACTTGGGCTTGGTAACTGATCTGTTACTGAGGGAAACTTATACATTGACCGGCCGATGTGAGGCAGTTGCTGCTAAACAATAATCACCTTAGTTAATTGTACCGATTTGGTTTTTTAAACGAAATATCTTCCATCAAGACTAACAACAACAACATCAAAATCAGTGCATATATCCACAACCATTGACTCCCTAGAAGACAAAGTATGGAGCACACTAACTCAACAACGACTCTTTGATGCCATCAGCAGAAAGTTTCTGAAGTTATATTTGGTAGTTCACACTATCAAACGCCGCGCTGAAGTCGACGTATATAGCATCTACAGTGGAGCTGTCCACCTCCAGGGAAATGGCGTTAATGAAAGAGACCAAATTAGTCGCAGTCGACCAGCTTTCATAAAACTGTGCTAATGAGGACCAATTATACGTTTAGAATGCCATGCTAAAATGGGATATAGATCTTAGCAAAAACAGGTAGTATAGATATGTGTCTATAGGTCTTAATGAGTTTCTTACGTCTTTTTGCAAAAACTCAGTGATATATTGATAACTAGCTGCGCCCCGCGGTTTCACTCGCTATTCTACAGAAACCGATTTTTTTTGTGGATTAAACAGTAGCCTATGTGTTAATCAAGGGTATAAGCTATAAATATTTGTCCACAAAACTTTTAGGTTTCGAACTCATATTGGATTCAAGACGGGCTATTTAGGTGTTGCAAGTAGTCATGTGACATTCCGAGCATTTTTAGCTAATTAATACGATAACTTATCAAGGGAGTTGTTTTTTTTTTTAGTTTTCTGTATTTCTAGAAAGTTAATTATGTTACGGGTAAACCGTGATCTTGGAACATACCTTCCAATTAACCGTTACAAACAACTTCGTTACCCGATGTGCAATTTACAAAAAACTTGTCACAGCCTTAAAAAACCAAAAGTGATAAGTGCCATTAGATGAATAGGAAATTAATTCAAACAGGAGCCAAAATATATAAAATCGACATCAAAGATACACGAAGCAGTATGTTGCCTATAAGCCTTCGTAATATGATATTAATATATTTTCCGAAAAAATATGGAATCGTGAATATCGAACTGAATATATTTATTAAAGCTCATACATTCATAATGATAATAATAGCATGATAACTAGCAATCGTGTTTGTATTTATTTTTCTCATGAAAAGCGAAATACCCATGAATGATGTTATCTTTGTAATTAATAAGAGAATTAGTAAAACCTCACAGACCAGCCCTTTTCCCTGGGGTCATGTAACAATGCTACTCAAAAACATGGGAACCTGATGGTTATTCCGGTACCCTGCAATCGATACCGAGACAGACCATCGAGAGGGTTCTGTTGGATATAAACCCACATAGCCCGACTATATTCATTGTCGGGAAAGAAAATACATAGAAAAGATTAAGTATTTTTTATTACGTTGCTGTTGTACCGCGCGATCTGAATTTGTCATTAACTTAATCCTAATCCCAACTAATATTATAATTCAGAGAAATATAGCCGCAGTCGTATCAGGACCAATAAAGCTTCGAGATATAAAAATGAATAAGCTCGTCTCGAGGAAAAAACTTCGCTATCGCGATTCAGAACTCCCTACATTACAACTGTGAGTCCATACAAAAATAAAAATGCACAAAAGCGGATCAAAGCCATCTAGCAAACTATAGGACGTAACTCTGTTTCTCTGGATGGATGTTTGTCGCGTTATCACGGCTAAATGGCTAAACGGATCTTGATACATTTTGATAAAGAGACAAATCACAAAGACGGACTTATGATACTTTTTTTTAGGTCCACGCGAACGAAGTCGCGCGTAAAAACTAGTTGACATAATTATAATGATGTATAATTTATTATTTGATAGTACATAATTTATAGTGTTAGATGCAGTAAGAAATCCCTGATTACTTTCAGGGATCTTATACGCAAATACTAAATATGCTATATAATTCGTATTTACACCTCACTCTCCAACCACGAGCGTTCACAAACTTTAATCTAACTTTGTAAAACAGTAAACTTTACCTCCTTCTCGAAGTGAAATGAGGCAGACAGAAGGAAAACTTCGAAAAATCGGCTAAAAGGGCCTTATCTGTAATATGTTTTTCCTATTGTCTTTTTTATAATGCCCATAAAAATATTTTTACACAAAAATAACGCAACAGATTGACGATTTTTATGAGTAGATACATCGTCAAGATAATGTTTATGTTTATAAAATACTGATTAATCTATAATAACCTACTCGCTTCTAGTACAATATAAACAAGGGGTCAATTGTTTGTTTTGAACTTTACAAAGAGTATTTTAACAAATCCTTAAAACCTAACTGACTTGAGCCGACTTAAATACAAAATAATTTATTCAAGAAAAGGTACATTCACGTTTTTACAGTCCCTAACCGCCAAACTGGGTGTTAAAATCCCGTGTCTCGGTAGTTAGTTCCTTCCATTTGTCTTATATAATATGGTTGTTGTACAGTTTTTCTATGATCATTTTATTTTATTTTATTTTCATTACAATTATTATAACAGAATTGGATTGGAATTAAAAATTAAAATTATTGGATATTATTAGTCACAAAATATATACTTAAATTCAAGTTTAATAACATTATCTTGTCCATAAGAAACCTAGAAATTCATTTACTGTGACTGAAATGTCCATAGAGTTTTGTCTCTGCTCTTTTACCCATCTGTGTTTCAAGTCTTTACAGTTATTTGTATAGGCTCTGAGAACCTAGGCAATGGCGGGGTAATTAAAGACGTGAGATAGAAGTAAACTTCCAAGTGGTTTTAGAAAGGATTCTCTAAGTAGGAAGTTTAGAGAATTTTAATTTTTAAGTATTAAGAATTCATTTGTTTTTCTATACTGTTTCAGTGGAAAGTGAGTCGTTCGGTTCAGTTGATGAAAGTTTGTGAGATTAATTATGTACTAAGTAACAGTTTTGTAGTAACAGAGTCCTATTTTTTTCTGTAATTGAAAATCATACTAAAAATGATGATAATGAGAGGGAGAATTTTTTTTCTTCTATGAAACAGCTGTTTTTTATGTTTTAGCTGTTTAAGCATCTTTTACTAAGGGATCCATGCAATCAAGCGATTTTAGCGTAGGTCCATTAGTAAAAGTTGTTCAAAATGACGAGTTTGATGATATACTAGAATATAATAAAATTATCGTCTAACCGAAACTCCAGTACATACAGTGAACAGTGAATCTCTTATGTGTTCCATAACGATTGAAGTTGATTGTGGGTGTGTATCAGGAGCTCAGCTCGTAACAACATTCCAGAACATTACCTGAAACATTCTGAAATATATCATGTTTGATGTTTCTCGCATTAAACAGCCTCTACGAGAAGGCATGTTGACTTCGTGTAGGTTCTCGAACACTACCACGTATTTTGTAAGCATGTTCCTTGTACCTCAAACATTCATTATCATAAACATGACGTAAGCAATGTACCTACTATAGTACAAATAATGAGAAACAAATATTAAAATAAATTGTATGGAAGTACAGTCATTAGGAATAGAAAGTTATAATGTGGTCAGCAAATATAAAGATGAAAATAAAGACAATATTATTCGCAACTCAAAATGGCATGGCATATGATAGCAAAATGGCATATAATGCACATAATAACTTTCCAATAAGTTCTAGAGTCCTTTAACCGTAGCCTGATGCTAATAATTATTAGTAATTGACAAGGAACTAGAAAAATATTGTGTACATGAAAAAGTCCACGCCATTTTGTTTTTTTTTTCTACCCTTAAGCTATATCTATGCAAAAATGCAGCTCGATCCGTTCAGCTGTTTAGCCGTGATAACGCGGCAAGCATCCAGACAGAGAGATAGACAGACAGAGACAGAGTTACATTCGAATTTATAATATTAGTAGTATTAATTGGTAATCTTAGTAATTTAAGTATTAAGTAGGTACAAAGATTATATAGTTTTTTGCACAAACATTCAGAACATTGTTGGTGTTTGTTATATATTTATGGACAAATGATAAATATTTGGAAAACACTTATCAACAGGCTCTTATTTCCCAGCGGTGCGGTCGCAGTTACGGCTCACGTATTGTTCTAATAAGTCATGACCGCAGGTTGTGCCGCAGGTGCTCTAAATACTCCTTACGCTGCTTGAATCATCAGTAATGATGTAGTCATGTGTAAAGATGTTTTGCTACATTATTATTAATGACGTAATCTTATTCAATGAAATCGTCACATCGGTTTTTTTTTTGTCATTTGAGCTATAAGACCAAAACTGATATAACCGTCGTTACAAAAACTGCAAATAGATGCCCTGGAGTTAAGAAATTTTTACCATTGTTATTTTGAGCGGTATGCAAAAATTTTATCTTTCCAAAAACTCAAATATGGGTTTTTATCTCAACGTTAAATTAACATTATACATTTTATCTATAGCACAAAAAAAATATTAAGATTGAAACAAGAATCTTGTAAAATGTTTTGTTAGGCGTACGGTAGGTAAAATAAACTTTGAGCTATGTCAGAGTACTTTAGGTAGCCTATTTCTCGACGCAAAGGCGACAAGCGAAAATCAAGTAGTAATAACAGCGAATTAGAGCAACAAAACCTCCAACCCAGCACAAATAGGCGGTAAGCCAAGAGCCACTTTACAGTACATCAGTTCGCCACATGGAGAGCCCTTCACATTCGAACTTTGGAACTGTAGCCCTCTCCTGTGTGTTCACAAGTCACGAGTGTGGAGGGCACTTATCTTATTAGCTACAGGTACATTTTACTCCAATGTTGGGTGTTTTTAATAAAAAAACTGAAGGAAAAAATAATCAATATGTTTGTTTTCGCGGTGCAACTTAATTACTACTACTATATCAGCCTTTAAACATCCCACTGCTGGGATATCAGCCTACCCTAGAAGGGTGATTAGGCCATATCCACCACGCTGGCCCAGTGCGGATTGGTGGATTCACATACGCCATCGAATTTCTTCTCCGGAGATATGCAGGTTTCCTCACGATGTTTTCCTTCACCGTAAAGCCAGTGGTATATCCGTACGTAAGTTACAAAGAACTCAATTACTGAGCATTAAAGATTTAAGACCTTAAGATGGCCCCGTTCTAAAACTGCGACCATAGTACGAGCGCTCTCTTAGTAAGTATTGAGCGTTCGGCAATCTCCAAGCCGCCTTCCAACCGGGGAATAAGTGGTTTAATAATTATTATTGTTTGAATATTGTCTAGATAAACCTTATGTAGTAATAATGAACAACTTATTGTAATTTTTCTGTATTAATAAATAAATAAATAATTATGGCTCCCTCATGAGGACGCCATTTTTCAGCAATGGATGCCTTCTAGCTGATGATGACGAATTCACGGCCGGCGTCTAGTGGAGTTCATTTCTGCTCATAGTTTTAAACTGTTGAAGTTCAATTTCTGGGTAGTACTGAACTGTTACGGGCTAGCGTGACGAGTACCATCAGGCGAGCAGCTTGCTCGAATCGTATCACTCAGTAAAATAATAAAAATAATGTAAAAATAAGTTAATAATAAGGTAGTATAAAGAATTACCTTGTATAAGTTTGTGATCATTTATGTAGTTTTATTTTTAAAGTGCTGCTGGCTGCTGATGGCTTAGCTGACGGTGCTAAGACAACTTATCCAGCTTAGCTAGTTTAGCTTGAAAGTGGGCTCTAAGTAAGTATTAGTATTAGTTTAAGTTTAAGTACTTTGCTGTTTACCCTTAGCGAAACAGTAAACATTCTGCGATCCCCAAGCTGCCTGCCAAGATGCTTGGGGATTATGGCTACAAAATATGCACTAATAGCTTATGCATAAATTCGACCAGTTTAAGTTAAATGTTGTCTTTTACGAATCTAATCCTATGTTGATTACAATCAATATTTATTAATAATTATATATAATAATTTTGCGGTCTTTGACTCTGCCACTTAATTACCATAACATAGTTCCTTCTGCTGTGTTACTGTGGAGGGAACCCTCGGTAGGGCTTCGAGGGATTCAAGGTTTCGCGGATAAATTGAGATAAGTAAAACTCCGATTACGGATAGGCTTTGTCGGCTCCAAGTGGGATTGGACGGTTTTGCATGAAATTGGAATAACATGGGGTATCGAGGAGAAGCTTTGTGTAGGCCAATCAAGACGAATATATACATATAATGCAACATAACACTTGCTCTGAAGTCAAAGCTAAGCGGTTAAGATTAAAGGTAGAGTGTTTTCCAGAATTGGATCAGAATAATGCTAACATGCGTCTGATTAAAATACTATACTATATACTTTAATTTGACCTGTTCACGAATATTATATCTTCATCATCATCATCATCATCATCAGCCAGAAAACGTCCACTGCCTCCCCCTTAGATCACCACACTGACCGACAACGTGCCAGTTGCATGCACCGGTTGCCCGAGACTTTCACAATTTCGTCGGTCCACCTAGAGGGAGGCCTGCCTACGCTGCGTCTTCCATTTCATGGTCGCCACTCAAGAGCTTTTCTTCCCCTTCGGTTATAGGTTCTCCGAGTGATGTGGCCTCAGCTAAATCGGTGACTTTGCTTGTGGCTATATTGGTGGTGAATATTATATACGTACTGCCATATCCATATGCTCCATGTTGCTCTATACTTTACCTGAAACAGAAATAATCCATTCAAAATACATTAGGACAATGAATGATGGCATGGGAAATAGACGAACATTTAATTCGGACTAATTATGACTAACGAGAACTGATGAGTGTTGTGATGTGAAGTATCGCTTAAAATTAACAAAACCAAACATTAGCTAAATGAAACAATACGCTTGGATTGAATTTTCGCTATACATTATTTAGATATAATTTATATATAAACGTAAATTCATATAAAATTACCGACCAACTCCGACTGAACAAACTAACTTTTTTATGTTATAAAGACCAGCGGGATTATCCCGTAACTCTGAAAGCGATAGTGATAGTGCGCGAGCGGGACCGCACATCGTGCGACTAAGTTGGTACATGCGGGATGGCATGCTCTCGCAATCAGAAACACGAACGTTTGAAAGTTAGAGGATAAGCCCGCTGGAATACCAGGATTTTGGTAGTGGTAGGGCTTTTCCGCAGAGTCTGCCTGGGGAAGTACCATGCATTTGACAGTTATTCAGCCACCAAGTAGTAGTGTGCAGACATTACTGTGTTCCGGATTGAAGGGCAATGTTTCCATTGAAGTTACTGGGCATAGAGAGATTTAATATCTAATATCTCATGGTGACGAGCGCAGTGCTTTGCCGCACATGGTTTGAACTATTGAAGTTCAAAATTTTGGATGGCACTGCATTGTTATGGGCAGGCGTAAACCTTAACATCAGGTGAGCGACTTGCTCGTCTCGTCACCAAGTAACATAAAAAAAAGTGTAGTAACTGTGCATGAATGTCACAAAACTATATTTATCCTTCCATATCAAATCGTCGTATTCCAACCTGGACAAAATACAACACAAACGAGACGAGATATATCTATATTATTTTTCCCTACACGACGGAGCAACGACATTTCATTTTGCACCCGGTAACAGCATCGTAGAACATCGTAGGGAAATAGAAAGGCCTCGGTGCTCCCTAATAGGTGCTACGGCATCTCGTGGTGAGTCATCGTTAAACGACAGCCTATGTCGTCATAAGAAAACTCCAAAACTGTGAGAAAAAATTATATTGATTACTCTTTATTTTCTGTCTTCTCCCTTTAGATAAACAATTGTCTAATTCTTAAAAACACTTTAAGCGATTTGATCAACTGATAATTAATTTTTGAAATAGTTTTCTTTTAGGAAAAATCCTAAAAGAACAATACCTTGTGATAGGGTTCCGTCGGCACCCTTTCTTTACAAAAGTACAGAAAGGGTGCCGATGTAAAGAAAGGGTGCCGACGGAACCCTATCACAAGGTATTGTTCAATAGACCTTTGTTATGAAAATCTACTACACAGTTATTCACTCAGTTAAATAAATAAAATATTATGAATAAAGTTGTTGAGCTTATATTTATTTAAGACTTTTTTTTCCCTTTACACATAAAATTATATTACACTAAACGCCACGAACAGTTTTATTTAAACCTATTATATCTCATTGCTGGGCGGAGATCTCCTTTCTCCCTTTCCTTACATTTCTCACTCTCCATCGCTAGCTGGGATCGGCCTTCCAGGTGGCTGTCCATAACATGTTAATGAGCCGTAATTAAATTGCGTAGCACTTGGGGCACTCAGTGTCCTTTCCACTACATGACATTCCTTGGTACGATTGTGCCCCACTGTGAATCATCGCCTCTCGAAGGCGCCCGCTGTCCCATTTCTATGATAATGCGCTGGATATTGATATGTTACGAGAGATATTATTTGTGGGGCACTTAGGATTAATCTGTTGTGTTTTAATACTGATATATATATTTGGTAACTTCAGATGCCTAATGAAAAATATGAAGAAAGAAAGCAATAAAACTAAAATCTTCACGGAAATGCACTATTTTCAACATCCAGATAAATTAGACATTAATTTTTTTATGCTTAGTAATTTCACTGGAAACATTGCCTGTGAACCCGGAACACGGTAATATTTGCTCGTTGCTGATTGGATAGCTCGAAGAGGGTACTTCCGTGGATTTTGCAATATCTTACTAATACCCTCAAAAATAATATTTAAATACCCTCGTTCAGTCTTATAACTGTAGGTATAAAACTAGCAGTGCAGACCAAAAAAGTTTACATAAAATAATTATAACACTTTATTGAACATTGATTTATTTATTTTTAAATCTAAATGTTCATTATGAAAAAAGAAAGAATGAACGTATTATCGGTTTATTTTGAAGGCCTCTAAAATATTTATATCAAAACAACAGCTTTAAAAACTTCGATTGGAACATTAATATTCTGGTCCAAAATATCATCAGAAACCCCTATGGAATTTTTAAATTTCACGGATTTATATTAAACTCTTTATTAAGCTACCGAGATTCAAGTTTAAAAACTCCCTTTTACAACGGAATGACGGACAAAGTTCTAAGTGGATTGCAGTTAAGTTGGGATTACGTGCCACTAGTGCTACGATACTCTAGATCTATGTATACTTGTACAGACTTCTAGCTACGGATAATTCGGAATTCAGTAATCTCTGACATGATTGCGTCATTCCGTAGAGCAGCTACGCCGTAGATGTTAGCGCTGTAGCCCATCTACGACGTCAGTTTATTTTATTGAAATTACTAGCTGCGTCCCACGGTTACATCCGCTACAGAATCGGTTATTTTTTTCGGGATAAATGTAACCTATGTGTTAATCCAGGGCATAAACTACCTCCATACGAAATCCGTTCAGCCGTTACAGAGTTCAACGGGAACAAATACACTTACAAACTTACAGACAAACTTTCGCATTTATAATATTAGTGTTATAAAAAATCTTCAGTTTGATTTATCTATATTTCCAGCGAAATTACTGGAAATAAGGAGATTTTACATCTTATCGCAGGGTGACGAGCGCTGTGCATTGCAGCGCATTATCTTCAAATGTCTTGAACAGTTGACTGAACAGGTGAACTGTTAACTGTTATGCGCTAGCGACACATTTATCATTGACAGATGAGCGACAAACACCAGGTCACAAAAAAAAAATACGTTAAAATGTATGTCACTTTTAAGCGTAAACGTAAAAACATTTATAAGATTTAAAAAATAGCTTAGCGTGGAGAGCCCGCTTCCGATGTTCAAACCGTCGTCACCACAAACGATACAAGTTTCAACGCCAAGAAGTCTGTCTTGGTCTAACTCACGTACATTGTAATCTAATACAATCAAAACATAATATTTCTCTGAGTGTTTTCTCTGACTCGGCCATCAGACTCGGTGACATAGAAGTATTATATATTGTATTTCAGCCTCCATCCAATCTAATATCGCGAGTTATTTATTCTGTGTCAGAAGTATATTTGTGTTATTGTGACGATATTGCATTAGGGATAGATCAAACATTGTTATTATTGTCCGTTGTGGTTATTTTGGTAGAACAGATATTATTATTTTATTTATTTATTTCATACTTTATTGCACACACGTACAGCGTATTATGTAAAAAAAGGCGGACTTGATGCTAAAGCATTTTATACCATCCCCGAAGTTGATGAAAGGGCATTTGACGACAAACTCACCTGATTTTATGTGATATGTGGTTGAGGATGGTAAACAGGAAACACATCTATCCTGAAATGGAAAGTAGCTCACAAGTGAGACTGACGAAGCATGCCAAGGTGCTAAGCGAGCCATTATTTTCAACATGAGGGTGGTTGCTAGCCCGCCGAGTACTAGAACTTACCACCCTATATGATTATATTTATATATATTATAATAATTGGCAATTAATATGACTGTGTGCTTAATGCCAATTTTAACACAAGGAAACCTGTGGGAAGATAAGAGTGTGACCAATTTTATTTTTATTGTAACTTGTGTGGGTACTGTTCAGTACTCAACATCAAGATAACGCTTTGGTCATTTTGAACAAGGCGCAACAAAGCAAAGCCCAGGCGTAGGCGTTTTACAAAGTGTATGTAAATAAGAGTATTCATTCCTATAAAGCTCCGAAGTGGCTACCTTGATTTTCATACTTCTTTAATCTAGCTGCATGTTTTTACATACTCTGAAAAATCGGAAAGTGGTGAGTAAAAGTGCAAGCACAGGTAGTAAGTGCTATGTGTTATTCGAAACAATAGCAAGCAGTCGACAATCCATCAGTACGCGGCTAAGTGCCATATCTAGTGAACTCGAGATTGGGAGAACCATTCACTAGTATAAGGCATGGAGTTGCAGATAAACTTTAAAAAAGGTAATAACAGAAAATTACGCTCCAGCTTATTACTTTAAATTAAATAATAATATTTGGTAACAGAGGGTTCTTGATTAGTTAAACATTTTGTTTTTTGTTTGAGTGCTAATTATAAAATAGAGAATACTCCGCAGCTTTGACGACTATCCTGGCTCAGTTAGTACCGAGTCTGTCTTGTCGTTATGGGTTCGAATTTGCGGCCCAGTTTTGGACAAATAATTTATATGTCTATTCTGTTTTGTTTAAGGGCTGGTTTTGAATGATGTATTTATATGTCTGTTCTTGTTCTGGGTTTTAGTTATTTGTGTGTTTTTTTATGTTTATGGTATCCCTGATAGGAAATCCTAGTGGGGCGCTATGATCGTCAAGCGTCAAACTATATAATATATCGCCCCATAGCCATAGGTTAAAACTAACTATTCAACACGTCATCTACAATCTATATTATTACACTCGTATCCTAACTCACATGGAGTCACAAGGAAAACTGTCGACATTTTATCCCATCACTAAAAGTCAAAAGGTCAAATAAGTTGATCCCAGTTGACATTTGGGTAGTGATGCGCCGGTTCGATAAAATACCGAATACCCGCTGGGAGGTTTCATTACTAACGACCTTTCGAAGACAGGTTTAGAGTTTTAAGTGATTTTAGAAAAATAAGAGCAGTCGAGATATTTGGGGCGATTTAAGTTGCTATTGTTGAGTCTAAAACTTTCTTGCACAATCTACCGCGTACTTTATTCCGGTATTTTCCATCATAAACTGGAGCCATATTAACCAAAACAATTATTTAAAATCAAGCAAGTCACTTAGTTCGATTAATTTTATTATAACGTAAAAATTAATCACACAAACGCAGATGCGGTTACTCTGTGGTGCAAATTCATGAAATTTCCATTTACGTACATTCAATGGGAAATCGAGGAACTGCGATGGTTGTGATACTAGAACAATAATTAAAAATCGAATCAAAAATGTATGCAGCTGGTTGCTTAACAGTGTCCGGTAGCCTTATTTTATTTCCAGTTTTCATCGCAGGCCCCGTCACTTTTTATCCAAACTGTCATTTTACATATGATAGAATCGTCCTGTCGAAGCTGTCACACTCACTCACACATTTTTATATAGAAAGAGTGTGAATTTCCAAAAGTTGCAATGTTGTACAATCATAAAATGTACAATGTAAAATGTGCAAGCGAGAAAATGTGGACGCAAATAATGGGCTTAAAAGTATTAAAACCTATATGGTCGTTAATAGTAAATAAAGAATAAACTTACAAATTCGAATATTCGATTATTACTTTTCATTTGCCCAACACTGTCTCGGCCCGTGCATTGAATTTAGGCATTTTGGCTACATTCTCAGAGGCGGCATTGAACTCAAGGTGAATTGAAATATTACAGCTGAATGTTTATCGCGGTGCCTTCCGCTTGCTCTATTATGGTTCCTAAACTTTGATATCAATTCAAACAATAGGGGTTGACTTGAAGATCTTTTGTAAGTAAGTAAACATTTATTTTTTCAAAAAGTATTGAGCGGACTGTGTGTCTTATCCAGATTATTATTAAGGTAATTGTTTTAATTTTAGTTGTAGATTTGGCTTCTTTATTTAAGGATAGTTTTTTATATATATTTTTAAAATGTATATATAAGATTTTATCCGGAAAGATAAGGACACTCTTGAAGCACTTGGTATCGCTTATTATCTGAGACCATGTTTAATACCTATTCTAACAATTTTATATAGCCTTCTGGCCTCTCGCGACAGCGGGGCCGCTAGAATACAATTAAATATTCCTACGCTGAGTAAATTATAATTAAATTCTAATAGAAATAATTCCTCTTTTGCTGCGTTCCGAACACACTCCGCAAGTATGTGGGTAACGTCTTCTACTAGGTTACACTCTGAACATCTAAGACATTCAATCTTGCCCATTAATTGCGCAAAACTATTCAGGGGATATGTCCGGAGTGAAGCCTGATGGCCGTTACAAACTCAGTTCGTTAAATTTCATCTGAACTATTTATGTACTTTTGGTTTTTAAATAAAATGTGTGTAGAACTTATCAAAGTCGACAAAAAGCTTATTTATAACACATTCTAAATATTTATTATCTTATATCGAAATAAAATAAAATTATCTTACTATTTTACATCAGATTAGAGGTAAATAACGCGAAATATGAAGTATTGTAGCCGAAACTTAATTATTGTCATGCTCGAGCCATACAGTTTATTGTTTTTGATTAATTTAAGGTGAGGAAAGGTTATGACTCTACGGGAACAGATCGCTGTTTGTGTTAGTACTTGTCCGAAGATAACATGCAAACCGTTGAACTAAATTTCCTCAAATTTCATAGGCAAGTCGTTCGTTTCAGTACAATTTTTTTGTTCGAGTATAAGAAAAATCGTTAGGTACAGGGGTTGTGATTTTATAGAGCAACCATACTCAGATCTCAGTTCATCGTATCAGTTCTGAATGGATTTGGATAAAATTTGGTATGGGGGTAGCTTATTTCCTGGAATAACACAAAGGCTAATGCTGAAAAAATTTACTATTTCGGTAGAATAGTGGGTCAAACCGCGGGGCGCAGCTAGTGTGACATAATTATGTCAGCTCCATTCGTGGTAGAACATTTTGTTACAAAAACATAAGTACGTATAATAAGGAAAAAAAAAAGCGAAAGAGAGAAAACAGAAAAATACGTTAGTAATCGTTCTACTTTCATTTATGTACCTAGTTATTATCATTATATTATATAAAGTTGAAATTCTGTATACACCTGTTTATGTATATTAATCTATATAAAAGGTGATTATTTACATATCTTTGAAAATCTTTGAAAAAAGTATAATGCTATTGCAATGTTTGGTCTAACAATGTCTCCGGCGTGTGTCGGAGGAAGTATAGACGGAACAAAAAAAAAGGTACATTTAAGTTGGCTATACGAAGTTAATTAAAGTGCTTCCTACGGAATGTTGTTTATCGATTGAAATGGGCGACGAGGCGCCAGTAAAAGGTTAACTTCGAACGAAACTCTTTATGGAGTTTGTAATTTAATTACCGATGCGTTTGTTTGGAATGTTATGAGAATGTTGACTAATTTGCGCGAAAGGGAAAAGTTATATGTTGTTTCTTTAAAAGTTGTATTACTCTAAGTTATCAAATCTACACGAGACGAATTATCATCTCATAAAAAAAAAAAAACCCTGGAATGTCCCCCACCCTGCCATTTCTAAACTATGCATCTCAGAAACTTGTTATCTTCCATGTTGATAGATCTTAGCAAAAACTTTCTTTTATTTCGGGCAACATATTGTGTTAATGACTTTTTGAGATAAGCGGCAAAAACGACCTCACAGCACCACTTATGGACAACCTTCAAACAGTGCAAAAGCGCCTTTAACTGTTTGATGTGCAGGTTGCAGGAGATCTTTTTGCAGATGAGATCAATCAGACCTCATCTGCAAAACATAACATGTAAACTGTACCTCGAATCCTTTACAAATAAGAACATAGGGATAGTTTAAGATTAAGCAACTTATATATCTCGGAGTGAAGAATGCAGAATGTTACCGCTTTTAAGTAAGCAATTTTAACATGATGTGTGAAAGTAAATTGTTATGGGCAAGCGTGACGCTTATTGCCAGGCAAGAAAATAACTCTTCTTGTCCTATAACACATTCAAATTTTTTTTTTTTTGATAGAGAACTCCGTTTGGTTTTTCTTTTACAAAAACACCGCTATCAAAAGAATTTAACACGTCGAGTAATGTATATAATAATATAGAAACGAAATAACAAAGTGACGCGTATAAGCCAACATTTAATTGAACCTGCAGAACGCTGCGATAAAAACTAAGTCTGGCATATTTGGCACAGCCTCGTCTGAAACTGCTAGCACCTATAAAAGCGGCAAGATTTTCGTAAGAAACCTCATGTCTTAGCATAGATAGTCTAGATTTGATTGTCTGGAATGTGGTTTTGTGCCTGGTTGCTGTCACACTAATTCACAGGTTGGGGATCGCTACCAATGTGGCTTTTTGTCCTCTAGCCGATTTGGAAGCGACTGCTATCTACCTATGCTCTGCCTATGCTGATCGTATAGCTTAGGTTAGCATCTCCAGGGACAAAATCACCAACGGTGCTAATTTTAAAGCTAGATGCAAAGATAAAAGTTATCTTCTTTTTTCTTTCATCACTATAATCTATAAATATAAAAGCACAAGCCCTTTTCTAGGCATCAACGCATATACCAAACCGCTTATGTTAGAGACGTTAAATTTGGACGCAATACCACCTCTTAAGGAGTAAATGGACCCTAATATTTGTGAATGAATATAATTGCCCGGTGGCTCAGTTGGTAGTGAACCTACCTTCTGTGTTTGGGGGCGTGGGTTCGATTCCCATCTAGGACAAACATTCATGTGATGAATATTTGTGTTTGTTCTATGTCTGGGCGTTAATGTCTATATAAGTATGTATTTAAAAATATCTATGTACGTATATCAGTCTCTGGCAGCCATATTACAAGTTTTGCTTAGTTTGGGGTCAGATGACCGTGTGTGCAAAAATATCCCAGATATTATTATTATTAATTAAAAAAAGACGAAAAATGCGCTTTTCGTACGGTTCGAACAGACGATCCCCTTCCTCCATAAGTCTTAACTTTATTACTTAATTTAAAAAAATAGGGTTCTTGCCTTTCCTTCCTTTGTTAAATGGCTACCAATAATAATTCAAATCCATGATCTTGTCATAAGCTTTTAAGTGTTGTTTTAACAATATTTTTAACTTTAACTTTAATTTAATATGTTTTAATTTCATTAGTTGTAATTCGTGTTGTACGGTACTAATTGAAATAAATAAATAAATAATAAATTGGAACAAGATTCCCTCTCACACCCTGTCACATCAACACCTAGTATACATTCTTATCTATGATCAACACTTGACATGACATAGAAAAAATCACTTTGAAATGTAATATTTCAACAGAAAATATTATTGTATACCCTCAGTCTAAAATAATTCATTGTATAAAACTTAATCACTCTGAACCACATACAAATTGAAATAAATTATGTTTATGTTTATTCTAAACAATTTCAACTGTTTTCCATTAAACCGAGAGCCCTTACCTCTGATTTATATTTTACTAGTAAGTACCATACTTCAGTGCTTCAACAGTAGTTACTATCGACAAAACTTTTTTACGTATTTGATTGCAAACTGTATGAAAAATGAATCAGCGCACAATAAGGCGTAAATGGAAATTTTATTTTTTATTATTTTCGAAAAATTTTAGTAACTAAATTTTCGATAGAAATTAGGCTTTATTCACAGTTGGTTGTTCATAGCCGGCATCATGCTGAGGGGAGGCCGGTTTGTGACAAAAATAAAAATATTTTGTTTTGTTTTTGTGGCAAATAAACCATTGTCTATTGTCTGATGTCTTTATTTTTCGTAATTATAGCGTAACAGTTACTGGTTATTTTTGCCGCGGTTTCTCAATGGAAACTTCCATTAAAGCCCTCGTTTTTCGAATTTGAATGTTGGCAATAAGCCCAGATTTCTAGTCACGATTCGTAGGGGTCAGTTGCTTACTTTATTTTATATTATTACGGCAATAGGATAGTATACTATTGGTTCATAGTATACTTTCGGAACTTAGTAAGATAAATACTTTGGTATTTTATTGGTGCTTACATAACAAACTGTTATCTCTCTATCACGAAAATGTGATAAGTAATGTGAATAGACCATTAGTATACTTAGCAATAAAAATAACTATGTTACATTAGTGGAGGATCCATATAGATAAATTATCATACTGCGTTTAGCGAACAGGGAATTGGGGATAGAAAATAAGAATATCGAAGGAAAAATATCCGTAAGATTAGTATACAGTTTTTTTTTCCAGATATTTATTGGCACTTACAAATTCCATCTTATTCTTATATTCATTACTTCCTGCAGCCTCAATGGCTAGACCGATTTTGACGGTTGAGGTTCCGAAGTAAAATGGTTCATAATTATTATCATGAGTTCTTATTGGCTTAGCGAAACTCTTTCCGAATAACCCGGTCAAGAAACATGGCAGCCACTTTTGAGAACACTATTCCAAATATTTACATAGATATAATAACGAAGGAAGCTCGTTTCATAGTAAAGAAGTTCGAGCTTACTTGGGATATCTGGTAAAAGTATTCCCAACGCCACAATTACAAGTCACAAAATATCTCATTAGGTCAACAGAGTCACAGGTAAGGAAAAAACGGTCTAAAGTCAACATTGCCACAAGAATACCAATGTAACCCGACCTGTCCCACGGGGTCCATGAGGAAAGTACTGCGTCGGAAATGATCACAGAGAAGCAGCTATAGGGGCCTGTTCACATAGACGTTGCGACTTCGCAACGTGTATTGTGTACCTTCATAATCATCATAAGCAGCCAGAAGGCGTCAACCTGAACAAAAGCCTCCCAATAAGAACGGTACACTGAACAACAATCTGCTATTTCTACTCGCGCGTTTATTCGCACGAGAAAAAGGAGCGAGTTGTGAAAAAATAATTATGGTGATCGCTACACGCATGTAGTGAACTGCCTATAATTATGTGCCGAGCTGTCTTTCTGTTAGAGTTTCTCCTCTGTGCTACAAGTATTGTCGGAGGTAAAAATAGAAATTGTCTTCTTTATGAAGCCCTATTCCATCTGGGTTTATATTAGATTAGAAATTGTGAAGATGTCTTAGCGTTTTGGGGAAAGTTAGTTGGTCACATGAGACTTGTTTATCTCCGTCTGTATAAAAAATAGGAAGGCTATTAATAAATCATTGTAGTTGCCCACTTTATTGCGAAATAGGAATACAAGGTAATTTCTCACAGTTAAAAACTAATTTGCACAAAAGTATTGCACCTACACTATTGCAGGCGGGGCGGGGCGGTGTTGTAATGTTCTAGTTCACGGGCTGGGGAATGACAAAGGCTATTCCTAGAAAAAATCTGCGACTCCCGAGGGATTTACATTGCGGGTGAAACCACGGGCACAGCTAGTAAATTGACCGAGCAAAGCGAAGGCCTACGAATTTACGGGAACGAAGCGGCAGTTATATATATGTGTATTTGTTCGACGGTAACTAGCGAACCGTTGATCTGATCATCATGAAACTTGTAGGCAAATAGTTCCTATCAAAATAATGTTTAAGTTATGTTAAAACCGCATCTGCTATACTTAATAGAAATTTGGGGCAACGCCACAAAAACTAAATTAACCGAAATACAAATCCTTCAAAACAAAATTATCAAATTATTATTTAACTATCCATATTTAACATCAACTAAATTAATTTACAAAGAAACCAAAATTATGAACTTAAAACAGTTATTCATTTATAACACATGCATTCTCGTGCGAAAAATCCTTACGAAATCGATCCATACTAATCTAACGTTCACTAAAACAAAGCGAAACACGCGTCGCGCTAGCTTTCTTATCTTACCCAAGTGTCGTACGAACTACGGAATAAAAACAATAAGTTACGAAGGCGCACAGCTATATAATAAACTACCCTCCGATTTAAAAAACATAAACTCTCTTCACGTATTTAAAACGAAACTTGCTCATCATATAATAAATGTATATTAATGAACTAACTATTCTATATATCTATTTATCTAACAATGCGTTAATTGTGTACCTACCTTAACTAGAACGACTTACAATATAATTTTTCTATGTAATTGATTCTCATGTAAGTGATAATTTTATCTTTATGAGAATAAATGTTTATTAAACCTATATGAGCAAAATATGTGGGGCTGTGGAGCTATTGAGACCGCAAGGTCTTCGTTCAGTGCGAACTACTAGTTGACCGATTGAAGCGACGATCTCATAGTCTACTAATCGGCGTTTGTTGAGCAGATTTGGCCAACAATAACTTGAGTACAATTAATCCCATCTGCAGATCACACTAATATAATAAATACGAAAGTTTGTGTGTAAGTATGTAAGTAGGTAAGTATGTAGGTGTGTTTGTTCCTGTTCAACTCTATAACGGCTGAACAGATTTGAATAAAATTTGGTATAGAGGTAGCTTAATACACTAGATTACCACACATATGCTATTTTTTATCCCGAAAAATTTTACGGTTCCTTCAATCAATTTTACAGGCAATTAGTTCAAATACAAAATTCAATGTGGAATTAGAACTTTTAATTTCGAATCGGTGTGAAATTGGTCTAAAGGTAGTGAAGTTACAGGGACCGAAAGGTACCAGTTCGAAGCGAATCACATATGTTTTAATCACTTAGTATGGCAGGTTGCCTTGCGAGAAACAATGCGACGACCCACTTCAGGTGGCCGTGCCGGCCGAAGACGCAAACTTTCATTTGCAGAGTTTCATGATTTTCCTTACGTTTCACACGCAAAACCCTGAATTCAAGTACTTGTTTTACTCCCTTCGTTTTATGACCTCGGATAAACAAATTAAAACTATATGTATTGTATGCCTATGAAATGAAAAAATTCTCGTAGAAAGTACTCGGGTCTATTTTTCTAAAATTATGGATTCCCGAATCACTGGCTCGAGTCAAAATGTGCTTCCTTTGGGAACTAGATAAATATCTGAATATCAGATGAAGGTAAAAGAATTCTTCGTTTTCCTATATTCCTTTACTTACTTAGAGTTAATATGTATAATAACGTAGATAAATATTATACTGGCATCATTCTTTATAACCTTCCGAAAGCCATCGTTCGTTTGATCGATCAGAAAATAAATTAGTCTGTGACAACCTTCTTGTAACATCAATATATCGAAGGTAAAAAGTAAAGTATAAACTCGAAGTATGAAAAGATAGAAAGTAAAATTTAGGAAGATATTTATATCTATTAATTGAAAATGTATTTGATGCAATTGACGGAATTTTCCTAAAGTTAGTATGTTATTGATTTTGTACTGGTTACGATAATTGGTTTTTCAATATCGAGCAGCAGAAAAGCTGTATCTATGAGGTAAATGTATGCGTGCTGTGTCTCAAATGTGAAAAATGCTATATATATATTATTAATTTTGCTGTATGTGTGAATTTACTAAGTGAACGACGAGTTTTATTTTAAATTATCATCATCATCAGCCGGAAGACGTACACTTCTTTTTTTTTTTCTATGTTACGCGGTGACGAGACGAGCAAGTCGCTCACCTAATGTTTAGTGCCACCCAGAATTTTGAACTTCAACAGTTCTAAACTATGCGCGGCAATGCACTGCGCTCGTCATCCTGAGATGTTAGATGTTAAATCTCTGTATGCCCAGTAATTACACAGGAAACATTGCCCTTCTATCCAGAACACAGTAGTAATGCTTGCACACTACTGCTTGGCGGTTGAATAACTGGCAAAGTTGAGGTACTTCCCCAGGCGGACTCAGCAAGAGAGCCCTACCACTACAAACATAGGCTGAACATAGGCCTCCCCCTTAGAGCGCAACGCTGAACGGCAATTTGCCAATTGCAAAACGATATGCACAAAAGATAGATAATATAATAAGAGATAGATAATTAATAGATAGACAAGAGATAAAACAGAGTAGCAAAAACAAAATAATAACTGACAATAACGACGAGCATAGAACTGTTATGAAGGTAGCAAGGAATCTTTTGCCCCAGGAGTCAGTCTGAAAAATAACCACACCTATACTAAGTAACCTTGGAAAACACTGTGTTCCGGATGCTGTGCAATGTTTCCAGAATTGAGCACTGGGAGCTTCAACATCTAACGTAACAGGATAACGATCACAATCTATTTCCTCGCGTAGTCTTGAGCTGTTGAAGTTTACAATTCTGGGAGGCACTGAACTGTTCTGGGCAAGCACGACGCTCTTCTATCAGGTTCTACGTGCTCTTCACCCAGCAGCATAAAAAAAGGAACTCTCATTAAATTTTGAACCCGAAGAGGTTTTAGAAATCTGAGCACGTTGCGCTGTCAATTTAATCCGAGATTACATCGGTAAGGCCTGGACTTTGCAAACACGACCCAAAATCATTTTAATTTCTGTTTCAATATTAGGTACATGAAAACTTTAAATCAAGTTTGAAAACAGGGAATTACATTTTAACTAACCTTCTTTTACGACTGATTTTAAAATTAGTAGACGTTACGTTCAATAGCTTAGATTCAGATAGTTTAGAAAAGAGGTAGCTGTTATTTTAGCATGTTAAGCCAAGCCTATAAATAATAAAAAAAAAAAAAAATGTAGTATGGATTAATTACCGACTTACATAAATTAAGTTTATTTGTTTTTAAAATTCCACGAAAAATATAAATAAATAAAAAGGTTTAAAATAAAATGATCGATTCGGAAAATTATTTAAAAAAACTATAATTTGAATTAGCTAAAAAATCGGGATTTTTTCGCGATTTATTAAAAAACGTGTTATTATTTTATAATTACCATTCAGCGTTGTAATGCCGCAAGCATGCTGGGTGCGCTGCAATCTGGCCGTGGATTGCATATTCGGATTATCTATAGGCTCTGGATAATTCAACTGTTCGTTTTATGTTGTAGACTAAATAGTAAGGGTAGTTTTAGTTTGTGTGCATTTTGTTTAGTTATTTTAGGCAATAGCAAATAATAAAAATATTTATATGATTTTATAACATATTAGGAATGTAAGAAACGTAATACATTACATTGGTAAGGTACATTACATTACTTTGTGTCTTAAATACTGGGTATCTTATAAATTTGGACTTTAAAAGTTCCTAACTTTAAAAAGTCCGATCGTAACGTTTTCAAAACTATGTTTTAGTTCAAACTGCTCAAGAGTGGAATGAGCTCCCTGCCTCAGAGTCCCCTAGTTAGTACAACCAGAGTCTTTTCAAGACAAGTCTACTCCATCCACATCGTCACTTTCCATCAGGGGAGTTGTGATTCAAACGATTCATTCTGTGTTAAAAATGAAGTTGAAATAAATTTAATTTAATTCTGTAATATAGAATTTATTCAATACAGAGTCTGTATTGAAATTAGAGTAGGTTTAGTATTGGTATGGCTCTTCTGCAGTGTCCGCCTGGGGTAGTAACACACCTTTGCTACCATAGTTATTCAACCACCAAGCAGTAGTGTGCAAACACGATGTTATGAATTGAATGGCAAGTTTCCAGCACAATTACTGGGCACAAAGAGATTTAACATCTGGTATCTCAGGGTAACGAGCGCAGTGCATCGCCGCGCATGGTTTTGAACTGTTGAAGCTACAAAAGTCCCGTCCCGTGAGTATAGCCAAATTAGCACTCTATTCATATATTCCACAGTTTCGTTAACCTAATTTACCTCACGAGCTAAATTGTAAAATGTATCGTTAATTCAAGTTACGAGAATTCCGGTCGAGTGTATAGGAAAGCCGCCCTTTTAGTCGTTATAGTTCCGGAGAGGAGTGGGTGAGAGGAGCCGGTCTCGAATTTAGTGGACGATTCTGGAATCGACTGGATGTTTCCGGAATTGCTTACACAGTGTTTACGACGGCGCGGTGTAAGGCGCTTAGTGTTTTAGATTAAACTAGCTTTCCGGCACGGCTTCGGTTGCATTGCCTACAATATTTCAACATGCCATTTAGGGATGATTTACATGAAATCTTGTGACATTTATTAATTTTTTATTTTACGTACGCAAACAGAGTTTCTTTGGCATATTACTAGTTTTAAGGGTCGCGAATTTTCATTTCCTTGCTAATTAACTTGCGTACACTAGGTATATCGACAACTTTATTAAAACTTGTAAAAGGATCCTATACTAGCTGTAACCGAATTTCCATCTGAAAATCGGTTTCAAAACTTTTAATCTGATCTTCGATATCTTTATTAATTGGATTCCCGATAAAGTTTCTTTTCATTTTCCAACAAATAATTGATGAAATCTGGACGCCTGGGACTCGTAGTTAGGAATCGAGTGGTTCAACACTAATCTTACAACACTAAATGTTATTTGCGTCTGTTTTCATTTCAAAACGTGAGAGAAGAACGGAAACAATATTAAAACCATCAAAATTTGTTCAGAACTTGGCAAGAAATTAATGTCTAAGTATTTTTGATGTATTTATCTATGGGCTATTAGTTATTTATTACTGATTTGGTGATAAGTATTCGCTTAAATCTCAGTATTTTTATAATAAAACACAAAAACGCATTGCTCTTCTTTCTTAAATTAATTCTGAATAATAAATGAAATATCCAATAACCACAAGAGAGGTGCTTGTGATTATCGGATATTTCATTTATTTTTTACTTTTTCAGCAAAATGTATGAATTTGAGATGTTTTGCAATTCGTAAGCAATGGCTTGCTCCTATTTGATTTGAGCCATGAAAAATTAAAACCATTTTATTATATAAAGAAGGTTTTCAGCGCTCTTTGCCAATATGAGGAGACTCCACAAGCTAGCATCAACAACATAAACATTTAAGAAATTAAAATAGCTAAAAATAGGTAAGTACCAACTTGGTAATTAACTATCCCACAGTAGTATAAAGAAGACAGATGAACCTGAAACGGGCGACAGATTGTAGTGACAGTGTCGCAAACAACATGGCATCAGAAATTGTGTCGTGATTACGCAAGGGTTATCGTGCATGTAGTGTATGTAGTACTCAGTTCAAAATAACTTACAAAAAAATATATCGGGAAATATGTTTTAAATATACAATAATATTATATTATGTTTCTTCCTTCCGACATTCAGTAGCTATAGTTTAATGCAGTCTAAATACTACGTGTAATAATATAAATTAAAATAATTTTAATTTTTCTTTTGCTTTTTATTTTTGTTGTGTGATTTCTCTGTGGTTGTGCTGAAATATTACACCTATTCCATTTATTCACCCGGTAAGCAGCAATGTGCAAACAATACTGTGTTCCGGATCGAAGGGCAATATTTCCAGTGATAATAGTTTTTTGAAATTAATTATAAAGATGAAACATCTAATATCTCAGAGTGACAAGCGCATTGGTTTAGCGCAAATGGTTGTGAACCGTTAAAGTTCAAAGTTCTCATAGGCACTGAAGTATTATGAGCAAGCGTACAATTAACATAAAAAGTTTCATTTCATGAAATTCTCAAATTAGTCGACACTCCGCAGTTATACTAAAAAAACTGGAATTTTTACAACCCTGTTTTTTTTTTAAATTGCACGCAGGGACTTCACGCTCTTTATAATTTCTTTCTTCTTTATACAAAGAAGAGTCTTAAAGAAAAAAAATCTGATGACAAATAATACAATAAAGCTCAATTCAATTCATCTTTATTTCCAAACAGGTATTTAAAATACTCTTATGGATAGTCACTAGGTATAACTAGGTTAAATAAACAAAACGTTACAAAAGCACAACAAAATAGTGATACAGTACGCGAGGGCCCCAACGACGACATCTGACGTCAAACGAGCATTCATGTCGACGAATTAGTGTAAATTGTTAATTAATTTTGTTACATCACGAGTGGAACGTTCTGTCTCAATTAGTGCTTATTCTAATGTATTAGCGAATTAGCAGAGACTTAATTATTCATTGTTAAATTATGTCGTATTCATAATTTAACAATGCGCCTGTAATACCTTGTTTGAAAGTATTATTCAATTTATCATCATCATCAGCAGTCACAAGATGTCCACTGCTGAAAAAAGGCCTCCCCATATCCCCATCCGCTTGGGAGGCGGCTTCAGGATCGCAGAACACTCACCGTTTACTAAAAAGACGCTGTAGAAAGTAATTTTCGGTTATTTCGTCTTGAAGAATTGTATTTGTAATGCATAATACAGAAGTGTATTCCGAGCATCCGCCCCAGGATGTTTGTTTTATGGTGGAGCAACGGAATAACACTTAATTTTAAGTTTATTGGAAAAATCACATTGATTTATTTTTTCTACCCATATTTTTTTACAACAATGAACAAAAAAGGAAATGCAAAATGAAATTAAAATGAAAATCCACTTGAATGAACATCCGCTGTGTACCGGATTAAAAGCTTTCCTTCGAGAATCTCAACGGGAAGAAAAACAAATCAAACAGAAAGCCACCGTTTATAAATACCATCAAAACTTGAGGTCCTTACCGGAAAATTGGGAAACATTACCGACACGATTTATGGGCCCAAAAATGGAAAATATAATCTCAAAAGGCCAGCCAGTAATGTCCTCGATTTATAGGAAAAATTGACTCGTAACTTGAGGAGGTAATGTAAAATAGGAAAATATTAGTCCCTAAAAGTTTGGCAAGCTAATAATAATAGCTTTGGTAATGGTAGGGCTCTTCTGCAGAGTCTGCCTGGGGAAGTACCACACCTTTGCCAGCTATTCAACCGTCAAGCAGTAGTGTGCAAACATTACTGTGTTCCGGTTTGAAGGGCAATGTTTTCAGCGT
This sequence comes from Apocheima hispidaria, assembly GCA_947579745.1. NCBI lineage: Eukaryota > Metazoa > Arthropoda > Insecta > Lepidoptera > Geometridae > Apocheima > Apocheima hispidaria. The sequence continues at coordinate 14,736,082 of OX388159.1, forward strand.
AATTACTGAGCACAGAGTTTTAGCATCTAATATATCAGGGCGACGAGCGCAGTGCATTGCCGCGCATGGTTTTGAACTGTTTAGGTTCAAAATTATGGGTGGCACTGAACTATTATGAGCAAGCGTGAAGCTTAACATCAGGTGAGCGACTTGCTCGTCTCGTCACCAAATTACATAATATTAAAAAAATTAAAAAAATCGTTTTTATGGTATATGACTAGTTTAAGGTTTTAGGGTGTAAATAATTCCTTAGTTTGTAGTTTATGAAAATAAATCTAATCATTTGGACTATAAACTTAGGAACTATAAACACAAGTCATGAATAAAAGACAAAGAATAATAAAAAAATGGATGATCTCCCGCCGACTTTTACAGGCACAAGTAAAAGTAAAAACAACTTTACTTAACTGCGAGACGTTTTACTACTCGGTCGTTTTTGTTTTGTGTCGTTCTACTACAAAAGTAACACTTTGCAAGTTATTCTCGAGGTAGCGGAGGACGTTTAGGGCCAGTATCCACTGAAGCTATTTGGAGCGAGCAAAAAAATTAAATGTAATAATGAGATAAGTTTTATTTACTTTATTTATTTATTTATTCATGCAAATTACAACTATCCTTACAGGAAATTCCTAAATCAATAGTGTAAGTCAACAACATTAAAAAATATAAATCTTATCTAGGTCAATTACATATAAAGTCATCAAGTTGACCAAAGTGAAGCGGCTTATATCGAACCAGCTCGCCGTATCTACCGAAGGCAATGGAGGAAGGATGTAATAATAACGAGTTCCTATTGGTCAATAAAATACACGATTAAATTAACACTGCGTCACACAATTTCAGTGGATTCTCGCCCTTTTGTGTGGAAAATAGGGAAAATCATCTTTGCCACATATTGGGACAGCGTAAATAAATAAAACTATTTTCCAATATGGTTCACTTGTATCCTTAGCATAACTACCATCGTATAAAGTTTCGCACTTATTCAATAGCAAAAGATAGAAATATAAATATTAAGCCAGCTTTTTCAATGTATTATAAATGAAACATCGATCGTTTCGGGTGTAACTGGAAACATTTATCTTTCTTTTAAATCTAGAAACTCAAAGAAAGTTTTTTCGATAGTAGTTACTGTTATACTAGGGTACAAATGTACTTATAGTTTGTAATAAAATAATTTGCTGACACAAGCGAGAAAACAGAATGCAATCACTTAAAATTATATCACTTGAAATCTTCACCCGCTGCCAGATTGTTCGTGGTAATCCATTACTACTAAGTATATTGTAGACGAGCTACATCCAATACAATGTCTTACTATCAGGCAATAACTCCTAATGCGGAAGTAATAAACCGAGACAATGATATTCCTTTTCATGGGATTGGTTTTACTACGTGGTAAAACGAGATGAATGCTGGTGGTGTAATTTATGACTAAATTTTATGGCGAAAATCGTGATTTTCCGACACTCGCTGTTTTGTTTCTGTAAGGTCTACAACATGGGCGTAACTGGCGGTCCTTATTAAATATCGGCACACTGACCCGTTCAACGGATTGTGGCTGCTAGGAAGTCGTTTACAAAATTACCGCTACCATGGTTCTTAATAAATCAATTTTTACGCGGATACCACACCTCTGCTGCCAAAGCATGGACCGAAACCGCTACTAGTTTAAAATGTGAACCTTAAATCGTGTATCGTAGAATTGAAGTGAAAAAATGAATGAATTGAATGAAAGAATTTGAAATTGTTTGAATGTCCAGTTACAAACCAAGTCGTTGACGAAAGTTTAAACTTTCGTCAAAGCGTATAGCGTAAAGCAGCATAAAGTGAAGCGTATATACTTCTTACAGCTTGGCGGTTAGTTATGGTGTGGTATTGGTGCTAAAGATAACATGCCCGCTCTGGTTCTCGTATGAATCCATATTTTATAGCTTAGGAGAACTAGATACAACATCTGGCTAGTTCCATGTTACTCGTTTTGGATATTCATGGCGATTATTTAAAAAATATATATTTATGATTATTTTTACTTAGAGTCTATTTTAATTTATTTACTATTTAATGTTATTTAAGTTATTTTATGTCAATAAATAATTTAAAAAAAATACAGCAACACGTTTCTTAATTTGTATTGTATATTCAGCATCATCACTATACAATACGATAGCTACACATTACGGTAATAATATAATTATTTACTAGTTTGTAGTACATAATTAGTTATATAGTAATATAGTAATTTGTAGTTTAGTACATACCACTAGGTATGTACTAGAGTTGACGCCGCATTACATTGCACGGTCTTATTAAATTTTGGCTTATCTACCACACTTCACTCAATCACTCGCTTGACTTTCGCTCATCATGTTCTGTTGAATTATTCCTAAGTGACACACCAAACACGTCACATCCCAGGTTTTAATTTTGTGATTAACTAAATTATAATACGTAAATGACGCTTTACAGTCGTAGCTCCCCGCACTAGGTTTCTACTTTCATCATTCAAACATCTGCCCAGCCGGCCATCGAACCTGGAAAAAAGTGATGGAACAACAATTTAGGCGGAGGGACGTAAAAACGGAATAAAGTGTAGAACTATGGACAAGTGAATGAGAGTGCGTCACCTTGATTTATCTCATCTCATCATCTTCAGCCAAAATATGTCCACTACTGGACAAAGGCCTCCCCCTTAGTGGCGAGTGGGGGTTTCCTTAATCCTGCTACCATTGGCTTGGGATCGCAGAAAGCTCCGTTTACTAATAGGACGCTGCTGCCCGTCCTCCGGTAGTTCTGGTCGCAGTTTTAGGATACCCGGGTCACCCTTGATTACATAGTACATAGAGTACATAAAAAGCTATCTATCTACATGAATTGTTGCCAAGTGTCGGTCTACACCCATCTAATTCTCTGAGGTCTATAGCTGGCTTGATGCTTATTCTCGTATCTCGTACAGCTACAGCGTATTCCCTTAACAACCGGTATACTCAGAACTGTGATTTGCCGAATTTGCATATACTCAGTGGGTGTAAAGGGTGTTATAAACGACGTATCGTCGATACGAGGGGGCGTCAGAGAGTAGGGCGAAGGGAGCGGTTCTACGTGAACGCCACTTCGTGCATGGAGCAAGTAAAAATTAATAATTAAATCACAAGGCAGCTTTACACAGTTTTACGTGAAATCGAAAGCCAAGCTTTAATCTTGTGTTGCGCTCCTTGGGGGTTTTAACAGGCGCAATCTTCAATAACCAGGCTAGGTCTCAATACAGCCGAGAATCCTAAAAAAATTTATCAAATTTTATCAAGATCTGTTCAGCCGTTTAGCCGTGATAACGCGACAAACATCCAGACAGAGAGATAAAGTTACTTTCTATAGTTCGCTAGATGGCGTTGATCCATTTTTGTGCATTTTTTGACGTTTTGTATGGACTGACACTGACACACTGACTGTTGTAATGTAGGGAGTTCTGAATCGCGTAAATGAAGTTCTTTCCTCGAGACAAACGTATTCATTTTTATACATCGAAGCTTTATATTGGTCCTCATACGACTGCGACTATATTCCTCTGAATTAGTTAGATTAGATGTTAGAATAGTTAGAATTAGTTAGAATTCCGGTTTTGCAGCCAAAGGGGTAACATATTCGGGTAACATTTTACAAAATATGGCAGTATAGGACTGATGAAAAAAAAGACTAACCTTTTCAGAAAATCAAACTACTTTTCTATGAAAACTGACATGGTTCTGATGTGTATCTTATTTAAATAATACGGATGTGCTCACGAGCTCGTGAGGTCGTCAAGTCCATAACCAACAAAAGATAGGCGAATGTGATCGAAACCAAAGTAGAACTAACCGATTCCATTTACTATTTTAATTTTTTTATCGCACCCCTTGCTCCACTTTAGGGCAAGCAAGAGCATTGTTTATTTATTTAAAGAAACACCAACAGTATACTTATTAATTATCGTCTATGGGGTAACACTTTTTAAATCTGGTACAGTTCTGATATGTACACCAGTAACAGGTGCTTACAGCATTCACCGTTAAAAGCGTGGTTTTATAAAATAATAATAATTATACACACATAATTTATAACATAGATACTCAATTAAAGAAAAAGTACATTACATTACATACACATTACACTACACACACATTACATTACATTGTGTTACATTATTATTCTTAAGTATGTTGTGTTCATTTGAAATTAATAACTTTTAAATTTCTATTTCAATCTCTTGTTAACAATTGTGGGTTCCACATTCTATCCTCCGAAGCATGAAAACAAAAACGCGAAAGCATGCGAATGCATGTTTTAACCGCAGCATGACTTCACCTTCTTAAACTTTTCGCGCAACGCTGTAACTATCTCGACAAGTAGGTACATTCCCACAAGAATATTTCGCCTCCGGCTACGAAGGTGATTCCCGAAGCAATATATTCGGCGCTTAGTGGAAGGGCCTTTAATAGCCCTGCGAAAGTGTTTTTCAGTGTACAGGGGACTGGAATTGCACTGTTTATCAAAATTTTATCCTTTGCGGTTCAGCGTTGGAAATAAATAATTGCTGTTTTTAACAAGGGCTGAAACATGGGTTTCCCCGTTAATGTTTCGCAATTTGCGGAAATAAAACCAGATGTGAGTATATACATTTTTACATGACTGTAAAATTATATTTTTTTGCAGTTTAGGAGCCTCATCTCTTGAAATGATTTAAACTCATGAGTATTAAAATGTAATTATAATTAATTGAAATTAGTTGAATAAAGCTGTTTTATGTTACCTATCTAATTTCATTCAATTGTCATCTAAGTCCAAACGCTAGGCCCCGGCTGCGCCTTGTAAAACATACATACGTTCTATAAAAAGTGAGAATATATGTTGCCGGTAACTTTTATTAAATGTTATTTTATTTTTCGATGTAATCGTTTTTTAGCATAATACACATTGAATATCTTTTATATAGGTTTAATATTCCTTTCTTAAAAAACTCTTCATCCTGAGCACCTAAAATTTCCTGTACTGCTTCATTATTTTGGAATGTGTGTCCTCTCAGAGACTTTTTCAACCTTGGAAATAGGTTAAAATCATTAGGGGCAAGGTCGGGCGAATATGGAGTATGCTCAAGTATTTCGAAGCCAGCATCTCGAAATTGCAGACATTGCAACTGCGGATCCGGGGCATTATCTTGATAGGACAAAACAATATTTGCTGTATGCCTCGCTGTGTCTTGCGAATTTCGTTACGCATTATTTTTATTTGTTCTGGTATTCTTTCTGGTGGTTATTTCTCCATGGCCGAGATATTCTATCATGACCGCCCCTTTACTATCCCAGAAAACAGAGCTCATGATCTTTCCGGTGGAACGACTTGCCTTTAATTTCTTAAGGGTTGGAGGTTGGAGACGATGGTCTTTTCCAAGTCATCGGCTGTAATTTTGTTACTGGATCGTAATGTCAACACCGTCGGAAATACTGATCGAGACACGAAACACGAGTGATAGCTTTTCCATCAAAATTTTCACCGTTAAGTTTCAAGTTTGTTTTTTCCTCGTAAGTGTGTTGAAAAACATCATATGAAACGCGTGTGCATTGATCATTATACTCTCGTTATCGAATAATGCCGCCTAGAGTGTATGACTAACATAGTACGCTTGTATCAGTGTACTATTACTGATCTACCTTCTAATACATCAAAATGGTCAAGTCTATACCTAAAGAAGTAGCTACGATACTAAAACCAACAAACTTGCACAAAAAAGAATACCAAAGATAAACATTTCGGCTAAAATGTTTGTAAAGTACTCAACTTGGAGTGTAGCAAAGTTGTAAATTAATTACGTGAAAAGTTTCCGTACTTTTGTTCATTTTCGGACCAATAATTTGAAAGGAAAAGTTTGAAAGGGGAAATTAAAACTACCAAAACTGAATTTACAAAGTTAGGGTGAAATGATAATGTGGAGTTAAGTCATTTTAATATCATGGTGGATGATGGTAAGGAAGTAGAGACTTGTTGCTATAAAAACTATCTTTGTTACAAAAATGTCACAGAATTTTCACCGAGCGAATAAAAACCAAGTATAATTTGTAGGGCCTAGTAATTAATTAGTCTGCTGACATCCTTACTTTCTGAAAGGTGTATCCTACAAGTTTTCAATTTGAGATTAGCTAGCTGAGCTTATTTGCTGATTAGATAGTTGATAGCGCGCCTACCTTATGATCAGCAGGTTCCGGGTTCAATTCCCGGTTGGTCCGGTTATTATGTTTAGTTATTAGCTTGTTTTGAGTGTGTTTTTAACGAGCAAACAGAAAAAGAATTGAATTGAATTTGACAAATGACTCCTAAATCCCTGGGGATCTGAGCGAGGATTTAGGAATGTGAAACTTTTTCAATTTTTGCGCGCGTGTCTTTGACCACATCGTCGCTTACTATCAGATGAGATTGCGGATCAACGCAGACAAACACTCAACATGTCTTAAGTAGGAACATCGTTAATAAAATTATGTTACGGGCTTATTGGTATAAGTACGGAAAATGTTGGGTGACTAAGCGAGTCGCAGCTAGGCATATTTACTCAGGTCGTGGTTGCATTGGCCTTCGCAACTATGGCTAGTTTCTGTTTATCTTTGACCCTGGTACTTAGCTTCAACGGAAAGGGATCAAATTTCGATGTGGTTTCATATTTGCTTCGGGCACAATGTTCACAGAGAAACTATAGTCATAAACCATTCTTGACCACTGATATTATCTTTCTTGTTGCTATGAAACTATTATTTTAAATCAATTAACGGTTTGTATGAGTACAATTTTATTTTTTATGTAATGAAACACGATTGTCCACGATTGGATTTTAATTACAACGTACAGTAACGTACAACGAAACAACTTTAGGATTAGGAAATGCCGGTTCTTTACCATACGCCTTACTTAAAGGAATAATATAGTAACAGCGTTACATGTCCCACAGATGTGTCGCTCTTATTATCTCTTATAAAAAGGAATAGTGACAATGATGAATTTGTTTTATTTGGACTGTCTTAATCTAGTATTATTTTTCTCTCTGCTGTAGTCTCAATCGATTTAGGACGAATAGCAAATAATACATAAAAAAATAAGTATAGATACTATTTCGCATTGTAATGTTTAATTACATAATTATTCATTTATCCGTTTCGTCGGTTATTCCGACTATAGTTTCGATCACACTCGGTGGAAGGAAAAGGAAAGGAAGGAAAGGAATTATTAGAACCTATTCTTGCCTTGCACAAAACAAAACAAAAAACAAAACAACTGTGTACTGTGTGTGTATTTTGTTCCTTAAAACAAAATATGTCAATACCGCATCAGTTTTCATACTTAAATTTACTTACATATTCAAATATCCCAAAAACATTACCCTCCTTCTTAGGCAGTCGGATAAATGTAACTATACCATCTATAATCGGATATCTGTTGTGTTTTCCTGTTAAATACAAAAACGAGTAGTGATTTTCCTGATATGGTTTCGCGGTGTAGTTGTAAATGCGTCAGACTTATTTAATAGTTTAAGTGCCTATTAAGTTTCTTTTAGGTTGTTTAAGAAATACATTTATTGCTACAATCTTAGTCAATTATCAAAACGTCAAAGTTTACGCTTGGTGCCGTCATATCCGTCTGGAAATTACCTATTACGGCAAAGTAGGGTCACCACTATTAGCTGTTGCCCTCGGACCGTGAAATTCTGCTTTATTTTCATGTCTCAGGGCTTAATTTTCAAATTAGTACTCTTACACCAGTAATAAAACACCGGGGTCCTGAAGACACCAATTATTTCTTCATTTTGATTTTAATACTTTTATTCTTGCACTTGATAGTTGTGGTACATTTTAGCTGAGTACCAATATGTGCTATTAAAGCCTTTAACCAAAGTAAAATGAATGGGCCCTAACCACATAATTTCTTTATAAATAACAAGTCAAAAGAATCGAACTTGGCTTCAATACGTAATTAAAATAATGTACATTAAATCTGTCACTAAAAAGAGATAGCGAATATAATATCTACGAGAAAAAAAGGAACACCTGTGTTTATCAGTTGCTCTCGAACTGTTTGAAATTCGAAAGTACGTCTCGCACTTTTCACAGACTCAGAGCGACTGATGCAAGGTGAGCGCCGGGCCCCCGGTAGGATAGTATTCTGTGGCGCCGACGCTCACTTTATATTTTTCAAAATTCGCTTTCTTGGGCCCGTCCATTCATTTTACTTTGGTCAAAGATTGAAGGTGCTCACCGCACCGCTTTCTCGGACAGATTAACTGCCCTCACTCTTACGTCCAAGCCGCCATGATTTTTTCCCTCCATACTTCTACGCGCTAGAGTAACTGGAATCCGGTCTACAGAGTCAAATCCAGCGTAACATCAAATCGAGCACAAGTAAAATCAAATTTAATACTAGAGAACCTAAAACACGGGTACAAATTACACGGTTAGATTTTATACTAGGTTTCGGTGCGTTCCCTTGGAGATCCCGGAGCCCTCAGTCAAGCACCAAGGCAGGCCACTGGAGGGGTTTTAGTGAGTATAATCCCACATAACCCGGCTGCACCCCAAGCAGTCGGGTATCTTGACAAGATTTCCCCCACGCAAAAAATAATAATAATAATAAAGGTTTTAGCTATACGAAGGAGATATTCTAAGATATCATCGTTACTCGTCATTATCACCTTTTTTATTGAACCAACCCTAAAATCGTGAGGAAAATCGTTCGAACGTAATATTGATATGTTCCACAATATCCAGTATAAACTTTTTTAGTATGGTATTGTATTGTATTGATAGTAATTTCTTAGTTTATTGCATTCCTTAGCAAATTTTGATTCTGAAAGACGTCGGTTTCTATGTGTACATGACGACATTCCTATTTAATTATATTTTACGCTTTAGCCGAAACAAAGGGTAGTTGGTGAAATTTTCACATCTCTACTAGACGTCTGATTTTATAAATATCAAGACTAACCGTGTCTTGAAATAAAACAACTCTAAAAAGTAATATCGTTAAAAAGAAAAAGAAAATACCCGTCTGCAAAATGTAGCCTATGGCACTCCGGACGTAAAGAAGAATCCAACGTGACTCGCTTATTAAAATCGGTTACTTTTAGGCTACAGGACGTCTTACAGGAACACAGAAACATACTTACATACTTAAATACACCCCAAAAACATTACCCTCCTTGGACAGTCGGGTGAAAAATTGTATAACATTCGATTAGGGCAACTGATGAAAACGTCTATTATAGTACCAAATTCACTTTTATTTTATAGAAAACCTACAAAAATACAATTCAACCTAAACTTTATCCTAATTCCTGCGCAACAAATATAAACTTTCCGAGAAATTTGAAATGTGTGGCTCCGCAACCTCCAAGAAAAGGTAGATACGTGAGCAAAGTCCGGACCAAGGATATGAACAGAACGAGGATATGTGGGGACATAAAAGGGATCTCAAGGCGATTAGTTACGCCTAAGACGCGAGATTAAAACTCATAAACAAGGATACGTGGTGATACCGAGCTTTGGGGACAGCGTCCTCACTGTGTGACGTCATCCCTGAATTGAAATTTACTTTAGGTTAGAAGAAAAGAAACAAACTTTATTTATTATTGCAAGTAATATTACAATAATATAACAATTAGCATGTATTAACAAAAAATATTATAATATATAAACATAAAAAAACATGTAGTTTAGTGATTTCAAATGAATATTTTTATGATGAAAATGTAATAATTTTTAACTATTTAAACATTCTAATCAATAACAACGATGCTAGCTCCCTCTTAAAAGTACCTTTTTTGCTTATGGCCGATAGTAGTGTATTTAGAATTGTGTTTTTAAAACTTTTTAAGACAACAAAGGAACCGTTGCTTTTCCTAATCTGTATAAATATCTAAAATATCTGGGACATTATTGCACACATCGTCACCTGACCCCAAACTAAGCAAAGCTTGTAATATGGCTGCCAGAGACTGATATACGTACATAGATATTTTATTTTTATTTTTTGTATGATTAGAAGGTTTCCATGATTAGTGTTAGCTTTGATAACGCGTTACGCATTGACCTGGACGAAAAAGATTAATTAATATGCAAATAATTGACTGCCCCGGTGGCTCAGTTGGTAGTGAACCTACGTTCTGTGCTTGGGGGCGTGGGTTCGATTCCCATCTAGGACAAACATTTATGTGATGAATATTTGTGTTTGTTCTATGTCTGGGTGTTAATATCTATATAAGTATGTATTTAAAAATATCTATGTACGTATATCAGTCTCTGGCAGCCATATTACAAGCTTTGCTTAGTTTGGGGTCATCTGACCGTGTGTGCAAAAATGTCCCAGATATTTTTAATTATTATTATTATTAAATCTGTTGAGACCTCGATGAATGAATTTCTAGGTACTTGGATACCTAGGTGCTTGGTTGCTTTGCCCTAATGCCGGGGCACTTGAATACGGCATCGGTATCCTCTGCCTGTAGTAAAAGCCTACTAAAAGGGCACCTTTGGGCTCGGGGGTGGTAAGAGGTGGAGCTCTAAGCACCATCTACCAAAGCGAGCCCGGGGAGGACAACAGCGTCGAGTGGCGGACGACAGCTGTTGGCTGTCCCGGGAGGACCTGAAGCGTGGTGCTGAGGGCTCCGGTGCGTTCCCTTGGAGATCCCGGTCCCCCTCGGTCAAACACCAAGGTAGGCCACCGAGGGTGTTTTAGTGGGTATAATCCCAGATAACCCGGCTGCACCCCAAAGCAGTCAGGAATCTTGTGAATATTTCCCCCTCGCAAAAAAAATGGTGCTTTGTTGCTTTAAAAACTGTGTGTACAGATTGGTTATTTTAGACACAATTTGAAAATTAATTTCCGCTAAGTTACGCCTGAATCAATCAATTATTTCGGTGCTTTAATCTCTCACTGTACAACACCACTATTATGGTAACTTCCCTGGTAAAGGTCTTCCCATTCATGAAACCCACACTGGGCTTAATTGAAACCAGACTGTGCTCTTCATGACCGAACCCAAGTCCATTACCAGATAAGTCAACGTAATGAGGCCGCTCCACTGAAAGCTTCTGACTTTTGTAAGATGGTCGTAAAATAAATATTCGAATTACTTGTGGTCACCCATCAAAATACTAATCTTCTTATATGCTTCGTTGTTTAAACTACACTGATCTATTGAGACTACATAGTTGAGCTATGCCTCGATGTCTGCACTAATAATGATGGCGGGAGAAGTAATATTTTTAATTGCACGCCACAAACAACTGCTCGCTCACAATAAACGTAGCGACGAAATTCGAAACTTTAATTACAAAAATCACTCGAGCTAAAAACAGATACTATTTAACGCTCATTAAAATCCAATTTTGTATGCTAAAATATCTCAATAAAACACTAACTGTAGACTAATTTATAGAGTTTTTAGTTTAGAGTTTGCTGTAGCATAAATATGCTGGGAACAAAAAAAAACTAATCAGAACCTGCTACAGGTAATAAAACTAATTGCTCGATTTTTTTTAGTGTAGTATTTTATGTTTTTTTCGACGTGTTGCAACTGTATCTTAGTGTACCTAATTGAAATAAAGATGATTGAAATTATACATACAGACTAATTCTCGTTTAAATACAAATGATCCCGCTGGAGTTGTACGCCTCAGATATCTCCCTCGCACATTTTAAAGTTTTTTATATAGAGAGTGAATTTTCAAAATCTGTAAGTTGTATCATAATATTAGAAATGTTTTAAATAAGTGTTCGATTTGATAACCTTTATATTTGAAGAAAGGGAGCGGATTGTCTTTTCGTTATTTTCGATTTTTTTCGTCAAAAAAAGACTATAATTTTAAAACATGTAATCTTATCTTCGGAAATGAACAGTTCGTGATTTTACATGTTCAATAATGTGAAATTGCACGAGCGAGACTACTGTGGACGCGACTAAAGGCCTTAATTGCGCAAACGATTAATTCGTGAAATCTGCGTCAGAGATTGGCCAGCCGGAAAAGTCAGCCATCACAGGCGATCTATTAGATGACAGTTTACAATATTTCGCTTAATATTTTCATGAGAGGGGACATAATTACTAGCTGTCAACCGGTTATATGCTCTGAACTTCTAAACTACTATCTTTTGTATTTTGACCATACACAAAATATTGATAGAGTCATTTTGATGCTCGTTTAGTAGAGGCCTGATGTGCTATTAATTATTTTCTTGGTGAAAACGCAGTGCATTTAAATTCCGAATTCTAACTTGATCTCGGTAGATTAAACAGCATTTTAATTTAATTTAGAGTACCGTAGAGTTCTCTTGCAAATACTTAAGATTAAATTCTAGTAGTAGTGTTGATTTTGCCAATAGACGGCCGATGTCGAATCCAATCGTCCTGTCGTTGATGTCAATATTTGATTAAATCTTCAATATTTTCCTTTGTGTTTGCGTTCAACTCTCGAGGGAATATACTTTGAAAACGTTTGATTATTTTAAACAAGATGTTGGAGTTCTGAAGTTTTCTCCTACCTATTCTTTGTTTGCAATCATTTTATACGGGATGTTCGGTTAGACAATGGATACATTAAAAAAATAATTAAAATTAATTTCAAATTCAAAAATCAAAATAAAACTACATATCCCTGTGTCAGTCAAATTACATATCTACGTCAAAACATGACACAAATCAGTCAGAAAATTTGCATTAAGTAATCATAAGTTTTTGTAGTGGTAGGGCTCTTCTGCAGAGTCCGCCTGGGGAAGTACCACACCTTTGCCAGTTATTCAACCGCCAAGCAGTAGTGTGCAAGCATTACTGTGTTCCAGATTGAAGGGTAATGTTTCCAGCGTAATTACTGGGCATACAAAGATTTAACATCTAACATCTCAGGGTGACGAGCGCAGTGCATTGCCTCGCATAGTTTTGAAGTGTTGAAGTTTAAAATTCTGGGTGGCGCTTAACTGTTATGGGCAAGCGTGACGCTTTAAATCAGGTGAGTGACTTGCTCGACTCGTCAAAGAGTAAAAAAATAAATAAAAAAATTTGATAGAAGTGATCGGTTGCGAGAGATCAGCGACTTACCTCGCGTGTCATCGCTTTAGACGTTTTTTCGTGCCCGATTGCAAGGTTACCCATGTTTTACTTTGTTGTACAAAACTTAAAACTACACACAAACATTCGCATTTATAATATTAGTGTGATTGATACTATTACAAGCAACATAAATGTGTTGCTTGTAATAGTATCAGAAAAATAAAACAGTTTTTTATTGTTCTGTTTCAGACACAACGCAATACGTTACAGCCCAGCCGGAGGCCAGTGCTGCCCTATTTTTAATTTAGAATAATAATTTAAAAGTTGTAATATTTTTCTTATCAAAATATTCAGGTTATATGTTAAAATTGTTAATAATTCTCTTTTCAAAATATTAATTCAATTTTTTATAAATATAAAGTTAAAAACGAACAATTGATCCTTATTCCTATTGTACTGGAAGCAACGTTGCAGCGAAAGACACTACAGATTGGTTATTTTTGACACAGTTTGAAAACGAACTTCCGCAAAGTTACACCTGAACCAACCAACTACTTAAAAGTACGTATTAAGAAAAATAAAAAAATACCACAGACGGATCATGTATGTGGCTAAACTTGACCTTCAAGTCGATCCGATTAAATCCCGTACTATAAAATCAAAATTTGAAAACCACGTGAGTCACTACAATACGTTTTTTAAACAGTATCAGCCCATACTATTATATTATCAAAAAGATATAGCCGTTGTATATCCTAACAGCCTGTATGTTATATAGGTTTTCTGTAGCACACAGAGTTGATCTCAAGATGTAATTTCCAGTTACCTGCAGGGCTAGCATGCGCACGCACCGCGACAAAGTCTTTTTGTTATGCAAGAACAGGACACGGTTACGATTATGTATACGTTTGTCTCATTTTTCACGACATGAAGAGTAAAATTAGTTTATTAAAATTAGTTCAGTAAATTAGTAGTGCAAGTAAAATAATTTAAAGGTTTATTTTATTTATACATAGGATTAGTGAAGTTGAGTAATCTTCGCAGGTATGAATCCACCACAGCCCAAGTATAGAGTTATAATTGTAATATATATTACAATGAATAATAATTAATAAATTAAGCGGTACTAAAACTTGAAGAAATATAAATGCTAATTTAACTTGTGAGTCTGTCTGGTTTTCGTTACAACATATTCGTGTCAATTTAATAACTATCATGTTCAGATTTCCTAGGTTGAGTTCATAAACCGGTGTACGTCAACGAGCGATCGTCTCAAACAGGGAACGTCCGATGTTTCGAAATAAAACTCTGCTTAGCTCTTTCTAACTCTGGAATAAAAAAGTAAACAATATTAAGATGGGGCGGGAACGTGAAGAGGTCATGTCACGTCTTTGTATTGTTTTCCAAAACTTGTGTTATTTCGAGTGGGAATGTGTAAAATTTGTGGATTTTTATTCATTAAAGTGCACGAGTGTTGATGAATAGTATAATGTTGTGAAACGTGACTCTTCGTGTTGTTTCGTGTTGTTTCCAAAACTCCATAGAAACATCTAGTAAAGTCTCCACAACTTTACTGGGGTATGATGTGGACTTGACCGTGACTTACTTTGCTTGACTTAGACTATGACTGACACTTATTTTAATTGTGAAATATTCAAATTCACTTGAAATATTATAATACTTGACATTGGCTAAATACATAATGTGTTGAGCCAAAACATAAGAAAAAAAAAACATTAAGATGTCAACTGTCAATCAAACGTTTAAACCAAAGAATACGTTACGGTGACTTTGGGCCACCTATTTTGTGACCGTCACGGTCGATGACACGCACTGATCACAGCGACAGCCACGATTGATTGATCGTCGGGCGATTGCCCAGAGGGTTCTAGGACGAATGATATTACGCAGTCGAGCGACGTTTACGAACACAGCCCAGGTACTATGGCTAGCTTAATAATTATAACCCCAAACGGGGCAAAATCGCCTACCAAAGAGTATATCAATGAATATCTTCTTAAAATCAAAAACACGACTTCAAAAATAAACAAGAGTATAGTTATTTTAAAAACCGATTCTATTGCAAAATAATGTCGTACAATAAAATCAGACGGGGCACTTGGGATAGTACCTACTAGGTTTCTAACGATATTACATTATATCAAATCAGTCAAGGCGTTCAAGAGTGTTGAATCAAGAAACTTACATAAATCCCGTGAAACCCAAAAACGCAACACTCCTTTTTTTTCGCAGACGTGTAAAAAGAATGAAAACGAAGCCATTAGAACTAGCTAAGTATTTTATTTTCTTTAAATACTTGCCAAATACTTCTGCAAGGTCATCACTCTCCTCTGCCATAATATTTCATTTCCACTAGCAGTATCCAATAGAAATTGACAAGATAACTAATAAACGTCCTCAATAATATAGAAGGAATTCCTTAACTTTTTCTTTGACTTACTTGACGCGACCCGCCATTTCTCGTCACGGTAACAGTCTTTGTAAATTAAAATTGACGCGGGCTTTTCACAATCGTTATATTTCAGAAAGTATTAAAAAATATCTAGTTTTCATTTACTTTCAAGTTCAAAGTATTGGCAAAGATAATTTTGATACAGAGCCATCATCATCAGCCATAAGAAGTCCACCGCAGAACATAGGTATCGCCCTTAGAGCGCCAACTTAACTATAAAACATAACGATAATCACAAAAAACAATAATTAAATAAAAATTAAAAATATTATATTATAATATTTTACATAACTATAAAACTTTGGAACTACTATTTATGATGATATTGCTAAAAGGTTTTTAAAGAGCTTCGGATCTTTAAACTATGCTATATTTAGAGGTCTATGCCCACTACATAGCTTCTTTGTTTTGGCTGTTTATCTGTTTATTTGGTTTAGTATTTGCACTAAAATGGATGAGACTAAATTAATTAGCGCTAAATTGTCTAACAAGGAAACTTACTTAGACTTCTGCAAGCGTTCGTAGTTTTAGGGCCCAAGCTGAAAGCTATACACGTATACTAAATTACAAACATTTCTTTTTAATCTATTTGATGCATTCACAGACAAGCAACGCAGTGTTATTTTAGCAGTAAGCGTCAAAACGACGAGACGAGACGTGATGAGATGATGCTTAGCTTTGCAGTATACCGGGTAATACAGGCAGTTTCATATTTATCGTATTTTTACTTTTGAAAATATATAATTAACATATTACTCTTCCGCGCGTGCAGCTCAAGATAGACTGGTTAATACTATGTACAAGTATTTGGAATGTTTTTATAAGTGAAGCCACAAGAAAAGCCGATATACATTAAATAAAAAATACCAACACGCAACATTACAAGCAAAAACTAATTCATACAAAATACGCCATAAAAACGTGCAGTAAAATGACTGTAAAAGTCCTCCTTTAATACGATGACGACGCACTCCCCTTTATGATTCCAAATCTAACGATTCCCGCCCTTACGTCTACGGGGAGATATTCAAATGGGTATGGTAATTTACTATAGTAAACCCTTTTTCGGTCGTTCGGGCCGTTCGGGCCGTTTGCGCCGTTCGGACGTACCGAGATCTCGCGGATATCACTTAGGAAAGAAATCCTGGTCTGTTTTAGTAGCTAATAACGTGTTTTATGTGTTTGCTTTTATGCCTGTTTATAACAGTTTCAAGTGCCTGGGGCTCGCTGGAACGGACTTGCGTGATACGACGCTTTATGGTACGTTAAATGGTTTAAATTAATGCAGAAAGAGTAACTTTAGGTAAAACACATTTTAGATCATAAGTTTGATAAAACTAGTCTTTCTGCGAACAGTAGACCTCGCGAGCACAAACTTTTTTGCACAAGTAGAGAAAAAAAGAAAGAGAGAAAGTGTAGAATTGAGTTCTACAATTTTATCCAAATGCTTTTGTCGTCGCCAATTTTTGATTGAGGATTGTCGCCCCTTTTTGGGGAAAATACCATTCCAATCAAAAATAGCTAATGACAAAAAAAATAAAAATGTAGAACATTGATAACAAGTTTCACCAAGATAAGTTGAAAAATAGGACCTGGGCCCGAACCGTGAGGTGCTTATTGCGATGATTATTAGGCTCAGCCGAGAACGCTGCGCGACTATACACCTTATCGCGCGGCGATACGGTTCTTGGTCGCACAGTTTCGTCGGCTGAACCTAAAAATCATCGCAATAAGCACCTCACGGTACGGGCCCAGGACGCGAGTACCAACATACGGGGCAACGAAAGCAAAAGACTGTCCGCTTCGCTCACTCCATCAATTATAAGACCGACGTTATGAAAAATTGATCGTACAACGGATCCTTCATAAACGGCTATTTTTTTTGTTCGGCAAAATTATAACAAAATATGATTTTGGTAAAATAGGTAATTAGTTTTTATCAACTTATTAGATTGCATATTTTTTTTTACTTTTTACCAACTTTATTTATGGACTATGTTTCCATCAAAATTACTGGGCATAAAGATATTTAAAATCTAATGTGATAAGCGCACTGCATTGCCACATATAGTTTTGAAATGTTGAAATTTAAAATTCTGGGTGACCCTGAACTGTTTTGGGTGACGCTTAATATCAGCCAACCAACCAATTTTCGTGACGCAACACTCAGAAACTTCAATAATCATTATCATAACAAAAACAGTAGCAAAAACGAATTGAAGTGGTAAGTTATTGATCTAAATTTTCTAAGTTCTATAATAATCCTTTTTTTGGAGAGCTTCGTTCATTTTCCTTAAAAATTCGACAAGACCCAAAATAACAGATGAAAAATCGTCACAACCAAGCCGTAGCGATTGAAAACTTGGAGCAAATCTATTTTTCCCGGCTGGACGGAGAAAAATTACGATCATTTATTTAGGCAACCGATAATTTATTTTCGAGCCTATTTTCATGCGAGAAAAACTCGCGAAGAATGAGGGAACTTCGACAAATTTATTCGGAGCCTTCCGATTCCCCTTTCTCCCTATTTAGAAGATCTGCGACCGCTCAATTACAAAGAATAAAATTACTTGGCGACTTGTTTATTGTTTGAGGTCCTCTAAAATTAAAAAAAAAAAATATTTTTATATATATTGAAAGGGGCTTATGTATAAAAAATAATTGTACAATAAAAAGGACGGTACTTAACTTTGTCAAACGTAAAAACTGCTTTAAGATCAATTTAAAGATGGTACAAAGTGAATACCATCATCCACAGCCTTCTTTAGCCACTGCTGGGCCTCTTTGGTCTCTTTCTTGCTGTACCAACTGCCTCGGTCTTGTAAGACTCTCAATATACTCAATGTAGTCCAGATTCGATCCGCTATTTTGACAATATATTAAAATATTTAATATTTTACCACTTCTGTCACTTTTTGCAAAATGATTTTAACTTTTAGTCAAGTTATTGTAGCGATAACAGCTCAGAAGTTCGAAAGCACGACCGAAACGCTCGCCGCGGGGCGCGGGTTCAAATGCCAACGAGCTTGAGGTTCCGATGACGGAATCCTGAGGAAATCAGTAGCGTAGTGGTAATAATAGTAGAATACTTTGACGTGTTTGGCTGGCGCACTGGCATCCTCAAGTTGAAATTCTGTCGCAAGGCACCTAATGGTGTATTCCGGCTGCCCCACTTGACTCAGCTTCTATTCCAGGCTAGGTGTGTTAGCCATCTTCGACCACACCGATACCTAATTGACCGAGCGAAGCGAGGTCTCAGAGTCTACGGGAACAAATCGGCATTTGTATGTATGTATGTTTGTATGTTTAAAATCTTGTAAAACAGAACATTGCGAGGTCTCAGTTCGGGGTGAACTAATAGTATCAAGGAGTTTGCGGTTGTGGGAGCGTGGGTTTGTTTTTTTTTTGTATGTTTTTTCATTTAATTCCCATTACTGTGATTCGGGTTCGGTGCTAATGTAATAAATAAATCTATAAAATAATAAGTTGTCTACTATTTAACATTTATTTGATATTTTTTGTTAAGGCATTTTTTTTATGAAAGTGTATAATTCAGGCGATACAAATACATCTGGTATTCTACATCAGCGTGACAACACAAGGTCTCTCGGAAGACGGTACGCGGTAGGCACTACGTGATTCAAATAATAGCTTTCTATATTATGCTCTGTGACGAGAAGAACAATGCACGAGCAAGCTGAGGTTGTCATGTACAACTGATTTTTAAAGACCATTTTACGGGAGGCTGACTCGCTATTTTTTAGTTTATTTCTATTATGAGGTTGTAACAATACAGGTACAGATTATTTATTAATAAATTATAAAAATTACAGGTCAAGTTATCGAATACATTCATATTAAGTACATCATAGGTACATACTAAGATTATGGTTTGAAAATATCATTTGTATACCTACGTAGTAATACGCTTTACTACGTAGGAGTAGCTTTAGTTAACATTTAAATATATTGTTGAAAGCTGTACTTTTTACTATCTTCTCTGGTAGATGATTGTGTGGGTGTACACCACTCACGTATACAGTTTTTATAGACTTAGCAAGGGTGTGAGCAAGTGTTCCCATTCTATCTTTATACCTTAATGTGTTAGGATCACGTGTGGCTCTTAATTTTTCAATGTCATCCAGGTTTAGCCGCTTAAAAACACGAACTTGGTAAATTAGTATAAAAGGTACAGTTACAGTTAGTCCTTCAGTTTTATGAAGTAAGGTTTTGCAGACACGTCCCACTTGACTCTGGCATTTAAGCAAATAGCACGCTTCTGCAGTATGAGTGGTCGCTCCGCTTCCGCCATGTCCTCACGGTTCGGTTCCGTACATGATTAGAAAGTGCACTGTGGCGAAATAGCAACTCAGCACGGTATGTCTGAGAGTTGATACCGCCAGACGGCTGAGCCCGAAACAGGCTTGATTCAGGCACGCACACAGTGCGTTAATGTGGGTATCCCATTATAAAGCGCGATCAAATGGAAACCAGGTAGCTTTAGGCTTAATGTAAAGCAATGTCTCACACTGCTACTGCCAAAGCTTGCTGCGGTCTATTCGCAAGATTACAATGGATCCAGCAAGTTTTATCAAGATTGAGAGGTCTGACATCTTTCGGTGACGAAATCTTTCGTGATTGTCGAATCGTCGAATGATTCTCGACCGGCCTTTTTACGCCGTAGTACTCGAGTTTAGCCTTAATCAAACTGCGGTCAACTGTGTCAAATGCACGTGATAAATCGCAACATATTGATGCAACCTGACACTTTTCTTCACGCACTTGCAGAATACCAAATACCAAATACCAATAATGCTCGCGAACCACAGCAGTTGTGGATCTGCCCGTGCGATATACATATTGGTGATCAGTGAAAATATCGCAATTATCAAAGAATTCGATAAATCTTTTATTTATGCCGGCTTTCAATATCTTAGCAGCTAATGGTATGATGTATATGGCGGCAGCTTGTACAATGGCGCATGTCCCCAACTGACCTGCAGGAAAAGCGGAGTGGTCATTCCATCATTCTAATTAGGCGCTTGAATTTTTTGCCCGGCACGAAGCCTAAATAATTATAACATTGTAGTGGTAGAACTCTTTTGCAGAGTTCATCGTGCCAATTGTTCAATCGCCAAGCAGTAGTGTTTCGGACTGAAGGACAATATTAATAACTGCTCAGTAATTACACTGGAAACATTTAAAATCTAATATCTCTGAAAGACGAGCGCAGGACAATGCCACGCAGTGTTTTTAACTGCTGTAGTTTAATTCTGGGTGGCATTAAACTGCTACGTTGAGCGTGACGCTCACCCTCAGGCGAGCGACTTGCTCGTCTCGTCATACAGTTTCAAAAAAGACTTTTTGTCTTTAATGCTAAACCATGTCTACCAAGGAAGTTTACTTTGCATTGTTTTGTACTAGACAGAGACCGCTCGTTGAAGTGTTCCTAACAACATCGACAACACAGTTTTGTTGTAAACAAAACACAAGTACATCGTACAATGGTACGATGTGCGAGTCGAACTCGCTCTTGGCCCATTTTTTGTTTCTGCTGAATCCTAAATACAACTGTATACTGGGTTAATAAACGTCCATAACAAAAGGCCTCTATATAAACAACTGGTCCTATAATAAACACCTACAGTCCTTGGCTTGGCTTAATTAACGCTTAGATTACGCGAGGTTAGTAACTAATGCTGAGTACTTTTAACTTACACTAATACCTTGCGTGTGAATAAGCTGAATTAGTGCTTACTCCAGTACGTCACCGCCGGTGCCAGCGGAAGACCAGCGCTGGTTGTTCGCAACCAGTATTATGCTGAGTTGGGACCGGTTTGTGGCGAAAAACAATGTTGTGTAAACTAGTATGATAGTACCTTATTGTTTTTTTGCTTTTGTGTACATAATGTGTTTTTACTCCACAAATAAATATTTGTCTATTGTCTATTGTCAGTGCGGTTCCTAATCAGTTACTTAGCGACAAGCACGAGTAGAAACAACCAACATATCTACAAAACTTTGAAGTTAAAAAATTACAGTGTTATTTTTGTGTGTTTATTAGTGGTTAGTATGTATGTATGTATTTTTGTTTGCATATTACCTCCCGTAGCCTTATCAGTTTTGACGAGTGACGTGTCGTTGCATTCTTCTGTGTCCAAAATGACATTGACTACATTTTGCACCCTTTATTTATATATAGAGTGACAAAAAGCTCATCACTGGTCAGTAACAAACCCTTGTGAAGTAGGTGAAATTTATTCTGTAGCTATTCAAAAGGGGAGATCAAACGCTGTTTTTTCCTCGTTATCATATACCAATAGAATTTCCGCCGACTTCGATGTAATAATGTCTCTTTATACTGTCTGATTGCTTTGTTTTACTTTGAGACTGTTTATTTTTCTCACAATGAGCTCTCCACTTGGATTCCCTGTGACGGGAATGCCATGGAAAACACAGACGCAAAAGACCCAGAGCATACATTTAAATTCATCCTCAATCATCAACCTGGCCGGGAGTCAGACCTGGTACCTGCTGCACAAAAAGCAGAGTAGACGTGCTACAAACTAATTTAATAGCTACAACATTTTTTATTTATTTTTTACCTTTTGTATTTTGTGGTTTAAAAGTGTCACAGCGGTATAATTGTGAGAGACTGTTTTTATTCCAGACACGTTGACCATCTTCGACTATACCGCCACTAACCATCAGGTGAGTTGTGGCCTGTCAACCATAATTACTACACTAGCTGAGCTTCCTACGGTGTCAACCGACACAACTCTTTTCTTGAAGTGAAATTTTCAAAGTTTATGAAAATGCATTTTATTAGTTGGATCTTTGCATTTCGGGGCTATCGGCTAGTTAAATGAGTGTGCAGTGCGATGTAATAGAAAACAATCATCAAGCTACTATCTAACCGGAAGGCGAGCTTTTAGTAATCTACCCGCAACTACACTTGACGGACCTCATCAACATCTCAAGCTAGGTGACCACAATTCAATTAATGTTGGCTATTACTCGGTGCGCCACTCGGTCGGTAATTGGTCCGCGCGTGGAGTAACACTTAATACACAAGCGCGTAAGTCATTATTGACCAGTTTCACTAAATAACTAGTTGTTCGTCCCATACTGTAACTTAAGGACCCTGACATTTACAACCACATAAACGTCGTATTTGCATTATTGTACTTAGAGGCTGTATTTATTCGCCCTGTAGGTAAAAATAACAATCAGATTCAAATAATATTTATTGTTTAACTGTGCTACATGTATGATCTTAATTAATGGTAATAATGATCAACAATCAAGTTAATTGTGAGCGTATACAATAATATAAAAGTTACTACTACTAATACCTACTAATTTCATGTCCGGATAAATTTAATTTAAAATGAAAAAAATAGCCACTGGCTGGTTTTAGCTGGAGTCACCTTTATTTGCGACACATCCCTACCGAGAATATATATCTTGTCTTATCTTTAAGCGACCAGAAAGATCATTCCAAAACTCCTGCCATTTGCCTCCCATTCGCACCTTTATTCACATGCAGCGATTAAGACACGACAGCTTTTACGATACGACTTTTATTAGATGTCTTTGAAAAGTATTCTCGTAGAGCTAAATAAATAAAAGGAAAGTAATAAAGTAAGGGGTAAAGATAATAAGTAGGCAATGTAAGGATGAGAAATAAATGGCTTTTATTTATATGGAGAAAGCACAGCAATGGCGGCCTATGCAGTATGTATAACAGTGGGCTGTCATAAGCTGAAAATATGCTGAATTAAAATTTTATTTGAAAAAATTGTTATGGGGAGACATCTAAGCATCTAAATACATTAAAAACTTTTATATTATGTTATTTAAAGAAACTTGAAAATGAAACGAAAACATTTCAAAAAATATATAAAAACTTTCGACTAAAAAGTCTTCAATCATTTATGTTACCAATGTCTATTATTTATGTAATAGAAAATTATTTATGTAACGAATATAGCATAAGTATTTAAAAGTATGTAATTTCGACTAGTGATATCAATCGTGTCGCCAGTCGTAACGTTAATTGTAAACAACCTTACCGATTCGATTTCGAAATCCAATGGCACCTCCTACACAGTGCTTTATGAGGTTGTAAATCACCATATCGTTGTTCGTCGCACGTATACCGTCGCACGCGACGTTTATCGCGATTTGTGTTGTAACCAGCTTATTTAGTTGGGTAGTTGCCTATTTTGCTAGCATTTTAATTTTCTAAGGCGGGGAGCGTTTGGCTACTACACTGCCGATTTAAGAATAGAGCATACCGCCGTCTTGTCCATACAAAAAGCATAGTCACCCCTATCGATGTTTTTTTTATATGTTATCTACACCGTGGGAAACTATGCTAGATTTTTTTAATTTTGCTATATCGTCGTCCTTAAAGGTTTATTGACAATTTTTTTGCGTCGAAAATACGATGAAGAGGTAGTTGTTGTTAGAATACCATTTTATTTTTTTAAATACAAAACATTGCGGTATAGATTAAGGCTTATTAAAGCCATCGACATTAAAAACAAAAGATTATCTTAAGATTTAGGACGTGATAACAGACTACCCCCGAAAGGCTAATTTTATCAAAAAGTTAGGCGCATGAGAAACAGAGCGATAGCTATACAATTTCAAATATAGAATACGCCAAAACCTCTTAAGAAGGTCGTCAGACTCGAAGCGTGCGTTCTAACTAGATGCCGGTGTGATAAGGTAATGTTGTAAGATAATTACTTGGACTTATTGAGAAGCTCATACACTTATTTTGTGTACGAATGTATAAACCTTATTGTGTGGGTTAGTATTTGTGCGAGTTATGTCCGACTACAAACGTCTTACGCTCTTTTTGACGTAATTTATGGGCACATATTTTTTTAGACACGTATTTCGTCTTTCTTCACGCAGCTGTTACGGAAATAAGTGATATTGATAAATAAAAATAAAATAAACAGCGCTTAATATTACCACACTCAATACATTCATAGCTCCCTAGTAGGATTCCCGGTGTCGAAAATGCCATAAAAAATACACAAAGACACGAACTAGCACACAGACACGGAGCAAATATTTAAATTCATCATTCAAACATCTGCTCGGCCGGGAATCGAACCAAGAGTTCTTGATTCTAGGGCAGACGCGCTACCAACTAAGCCAGGATGGTTGTCGCTAAGCCAAGTAGGTACGCTATTTACAAGAGACTTATAAACGTTGCTTTAAGGTAATCAATGTTCAAAATGTTCTGTCAACTTGTGGCTGACGTAAAATGACAAACGAGAATTACCATTTTAAACGTTAGTTAAATTTGAGCAACGAATATTATTATAATGGTGTCGATTCCCACTAAACCAAACTTAGTGATAGTGCTGTATTTTACTAATAGAAACACAAGAAAAAGATAGCAAGCATTTTGCTGTCTTTTATTAATAGAAACACAAGAAAAAGATAGCAAGCATAACGTAACGACACTTAAAACTTGTTTTAAATCGGCACCCGCTACGGTCTCGTCTAAGTTTGTATGGAGAACTCACTAATTTGACAGCACTATAATTTAAGCCATCTCTATCTTGTGTTTCTATTTAGTAAAAGACAGCGATAGCTTAATTGCGTTTAGTGAGTGCACGGTGGAACTGCGGCCAGTAAGGACCTAAATCTGTAGCCCGTCTTTGAACAAGTTTCAATAACTTCGTAAAAAGACAGATACAAAAACAACTAAAAAAAAAAGAACCTGAGGACCTCCTTCTTTTTTGTGAAGTTGTTTAAAAATCAGTTAATATTGTTTGCTAGTAAAACACGCTGGAAATACTCATCGGGTTTAAGTGCTTAATTGGAAAGTAGGTTTCACAGATTATCCGAACAAATTGCGGGACCAGAGCTTTTTGCTTTTTCAACAAAAATAAGGGGTTTTTACTTTAAACGTAAGTTGATAAACAAACTCCGAGGTGTAGTCTCAACGTAAGGCTAAAAAAATATTGCCAGGCCCCAAGCTATGCTTAACCTAACCTAGGTTAATCAGCAATCTAGAGTGTTCTTAACGGATTTGGTTCAATCCGAGCGAGACAGCCTAGACTTAGGTTAAGATCTGACAATGAAGTTGATACCTATAGCACTCGGTGGAGTAATGCAGACTATACGCAAAACCTATATTTTAGAATACATTTTATGCAAAATAGATAAATAAACGACTTTAAGATGTTGAGCGACGTTGTGATGGAAACTTTTCTTGGAATTACTGGAGTTATAGCCTAAAGCCGTTTTGTATACAATTTTTATTTCTCTATGGTGAAGATGATGAATTTCTAATAGTATTGGAATATTAACCATTTAGTGTTAGCAAACTGAAAATCGTACAGCTGGTGAAACCTGCCTTTTAGTATTGTTTCCAAAACTCCGTAGAAGATTCCAGTAAAGCTTCCGCCACTATACTGGAGCATGACTTGGACTGTATCGCGACCGAAACTGTAGACTGATTTACACTGACATTAGTTGTTTCACATTTTTTTTATTATAATTAATTTACAAAATGAAGTCCTAAAAAAAAAGATCATGGCAAAAATATCATAAAAGTATGGAGAAAATAATTCACCATATTTTCAATATCTTAAGACAGCTTTTTCCAAAACAAATTTCTGTTTCTTTTAATCTAAACTACCGTTGCAGGAGCATCCGCCCCCGCTTCGCATGGTTACCAAACTTCACAGGATCACCCACCGGGCTAATCTGAAGGTCCCTGAAAATTTCATCAAAAAGGCAACATATATATAAAACATATACATACATTCATCGCCTTTTATATATAAATAAGACTGTCACTGACTGACTGACAAAGCAGAGCCTAAACCAAGTGATAGGGTCATGACATTCTTAGGGTAGCTTGCTGGTAGTGTAAGGGAGCACTAAGAAATCAAACCCTGAGCGGGTGAAAACACGGAACGCTAATAGTATCCTGATAAAAGTTTGCACATATATTATTATGGCAAGCGACATAATTATATCGCGACATTTCCACTTTGACATTTCATTATGACATAATTACATAGACATATATTTTTTATACAGTCTAAAATAAACAATTAACCTCCATTTTTATATAGCAGCGAAAAAACGCTGTATTAATAATTGTATTTATAAAAATAAAGTATTGAGTTTAGAATATTTCGATAATAGCGATTTTATAATGATAAAAAGTCCACAGAAGAGGATAAAAATATATTTCTAGATCAAGTCTCCGCATGTATACTCTAAACCATAGGGCTCAGAAGTACCTATTAAATATGTTACTATTATGAGCTTGTTTGTTATACCATATAGTTTGTTACCCAACCTCAGTTCGTATTTACTAGATATCCTAGGTCGTACACTTTTATTATGGTCGGACATTATAGTTCCCTCAAAAACTAAATGAGGTATCAGCGCTTATAATAATGACATGTTTTTGGGAATTGGGATGAAGATCTGAATAATTAGCCGGATAAATTCCGGGTAATTATCTAAGTTCAAGTCTGTCATATTATAGTTTGTTAATTTATGTCAAAATAAATTAAATTTCAATTAATAGAACTGAACTGGTCCGGTTTTGACAACATCGTACTAGGTAAAAAAAACTTCATTATTTGATTTTGATCTTTCATTATTTGATATAAGTTTAGTTGTTATCTTATTTGGTTGTGAAGAGCTTCAGTGTGTATTACGAAGAACAAAGAATTTTTCTTAAGAAAAAAAAACTTGTTGATTGAGAAAATATTTTTAAAAAACCTACTTTTTTGATGTTTTTTTGGTATAGATAGTGAGCTTCAAGAAATAATTATGCCGTCGTTTATGACGGATACCACATAACTCCCACAACATTAACACAAATATCTACTGTTTACAGACACGATAAACATTGACTCAGCTAGGGCAACACTGGGCGCAAACAGTCTTCGGACGTGCCGGGTCACCGCCCAAATTATTATGCACGTTTCGCTTATTTCGCTTTCCGGCGAATGATCTTGAGTGTAGATAAGCGCGGTTCTTTCACTAGTGCACCATTAGAAAAATAAATGTCTCAGGGCAGTCTTGGCCAAACACAGGTCTGCTGTAGCGTGCGATAATTTGGACAAAATGTTCTTACAAAACGTGCAAGTAGGTATAATAGTAGGAGGTCCAATGGTATGATAACATTGTTGTGGAAGCATGGACGGATAGATAGCGGATAGCGGATAAAGGATAGCGCTCAACCGAAGCACCTAGTACTTAATCTTTGTACCTGACTGCCCCTAAAGGAGCGCAATTTTGTTCGGGTTTTATGAACGTAGGTACGTATGTTTATCTCTTTCCATTTGCCTTAACGGTTTGACAGTTTTTTTGGTAGTGCTTACGTTCGTAGCTTAGAGCATCGCAGCCTCCACAGTTGGTCCGGTACCAACGTTGCTCTAAGGTTCGGAGTGGGTTTGGCTAAATTAACCCTTTTTTTTTAATATTGTTACTTCTTTAAAGCACGGTGTTCTTCCACACTTACATCAAGGTGTCCAAAAAAGAGTGTGCGGGACTTTATCTCGCAAATGATAACGCAACCACCCATTCTATCTCTGTGTTGTTTTGAATTATGTACTGCCAAGCAGTAGTGTGCAAACATTAGTGTTGGGGTTGAAGGGTAATGTTTCCAGCATAATTACTGGGCTTAAAGAGATTCATCTAATATCTTAGAGTGACGAGCGCAATGAATTGGTTTTGAACTGTTGAAGTCCAATATTTTAGTCGGCACTGAACTGTTTTAGGCAAGTGTGAAGCTTAATATCAGATGAGCGACTTGCTCGTCTCGTCACCAAGTTCCACAAAAAACGCTATTTAAAAAGTTCATAAATATTATGCGCATCATGCATACTATCACGAACAGCTAACAGCCATCGTGTATCTTCTAAGCAGCCAACTAAGCAAAAAAAAGCGCGTTTAATAGAAAAGGGACAAACAAAGGGACAGTTGTTCTAGTTTTCAACTGTTTCCAATAGCGCTTTGTCCTTCTTGCTCTCTATCCCCCTCTCTCCTACGTAACGTTAAGCCTTTGCTTCCCTCCCATGTTTGTTCATACATTATGTGTCACGGTTAACGGTCGACTCCCGGACAAATGCCCTTATCTCGTCCCCATAATGCTCAAATGTATAACTCAGTGCGCAGTTTTCATTTGATGTGGCGAGAACACATTTTTTATGGACTTTGCTGAGTAAATATCGCGCTGAATCGTGCTTGTTTGTTGTTCCTGAAATGCTAATGGTGTTTTTATGGTGCTGAATATGTTTCAATTGTTTAACGGTTGGATGTTGGCACGTGGTAAAGGGTGTTGAGTGCTGTCGGCTGGCGATTTACGGGTCTTTGATGTTGAATGAAAATTTTTTTAGCTATTGACGTACTCGTCAAAGCTGCGAACACTTTGACGAGGACGTCAATAATTTATACATTTGCACTTAAAAATAATCTGATTCAAATTAAAACCCATTAACTATATTTCTACTATATTATTTAAGCTATTAGATTTAAATGCAAAATAAAATAAAATAAGTACTTTCATAGATTTGACGTGTAATCTAAATTGAATGCGATAGCGCTCAGTAATAAATCCTGTAGTCGTCTCCCAAGGACTCACAGTCGACTAAAAATATTTTTTTACCATCTATCAGAATATATTTAAAAAAAAAAACGTTTTTTTTTTTTGTCGGGGTTGTATTACGTCGCGTCGTCGCGGCATCGCCAACAATTTCCGAGGTTCTGAGTTGTTTCATGTGACGCACTCGTTAGCTGACTTTGCTCGATTTTCTATTGGCAGAATAAAATCAACTCTATTCCGTTACGTAGTTTGAGATAATTTACCACTATTGTTATAAATATATTTTATGGGAAAATATATGACTTAAATTGTTGAATAGAGCTGTGTATTATTATTTCCAGAGTATTAGAGTCGTAATTTCCCGCCAGTTTGTTCCGGAAATAAAATTTACCCTCACGAAAAGAGCCAGAAAAATGAGCACTAGTGGTAACAATCAAACTTCGACGTAGATAGATGTTTTACTTCTGTAAATCCTCGGGCAGATTTTTTCCCTATGTCAGTAACCCAGGTAGATGATACAAACGTCACACAATATGTAGATCCGAAAGTTTGTTTGTTATTAAATACCATATGGCTCCGTAAAGTCCGAAGTCAATTAAACTTTATGTGGAGTTACCCTACGAATAGTAGGGTAGCCAATATCGTAAATTAGCATATTGTCTAATTGTCCGACAAGAAGGAGGGTAATATTTGTAGGGTAAATATATTAGTTTGGAAGTATGCATATGTGTATGTGTTTGTTGTTTTTTATCATCATCTGGAGTCTCTCTACATTGGCTGTCCTTCAGCTGATTAAATTATTTTACAGGCACAAGCCAGGCGAAAAACTTGTACCATACAAGGTGTTCAGTTAAAGATGACGGGATGACTGTAGATCATTTTAGTGTAGGTACTCATAATTATTAACAACTTTTGACTTGACTTGTTTATTTTTAACTTTTATTATGGGACCAGCCTTGAAATCGAGAAAAAAAACAGCTGTCTACTATCAGTCACCCTCGACGACAGCTGCTTTTTCTTTCGCGATTTCAGGATTGATCCTTCATTCATAATTACGAGTACAATGATATTCTAGAATAATTATGGCAGAATAGAAAGTTTCGTATTGCTCGTTCAGTTGCAGGTTATTTGCAATTATGACTACCAAGCAAGGCAAGCGAGCTCGCGAGGCATAGCTGGTCATATCATGCCAGTACCATATGCGGAAGTAACGACCACGGCATCATCTCTCGGTTCACTGAAGCGGACTGTATGTAGAGATTACGCAGGCTTGAGCTTTACTGCCTTCCTGCTGCGGGATATGAAGGGAAACGGAAAAAATACGAGGGTACATCGAGATTCTCTAATTTTTCGCGCACGTTACTCTGACTTGGTCATTCAAAACCTGCGTAGGCAAGGCATTGAGCTGTATCACATATTAGAGGTGCTTCACTCAGAAGCTCGCTAGAGTTCGCTCTGTGATCACGCGTTGTGTTGAATTATTTGTATAAATACACTAGGCACATCTAGGCACAAATATACTAGGAGACATCCCAGGCATAGTTTTTAATATTTATAAAATATATTTTTTTTTCTTCTGGTGAGTAACTGATTGCAGTTTGGAAAGTAACCACAATAAAATGAGACATTACAGTGTCGCCTCTAGCAAGTAGTATATAATACAGGGTCATAAGGAACGGGTATGCTAATTGGATAGGGGCTCATAGTACTCATGACTGTGAACAACTTTTACTATGGGACCAACCCTTAAATCGAGAAAAAAACAGTTGTTCCATACATTTTGTCGAGTGTCAATGACATTTTTCTATGGGACAGCTGTTTTTTCTCGATTTCAGGGTTGGTGCCATAGTAAAAGTTTTTCATAACGATGAATATTCTGAACCCTTTTCGGCTTATCATACCCTTTCCTTATCACCCTGTATGTAGCTCAATGTACACAGATAACAAAGCTCCGGAATCAATTGGTTTACTTGTTTAAGGTATTAAACATTTCACGATATTAAAATTGAATCCGACCTGGCTACCCTGAACATAACAAGGTCTAATTCTATGAAACCCTATAAAGTTAACTTACCCGTTTCCCAAGGGACTTTCTGAAGACGTACAACTTTGAATGGATGGAATTAAATGCCACTGTCCGGTTAATTCACTGATCACACTAGATACCGCATTACGAGATTCGTTGTTCCTACAAAAAGTCACCAAAGTTTGAGGAAGGCGCGGGTCGCGGGGAGTGCGACTAAGCGTTCTCGTTGGCTATCACAAGGTTACACCCACTCGCGCCTAACATCAACCAATCAGAGTAATTTCTTATAAGTGTATTTAGACTGATGCGTGGTGCGCTTTGAGCGTCCTGAATGCAGAATCTAGGGTGTGATCTGTGAGTTAATTCTAATAGAGTTGAGTTCATTAATATCTAGAAAATAATAAATTGTATAAAACTCTATTTATCTGCTGCTAGAAATTCATGAAAGAAGTGCTTAAATAAATTTTAGAGGAAAAACTTTTTTTTTTAAATCCGTTACACGAAAATGAGTCCAAACTCCATCAATCTACTGTTAGTTACTGAGGAGTTCCGTTTTCCACATTCCGTATCCATCATCAGATCTCGCTGTCATAATATTTGCTTGTCATCGGAACTTCACAGGCATGCAAAATTTCAACTCAATTGAACAAGGGGAACTCGTCTAAAAATGTTGCAAGATTAATGTTTGTAAAAAACGATTAATCATCACCCGTATAAAATGTTAATGTATAAACCAAATTCCAATGCAAATTTTGATTTAAAGTTAGTCTCTTCATATTTGACACCTAAAGGACCACAGCACAACTCGACAAAATAAGAGGAAAATATATTTCTCTCTCGTTTGTTAGACGGAGATCGACGCTAACCAAGTTGTTACAGTCACGTGGTTTTAACTAAGGTACAAAAAAACCATAAGGCCTACTTTGCTTGAGAATTTAAACTTAGACAAAGATATACTCATAATTTAAATCTAAATTAATACAATTAAAAAAAACACGCATCGTAAACACGAACATCCTAACAAATATTATATTTCAGAGAAATATAGCCGCAGTCGTATCAGGCCCAATAAAGCTTCGAGGAATAAGAATTAATACGTTCGTTTCAAGGAAAAAACTTTACTTGCGCGATTTAGAACCCCCTACAAATCCCTCTATACAAAACGTCAAAAAAATGCACAAAAATGGCCAACTAGCGCCATCTAGCGAATTATAGGAACTAACTTTATCTCTAGATGTTTGTCGCGTTATCACGGCTAAACAGCAAAACGGATCTTGATAAAATTTGATAAGGAGTCACTGTACATCACAAAGACGGACGTAGGATACTTTGTCCACGCGAACGAAGTCGCGGGTAACAACTAGTCAATAACACATGTGTCAGAAATTTGTCAAGTATAAAATTTAGTTACAATGGTCGACTTTTGTGTATGATCGACAGCTCGAGCGCGATCGTACTTGATTGACATTATTCCGAAGTTTCAGTCCGACACCTTTGTTCGTCGGTCGAGATGTTAAGGCGTTGTGCACACCCTGTAACGTAACTTGAACATCAATTGGTGCTATATATTTTTTTTTTTATTACGTTGCAAAAAGTTTATTTTGTGTTTCATCGAAAACAACTTACAACTGATCCACAACTTACAACTGCGCGTAAAATTCACAAGTAAGGCTTACTGTTCACGTCGTCGATTCGTTTGCCGCTTGTTATAAGCTCGCTTGGTGCTAACAACGAAACTCTGTCCATGAAGCAGCAACGATCGTTTGCCACAACGCAAATACGGGGATGATGATGATGCCCTACTTCATGGAAAAAAAACTTTTTTTTCTTCTTTACGCTTATATATTATGCTCGAAGTGTCATGTAAGTACACATCACACCCGGGGTTTTTTGCGAGAATAATTTACCGCAACATGAAATTACACTAGCGAGTAACTGGGTGAAGTTAAGCAAAGTGGTCGCAAATGAATGGGTCAAACTAAGTGTAATGCCGTGTCACCTCTATGCACGTAGTATATTATAGCATAATGTGTTTATGCATTCTTAGAGCATTCGCCGAGCACCTGATGCTCGCAGTAACATTATAAAACGTCTGTAGAAAACTTCAGCTGCGAGTTTTCGTTCGTCGCCCAAGATATTATATTTGACAGCAGGAAATTTGGGTTGAAAGGGTGCTCGCGAAGATAGCGCCGGGATCAATGACGTGGGGTATTTTACAACGCGCTGACAACGTTGTCAGGAAAATGAAACGGAATCTTGGAGTTTCTGACTGCCTTAGGGCTCGTTCAGCGTCGCGTCGCGCGGAAAAATCAAACAAATGCTAAAGTATTAGAGTGATAATGTAGAAGCGTGTTCATGCGCGTTTTGTTTGATGTGTAGCGGTACTTGCGGCATAACATGCTACAGCCACCGCCGCGTGTCCTTCCTTCCGCGGCAGACACCGTCATTCACCACGCGCCGCATGACGCTTTATAAACGAGAGTATGTACCTTATATGTTCATCATTGTTTCTCGATGTTTTCTTCACTGAAAAGCCAGTGGTATATATCCGTACGTAAGTTCTAAATTCATTGGTGTGGACCCGCCTGGGTTCGAACCACGACCCCACGAATGTGAGGCGAGCGTGTTTCCACAGAGCTACCACGCCAAATCTCTATAGTTCAATAATATCACTGGAAACATTGGAACGCAGTAATGTTTGACTTCGGCTTGGCGGTTGAATAACTGGCAACGGTGTGGTACTTTCCCAGGCGGACTTGCAAAAGAGTCGTACTACTATAAAATATTATCAGGGCTTGCAACCTGAAGTGGAAACGGGCAAGCCACATCACTCGAAAAACCGATAACCGATGGGGAAGAAAAGTTCTAGAGTGGTGACCACGAACTGGAAGACGAAGCATAGGCCAGCCTCCCATTCGGTGGACCGACGACATTGTGAAAGTCGCGGGCAGTCGGTGGATGCAAGTGGCACGTTGTCTGTCGCTGTGGAGGTCTAAGGGGGAGGGAGGCCTATGTTCAGCAGGGGACGTCTTATGGCTGATAATGTAAACAAAATCCGAAAATTGTTGAAAAGGCATTCTAAATTCTGATTTTAACTTTCAAAACAATATGTCACGTATAAATAACTCTTTATCTTTCTCACACAAAAAAAAGCTACCATTTTGCTTCATCAACGCCGCTCTATTTAGCACCCTCACGCATTACTTATAATAAAGATAATGCAAGCCCAGACTCATTACATAGGAATGGGGGTTACACAATTTTAATTGGGTCGGTTAAAAATGCCGGTAAGGTATCGAAATTCCGAATACACTGCTTCACATAAATGTTAGATAAAGAGAAGCTACCTGCTCTTTACGTACCGTTCTCATTTAAATATATAATCTAAAACGTGTAGTGAAATTTAGTCTTTAAATGAATAAGCACTGACTGATCATCAAATAAAGTGGCACCGTTTCATGGTTGATATACCAAAAACTCGTACGAAAAGGTTTGATTCCACTTTCTTTATTCGAACTGATGTACAGTGGAATGTGCTGCCCGAGTGGGTTTTTCCTGATAATTATAATCTAGGTGTCTTCAAGTCGCGAGTGAATCGGTTTCTTCTAGGCATGCGTGCTCCATCGTAGGCTGCAACTTCATACATACATGTTAACATCAGACGTGATGGCAGTCAAACGCAGGCTTATAAATAATAAAAAAAAAAAAAAACTTATCGTATATACAACCGTTTGCTTATTATTTTTTGAGTAGTAAGAGTTTTCATATTATATTATCAATAAACATTAATAATAAAAATATTAAAATAAACTTGCCTCTGGCATGGTGGGCGGGACGTCTCATTTCTTCGACGTCTCGCGGTAACGCTCAGGTGAATCAGAAATCAGAAGTATTTACTCGCCATATACAATATATTATGTATAAGATATACTACAGAGATAATAAGTTGTTAGTTTGGGTGAGTATTACAAGCCATCCCTTTTACAAATTAAACTACGCTTAGAATTAAATTGGGCAAACTAATCAATAATTAAAACAATTTAATAATATTTTGACAGGTAGGTATTTTATGCTTTATTCAGTTTATTCATTACACAAAAATGAGGATTCCGAGGTTTTCAGTGACATATATTCGCTTAATTTGTAGACGCATTATTTTCAAAGAAATGGTTAAAAAAACTGTTTTAATTTGCTATGATTTAGTAAGATAGATAGAAACTGTTTATTGTGTACACCAAAATAATAATAACACACATACATAACTATCTTATAAGCTAGTGCCAAAAGTGGTGGCCTTATCGCTAAAAGCGATCTCTTTTCAGGCAACCACTGCATGTAAAGAAATTCACGTTATGTACAGGCGGAGGTATGACGAACATTTTTAATAATACAAATTGATAAATACTATATAATCTCCATCTGAGAATATATCAAATACCGAGCCCATATGGAATGATGACCTCGATATATAAATATTTTAGAAGTAACAAAAAAAGTAAATATTTCGTCAGTTGCTTGACGTGGGTGATTGGTTATTAACGATCTCCTAGTCGTGCTACGTTATGAACGCTATTTAACTAACAACTATAATTAGATACAAATTATTAATTGGCAAAAAATATAGAGAAGTAAATTTTAGTATTTTTCAAGTATTACAATATTCTAGCCAGACTTAATAATCACTACTTAGCTGAATTAGTATAAATATAAACCACATCCCTATTCCGTCATGATTATTCTCTAACGGGTGTCACTAAACCAGTTTCCCTTGAAACTTCTCGTTGTTGTAAATACTTAGCATCCTTCATTGCTTGGAGGTCTACTTAATTGGAGGCTCACAAGGCATTAACTCCAGTTTTGGTTTCAATTATGTCCGTAAGCTGATTAATGATGACGATATTCGACAGACTTTCTTAAAGTGACGTTTGTGTATTGACTCTTAGTTGAGAAACGATGTTGGGGAAATTGTTAGTGATCCAAATGTGCGACAACCCTACACAAATGAAAGAATAATTTAAAAATATCACAGTGCATTATTCAGATATGTCGATCGCCGGGATATGAAAGTGCAACAACCCGGTAAACGTCCTCGTTTCTTTTTATTATTACCTAAGCTGTGGGTGTCTCGAGTAGACTCCCTAAAACTCTGATTATTTGATTTGTATGAGGAACAATATAGGGTGGCATAATGTATTGTTTCCCAATAATAATATTCTGTGTTCAATCCAGGCTGGGTGTGTTTACCATCCCTGACCACATCGTTACTTAATGTACGGTGAGTTTGTTGACAAAAAATGTCTCAAAAAAATAAATATAAGAACAG
Organism: Apocheima hispidaria; assembly: GCA_947579745.1. Taxonomy (NCBI): domain Eukaryota; kingdom Metazoa; phylum Arthropoda; class Insecta; order Lepidoptera; family Geometridae; genus Apocheima; species Apocheima hispidaria. The sequence continues at coordinate 14,772,564 of OX388159.1, forward strand.
CTATACTAAAATTAATTAAATTATATATATATATGATACCTCATTCGCATACTTTTATTTCTGTTGTCAGTTATTACGCTGAAAACATTGCCCTTCAATCCGGAACACACTACTGCTTGGCGATTGAATAACTGGATTGTTAGGTTTAACCACCAATGCTGCACGACCATGAACCTAATCGCGCCGGGTTACGATTCGCGGTGTGCGCGGGGTTTCAACCATTTAACCTCATAATCGGTCGTCACGATTCGGGCCCTGAACGTATTGTGGACAAAACTGCGGCCGCGAGTACAGTCAACACAAGCGGGTCATAATTACTAACGATAGCTATTTAATTGGGGTTACATCATATTGATAAAGGTAGCAATAAGATAAGGTAGGTAGTTTGCATAACATTAATTATTTGATTTTAAGTTTTTTTTTTAGTTTATAATTCTATTTCATTGTTTCTCTACAGCATGGAGGGGTAGGATAGGTTCAATTTACTTAATAAGTAATACTAGCTGCGCCCCGCAGTTTCAGCCGTGTGATTTTTTTTCTGGAATCGTAAATTTTTTCGTGATACAAAATATTCACTCTCCGACCCTTAAACTATATCCATGCAAAAATCAGCTCGATCCGTGTGAATTGCTGTGTGAAAGAGGAACAAACAAACCAAGAAATACACTTTATTTTTTATATTATTAGTAAGGATTAGCAACGGCATACTTGAGGTAACTTGAAAAACAAAGCAAAAATGGTAACCCTCCTTTTTCGTAGTCGGGTAATAACAACTGTTACCACACGCAATGCGAAATGGCGGAACAAATGAATCGGCAATCAGTACGAGGCAATCAACGCTGACGTCGATCACATCGGCCGATCAATCATCACTGACCCACGCGAAGTTTTAGCAAAAGCTCTAAGGATATTAGCCATTTATTAGTAGGAGTAGTGGGGGAAAAAACTACGCTTAACATAATCTCCATCATTGCATACCCTGTCCTCTACCTCTTCTATATGTATCCTCTTCATCCTATGGTTGCCCGGAAGAGATCGCTTTCAGCGATAAGGCCGCCAGTTGTTACACTAGTTTATAAGCCTGTTTTTAAATTATGTAAAATTTTGTGGGAACAATAAAGAGTTAATCTATCTATGCTTATATGTTTGTTTTTTTTAAATTTTGCAATTTCTTCTTTGTTATAGGCACTTAAAGTGACATTTTTTTGCGAGAAGCGACGAAGAAAAGTAGTTGTTATTATAAGTCCATAAGCATTTTTGGAAAAAACTAATCATAGCGGCATATAATTATTATGGTTTATCCTAGCCACCGACACCAAATACAAAAGATTTTGTTAAGATTTTGGGGGTGATAACAGACTAAAAACCGAAACCCTAATTCCATCTAAAAGTTAGAAAAATTCACTAACTGCACGCACGAGAAACAGAGCGACAGCTTTACAATTTCAAATATCCAATGCGCCAAAACCTCGCGGAAGGACTATCCTCCTGTGGCACAGTGGGAGGATTGCTATTTTGTGAGCTGTAGGTTGTGGGTTCGATTCCCACACAGGACAAACATTTGATGTACATCGATGTTTGTTATTTGTCTAAGTGTATCTCTATTTTCTTCTCTCTCTTCTATTTTATGTATATATTTTAAAAAAGTATGTATTTATATATTCTATCAGTTATCTGGTTCCCATAGTACAAGCTTGTTTAGTTCAGGGCTAGATGGCGCTGTGTGTAAAAAAAAAACATCTTAATCAGCTTTATGCGTGACGCGTTGCCTCAACCAGGCCAAAACTAGTTGAGGCCTGGCTTTTTATCAGACCGCTCGAATAAAAGGAACTTACTATCGACGGAAACGTTCATAACTTTCAAAGATTCTCCGTTTTTACCTGTAACAGAAAATTCAATCGTGAACAAAGAAATTTATCCAAACTTAAAAAAAAAACACGGCACCAACACAGCCTACATAAAAATCAAACTGTAATAATTTTCACGGTAAAATAAAGTTTGCACGACAGATTTGTTACGAGCGCAGCGCATAGCTTTACTGAGTTTGGCTCCATACAGTGCAATAAAACATATTTCCTGGACAAATACTCCTAGCGACATGAAAGTTCCACCATTATGCTGAAACGTGACAATCTGCGAGCAAGACAACATACCTGCCATCAAAAATTATCATACATAATATATATTGAATAATTTCTCATTTCCCGATTCATTCAGCATTCATACACTTTTGGTTTTAGTCCAAGAAGACAAAAATCAGGAAATACATATTGGAACAATTTTTCCGCATTTTCCCAATAAAGTAGCAACGGCGTCGAGTAAGTTACATCTCCGCCCTAGAGAATGCGTCCAAGCGCAACTGCATGTTCATGTATTTTGAATGTTACTGAATGGTGGTTGCAATGAAATGTTCTCAACATTAGTAATAAAGCACTAACTTATCCGATGCGTTACTAATGTTACTGTATCTGATTTATTTATCAAATATGTTATAAGTTTATTTACAAATTAATCGATAGACAGAGGCCAAGGAATAGATAAGGACAGAATTCTTTTATTTTAAATGTCTGAATGAAACTTAACGAAATTTAGTAGAGCATATAATGGAAACATACATAATACTTTTTTCTCTGGGAAAAATAGAAAATACTAGAACTAGATATTTGTTTGATAGTTGGTTGTTTCCATGTTGTCGACTCCATGTAAACTCGCTAAATTAAACTTAGTGCTATGGCTATCTTTTAATAAAACACAAGATAGAGATAGCATGCATTTCAGTGTTGTCAAATAAGTCAGATCTTAGTTCTCCATACAAGCTTAGACGAGACCGGAGCGGGCTCCGACTAAAAACAAGTTTAAGTGACGCTAGTGTTTTTCTTCGCGGCTTAAATCATTAAACACGTTTGACAGCATTAAAATGCATGCTATCTATTTTTTATATTTCTATTAGTAAAAGACAGCAATAGCACTAAGTTTAGTTTAGCGGGTTTGCATGGAATCGACGCCCGTTTCATTTTAATTTCGTAAATGTCAACTACAATGCTTTCTTACTAATCAAAATCGCTCATCTTACAATGCAGACGAAAAATATGTAATATTTAAGCTTTCCTGTCTAGAAGCCCTAAAATAAAATTAAATATTGATCTTCAAAAATGTGAAATGTTTTTAAAAAACCTTAAAAGTTGAGTTCAGAGGTCGAATTGAATTATCTCAGTCATTGCTTCAACCGCCCGAGACGAGTGCTCGAGCAATTCACCCAAATTAGTATCACTAAAGTTTTGTTATTTATTTAGCTGTAAGCGCTTCCTTCAGGTTCTGGTTAGGGTTGCTAGCTTTTCAATTTGCATGTTAGGTTCTCTAGTGGTGAGACTTTTTCGCAGAGTCCGCCTCAGGCAGTACCTTGCGAGTTATTCAACTGCAAGCAGTAGTATGCAATTATTACTCTAATAATAATAATAGTAGTAATATTCCGGATTGAAAGGAAATGTTTTCAGTGAGATTGCACATCTTATAGAGTTTTTCTATCTAGTATCTCCGGGTGCTGACCGCATTGCATTATGGCGCCGGTTTTGAAGTTCGAATTCTGAGAGGTACTATACTGTTATGGGCAAACGTGATGCTTACCATTAATCTAGATTTATAAAAACTATGTAAACTGGATAGCCGATGGAGAAGAAAGATTCTTGAGTGGCGATCACGAGCTGGAAGACACTGCGTAGGTAGGCCTCGAGGTGGGCCGATGACATTGTGAAAGTCGCGGACAAGCAGTGGATGTAAGCGACAAGTTGTCGGTCGTTGTGGCGCTCTAATGGGGGAGGCCTATGTTCAGTAGTGGACGTCTTCCAGCTTATGATGATGATGATGAAGTAAACTGGTAGAACCAAAAACGTTGCTGGGGTAATTAATATGTTTGAATTAAAAAAGACAACAATAATTTAAATGTCTTTAAAATTAACTTTAGTGAGTAGATAAACAATGCTAGTAAATGGTTTCATGGGATTTGTTTGAAAACCAACTGAATCCTATTCACTCCTCCACTAACAACACTCAAAACTGGTCTGATCTGTACTTAACTGTAAACCATAATATAGCAGACTGACAAACATTACGCAAAACTTGGTGCTATTCTATTTCAGGATAAGCTACTGTAGACTTAAACATAACTTTGGTAAATTTAGGGATGTCCTAGATATTAAAGCATATAAAGATTATGTGAAGGTTAATAAGTAGTCGTATAGTTTAAGTTTATACTTTTTCTAATACATGTAACATATTTTTTCTTCCAAATTAACTATTGTAATATTCCTAAATATTATATTAACAATTATGAAGAGAGACACGGTACCAGGTCACACCAATTAAAACTTGATATTAATTGATTCCATTTTTGATAATTCTGAAAAATGTTCTCCGGGAATTGGCAACCTTAGAGGCAGCGGTCGGCGGCGGCCGCTAATATCTCTCGCCCTTGAAGAGTTATAAGTTATTAAGGAACGGCCCCGGGAGTGCTTCTATTACTCCGCCGGTGCTTTTGCGATGCTTCTCGCGAAGTTTTTGAGCCTAAATTGAGAAGAGTTTGCTAAATTGGAAAACGAGGTTGAACGTGAGTTTTGGGAAAAAATTACGTTGCTAGCCAGTTTTTATGGTTATCAAAATGGTATAAACTTAATTATAATATACTTAATATGTGTACCTATTCTAAAATTGTGTAGATTTTGAAAAAAAAAAAGGTTATTTATATATACTATAACTACCGTACTGTTTGAAATCACTGTTGTTGATTAACATTATCGCAAAATCAGATACGATGTCGAGGGAGTATTGGCGGGAACGTGAAAAAATCATGCCGTATCATCAAATTATTTTTCAAAACTTATTATAACTTGTTATTTCGTGTGGTAATGTAAGTGCGCGTAATTTGCATTTTATCACGCCTTGAATAAAAATTTGTCAGATCACGTGTCAAGTTACATAGACGGGTTTCGTGTCTAAGACCCTAACCCGAAACCCATTTATGTGACGTAACACGTGATCCCTACAACGCGTGGCAAGTCTGAAAGTGGTAGGTCAAAAACAGGAAAAAATTAGCGGTAATTGGCGATTAAGAGTTACTAATACTTAAGGCAGCGAATAATCGAACTTTAATCGATTTTTGTATGATTACTTGATAAATCAGTATGATCACCTTGTAATCATTTGCAGATTAATTTAGGAGTGATATAAAATAAAACAACCTTGATGTAATTTTTGTAACATTTTCTTAACATCAAAACCCACTCACATTTTATGCGTAAATATAACGTAACAGAGCTAGCACACATACACCCCTCACCTACCTCTAACAACCAGGCAATCTTTCTTTTTCACGTAGATTATCGTTCAGTGGGACTCGCTAAACTTCCCTGCAAACAGCAACCAAGCGATTTGGTTGGATTTTTGCCGGATACACCAGACTATCTATCTCTATCCCTTGATATTAACATCGTCGCGCTCTCATATTAGACCGGTGTCGGTCACGACCGAAAGGCTCGCGACCCATGCGTGACCGAGTCGGTCACCGCTCTTCGAAACACTCAGTCAATTTAGACCGACGGGGCGCGTCACTGTCGGACTAAATTAGACTTTACAATTACAGATTTACGGTAGTAGATAAATGCTACTGCAATGTATTTCTCTTGCGTTCTTTCGATATTAAGAAAACTTTTTTTGAAAAACTAGGGTCTTTTTACCTTAGTCTTAAAGATATATTTTCATTGGCTTGTAGAAAAGTGTGAAGTTAAATGATAATGGACACCAGTAGGAAGTTAGGAAGAAGCCGGCTCGGGGCTCGCACGCACGGTCGAAGCAAGGCTCGAATAGCACGGCGTACAGTCGATCTTTGATTGATGAGTTGTAGTGATTTACTTGGGCTATCCGTCACGAGATTGATTGATCTACCGAATCATTTGACCGGTTCACTTGAGTTACTTACGGTCATGATCGACCCGGGTCACGGGAATCGACCAACTGACACTGGTCTATCTTATATTACGCAAAAAAAAACGAAATAAAAGAGTATTAGCTCTTTTATTTATATTTTTTCAAACTATATGTTACAATTTTTTTTTGTTTTACTGTTCTATCTTAAATCTTTCTAATATTTTTTTCGTTTTGACATGTAGTTTCGCGGAGACCCTACAGAGGCTGTACGGAGCCATAGCGCTCAGCGGAGCACACTTTGAGTAAGGCTGAGCTAATTTAATTTAATAAAGATAACGATTGCTTTTATCATACTCGGAATAGCCAGAACATTTCAGTTGAAAAAAATAAATTAATTCAAGTGCAAGTTTAATGTTCAGTTTTACTGAACTACATTTTAACAAATTATTTAGCTACCTACACCTCTCGATTGTACCCGCGTCTACAATTCTAATCGAAATTTATGTACAATTTTGTGTCACCAATAAATAGTTAATCTATCTATCTGGAACAGTATTCGTTACAGGGAATAAAAGTATCCTAATGTCACATTATTTCTGCGTGAAAGAGGAATAAATTATTTGTGATAACTATAATAGGGATCGCAATTGTACCGATAAACGCAATGCAAAGGTAGAAATTAATAAAAGTGTCATTTTATTTTAATTACATTACATTACATTATCAGCCAAAAGACGTCCACTGCTGAACATAGGCCTCCCCCTTAGACCGCCACTCCGACCGACAATGTGCCACTTGCATCCACCGGTTGCCCGCGACTTTCACAATGTCGTCGGTCCACCTAGTGGGAGGCCTGCCTACGCTTCGTCTTCCGGTTCGTGGTCGCCACTCAAGAACCTTTCTTCCCCATCGGTTATCGGTTCTTCGAGTGATGTGGCCTGCCCATTGCCACTTCAGCTTGCAAACTCTGAGAGCTATATCGGTGACTTTGGTTCTTCGGCGAATATCCTCGTTTCGGATCTTATTGCGCAAAGAAACTCCGAGCATAGCTCTCTCCATTGCCCGCTGTGCGACTCTGAGTTTCTCCAAAAGACCAGTAGTCAAGGACCACGTTTCAGTTCCACATGTCAACACTGACAACACACATTGGTTGAAGACCCTTGTCTTCAGGCACTTTATTTTAATAATCAAACGGAAATACGTTAAATTGAGTCGGTTATTACGACTATAGTTTCGATCACACCGAAAAATAACGGGTACCCCTTAACGAGCAAATAAAGAATTGAATTGAATTAAAAATCAGCGATCGAAACTATAGTCGGAATAACCGACTCAATTTAACGTGAGTATTCCCGATTTATAAAAATATAATGTGTCCAAACCACGTCAGTTTTCATAGTAAAATTGAAAGTAATACTCGACCCTACAGCGAGCATTGACAATATAGGCATGCTCTGTCCCTCCAGCTCCATTCAGCCTCACAATCAAACTTCACTGTCATGTATTACGTCCAGATATCGGTGTATCGTCACCCTTTCACGAACACAGACTTCCCAACTTACGTTTTGGCTAGGTAAATAATAGAACTAACACTTACTAACGTAAACTACTAGTTTTGTTAAGAAAATGCGATGCAGGCTCCATTGTTCAACTGTACGTATATATTGGTCGCACTCTACACACATTTGTATCCACGTCGCTCCCGAATTCTATTGACTATTGGACTGGTACAATTTCTTTGACGCAGTGTGAGCAGTATTATACAGTGGGATATTTTTTTTTTTTATCATTCATAGTCATGATCATCAGCGAGAAGAAGTCCACTGCTGGACATAGGTATCCCGCTTAAAACGCCTCACCGAACGACACAGTGCCACTTACATCCACCGGTTGCCCGCCACTTTAACAATGTCATCGGTCTGCCTAGTGGGAGGTCTGCCTACGCTGCGTCTTCCAATTTGTGTTCACCACTCAAGAATCTTACCTCCTCATCGGTTACCGGTTCGTCGAGTGATGTGGCCTGCCCATTGCCACTTCAGCTTGCAAACTCTGACAGATACCTACCTGTTTTATTTTTCACAGTAATTATATAAAATTCTGCCAAACTGCATACCAGTTTGAAGGCAGACTCTTATTGTTTACAATATGTTAAGTAAAGTACGTTGTACTAATACTAGTAGTAGTAGGTAGACTAGGTATTGTATTGTCGATAGCTATAACAGCTTTAAAAATATGCTAATAATTAGGTTAATGTGTAGGCTGGAACTTTGTAATATACACTTCTTATCACTCACTTCTTATCGAATCAGCACCGCGAGTACGAGTATGTTATCGATCTATGTTATTGCGTTAAGAATAGACAAAACTAATTTTGTCTACGGCAAATATCAAATTTGTCAATGGATATAAATTATACGGTACATGCACTGCTCATTTTATTGTACGCCAAAAACAGGTTTTCATATTAGGTGTTATTTTTTATACGGATAGTGATAAGCAATAACATGTCAAACCACAAAAAATAAATAAAAAATGTTAATGATACAAATCGCTTCTTTGTCAGCCAAAGAATCGTTCTGAATAACAAAAAAAATATATTTTTTTGGGTTGACATGTTATTGCTTATCAGTATCCATATGATCTAGTGTTTTATATATTTTCAACCTCATGTATCCCACCCTAACTACTGCTAAACTACTACTAGGAAAAGACTTCCCTGCTCTCAGACGGCCCATAAAGCATACTACATACGAGTAAAAAAAGCTCAGCTCGGAGACTAGGAGCCTAGCGTTGATTCACCTTCTCATAAAATTTTAACTTCTGCTGCTTAACAATTCGAAACAGTTTTGTAGTTTTATTACGAAAACTGACGTAGTTCTGACAGAGTTAACTTTTATGAAATGGGAATATATTCCTTAAAAATATCACCGCAACAAACTGTAGTCGGAATTATCGCCTCAATTTAACGTGAGTATTCCCGTTTTATTAAAATTCTTAAGTCTTCCTTTATCTGGATTTTACCGGGATTTTTATCCGACTGTCTAAGAAGATGCATTATGATTATGGGATGTATGTAAGTATGAATGTTTGTGTGACGACGCAGGTGTCTTAGGGTTCCTTTTTATATCCGAATGTTTTTAGTCTATATTCTGAATTCGAGTTTTTATTTTAATACAATACACGTATGTTGTCACAAGAGGCAATATTATATAGACCTGATCTACTGATATTGCTTTGCTACTGCGTACAACAAACAGGCGTTTTGTCAACATTTTTCTCATAAGAATACACGGATATTGAAGGCACCAGGTGCCGGTATTGCTGTTCCTTTTATATTTCGTTAGTGCATTATACAAAAGATTGATAAATATTTTATGGCTTCGTTTTACATAATGTGCCTTATGTGTATGGAATTAGGTTTTTTTTATGATCGAGTCGTAGGTGAAGGTTTCGAACGGAGTCATTTTATGTTAGCTGATATTATTTTTTTATGTGTTTACTAGCTACGACTCGCGGATTCATTTATCTTCTGTCATATTTCGCAAAGGTGCTACAGCAAAAAGACTAGTTATAGTAAAGTACTTCTACATTTAATTAAATACTGTGTCCGGTCAGACAACAGACATGAATATAACTACTTTTACTATTGTAAGTGTACCAAATCTAGTATACATTCTTATCTATGTACCAAATCAACTGTTATATAGAAAAATGTCATTCGCGAAATGTACGGAACGTCAAGAACAGACTTTTTTTCGCGATTTTATTTGTGGTTTCTTAGTACAATGATATACTTATACTTATATGTTATCTTAAACTTTATCGTAATATGAACTTTTTCGAAGTATGTAAAGTACAATTTTTGAGATAGAACACGAATGATTCTATAGAAGTCTATGGTTCTATCAGAATTATTGAAACGTCAACGTAACGAAACGAAAAGTATGCTATTTATCACCACGAACACCAGTTAGTTTGTACTCTATGATTGCAGGTGTACCGCGCTCCGCATAGCACACACTCGCGATCTCAAATTACGATGATATCTATTATAAGAAAAGTTCTAGCGCTTGTGAATCGCACTTCCAAATAAAATTTTGGTTGAATATGGTTTTACTACATAGCACCTACCGTCCTGTTTCTAATTAAGAATCATCATTTTTACCCTACTGCCCAAGAAGGAGTGTACTGTTTTTGGGGTATAATGTAAGTATGTTTGTGTGTTCCTATATAAATTACTTGCTGTAGCCTGCTGTTGACTGATTTTGTTGGAGCTTCGTTGGATTTCTCTTTACGTCCGGAATGACAAAGCCTACTATTTGCAGTCGGGTATTTGGTTTTTCTTTTGTCATTATTATTACTAGCAGATGTATCTAGGTACTTTTTTTATTTTAATTACTTGTTTTTTATGCTACTTTGCAACGAGACGAGCTAATCGCACGCCTGATGGTAAGCGTCACACTTCCTCATACCAATATTTATTTGGTATGTTAAAACAAATTAAAATGTCGAATGTTTAGATAGCCATCATCATCTGCCAGATGACGTCTGAACAAAGGCCTCGGGACCTCAGAGCGCCTCAACGACCGACGACGTGCCAATTACATCCACCGGTTGCCCCCGACTTTCACAATGGGATTCACTTTCACCTAGTGGGAGGACTGCCTACGCTGCGAATTCCTGTTCGTGGTTGCCACTCAGTATACTCTTCAGTCTTTTGTATAATCTCTATATAATCTATCGGAGCGTATGTGGTCCACGGTGCTAAAGCCTTTATAGACAACCGGCTTGCTCGGGAAGCTGGAAGTCATCAAACCTGCTTTCTTGACGGTTCGTAATAACTTTACTAATAGTTGTAATTAAAGTAAAATAAAGTTATTAAAAATTCCATGATGAAAGTGGAATCTGATCCAAATCGTATTAACATGTTTGTATGATACTATAGGTATCTACTAGCTACGTATAAATTGTCTTGTATAAGCGAAATGTTATTAAGTATCGGTAAGCGGTTTTATGGATGATTTATGATCATGCTCAGGCAATGAAATTCCCGAATTATGTTGCTTTATGAATGCGCCCCCAAAACGCATGTTACACGCACTTTGGGCTGGTTTTATTATGTACTTCGAGCTAAAAATTATAAGAAAATATAAGCAGCTTGATCGTAAAATTAACTACATGTACCTTATATTAGCAAGTAAAAAAAGATTGTAGGTTCGTTTTTTGTATAGGTTTTTTTTTTGTATAATTACGATAAAAGTTCCATACTGAACTTTATCACTTACCACATTACATCATAAATTGTGGTGACTTTTAAATCAAATTCACTCGGTTACTTGGTAGACCTCGCTTTGTGATCACGCCTTGTGTTTGTAATATTTGCTTAGTTATGTTTAGGTGTACAGTGAGTTACCGTGGGCATATTTTTGTGTTTTTTTCTTGAAGTTTGTTTGTTGTCTTGTAACACAATTAAATGGGACACTGCAATGTGATGCTGTCACATAGTACGTAGTACAAGGGTTATCAAAGCAATTGTATCAAAACATTCAGATTAGTATTTTTTCGGCTAGCTCTGTGGCTCAGTGGGAGGAATTCCGCCTTCTGAGCTGTAGGTTATGGGTTCGATTCCCACCCAGGTCAAACATTTGCGTGATGAACATGAATGTTTGTTCTTTGTTGGGTGTTTCTATGTACTCTATGTAGGTATGTATTTACAAAAATACAGTATCTATGTATTCTATCAGTTATTCCCATAGTTCAAACTTGCTTAGTTTGGGGCTAGATGGCGCTGTGTGTGATAAACGTCCACCGATATATAGTATTCCGCCATGAGTGGCATATTTAAGGGATGATTATGAAGCACGCTGAATAGAACAAGGGTAGTACCTACCGGGCGCTCAAATGTGTCGTTCAGTTCAATACAATTATACGTACTCTTGAAACTCCTTTATAGTCTCTGAATAAAGAAATTATGATATACAGACAGACAGACGGACACGGCGAAACTAGTTACTAAATCCTAGTTTGCTATGAAACCTTAAAAATTATGAGACATAAAACTTATCTATTCCCTGAATAAATTGCCGGTATCAATGTGACTCCTGTTTAACTACTGCGTATACAAGTACAGAGCAACCAGGGCTTCGTGACGTCAGCTTAGGTCATCAATCTTGGAGCGTTTTTTTCAATATCGCTGATATGTCGTCTTTAAAGATAGTAAAAACACATGATCGCGCATATAGATAAGACGCAGGACGAGGTTATTAATTTCGCTTACCAATTTCATTCATGCCGTAACACAGGTCTTCTTATTACAGCTGATAACGAGACACCTACATGTATTAACTTGCTAGCAACAATGCTGTATACAATAAAATTACCTAGTTATGTTAATACCAATACTAATATATATATATATTTGATAATAAAGTGATCGATTGACTCATGCCATCGAATTTCCAGCTTAAAGATTTGGACAATTATAGGCGATCAAACTGAATTTATCCTATTGTGTGTATAATCTTTTCGTGGGGTATATAATGTGCGCTGTCATTCAGTTATGGTCTGTGGTTGTGTCTGAATAGATCTCTGAGATAGGTTTTTCAAAGAGGTGCTTTTGATGGCTTTTGCGGTTGGAAAGGGCAAGGCTGTATGTTTGCGTGTGTTTGAGAAACCTGTAGGGTACTTTCTAAGTGCTCGACTGGCTAACTAAAGCCCTCAAGTAAAAAATCTGCCACCAAGTACTTACCTACAGCCTGACCTAAATAAAGTTAATGTTTCCTTACCTACAGTGTGTCAGCAGGCTGGACAGTAGGAAAAGTATGGATGATTCCCTAAGTTGCTAACCCCTAACTGATCTGACAGGCCCACCAGGTATGGTGGGCCAGGTGCACCACTGTGCATGTTTTACTTGTTACAAACTATACGTTTCACGAAGATTTTGTCGTTTTCGAACTAAATCATACATTCGTTGGTGAAACCGTAGGGCGCAAGTTGCTAATAAATACCGTAACCGTAGGGTGCTAATAAGTACTATAAGCAGGGTCCGGAATTTTCGTAGCACTTTTAAATTGTCAATTCACGTTAATTGACTTCCGATTACCGATGTATTAATAACCTCAAATGTATTGTTAGGTCTTTATCATATTTGTACTGGTATTTTTGTACCCATTGACTTTTGATTATTTGTTTTAAAGACGTATGTCATTACAATAGCAATCTACTAATATCGAAAACGTCTCGAAATAACAAAAGTACAATATTGAAACGGTTACAAAAATACCCGAAGTTCATTTATAAAGAACAAAATTCTTTGATACATTATACTGTTCTGTTTGTAACGTTAATTTTAAATACCTAGTTAAAAAAACAATGTCGAGAAACACGTATCAGCTGAATCGAAAAATCGTTTATCGAAAATCGGAAGTCTATAAACGTGCAAACGTTTGACAAATTAAAAGTGCTACTAAAATTCCGGACCCTGCTTATGTATTAGTAATACAATATCAAAAAGAACGATATTACAAAAGATTACCTAAAAATGATTTACTGAAATATTACAATGAGTTCGTAATAAAAAATTCATAAAAAGCTCTGAGGTAATTTAAGACGCTCTTTTGAACTTTTCGCGTTCATAAACATATTTGCTAAGTGATAAAATGGATAATTTCCTTGTGCCGAAACAAGAGGAAGTAAGTTAATTATTTGGAGTTTTTGTATTTAAACTTTTTCCTGATAAAACTCTGTTATAACAGCTGATAATAAATTTTTTTTCGTTTGTTTTGGCACCCCACGTTTTGTATTTAGCCAGTGTCAAGTATTGTAATATATCAAGCGAAGTCAAATATTTCACAATTAAAATAAGTTTCAGTCGTACTCTAAGTCAAGCAAAGTAAGACACGGTCAAGTCGACGTCATGCCCCAGTAAAGTGATGGAGACCTTACAGAGGTTTCTAAGGAGTTTTGGAAACAATACGAAGAGTCACGTCTTACAACGTTATACTATTCACCAACACTCGTGCACGTTCACGAACACTTAATGGATAAAAACTACAATTTTTTATATATTAATACTTGAAATAACACAATCTATGAAAAATAATACAATGACGCGACATGACTTCTTCACGTTCCCGCCAAAACTCCGTATAGTTGGCGTTAGCAAATTGTGAAGCGATAAAAAGTCAGTCTGTATCCATCCTCTTTGTTTTGGCTGTGAAACGTGTGGAGCCAAAACATAAGATAAGAAAAAAAAAAACGCCGACTATTGAGTCCTTAGACGAAACATCATACTAAATCCATGATTGAGTCCAATTGGGTCATTTTGTAAACTTTTTTTTAATCGGCTGTCGGAAAATTCCCCACTTGGGAAAGTGTGTAATGGTGACGCATGAGTTATTATTAATTTATTAATTAATTTTTATCGGTAAAATACAATAAAATTGTAAAAATTTACCATTTTAAATTATATTATATAAACTTAATTAATGTATAAGGCTGAATATTGCCTAGCTGCAAACATCATCAAACAAATGTTTCCAAATAAAGTTTAGACCTTTTGAACTGAGCGATTGACGCGTCGTCGATGGTCAAGAAGGTTTGGTCTATGGATTAGTACCGAGGTAACTCGCTAGAACCTAGACGCTAAGCAATTAAATGCCTTATCGGCTCTACAGAAATGATTTTGTTACGTCTTTGGTACCATAGACGACAAAATCTGGTCAAGTGCGAGTTGAACTCTCGCACCGAGGATTCCATACCAACGTTCCTAAAAAAAATATTTTACTTCATTCAGTTCGGGATCCTAAGCTCAAATCACACTCTCACTTGACATATTTTTAATATTTAATCAGGAAATCCGCCATAATAACATATACCTATTCTCTGAAAACTTCCAGTAGCGGTTTACGGTTCAATAAAACCGTAAAAAAGAAAAAAGACAAGTATAAGGCTTTCAAAGGTAGGATGACCGGACGGACAGACAGACAAACGTCACTTATGATTAATTATAGGGTTTCCTTGGAGACCATTCGGGTACGGATCCCTAAAGATAAGTTGAAAGTTTTAATCTTATTTGCCGATGGACGGAGAGATATATTGTTCTAATTCGGAACTAATCTTTAACATAACAATGCACTTGAAATTATTGATTTCATACAAAACACAAGTTATTCTTCAGATTTTTTTTTATCTAAACCGGCCGCAGCAAACTTATCCCCTTCCTGGGGATTATTCCCTTCTCAAAAATCGCCGCGACAGCAAAAAACCTATGAAATTTTAGAATTGAGGTTGTGCAAATAAGTATTTTTTTTCGTGATGTCTACTATTCGCAGGACTACTATATCAGCCTTTAAACATCCCACTGCTGGGATATCAGCCTACCCTCGAAGGGTGATTAGGCCATGTCCACCACGCTGGCCCAGTGCGGGTTGGCGGATTCACATACGCCATCGAATTTCTTCTCCGGAAATATGCAGGTTTCCTCACGATGTTTTCCTTCAACGTAAAGCCAGTGGTATATATCCATACGTAAGTTCCAAAGAACTCATTAGTACAGGCCCGCCCGGGTTCGAACCCGCTACCTCACGAATGTGAGGCGAGCGCTCTCCCACTAAGCTACCACGACTTTATTCGCAGGACTACTAGATTTAATTAATAAGAATTTGTTATTTTTGTATAGTTAGCCATTATTGATTCTTCAACTTCATTGAGCAACTCGGTACCGGCCCGAATTAGCCGGAGGCCTGTGTTGCTCTAAGTTCAACTTACAAGCCTTTCATGTAGCCAAATACGGCAACACACATTGATATCTGTATCAATCAATTTTGACAATTTTCTCCTACATAAATATAATGAAGCTATCCTCCAGTGTCATTTAGCAACGTTATCTTGGGGTGTTATTTATGTCTCATTCATGTCACAACCTGGGGCTGATTACCATTTTCTTGATAGCACTTCCTATCGATTCCTCGGCGTTCGGAGAAATTGTCAATTTACCTGTGAACGTAATTTTACTGCGGATAAAATTGATTTGATTTGCATAATATTTCTCGTACTTTTATTCGCTTTTTCTATATTTTAGTGAGCATATTCTATTTCTGAGGTTTTTGAAGCTTTTTAATTTATAATTACATGAAACAGGTATCTTGCCAAATGAAGCCGCTATCTAATCAGACTAATTAGAGTTCTGGCTGGAAACATAAATTATGAAAACGTTTCTGTGTATTTGTGTGTTTGTCCCCAGTCAAATATGTAAAAGGATATAATGATATAGTTGTTAAATTGAATTTTAATGAAATTTCATTCATAACGGAGCTGTTTTAAGTGAGATTTGGTAATGGAGAATGTCACAGAAATAGACCAACTTATATAAGTAATACAGTGTTACTTTTTGTAAGGATTTCACGTACCTACCGAACTGTAGCTGAGTTAACCTGAGTATTTTTGAAGTACAGTAGACGCCTTGCAATGCTCTTTTTGTGTATACTTTTTTAGGATAAATATTCTGTGAAAAGACTTTAGGAGTTTCCTGGACAGGCTTCCTAAACAAGACATCCGGACCGAACATTTGAAGGCAGAGACGCATTACTAGAATTAAAAAAAAAGTCAAATCGTGATTGGCTTGTTCAATGTTCATAGCAGAAGAAACTGTTTTTAAGATGTAATTACATTAAAAGCGGCAGTTCTCAGTAATATAAATGAATTGTGACGGGCTATTAAACGTTACATTTAAGGGCCTCTTTTATCATCTCCAAATAAAGTGTCGATTAGATATTTTCCGATTACAGCTAATTGGCGAGTAAAGTCCCAAGTAAATTTTTAGTTTCTATTTAGTTTGTGACGGCTAGCGTTATTTTGACTTATAGAAACTAGTAATACAGTTATTTGGCACTTTATCCGGAGAGGTAGCTTACTTTGGCATTACTTGGAAATGATGAAAGAGGCACTAGGTTATTAATCATAGTTTTAAAAAAATATACTCGTATGTAAGTAATATAATTATTTACTTTGTAGAGCGTTTCTGCACTTTTTGGCTCTATACCAAAAGACAGACCATTCGGCAGCCTACATTGCCGATTTGACAATATCGTGCCATTTTTATTCAGAGCTCGAAGCGCACTTGTTCGAAGTTTGTGAGGTTACTATCATTTATTATCGTTCTTTAAACAAATAGTCAAAATATTTCAAATACAATTTCCAACAACAAAAATTGGAGTTCCTAGTAAATGTCATAGTCGAAAAAGATATAATTTCTGAAGTAATATTTTTTTTTAAAACAATAATTTATACCTGAATTAGTTGAAAGCCCCTCAAAATGCTTTTTATCTGCAAATTGAAATGAATAAGGTAAAGAATGTCCGAAGTTAGTTGAAATTCAGTTCAGCATTCAGGCGCTAGAGGCGCTTGGCTCGAATTTTACGCCTCCAGTTGACATACCAAGTATTCCGGTTAACCTCTATTAATTACGAGTGGGTGCGATATGGGAAGGATAGATAAAGGTAATAGAGAAGAAATCCGTTCATTAATAACTAATCACAGTAACATTTTCAACGACAGCCTGTCTGCCAATTTTTCTTCTGTTAAATTTATACAGTTGTATTTAGCGAGTGTAAAGTTTTGTAAGTGAAGTTGTTTGTTTTCAAATGAAGTACAAACAATTAAAATAGACAATCAGAAATTCCGAGTCCGAGTCCGGTCATCGGTTTTTCGATTAATGTAGCCTGCTTCTCTATAGTAATAATAATTGTGAGTAATATAAACGATCAAGAGAAGTTTTCAGTCGAATATTTTTAAAATTAAGTCTTTCATGTCTATTCAAATGCATTCCATGCGTCCTATTCAAAGGAATCGTGTTGAATGGATCGTAATTGCTCCCAGATCGTATTCGGGAGATGATCGGCTTCAAACGTCAGATATTAGCAGGGTAGCAAGGGAGGTGCAGGGGGGACAAATGTGGAATTAAGTGATTAGTGGCTTTTGAGACGATATCGGATATTGGAATGGTGTTAGAGTAGGTGATTTTCATACAAACGTGTGTGAAAGTGATTTCAACTGCTTAAGGCTTGCTGCTTAACTGCTACTTACTTGTGGCGTATTTAACTACGTGCAAGCTTTTTCTCAGAAACTAAAACATTTACTTCAAACTTGCGACTCAATGAAGGTTGAGGAGAGCGATGGCTGGCACATGCGTCAACTCGTGAACGGGTGCTGCTTGCGGGAGCTGGACCGCTCGGAGTATATACGCAAATCGAGCTATAAGTAGCACTTAGCTTTGTAATAGTATAAGAGTATTTTTTGATGTATTCCTTCTGTAAAGTCTTTACTTTTTATAATAAGTTTTAGTTGATAAAAATGGTTAAATTTGATGACAGTCACGGACCCCGGGGTCCGTGAATTGACATTGAATAAAAAAGACTTTCAGCTGGATTGAGAAATATATATGAGTAGCGATAAGAGAAAATATCGATTGCTCTTTAATCAGAATCATACACCACTGATATATTAGCTTAGATTAATTACTTTATTAATGAAATAGCAAATGGCAATTCCAACAGTCTCATAGATGATATAACATTTATGTGATGAATATTTGTGTTTGTTCTATGTCTGGGTGTTAATATCTATATAAGTATGTATTTAAAAATATCTATGTACGTATATCAGTCTCTGGCAGCCATATTACAAGCTTTGCTTAGCTTGGGGTCAGATGACCGTGTGGGCAAAAATGTCCAAGATAGTTATTTATTTATTTTTATTTATATACGTGAATACTGAATAGGTATTTGCTTGAAATATTAATGCGCTGATATACGATTAATCTAGAGTCTAGACTGTTGTTGAACTAAAATGACATCCAGGGTGCCTTTCCCAGGCAGCTTCCGGATACATTACACTTAACAACTTTTAATCCACCAATTTTGACAAGTATATTTTATGAGTATTTAAAATTTTGGCAAAAAAGCCAAGACAGAACATTGTTATACAATTTTTTTGGCAGTTCTTTCAGATTTTTCCTAAAAATTAACTAAGAAAGCGTATTTTAGAAAAAAATATAGTTCATAATGAAATTGTTAAGCTCAAATAATATGAGACAAATCGGTCATGAGTTAAATCCTAGTTCAATATAAGCCATAAAAAAAAAACGAAACGGCTCGACGCTGGTTGAAATAACACTCGTGTCTAACACACCCACAACAAACGAGCTATAGGTATATTAGACTAATGGCTTGGTCTATTATCAAACGAGCAGTTTTTGCGTTTATTTTTCTACGATTAAAAGTGGTCATTCATAATTGTCAGCGGCACTCCCATGTCAATTTGTCTGTGCTTAGAGTGTAGATGGATGAATCGATAAGTAAGTATATTGGAGTGGATTTAGTAGCGAATTATGTTTACTGACCCTTTAGTGGATAGGAAAGGTCAGACTGATTTGTGAAAAGAATTTCACTTTTCCACACAAAGAGCCTCACAATAACCGCGTTCAAATAGCGTATTCCAGCACTAAAGAGTACAAACTTTCAGCATTGTATTCCTGTAACTCCATCAAAAAGCCAATATTGGCTGACACCACCAGCCGATTTGGGTTTTTAATACTGAAATAGAAGCACCGAACCAGCAATTTAAGGGATTTCGGTCGCAGTTTTTATGTGTTTTGTTTTTATGCCACACCTGAGCGATTTGAGTGAATGTGGACAACCTTGATGAATTAACCCAGATAAAACGGGATTTTGATGAATAGGGCGCGTGATGAATTAGAAGCATAATTAACTAAGGCGAAAACGATGGATATAACGCCAAATTATTACGATTCGATATGATTCTGCGCCTTGTTTGACCAAAATGGCAGTCTAGCGACTGACGTTAGTCTGACGTGGCTTTGGTTCTGTTAAAGGTTATATTTCAACGAGTTAATGATACAATGATACAATAACTTTATTGGTATGTGAAACCAGGTGGTAAATATACAATACATAGGTGACAATTAGGCAGGTAATCCTTATCTAAAGCGCTCTAGTTTCAACCTTGAAAGGCATACAGACATCGTGTATTTCTAACTTATGATTATACATATCGTTATAACTGACAAATAGCCTCCTAAAAGTTATATAATTTCAATATCTATTTTTTTTTTAAATGTTGTTTAATGTTAGTTAAACTTTTATCAATTATGAACATGTCAACATAGTAGTAGGCTTTTTTAATTATTCAGTCATTCGGCAAGTTTTTAAAATGTTGATGTCTTGCTTACATCGAATGATCTCTGGATTATTGGATAATTTGTTTCCTTGGACCAAGATATGCTAGGGGTCACACAGTTGCGCAGGTATCTAACGCTTTCGACCAACGCATTGAATTGCAATCAAAAATACGAACATTATTTTTCGCTTGTGTCTGTGACTATGACATAACCTGAATAATTGCTAGTAATTGACAAATCATGGACAACTTTAGGTTGCCTGGAAGAGATCGCTTTAAGTGATAAGGCCACCCGTCGTTACACTAGTTTTAAGACATTTTTTTGTCTTAGGTGTGAACAATACAGAGTTGTCTATCTATGGATTTTTTATGGAGCACTTTTTTTCGTTTTGATGGAGTATCTTTTTAGATTTTTCATCGTCTCTCTTGTTTGTCAAAATCCATAACGACGAAATATAATAAACTTTGTTATGGTCTTGTTAAGACTTTTAGTATAAGGCCACTGGATTTTTAAAATACTGTGTACTTACGTTCGTATTGTAGTTTTCAATAGGAAAATTTCATGCAATGTACTTTTAGTTTAATTTGAGGGGAAGGTCTAATACGCAAGAAACGGTCACTTAATTGAACCCAGTTTGAGGAATAGTGCTACTACATTATACTGATCTGTACTTTGAAATAAACAATTTGATTTGTATTTATGTCGTTGCTTCTGTCCGTACATGGTTGCTCATAAGAGATCATTTTAAGTGATAAGGCCACCTTCCATTAGAATAAGAAGCCTATCTTATAGTACTACTTTCTGTATCTTATATTTTTGTGGTTTTTAGGGTTACGTAGTACTTACAAAAAACCATATAAGTTCGTCATGTCTGTCTGTCTGTCTGAATCCCTTACAGCCTTATAACTTCAAAAGTCATAAACTAACATGCATGAGATTTTTCACATATTTTTTTGTAAAATATGGGTAGCTCCCATACCTACATGTAATGTGGGGGGAATAAATTTTTCGCCTGTACCCCACATGTGGGGTATCATTGAATAGGTCTTTTAAAATAAATTTTTCCTACACCATTTTTTTATCAGATGTACCGCTTGTGAAATATGGGCCGACAAAGTTGCTTACAATGTCCCTGCCAAAGTTGCCCTGCCATTTCTAAACTATCCTTCTCAAAAACTTGTAATCTTCATCTTCCGTGTTGATAGATCTTTGTAAAAAAAATCTTTTAAAATTATTTCGGGCAACATGTGATAATTACTTTTTGAGATATGCGGTAAAAACGGATAAATTCTTCAAACGTCCTTCGCGCCTACAAACCCTACTAAGCATGGCCCGACATGCTCTTAACAAGTTATTGATAAATATGTACTTAACTTGTTTTGCTGTACAAATAGTGGAGCCTTCATACTAGTTGCGTTCACAATTATACGCGAAAATAGGGGCATTTATTTAGTAGCTTTGTGAAAGGGGCATAAAAGGGGCACGCAGAAAAAAGACGCCTAAATTTTTTCATCTTTTTAGAGAAAATCTGTTTCCCAAAAATATAACTTCACTAACGACCTCGTCCCACGGCAGCAAACAGAATTATTTTTAGGAAATATTCCACGAGGAGCGAAACCACATTTTATTCCATCAACAAAGATAAATAAGCTTATAAATGAATGCGTAAAAATGTAAATTTGCAAGTGTAGGCTTATACAGAAAATCTCTGTGATCTTCATTCGCCGTGTGCTGAGGTTTTCATAAAAAATACTGTTTTTTTATGGACAGAATATCTCTGAACAGTGCAAAAAGAAAAGTTATAATATAATGCCTATTTTTTAATAAGCTAGTTTTTAATATAGTCGCTGTCATTGTTATTTTGGTAAAACAAGTTAATTAGTAAGTTATCAGAATTGTATAAATAGGAGGTCTTAGAGCAACACAGGCCTCCGTTCGGGCCGGGTTGCTCAAGATAGGATCGAGATTTAACGGAAACTTCTAAACCTATTCTAAGCTGAAAGACACTTGCAATCTATGCTAACCTGGTAGTATTCTGAAACTGCAAAGTATAATGTTCACTCTTACCTTGAATAACGATGAATAGCATATTATCTACCTTTTTATTTGAACTGCTCGTCTAGGGTTGCGTTTGTACCTTGAGCGCCTAGCGCCTGGTTGATGCGTCGTGTGACCAAAATGCTTGCGTTTATCTGGCGTCATGCGTAGTTGCATTAGTATTGCTATTCAGCGTGGTAATGCCGCAATAATACTGGGTACGCTGCTGACTGGTAGTGGGCTTGAACATTTGGGTTATTTTTAAACCTCAATATTTTCTGGGTAATCCAACAGTTGTTTGTAAAAAAAGTTAAATTGTAATTTGTTTAATTGATTATGGCACTTACCGTATTTTTTTTAAATTGTTGTTTTGATCGAAGTTAGCACGATAGCGTTAACAAATCGATGAAGAGGTTCTATCACAAACACAAACAGGAAAATAACGAAATATTTCAGAAACATCCATTATTTGAATCAATATTTGCGATTGAGCTCCGAGGGGTATTGGTAAGTACGAACATTTAGTGAAATATAGGAAGACGACTTCTCGTGTGGCCACTGAAACAGCTGGTAAAGATACTACTGTTACAGTACTAGGCGCTAGGCAGTCATAATATAATCAATTTATCGATAACATTTCTTTACAGGTGCAAAAAACTGGCTAATCGTGTGTCGGACTCTCGTACAAAGGATTCCGTACCACCACACAATTTATTTTTTGTATTTTTTGTATTATACTGAGTGGCAAGACGAGCTAATCACTCGCCTGGTTGTAAGCGTACGATTGATGAACCAAAAAGGTATGATTTAAGTTAAAAAAAACTGAAAATACAGTTGCTTATGTCGATGATTTAATATTTGTCCGAGTGAGCGAAGCGAAAGAATCTGCTTAAAACTAGATGGCGCCTACGTATTTAGTCAGCGAATGTCCAAACCGCTATAAAAGCCGGTGAAATATGGTTAATATAGAAATATAGTGTTGGTATAAGTCTGCTTTTAGTTCAAATTAGATTGCATTATACTGCGTAAAAATTATATTCCCAAAAATAATGTTTTCAACGCCATCTTTTGAGAACGTAGCGAGTTATGCAAATAAAGTGTAAAATTAATAACTTTACTGATATTATTAATGCAAAAATATTCATAACAAGTCGCGTTTTCTCCATACCATTACGAATGAGTTCGTTTGGGTTTCTATTCGAGCAGAAATTGTGACGATCATGTCGCAGATTAAATCACTAGCGACAACTTATGTAATAGTGCTACAATCGAGTTACGCATCTTTCCAAGGACATTAGCACTCTTAGGATAACTTCTCTATGAAACATACTAAGAAAAAGTTCACCAACTATGTTACAAGAGTAATATTGTTATTGTACGTTGAAAAAAATTCACTACATAATATTTTTTTCCGCTTATTTTATTGCCAAACAACCACGCTCAGAAATACATTCCACATGTATTGGAACATTTTTGAGATATTTTATACAGAAGAGTGACAACCATTTATACTTAACGCATAACAATAAGTCCATATTGTAGAAACATACTTATATAGTGTGGGAGTCAAAAGCATGAGGAGAGTTTTTTTTTTATTTTTTTTTTATCCGACTTCCTATAGAAAAGCTGGAGGTTGTCAAGACGACTGTTTTTTTTTTAAATTCTTTTTCTTTATTACCTCAGAACTCGGTCATTTAAAAACCGATTTTGATAAATCTTTTTTAATTTGAAAGGAGATATTTCCGGATTGGTTTCATTGTTATGAAAATCCAGTTATGATAATGGATTCCATGAGGAGTTGAGGGAACTCCTCAAATATTATAGGAATACATATAGCGATTTTGGGTGGGACTAATGAAGAAGACCACAGATGGCCACAGGAACTCCTCAATGATACGTAATTCACGGGTGGCGCCAAGATAATCTCGATTATGATAGTAAAGCGACTATGAGGAAGCAAATTTAAATATGTGATACTGATGAACTTGGTGTTTTTCTTATTTAAAATTATCATATAAAATAAAGTTATTATCATATAAAATAAAGTTATTATCATATAAAAATAGAATTACACATTCATGTTTCTATGTTAAAAAAATTAAATGCAACAACAGCTTTTTTTTGTGAAGTCGAGCTTATCGCTTGCCTGATAGTAGACTTCACGCATTAACAGTTAGAAAATCTGCGCAATAAACTGCACTCATAACCATGAGATAAACGACGATATTTTTATCGCGTATAAGTCAACGTTTGACCACCAACTCCCCTGCTGCTAAGCAACGATGTGGTCGAAGATGAAGCACGCAGGCCTAGAAGATACCAATTCATTGTGACCGTCAAAAGCTCTAGATTGTAACTCTCAGGAAACAAGGAAGCCGGCAGTTTATTCCACTCCTTGGCTGTACGGATTGAGAACGTTGATTCGAAACGTATCCGAGGGAAATCAACCGTGTAAGGGTGGTAGGGGGCGTCTTGAAATCTTGAATTAATGCCTTGAATGTGAAGTATCTTTTTGTTTAATCAATTCTCTGGAGATATAGCGGAGGACGGGATTTGCGGTCTTATTATGTAACTTTTCTGGTAATGGACTTTGCTTTCACGAATGTCAGACTAGGGGGAATTAAACACATTCTGAGCTTCGTGACGCCCAGTGTAGCATTCGTGAAAGCGAAGACCATTACCAGAGATGTTACAAAAAAAGGGCACTGCTCGTAAGTTAGCTTGGTGATCCTGTCATTAGCTACGCCATGATTGCAAAAAAGTGATGGTAAAAGCTAGATCTAAAACTGTAACCGTTCAATTAAGTTCCACATTCGTGACTGAGCGAGCTGAACTCTGCAGCAGAGAATATTGTTCCCTAAACTTAGTCCTACAGGAAATGTTAGCAATTGCTCCGTTTATGTAAATTTCAAGCCTTACATTTATGACAGGCGGTACAGCTCATGAGGACGAACTTGGAAATTGCTTATTTGATTTATAGCAAAAAGTTTGACAGTTTCACACTAAAATAAAGTAACTTTGACAGCTGGCAGTTGACACTAAAATATATAGGTAGCGTGAGAGCTGTAGAGATTAATTCAGCGTTTTACTTAGTTTTAGGACAGCATACATTTGTTACGGCATTGACTGGGAAGAAACACACTTATGTACACACTTAACCACAATGATTTGCAGTAGTAGTTCTGCGAATAGTAGTACTCGCGAGAATAAACTTTTTTGCACAATTGCAATTCTACAATTTCAATTTTAGAGTCACACAGCGTGCAATGGAGAGAGCTATGCTCGGAGTTTCTTTGCGCGATAAGATCCGGAACGAGGATATTCGCCGAAGAACCAAAGTCACCGATAAAGCTCTCAGAGTTTGCAAGCTGAAGTGGCAATGGGCAGGCCACATCACTCGAAGAACCTATAACCAATGGGGAAGAAAGGTTCTTGAGTGGCGACCACGAACCGGAAGACGAAGCGTAGGCAGGCCTCCCACTAGGTGGACCGACGACATTGTGAAAGTCGCGGGCAACCGGTGGATGCAAGTGGCTGTTTGTCGGTCGGTGTGGCGGTCTAAGGGGGAGGCCTATGTTCAGCAGTGGACGTCTTCTGGCTGATAATGTAATGTAATGTAATGTAAAAATAAACAGGTAACCCTAGAACTGAGGCTAAACCAGTTAAGTTTCGTGTTTCTTTTTTTTTTCTTTATAATTAGCCAGCCAGTCACTTTAAGTTGGTAATAACTACAAAAAAATTAATAGTTATTGGTGTCAAAGTTCTAACGTTTAAAACTACATAACCATTTTTATTTTTGTTTTCTTTGTTGTAAGTTTTGTGTGTATACCCCAGAGCAATCACGCTCACTAAAAAGCTTCTTCTTGCGGCAGCGTCGTGTGGCGGGTCGCCCTCTTCCCTTCAATATGGTTGAGGAGAGCGATGGCTGGCACATGCGTCAACTCGTGAACGGGTGCTGCTTGCGGGAGCTGGACTGCTCGGAGTATATACGCAAATCTATAATAGCACTTACCTCTTTATTAGCATATTCGTTGGTATATTCCTTTTGTAAAGTCTTTAGTTTTTATATTCCGTTTTAGTTGATAAAATATTTGTAAAACTTGATAAATGGCACGGACCCCGGAGTCCGTGGAGCAATATTGTAAATTAAAAAAAAAAAAAAAAAAACGAACTACATAACCAAACAAAATTGTGTTTTTCCAATAACACAAAATAATATTGGTAACTTTGTACCAATTTTTTTCGTTGGCGTTTTTCATACGGCGTTAATGCTCAGATTGCATGACAGATTAACAAAAATATGGGTTGGGCTTCAAAAGCTTGGTTATTATTGTTCAGCTAAGAACGATATTATATTTTGTAATAGTTATTTATTTTCTTAAACTATTTTTATATTTATACGTCTTCAAATAGATAAGTTCATTACTTTTAAAAGATATGTCTTTGTGAACAGTTTATTAATAATTGCACTTTCAAAAAAATATATTACATTTACATTCAAAAATATATATATCATATCTTTTTAATTGAAGTCAAAAAATAAAAACAATGAAATAAACACACACGGAAAGTAATGCAAATTTCGAAAATAATAGTTAGTAGTAGAAGGACCAGATCGCAAAATAACCACGTCAAGTAGAGACTACATCGTAGGTTTGTCTACTTGGTTTTAAAAAGTGATCTCGACGCTGACGGAACTCTACGTAACACATTCAGGCATATTTAATGAACAAAACGCGGTCGCAACTTCATGGAAAGTTTCAACGCATTTATAATTCATAAGAAACCAACCCTAGTTATGAAGGCACAAGTGTTAACCCACAAAAAGGACTATCCCTGAGGATATCAACGGAGTTTGGAATATATAACAGTATAGTGTCAGGTAGTGCACATAATTATAGGTAGATATCTTCTACTGAGGCTTAGTTTCTGACTAGTTCTACTTTAGAGATCCTTGCCACACTTAGAATTCCTTATATCTGAAGACTGAGAAACTATAGTGGACTGTGATCAAACACTACTTTATTGGCTATAATATTTGATGACGTAATGTTTTTTATATAATACTTTATTGCACCCACATACAACGTATTAGGTACAACAGGAGGACTTCTTGCTAAAGCCTTTTCTACCAGTCATCCGCGTGGTTGAAGAGAGGGAGATGTGCGCGTGCATAAAAAATCCTATGGAAAAACTATGGAATCGTAAACGCGACGAATGTAAAGTCCGGTAGCCGTCGCTGCGCAACCACGAATGGTATCGTGCGCGACGCGGCCGAATAAAAATCATCCCAGCGTGTTCCAGTAACCCCATTTGAGATGAAAATCTCTTGCCAAAAAGCGCAGCCACAACTAGAAAGTATCCCCTAGTTCCACTTTGCCAATATTTTTGGATCTAATTTAGATTGATTGATTAAGATTTCAGGAACAACAGAAACATTACGCCCTTTATTACTCAGACGCTGATAAAATCATTAACAGCAGATATTAATGATTTCTATCCGACTGCCCAAAATGGAAGGTAATGTTTTTGGGATGTATAATGTAAGTTGGTGAGTATTTATGTAAGTATGTATGTTTATGTGTTCCTAATAACCTACTAGCGACCCACCACGGCTTCGCGCGGGTACTTAATACCAGGGTCGGACTGTGCCGGAAGAGCCCCGGTGGCTCCCCACAAGCCCGGGGCCCGAGACTGGATAATGTTAGATGGAACATTTAGGTCACAAGAGCTGGAACCTAGTCTGCGCGGCCCCCTATCTCACCTACCGCCTGGCTTGCGGCAAGCTCCGTCAGCCAGGCCCATGAGGGGGCCGCGCAGGCTGGGGCCCGGCTGGGCACCTCGACTATAGGGCCAGTCCGACGCTGCTCAATATTCAATTATGTAGTCACATGCAGGTACCAAACTTCGCATGATCACCCGCTGGGCTAATCTGAAGATTCCCTGAAAATTACATCAAAATAATTCACGCCGTTTTGGTGTCTATAGGGAACATACATACATTGACTTTTTACGCGACTGCTCAAGAAGGAGGGTCATGTTTATAGTGTGTATGTAAGTGTGTTTGTGTATTCCTACAACCTAAATGGCTTGGCCGATTTTGACGAGTGAGTTGTCGTTTGATTCCTCTTTATGGCGGAAGTGTCATAGGCTACATTTTGCAGTTGGATTTTTAAAATAATAATTGTTATACAATACGTATTTTATTAAAATTTGTACTCACGGGCTATTTACCGCAATTTTTATTTTTGTTGGGTTCCCGATATTTTGGTACAGTTGCATGCGCCATGTTCACTCACGGGATATTTTTTAACCCCGTTGGTTAAAAAATATCCCGTGAGAAATAATTTTAATGTAGTAAACAACCGCGAAAGTCTAAAACAGTGTTTAATATCTATGTTATAACACAGTTAAACTTTTAAAACCAAAATTAAATAAATAGATACGTAAAACAAACCAGAAACGCAAACGCAATTTGCAACGAATTTCCCAATCGTAATTAGAAATCCCTTTGCATTACGGTATATGTTTTCAATATGTGTATTTCCTTTCCACAGATCACACCCTAGATTCTGCATTCAGGACGCTCGAAGAGCACCACGGATCAGTCTAACTACACTCATAAGAAATAACTCTGACTGGTTGATTGTTAGGCGCGTAGGCGTAACCTTGAGATAGCCAATGAGAACGCTTGGTCGCACTCCCCGCGACACGCGCCTTCCTCAAACTTCGGTAACTTTCTGTAGGAACAACGAATCTCGTAATGTGATCTGTGTTCCTTTCATAAATTCCGCGAGGGAGGCTAGTATTCGAGAGTTGTTATCATAGCTAACAATCTCGACGATGCATTTGTTATTTCGGCAACGTTGAGATGAGATTGGGGTGAACTTGGTCTAGCACTCGTACCTTAACAATCGGACGAGATGTACGAAATGAAACATTAATTTACTAATATTATGGGTTAGTTTAGAAGCGATGATTACTTCAGTGATTTGCGCTTCGGACGCTTGGGTTTGAGGTATTTATGAAGGGAGCTAATAGTCATAATGGTTAGTAAGCATCCTCAGGTAGAACATTTGTCATCAAGTCCTTTATTAGCGGTGAGTTCCGGAACCTTTTCGTGAGAATATTCCCATTTCAATTCAGGCATATTTACATCTTCCACACTAGTCAGGTGAGCTGCAGTGTTGTGGTCATGACTGTCGATCAAAGGAAATAGTTAAAACCATAGATTTTATTTATTTATTTATATTTTACCTTCTTTAGGGCGGGCATACAGGTTATCCCAATTCACCCACCCATAGATCTATTATATTATCTATTATAACTTATTCTTAATAAGTGATTTCTTTTTATTATTTACATATGCAACCATGATAGAGAAACCGGGATTTCCTAAAACTGAGACCATAACTACATCGCTTACCGACTGGCGAATTGGTGATCAAAAGTGGACTTATACGTGCTAAAAAGTGTAGTTACTCGGTATTTTGAATTAATGTTTATTTACGATAGCACCTCTAGTCACTTAGTTTTCAGAATACATACACTGAGCGTGGCTGTCAGATCCCTGCTGAGCTCCCCCTCTAGTGGATTCCTTAAATCCGCGTAATTTACACAGTTGCATATTATACAGTTAAATCTCGAGGAATTAGAATTCTCGCAACTAACTTTATAGAATCTACTGAATAATTAATGAGATATGAAATGACATTCCACGCGAGAGTTATTTCCTGATTATTCAGAAAAGACAAAGAAAATTCTTGTTTCTGTGTAAAACATGTAAAATTAGACGATTATTTTATTTATCAGAATAGAAAAACTCAATTTTTCACTTAGAAATAAGTGAAATGACACAAAACCCGTTTAATAAAAGCGTTTTATCCTCACTTAGAAATAAGTGGCATAAGATAAAAAGCGTTTTATCTAATTTAGCTTACAAATAAGTAAAATAAGATAAATCGCTTTTACATCTTTTTTGACAAGGAAACTTGTAAATGCAAACCCAAAAGAGGAGCAATGCCAGTAGCATTTACTTTTTTCGACTTTAAGATTTAACCTATAATTTTTTTTACCTTTATTTTGGCCCCAACCTGAAAAAATCTTATTGTCACTTTGTGTTGTTTTACAAAAGTTGTATTTTTCCGAGAGTCCTTTTGCTATAATAGTGAATATTGTTCATTAAATTCTAGTTGGTTTACGAGCACGAGTGTGGGAAAATCCTATAAAGTGGTGTGTGACTTGTGCCAACGGCACTTGTGCCGTTTTTAAAGCTCCGCTAATTTCAGTACGATATCCACCACTTTACCCAATTATGACTTGGACTGCACTGTGACTGAACTTGTTGTACTTTGGATATTGTTGCAAATCCAAAAAAACCTGAAATTCACTAATTATGCGGGAAAATTATTTTGGTTCTTAATGGGGCGGACGGGTAAGCAATTATTTAAAAACTTATCAGTATTCATTATTTTAATATACGAAAATTTTCACGCTAAATCGAGTCGGATATTCGGACTATAGTCTCGATCACAACCGAGTGATCTTTTTCAAGAAGTATTATAAGAGTATCGCACATGCGACTTTCGTCTTGTTTTGTCTTCAACTAACGGAATAATTGAATCAATTTTAGTAATCTCATATTGTTAAAATAAAATGTTTCAAAACCGCGTTAGTTTCCTTATACTCAGTAGTGCCACACAATATCATCACAAATATTAATAAATTTTAACGTGGTTATGTAAGGTACGACTTTCCTCGGCAATTTGTAGTCCAATATATCAATTCTGTGAACAATCGCAATCATTTGGCAATATTTGTTGTTCGGACAGTGGGAGGCACGCGTTGCCAGCTAGTCCAGGGTTATCGGAATCAATATTAGCATTTAATAGACTTGAGTGCTCCTACGGAATTATATATTGAATCCTAAATAACATCAGTTTGATAGTGTGTTTATTACCACAGTCAAGCGAATGATTTAGTTGAACAGCTTAGAAGGACCAATATACGTAGCTCATATCATAAGGACTAATATACGTATCTCATATCATAAGGACTAATATACGTAGCTCATATCATAAGGACTAATATACGTAGCTCATATCATAAGGACGTATCTCATATCATAAGGACTAATATACGTAGCTCATGTCATAAGGATTAATACACGTAGCTCATGTCATAAGGACTAATATACGTAGCTCATGTCATAAGGACTAATACACGTAGCTCATGTCATAAGGACTAATATACGTAGCTCATATCATAAGGACTAATATACGTAGCTCATATCATAAGGACTAATATACGTAGCTCATATGTTCGAATAGACAACGCACATATTCTGATATCATCATTTATACGGATATCAGTGTATTAGTCAATGTGGTCCTTTACGATTGGACTAACACTGAAACTGTAAAAAAGCAGCTGTTCCCTAGAAAAATTACGTTAACCCACATTCGACACATTCGACAAAATATGTAGAATAGCTAATTTTGTCTTCCCTGTTTCATGGTTGGTCCCTTATTAAAAGATGCTCATTATAATGCGTATAATGATATCGTTGCATATGCTTGTCGTCTATTTAAGTATCCAGTTGATTTTTGCTTGCTATTCGTGTAAGCTTGGTCAGTAGCTAGACCTTTTTATTTTATTTTTGCTAGGGGTATATCTGCACAAGATACCCTTTCCTTGCCTATGCCTTGGTGCTTGACCAAGGGCTCCGGGATCTCCAAGGAAACGTACCGGAGTCTTCAGCTCCTTCCGGGACAGCTAGCAGCTATCGTGAGATGCCTAGGCCAACAACAGCGTCCGCCACTCGACGCTGTCGTTGTCCCCGGGGTCGCTTAGTTAGATGGTTAGAAGGGCTGTAACCACCCCTAAGCCTAGAGGTCTCCTTTTAGTAGGCTTTTACTACAGGCAGGGGATACCAATGCCGTATTCTAGTGTCCCAGCACCAGGGCAACAGTAGCTAGCCCTACCTTGAATTTTTACAACTTCCGAAACCTTTAACCTCTTTATCTTTGTCATTCTGTATCGATTCATTGGTTTCATTGGCCTTATCTCCATAATGACATGTCATTATGGAACGTTTGTAAGCTTTGGGTAACAATTTTGTCAAGGCTCTACTACGTCTAGCGTCCCTACGCCTAGCGTCCCTACGCCTAGGGTCACGATGCCTAGTTTCACCACGCCAAGCGTCACCACGCCCAGCGTCGCGACCCTTAGCGTCACTACGCCTAGCCGCACGTCTCGAAAGCTGTTTATTTATTTTCATAGATTAGAATAAATTAATTTTAATATATATAATAAATAAATCTATTTTCATTTATCATCGAAACCAAAAATAAATCTCAAATGTTTGCGCCACTTGCACTCACCGTCAATAACAGATAGTTTGAAATGTTGCAAAATTTCAGTACTACTGGTTGAGCTATATACCACGTATGCTAATGCATAACCAACATATTCTGTAAGTACTTAAACAAAAACCTATGTAGTGAGCGTATGTGTACTGTTGAACGGTTATTTTTACACACGACCAGTCATCTTTTATTTATTCTTACTTATTTATATTACTGTTCGCGATGAAGAGCAAATTTGAACGAAATTAAATTTAAATATTAAATTTGAATTTAAAAGTTGTTTTATTATATGTTTGGAAAATTCCATTAGGAATGCTATGCTTCTCTTAATGAAAAGGTTTCATTCAGTGCGAACAGGAAGCGAGGGAAAGAAAACTCATTTGTGTCTGCTCTCATCGTTATTTCATTCATTTTCACGACGCCTCCGTTGGTACGTATTTAGGTAGGTATTCATTTATAACACAGAGTTCATATGTAATTTTTACCCAACTGCCCAAGAAGGAGGGTAATGTTTTTGTTTGTACATTTGACCGATTAAAATGACAAAAATAAAATTTACGAAAAATAGAGTAATTACTTTAATAATACTATAATATTTGCGTTAAGTTGATTTGATTATTCCAACAATAGTCTCGATCACATTCCGTGATCTTTTGCAAGACAAGACGTCGTACGCGGGTCATGTCTATAGCATTCCTTGAAAAAGATCGCAGAGGGTGATCAAAACTATAGTCCGAATAACCGACTTAACGTGATTATTAAAATAAAGTAGTCAAAATAGTTTTTTTTTAAAAACAAGTGTCGTAAGAAAATGAAGTTTTAATATCGAAAAGAACGCTTTTCATTCTTTTTGTGGATTGATCTTCTCTACTGAACTATAGAAATATAATATTGGATCAAGGACACGAATTAATATTAACTAATAAATTAAAATATTATAAATGTCAAAGCCTTAATAATGAGTGAGATGGGTGGACCTCATATTGTCCTCACTCTTCCAAGCTCAGTGAAGCATCCTCAGCAAATAAAGCATACGAAAAGTTAGATCCAAAGCAAAGATCAATTAAATCTTTGTAAATCAACTTACAAAGTTTCCACCAAACTTTACCTCATTAAAACTTACCTTTTATTCCGGAAAACAAAATCACATTGCCTGACTAAAGTAATTAAAAAATTACTTCAAACTACACTGCAAAAGAAAAACAAAGCACTGGTACGAAAACTTTCGAAATTAATATACGTATTCGAAGTTAGAAATTCGAGACGCGGTCAAAGGGAGGGAGACACGACTAGCTCAGTCAGAGGCTGGCTCGCTACTGAGGGCTCGAGTATGTACGCACTGTAATGTTGCAGGCAATATACTGTCTATGGTGTATCAGGTAAGTACCCACACGTCGCAATTATACCCGCGGTTTTAAAGATTTTAGCAGACTTTCTGGGATATAAAGCAACCTTTGGTTTTCTAAAATTAAAGTAATTTAGCGCTCACCAATTTTAACTGACAAGATCAGTATTCAGGTGGGTGACCGCGAGTGGTATTTAAACCTAAGTGCTAACGTGAATGTCCTAAAGCGTCCTCTTAGTAAGCTATGAGTATTCTGCGATCTCTAAGCCGCCTGCCAAGCTTGGGGATTATGGCAACCCTTCCCCTCACACAGTGAAAGATTGTCGTACGGTGTTGAGCCTTAAAGCCTGCTAATGTGTTCACTGTTCACCCGTGCTAACTTGAAGCGTCCAAAAGATCCCGTATTAAAGTAAATCCTTACAGTGGCCAGATATAATCAACAATAAAAAATATAGTATTATCAAGGTCAAAACGGAGAGTACCACAGCTTTTCGTGCCATTTGAAATATTTCTATAGTAGCGCTCAAGCGTTGTAAATGCCAATCGAGACCAAATTTTTTGCGGCCTTCAAAGACTCGTTTAATTGATTGTACGTTTGTTTATCTCACATGATCTACTCGCTAAGTAGACTTAAGCAACTAGCTCATCGCCAAACCACAAAAAGTGAGAAGATAAATGATGGTTTTCTCTTTCCCCTTTTTTTTGGACACCACCCTTTAAATAAATATACAGAGTGGGTACATACACGTTCAGGTTCCAAAATGAATTGCCACGCATTTTGTTAATGGCTGCGACAACGATTTGGCGCTTGAGCTTCGTAGGATTTATTTCGAGCGTCTTGTGGGTGGGAGTGAGAGGTGGCGGCGAGACAAGAATCTACTCTCGCGAGTTTTAATTGATAACTACTGCATTGAAAAAAAGGTCGAATAGGAAATAGGAAGGAAAAAAAAAGAAGGAAAAACGAAGTCATCGTTCTTTATATCATGGCGTAGACGTGCTACGAGCGTAGCTGATCTACGGCGTAGTCAAGCTACAACGCAGTTCTACGGTAACCACAGATCATACCCTAGATTCTGCATTTAGGACGCTTGAAACGCACCACGCATCAGTCTAAATACACTTATACGAAATTACTCCTATTGGTTGATTGTTAGGCGCGAGTAGGCGTAACCTTGAGCCAATGAGAACGCTTGGTCGCACTCCCCGCGATCCGCGCCTTCCTCAAACTTTGGTGTCCTTTTGTAGGAACAACTAATCTCGTAATGCGGTCTCGTCTAGTGTGATCTGTGACGATAACTTACTAACAAACTGTAATAAATCATAACATGACGCACAATGTGTGCTTGTTATCTGTACTATACAAAACAAAGTGATAGTTAAAGTGGCGGTAGTGATTGTTATCCGGCCCATCTACTAACTTTAAGATCCTTAGTCGCGGCCACTAATGTCTCGTTCGCGCATTTTTACATTATTGAAAATAATAATTTATTACTTATTATATACTTACTTATTACCTATTACTTACTTAATATTGTTTTTTTGGAAATAAATAAATAAATTACATTCAAAATGTAATTAAGAATTTCCAACAAATATTTTTGTTGTGTCAGTTAGTTATTTTATAAGATAATAAATGTTTTAAGATACTACCGTTTTTATATCTTACTATAATAATAATACTATATAATAATTAATATAAATCCCCGCGGTTTCACCCGCTATTCTACAGAAATCGAATATTTTCCGGGATAAAAAGTAGCATAAGTGTTAATCCCGGGTATAAACTACCTGATACCAAATTTCATTCAAGACCGTTCAGCTGTTACAGAGTAGAACGGGAACAAACACACCTATATACTTACACACTTACACGCAAACTTTCGCATTTATAATATTAGTGTGATAACTGAAAAGACACCAAAGAAAAAAAAAATGGAAAGGAACATTTGAAATATTATTATTTTACAGGTTAATTTTTTATTATTAAATATTGAGAGAAATTATTATATAAAAATATTCTTATTATAAAAGTAGTATACAACCACAAAAGCATCATAAAACAATATCTCACTAAAACTCCCATTCAAAATTAATTTCCATTTAAAATTCTAATCACTG
Organism: Apocheima hispidaria; assembly: GCA_947579745.1. NCBI lineage: Eukaryota > Metazoa > Arthropoda > Insecta > Lepidoptera > Geometridae > Apocheima > Apocheima hispidaria. The sequence goes on from OX388159.1 coordinate 14,808,547, forward strand.
GAGCAATTTTGCTTAAAAACAACTTTAGAACAAAACCAAACACCAAAATTATTCCAAACCCCAAAAAAACTGGTAAAAAGCCGCGTTCCTTATCTTGAAATGACGTCGAATTAACCGAACCGCCTCGGAGCCCGTTTATAAAAGTTTTTTACTTGTGATTTCAGCTTGTTAGCCACGGGGTTATGTGTACTGTCATATAAACGTACGTTTTTTCTACTTCATGGCTTGATTCAATAGATTTTAAAGAACTTAACGTAGTTTTATCCAACAGCCTAAAACTGAGGATAGCGTTTTCAGGTGTGAGTCGAAGTTTGTTTGTGTTTGTTTCCATGAGACTTCGCAAAGCTTTTACAGATTGATCAATTTCGAATTAAATTCATATTTATTTCATATTTATATTTTCATATTTATTTAATGCGTAAGTATTATTTACATGTCAAGTATAACGTAGTCGGTGGTAAAAAATAATGTCAAATAAAAACAATTATTAATTAATAATATAAATTAAATTAAATTATTAAATTATTATATTCATATATTCATTATATACTTGACTGGACTCATTACTGGACCTGGACTAATCTACATTACTGTCGAGGAAATCCTTTACACTGTAAAACGTCTGATCGACCAGCCAGCGCTTCAAACGAGACTTGAAGCAAGCGAGATTGGGAGCGGCGGTGATGCAGCTTGGTAACTTGTTGTAAACAGTCGGCCCCATGACATGCGTGAGCTTATCTGATTTTGCTAGGACCCTAGGTATCTGCTTAAGCAGCCCTGCACGTCGGCTGGGGAGCGTATGTAGGTCGCCGTGCGTCATAAAACCAGTATAACTGTGTAAATTGCTCCGTACATATAGCGCCACCTGTAGTATGACAATGCAGGGCAGCGTAAGAATTTTTAATTTTTTAAACTGTGGTTTGGCTGATTGATCACTGCTGAGACCAACTATGGCCCGCACAGCCCTTTTTTGCATACGGAATGCGCGTTCCCAGTCCGCAGCAAGCCCGTATATCTCGGCGCCGTATTGTAGCAGCGAGTGCACCGTCGCGAAGTAGCACGTGCGGGCCACCTGCGCCGATACGACTCGAGCCACACGTCGGAGCGCATAGCAGGCACTCGTAATTTTTCCACAAATTTTATGTATGTGGTTTTCCCATGTCAGAACAGTGTCAATTTCAAACCCGAGAAAATTCGTTACTTCAGCCTGTTTTAGTTCAACATCATTCGCCAATACTTTTAGACGCCTACACTTTCTACCCGACAGGTTGAAGTGAGCATAGTGAGTCTTTTTCAGATTAAGGGCCAGCCCATTTATTCGGAACCAACCTACAAGTTGGCAGCTCACGTCGTTCAGTCTTATCTCTAGTTCGTCCAACGTGGGAGCAGTGACTAGCGCTGCCACATCGTCGGCATACATTAATATTTCAGCAGATGTTATTGCCTCCGGTAAGTCATTTAGAAGTAGCGAGAAGAGAACATTTGAGACTGAGGATCCTTGCGCTACACCCATTGAGGAGTGTAAGGGATCTGATTTTACATTACCCTCGTTCCCAACTACAATCTGCGATCTGTCCTTTAGTATGCTCGTAGCCAGCGCTAATACAGCTCCCCCGAGTCCATAATGCTGCAATTTCGCGGCAAGCACGTCGTGGTCTGCGACATCAAAGGCTTTGGATAGGTCACAGTAAATCACAGCTACTTGCTGCGTCTTTTCGCGGGCACCCACGATGCGCCGTACCAGCTCTCGAGTCAGGGAGGTTGTAGACCGTCCCGCTCGATACGCATACTGACGGTCCGAAACCTGGTCTGCAGCAGAGAGGAAGGTTATAAGGCGCGAGCTAAGGCCGTTTTCAAAAATCTTAGCAACGGCGGGGATTATTGAGACGGGCCTGTAGCCGTCCATATCCTCCCTTTTACCTTTGCCTTTGAATATAGGAGAGACTTTTGCGGCTTTCAGAACTTCAGGGTAAGTCCCTTCCCGTATACAGGAATTAAACAAACCAGCTAGCACTGGAGCAAGGGGAACTGCCGCTACCCTAAATAATTTCATGTTTAGGCCATACACGTCCTTAGAAGTTTTTGGTGGAATCCGTATTGTGACTAGTTTGTATACTTCTTCTGGACTGAATGGCTGGATCCTGAGTGAGCGATCGGCGGGAGGGCGCGCCGCGTTTAAAACACTGAGTGCGCGGGTGACGTCAGCGCGAGGCGCACCGCACGCCGCCGCTGCACTCAGAAATCTAGCATTAACTGCATCTACAGCAGCTTTTTTACAACAAAACGGGGCGCCGTCAGTGTTTTTTACAACACTGGCAAAGTCGAGATCATTGGAGTTGGTTTTCCCTCTTTCCAAGTTCACCACGTTCCACATCGCTTTACAGGAGTTCCCGCTTTTGTCGATTATATTTGCATAATAATTTGATTTGGTAGTAGTCAATAAATTATCGTATTTCTGTCTCATTTCAGATATAATTGAATTCATTATGTCAATATTCGGATTTAAATTACTTAATTCAATAACATCAAATAGAAAAGATTTGAAATTTTTAATGTCTTGAGTTACCCACGTCAAATCTTTTTTCTTCTGGTTACTTGTTTTACGTAGAGGAAAGCATGTCTCGTATTTATTTCGAATCACATTGGTGACAGAGCTAGCTCTTTCTGCCGCCGTTTTGTAACGTAGAAATAACTCACTCCAATCTACACTAAGGATTGACATCAGAAAGTTGTTATTATTTTCCCGGGAAAAGTACCTTAAATAAGTATATGTCGGTTTAGGTGTCACTCTTTCGATTAACAGCTCAACCCTGATGCCGAAGTGATCACTCAGATCTGTGGAGACGGCAGCAGTGCGGACCGATCCTGCAGGGAGATTACTATACGCCTGATCTAAGCACGTAGCTGTTTTTGCGGTCACTCGAGTTGGAAAATCCACCTCAGTTACCATATCATGGGCCGACAGAACATCACTAAGCATCTTCCACTCTGTACTCTTAACATCTAGACAATTTATGTTAGTATCGCCCACTATCAAGCAGTCCAAACCTAAGTCGCTAGCCTTGTCGAGCAGACGCTCAAAATACTTTAAAAAGTCTTTAGCACTAACTAAATTGGTCCTATAAATACAAATAATCGTCAACTGATGGTCAATTAAATCAATAGCTGATACTTCACAATATCTCTCGACACTTAGAGCTATCAAATCATAGTTTTCAGTACATCGTACGTCGTTCTTAATAAAAATACACGAACCGCCATGTCCTATCTCCGTTCTACAGTAGTGAGAAGCTAACTTATATCCACTTATATAAACACATTTTAACTTGTCAGTCGATAGCCAGTGCTCTGTTAAAGCTACCGCGGTACACTTTAGTTCACCCTGCAGCAGTACTTCAAGTCGTTGCGATTTTTTACGTCCCAGGGACGCGATATTTTGATGGCATACTATTACAGTCCGGGAATTGTTGTTTACGTTTACACTCGTCGTTGAATCATACCTCGCTGAGTGAGACGGGCATGCGTTGCGGTGGCTAGGCACGACTGGTGCGCTCAGTCGCATGGTCGCCCCGCGCGCTGCGGGGCTGTCTCGGAAACCACCAGTCTGCCAATTTTACACGCGGCGGCCATACCGCTGGATCGCAGAGTTTGTCATACAGGCTTTCTGGAAAGCTTATCACGAAAGCTGCATGTACGTCAGTTTTGATCGCTCTCTTCACTACAGTGTAGTCGTCACACTTTACAATTTTATTTACATACTTTATAATGCAGTCAGTAGTGGTGTCTGGTCTAAATGACCATGCCTGAATATGTTTTCGTTTTTCAACGGCTTGTAGGGTCTCGTCCGCATTCCCAGAGCCAGTTAGTATACGCCGCTGTTTTCTTTCAGTATGTTTGCGTGTTACTGCTTGCCAGCTGCCGTCTTCTTTCTGCGGAGATGGCACGGTTTGCGCTGATATAGCGTTTTCTCGTTCGTGTGCACGAGCCATTACCTCAATAGTCGGGTTCGTCTTATTCTGGTTAGATCGGCTTACCTCGGGTGATTTCGGAGCGGTAACTGCTTTGCCAAGTGGTGCCCGTGGTTTTGCAGCGACTTTCACGCTTGAGATTTTAATAGCCGCTGAGTATCCTCCAATAGAATTAATACCAGCCGCCGCGTTTAATCTCGCCTGGACGGGTCGCTGCAGCGCTGCCGGGGGTGTCGCACTAATCGCTTCCACTATCGGCTCGGAAGTTTTTAAACTACCCTCTATTACAGATTTTAACTGTTTGATGACATCGATTTGAGTGGAAATAATCTCACCTTGTTTCGTGATCATAGCGTTGTGGTCGCTAATCGTTGATTCCATGGAGCTCATCTTATTCACCATGCCTTCTATGGTCTTCTGTAAGTCGCGCACAGCAATTTCCAGTCCTTTTTGTGACATTTTTATATTTTTTATTTAAATAAATACGTAGCAGCAAGTGCACACGTAATAGGCAACATACAACTTCAATGTGAGGTATCGTTAGATTCGTCCCGATCTTTGGAGTATCGTAAAGTTATATTATATAGTAGTTATACTATACGGTACCATTAGTACTACCATTCAGAACGGCCATTCCATTTCATTGTAGTTTTTATTTGACGTGATCTGCGATAAGCACGCGTACATAAGACGAACCCGTTTACTCAAGATTTGAAGAAAACTAATTAATTATTACTACCTTTTTTTAATATACTGAGAGATGAGACTAACAATGCGCTCGTTATTATGCCATATGTGGCAAACAAGGGGGCCGGCGGGCCGATGGTAAGCACCGTCGCCTATGTATAGTGCCTATGCCTATGTGATGCCCCTGGTATCACCAGGGGCATCATATACACTCATATTTATTTTAAAAAAATTAGATAATTGTTCCTTCTTTCTTTTCTTTACTTTAAAAAAAGGATCATTAGAGGTAGAGTTTTACGTTCTCGTGATGCGTATTAAAATGTGAAATCTAAGCGTTGAATATCCACTGTTTACGAATGGCGCTGTGGTCGCTTTAAGCACCAACCACTCGTAACCCTATTTTTGCTCAAATCTCCAACTCGAGTTCGCCGAATGTTTGAACACAATAATTGTTTTCGTGTTGGACTGGATAATAAACAAAAACTAACTAGATACTAGTGTGCCCAGTATTAAGTTATACTTTTAATAGGTAAAATTAAAATTATGAAAAATAAATCCCAAGCACTTTCAATCAAAGTGTTGTTCTTTTGCATTGGTCTAAAATGGTCTTTTACATCACACATATAATGTGTGGTGTAAGATATGTATGTTACTCGACACACTTTTTGTGAAGAATGTGGTGTATTGTCTATTAACACACTCGTATTTAATTGTATGTCTACGAAAAAAATGTTGTGTTGTATTTGTGCAGCGTTTGTAGTTTTGGTGTGTGGCGCGCATTAAGGATTATTATCATGGAGTTTATGAACTAGTTACTTTAAACTGCGTAAGTAGCAATTAACGCATCATAATATTAGGCAATACGAAGCTATTTTATTTCAGAACACATCAAATTAATGTAAATGTCAAATTAAAAAATACTCAGGTTGTGACACGTTTTGTACTTTATTATACTTCCTATAAAGCATATTGTGCGAAGAAAACTCATAAAACTGGAATGTCCAATAAAATATTCGCGTTCATTTCAATATCGTACGGAACAGACGTAAACAACAAACGCAAACAGTGCATTACTTGAACAGTAAGAACTACACTCTATTACATACACATTTCGTTGCACACTACTATGAGAAGAGATTTGACTTTAAGTAATTATAAAGCTGAACTGAAAAAAAAAAAAACTATTTCGTGCACATCATTATTTATGAAGATTAGAGATCTTATGTTTTGATACATGGTTATTGGTTATATAGTCTGTTATTATGTCTATAGGGAATACATAATTACATGACATTATAACAATTGAAACAAAAATTAAATTCAGTTATTCTAGACTGAAAGAATAAGCAAAAAAGAAAAGAAAAAATACCGATAAATTAAATAAGTTTTTATATTTATATATTTATGGCTGTAATCCTCTGGTGCTAACAAAGCAGCGGCATTTCAATTTTTTTTTTTTTTAATGGGCTAGTGCCTTTATTAACTAAGAAAAATACTTACAAACTACAACAACCTAAACTACTTAGCCTACTACATAAAAATAACAGTTAGATTAACCAGAGACTATAAAACGTCTATAGATAATGTTCAAGCCAGCAAGCATTTGGCAGAGTACCCAGCATGCTGGCGGCATTACCACGCAGAATGGCAATGCTTATGCGTTGAAAAAATCTTGTACTACTGACACTTATATACCGGTTCTATTTTGAGATGATATTTTTATAATTTATATATACCTATACTTTATACCTATATATTGATCAGTTCGTGCCCATGTTGGTGCTGTAACAGAGCATTTTCCATAGCATAGCATCTTATCTATAAGCGAGAACTGATTAGGCTTTTGTGCATTTTTTTGTGGATTTGAGCTGTTAGTTTTCCATGCAAAAAAAAATAAAATTAGTGTATAGGATAGCAAAGCACAGGATTTCGGTTGATTTCCTGGTTTATTCGTAGTCAGCAATTTAACTAGTACTTAGTAGTAGTTACTACTAAACTAAACAAAATTAATTAGTGTGCGCTAAAACCTATCTCTTTTCATCTGACTGAACCGACTTCCGAGAAAAAGGAGGAGGTTCTTAAGTCGATTGGTGTTTTTTTTTAAATGTTTGGTTAACTCAGAACTCCGTCATTTATGAACCGATTTGAAAAAATATTTTTTGATTTGAAAGGAGATATACTTTAGAATTGGTCCCATTTTCAACAAAATCCAGTTCTGTTATAGGGATCCAAGAGGAACTGAGAGAGATCCACATATATTATACGTAAACTTATAGCGATTTTGGTATATTCATCAACAAGTCAAGCATTTGCATTCAGAAAGTATCATTTGGTGAAGTGTAACTGATGAAAAAATCACAGATGGCCACCGGAACTCCTCAATGATAGGTATAAACGGGTGGCGCCAAGATAATTTCGTTTATGATAGTTAAGTGACTATGACGAAGCAAATTTAAATCAATATTTCTGTTGTTTAAAATTATTTCCCAAAAACATGGAAACATTCTCTTCCCTCCATCGCTGGTGACCGCGAAGCTTGGCCTTCGGCCTCGCTAATCTATTTATAAAAACCTTGTTCTCACAATTACGAAACAAAACAAAAAAGAATTCATCAAAATCGGTCCAGCCTTTCTCAAGTTATAGCGTGACCAGGAAAAATAGAGGCTCACTTTTATATATTATATAGATAAACATGCGAATAAAAATGAGTTCGATCTTTTGCAAGAGTTTCCATACTGTAGTAAAGTTGTGATGTGGGTTTGATAAAATATCTATTGGATATTCTAAGGTTTTTTAGATGTTTGTCTTATGATTAGAGTGTTGGGCTTACTTACTAGAGTTTGACTTGGCGTTTATATTTGTAAATAAGAACCTGTGAACAGAAGCACTTAAATACGACGAACATTATTATACTATGAAAACTGAAGTGGTTTTGACACATTTTGTTTCAATAAAACGGGAATACTCACGTTGTGTAAGGCAAGAAGAAGTAGTGCGCGTATCACGCTTAGCATTCCTTGATAAAGGTCACCGAATGTGATCGAAACTATAGTCAGAATAGCCGACTCAATTTAACGGGAGTATTCCCGTTTTATTAAAACGAAAATTATTATAGTAAGTAGGACGCAGAATGGAGCTCATTAAGTTACCTACAAAAACACATGGCTACACTAGGGTATGATGTGGTTAATACCAAACAAAAACATATCTACCACAGTGAATTTACAGAATAACATTTGCCAAATTTGATATTACTCAATTTTCTTATGACAGGTAGGTAATTGTTTGTAACTAACTTACATTAATTACTTATCTAGTTCATAATGGGATAACGCAAATATTAAAAATATTAAAATAAATTTTATCGTGATTCAAAACTCTCGAATGTTACCGAACGCTAAGGGTAATTAAGATCACTAAACACCAACCCAGCTAAAAATAAAGCATTAAAATATTGAACCCTAATTTTAAGTGTCATATTATAGTTATGACACAGCTATGTCAGTGGCGCGTTGGCAACTTGCGCTCTGCGGGGAGGAAGGCACACGAACGAGGGACTGTGACGCCAGCATTGTGTGTAAGAGCCTTTAAGTTTGAGATTGAGTTGAGAACAGCTGTCAAAGTTATTAGACCACCCAAAGGCCTCCAAAGAAACAACAATTTATCAATTTGTACACCGAAGACTCGTTCACAAAAAGGTCGACTTACTGTCATTACTGACTTATTTGTTCTGTAACAGGCACTATTCTAAGAAATATTGCCGTAACCTAATTTGCCAAGGGTGACCGGTGTGTCCCTGTTAGCTGTCGAATAGATTTTTTTGCAGAGTCTTAGCTCCTAAAATAAGAACGTAGTGTTCTTATTTTCGCGTACAATACAAGCAACTTTATTTAAGTTTCATGGGGGAGCCACTAATATTTTCTAACATTCGCTGGATATAGTATCTGTTTGATTCATCTTTGACCACATCGTCGCCAACCAACAGCCGAATTAGTAGTTGAACGCGGACTTATTCGTCATAAAAAAATGAATAAAAATTATAAATACTCTACAGACTAAGTTGTAAGACAGTATACACTAAAACTAGTTATAGTTCACTAAAATTATTGTCTTATCGAATATAATTACGTGGTTACATTATTAGCGTTAACTTAATATGTAAAAAAAAATGGTCGAAGCAACACGAGACTAATATGCATAATTGCATAATTGCAGCATAATTGCTGGCCTATTATTATTGCCTCTATTTTGCCCAAAGGGCAAAATAGAGGCAATAATAATAGACGCAATACAACATGGTAACGGGGCCAGCATTTTGGAAACAATTCCCACTGATAGTCTTTTAGTTTAGTTATGATCTTTTTTTCTTCTTCAGTAATATATTAATTACCAAATTATTACGTGGGTACTCGGTATAGGCAGAGTGCTTTGTTGTCGAAAAATTCACTAGTAATTATATTATATAAATTATGTATATAAATTTGTTGGTACGTAACGTATCCACATTTTTTTTTTTAAATTTATTTGGCTGTTTTTTACATACAGCGCCATCTAGCCCCAAACTAAGCAAACTTGTACTTTGGGAACCAGATAACTGATTATAGAATACATATATACTTATTTTTTTGTAAATACATACATAGCATACAAAGAAACACCCAGACAAAGAACAAACATCCATTTCATCACGCAAATGCTTGTCCTGGGTGGGGATCGAACCCACAACCTACAGCTCACAAGGCGGAAATCCACCCACTGAGCCACTAAATACAAATAGTAATACAATAACAACGGGTTTGTACAGCTTTCGTTTACATTTTGATAAACATATTTTTAAGAATGTTATTATTATATAATAATTATCTCTGAAGTAATGTAAGTAGATATATGTTATGTATGCCGCTCTTATCTCTGCGCGGCATGTTACTCCGTCCTGTAGGTAACTATCAGACGGAAAAATAATTGGCTCTTTGTTTTGTATTCCACTAACATAGCTTTTTTTAAATTGAGTTGCGATGGAAATGTGCTGTCCTAAATCAAAGTAATGTGTATATTCCTCGTAGTTTTGTCTATCATTGGGTACTATTGTTTAAGGGTATAAATGTTTCCAACAAAGGCTTGCTATTGGTGTTCTTTTAGCCTATGCGAAAAACAGGGTTTTGGTAACAAAGACAGATGACTTCTGTAATGAATTATTTTAGATAGTTTGGCTAATACAAAGTCAGCGGACTTTCAGACCAGGCCTAGCAAAATTGACTTTACTCTTTTTGTCGTGTTAAAACAGGACTCGGCTACGATTATGTACACGTTTGTCTTATTTTTGCGAACATAGAGAATATAGATGATTTAGTCACAGTGCATATGCTAGGCCTGCAGAAGAATCATTTTCGCTCTAATTTGGGTACTGTTTAGAATGCCATAGTCTTTCCGACCTGTAGTTCCATATGCTCCTCTTTGGAGCACTATAAGTTACTTATTTCAAATTAAACACATAACTTACAGAAACAAGTTACTGCAACTAAGATGGGCAAGGACCACAGAGCTAAATCTTGTCGAAAAAAAAAATGCTCTTCAGCTTATCGAAAAATATATTCAGGTCGGGTTGTTGAGAGAGTATGTAATTCAGAAGTTTTATGAATCTCGGTGTAGGTGCATTATAAGCGCGAACAGTGTGCAGCCCCGAAGGTGGGTCCAGCAGGCGGCGGATGCGGCGCGGGCCGCGCTCTGGGTTGGAACCCCGCAAGTACTCGCCGGCCGCTGGCAGGCGCAACTCGCTCAACACACTGGGATTATTTACTTTGTTGTGAGGTAAAAGATAATAATGCATTAAAAATTAATAATTAATATAAAGCAATAAGTTGCATTTTCCGCGTCAGTTCCAAGGTATCCTACCATTCCGGAAACGAAAAGGGATGGATATGAAATCCATACATTTTCTTATAAAGATAGTGCGCAAATATCCGCTGAATTCTTTCCATCATGAGAGAATACTTCTTTTCATATGGAGTACATATGATGTGTAAAGCGCCATCGGAGCACGAGCGTCCTTGATCTTACGAACTTGTGCATTACTTAAAAGTTACGTGCACAGTCTGCTGCAATATAATGCAATATAACCACTTACGGCCTACACTGCAGAATTAAAAAGCTCACGCCATTTTTATGCAGGATTCGAAGAGCGTGTTGTTCATATTTGGTAAGTTTATATAACCTTACCAAATTTTAAACCAATTGCGGTACCTTCTTACCTTGTAACCTTCTTGAATCAGCAGCGTAGGCATAAATTGTTAACATAACCTACCTACCATTAAAGTCGTTCGTAGATAATTAATTACGTACATTAGGTAACATAACCAGACTGATTGTCGCAATATCTAGATTACCTGGAACGGGTAATAAATCAAACACATCCTCTTTGTCAAGTATGTAGTATGTTTGATACAATTTAGCTTACTTCACGAGTTACAGATTATAATAGTTGCTAAATGTAAGCCCGGTAACAATATACACGTGAAAGCTTGAGTGTGTGTTTTTTCCACTTAACTCCATAACAACTAAAATAAATTTGAATGTAATATGGTTTGAAATTAACGAATATACTGGAATGAAATATAATATATATTTTGAAGATAGCGGTTGACACTCTGGAACATCCTAAATAATTATCGTGGAGGAACATCCTAACTAATATTATAAATGCCAATGTAACTCTGTCTCTCTGTCTGGGTGATTGTCGCCTTTTCACGGCTAAGCGGATCGACCAGAATTTTGGCAGAACCCCATGTTGTAGTTACTCGGAAATACTTAGGATGATTGCGTTCATCGGTTTTTTTATTTCCTACGAAACAGAGTTCACATTCAAGCTCTTTCATCACCTCATTAATTTAAATTAAACTGAAGCAAATACCGATCTTTTAGATGTAGCCCTAACATGCTCCGCTACATCTATCTACAAAACAAACTACATTACTTCAAAGTATAAGATTATAAGAAAGAAGAACAAATAATGCATGTACTAAAAGTTACTAAAACATTAAGCTATTGCTTAGTATAGATTTAATATTGAGGTCAACGAAATAAACAAAAATATTATTATGTTCATATCAAATCTTAAATCTTCGTAAAGATAGCACATGCGATAAATCTAGGAGTGCTTCGTGCCCGTCTGTACTGAAGTCAACAAAGCAAAGCATCACCTAAACTAAGTCGGACTTAGGCAGGTTAAAGGAAAGGACATGTCTTACGCATTTAGGATTCACCTTAATCCTAAGTTTGGTGCAATGCATTTTTCATTGTTAGGTACATCATTGTTAGGTTGTTAGGTACAGAGTTAAGTATGAACTTAGAAGCTGTCACAGTTTAGTGCAGACGGGCATCAGTATGATATCCAAAAGACGTCCACTGCCGAACATAGGCATCCCCCTTAGAGCGCCACACCGATCGACAATGTGCCACTTGCATCCACCGGTTGCCCGCGACTTTCACAATGTCGTCGGTCCACCTAGTGGGAGGCCTGCCTACGCTTCGTCTTCCGGTTCGTGGTCAACACTCAAGAACTTTTCTTCCCCATCGGTTATCTGTCCGATTTACAATTTTATTATTTAAGTAAGTCCGGATCTCTCCTTCATTTTTTCTATCCACAACATAAGAATAATCAGTAATATTGCTACATCCATAAAAACGAATTTTCCTCAAACATTCATGACAATGACTATGTTATAATTAATAATATTTTTGTACAATCATTAATTATATATTTTTACTTACATTATAGCGTGTACTTGAACATTACGCAAGTGGCTTGGGTTTACAATCAAAGAAACATTTTATAAGATAACTGACACAAACTTCAAAGTCGATATGGGATACGGGCTCCAGAGACGCAAAGATGGGATTTCAGCGGTAATGAAAAATGTACAGTATTATCTTTTATCCTTTATGAAGGTGTAAGTTTAGGGTTTATGTTACAGAATAAAGAAAATATACGAAACTATGGGTATGTATGTAAGGCTAGGTGAAATGTCAGTTTATTTTTTGAATTAGTCGTTTTTAGGGTTTTTAGGTACTACAAGGAACTCTTATAATTGCGCCATTTCCGTCTCTTTGTCTGTCGGAATCCATTTTAGCCGTATAACTTCCTTAGCTAGCCTTGTCGCTCAGTGGGAGCATTTCCACCTTCTGAGCTGTAGCTTGTCGGTTCGATTCCCACCCAGGACATATGTATGTATTTACAACAAAAAAAAGTTCTCTAGTACCCATACTTAAAGCTTGCTTAATTTGGGGCTAGATAGCGCTGTGTATGAAAAACGTGAATATCATTATGTTATTATTATTATAAAGTTTCAAAGTTATAAACGTACATGCATTAAATTTTGGTATAAATCGATGTTTTATTTTTACTTTTTGTATTACGAGGGTTGCTCTAATATATGAGTATAAAGAGATAATGTATGTAGGTGTGTATAAATAGAGAATTAAAAAAAATCGCTTTATTTTTCCACCCTATGCGGGGTATCGTTAAAGATAACAGTATTTCGACAAATTAGTTTGCTATGCCCCTCCGCCATTTCTAAACTATGCATCTCAAAAACTTGTCTTCTACCAAATTGATAGATAATAATAAAAACATTATTTAAAAAATTGTCTGTTACCAGCGACTTCGTTCGCCTAAGCCTCCAAAAAAAAAAAAACCTATGTTTTTTTAAATTTTACAACATTGCACGGACACAATGGCACGGACTCCAGGATCCGTGCCATTTATCAAGTTTTACAAATATTTTATCAACTAAGACGGAATATAAAAACTAAAGATTTACAAAAGGAATATACCAACGAATATGCTAATAAAGAGCTAAGTGCTATTATAGATTTGCGTATATACTCCGAGCAGTCCAGCTCCCGCAAGCAGCACCCGTTCACGAGTTGACGCATGTGCCAGCCATCGCTCTCCTCAACCATATTGAAGGAAAGAGGGCGACCCGCCACACAACGCCGCCGCAAGAAGAAGCTTTTTAGTGAGCCTATGTTAACAGCCTATGTTCATTTTCGACCCTTTAGCTATATCTATGCACCTAAGCATCTAAGTGTTCATCATACCTCCGTCTGTACAATAACGTGAATTTCTTTCCATGCAACGGTTGCCTGGAAGAGATCGCTTTTAGCGACAAGGCTGCCACTTGTGGAACTAGCTTATAAGATAGTTCTGTACTTGTTGACCGAGCGAAGCGAAGATCTCAGAGTTTACTGGGACAAATCGGTATTTGTATGTATGTTTGTATGTCTGTATGTTTGTGTGTATATTTGTCCTATGATAACTTGCGAACCATTGATCAAATCTTCATAAAATTTTGTAGGCAAGTAGTTTATTTCAATACAATGTTTAAGTTCAAACATGAGCTGAATCGATCCAGGGGTTGTGAAGATATAGGGGTCGCGAGGTCTCAGTTCGGCGCGAACTAACTATTTAAACAAAAAACAAAATGTAGTTAATATTAGTTAAGATTATTTCGGGCAACATGTGATAATAGCCGTTTGAGATAAGTGGACACAAAAAAATGTAAATACTTCAAACGTCCTACGCTTCTCCGGAGCCCTAATGAGAATGGCACGACATGCTCTTTACAAGATGTTTACCTTAAATTTTTTACATTGTCGTTATTAAAACATTAGTAAGATGTAAGTGTTCTTACGCCTAAATTCAAGAAAACTATTGACAAAAACCACCAGCTTTCTTGATGGTAAGTGACGGTGTGCCCAAAGATTGGAAAACGTCAATCAAAAAAGAAACCTTCTCACACGACTGCCCAAGAAAGAGAGTAATATTATTGGGGCTTATGATTACATATATGTATCATAGTATGTATGTTTTTGTGTTGCTGTATTAGATCATGTAGCCTAAACGGCTTGACCGCTTTTGAAGGCTTTTTTTTTTTAATAATGACAACGTCTATTTTCTTTTTACATCGCAGACATGGAAATACAAAAAAAAAAAAAAAACTGGTAAATACTCCCTGTGAGATGGTTTTCTGTCGGCAAATATGAGTTCCAAGGGCATATTAAGTAGCTATCTGAACGGTGGCGAGGATTTTTATTAAAATGTGTGTGACATAGCAACACAAGGTAAGTGCAATTATGGTTCAAAAAACTTTTATGGCTTATGAAACCCGTGGCCCGTACTTCGGTTACTGGGGTAAAGTACTTACATACTATCTCACACAGCTACCCCCAATCAGGAGCGAAGTAATTGTATCAAATATGTAGGTACCTTATATTTCAATTCATTATACGATGATTATTAGGTTCAGCTGCCAATACTGCGCGATCGTAAATCTTATATTTATTTATAAGTTGAAACAGAAAAGGTGATTTATACAAATATTTAAAATTTATATAATTATGGCGAGTAACATAAAGCTGGCGTAACATACGCTACATTTTGAAGTCGTTTTGTGATTTATTGACCGAACGAAGCAAGGTTTCAGAGTCTACGGAAACAAATAGGCATTGGCATAGCAAAAATTATTGGTGCTTGTTCTTAAAAAAATCAAAGGCTGTTATTTACTCATCAGAAAACACTCCCAAGTTGAAAAAGCATAAGAGAATTGAGTTCAATGAAATCGGGGGAAAGTGGGCACAAATACCGATTTTCGCTCTGACGTTTGACTTTGTACATCAAACCTTCCCATATCTTAAAAATCCCCAAGCCTGTTCAAACAAGCCTGCTCCGGATGTCTGGAAAACCCGCAAAAATGTTTGCCCTCGTTCCGGACTGTCCGGAAGCCCGGATATAAAGACTCCGGTATTTTTGTCCGGTATTCTGCGGTGATATGACGAAAGTTACCTAACTTGGGGACCTTTCGTGGCTAAATGGCTATTATTACAACGCTCTTGTTATTTTCGTCTACGCTTAAAATAGACTTTAACAACAAATTTTCGTGAAGGGTTTTATGGCGTTTAACTTTATACGACGTATAAATTAATATTTTCTTTCAGGAGTAAACCACATCAGTAAACTGCTCAGCTTAGCTAGAAATAAAGGATTTCATTTTCCACAAAAAAAAATATTGAAAAAAACAAGTAAAATACAATAATAATTATAAAATACATATTATATACATACTATATACAGATTTTCTGAAAAAGTTTAAAAGTTAAAACATGATCCAAGAAATAATGCTTCTTTCTGCAACTTATCCTAATCCATCTGTGACAAGTATCATCTTTGGAGAAATCGTTTGAGTTCTCTCTTTGTTGATTCAAATTTAGTTCGTAATCCGAAGGTTATAGGTTCATAATAAAAAGAGAGATGTGACGCTATAATAAATCTTGGAAGGTGCTACTAATTTTTATGGTCAAGTCAGTGACTTAATGTTTACCACCTAAACACTTGTTTAGAGAATGTGGATTTAAAACGAAACTAAATGCGTAGATTTCAGGTCTTTGCGTATTGCTTGTGGAATAATTTGACACTAGAACCAACTAGAACTTACCAACTTTTACTAACTTCTACGAAGAAAAGTAGAGTAAGAAAGCAGGAAATTAATTGTTTAGGGTTTTTGATGTTGCTCATTATTAATTTTTTTATTATAGGAAATGGTTTTTAACCCCTTGTTAAGGTTTTTAGTTTTTAGATTATCACAATAATTATATCGTTTTTTGACGTCGTCGGAGGTTAAAAACCATTTTCTATAATAATATAATTAGTAACAACGGAAAATTACTACAAAACGGAAAATTATGTGGAGCCACAACTTAATCTAACGGTTAGCTCTTCCTCGTAGCGGTAGCCAAAAAATATGATTTGTTTTTTGCTGCCACATATTTTCGTACACGCATTCATAACAAAAACTCTTCAATTCTTACTAAGAATACAAGATGAAAGAAGCAATAGCTCTTCATCGAGCCATCCCTCATTCTTATCAGGCCGGTCTCACATTTCAGCCGAGTTCAAAGGCAGCCACTTTCCGTTGCGAATACGAACAAAAAACCAATAACACGCGACCTCCGCGCGTGGAGCGTCTCAAGCGAATTTGCTTAAGACAAACAAACCTGTAAATAGCAGTTATTAAGCTTCAAAGTAATTATAAATAAATTTAAACGTATTCATCGGAGCAACGAGCAAAAAAATCATTAAAATATCAATCAGAGACCAATTTCGGTAAAGGTTTTCTATCACAAGTCTCACTTGTTATCCATAATTAATCAATATAAATGTATAATCCATATAAATAGCTGCAAATATTTTTTATATGAACACAATATAGCTTGACTACGATAACAGGCGTAGTTTTGACACGTTAGATTACCGAATGAATGATGAATGAAATATTTTTGTTTTAATAAAACGGGAATACTTGTGCTTTTTTTGACGTTCTATATGGACTGACAGTTGTAATGTAAGGAGTTCTAAATCGCGCAAGTGAAGTTTTTTTCTTCGAGACAAACGTATTCATTTTTATACCTCGAAGCTTTATAATGGTCCTGATATGAATGTGGCTATATTCCTCTGTATTATAATATTAGTTAGGATAAGAGCTCTGACCTTGCCGAATTATGTGCTAGAAAATAATTATTGTCTCTATGGAAGGAAGCTTATGTACTGTTTCGATCGATATTGAGACTTAACAGTTTGTTACGAGATAACGATATCCTTTACTCCGCTTATAAAAACTGAAGGCGACGATATAAAAAGATGGAAAATTGGAGATGTGTTACTCCTTTTAGTTGGGTATATTTGTTTTCAGAAAATAGCTTTAAGAAAGAAAGAAATATAATTTTATTCTGCAACAACAGTAACGTTAATTAATGTAGAATCGTTGGGTAGGCTGCTGAACAATATAATATAACTAAAACTATACCTCATCAATGTTGTGTCACAGAAATGGCCTCAGCATAATGCTGCATTATTTTTTTGATAGTTTGCAGTTATTAAACATTCCTTCTACGGCAGTTTTATTTTAAAAAACACCATAACACATTTTGCCTTAAAGCATTGAGCTTTATGTAATTAGTACTAGTGGCGATATCGTCATCATCATCATCAGCCATAAGACGTCCACTGCTGAACATAGGCCTCGCCCTTAGAGCGCCAACAATGCGCGAGATCGTAATACATTTAAATGTCCCATCTACTGATATAACATTAAAAATATTAAATGAAAGTATCGTTTTTCTCCGTACCATTACAAATAAGTTAGAGTTTGGCTTTATTTTTCAAGTCGAGCAGGAATTGTGACGATCACGTCACAGATTAAAGCCATAGGAACATCTTACGTCCTTACCATTTACTACTTCTTACTTCCTTACCATGATCGAGCTATGAATCTATGGCCTATTCTATATGGCCATTGTCCAATATTTTTATAACTTCTGTATAATATAAGTAAAAGGCAAATAATATATTGGATTATCATTTTTGTTGTGTCATTGTAACAATAACACAACTAAGAAAATGACACGGTGATAAGTAATAACATTTACTTCTGAAAGACAATGTCGATAAGAAAGAATATTGAAGAAAATATATAAACAGAGAATGATACAATATTATTATGTGCTTGTTATTCGCCTAAGCAGCAAGAATTTTCCCATTTTCGTCATCATTGCCAGTAGTAAAAACAACTGCCATATGAGCGTTATTGTGCAAAAGGTCACAAAATATAAACACCCTTTAAAAGTTTTAGTCTTCGCACGTGTGCATTAAAACTTTTCAACATAAATAATAATAGCAGAGCATAACTCTTAAAAGGGACTAAACGCAGCTGGTTTAAACCGGTTCCTTTTAACGACGAATAAGAAACTCGACTTTGTTTTCTAACTTTGTCTTTTTGACCCCGGACGAAATAAAAGCATCTTGCTTAGGTATTTCATATGGACCGATTGGCTGACGTCAGCGTCAACGATTTTATTATAATCTGTAATAGCAAAATGTGGAATGACATATTGAAATTTTACTATGGAAACTGACGCCGTTTTGATACATTTTGTTTTAATAAAACGAGAATACTCACGTTAAATTGTGAATACCCTCGTCTTTCCTTGCACTGCGAGCTGCGGCACAAGACGAGGTCGTCAGAAGAGAGAAGAAAGAAAGAAGGATCGCGCGCAGCAGTATCCGCTGAAACAAGATATTATCTTCGATTTCATTGTAATGAACCCTGTACATACATAAGTTTAGTAGCGAACGCGAAGCAGTATAAAAAAAATCGGTCAACTGCGAGTCTGATTCGCGCACCGAGGGTTCCGTACAACCTTTTTTAAAATTATGTAACTATGAAAGCACCGAAAAGCAACGAACATTGTTCTTTCGAAAAGATCAGTCAGATTGGAGGACATACTGAAATTTGTAGTTGTAAAAACTATCTCCCATACAGGTATACGTCACGGTAAATTTTCTAACCATAAATTTAACTTTGTAGATAAAAAAAAAAGTGATGTAACTATAAATTGTCGATTTTCAGCTTTTTCCCTTTACTTGTGATGTAAGATCTTGCTTCTTCATGATTCTACGACAACGGGAAATAACCCTATACCTTGCGAGTGCTATAATATGCGGCATAAATAGTATTTTTACCGTATTTTTTTATTGCGCTGACTTATAGGCTAGATTTTTTTACAGATGCAAGGCACCGTAGACCTTATTGGTATTTGATGTTAATTTCGATTTGATGCTTCCACGTGTACTTGACGTGTGAGAGAAAGGGTCTTGACAAACAAACGGACACCGAAGTGATCCTAGAGTTCCTGTTTTTCCCTTTGAGCTACGGAACCCCAAAAAACATGAAACTGCTAAACCGATCTATCATTACAAAAAAAAACTCGTAAAAGGTTAGTTCGTAGTAATTTAGGTTCTAGAACACTTAGCAGACAGTAGGTCTGAAAATAAATTAGAACAATAGAACACCCAAAAGAATTAGATGTAATATTTTTGTTCAGATAGTGTACTTGGTTCTATAATAACTGGCAATATCTCGGGAAGCAGCTAGGTTCTCGTAATACTTCTGGAAATTATTTTATTTATTCGTTTCTAGATAACAAAAGCGAAATGAAGTTGGTAATTTATGGCAGTTCCTTCTCCCGGCATATTTGTTTGTTTCTAGTAACGTATTGGAAATTGAACGTTACGGAATATTTATGACTTGTTAAAAGACTTTGTTTCGAAATACAGGGTGCCATATTGACACTTTTTTGTAATGGTTTTAAAATCTATGGCTTATACAGAAAAAATAATTTGATGGTTATGAATTATGTTACGTATTCGGTTTTTTTTTTTTATTTAAGACAAAACCAAATTTTCACATTTTTGGTAGCAACAATGTTTTTGTTTTTATAGAGCTAATAGTTTCTTTTCGTTTAACGTTTTAGAATCAAATTAACAAGCTTACAATTGAAATAAACAATCTAATTGATTTACTGCAATTAGTTAATAGACAAATTAATAAACTGCATTTAAAATTATCCAAATTCAATTCTAAAATCAAGACCCCTGCACCATATTTTATCACCTAGATTTCCTCAACTTGCATTTAATTCCATAAATTTTATCTATTATTACCATTCCTTCCCATAAGATTGCCTATTTAATGCGAGATTCCACCATAGCTTTCCTGAAAGCCTCCTCAACGGGGCTTAGAGGCATTAGATGCCATGATACCTCTAATACATTAGTACCCCAGGTTTGGAGACTTAGTGGTTGGTACCCGTGCTGTAAACCTTTTGTCTTATTTTACCTTCACTCTGTTGTTACTTGGAATATAGAAAGTAAAAAGAGCTTGATGCAGTGCTCAAGCATATTATGGCTCAAGCAAAAATGATTTTTCTATCTTCCGTACCTCCAGACTATTTAATTTAATTTAATGGGTATTGATTCTACGTGAGCAAATTATACCAAACATAATTTAATATATTTTATGTTATGAATTATGTCTGGGACCTCCATACTAACTGTCGTAACTTGATAGAGCTACCAGTCAATCTTCGGTTGGATTGGGATTTTTATAGTATATTCTTAATAAAACAGTAGCTTAAGAACGAACCTAATATAAAAATAAGTATACCCATGAAAAAACTGTTTTTAAAACGACGACCTTAAAACGCCTGCAGCTGGTTTTCTTCGTGAAATTTACATTTTATGCAAAATCTTGATTCAATGAAGCTCTACTAAGATTTTTTAAGTTAATTCTGTGCTACGTGACTTGTAAATCCAAGTAAGTGATTGAAGAGAACATGACGAGCTGTTCTGGCGGGGTTTTACCTCAAGACCACTTAAGGTTATTTGATTTCGAAAGGAGATTTTTCATTAAGAAATTAGCCATTCTCGAGGTGGTATAGTTAAAACTTTCTAAGCCTAAGAGTATAAACTGTTTCTTTCTTTTCAAAATTTAGCACATATTTTTTTTTACATAGTTGTGTTTAGTGATTTTGACCGAGATTTTCAAAATGTACCGCATTTTTTTAGAGAGAGAAATATTTATGGCTTTCTGTCTCAACGTTAACGTACTACAAGATATCGACTATAGACTTCCGACGATTGTTATTTTCAAATTACAATCGGAGAATGGCCATCACAGTTAACTTTGGTGACGCTTTTGCAAAGTTTTTGTCTCTCTGCCTATCTGTATCGGCTGAACGGATCGAGCTGAATTTTCGCATAGCGTAAAGGTCGGAGACAGACATAAGCTACTTTTTTTCTGTAGTAAATAATAACTTGTGAAATATCATATCGGGCCATGCTTAGTAGGGTAGGCGCGTAGGACGTTTGAGCTATTTAACAGGTATTTCCGTTTATCTCAAATTGTTGTTATTACATGTTACCCGAAACAATTGTAAAAGAAAGTTTTTACTAAGATCAACCTTTAATAATTTTATGAGATGGCGGGGAAACTGCAAGCTACTATATTATTTGGCCCATATTTCGCAAGCGGCATATTTGATAAAAAACCTGTGTAGACTTTTCAATTCAGACAAATTCATAGACAGACAGACAGACATGACGAACTTATAAGGGTTTCTTGTAGTACTACGGAACTCTAGAAAGACCGAGTTCGACGATCTAGCTTATATGATTACAAATTATTACTAACCAGACGTACCACGGGCTTAAAAAATTTACAATTAGATTTCCATATTTCACAAAATTCTATGTTTAGTTGTTAGAATCGATTCGAACGCTCTGGTTATCGCAACGTTCCAGTTATAGACCAGAAATATAATTTTTACTGTAGGTGTTTTTGGTGTGCAACTCTTAAAATTACATAATTAATTACAATAATGTAAAAAAAGATGGCAACATTTTAGTAATGTAAAATTTTGTCGATTTTACAAAATGGTGCAACAAAATCGGCACACTTACCTATTCTATTACAATTCGGTTTATTTATTCATTATGAAGCTGTAACATACCCCAGAATTTATTCACAAAAACCATATTCTTAACATATTTATATTTACCATGTCTACGCAAAACACAAAATTCCATTCTGCTAATTAAAACCACATACGAAATTGGATTCGTTTTGCGTAACACTTTACTTCAGTCGTGGGCGCGCGTTTATCAAAAACGTACAAAATTACTGAAAGTGACTCCCTTTAGTAGCTCATTATAATCTCGAAGGAGGAAAGGACGAGGACCGAGTAACTGAATAATACTGTAACAATAAAAAGTAAATAAATAAATATCTGTGTAAATTTTTGTTACTTAGGCTCTTTGTAATGGAAAGAAACATAATAATGAAATTTCATGCATTTCATTACTATGCAAAAGCAAAGTAAGTATGAATGAAACTGATAAATGTATTGTAATAAAAAGCAAAAAAAAAACCCAGACTGTCATATTTATCAAATAAAAACACCTTTATTAATTATAACGTAATTATAGCGTAGATTAAATTTGTTGTTTATCACGTCATTTAAATGTAGCTATAGTTTAGGAGCTAGGACTGATATACTAAAGATAAGAGTAAGATTAAAATACACATGGACTTGGACGAGTTTGGCACAAAACAGGGAATATTGGTGAAAGAGAGAAGAGGCCTATGCTCTGCAGTGGGCTGAATACGATGATTATGATTTTATATAGAAAGTTTAATTTGGCATAAGTCGACTACTATTTTGTTGTTTTCCTATATACGGAAACCTAATTATGCGAGTCTTGAGCGATTCATTTTATAATATTTGTGCTTATGTATTACATTCACTGTAAAAACTTATTGAGTAAGAAAAGAACCAGCAATATTTCTTTTTTTAAATACGCTAGATGGCCGTGATTTTATTAAATTTTATTATTTTTTCGTTTCGGTCCCCACCAACAGCGTGATTCTAATTGCCGTATACTTTACTGCACAAGCTGTTTACCGCACGACGCTGTGTTGGAGTTGCCAACCCTTCTCTTGGCGGATTTCGTAGACTTATTTATTGGCATAATAGTCTTATAATAGTCGATAAATAGGTGGGATGGGAAAAAAACGTATGTTACCTAAACGTTGCGTCGTAAACATGAATTATAGATATTTTTTACCTTCTGCAATTCAATTCTTTCTTTGCAATTCTTACATAGTATGGGAATATCTCAACTGAGCATTTGAGGAATAAATTTAACGGTATAACAATGATAATAATTATGGTTAGTGTTGTACAATTTATTTTCTACTAGCTGTTACACGCGACTTCGTTCGCGTGGACTTACAAAAAAAAAGTAGCCTATGCCCGCCTCCGACCCTTAAGCTATATTTATGCAAAAATCGAGGTCGATCTTTTCAGCTGTTTAGCCGTGATAACGCGTCAAACACCCAGACCGAGAGACAAGCAGAGAGACACAGTTACTTTGGAATTTATAATATTCATTAGGATGTTTAAGAGGCATTTGACGACAAGCTCACCTAATATTAAGTGACGGTGTAGTCTAGGATGCCAAACACATAGTTACTATACACCACACTGTTAGTTACTTGGCGACAGACTTTTAAAACAGTATTACTGATGGAGTTATATTTAAAAAAACAATAAATATAAAACGGAAGAAACGCTTACCACATTTTGGTAAAAGTTACTTCCGTTTTGTTTTAATTATTCCTTTTAATTTTGTGAATTCCACAATTGCTAACTACAACTCTAACTCTAACAAAGTAACGGGAGCAAAGTCTATAAATAATTATTTGTTGCAAAATCATAAAGCATTAATTAGTATCCTGACGCTTACAGGCTCAGGCAGATCAGTAACAAAAGTACTAGCTTTATACCCGTTTCATAATTTATTCTGGGTACTTCTAAAAGTTGGTCACTGGAGTTATTAACAAAACTTGTCCAAGCAAATATCATCAAAATCCATCCTATCGAAAGTTCCGCACATTAACTCGTCCACTGCCGCCATGGATTCCCATTTCGGTTAAATGTCATCCGATAGAAATAAACCTTGCCTAATGGATCCAAATAAAAAGAACCGCTCACTTCCTGTAGCCACAGATTTGGAAGCAGTTAACTGCGAAATATAACACTTTTCCTCTAGCCACGGATTTTGGTAACAGTTACCTAATACCTTTGTTCCGTCATTTAGCTGTAACATGATAGAGATGGATACGGTAATTACAATTATAAATACACACTTGTGAGCTTGTTTGCAGAGTACCGCAGAAATGTAAGATATTCATATTTTTGCGAAGTTAATTATTTTGTTTGTTAATTAAGAACTAATAATTTTATTATTAAGGATGGAAAAGATTTGTTGGTCATAAATAATATAACACATAGATAAAGTTAGATTTGCAATTATAATTGAGTGTATCTATCCAAAGTTTACTAAGTTACTAAGTGCGAAATTCTAAATAGTATGTAACAAAATGTTTTGTCTGTTTATAATAAGACTAAAAATGTTTTAAAGACATTTTAGTTCTAATATATTTTAATTTGACGGATGATATACCTACCGAAAAAATAGATTGTTTTGATCCCTGTTATTAAAATAAACGTTATGAAACAAACTTTTCTCAAAAACATTTTTTTTTATTGTTATATATGACAATACAAACATGATACAGTTTTTGAAATAGACACTCTATCTACAAAAAAATGCAAATGTGCGAATGACCGAATCTAACCAAGAAGTCCGTGGTTCGTCACACAGTAAAATGCTTACGAAATCTTTTTGACGAAGACAAGATAATTCAGATCAAACTTCACTTCAGGTAAGTTTGTTCGATCATAAATTTTTTCTGTAGTTAGGTTAGGTTAGGTTCACAGACAGACATACATACATGTACATATTTATACATATTTATAATATACTCTTAAAGCCTACCAAACACGATATTTCTACGTAAATCTGATAAGCGGTTTAGGAGATTAGAGGGAACATAAATGAACATACCTACCTACATACGTATGTATGTAAGTATGTTAAACAGGCAAACTCATAACCCTCCTTTTTTGTAGTCGGATAAATCAGTCTCAACAAGGTGTTATGATATTCGTATAGACATAATTTCATAACTTTATTTACAAAAAAACTTGTAGGTGAGTAACGAGCTGAGTGTGAGCCACATTGACGCGTAGGGGTTCAACAAACGAGAGAGGACAAGAAGAAACATATTTTACAAGTTTTTAACTTAACATATATACATAAAAACATTGCTGTTTGTATGTATGTATGTTGAGGTGAAATTTTGCATGCCTGTCATGTTCCGAAAACAATACAATATTATGACAGCTGATTTTATGATGGATACGGAAGGTGGAAAACGGAACTCCTCAGTAACTAAAAGTAGACTGATGGTGTTTGGAGTCATTTTGATCAGCGTACACTACCAATAACAGCTTACTGAAGTCATGATGTCGAAGCATCAGTCCAATTTTATCCGCTGCCGCCATCGCACTGATTTGACTTACGCTTTCACTGTCACGTCGCACTTTATTGCTCCCATGAAATCTGCCACCGACATTTTAGTTAGCGAAGTAAATTAAAATTTTACCAACTGCACTTTGAGTTCGGAAATGGCAGGTTTTTGCTTTTTAATTAGGTACCTTAAAATAAAACGAGGCCTCATGTTATGTTAGGTTATTTAATTATGGACGAGGTAATATTTTTTTAACTAAGTAACGAAGCAAGCAAGCCGCTCGCCTGATGGTAAGCGTCACGCTTGCACATTTTGCTTGCTCAAATTTATTTTAGTCTAGAAACAGCTAAACTAAATTTGACAGCTCCAATATTGTTGCTATCCTTTTCACACTTAATGAGGTATTGAAATTAAAGAAAGTAATGTTCCTGTACGATTGATGCATATAAGTGAGATTTACAACAAAATTTACGTTATTAACTACCGACTTGCAAGAAGTTAGTACCTAGTAAGTTTTCGTTTCGCACTTTTCTTGATTGATGCTTCGACAAACACTAGCAGAATTCTTTTGTTTGCCGGAAGATATTTCGATTTTACATCAATTGGACTAACGATCTCGTTTCTCTAAAGTTCTTGTCGTCGAAGGTCCTTCGACGTAACGTGCAAGAAGCGCAATTTAACTCCTGATTCAATAAACAACATATTTGAACAGTTAAATTCCGTCGGCCAAAACATCAACACCAAAGCAACCAAACTTCACCTCCTATCTTCATAATCTCCCAAAACACAAGCTAAATCAATTTCAACTTTGGCATACAAAAGCAAACCTCCTAAACCAATTTTGATACGCTTATGATCCTTTGTCCCGGAATTAAGGCGACAAGCGAAAATAATCAATCAAAATGAAATAATTCATTTACAAAAAGCATTACGCTCGTTCCGAGACTGCGACGTGGATGTCTTAATTTTGTTATGGAACGAGGTGTGTGGGAAGTGACAGCGGATAGCGGAAACGTTAAAAGGTGTTGCATTGTACTTATGTGTCTACGGATAACTTCACGTTTATCTTATAAAAGAATAAGCCCTTTTCTAGGAAACAACGCAGAGATCAAACAACCTATGATAGAGATGTCAAATTTGAACCCAATACTCCTAAAATGGTCTAGGTGAAAAATTAGAACGGATTTTGCAAAATTCCAGCAATAACGGGGTAAAATGGACCCCCAAAGACTGTACGGTTTTTTCCATGCTAATACAATCAGACTCGGTTTGTGTAATAAGCATAAAAATAAAGAAAGGTATGTCTAAGGATTTTTCGAAAATCAACCCCTACGTTGGTGAAACGGGGTGTTTCATTTATTGTAGCCTATATATGCGAGCGTAGCCGTGCCGGCTAACTAGTAGATGATAAATAAATAAATGAAAAACAGAGTGTTGCCAATCTGACTATTAAGCCGAAATTATTGTCTTGCAATTTTAATTGTTTTAAGCTTATAAATAATAAATAAAATATAAGATATGTGGGATATTGTGATTAGAAATACATAGAGGTATGCAACCACTATGCAACAGAATGATTAGAGCGCACATTACCACTAACATTAAAATCAGTTTAGGTAGAGTTAAGAAACTAACATAAAAACCTATAAGAACCCTTAAAATTAACTTCTCTTGCTTTTGTCCGTCCGTCATCCATACGTTTGCGTGTCGTTCATGCGATCGAGTTTTGTATTTGCGAGGCTAAAAGTGAGCCAAATTTATAATATAAATTCGCTCGAAACTTTGAGTCGGACCCCATCTTTTTCTTAAGCCCTTCAGTGAAATACACACCGACTTAAAATCGGGACAATGAAAGAACATAGATAAGTGACTGACAGAATATGGAACAAAGTTGGAGTGAGATAAGTAGGTAGGTACCTAAGTAAGCAGGATGCGACTTAATAACACGATTATATGAATATTTACAGAGATACGAACCACATAACAATTAAATAGTTTGTCCCTAGTCTTGAGAAGGAAGAAAACAGTCAACAGAAAACCAGTCCAGTCGTTAATAGGAGGGTTACAGAATTATTGGTCGAAATTGACTCGAGCCGGGACAGTGAGCTCATTCTCAGTCAATTGATGTTACTCTTGTCATTTATTAGCCTGTCACTTACGCTAAGATGAGCGTATAAGTGACAAGGAGGGAAACAATGCCAGCTGCTGTAGAATTAACCTCTAGGATCTTCTGGGTCTGCGTTGCTTTATCTTTGTCTACCATCAGGCGAGGTTAGGGTCAAACACGGACCTATCTCTGCTAGTTTATTGGTTTGTTTGTTTATCAAGCAGCAACGGAGCAACGAATTGACCTGAATGCAAGGATATAGTTTAAGGGCCGGAGAGTGACATATGATTTTAATTCCGGCAAAATGTACGGTTCTCGAGGGATTTTTCACGCGGTGAAACGGCGGGGCGCAGCTAGTTTTCTATCAAATCAAAATCAAAATTTTGCATACGAGACGTGCAAAATCTACATAACAGTAGAATGGTTTCTGACATTGCTTTACAATATAAATTATACAAAACAAACAAAAAATACAATTCTTAAATGTTATGATAAAGAAAATGTAAAACAAACAAAAAACATTATATCAGCCATGACTGTTGCTCTTTATCTCCCACACAGTGCTTTTATATTCCTCATCAGTTCGCTCCATTTAATTCTGTGAGAACGTCTATAGCGCCTGTCATTGCTCCACACGTACACGGGAATGCTTTCCTATTAAACCAGTTTCGTAGTTAACTTGACACCAAACAAAACAAAAAACAATTGGTTTTTTTTTTTTGCTAAAAGATCAGAATTGTACTTGAACTTAGGTATTATGATCCAGCGTCTAAGCTAAACCAGTTAGTGTGAGCTGTGACGTAGTAATGCGCATTCTAGATGCGCTACCAGTTTTTAGTGAACTGGGGAGTTTGGATTAAGACATATCATTTAGTTTATTTCTTTATAGTACCTATATAATTATATACATAATAATAATACGATTTGTTTCTACCTACTTAAGTTATATGTTTAAACCTTTTATTGGCTGTACTATATGTTTGTTTAAGATTATTTTTATATTATGATTTTGTGCTGTTGGTCTATTAATAAAAAAAAAAAAAGACGGCATACCCCAGATACTTCATACATATTCCCGATTTCAAGTTCGACTTATTTATTACTTACCTACTAATCTTCTTACCTTCTTGCCTACTTACCTACTAACATACACACAAACTTTCGCATTAAAATGTAATGTTAGTGTGATACTCAGTACACAAACCGAGTTCCATCGGCTTAGCATGAAAAAAGATTTTATTTCCATACAAACTTTGGGGGTCCCTATAAGGGTGGAATTTCGCAAAATCCGTTCTTATTGTTCATCTAGACCATTTGAAGAGTATTGGATCCAAATTTCACGTATTTATCATAAGCGGCTTGGTCAGCGCGTTGATTCGTAGGAAAGGCTTGTTCTATTATATAATAGATAGATTATAGATTACTATTAAAATTAATGATGATGATATTTCTGTAAAATTTTAATGTAATAGCACAAAGTTTTACATGACAGTGCACACTGACAGATAGATAAATTATTTTTTTATTGTTTACTCAAAAATTTACATACATTTAAAAAAAAAGGCTCATAAACCAGTGTAACAACTGGCGGCCTTATCGATGAATGCGATCGCGAGAGGAGGAAGAGGTAGAAGACGGGGTGTGCATGATGGACACTCTTAACACACACACACTGCGCGCACTGCAAAATTATTACCTCAATGATTGCTTATTAAAGTGGAAAAAAACACACTACACCAGTGTGAAACTCTGTAATAACCCGTAGTCGAAAGTGAAACATTGGGATTGGAGCGATTCTCTCGACCGATTGATTTTATCTTGACACCCAACAATTCGTCGCCCCAAGTCACAAGTGTACAGCGGAACACTTTCTGAATGTGTGTTGCCAGAGAAGACACATGGAACTAAAAAGTGGTCCTTGACTGCGGAGAAACTCAGAATTACACAGTGGGCAAAGGAGTTTCTTTGCGCGATAAAATCCGAAACGAGGATATTCGCCGAAAAATCAAAGTCACCAATATAGCTCTCAGAGTTTGCAAGCTGCAGTGGCAATGGGCAGGCCACATCACTCGAAGAACCGATAAAAGATGGGGAAGTAAGGTTCTTGAGTGGCGACCACGGACCGGAAGACGAAGCGTAGGCAGGCCTCCCACTACAACCAGTGAGTCTGAGTTTCTCCAAAAGGCCAGTGGTCAAGGATCACGTTTCAGTTCCATATGTCATCACTGGCAACACACATTGGTTGAAGACCCTTGTCTTTAGGCACTGCGGGATCTTGGACGAGAAGATATACGCAATTTCCTGAATGCTGAAATTATTAATTAGGTAACTAGGATTATGAATAGTATTGTTATTAATGGTTTATCCATTATTTTACATAACTCTTTTTTTTGGTGCAAGCAAAAATAATCTTTTCCGTGAGTGCTTATTTTAACTAAACATAATAGTTGACCTGTACAATTATATTTATCAATAAATTTCCTCGACTGACTTTCACTGTTAACGCTGCCTAGCTTAGCTAACGAGCGGAATGCATCATGTAAATATATTTATATGTGAATTCGTGAGGTTTCTGCTTTAGATGGCTCTGCTGTTGAGTGACAGGAACATGGCACGTAACAGGGCAGCCGCTAGTAATTTCACGCGGGCCATTTTCACGATCACAAATAAAACAGTACATTTTAAAAAGTAAAAAGAAAAGTGTGATTGACAAAACCTTGTTTCGTCAATCACACTTTTTACTTTACTTTTTGGTGGTAAGTTTTTGTGATTTCTTTTACATTACATATAGCCGTTGATGCATAGAATATTGAATTTTCAGAATGACGTAACATTATTCGAGGGAAAAGAGAATACGCACGAGAGAAGAACGAAGAAGAGAGGATGATACAAGGAAACTCTTATTCACACCAGAAAATTAAAAAGGCAAATAGATTAACCTTACAAAATAGTGTACAAGTGGCAGCCTTATCGCCAAAGCGACCTCGTCCAGACAACCATTGGATGAAAAGAATTTACGTAGGTACTTACTAGAATAGACTTGGTGTATTAAAACGCAATAATGTTCTTTTTATTTCTACTTTTTCTTACTTTTACACAGAATTTCGACAATCTGTGAATAATAATAACCTTTGTAAACGTGATTGTCACCATCTGGTAGAAGTTTGGAGTTCCAGAATATTCTGATTTTGACGATACCAAAGAAGACTGATAAAGACAGTATTCAGCCGTTCCGTCGAACTCATTACTCCGCGGGTCCCTAATCCCTGTTCACTTTAAAAATTCACGCGTCCCGTCCTTAAATGAAATCCTCTTAATGAACGTCGCAATTTTTTAAGCTTTTCCTCCGATGTCGGGAGGAGGCTCGTTTGAAATACGACAGTAAATTGAATATTGAGTACTGTGTAGACTAGTGGGTGGACATTATGGTGTCGCTCATACATGTAGATACATAAAGAGTAGGGATTCTTAACACAGGCATTTGTATCCTTAAAGAGTGTCCCTGGTTGCTTAGATCTGTTTTGTATTGTGTATTTACTGAATAAAAACTTATTATTATAAGAAGAATAGATACTATGGATGTCTGTCTCTCTTTAACAGTACAGAGTAAATCAGGCAACATCTGTAGTTCCACTTTCAACCACAAACTCTTCATATTTAGGAACGGAACGGAAATTTAGGGAACTTTTGGCTGCCTAGAATGCCGCCAAAAGGTCCGGACATTCTCATGCAGGAAAGAACCAACGCGAGCGTTGTTTGAATTTGAAGATTATAAATACTTATTATTATACTTCACCAACTTCGAATAATGCGCGCTTTGCATTCTGCGTAAATATGGAGAGACCTTCTTGAATTGGCAGTGTACGCCGCCAAACGGCACTTTCTTAGTAATAGATTTATTTTTACTGTTAAGGTCGGTGGTTACATTGACACAATATTTTTAAGCTCATCTAGTGGCATCTGCATTGCATTATTTTATGTCCCTTTAAAAATACGAACGCTTGTCAAACTCGTGCTGCAGTGCGATTAAAACCCTTTCAGTTCGGGCAAAAAAAAAAACTTTTGAACATTAGCACTTACTATCCATAACTAAAGCAACTCATATCCGAGTGCGGAGTGAATTTTCGCAGCGGAAGTAGAAAGAAAATGTTTGTGTATTTTTTGTAACTTGATGAGAGACAACATTTAAAGCGCTGCGGATTACACGCAATACTGCTCAGGCACGCGACGTGACGAGACGTGGTCCAAAATACGACATATCTCTTTACTTGTGCACAGACTTATTCTTGCGGATTTTTTTCCTTGACACGTCTTTTGGGCTTTCGTTTTGCCGGTGGTAGAAAGGATGAGGAAATCCCGCATCAAAACGACATACAAGCCTAAGCCGTCTTGCCGTGTGGTTATAAATACTAAGCATCAAGACGAAGGTTATGGAAAGCTCTTATCAATAAAACATGCTCCTGGCAATGTTCCTTAGCTATATTAGAAATAACTAAGAATCAATATGTTAGCTTGAGTTCTCAGTGTGCAAAGATGTTTTTGCGGTTGATCCGCAATAATTTATTTGCCTCCTCTTAGGCATTCACTTCTATTACGCCTGGAAGAGATCGCTTTAAGCGATAAGGCCGCCAGTTATTACACTAGTTTTAAGTTGTTTTTGGTCATTTGTATGTTATTTCTGGTGTGAACGAGTTATCTATCTATCATTTCGTCGGTAATATTTTATGAACTATTATTCTGTAGTAAGCCTTGTTATTATTAAAAGAAACTTCAATTAACGCACTAGTAATAAAAATAAACAAATAATAAAAATAAAATTGAGTCGGAATAACCGACTCAATTTTAAAGTGAGTATTCCCGTTTTATTAAAACGAAATGTGTCAAAACCACGTCAGTATTCATAGTAAATAATAATCTGTTAGAGGCAACTAAACTAAGCCGTGTAACGTTGTAAGACGTTTTGTGGATTAGGTCTAGTTCAACTAACTGTGGGCAGTACCAAAAAAACCTAAGCGCCACAACAGATAAACTGTGTTATAAGCAAGCGTGACACTTGCAATCAGGCGAGTCTAGTAACTTATTTTTTATAAAAAAATAAGAAACGACGACTTGGTAAAATTTTGCATGGTACGAAATATAATTGAACATGATTACTTCAAAAACATCCGATTCGACGGGTTCAAAATCTTCGCAATGATAATAGAATTTGCTTTGTAACGACACCTCACTGAACTGGACCAAAACATACTTTTATTTCCGCTCATGACATTTTTTCCTCTCTTACCTAATAACCCTAATAATTTTTATTTTTAGCATTTAATTAATTCCAGCGATTGTAATTCCTACTATTATTATGTATGCGAAAGTCTGTTTGTTGGTTTTCTCTTTCACTCAGCAACTTCGCTCAACAAATTTTTGCATGAGTATAGTTTAAGGGTTGGAGTATGACATGTTATCCATCCCGGGAAAATGTACGGCTCCTGAGGGATTTTCACGGGGCTGAAACCGCGCGGCGCAGTTAGTTGTTTATAATATGTATACTATAATGATGATATTATATTATGATGTATGCAATAATTTCAGTGCAAATTTGAAATTGAACAAGATCAGTCCAGAAGTATCATTTTTGAATCGCTTGTATCATTTGAAATGACTGACTTTGGAACGAAATCCCAAAGAAAAGTCCTATTTTTGAAATAATCATATCATTCGCTAAAACCATGATTGGTTTGAACCATTCGAATTTGCTTTCTAACAGTAGAAAATCTTTCAAAAATCTTTCATTTCGCATGATATCTTCGTGCTAAATCATACAAGCGATTCAAAAATAGAGAACATACTCCTGGTATTACAGAAGTCGCTTGTTCTAAATTCG
The DNA here is from genome assembly GCA_947579745.1 of Apocheima hispidaria. NCBI lineage: Eukaryota > Metazoa > Arthropoda > Insecta > Lepidoptera > Geometridae > Apocheima > Apocheima hispidaria. The sequence goes on from OX388159.1 coordinate 14,842,009, forward strand.
GCAATTCATTTCTTCCATGGCCAAACAAAGACAAACATTGATTGAACCCTGAACCCACGTACGTATATTAACTAAGTAATCTACACGAACTCACCAAACTGTAGTTACAAACTTACAGTATTCAACCAATACTATACGCTCTTGCAGAAAAACTGTTCACCACATCTGGCGAGAGACGAGGAAGCTAAATCACGATTGGATGGCTCAAAATTTAATCCCTCTGGACGTAAAGAGAAATCTATCGAAAACTCACTCGTGAAAATTAGTCAAGCCGTTTAAGCTGTAGGAAGAACACAAAAACATACTTACATACTTCTGTACTTTTATACATACCTAATACACCCCAAAAACATTACCCTCCTTGTTGAGCAGTCGGGTAAAGAGGTTATGTCGGATACTAATAAAGTAACAAAAAAATAACTAGTTATAGATAGAGAATTATTTTTAAAAAAAAAGCAATCTTGCTTGTAGTTACTTGGAAAATTAAAGTAAAGCGAGACCTCGTATCAAGTTAGCAAGACCCAGTATCAGGTTAGTGACATAGAAAAGGCTATGAAAGTGTTATCTTATGACAACTTTTCGCGTCGTGTATCAAAGGACATCTAAAATAAAGGACTCTCTTTGTCTCGATTCCAATCTTACATTTTAAATGAGTAAGTTTAGTTGTTTGTAGAACAAGGTTTCTTGTAACGAAGTCTCGTATGTCTCGCCGGCATTTAAATACATTCTTTTATATCGCGTCCCTGAAAATTAAAAACTGTTAACGTAAATTACAACAACAAGCCAGTCTCACTTCGAGCGCGGAGCATATTGCTCAGGTAATATTTGTTTTGTACACGCATTGGGAAGATCTATTACCTAAATCTAACACAATGACTGCGATAGTGACAGAGTGATTCTGTAATGATAGTAAAAGATACGTAAGTTAAACGATAATGAAAGCCATCGCACCCGATTAGAGTCCCTTAGTACTTAGTTATGCTTATAAATGCGTTGCTTTGCATTTTAAAATATTAATTTAAAAAATCTGCATGCATTTGGTAATAAAATTTTGATATTTTAACCTTTCGGGGACGACACTTCAGGGTCGTCGACTGGGTGCAAAAAAACGATTTATCCACGCGTCTAGTCGAAGCTCGTGACAAAAATGATAGAATGAACGGATATTGTTGAAAATTGGCATGTCAGTAGTGAACGACCTGGGACTGACATTATATGTGTACACGCAAGGCCCTATTCGAAGATATGAGAAATTTATGTCGATTTCGAGATTCCAATCTCAAACGTCCCTCGTCTCGATTGCCTGCCTACTCGATGTATCTCGCACGCTAGCCATCGCGAACATCTCGAAATATAGCGTTTAGATGAGATCTCGAAGTTCGATATTTTTTCCGAGATTGAATCTCAGCTTTTGACAATAGGGGTCCAGGAACCTAAAATATCTAAAACACTAACATAAATATTGGTACTTAAAATATTGGTGGTAAAACCACGTGGCGCAGCGAGTCCAAAATGGCTGAACATTGTCTTTAAGGGCAGTAGTAATTTAAGCAATGTTAGTAGTTGATATAGTGTTATAGTTTCAAGATAAGAGGAGAGGTAATTTTGGTGAGATGCCAGACATCTAATGGCGTAACAAGATGTTAGGTTTTGCAAAACTTAGTAAATTAATTTTATCTTGTTTTAAATGTACTTGCGAGAATTGGCTATTAAAAAGGACACAATGTTTTTAATTATTAGTTTTTATTAATATTATAACTGACCTTTTATTAACATTATTCATTATTAGACGACCAGACGACCATCGCAGCTCAGTTGGTAGGGCGTCTGCTTTATTAGCAGGAGGTCTCGGTTTCGATTCTCGGATGCGCAGATGTTTGAATGACAAATTTAAATATCTGCTCTCGGTTTGGAATTCGAAATGTTAATTATTAAGTTGTTTTTAATTATTTTTGTATGTTCAATGGTATCTTTACTCAGGGTAATTTAGTGGCAAGCAGAGCAGCTATGAGTTCAAAGTGGTTTTTTTTTTGTTTAGTCTTACTTTACTTTGTTAAAGCTATCATGCACCGTCTTGTTGTAGGGCAAAAACCTCCCTTCCCTTTTTCTGTTCATCTCTGCTTTACGCAAAGCGGTTCCAGTCCAGGGCCCCTATTCGGAGATATAACAAATTCATGTAGATTTCGAGATTCCCATCTCGATCGTCTCTCGTCTCGATAGCCTCCGACCACTCGATGTATCTCGAACGCTAGCCATCGAGAATATCTCGAAAGACAGCGTTGAGAATACGAAATCTCGAAGTTCGACAAATTTTTACGAGATGAGATAGGAACTCACCGTTTGAGAATAGGGCTTAGTAGCCAGTTTCTATCCACGAAAAAAACAAGTAAAATATTCTAGATGCAAAATTATTACCAAGCAGTATGTTCAATTGTTCATGTCTAGGAAAGAAGAATTTTTAAGTTTTCAAGCATCTTTCAAACAGTTTGAGGAAAGTATTGGAAACTGCAACTGGCGCCGTCTATCGCGATATCAGGAAACTTTCTGCCAATATCACTTGAAATCCTGCGCTAAGTTTTACGTTCTGTGTAGAGTTTTGTGTTGTCGAGGCATGTAAATACTCGATGTACAACATACTATACATATAATATATTAGTTCAGTTCAGTGCAGTTAGGTAAATAAATCACGTTTTATAGTTTTAAGAAGGAGCCTGGTTCGATAGGTTTTCTGAAAGAAGAGCGGGACGGCACAACAACGACACCGACCCATCTATAGCATCTCATATCTGTATCACTAGTTTGTATTTTAAAATGCCAGTCACGGTCACCCATCCGAAGACAGACCGGTTCGTCCGTCGATCGATTAAAAAGCTGGCCACGAGGGCTAAATCCAGTAAGATAAGACTAAATTAGTTTTTGAGACAAGGCTTAAGGCATAAGGCTTAATAAGTAGTCTGGCCTAGGACGGCACTTAGACTAATAGGGAAAGTTTTCCAATGTAATTTTTTTAAATGGCCTACTTACTTTGTCTTGTCAGTTAATCAAAATTATTATAAGCCCCGAACGTAATACAGATAAATAATAAATAACGCTGTTGGGCAGTTGCTCAACATCAACAGCGAGTTTGTGGCTCAGAGACTTTGTTGAGCAGGCCATCTATACTGCCATATCTACCATGAGGGGCAGAGTCATAGTGTAAGGAAAGCGTATCTTGCAGTCTTAAGTGGCAACCGACCCGTCGGCCGGTAAGTAGATACAGATACCGTTGAATTGACGCAGTGCAAACCAACCTGCGCGAACTCCCAGACCAGAACTGGCAGGAGACAGCGCTAGATCAGGATCGATGGCGTTTTCTGGTGTCGGAGGCCTGAGCTCAGTTTGGGTCGTTATGCTAAAGAAGTAAGTTAACCTAGATACCCAGTACGTTTCAAAGTTATGTGAATACCGTGGAATATGCTAAAAGACGCATCCAAGACTAGACTAGATATTTAAATAGGTCAGTCAATCATCTGCCCTGCCGGGAATTGAATTTGGAACTGTTACGTTATGTAAAGTAAGGATGCATCCAAATGCGTATCTAATATATTATTATGTTAACTCAAGAACGTTCTTCACTACTGTTACTGTAACATTATTCATTTAATTTCCGCTAGATCAGACTCGATGCAAAGAGAATACAGTATCAGCAAAGTGTTCGTACACTTCTGCCAATCGCCGGTAATGTCACACTGCGCCGCGTCTCAAAGGGACTTCACTATGATCCTTTTAGATTTAACCTCTCACGCTTTGTGTTCCCTCACACTCACGTCATTACACTTTTGGAAGCATTCGTGTTTGAATCAGCTGAAATGTAACGTAGTGGCACAATGTGGCAACTCTATGAGATCACACATGTTGTGTGAGTTGGCTGAGTAGGCTGAAGCCTCCGAGATTTTGGCATGTTTCAGAGCATCCTGGCTGCATCCAAGATGCATGCAAGATCTCGGTCATACTGCTTCAGCGTAGGGACTCCAGTCCCTTTTGCGTGATAGTAAAAATGTTGTAAAAGGCGGTGGCATTATCGCATGGCGAAGTAAGCCCCAAAATAAATTAACTAATAACAAAAAATGTGGTGACGAGCTAAACTTTGAACCCCGCTCTAAACTTGTTAAACGACGGTCATTGAACTACTATGAACGGTAAGAATTTAAATACTTTAAATATTGTCTTTGACATTTTTAATCAAAAACTAGCGACGTTTACGAAAGATGTCAGGCATACTATTTTCACGGCTCATTAATAACAATCTTAGATGTAAATTTGATTAGCCTGTTTAATATATTTAGGTACTACTAGATGTTACCGCGAAGTCTTAAAAAAAGTAGCCTATGTCCGTCTCCAAACCTTAAGTTATATCTATGCAAATTTCAGCTTGATCCGTTCAGCCGTTTAGCCGTGATAACGCGACAAACATCCAGACAGAGAGACAGAGCTACATTCTTCTAATATATAATATTAGTTGAGATAGTTAGGATTATGACCTTTTTCAATTCTGATTTTACGTTTAGATCGTGTTATGTACACAAACATACGTCTTTAGGGATATAGTCCAAAACGAAACTGTAAATTCAATTTTTTTTAATGACTGTATTCTGTTTTGTGTACTAATAAACTAAATAAATAAATGAAATTAAAATAAATAACTCAACCAAGACCACAGTATGACACTTCATCTTAATATTTTAAAGTAAATTACATTTCATATTCTGTATGTCCGCAGACAATATATCACAATTTCCACGAAAAGCATGAAAGTACTACGTTCATTTATAAATTTAAATGCGCGCCACACACCAATGCTACAAAATATGTTGTCAGAAATCAAAAATATTTATTGACCATAAATAACATTTAATATAACGGGCAAGTCACTTTTATAAATGCGCTAATAGACAACACACCATACAAAAGTTAACACAAAACTGGCTTGCGCCCGTTGAGCTAGAGAGATCCGGCGCGGGTGTGCGCGTAATTTGTGCTCACGTAGGCCGCCAGGCGTTTGCGCTGGTGACACTTACCTGAAACCGCGAGATATCAAAATTTACTATTGCTGCGAGTGCGAGCTTGCAAGCCACTTCCATTAGTACACCATATTGGGCCTCACTAATAAAAGTTGCTTTGAGTTAAGCAATGCTTAAAATTCTCTGTCAACTTCAGGCTGACGTGAAATTTGAGCAAAATGAGACAGACCTTTTTAAGCATTGATTAAAGTTAGGAAACGTTTATGAGTAAGGCCCACTATGTTTAACATTTAGTGCTGCTAGTTAACGTGTATGAGACCTTACTGCACATAAATGTCTTTGGTGTGTGGTGCGTCTAAGGTTGCATTTACACTTCGATTGTTTACATAAATGACAGACCTAGAAATTGTATTTTGGAATTCATCTCAGTTCAACAAAAGCATGGGATTTCAGTGCTAAATGTTATGAGGTAAGGTATGTTTTAGATTGTCGTTGGTAATCTAAATTGTACGTCGAGGGTTCAGTTGAAACATTGGCGAGAAGCGAATTGAATCGATGGATAGAACGGTATCTTGCTGTATTCCCTCTGTATTTCAAACAATATTGTTTGATAAAAGATATAGGCAGGCGGCACAATAAGACAACTGTAACCCAGCCATTCGAATATGTTGTAAAACTGCGGACTATCACAGGATGCAGTAACGTCCTCTGAGTAATCGGTGAGTGCTCTGAAATCCCCAAGCCACCTGCAAACAGTGGGGATTATGGAACAAAAGAAAGGACTTTGCTCAGCAGTGGACGTCTTCTCGTCAATGATGATAAGCCTAGTCACTAGTTCTCGATTTGTGCTTGGCTGGTGTTTTTTTGCTACTACATATTCTATATTCTACCTGTAGGTGGTCTATAAATATGGAGACTGAACATGTTTAGACATTAAAAAATTTCACGCTTATCGCTATCAGTAGAACCCAGTTCCTTCGTGTAAAACCACTTTAATGAAGCCGTCTCCAACAGACGCGCAGTTCATATGCAGGCTCCTAGTATCGTACGAGGCTTTCTAATTACCTGCAATTGGGTTCTGCATAAACGTTGGCATCCTGCTGTCTCTTGTATGGTACAAGTTGGCAAATTAATTATGTTGATGTTAGAAATTTATATAAGCCGTGGAATTTTAGAGTTTGCCATACCGTTTTCATTTTCTTGTTTCATAATTTAACGTAGGCGGGTCTTAGTTTTTGGACTTATATTTTATAAATATAAGTTCACATAACAAAGATACTTAATATGATTCAGTTTGTTGCAGAACCATTTGTAAAATTGTATTTGTTGTAGGTATATTTATGGACAAGTTATTAATATTTGTATTGTTCTTAGTCCTTTCTCCAAATACCAAATACGAAAAAAAATTGCTCTATCCAATTTTCTGGTTTTCGTCTACGAGACTTCATATTAAAATGTATGTAGGAAATCCGTTTCGTCGATAATTGAGATCGAACTTAACCTTAAGTAACTTCGTTTGGTATGACCAATACATCATACATACATTTTCTGCAGCTATTATAAGCTGTTATAAGCTCAGAACAGAAGAAAAAAAAAACTTTTATGTAGTTATAAGGTCCACATAAGGTCGAGAATTTAAGTTTGGAGAGAGAAAACGGGGGAACAACGAAACGTGAAAATAGGCACCTAACATAAGGCACAGACATGCAAAAGCTACTAAAAAAGCTGCTCATACACATAATATAACGTAATATGTATTTATTGATATTTTTTTTACAAATTTGGAATGTACTCACGAAGCTCTTTATTTTGATACCAAACACGACATTTCGATTAAGATTTCTTTTATAGAGTGCGCCATATTCGATTTAGTATACTTCCTTAAAACCTGCTACACGCAGAGTATGAAGACTCATCGAAAGACATGTACCTTGTCAAAATCTGGTATTAGAAGGAGCATAATGATCATACTTGCATACATACCTCGGGATTCTGAAATGTTTATTAAATTTGACAACAGATTAAGTCTATTGCTGTCTTAGTGCCAGACAAAGGCAGCATTAGAATTAATCTGTTGTAAAAGTTAACAAACGTTGTTTCAGAATCCCGAGGATAGACTGCCAAACTCTTAACTCTCCTTTTCCGTAGTCGGGTAATAACGTAGAAACAAAACAAGAAGCTGCCAAATCAGAACAACAAAGAAAAACAAAACGCAGGTCCGCGCCCCGCTAATGAAGGAATCAATTACGGCTGGATATCGAGGCCATGCCAAATGGACAGGCGAGGAAAAAGGTGAAAGTAAGTTGACTCAGTTGAGATTTGCAGAATCTTTTTGTACAGTCAGAAAAACATCACTTTTACTTTAGTTTTTAGTTATATTATCTTTGATGGCTGGGAAATTGTTGCAAGCTAATCTGCACAGCCAAAAAAATGGCACAGAATAGCTGTTCCATACATTTCGTTGAGGTCTATACAATGTCGCGATTTCATAGCCCTATAGTAAAAGTTGATCAGAATTATGAGTATGTATTTATTTATACATGTTTTCTTTCGGCTCGGACACCGATGTCTGGACACACATCACATTGTGTAGACTCCGAGAGTAGAGTGTATACAACAAACGAAGCGACACTACAACCAAAACCACCAAAAGGACTTGAACTAAAAGAAATTGTAGGTACTTAAACCAGAACAGAACAATCTTACCTACTCTTTAACTGCTCTGTGAGAAGTCATTCCGCTGTCAGATGTAAAAGGGTTGCTGAATGATAAATGATAACTGAGTTACTCGATGATACACCATTTTTTCTTTCAGTTGAGTTTCGTAACGTTTTAGAATTATGTAATTCAATACTGAATCGATCTTACACTGCTGATTCAAGTAGGTCGTGCTATTCTTCTGCAGATCTCGGAGTCCGCGTTGTTCATTTGGTAAGAGCATATTATTGTTATCTTACGCTCACTTCGAGCTCTGCATAACAGTAATGTAGACCGACCCTTTGGTCTCTCCTTTAACATGACATGCTTTTTTATTTTTTTTCTTTAGTTTGTTATTTATGTAACAGTTTATTATTTAATTTCATTAAGGTTATTTAAAAAAAAAAAAACGGGTCGGGAAGTTAGATTTGATAAATAATGAATTATCTTTAAGCTCAGTAGGCGATCACATGTTGCATTCTGTAGGTACTGGTAGTCCAGTCCAGTTCTTGATGTCATCCAGCCATCTCCGTCTCGGATGTTCTAGGATCCCCAGAATTCTGCCCTCGAGGATCAAAATTGAAATAAAAGAAATAAATAAATAATTGTTTATCTTTCACTTTACTGCACTTTGCCCATAGCGAAATAATTATGAAAATGAAACTCGTTATAGATATCTAAATTTTAACAAAAAAAAACTACTATTTAAATCACAGAAGAGAAAAAATCTTTACGTATCTTTCTCTTTGCTGTGATTAAAATCATTTTCTTGTCTGAACATTCTTTCGACAAAGGTATCGTACATAGATAAATTATCTTCTTTCCGTATTTATCTATAGCTGTCTATATAAATAGGGCTTTCTTAAAATTTGTTATTTGTCACGAAATTGACATAGTTTAGCTGTGTTATTTAACACAGGTCATAACTCCACCTGGCTCTAGACCACCATACATTTTACACGCCAAACATACTTAGGCCAATATAGACACATTTTGTCGCGAAATATATATTTTTTTCTTGGGATTGGATATTCATTCCAATTTCAAGCATCATAATACCGACTTTATCTATCACAAATATCTTTTCTATTTACGTATTCGATGACTTATTATTGAAATATTATTGTGCAAATTCAAATTCAAATTCAAATTCAAACAAAATAATAGACCTAAGCCCTCCTAAACCTACGCTTATAATTCTGCGGCTTGACTTTACTGAAGTGCTTGTAATAGGATACAATTTTGTTTTAATACTTACTAATAATACGGGAATACTCACGTTAAATTGAGTCGGTTATTCCGACTAACAAAACCACACAAAAACCACGTCAGTTTTCATAGTAAAATAATAGGATACAAGTTTTGACTAGGAAACCATAACAGGGCTCATGCGAGAAGAAAGTGAGTAAGAGTCACCGTCATAAGAAGGACTATACTGTACATACACTATAACAAAGTAATGATTATCCGAGATAATAGGAACCCCGTAACTCATTCCATGACCTACTGTTCAAGTCGAGAGTATCTACCAGTAAGGAATGGCCGTTATCCGTCTTGCCTGGTTCAGGCGACCTTATGGCGCAGATATAATATAATCCTGATTTATCACTATGGTGTTCTGGCCAGACGTTGGCGGATAAATACGAGTTAATGCAGCGTGTTTTCATGGTGTAAACATTCTACCGCAAGATATTTCACAAATGTATCAATTTCAGCTTTTATTGGTAACAGAAAGAAAAAAACAAGTCAGAAAAATTTGGTAAATAAACTAAAACTAGTACTTCTGCAAAGTAGACCTCGCGAGAACAAACATTTTTGCACAACCTCAATTCTACTATTTCATAGAATGTCAAAATTATTTTCGATGTCCCGAACTGAAACCTCACGACCTTTTATTAATATCTTGACTACCTCTTGCCATATTCCAAATTCTTGTTTAGAATGGAGTACCGAACGTTTCTGCTAAATATTATCAAAACTTTCCGGTAAATGGCGCCACAGCAAACTTCCCTCCTTTTTGACCATTCTTGTTCGAATGTTGACGACGAGGGGTCGTGGAAGGTGATGGTCTCTTGCTGCGAAGTCGTGATGTCGCAGAGGGACACGAGGAGCGGCAGAGAGAGAGAGAGAGAGATTCTCTCGCTCATCCGCTCTCCGGAGAACGTGCATACGGAGGCGAGCCATGCGGAGAGTGCCAGTATCAAGTATACTTATATATTTAAAAATTCACAGTTTTTACACATTAACACTCAAAATAACACAAGTAATGGAAAATAATAAAAAGACGCGACATGATTTCTTCACGTTCCCGCCAAAACTCCCATCGTGGAGTTTTTAGTCGGTTTCGTGACGTCGACAATCGACATAGGCCGTCCGTCCACCCAGCGGACGGATATGCGTAAATGCGTAATCACCAAATAAAAAATGTATCTACCACTTCACCGCAAACTCATCTAATGTTAAGTATCTATGAAGGTATGGTCGGTGACGGTAAATACTTCTAGCCTAGTATGGCAACTGATATAAAAATGACTTACTAGCTGATATAATTATTTGCGACTTAAAAATACCAATTAAAAAAAGGAAAACTCCCTTCTTTATTACAACTATATAAAGGATAACTTAACGTTACTTTCCTCGTTTTGCGTCAAAACTTAGAACAGTTCCGTTTCAAAACAATTCAAAATAACGAGCTGAGATGCAATTTTAGTTTAATTGCTAAACTTCGGCGCGTTCAACGTTAAAAATTACGTACTTGCTTGTAGCTTTACTTTGTGAAATTATTCTAATTATCGGCCTTATACGAACCTTCGGCTGTCTTCGGCCTTCGGCTTCGGCGTTGAGGCCAGTACTAGGGTTGCTCTAAGTTATCTGCAAAGCGAATGAAGAATACGAGACAAAACATAATGAATACTTTGCATTAGATACAGTCTACGCCGAAATGTCTTGAAACAAAGCATTGAAAGATCTGTTACGTGAGTGCGTCAAGACACGTAGAATTTTGTACCTTTGTTAGAAATAAATAAAATAAACCAACCAAGTGCGAACCGGACTCGCGCAGTGATGGTCCCGTACCAAAGTAGCCTAATTTAATTTAAATTGTAATTGTAATTTGTTTACCTACACTCAGTTCGGGATGCATAGCGCGAGCCCGACTCACACTTAACCGATATTTTTTGTTATACTATACAGTTTGCACTTTAATTTACTAAATTTTACGCAACAGTATATCAGTAGTATATAATATTACTTCTTTTTTTACTATAGAGATATAAATATAATATATAAATAAAAAAAGTAAAGACCAAAAAATAAATACGTTTCTTACTATCTATTACGGTTCAAAAGATACAGGCTTTTAAGGTAGGTCGGACAGTAGGCGCCTGACATCCTTCGGATACGGAACCCTAGAAATCATTATCAAGACCACGTTGCTAAGTGTGTGTGCGTGTGACAAATTGTCACTGCGGTTTTTTCTGAATTCGTTGTTGGATTCCTGACTAGCATAATCTCTAGTGGTAATATTTTTGACCGAGTGAGCGAAGCGAACAAAAGGTCTTAGTTTTAACTGGCTAAATTTACCTGTCTACTAGCAAATTGTCGTAGCATAGTTATTAAGTACTTCAATAATTATTTTCTCACGTAAGCGAAATTGTAATTTTTTTGTTAAGAAATAAATTTCTTTAACCCGAATTTGCTTTCACCTGTCCGTATGTTGGTACTCGCGTACAGGTCGTATTTTTCGCCAAACTTGACGAAACTTGGTATACAGGTTATAATTTTTTTTAGAATTTTTTAGTGGTCGGCGATTTTTGATTGGTCAGGTATATCCCCCCAAGAGGGGGAAATCTGGTGCGGCGCCATTTACCGGCAGATTTGGATAATATTTGTCATAAATATTCAGTACTAATTCTAAATAAGAATTTTGAATATGAGCTTCACCGACTTCATTAGTCGGTGAAAAGGTTGTCAAGATATAAGGTCGAGAGGTACATCGAACAAGGATTACTTGAAATATGGAATTTATATTTAACACATAGCTACTAAAACGTATATAAATATATTTCTGTAAACGTATGTGGCAAAAACACTCGAACACAAACAGTAATTGTCAAGCCACTAATCACGTTTTTTTTTCTTATCTAAGGTCGTTGCTGTGTTTTTTCTTAATGCATTTTTGGATAAAGTGCGTTGTTCACTGGATTAGCTTCAACACGGACGGAGAATCAAATATGAGGTTCGTTCTATTCTACTTAATTTTGCTCTACTAATCTGGACTTTTCGTATTGACTGATTACATCAGCATCGGCAGTTCTAACCTTATTGCAATATTTTGTATCTCACATGAACTGTGTTATTGTCTGTTTAAAATAGAGTGGGCATGAGATTTCAGAGCGTAGCTGTGTTAAATTACAGTTTTTGTTTTAATAGCAACACAATAGCGGGTCCGGCCGAGACACCTAATCAGGGGGCGGTCTATCTTGGTCCTTTATATTTTTTATAGTTTACGATTCAGAACGATAGAAAAACTATGTAAAGTTTTCCAGTTTGCGTCATATTATTTTTCAATCAAGAATAATAAGCAAGTTCACTAGATAACAAAGTAATATTGTAATACCCGCAGTCGCCTAATGCTCACCTTCCATCTTTCGAGCATAGGTCGAAAAATACGGCGTAAACCAGCCAGCTGTGCTGCGTGACCCTTCGGGAGCACGCAGCACAGCGCTGAGCGTACCCCGTATTGCCAAACTTGTTTTTTGCTTATGTTTCCGTACCTTTTTTTTGTTTAGTTTTTGGCAATAAATATATTCTTATTATTAACATCTACGAATCTGATTTGAGTATTGAAGCCAAACCAATCTATACAATAAGCCGGAACAAATTGTAATATAATTATGTACATAATAAGTTGACAGTCAAAAAAACTTTAGATCAGTATGTTGTGATCTGTGGGTCTAGATAGAGAGATCTGTTGTTAAACGATCGATGTGACTGGGAGTGTTTTTTTATCTACCCGACTGTCCGAGAGGAAATGCTTTTGGGGTTTATGTAAGTACTTTTGTGCGTTCCTATAGTAAAAATCGTAAAAAATGGGGCCGCAGCAAACTTCCTCCCTTTTTGGTGGAAATACCCCACCAATCAAAAATCCCCGACGACAAATAATTTAATAGAAGGAAATTGGGGAGACTTTTGGCCAGCAGAAGGATAAAATACCTAGTTTAAAAATATATTAAGACAAGTGAATATTATTACAATATAACTGTTTTGATTTCTGTGATATTTAATTGTATATTTTATTAAAATTATCTAATCAGTTACTTGGATGTGATATTAAATTGATTGTTATATTTTTGAGAAATACTGGTTTAAATTAAATACTTAGACTTTACAGTAAAGTGTAGAACCGTGAAAATATAAACCAGTATTTAATTTCGTAGCTTGAAATCTGCTAAAACATAAATAAATTAGAACCAGAGAAAATAATTTCCACCAAGTCACGGCATTCTGAACAGATTACGATTGTACCGCAAAAACAAGCTGGAATTAGGGGTCGCAAATGAAAATTAAGGCCCGCAAATGAGAATTCCCGGGTGACATGTAAATGACCGTATTGTCTCTTGTCTCTGGGGACTGCCGTGTTTGCTTACATTGCTTCACTGAGCAAATGCGGGATTGTATAACAAATAATATTACTCATTTTTTTTTTGTTAGGTTACCTTCTGTGTGGATACATAAAAATTATGATAAGTATGGATAATATTTATATGACAACCAAATTTTTAAATTAATTAAAACCGTTGTCATGTTCTAAAATTTGAAAATTCCAAGTTTTGTAGTGGTAGGGCTCTCTTGCAGAACTCGTCTGGCGAAGTACCACAACTTGCCAGTTATTCAACCGCCAAGCAGTAGTGTGTAAACATTAATGTGTTCCGGGCTGAAGGGCACTTTTTCCAGCGTAATTACTGGGCATACAGAGGCATTGAACTATTATGGGCAAGCGTGACGCTTAACTTCAAATGAGCGACTTGGACAGTCAGCACCATATTTAAAAAAAAGTTTACTGTGTATTGCACAATTTAGTATGCCTTGCCGTGAGCTCTCTTTTACCTGACTACCTACCCAAGGAATAGGGTAATGTTTGTGGGGTGTATATAAGTATATATGTTTATGTGTTCCTTTATTTTCCCTACTGTAGCATGAAAAGATTGACCGATTTTGACGAGCGAGGTGTTGTTGGATTCATCTTTAAGACCGAAGTGTCACTCAATTTCGCAATCGGTTTTTCTTTACATAATAATCTTGTTATATTTGAGAGACTGATAAAAAAACCTTAAGGTATGATTAATAAATAGCTTCTCTTGAATTCATGATAATGTCAATAAAAAAATAATGGTGTCAGCTTTCAGGTGCGAATTTTACATACACGTAATATAAAATTAAATATACAAAATATTATTAACTTTATTGTACACCAAAAATACAATTTTACTTTAAATAAACAATAATAAAAAGCGATAGTATAATGGGCTTTTACATCTAAAAATTTCTTCCAGACAACCTATGGATGGACAGAAACGAATACTACTATAAATTAGTTTTAATTTACTACCAAAGAGATTGGATTAGACACCTAATACTATTGTTCCAGCAAAATAATATCAACTTAAAAGGAAAAAATGGACCTGCAAAATAATGTCGTGGATGAAAAAAAACCAAGTAAGTATATTTCAAATAATATCAACTGTTCAAATTAGAACTAATTAAAATACACAAATAAAATATAGTTAAGTTTTTACTATTCAATAATTTAAAATTTCATTTAATTTTAATATTAAAGTGCTTAACCACACAAAACAATGTTCACCTTATTTATTTTATTATCTTGCTCACCTTTTTTTCTCATCCTCTCCTTTTTCTTTTGTCATTCTATCCATTTTCTTTTGGTCCAGGTACGAGTAGTGCACTGGGAGTGAGACACTTCCAGATTTTGATGTTCTTCCTAGCCCTGACTATCAACCTGAGCATCAGAGTCAGCATGAGCATAGCTATTGTAGACATGACTGATAGCACTAAAGATGGGGTAAGTGTAGACATGACTGACAGCACTAAAGGCGTTAATCTAATCATCCAGCTATGCTTCCAGATTGGTCATATTTTTATCAAAATCCAGTTCTGATAATGAGATCCATGGGGAATTGAGGGAACTACTCAAATAATATAGATACATAAAACGGTTTTGGTATTTTCATCAACAAGTCGAGCATTTGCGTTTCGAAAATAACATTCGGAAGAGTGGAACTGATGACGGAGACCACAGGTGGCCACCAGAACTCCACAATAATAAGTATTTCACGGGCGGCACCAAGATCATCTCGATAGTGCATATTTACAGTCATTTTTTTTATTAAATTTATTTTTCGTCCTACAGTATTGTTAATTTTGCTTTCCCCAGCACTTCCCCTGGACTATTAAGACCCAGGGCGTGATTCTGTCTTCATTTTTCTGGGGCTACATATTACTGCAGATCCCGGCAGGCGAGCTCTCTGCCAAATACGGTGGAAAGGCGCCACTTCTTGTGTGCGTAGCTGCGAATAGCTTAGTACAGATGTTAATGCCTGTTGCTGCCCATTATGTGAGTGTTTGACATACTAAGTACACAGAAAAATTAATTTATTTCTGTCTTATTACTAATAAGAAGACGTCCGAGATAAAATTGAATTCTTAACGCGAATTTCGTAATACTCGCTTTCTTATTTTCTCATTATTATTTATATAATAAATGAGTGTGATAGAAAGAAAATGTTCTAATAACCTTTTATAATGTCTACTATTTTTAATGTTGAGTCATGCTGCTTTTTGAACGGCAAGTTTTTTTTCTCTATTACTAAGTTATTATAATATTTAATTGTTAATATTTATGTTAAGCGAAAACTTGTTAACTATTATTGTAAAGAAAATTATTAGAAAACATTTTTGAATGTCACCGTCACTTATTTTATACAAATAACTTGGGTAAAAAACTTTTATGGTACGTCTGGAAAAAAAAATACACAAAAAAAAACCTGAAATCGAAAATAAATATCTGCTGTTTTCACGTATTGCCATATCTCTATGAAACAGCTGGTTTTTTTTTCAAGTAACACCTTCATAAGCAATTATTAGGACAAAATAAATTAATGAAAACAATCTATTTTAGTCCAAAAAGTCAACATTACATAAAATGTTGCAAAAATTTATTATAACTATAATAACAGGGAGGCTGGGAAGTAGTGTGCGCGTGCAGGATAGTCCAAGGGTTGCTGCAGGGGCTTATGCTGCCGTCGGTGCACAGCTTGATGTCGAGATGGGTGCCATTGTCGGAGAAGAGTAGCATGGCCATGTTTACTTACAGTGGTAAGTATGTTACATCAAACCGATCAAACAAACAAAAAGATGTAACTAAATGTTACATATTGTTACCCTATTCAAGCTAATGTCTCCAAACCAATCATTGTTAACCCAAAAATAGTAAATGACCACCAACATTTTACCATCAAAAAACGCCCGGCTCTCGCGTTTTTTGTTGCAGTTCAACCATCAAACATAACCTAACCTAGTGTTTGGGGCCGTAATAATTATATTTGATACTTTTCATCAATTTGACTACTTTTTGACATGTATTTTATATTATTATTATTATTATTTAATTCGTGATGTTTTTTGTATTTGATTGTAATGTAGTAAGTGTAGTTTAATAACGGACAAACGAAAAAAATAAATAAAATAATAATAAATATAATAGCGCTTCGAAGCCGTTGCCCGGCACGCTCGATTCGGTCGCATTGCTCGCGCGTTGTTTGTCGCAGTCAAAATATAACCTGGACCTAGTGTTCGCGGATACTATAATGTGATGTAGTTCTTTTTTAGCACTTCTTTCATGTTGTCATTCGACTTTATTCGGTTATATTTGGTTATAATTATTAGGCCGACATTTTATAGCAATTATTGAGTTTTATTTTTGAAGTATTTTCTCGTAGATTTGCTGACTATTTACTACATTTGGTAATTGATTACAATTTGAAGATTGTTAAGTATATTTTTTGTTACGAGTAAGAGAGCTTGGAGACTCAAAATATTTTTTAGTGGTCATTATATTTATTCCCTTCGTACATCCCGAAGGTACGGCTAATCCAGAAAAATAGTATTCTGTGAGCCAACCTACCGTCATGAGACTCAAGTCTGTCACCATAACGGTTTCCGGGACGTTATAAACAATATCAAAAGTGTCATCCGACTCAATTTTGTCATCGGAAGGGATTTAAGGTTTAAAAAAATAAACTGTAAAAGGATTCTTTTAAAAGCTAAAGTCGCCAGCCTAGCACCAACACCCTCCCGATCACCCCCTCCAAGACTACCTTTTAGGTAAACGGCTTTTGTTTGTTAACTTTGAAAATAGATTAATTTTAATGCTGCCTTTGTCAGGCAATAAGCAAATGACAAAGACAGCAATAGACTTTATCTGTTGTCAAAGTTAACAAACGTTTCAGAATCCCGAGGTGAGTCTGCTGTTATTCGCCCGCCCACCTCCGACAGCCATGCCAGTTGGTAGCTCCGGCAGTGGATGAACTTTCTAATATCAAATAGTATAAAAACATCAAAATAGTTCATGTTTTATTAACCTTTAATATTTATAAGTATTTACCAATGTGCAAGTTTGTTATCATTTTGAAAAAAGAAAAGCAAAATTATGTAAGATACTTGATGGTAAAAGCCACCTCCTTTGAATAATAGACATCGGAAATTAGATTAAAACTATCTACCGATATACATTACCATTAGTACTTATCGATAATCGATATTTTCAGGTGGTCCATTTGGCTTAGCTATTCAACTCCTTATATCAGGGTACATAGCCCACGCCTGGGGTTGGGCAGCCATCTTCTACATCAGCGGTGCAGCGGGAGTAGTTTGGTCTTTGGTCTATTACACGTTCGGAGCAGCCTGTCCTGAAACCTCGAAGAAGATCAAAGATGACGAGAAAAATTATATTCAGCACTCTTTGAAACATAAATCAGAAAAACATAGAAAGGTGATAATGTACAAGAGATAGAAAATCTTTAAATTTGATTTGACAGAACTGTAACAGGTGGTTTATAAAGTTTGGGTGTAAGACAGAGTGAGAAGGTAAAATGTGTGTAAATGGTAGTATGATGAATTCAAGAATGCATGATTCGTAAGTACAATTACCTAACCAATCAAGTGCAATATAATAATGTACGTACATACATATTGCACTTTATTTTGACCTAAAAAGGTTTATTTTTAATTCACCAATAACCTCTCGCAAGGAACACCCTTAAATCATACCTAACCACTTAATTCCTAATTTGCTGGAAGCTGATTTTCACCCGGACATTCAAGTTTTTATGATATAAGTTTATTAAAGGAGATGTTAAGAATATACTTTTTATATATTTTCTTTATTTTAACATAAAATTAATTCTCATGTTTTTAATTAGTTTTTTTGATTATTTAATTATTTATAAACAGTTTTGAAAGTTGTTCTTTGCAGAGTCTACGTGAGGCGTGGTGAGGCGTAAATCAAGGATTAAAAATAATAATTTATTAATTAATATTTGTAGTTGCCGACTCCGTGGAAAGCGCTGTTGTCGTCTCCTGCTTTCATATCACTAGCAGTGGCCCACATCGGGTTCTCGTGGGGGATGTGGACACTCATGGCGGAGATACCTACATACCTCAGCAAGGTGCTAGGTGTCAATATAAGACACGTAAGTATGAGTCGCAAGTGCCCAACACTGCCGATCGCGGATGAGTACAGTTATGTGTATATATGTTCAAAATTGGTAAAATTATAATGGCTTTGAACAACCCGTTTCGAGCTATGTATAAGAATGTCAACGTTCTTCAATCTGCAGAATGAACGAAACAAAATGACCTGAAGTAAATTAAGGTCCGAGTTTTTAAATCTGAAGCCAAACTGTAGCTACGTACTGGTATATTCTTCATCATCTACATGTGCAAATATCATCTATATGTTGCAATAAATTATTGAGTAATCCGGCAGCCCGTACTAGTTCCGTTATAATCAGTTGTAAACTATGCTATCGTCTTCAGACACGTTACCTTATTCCTTCGTTACCTTATTCCTGTTTGCTATCAAACCCTGCCACCAAGGCAGGCACAAAAAATACCTTGTATAGTATTTTGTGAGGGCAGATAGGAAAACACATTATGTATGCTACAAGTGCTGTCCAATTCCTATCTGCTACTGTTGGCCATGCTCATCTGAGCCAGATAAGTATTTATAAAACAAAATTTTACAAATATTTTTTTTTCTCTTTCAGAACGGGATACTGTCAGCTCTGCCTTACATCACGATGACGTTAATGGGGCTGCCATTCGGATATTTATCAGAGTTTCTGCTAAAGCGCAAACTGATGACTGTAAGCGGCACAAGAAAACTCTCCAACACGATATGTTAGTAAAAACCCGTATAACATAAACAAGTCATAAACTAAGCCCAAATATTCATACCCACACAAACGAGTCAAGAGAGGATAACAATGTCGAGTGACCCTCGGTGTCGTAGACTAAGCTGAAAAGCTGCGGTCACCAATGCGTTCCTTTGGAGATCGGGCCCTTCGTCAAGCGCCAAGGCAGACGACAAGTTTTAGTGGGTATAATCTCACATAACCCAGCTGCACGTTAAAGCAATTAGGTGCCTTGCGAAGACTACCCCTTCATGAAAAAAAAGACCCAAATGTTCATTAACAAGTCATGATAAATCGTCAAGTAGAATCGAATGAGTTTGAAGTCAATTCAAGTCTTACCCTAAAGGGTAAGGGTAAGGAGAGGTCTTTGTTCAGCAGTGGACGTTCTGATGATGATGCTGATCCCGGAAATCACACTAATATTATTTGCGAAAAATTGTATATAAATGTGTTATTTCACACTCAGCTACGTAACGGCTTAACAGAAATGAATGAAAGAATGAATGAATGAAATTTTACTATGAAAACTGACGTGGTTTTGATACATTTTGTTTTAATAAAACGGGAATACTCACGTTAAATTGAGTCGGTTATTCCAACTATAGTTTCGATCACATTCGGTGACCTTTCCTTAATAAAGGTCACCGAAACTATAGTCGGAATAACCTACTCAATTTAACATGAATGAAATTGGTTATCACAATACATTATACTCTTTCCGCGAGTGATTCCGCAGAGCGCACTCTACTATAATTTTGTAAAAAAAGAACCATCCACACTAACGCATTTTTAATGTTGCGCTTTTGCAGCATTTTTCGGAGCAGCAATATCGCTGATCGCTCTTTCTCATGCGGGGACCAACATGACGGTAATAATAGTATTGCTCTGCGTCGCGGTCGGCGTCGGCGCGGGACACGTCACTGGATTCATGGTAAGATTCATTATATTAGGTGCTTGATTAGATCACGGACATATTCTGAGATATCTTTGTACTCATCATTAGGCATTACTTGTACCCTGGAACCAACCATGAATAACGTAACCGTTCCGTACATTTCGTCGAAGGTGAATGACGTTTTCTATCAAACAGCACTTTTTTTTCGTCAATTCATGGTTGATCTCGTAGTAAAAGTTGTTAATGACGAGTACAATGATATCCTAGTCCTAGTATATAATATCCTACGTTTAACTGAATACCCAGTAGACTCAAAAATTCAATAATAATAATTATAATAAGCCCCCATCACACTTGTTCACATATATGGCATATTTTTTACATTTAAAAAAATAGCATATTAATTAATTTCGAAAGCCAATAATTATGTTGTATTTTAAAGAAACTTTAGTTTTTATATATTATTATTATTTAGATTTTATCGACATCGATACACTGAGGGACAACCTTTTTACATAAAATTATAGAGGATGGTCCAAACCGCGTCGTTATAACAAAAAACCGTACAAGTAGACTCGCGCACCGGGGGTTCCAAAATGATAAAATGAGCTTCCATACATCGATATAATATAATTATGTCATGGTCAGGTCATTTCTCCAACTGCAAACATACGTTTGTAACCGCAATTTTTAAAATAATTGATTCTTCATCTTTTTCGTTCACTTGTGCTGTAAGACCTTTCTTCTTGCGACATTTCATGATTCTAGGTCCACGGGAAGTACCCTATAGGTTTTGATTTACTTGGGAGTGCGGCAAAATATGCGGCATAATTGGTCGTATTGTTTGACTGCCTTGACTTAGAAGCTTGATTTGTTTTACAGCTTCAAGATATCGTAAACCTAAGTTTTGATATTAATTTCAACTTCATGCCTCCGCGTATTCCTGAGGAAAAGGATCTGGACAGACGTAGGTTTCTTTTAAGGTACGGAATCCTAAAAATTAAAAAAAAAAAAGTTTAAAGTCTTCTGTAAAATTAAAAGAAATGAAAAGATAATTATCAAAACCAAACCATTTCTGATGTTTAAGATAAACAGATGCAACAAACATTTTTTTAAATTAGAACCTACAAAAATTTGCAAATCTGCGTGTGAAATAGTTATATGTATTATGATATGACTACATAGTGCATACCCCTTAATTTTTGGTTATTTTTTTCTAGTTGGTACACCTAGATATGGCTCCAAACTTTGCGGGCACGATGATGGGAATCACGAACGGAGTGTCCAACTTTATTGCCATCTTAGGACCTCTGGCTACCGGCGCTATGTTGAAAGACGAAGTGAGAATACAATTTGTTTATCAACTTCAATAAAATTAGGAGGATTAAAAATCAGTCGGAGGCAACTTGAAACTTTTTGTTTCGTACGCGTAGGTTTCCGGTACCTATGCGGAAGAATGCTATTTGCAAAATCACTCTAATATTATAATGTTCTAATATTTATGTTGTTTGTGTGTAACTAGGTGAGTATTTAAGTATGTAAGTGTGTTTGTTCCCGTTTAACTCTGTAACGGCTGAACAGATTTGGATGAAATTTGGCATAGAGGTAGCTACTATCCTGGATTAACACATAATTATGCTACTTTTTATCCAGGAAACAAATTCGGCTTCTGTAGAATAGCGGGTCAAACCGCGGGTCGTAGCTAGTTAACCAAAAAATTGTAAATAACCACAATTCGGAACGAAGAATAATGGAAAACCACGTCAGCTCCATAAGTAAACAGGTATAACCTGTCTTTTTTTTTTTGTTACATGTGGCTTAATACACTTCTATTGATTATTCTGTAGAGATATTAATTATATTATAATATGCACTTAGGTCCTATCAGACAGGAAGCGGTTACGCGTTCGAGCGTTTCGCGTTCACGTTCTGCGTTCACTGTGTTTGTATTGCGTCATAATTATGTATAGACATACCCAAACAGCAGGCATACTGATCATGCTGCCAGAGCTAGACATCCACACGTCCTCGTCATTAATTCAATCATTATAACCATAGTACTCATTTTTTATTAATATTATTATCGGCCAGTATTGTGTGGCTTTAGCCGAATTCGAACTAGCTGAAATTAATAAGGATTAATAAAATTAATAAGGATTAGTGTGCATCACATGGTCATATAGAATATATTTTCTATTTGGCATATATTATGCGGAAAATCACGAATAAATCTGCGAGACGCAGTTAAGTGGTCTACGAGTTTTCATCTCATCAAAATCTGATTGTAGCTAGATGTTCATGAGTGACACAACGATTGTGAACAATTTTTACTATGAGACCAACCCTGAAATCGCGAAAAAAAAAACTGCTGTTCCATAGAAAAATGTCAATGACACTGGACAAAATGTATGGAACAACAAATATTTTTTCTCGATTTCAGGATTGGACCCATAGTAAAACTTGTTTACAATCATGAGTAGCCAGCCCCTTTCGGCTTAGATAACCTTCGGCTTGGATACCGATTTCCTTATAACCCTATATACACCTCCCACAATAGTCTTTATATACCAACTGTATGTTAACTGATTTCAATTTCAGACGAAACAAAGTGAATGGCTTAAGCTATTCTACCTGACTGCAGGATTATATTTTATCACTAATCTGGCGTTCATTCTCTTTGGCACCAGCGAGCGACAACCCTGGAATGAGCCTCTTGAGCTGACACCTCCGAAAGGTAAGAATGCGGTGACATTGACATTTGACGACGGAATAGATCGATAACGAAGTAA
Source organism: Apocheima hispidaria (assembly GCA_947579745.1). Classification (NCBI taxonomy): domain Eukaryota; kingdom Metazoa; phylum Arthropoda; class Insecta; order Lepidoptera; family Geometridae; genus Apocheima; species Apocheima hispidaria. Next base: position 14,864,882 of record OX388159.1, read on the forward strand.
CTGACAATCCTGACGATGAATATTAATCTGCAGACGTATAGGTACATTGCTACTGAGTAAAGGTATATATAGGTTTTAAAGCAAGGAATGATAATTCAGAAATTTAGCTTCATACAATTTAATATTTTTTCTGGATTATGTAGAAAAAAAATTACGTTCTGGTTGCGGGAAGTCAACTCTTAGCAGGGTTTAAAGGGTTCTCTAACAAATAGCGCAAGCATTTTTAGTCTTGCGAAAATTTGTTGGCAAATGCGAAATAAAACGCAAATGAAATATAATAAAAATACGAGGATGGGAGCATGTTTTGGGAACTTACCTCATAAAGCGCTAGTCACTAAGTTTTTTCAATTCAATTGATGGTCAGACGCACATGCAATCGATGAGTCTTTATTTCCCTAGGTTTACTAGCGTCTATCAATATCTTTTTGTTTTTTTTTTTCAGATAAATCAACAGACAAGGAGATGTCCACTATATCAGTAATAAATATGTCATAAATCTTGCAAAATGTTTTATGTTTATACCATGTTATTAAAATGCGTGTAAAATAAGGATGCAAACTGATGCTAAACAAATCCGCTTACAAGTTCACCTCGTCTAAATAGCTAAACTGGCTAGCAAAACTTGGCATCCTCGATAACGATAGGCGTATTGCTCACTGCGACGGTTGCTTCATCTGTATCAATCACAATTCCGTGTGGAGTACCTACTTTCTCTTACTGCTGCCACTTTTTAGACACAACAGCCAAGAATCAGCTGGAATATTGAGAGTCGATAGACCTGCGTGCTAACAGATAAGTGTTGGTGACAAACTAATAGTCGTCAAAACCTACTAAGCCTCGAACACCATCGTAAAGTACCAAGTCTATCTATTTTCTACAGTATACTATTTGGTATACAGTGTGTGCGCAAGCTTCATTACTTTATTCCACCCTCGCAGTCGTCTGTTTTTTTTTTGTGAACTAATCTAGGAATTTTCAGTTCCTTCCCCATGGCATCGATAAAATCACATCGCCTGGCGTGTCAATCACATCTAGAAGTTAAAAAAAATCTCTTCTGTTGGAATCACTATTCGCAGTGATTCCCCGTGACACATCTGGCGGTGTCATTTTGGCGGTGCCATGGGGAATGAATGGGATATTCAAAGCTAAAATGAATTGAGTTTTTCTACATCCATCATCGAGCATCGCATCGCTTCCCATGTTGAGTTGGTATGTGAGTATATGTGAGTCAATGCCTCCAGTTGTTGCAATACTGTCTTTTCTATTGACTTCTTGCCATGTTTTAACTCATTTTATGAAGTGTGTGGGTGTAATTTGCCTGAATAAATTATTAAAAAAATAAATACTTTTGAAGTCTGTCTCGACACAAGATTTTAATAAAAAAAAATCTATTGTCCTCTTTTCACGTAAACTTTTCAAAAAGGTCAACATGATTATTGTTAATTTCAATAAACAAAACATAGTTTCATAAAAGTTGGACAAGTTGTTTCTGAAAAATAAATCTTAAGTACATTTGTTGAAAATGGGTGCGGTTCATAAGAGGGCTTATGTACTTTGGTCATATAATTTTGTATATCTAGTGTCACTAGTATAAGAGCCGATTTTAACAAAATTTTAGGTGAATCTGTTTTTTACAATGGACCACAAGTTTGAATTTTCCACATTATTCCAAAACTTTACTGAATTCCCTAGCTTGTGATTCACAATTCCTCTAGGATTTAAATTCAGAAACACTATTTGTCTTCGGGTGAAAAATTTAAACCACGTGCTTGTTTTGGTCCACGCAAACATAGACATCAGACATAGCCAGACTGGACAAATAACTACGTCAGTGTGGGTCAAGAAATTTGTACCGATGCCTATTCGCTACGTAAACAAATATACAATTTAAAAAAAACAGCTGATCAATTTATAATGATAAATAAATAATAGGCACAAAAACCTTTTAAAATTCTTGCCATATCACGTTAGGCATTTTACAAACTAATATTGCATATATTGGCAAATAACGCAAGTAATTTTTTTTTTTTATTGTTCTTAGAGCAGCTCCACGGATTCCGGGGTCCATGCCCTTTGTCAACTTTTACCATCCAAGTAACAATGGCTAAGAATGGAATATTTAAATTTTAATTTAATATAAGACACAAAAAATTAAGTGTCAGGTTAAATATACCATCGGAAATATATATCACTCGCAAGAGTGAATAAAAAAACTTTTCGATTTCCGCTGCTGTACATCAAAATAAAATTAAACACCTTAAAGTTTAATTTAAGCATTTTGTGATCATCGTTGTGATCTTTGTGTGGCGCTCGAAGGGGGAGGCCTTTGTTCAGTAGTGGAAGTCTGAAGGATGTTGATGATAATGAAGATCCTATCATGTTGTGTCATAAACAGACACAACATTATAATACTTTTATATTCAAGCTTAGTGATTTTACATCTTTAATAATGCAAAAATGAGCGAGAGAGACAATTATGGCCTTAAATTAATTTTACGTTCTAGTTGGATAATTTTTTTGTTACAAAATTGGTGGGTGTCTTTTTCAGACATTTCCTACCTCTGTGTGCCACAGAAGAGAAAAAAAAAACTCTTCTGTGCTCTGTGCCGTGAAGTGCGGACATAGAACAATGCATTTTCTGTAATGTTGTGGAAATGTAAAACATCGTAAAAATACTTTATTTATAAGAAAAATTCTGTGGCTGGATGTAGTGAGTATTGGAAAACGGTTGCCGTTAGACTTGTTTGGTAGCAGATGGGATGGAATATGAAGCGTGAAAACTGTACTCGTTGTAAGTAAAACAGCACGAGCTGTGCTCCGCAATTTCATTTGGAACCGTACGTACATTAAAATAGTTGCGAAAATAGTATTTAACTCATTCCATAACTCAGGCTGAAATTCTATACAATATAAATTGTATTATCACACTGATATTATGAATGCGATTGATTGTGTGTCAGTGTGTAAGTATGTAAATGTGTTTGTTCCCTTTCAGTTCTGTAGCTGTTGAACGGCAATGCATGAAATTTGGTATGGAGGTAGCTGACACCCTGAGGTCGTCATGCCGGTTAGTAGGCAAGCGGTTCATTTCAACACAATTTTTAATAATTTATATGAGCAAACTCGGTCCAGGTGTTATGTAAATAGAGTCTCAGTTCGGTGCAAACTACTAGTACGGATGTTGATCAGGTTTTAGGATAAGATAGTACTAGCAGCGAGATTTTTGATTTTCATTGTCAGATAAATGTAATTGATTATGTCGTTTTTGTCTCAATAAATTTAATTTAATTTGCAGCCACTGAACTAGAATTAGGTACCCTCGCCAGATAAGCCCGGTGTCTTTTTAGCCGACTGCCCAGGGGGGTTATGTTTTTGAGGTATATGTAAGTATGTTTGTATGTACCTATAAAATATCTCTTATAGCTTAAACGGCTTGAGGATTTCCACGAGTCGTTGGATTCGTCTTTACGTTCTGAATGATATATACATTCTGAATGATTTGCTGTCGGTTTTTTTTTTCAATAATATTACTTGTTATAAGGTAATTTACTAAAATACTAGAACGCCACCGCCACTGCTTGAAATTGCATGGCAAGCCTTAGCTAGGCGATTCTAGAACCGAAAATTTCTAATAACGGTTGGACCTTTTGCCTATACCTTTTATCCATGGATTGGCCTGAGCTAGCAAAACCACTATCTAAATGGCCTATGTCGTAGTTTATGACGTCACTAGTAATTTATATGGTCAGCTTTGTTCGAGAGAATCAAATATGAGATGTAGTGCGTTCTTTTTATTTAGCCATTCATGTACGAGGTGACTTTGATCGGTATTGAGCCAAATCTGAATGATGAAAGGGGGTTAAAGTTATATAACAGTTCAGATACATCAGGGAATGAGAAGGATCGAACATTACAGCGCGCACCCTGTTATCATAAACTCTCTCTTCGCTTACTACTACTGTAACATCAATGTAAAACAACTGATTCTATTACAGACAATTGCTCAAAATCGAATCTACATTGCTACATTACAATACGTGCGAATGCTCGTCAATCAGTGTGGCAGTATTGTAAAGAAATGCTTAAAATCGAATCTTGGATTGTTGCATTACAGGCGAATGCTCCCGGTTAGGTCGAGACCATCCAATAACGTTTTTTTCTACCAGTAAACATATTCCGTGAGGAATGAACGGCGCTAAAAATGCATTGTAAGGGTGTGGAATTCATTATAAACTTCCTGATTGGATTTTTGTTCAATTTAAATGGAATTAATGGTAGTGAATGGCCTTCTAATCGATGGAGCGCTCTAGCGTAAGAATTGACTTTTTATAGTAGTTACATACATTATTATATCGTATCACTTATCGTGCCATATTAGTGGAAGATAGTAAGATCATACGGCATAGGTACTTATAGCTCAGAGCTGTTAATTGACTGGTGTGGCACTGGCCTAACTCGCGGTCTTTAACTTGACTTCTTAAACTGACACCGTATTACATAACACCTTGGGATGAAGTTGAGGGGCATACTGCGTAGAATAATGCGGAAGCTGATAGCTGATAAAAAGAAACACTTGATTAATTCTATTTGGTGGATAGAATTAGTTTGTCTCGATGGCGTAAGTATAGATAAGACTTAAACGAAGTTTTTTTTTTTTGACTTTTCTTTTTTGTTAGTCTAATTCTGATAATCGTATGCCATCGTATCTCATTTTGCCTCATCCATATTGCGACTTTATTTCTTTCCTTTTTCTCTTCAAAAATAACAAGGCCCCTTAACTTTAACAGCAATAAATCAAAGACTAAAACTGATCGAAACAGCAAATTACTGACGCATTTGAAATTCACAGAACGTAGAGAACGGACGAAAGTACTTTGTACAAAGGCAGTAAAATTCGGCATCTGCCTTTATTATGGTAATGAAGACATTACAATAATCTTGGAATTGTCGGCTGGAGGTATTAAAATAGGGCTCGGTGTCGTAGTGCCGGTCATTGCTGCTATAATTAGCCTGAGGCGAAGTACAGTTATTACACTAATATAGTTCGTTTCATGATGGGTGTTCGTTAAGACGACAGACATACATTTTTGTATTCTACTCATCATAACGAACCACTTTTACAAAGAAACAAATTTAGCTGTTGTACGAATGTTTCCGAGGAACGTGTTTTTTTTTAGTGATTGTAGTGGTTTGGTCTCGGAGTAAAACTTGTTCATTACGACGAGTACAGGGGAATACTAAAATATGTCAGTCGTAACTGAATACACATTAGATAACTAGATAGGTACAGAAACTGAATATTTTTCCCGGATAAAAATTAGTCTATGTGTTTATTCAGGGTATAAGCTACGTTCATACCAAATTTCATTTAAATCAGTTCAGCCGTTACAGAGTTGAACTGGAACAAATGCACTTAGATATTTACATGGTAACATACTTACATACTTACTTACTCACATACTTACATACGTACATACTCACATACTCACATACGTACATACCCACATACCCACATACCCACATACCCACATACCCACATACCCACATACCCACATACCCACATACCCACATACCCACATACCCACATACCTACATACCTACAAACTTACAAACTTGAACTTACATACTTACATCTGGGGATTTTCAATTTGACGTAACGTGCACACTTGTACTAGAAGGTATCCTTCCACGATGCTATACTTTCCTCGCGATGTTTTCCATCACCTGTCCTCAAACTCGTTGTCAGAATTTTAACCCACGCTCTGCAGCGTCGGACCGCGACAACCACCGAGTTACAAAAATTTACAGCTAATATCCCAATCCCAACGCCACATGAGCATAACATAATAAATATACTCTAAGCCTTTAGAACAGTTTTAAACGTAAAATCCTCTTTGAAGCGGTGAAACTTTGTGTGGATTCCCGTGTCAAGTAGCGAGAGGAGCGAGACGAGCGCTTTAACCGATTCAGAAGACGTACAATTTACGTGAAATACTGAGGTTTAGGTGATCACCTATCTACGTATCGTAGCTATTTAGCTACCTATTATAACTAAGTACGTAACGTAACTAGCTTTAATAGATATCTGGGTATGATCAGTAAGTGTCATAAGGTACTTGGTGGTTCTACAACAAGGTGGGTAACATCCCATGTTGAGGAGTTTGCGCAATCAATAATCATAATATGAATCAAAAATTTACCGTGTTAGGAAGGGTACGTATTGAAATGCTTAACGGCGAAACGTCTAGGTTTAAAATGTCTAAAATAGAAATGTGAAATGATTTAGGATGTTGAAAGTCATTATTAAAAAGTTCAAATTGGCAAAATACGAATATTTAAAACACTAAATGATTTAAATTTTAATGGTCTAAGTTCAAAATGTAGTAATTTTATTTAATAAACGTCGTTTAGATCCAGTTGACATATATAATAGTAACTAAAACATAATAAAGTAGCCACAAACATTAGTTTAGGTTGTTTTAACTGCGAAAAGGGCCTGCCGCGGCGGTGGCCTGCTAAAAAAAGTTAAAAAGTAAGTAACATAATGTAGTGGCCCTAAACACTAGGTTAGGTTATGTTTGAACTGCGACAAACAACGCGTGAAGAGAGAATCCCTCGGCAGCGGCCAGCAAAGCGCTAAAGGGTAACTGTAACATAATTGTATGGGTAACATTCCATAACAAAACTGGGGTATTTTTTATACATTAATATGTATATTTGTCATGAATAAAATTTTCTATATTTCTGTATATTTTGCATATATATCACTTACACTTTAGATCTTTTGTATTTTGGGCATTTTTAGGCAAGGCTTTCTGACTATTTTTTTTTGACATTATGAAGTTTTAGCTTTTAAACCATATTAGACATTTTGAACCTAGACATGTCGCCGCTAGCTATTTAAGTTTTTAACGTTTCAATAACTACCTATAGTAGTTTATGTACCGACGCAAACCACCCAGGCATGTTACTAGGTTACTTTAGTTTGGTCCAGCTATACGCATCATAGAACCATGAGCTACCTACGTACCGTACATAAGTACACAGTAGCTCTTAACGTAGAATAAGAAAATTGAAAGCACGTTAGGGATGTAGCGCTTTTGTGACTCAACTTGTTCCCTACTCTCTTATCTAGTTATCTCTGCATAAAAGTTACTAAGAAGCGTCGTTGCTTGTGCTCGGTCGTGTCAAGAATAATAAGAAAGTAAATGTGGCTGCTCTAGAGCCATTGAACTACTCAGTACGGGCTCGGAGGCCTGGACTGCTCTAAGGCTGGAGCTCAGCCATTAGGAAAATTAACTGCTCACATCATTACTTGCATTAAAGTGCGCATTGCATTTTTTTAATCAACGATTGGAAAACGCTAGTAATACATCATGCAAATTACAACGAGATTCCTACAGGGCATATACTCTTAGATAAACGTACGAGTTTTTCTAGGCTAGGCGTTTTGATCAGAGTTCACTCACTAACTGGCTCTCAAGTACTATAAATTACCATGAGATTAAGTTAGAGTATAATGTTATATTTCATCGTTAGTAATTTAACACAAATAATAATAAGTCGCCAGCAGTCGTCTTTTATCCTCTAAAGATTTGAAAACTTAAGTCCTACTGCTGCAAATATTCTTATGTGCCAAATGTAATAAAAAATTCCAATGAGAACTCATAATGTTTCTCAAACGCAGAGCTAGCCTCGTGTCTCAAGCTGAATTTGATATTAATTCCACAAATTGCACTTCAATAAGTTGAGATGCAGATTGTAGACTTGGGCTGCATGCCAACTGTCTTATTATTAGACACACACAGTCGGCGCATCCCATTCGCATCTCATTCTCGGCCGTGCGCTCGGAGAATCAACACGTCCTGATGATGTGTCGCGTAGAGGTGAAACATGTGTCGATACAGCACTCTAGGGATAGCGGCAATATTTTTTTGTTTTTTTACTATCGTACATTTACATGTTTTGTTCTTATGTTATGTTAGAAACACAAATATACAGTCCACGCGCGAGTTGAATGCAGACGGAGCCCTTTAAAAGCCTTCGAAAGCATTCGCACGGATTGTACAAACATCATAAATACACACACAACCCCATACACCCTAAAAACTTTACTCTCCTTCTAGAGCAGATGAATAAAAAGACCATGGGCGCCTTTATCGCAAAAAGTGGTTGATTCCAGGCAGCAAATTACGTTAATAACCACAATATGAGTAATTTGGCCCAACCGCAGTTCTAAATTTAGTTTAACTACTACTTTTACATATGTGTACTTATCCTACAGATCACAGCTCCTGAATCTTCATTAGGGGACAGTAACATAATTCATTTCTATATAATCATCTTCATCAACAGAAATATTTTCCAGAGTATCTAAAATATCATGCATAACAGGTTCTTTAACGAGAAAGCTACCCATATTATCCTACTGTCCTATATGTAGAACACCGCTTTTTGGGACGAATTATAGCCATTTTTAGGGTTCCGTAGTATTCGAATTCAAATTTCCATAAAATCTTTGTAAATAATAAAGAAGAGGCTATCAAGAACATGTGAACAGGGCAAAAAAATGCCACTATAACATAACTGTGCTACTCACATTAATTGCATACTTTACAAAGAAATATTTTTATAAAATTGATAAAAACTATAGTTTTTTTTTTAAATATTTTACAGTATTGCTCCACGGACTCCGTGCCATTTATCAAATTTCACAAATATTTTATCATCTAAAACGGAATATAAAAATTAAAGACTTTACAAAAGGAATATACCAACGAATACACCAATAAAGTGCTTAGTGCTATTATAGATTTGCGTATATACTCCGAGCAGTCCAGCTCCCGCAAGCAGCACCCGTTCACGAGTTGACGCATGTGCCAGCCATCGCTCTCCTCAACCATATTGGCGGGAAAAGGGCGACCCGCCACAGGACGCCGCCGCAAGAAGGAGCCTTTTAGTGAGCGTAACTGCTCTGGGGTATGCACACAAAACTTACAACAAAGAAAACAAAAATAAATAAATAATGCAAATGTTACATTTCAATCGCCTACTCCTGGCCCAGCACCGCGTTCCGATCTTTGATGGACATCTGCAGGTTGTACTCTTTAATGGTCTTCGGTGACGCAGCCGTCGGTCGACGCGCGAATCGACTTCGATGTCGTCGGCGTAGTAGGTCCCGGTGTGCCGCGATACTGCAACAACCGCGTGTGACACGCTCTCAAAACTATAGTTTTATAATCAAAACACATAATTTCGAAATTACAAATCACAAAAGAAAACATAATTTTGTGGGAAGACTAAATAGAATAAACTTTTAAAGAAAACTGGCAAATTGCGGGCGATTCTAATAAATGTGTTCAATAAATCGCCATTATCAGCTCGCTTCCAACCTATTAAGACCCACTTACACCCCACGTTTGTTAATACATCCTTTTCAACCCGCTGTAAGTAGTACATGATAAAGGAAGCTGCCGTTGGCGTAACAAAAAAGAATAACCTTTAATTTCCCCCGAGAACCATTAAGCCGATTCCAATACGAATTCAGTGCGAAAATGTTTTTTACAAAGTACTTTTTTTTGCATAGTATTAGTTTCTGTCTTTTATTGCCCCACTACGAAAAAGGAGGGCTATGTGTTTGGCAGTATATGCATTTAAGTATAATTATGTTCATAATTATGTTTCCTGTAATCTCTTATATAACTCATCAGATTTTGACAAGATGTTTCTATCGATGCGTCTTCACACTCCGCGTGCTATAACGGTATATATAATATGTAAGAAAAAATTTATATAATTATTATAAGCAAGTTTGTAGGTAAATCCCAAATATATCCCTCGTATCTCCAAAACAACTAATCAGATTTTAGCAAATAAGGTGTCTATCGAAACGTCATAATACTGCGGGTGTTATAGGATATGTGACGTCACACTAAATTTGATATGGCGGTCTTTATAACTTCGATTCAGAAAAATTGTATGATCGAACGAACTTAATTGAATTGAAGTTCGATAATTATTTATTTATTTATTTATGGTAACAGACATCAATCGTTTTCTTAATTAGTATGCAAAATTTTAAGTAAAAATCTGAACTGGATTGTAATGCAAAATATGGTTACACAGAAAAGTAAAATAATGAGACGAACGTGATGAAAGTATCGTAATTTCGATAATTTATCGTCGTAAAGATTTATTTTAGGTACATTTTAATTAGACGTGTGAGCCAAAGACTCGTAAAAAAAGAAGTATCGGAGACCTATTCATTTAAATTACCAAGTGTTTGTTATCTGAAGAAATTCTAAATATTTATAATAAGTAGTAAGCCGGTACAAAGATTCGATCATTTTGTTGCACAACCATATAGACATTTTTGTACATTTATGGACATATTGTTTAAAAAGTTAGTAAATGATGATGTTAAAGTCCCTATAACCGTAGCCTAATGCCCATATTAGTATTTTGAAAAGACGTTAGACTACGGATGAAGAAGATATTTTAAAACACATTGGAAAAAATCATATAAGATAAAGTTAGTTATTATATAAATTTCTTATGGGCCGTGCCATTTTGAACCTTGGCGCATGCAACTGTGCCGAAATATCTTGAACTCAAGAGAAGTAAGCATAGTGGTATATATCCCCTGAGTACTAATATTAATGCCATTTTGTATTACGAATAATATTTTCTTGTTTGATACTTTTACGTAGGCGGGTTTTAGTTTTTTTAGGTATGTTAAGAAGATACCGTTATTTTATTAGCATCGCTTCGGAATGCTTTTGGATTGCTTCAAAGAGATATCAGGATCAATGCTCTTTTATGTTTCTTCTAGCTTGTGAAATTACTTGGAAAGCGATACGAAAACGTTATAGGCTGCGTATATTAAATGTAAGTAAATTGTGTTTTCTTTTCCAAAAATTATTAAGTAGAACTAGAAAGTTACCAAGCTGCGTTGGGTGAAGACGGTTTATGAGGGAATATTATAAGTATTAAACTAAAATATTTTTTCCAAAAGTAAAATCACGAAACTTCTCCTCTTCTTCTCGAATCTAAAATCAGAAGATATAAAATGAAAGATTCTTCAAAGCACTTGCTCGTAAAGTGGATCGTATTACATCGCTTTTAGACTCATAATACAAAATATTACGCACACGTGTTTTTTTTTTACTTTTTTTTTTATTACTGCACCAGTGCGTTAATGTTATGTTATATAAGTTATGTGTATGTAGACGAAGTATTATTTATTTAACCGGTTAATACAGTTTTTGTAATACCAACAAAAACTTTGAATGCGGCTGAAAATAGTATACAGTTTCTTGAATAAATAAATTATAGGTACCACCTTAATTAGGATAAATAAACATTTCATTCGATCAACTTATTCACAATCTATAAATTAACCCATATTTCTGCTGGTCACGCTATAACTTGAAAAAGGCTGGACCGATTTTGATGATTTCTTTTTTGTTGTGTTGGTAATTGTGAGGACTAGATTTGTATGAAGAGCTTAGCGAGCTGAAGGCCGAGCTTCGTGGGCATCAGCTAGATAACAATAAGCTATAATAATATTATAAATACAAAAATATTTGATTTATTACATTTTGAGTATCAGGTGTATGTCAATTTTGATCGCACCCTTGCTTCGACCGGCGCACGCGACACAAAAAAATTCGACTTCAAGTAGGGAAGAAAAGTAATACGTAGATTTGACCCCACCGAAAATACTAATCTCGGCACGAAACGCGAGTGCTAACGTTGGCAACAAAATCTAAAAAGAAACCTAGCGGCCGTCGAAATTTTCAAAGTTCGTTTCAAGTGTGGTTTTTTCTCGCAAGTGTGTTGAAAAAAGTCGTATGAAACGCGTGTGCATTGATCATTACACTCTCGGCTCTCTCATTGCCCAACTTAACATACTTGTATCATAATGTACTATTTCGAGTACTGTTTGGCTTTTAATTAGCATTACTTTAATTATCAAAATATTTGCATTTGTAGTTGAAACAGTGTTCCTAGTTTATGGCCTGCGTCGTGTCGCCGCCCGATGCATGTTCAGTTGAATTACTGCGCTAATTTATAGCTTTGCTCGATGTTAGTTAAAAAATACTTTGAATAGGGATGGGTAGAATTTTCTTGCAATATCGTAGCGTTTTGACCGTTTGTCGGTCTAGTTAGCACCGAACTGAGACCTCGGTACCTCTTCTAACTTGGAACACCTGGATCAATTTCGAGCTTAAAAATTGTATTAAAATTAAACGAGCTAGGTACTTGTCTATAAAGTTTCATTAAAATATTACCGTGACCAGGTAATATTTTAATGAAACTTTGTTTCTATTTAGTTCAAGCAGGGTATTAAGGTTTTAGTTGACAGAACTAAACTAATAGAAATATTTATAACTAGTTGATACCCGCGTTTGCGAGGACATAAAATAGTATTCCATCCGTAGTCTTTGTGATATACAGTAAATCCTTATCAAATTTTATCAAGATCCATTCAGCTAATTAGCCGTGATAACGCGACAAACATCCAGACAGAGATACAAAGTTACTTTCTAGAGTTCGCTAGATGGCATTGATCCATTTTTGTGCATTTTTTGACGATTTTTATGGACTGACGGTTGAAATGTAGGGAGTTCTGATTCGCGCAAGCGAAGTTTTTTCCTGGAGATGCACGTATTCATTTTTATACCTCCAAGCTTTATTAGTCCTGATACGTATGCGGCTATATTCCTCTGAATTATTATATTAGTTAGGATTTATGTCCCCCAAGCAAGTTAGATAAAGTTAGGAATACTTTAGTTCTGTCAACTGAAAGCTCTAAAATTGACGACACTATTTGACTGAAACACTTATTTCACAGTATTATTTCACGCGTCGTTGTAACAAGATTTATGTGATGTTTACTGTGACATTTAGGCAATTAGTCTGGCTACGTATTTTATTATTAAAACCAGAACACTTGATGTTAATTTTAAAGTAGCCGTAGAATTTATAACAAAGGCTTTTAGAATAAAGGTCACAATAATATTAAAGGTGTACTCTACAATCAAATTTATTAACCTCTGTAGTCGGGTATTTGGTGATACCTCGACAATGAAAGACTTGTGGATGAGAAAGTGGACTGTATTTTGGGATACATAAATGATGACTATCATCATCATCACCCTCCGCAGCTTTCCTTATCCCACTGCTGGGTATAGGCCTCTCTCTTGCTCTGCCATCTGCCTCGGTCCTGTGGTAATCTAGTCCAGGTTGGACCCGCGATGGAGACGATATCGTCGACCCATGTCGCAGCTGGACTACATTTAATTTCTATAATTAAAATTATAACTTGAAGTACAAGTGAGTGCAACCGATGCTAGGTATACACTATTGCATATTTCATAAATCTATCTAAAAGAGTGGTTCACACGGGCCTAGTGTCTTCTGCTGACGCTGAGGCAGCTGCGGCGGCGGCACGTCGAAGTTCCTAGGTCGCGCTCTACTGCAGGCTCGATGAAGTAACACTCCCCCTGCCATCTCATATTTTGACGTCCAATAATAACAAGCAATATTCAACAACAACGACTCTTTCTAACAAACAAATTACATTGATCTTCGATCTACGTTGTTATTTTAAAAACGAAACCTAATATTTACGAGTTCGTGCCTGAAAAAAGGTTTTTAATTAAAATAATACTTTTAAAAACATGGGCCGTGTATCAAAATGACCAATAAATCTGCGCGACCTTTTTGTACCTAGATATTAGGTATGGTTGGGAACAAACTGATCGTAAATCAACTTTATCGGTGGAATTGTGTATGACACAAATGTTCTCGGATTCGTGTAAAGCGCGTATCGGCAGGGCCTGGCCCACTGTATTTGGATTTCTTTCAGGCCGCGGAACACTTAGTAGCCGTATATTGTTACCCGCGACTTCATTCGCGTAGACTTAAAAAAGTCCGTCTTTGTGATATACAGTAACTCCTTATAAAGTTTTATCAAGATCCGTTCAGCCGTTTAACCGTGATAACGCGACAAACATCCAGACAGAGAGACAAAGTGACTTCCTTTAGTACGCTAGATGGCGTTGTTCTATTTTTGTGCATTTTTGTCGTTTTGTATAGACTGGCAGTTGTAATGAAGGGAGTTCTGAATCGCGCAAGCGAAGTTTTTTGTCGAAACGATCGTATTCATTTTCATACCTCGAAGCTTTATTGGTCCTGATACAACTGCGGCTATATTCCTCTGAATCATAATATTAGTTAGGATTAGGATTACGATAGTTAGGATTGTCATGTAGAGGCATAATTAAAGAAAAAAAGTTATCTACGTTACAAACTGTAAAACCTGTTCACCCAAAATATTCAAGGCTATCAATTACCTACCTTTTTGTGTATTGACAAATCGTTGTCACCGAAAACTAAACACAAACTCGATTGTCCCATCGCCCTACGGACTTACTACGCAACTTTATGAACGTTCGATTGTTTGGCCCGTAACTTACCAAAAGTTGCCCATGCCTGGTCCAAACCAAACTGTAGTGCAATCATTGATTATCTATTGCTATTTAATTACTAACATAACCTTATCTATTAACTTAACTTGCACTAGATCCCGTCATATAGGGGTATATGACGGGATCTAGTGCAAGTTCCCTAGCTCGTAATGGGTGGCAGACCCATCGCAACATTCAAAGCATTTTTGTGGAGACTTGCCAGGTCACTTGTCACGTCTCTCAAGTCAGCACCGAAACTGAGGGGATCAGTCAAAGCTAGTTCAAACTGACGACTCAGTGAATGTGTTCCTCGCTTAAACATGATATCTCCAGTTATCAGGAAGCATCATCGGCATCGCCAGCTTAGTCAGATAAGTGCAGCGCATAATCCTCCTCCCTCTTTCACCAATCTTCCCTATTTTGTGCCTGTTCTCACCCTTGACCTTATATCTTAACAACCGATTTTGCTCGTATTTAATACTCTTGTTAAGAATTAAGTACCAAAAGTTTATGCTAAGTATTATCAAAATCGGCCGGTAAAGTGCGCCGCAGCAAACTTCCCCCATTTTGGGGGGGAAAACCCCACCAATCAAAAATGTCTGCCTACAAAAAAAAACTATGGAATTGTAGAATTGAAAATGTCCAAAAAAGTTGGTGCTCGCGAGGTCTACTATTCTCAGAACTACTATATAGTATAGTATTATAATTCAGAGGAATATAGCCGCAGTAGTATCAGGGCCAATAAAGCTTCGAGGTATAAAAATGAATACGTTCGTCAAAAATACTTCGCTTGCGTGATTCAGAACTCCCTACATTACAACTGTCAGTCCATACAAACGTCAAAAGAATGCCAAATGGATCAACGCCATCTAGCGAACTGGCTGAAGTAACTTTGTCTCTCCGATTGGATATTTGTCGCGTTATCACGGCTAAAGGGCTGAACTGATCTTGGTAAAATTTGATAAGATGATACTGTATATTACAAAAACATGCATAGGATACTTGTTTATGTACATGCAAACGAAGTCGCGGGTAACAAAATACTAGTATTATATTTCAGATCAAATTATTTCTTACAGATACATTCAAAAGCAGATAAGCGACAGATTTATGCTATTTTTTTTTCCATTTATAGTAAAAAAAAATGTTTTATTTTTAGCTTAGATTTGTTTTGTTAAAATACTCTTTGGCAATTTAAAGATAACCGATTGATCCCTTGTTCTATTGTACTAGACACAAATTGCAACGGAAAGGCACTAGGTAAAGGTTGATTACTATAGACTCAGTTTAAAAATTAACTTCCGCAAAGTAACGCCTGAATCAATCAACTACAATTTATTACATTAATTTTATAGCTGATCAAGGCTCAAGGAACAAAAACTGCAAACTAACGTTGCAAATGCTAATAAGGCAAGAGTTATTACCCATTACGCCTTGTATGGCATGTTGTAATGCATAACACTAGGTAGGTAATGTATTTATAAGAAACCCAACGACGTATAACAAGAAGGGTTGAAATGCACGTGTACCTACTCATACACGGCACTATGTAAAGGCTCTATTCATGAGACTACCTCGGGATTCTGAAACGTTTATTAACTGTGACAACAAATTAAGTCCATTGCTGCCTTTGTCATTTGCTTAGTGCCAGACGAAGTCAGCATTAGAATAAATCTGCTGTCAAAGTTGACTAACGTTACAGAATCCCGAAGTAAGTACCTTTCAAAGCGCTACGAAAACGATACATTCAAACGTGATTGATCAAAGCATTTAATTATGATGTGATAATGTATGAAAAGCCTTGGTGACAGCAGTTCTTCATCCTTATCACGATGATAAAATTAAATGGACTATGTAGATGAGGATGGCAAGTAAAACAAGAGATTATTTACCATTCGCATACTTAATTTATGCATGTAGTTACGAATCCCCGCGAATGTTAAAAACTCACTCCAACGTATTATTTTTCACTTTAATAACTCTATTCGTAAATAAATGCATACTGCAAAAACAAATACTATGTAAATATCATGTTTTTAATCAATTGCTGTCATTAATATTGCCATTATTTAATCAGGCGTTATTACAGCGGAAAAATACTTAGGCGCACCACACACTGTGTCGCATTTTTTGTGAAGAATTTATTGTCACACTCGTATTTAAATGTAGGTTACAGTCCTAGACTAGTTCGGGAGCCTATAGATCAACACTAATTTGAAACACTGAATTAATGTCGAAATAAATAATTTTGTTTTGTTTGTTTTTTTTGTTTAGGCTCTACGATAAAATGTGTTGTGTGGTGTACAACATTTTGGTGTGCGATGCGCCTTAGATTTGTTGAAAATACAGTTATGTTCAAATTTCTGTTTGCTTGGAATTCTTGCTTGATTTGCAGCACTCTGTCATGTTTGTTGGGTGGCAAGCTGACCGGTTCGCCAGAACGTTGCGCGTTATTCCAATCTCATGCAACCAGGTTCAGCTACGTCTACTCGTGAAATAAATGCCTGTACAAAAAACCAGTCAATAATTGTATTATTGACTTACATTTTGTAACACCATATTACTTAAGGATCAACGCCATGTGCTTTCGCCAAAGTCTGGTAAAACTGTAGAGGCCTGTTGAGGCCAACAGAATAGTCGCTAAAAAAACCATATTACTTTCGGCAATTAACTCTCCAGTTATAGCGATTTTATTTTTTGCTCGAGCATTATTAAAACAGCAAAAATATTGAACAGAGTGTTAAATTCCAATTGATCGACCTTTGGCATTAGTGAATCGTACCATTATCATATTTATCCAAGAGACACTACACAAAATATCGTAGCATAAATTTACAAACACCGCATGGAAGGTGTTTGCTAGTATTAATTCGCACCATAAATTCATTCAAATATTTAAATTATTTTCTTCGGTTCTTATCACACTATAAATGCGAAAGTTTGTGTGTAAGTGTGTTGGTTCCCGTTCAAGTCTGTAACGGCTGAACGTAAGTCATAGGCTACATTTTACCCCGGAAAAGTATACGGTTTCTGTAGAACTATAAGTGAAACTGAGGGCCCAGCTAGTTTTAAATAAATTCTGGAGACGATTCTCACCAAAATGCTAAAACAGAGGCATTCTCGCCTCTCGAACTCTGATACAGTTTTTTGCATGATGTTTACTACTACCACATCTTAGCTGGTCCACTACCCCGCCTTTTTTCCACAGACGTCTAACTTTGTTTCTGCTTTTATCAAATGACGCCGCGAAAACCGTCAGTAAATTCACCCACGTGAACAAAAAAATGCTTTGTATACTTACATAAAACTCAATAGTATTAAAACCCACTTTATAAAATCCCTTTTCACATATTAATCTCCGTTTAAACCCTTGTTCAAACTCTGTGAGTAATTATATCCCCACACTCCGGAGTGGCTTCGATCCGCGAGTGTACAACAAATTCATTAGATGACGGAAAACAATGCGATCTCCGCACCAGATAAAGGACTCGTAGGGTTGACAGACGTTACTTCTACGAGACATAATTATGTATTAGTCCTATTAGATTTCGTATGCCGTCATAAATTATTATTATATGCTATGTCATGCGGAGTTTTACTGTATTCCGAATTGTAGTACGTATGTCGTACAGCAATATTACTGGGCACAAAGATATTTAACATAATAATGTGTCAGGCAATGTATCATATCATGTATGAGCGTAAAGCATTACCAAGCAGGGTTTAAATCTGTTGATTTTCAAAATTTTGAATGGCACTGACTTTTTTTACGTAACAATCTACGTCTACGTCTTGCGTAGCTCTGCATAAGAATGATGCGACCTTCTTAAATCGGCTGTGCTACCTGCCAAATTGTCACTCCTTAAGTCGCACCGATAGGCGTCTAATTTGTCAACATTAGATGCGTGGTTTAAGAGATAAGAATGAACTTTATGAACATGCCTACAGAGACTGTCAAAATCACAAGCCTCTTTTTCCGTAGTCGAGTAATAACAGTTTTATTAGAGCTGAACCAAATACATTACATTTCTACAGACGTCATTAAAGTAAGGGGAGGTGACAACCCTAGCTATTAAGAAACGGATTAGAGAAGATATCTGCGGTGGCTTTGTCTTATATCACGAAGCGGCATAATTTAATAATCCTGGAGTTTATTTGTTCACTAGTTGCGCCCCGGGTTTTACTTGCCAGCTATTTCCCACTATTCCAGTATCGTACGTGTAAGTAGGTATTTTATGTTATTGGCAGCATACAAATAAAGGTGTATTCCCACCGCCTCTGTCCCCGATTTGAAAACAATTATTCTATTTCCTGTTATCCCCACTACTATAATTTTAATATTCCCATTGATAACATTTAATCAGGCACTGAGGCTGACCAACGAGAGGGCTTTACGTGTTATAATCCCAAATATAGCCTCGCTGAACCCCAATGTAGCCTAAAATAAAAACTATAGTTAAGGCTAGGTTCAAGTGGTTTGTTTCTAATGTGCTTTGTAATTATTTATATGATGATGATGATAATCGCCAAAAATAATTACTAGTAGTTCGCGCCAAACTGAAACCTCGTGACTCATACAACATCAGGACCAATAATTATTATTCTGTTTAAATTTTAATTTATAAAGAACATGAAGATTTCATGATGATCGGATCCAATTTTCGTAAGTTATCATCGGACAAATATACAAAAACAGAGACCTTCGCTTGGCTCGGCAAACATCAACCGTGTAGGTGGTGCCTAACATTTCTACCTGAAAACTAAGGCAATAAAAAACCTAACCATGTAATACCCTCAATAATTTCTGTTCGCTTTCTGCGTTTTGTTTCGAACCATTTAGCAACCCCTGGTTTAGAGGAATTGTGTAAAAAACCGTACTTTATAAAATGAATGTTTTTGTTGTAAAAAAGATTTGGAAAAATTCTTCTAATTGTTTTTTAGTTCATCCAAATATTATGGTCTTATTTATAATGCTGGCGGAGCTGGACCGTACTTTTCCGTGGCCTTTTATAACGAACGGAACATGGCACGCACGATTTCCTTCGTTACCAGACAACGTTTGCAGGTTTTCGCTCCACCATGCCCTACCGTAGGGCTCCTTACATTTGATACCTACTCCTTGCCTACTCCTTAAGTACCTACAATGACTATGACTACGACATCATCGAGACGGCTGGGACCACCTCGTCACGACTGGCACAAGACCGACATGGAACTGTATGGAGAAGGCCTATACCCAAATTTGGGTGCCCAAAAAAGCGATATAAAAATACGTTCTGCGTTACTTAACGTAAAATGTGACCCACTTGATGAATTTTGACAAGATGCATCGTAAGCACGTACAATCGGACAACGGCTTTTATCCCAGAAATACCGAAGGATGCACCTCTTATTTTTATTTAACATACGCTATTTTTCCCCGTTAGCTAATGGCAACAAAAACTGATTCTATGTTCTCACACTACCCTTGACAGAAGTAATCCTTAATGAACTATAAGGATAAGGCCGTGTCCAAACGTGATAGTTTTGTTAACGCCGGCCGCTTCCTGTGTACGCGGCCTTAGAGACGTATCTATTTCTTTTACCTCTTTCCTTGATAGAACAATTAAACAGCTCGAGTTTCGAGAAAGATCGGTGATAATTTAATTCTTACCTTCTCTCAATCCCTTAGCGTAATTTTGCCACTACAAAAATACACGATACGCTTGTAAATCACACTAATATTATAAATGCGAAAGTTAGTGTGTAAGTTGTTTTTTCCCGTTCAACTCTTTAACGGCTGAACGGATTTACACTGGATTAACACATAGGCTAAAAAAAGCTCCCGAAAAATGTAAAGGTTCTTTGGGATAGCGGGTGAAACCGCGGGGCGCAGCAGTAAAGTAAACAGGTACGCGCGCGCATGTGTGTGTGGGTGTGTTCGATTTTACGACGCCATTCATCCTCACGGAATGTATGAAAAAGGTCATATTTTTTGCGATTTTACGGGTCGTTCCGTAGTAACGCGGGGGGCGTTGCTAGTTTTTTAATCAATTCTCAACTTGTAATTTTTTTTAATGTTGTAAATTTCCACACCGGTTATCGGTTCCTCGAGTGATGTGGCCTTCCCATTGCCACTTCAGCTTGCATACTCTGAAAGCTTTATCAGTTCTTCGAAGAATATCCTTCTCGTATATCGGGAAGAAAGGTTTTTGAGTGGCGACAACGAACCGGAAGACGCAGCGTAAACATGCCTCCCACTAGGTGGACCGACGACATTGTGAAAGTCGCGGGCAACCGGTGGATGCAAGTGGCACGTTGTCGGTCGTGTGGCGCTCTAAGGGGGAGGCCTATGTTCAGCAGTGGACATCTTCTGGCTGATGATGATGATGTAAATTTGATAAATGAAACTGTGCACATTCATGTATTCAAGCCTGCCCCTGTGTATGTTTGATCTTTTCACGTCGAAACAGCTAAATCGATCTCAATAAAATTGGCAAAATTAGTGGGCATAAGGAAGTTTATGAGATCAAAATGACTTCACTGTGCTCTACGTGATACTCATCAGTTGCTCGCTTGTTTTGTATGGAACTCATGTGGTTGCATAAATAGTTACAATGGCGTATATTTGTGTCAAATGACTTAATTTTCCTTCTTGGAAGTAATTGAGTTTTGCTATTATACATTGTAAGGTTAGGATAGATATAAGAAGGTTAGGCTGGAGTGGTGCGCTGTGCGTGATGGCTTTAGGACAGGTTGGTTTTAGGGTTCCTAATTAAAATGTTATAAAGGAATACTTTGTCGAGCCATCTGTTTGTCTGTATATTTTACTAATTTACAGGAACAACTAAACTCACGTCGAAGGCTTCCAGAAATAAAATAAAGCCTGATACTACCTTGCCAGTAAAGCTGTTCATAATGGGTAGGTGCAATTTATTTTAGGATCGTATCTAGGGACGGATTTACCAGCAGTCTGAGTAGGCTCGAGTCTAAGGCGGAAAATTGAAGGGGCGGCAAATTTAGTCACCGCCTTTTAACAGAAGTTTGTGTTAAAGCTTAAAAAAAACAGTCCCTAAGTTTGCCGCCCCTAAAATCCGCCGTCCTAGGCTCAAGCATGTATTTTGCACTAACATATTTTTTTATACAATTACAACTAAATTGCTGAAAAATAAACGAAGCACTTACAATTCTTAAGTAAATTTTAGCAAAATCTATTAGTGTATTATTAACGCTACTTCGAATAGCGATAAATCGGTTGTTCCCAAGCAAGAATTAATAAGCCGTCGGGTAGGTATACTTATATACGAGTATCATTTCTGGAGCCAAAAGCCAAAGCCCATTGGTTGAGTTAAAATTTCTAACCCTAGTGTTGCCCAGTCAGCCAGTAAGACAGTGGCCGCAATTCCACCGAGCACTCACTAAGCGCAATTAAGCTATCGCTGTATTTTACTAAATAAAAACACAAGATAGAGATAGCATGAATTATAGTGCTGTCAAATTAGTCTACATACAAAACATAGACGAGACCGTAGCGGGTGCCGGTTTAAAACAAGTTTTAGGTGTCGCTAGTGTACGTTTTTCTTCGCGGCTTTAATCGATAAACTAGTTTGACACAACTAAAATGCATGCTATCTATTTCTTGTGTTTCTATTAGTAAAAGACAGCAATAGCACGAAGTTTGGTTTAGCGGGAATCGACGCCAGTACCTTATCTAGTTAACGTTATCTACAACTATGAGCTTGTCCCGGTGAGGAAAATGATTGTTATTCACCGCGGGCGGTAATGACAATCTTTATTACCCGTTTCTTCCGGCCCGGGCAGTAACTAATATCTTATCTGTACCCGGGCTAAATTAAGAGGATAAGCAGGAGTTGCAAACTTACACCTGAATCGGATATTCTAGTTGTTTGTGTGTTTATAATTTGGGAGTAATCTCTGGACTTCTGGAAAATTCCTTCAGTAAGTTGTAGAAAGCACTCAGACTTTTGTCCACAAAGCGGGTGAAGTTCCAAACATTATAGGCCTAAGTCTTAGCATACGTCATAGTAGTGCAATTTCGTAATAATAATAATTTATTTATGTAAAAAAATGCACATAATAACATTATCATTAGTGGCTAGTCAGGGGAAACATAAAAAACAGGTAAACTGCTGCCGAACTAAGCTTTAGGCCCGTGATTCAGCGTACAGCGCCCTTCCCACGGGAATTGTTCTTATCACTTGCCCTAGACAAACGAATGGCATCTTATGTTATTCGAAAATAGTACAGTTTGCTCTAAAATTTGCATCTCTTATTTTACATTATTTGCATGCATGTACATAAAAAAAAAAATGTATAAACATAAATCCTAAAAAATATAAAGTAGATGATTATAATAAATAATTATATTATAAATGTTTGACACCAAACTTACAAATATAATGCAGGTGTGTTTTGTTCCTCTTTGTGTTAAATATGTTTCGTTTTTCCTTATCATTTGTTTGACCTCATGTAAGTAGGCTATTTGACTCTACTTGGAAATATATAGTAGTGTTCTCATTTATGGGGGAGACCTATGTTAAGCCGCGGACGTCTTCTGGCTGATGATGATGATGATGATGTTCTCTTTTAAAAGGATAATCATTTTACTATGAAAACTAACGTGGTTTTGATACATTTTGAGTTAATAACCGACTCAATTTAACGTCAGTGTTCCCGTTTTATTAAAACAAAAAGGATAATCATTGTTTTATTTCTGTAAATTACAATTATTATTGCAGGTGCCTTTACAACCCCGTAGGAAGTTTCAATTTTCAAAATAGTTTATTAATAATTTAACTCTGTTACCAGAATTATGTTCAACTCTGTTTGAATCTAGTCATTTATTGTGGTAGGTACATATTATCAGAGCGTTGAAATAATTATATTAGAAGGATGTTGGTGATGCGCTAACGTGACTGAAGTCAAGTGTTTAGAACGTGCTCGGACTTTATGAAGATATCGATTTACGCACTAGGTTTTTTTGAAGTGATTGACGTGCTAAGTGCTTAACAGGTACTGAATTATTCGAGGACAACAGGATATATCGAATGAGATAATTTCTAAGGCAGAAAATGAAAATACATGAAATACTTAATTATTTTTTAAATATATGAGTGTAGAAACGCCTGACTGAGTTGTCGGAGCACCCACGATGAATAATTGATGCTAGTCTTACGAACGCTACTAGCATCCTCGGGCGGTTCGTCCGTAGACCAGCCTGGTACTCCTATTGTGATGCTGTGAACTTCTGCGGACGAGAGCGATCCTGTCCAAACGCGTGGTTGTCGAGGCCATGGTCCCACTGATCTAATCTTCTTGGAGTCTGTCTTCTTGATGGTATTAGCGATGGTGGAGACAAACACAGAGTTGAAGTATCTTAAACAATTTAACTGCATTTTTTGTTGTTTATTTAACTATTGAAATATTTGCCGTCGATGATATTCATTGACGGTTGACATTCATGGATTGCGTCTTGTTCATCAGTAGGTCGAAGATCGTCGCTTCATCCGGTGACGCGAAAATAAGCTGTAAGCACATTGGTTGGACCGGAGCGTACCCATATTCAGCCCAAACAATAAGAAAATTAGAGGGCTATAGCCGACATGCAATTGGTAATGAAGTGTAGTAGATAGGTACATGAGTTACATAGGTTTTTTTTTATGATAGACAAGCTAGGCGTTTGACCACAACTCACCTGGTACTAAGTAAGGGTATGGTCGAAGATGGTGTAAGCATATCTAGCCAAGCATGGGAACTGGTGAGTTAGACTCTCCAGTGAGGCTGCCAGAACACACCGAGGGGCATGGCGACATATTTTCAACTTGATGGTGGTATCTAGCTAGCCGAGTGGTAGAAACTGTTACCGGAATGGGAAATGTCATGGTAAGTTGATAAACTACCTATGGGCTGATGTTGGCGACTTTTTCAGTCTGGGTGTTCGGTTAGAAGCCGGAAATATTCCACAGGATATTATTTAACTGATTAGTATGAACAAGCCGAAAACGAAAAAGAAACAGAAAACGCAAAAAAAAACAGCTGTGCAATTAAAAAATATTTCATTTACTCTTGACGAACTGTATGGAACAACTGATTAAGAGTAAAAGTTAATCATAACGAAGTTAAAAAAATATATATTATAACTAGATATTTTTTTAAAGTATACATGTTATTTAAGAATATAATTATGTCCGTCGTCTAACCGAGCGGCCACTATAAATGACTATGATAAGTCAAGCCTCACCTTGTGATAAGCGACTGCCACTTATAATAATAATTAATTATATTCCTAAAAAGTAGCGGCATCTCAAACAGAAAGAAAATAAATTTGCGCAATTATAAATAATCAGTTTTCCTTGATTCTATTTATATATTAGGGACAAAATTTGTAGGTCATCGCATAATTAATTAATAAAATTCCTAAATATAATTAGTTCAATGAATAATATTAGCCAAGTCTCCCGAATAAGGAAAAGATACTGTTTTCTCGGGACAAAATTAAAGGCAAGCGGACCAAAATTAATTAATATAATTTTAATTAACTTGTAAAAACGATTTAATGTCATGAACGAACATGTTATAAATGAACAATCAATAAACAATTATCAACAAGTATGGGTTAGCACTATCACTCTAATATTATAAAAATGTGAATGTTTGTAGAAGTGTACACCTACAAACACTAGGACTAGGTGTATGGACACTAGGTCCATACACCTAGTGGGAGGCCTACCTACGCTGCGTTTTCCGCTACGTCCGCAGATATAGTCATTGTAGTAAATAATTCGATTATTACTGTTTTAAATTTATCTGTTTACATGTTTGCCGTCGATGATCTGCACTGACTTGACATTCATGGATTGCGGCTGGTTCACCGCATCATGGTCGAAGTTCGTCACTTCGTCTGATGACGCCACAATAATATTTATTGTAAGCATAAGACTGAATTTATATTCGGTCCTAACAATAAGAGGGTTAAGTTTGAGGTGTGGTTTGTTGTGTTAGGAGTGGTCATGAACCTTAGTGGACTGCTGGTGCCTGAGTTTCATGGTTTTTTTTATGTTGACCACAACTACTTGATGCTAGGTGACGGTGGGGTCGGAGATGGAAACACATCTAGCTTGGAATAGAAACTGGCTCACAAGTGAGTCTGCCGGGACACACCATTCTTTGCGACATTTCAACTTGGGAATAATAGCTATACCTATTGCTAATCACTAGAAAGTACCACTATATTATTATTTCCTCAAGATATTTTCTATAACCGCAGCTTGGGACTTGAAGTCGCGCCATGCGGCGTGCGATCCGAACGTGCTAATCACTGAACTTAGTATACTATAGTATAGCGAAGACTGATTTTGTAGATTTTGTTGTCACAAATAGATAAGTGTAATTGAATTTTGATACCACAAACTCTCTTTGTAGATAATCAGACCGATAGATAAAAGATAAGTTAAAAGTATATTGTGTCATAAATATTGCAAGAATGTTTTGTTTTATCAAAAATAATAATTTTGTTTTATGAAAATGTTAGATAAAACAAAAAAAGTATTTAAAAATTCTTGCAATATTTATGACACGATATATTTTTAACTACACGTTTTGCTCGTAGAAATGGAAAACTACCGTTTATATTGTACCACAGTCTGGAGGTTTTGTTAAAACATTAAACATATATTCATATCAATTAGCTTAATTATTTATTCTGTGTCAAATTTTACTGTTCACGCCGCATTAGCATTAACTGGAGATAAAATTAGTTTCATACGTTAAATTCCGTCATGTTGGAACAAACGTATTTGCTTTTTGCTGTTGGTAGGGAGTGTCACGGAGGTGGGCGGTTGGAAAAATATCAAGTGTTAATTACTGACTAAATTATAGAGTGTAGTGAGATTGGTGAGGACTTTATTATTAACGAGATAAAGAATAAAATAAACTAAATAAACATCTGATTGAAATGGTCTAAGATAATGTTAGAATTAACAAATTTGAACTATACTCATTGGTTTATTTTGTTAATATTTTCAATAATGAAATTATTTCAAACAAAACAAATTAAAGAACTCACGCCGAATGAGATAAAATCGACGACTATACGTTCTATCAATTGAGTCGATGGCTCTACATTAAAAATGAATTAGTATATACCTAAGACGTTAACAATTGGTGTCGTTTCTTTGGCTATTATAATTATTACAGTTCTTAGAAAGACGCGAACACAACTAAATTCGAATAGTAACCGCTGCACCTGTTTAAATAGAACCTTACAAATAATGTGATTGCCATGTCTTATAAAACATTTTTGCTCGTGTTTTTTTTTAAATTATGCCCTAATGTTAACGTATGAAATGTAAAATTTTGCTTAATTCAATGGCAATACTGTTTATTTACTGAATAGTTTGAACTGAGTTTTTATAACTTTGCTGAAGGTAATACTGCTGTCAAATAAAAAAGTGTATAGTGACAATTTACACAAATAAAATAGTGAAGTATTATTTTGGTGAAAAGGTGTGAAATCCAATGGAATTAATGTTACCGTTTAGGCTTGTGAAAAGTTCACTGGTGAGGTGTGTGTACTTTCTGACGAAAGTAGCAATGCAGATCCACTACCCAGAGCTCCGTAAGGAGTATAACTCTCAGAGAGGTAAGAAGTTTAGTTTTAAATTTTATTAGGAATACACTAGAAAAAAATGCTATTCTAGAGAAGAAAATACGTATTTGTTACCACTGCAACATTTTCTGCTACCTTTTGGCGTACTAAATAGTATAGGCTGTCATACTTTAGCTATCTCGCTCGCCTACTTGCGACGTTTTATGGACAGAGGGTGAATTTCCAAACACAGTATGTTGTATTAATTTGTCTATTTAAAAATTTAATTTGTATCTGAATTTATTCTTTAAGACATTTTCGTTTTGATATCTATTATTTTGGCGGAAGGTCCTCTCGTTTAATTCTTGCTAAAATTTAAGATATCGTGATAATCTTATCGTAATTATTCACAACATAATTATACACTTTGGAAATTCAAACTTAGTGATTTTGTATCTTTAGTTATGTGTGTGTAAGTGGAAAGGTGAAAATATAAATAAAAATAGGGGATTTCGGTCCAGGATTCACCCTCAAGAAGAATTAATGTGAAAATGCGTGAGCGAGGAACCTGTAGACACGACTAACGGTCTTTTTTAAGCAAATTTAGTCTTGTCTACTTTCGAGAGAAAGATTTCGCTCTACACTTTCGAGCGCAGATGAAAAGAGGTGGCTTTAGCGCGCGCTAGTGAAAAAACCAGATAATTGCTTATTACATCTAAACCAGGATATCAATCGATATTCCGAGCGATGCAAACCTAGATAATAATATTATTATTACCGCACTATTAGTGTAATAATCACTTGAATATTAATTAATACATTAAGGGTTCCGAGCGCCAGCGATAAATGGCTAAATCGAGGTATATTCAATTTAAAAAAAAAACGTGAACATGTCATGTTTCCCGCTATGGAAACCTAGATGACAAAACCAAAAAAAACATATATTCCAAAATAAGATTTTTTATCTACATAACTAATGAAGGGCACTAAATAGACAAATCACATTTTTATCAAAGTAGGCCGTTAAGCGAAGTAATGATGTAGACTGGTATAGTCCAGACTTCAGATGAAATAGCTAAGATGACGAAAAATTGGACGGGAAGTGATAGAACGCCAGTTCAACCTAATTAGGATGTCGTCAATTTAGAAATTCGGAAATGATTAAAACCTACCTACCTACCTACAAGCTAGGTAGGATTATAGTTCTTAAGAGAAAAGTTAGTTGGTAAATTAAGCTTGAACTACACTTCAGAGGTGCAACGAGATGCAACACGATAAATATTCTTATGACGCTAGCAACACGACAGCGGCACGGCAACGGAGCGGGGGCGGAACGCCAAACCTCTCACAATATTTTTCCGCGCCGAGCTTCGCTGCTACCGCTACTGTGTGGTTCAAACCATAACAATAGTGATTTTACGAAATTCAAGAGCACAATTGAATAGCATTCGAGTACATTATGTACATAGATGTCATTTGATTTTTGTACTCCTGTTGATTGTCTTTAAATGTTAAGTAATACGGGTAAGTAGGCATTATGTTTACTAAGTCTGGTTGGTATCTAATACCTCGCTACCAGAGATTCATAATAGCTAAGGTGGTAAGTACAGGCGCGAAAAGACCAGTTAAAACTGAGCTCTTGTTATAATGAGCTCCCGTACTGACCGCTTCCAACTTAGACTGTAGACTTAAAAGTATGATTTTTCGCTGTTTACTAATATCACAGAATAAATAATAGTTAAAAAATTTACTAGTGTGTTTATGTTTGGTTTAGTGTTTGTCACTATGTGCTACGAAAAAGTGCAACTTCGTTTGTTTGTGAGCGACGTATTATTATTATTACTATAAAATGTAGCATATGACACTCCGGACATAAAGAGGACTCGAACGACACCTCGCTTGTTAAAATCGGTGAAGCCGTTTAGGCTACTGCACGTCATATAGAAACATACCTACATACACCCCAAAAACATTACCCTTCTTCTTGGGTAAAAAAATAACCCTTACAGACTTAGGTGTCAATTTATTTGTCACACCCATTTTTTTCACAAAGTCCAAAATCTATAAACTACTAGCTGCACCCCGCGGTTTCACCGGCTATCACAAACTTTCACATTTATAATATTAGTGTGATAAATTCATGCCGAATCCACATTGTGTTTACAAACATACAACGGTACAAATTTTGAAGTTGCGCAATGTAGACCACATACTGCAAATAATAAGTATTTTCATAAGCCCTCTGCGGTAACGCAGCTGCGCGCTATATTAATGACATAAAGAGCAAAGATTATGGATGAGAGAGATAATGGGCATAAATAGATTTACTTAATCTAATATCTCAGGTTGACGAGCGCGGTGCATTGCCGCACGTGGTTTTCAACTGTTGGAAGTTCCAAATTCTGTGTGGCACTAAACTGTTATGGACAAGCGTGACGCTTAACATCAGGTGAGCGACTAGCTCGTCTCCTCAACCGGTACCATTAAAATAGATAAAATAAAGTAGTAATAGGCAGATACGATACCTCAATAAAATTTACACTTCATTCCTATCAATATATTATCATAATCAAAACAAATCAAGTCAAGTGGTGCACAATTTAATAAAAGCGCTCGGTTGGAATGCGCAAACGCACTCCGTGGCCGTGCTCCGACCGCGCACTTCCTGTACCTCGGACCAAGGCAAACACTACTTACACTTTAAACCAGTTTAAAAACAAACCGAGTACTAACCTAAGAACATACTAGCTCCTTGGTAAAAAATTATAAAGTCCAAAAAAAGCCTTGATTGTATCCAAGTAGGACGTTGACGTGATTGGACATTAGAAATTGAAATAAAAATAATAATGAGAATTACTAAAAACTAAAAAAATATATATTTGAAAATATAATAGGGAAGAGTTGGTGTGCCAAGCCGCGATAAATGCAGAGTTGTTAACGTCTTATCTAATTAAAAAATCTCTGTGTATCAAAAAAATATTTAATAAATCGAATAATTTAAATTTGTAAAAGAGGAGTTAATACTAAAAAGATTTAAAGAAGAGTTACTGATCGCTAAATAGTGCAGTGTTTAGTGTTACAGTGAAAATGGTTGAGAGCGAAGATGTTCAAGCGCCGAAACCGGGTAAGTTTCCCTTTAGTTTGGAAACGTTACACACTTGCGTGTATTGGTACAGCTTTAATAACAATTTGTGCGGAATAATAAACCTGAAGTATATGGATTTAAAGTCTGAATTCCACTTCTTTGACAACGACGAAACTAATAGTTTAACTGTTATTAAATCAATTTATATAAATATGTTCCCATTTGAGCGGATCCAATTTTTATTTCTCAACAAGACTTAATTCAAATTCAAAAGGGTATTTTTGTTCCCAGATTAACTTTGAGTGGCTTTAAAATTTTGCCGTGCTGACTTTCCTGCAAAATTACTAATTTGGCTGTACTCATTCAGAAAAAAAAAATACATTATTTATCTAAAAAGGTCTTTTTGTGACTTTGGTATTTTCAAAGTAGGTACAATACAAAAGATTTTAATGGCCCTCATCAAAATAGGCGTTGATAAAGCGCGTGTAATAGAACAGCCTGTGTAGGTAGGTATTAACACAAAATAGACTAGGTGTTTATTGTGCAGCCCAAGGTTGTAGGTTTGATTCGATGTGATGAGCCAAGGTTATGGTCATGGAACCAACACTGATCATCAATAGACTTGAACTAATATTTGATTTTTCAGGTTAGTTAATCGACCAAAGTGATTTCCAATATAATGTTCTAAAAACATCAACAAAAACTAAACAATCATATATATTATACAAGGAATAAACATTAAAAAAATACTATTGGTGCAATTTGAAATTATAAGTACGAGTAGAGCAAGTGACTGTACACTAGGGTATTCCTAAATTCAGAACTCAGAATCACTATATCCGAAAGTATTTGAATCTTAAATTTATACGCTACCACGACAAATATAATTTATTTAGTCCACTGATTACTCCAATCTCTCTGTATAGAGTAACATATAGCAAGATTCATTACAATTTCAAAAAGAAGCAAAATTTATGAGAGATTTTGACCACTGTTTTGGTATACTTAGCATTACGTTAACGTCACTGATCAAATTAACACCGAGGCGTTATTTATCATTCTATCTAAGTATTTTTTAACAGTTTTCAAATAAAAGGTAATGGTGACAATAAAGAATAATAGACGAAAAAGGTCGGTGCAAATTAAATGTTCGAAAAACAAGTTTTCTGGGAACCAAGTAAAGGAAACAAGAATTGAGTAATGAACAAAAATTACATTTCTGGACTATTAGAGCCTACTTAGTTGTTTGAAATTTATAATAAATAAGAGATAAAGAAGCGTTTATCGTTATTTTGTTACTGCGACGTACACAAATAAGCAATAACTATTCTGCAACATTACCCTTTTTTTATCTAGGATGTTACTAAAACAGTAAAATGTTAGAATTAAAAAATAACTTGTTAAGAGCATGTCAGGCCATGCTTAGTAGGGTTCCGTAGGCGCGTAGGACGTTTGAAGTAATTATCCGTTTTTTTCAGGTTATCTCAAAAAGTTATTATCAGATATTACCCAACATAATTTTAAAAGAAAGTTTTTAATAAGATCTATGAACGTGGAAGATAACAAGTTTCTGAGATGTATAGTTTAGAAATGGCAAAGATACATGTGATATTCACGTGGGGGACAGGCGAAACATTTTGTTTATCCCCGCTTTACATTTATGGGAGCTACCCTTATTTTACAAAAAAAGGTTTTTTTATTTTTTGAAACTGTAGGTCTATACTTAGACTATCGTTGTGCAAAATTTCATGCATGTAAATTTATAACTTTGGAAGTTATAAAGCTGTAAAGGATTCAAACAGACAAACAGACAGACAGACGACAGACGGATATGACGAACTTATAAGGGTTCCTTGTTGGACTACGGAACCCTAAAAACCGCCACGACAGCTTATCTTATCCACAGATAGTTGTTAATATTTGTTTTTCTTTCTCAATGCAATACATGCTTGCTAGTTACCACGTCGTGCGTTGCCATAAAGGATACATGTGTGTGTGTGTATGTGTGTGAGAGAGGGAGAGAGATAACATTTCAAAAAATCTCCTTATCATCCTTTTAGAAATCGACTACTGGACGAAACCTTCCCCCTATTGGGGAGTGTTTGCCATAATCCCCACGCGGCTTGGAGATCGCAGATTGTTCACCATTTACTAAGAAGATGCTTCTGAACGTCCTCCGGTGGTCGCACGTTAGGTTAAAAAAAAACGAATTGTCATTCAAGAACCAAATTATTTTTGTAGAATCGTAAACATTACCTATAATTTATTTTTCATATCGTGTCAGGATGTTACGATTTATTATGTATTTATTGGTTAATCTAAGGCAAACTGGTGGCTTTCAATAACTTTTTAGCTCTGCCTTTATTCTATATTACAGTTAGTTTATGTCTAATAGGGAAATCGTCTACACAGAACGTTTGGTCATAATTTTGTAAACATTTACCATTGAATGTCAGATTTGTCAAGATTTTTTATCTGTGGAAAAGGAATGGAAATTATAAATAAATAGCGCTGCACACTCATTATCACCCCTCTATTTTTTTCTGTATCATTTCTGGGGATGCCATAGAAAAAACAAAAAGATTTGAACATTCAAACATCTGCCCAACCTGGAATTAAACCTCCTCCTGGACCTCCTGTTTAAAAGGCTGAAGTGCTGCCACTTACCAATACGGGTCGTAAATACGGCTTATGGCGACTAGTTACTTTCGTCATACCAAAGCTTTTAGCTGGATTTTTCATATGTACGGTAAATCATAACGCCTCTTTTGTGCGATTTTACCCGCTATTTTTCATTTTTTTTTCCAGATTTACTTGAAATGTAAATATGTGTTTATTCTATTTGGTAATCCACGGTATCTCTATA
Source organism: Apocheima hispidaria (assembly GCA_947579745.1). Taxonomy (NCBI): domain Eukaryota; kingdom Metazoa; phylum Arthropoda; class Insecta; order Lepidoptera; family Geometridae; genus Apocheima; species Apocheima hispidaria. Next base: position 14,897,893 of record OX388159.1, read on the forward strand.
CTTGTACTTAATCGTTCATCCATAGTTGTGGGGATTATGGCATTAAGAAGGGTAGGCCTTAGTTCAGCAGTGGAAGTCTTCTTGCTGATGATGATGATATCTACAAAGCTAGGGGACCAAAATGGCGCTCGCACGTATTTTGTTTCTACGTTTGTTAACGTATCTGTACGACCGCATGTTCGAATCTTTGTATTTTTGTTCGAAAATAACTTGCATGTGGATGATTCGATCTTCAGAAACTTTTATAGGCAAGTATTTCATACACATACAAATCTAAATTCAAATCAGTATTAGCATATTCTTTTAAATTTTATACAATTATACAGGTCGCAAGGACACAGTTTGAAACTGACAACTTGAATGAAATTATATTAAAGTGTCATGAAAATAAATACCTTTCTGCAAAACTCAGCCCAGCTAAATACAAAACTGTGGGTGACGATGATGAATAATACGTAGCAATAGAAAGCTACAGTATTCAAATATCAAATACTGATAAGTAAAGGAATCGGAAACATTATTTTGCTCTATATTTTGGATTGCCCTCTGAGTTGTATCAAAAAGCAGTAAGACCTTTAAAGTATTCTTCACGAGTGATCAATTGCCGGATCATTTATATATTATTTCGATCGCTTTAGTTCATAGAAAATATGTAGCAATCTCAATATGAATAAAATGTCCAGGGAACATAAGAGGAATGTGTGTAGATGGAAAGGACATGATACATAGATAGATTAACTCTTTATTGTTCACACAAAATTTAATATAATTTCAAAACAGGCTTAAAAACTAGTGTAACGACTGGCGGCCTTATCGCTGAAAGCGATCTCTTCCAGGCAACCATAGGATAGGGAGGATTCATAAAAGAGGTAGAAGACGGGGTGCAATGATGGAGACATGGTAGCCATTCCCTAGAAAACTATCCTTTTTCATATTAATCTCCCACCACCGGTATCGAGAGTCTCTTTGCTGTGCCTTCTTGTTGCCTTTCTTCTAATAACTAGTCAGTAGTTTGCCCCGAGTTGTGACCTCGCGTACCTTGACAATGCCTTAACGCATATTGCGCTCATATGCACATTTAAAAATTGAATTCAGATAAACTACTTGCCTAAAAAATTACAAACATACATACAAACAAACAAAAACACAAACAAACATACATAATATATTGCAAACACCGACTTGCTCCAGTAGACTTTGAGACCATCGCTACGCTCGATCAAATATTTTTAAAGACATTATCCGACACCTCGCATGTAATAATAGGACATAAATGTTTGAAAACATAATCTTTTACAAAAGCTTTGCTTTGCATTTGCTCATAGTGATGGCGACACTGACAGCCGGTCAACGTACTTGGTCACTCAAATTATTTGATATTTATGTGTAACAGGCTCCTCACATTAAAGGTTCTTTACCTATTCAAAAGGTCTGGAATGATCAAACCAATAACCTTTTACGGTCCAATCAGTTTCCCAAATCAGTCAATTCGTGTAAAAGCCAATAACTCTGCGTCGGATAATTTCCGTTTTGTCCGCTTCACCTGAAATCCTGTAATCAATTTGGGAACTACACATACTTACTTACACATCAATCATACTAATATTGTGAATGCGAATGTTGTTGTGAGCAATTACTTTATTTACATAACCTCTTTGTCGTAGATATGTCATAGAAGTTTATGTGTGTATATATCTTGAACAAAGACCGTTTCACTATTTGGCAGTTCGTACGTTCGTATTCCCCTCAGCAAATCGCATCGGAGCTCAATCGTAAACTCTTCTGCGTCATCCGGCACCCGACGCCTCAAGTTTTATTTTAAAGATAATTTTTCAGCATCCGCGGTCAAGTAATTATATCATGTTTAATCTTGACTGACCACGGATACTACCGTGATGCTAATTTACGAATGTGATACTTACTTTTTCGTGTCACCATTATTTTATGACAAAGAAACTGAATTGAATAGAAGCTTAATTAATTACATTTTAAATTACAAGCGAAATCAAAGAGCTGAATTAGTACGTACCTACCACAGATTATATTAGAAACCGCATGAAGCGATAGTTGTCCCGACAAAAACTCATCAAAATTGGAGGAAAGCACCGGTTGCGGGGACTGCGACCAAGTGTACTCATTGGCTCTCTCAAGGCTACGCCTAATCGCGCCTAGCAATAAACCAATGAGAGATTTTTTTTAAAGGTCTGGTGCAGTTGACCGATGCGTAGCGATTGATCGTCCGGAATATCTATCTATCTAGGGTTATCTGTGGTAGGTAGTAACTATATAAATGATACAGTATGTAAACAGAGACTAGCCCATCCGTACCGATCCACGGATGACGTGGGCATAGGAACACGCATTATTAATTATGCGACATATAAGAGACGATAGTCGTAACTAATGGGACAAAAAACGTCATTAATGTTCGTGACGGAACTGAATAGCAAGATTACATATTTTTTTAATTCTTTTATTAATTACACGGTACATTATAGTTTCAAAGAAATGGAGTAAGGCAAAAGTACAGGTAGTTTGTCGCGGTATCCACATTCGCAACGCGCTGCCACATAAAACACAATAATATAAAATCAAAAATATGCGTGAACTGACATACTTAAATAAATTACTTCAGTAAATGTCACATAGAACTCTCTGTTTCAGCCTTTAAACATCCCACTGCTGAGATATCAGCCTACCCTCGAAGGTTATATTAGAGCTAAACAGGAGAAATTATGCTTTGCAGTGTGCTGAGTGAGCTGCCTATGATAATGACTGAATAGCTGTTCCCGGTTTTTCTCAAGCTCTCTTGAGAAAAGATATAAAGATATAACCGTATTACATAATATTATTATTTAGTCTCTGTCTTATTTACATACCTCTGGTAGCCGAGTTTATATAGGTTTCAAAAATAGATACACTAAGGCACATTAACCATGAATTTTGAATTTTAGCGGGAACGTGAAGATGTCATATCTCATCATTGTATTATTTTCCAAAACCTGTGTTATTTCGAGTATTCTTGTGTAAAAATGGTGGATTTTTATCCATTAAGTGTTCGTGAATGTGCACAAGTGTTGGTGAATAGTATAATGTTGTGAAACGCGACTCTTCGTGTTGTTTCCAAAACTCCATTGAAACCTTTACTAAAGTCTCCACCTCTTTACTGGGGCATGACGTAGACTTGACCGTGACATACTTTGCTTGACTTAATCTATGACTGAGACTTATTTTAATTGTGAAATATTTGACTTCACTTGAAATGTAACAATACTTGACACTGGCTAAATACACAACGTGTGGAGCCAAAAAGTAAAAAAGAAAAAAACAATGAATAACACCCAGACTCAGAACAGATATTTAAATTCATTATTTCAATATCTGCCCGGCCGGGAAACGAACCTGGGAACTCATGCTTACGAGGCAAAAGCACTACCAACTAAGCTAGTAGGCAACAAAATCCCAAAAGACGTTTTAGGTCTGAGTGAGCATTAATTTAAGAGACACATTAAGAAAAGACTGACAAAATGCCTACTACAAGTGCAACCAGTATTTCAATGACAAAAAGGCCTCCGTATGACTGCGCTGTCTATTCATAGTTTTTTTTTAAATCTATAATGTTCTACTTGTACGCCATGTACATATTCAGCTGGATGTTGCTTGATTATTTGCAATTATAATGATTCAATTTTACAAATACCCTGTAACTGCAGTGTGTACAGCTGCAGCACTATTGTTTTTTTATATTTATAAAATAAAAGTGCTGAAAATAATTGACGTGTCTAAGAATAAAACAAAATAAAATAAAACGATAAAACTAAAGAATTGAAGCTCATCTGAAGTATAAAAATATATAGTAAGTAATTACTTAGACCCTAAAATACATATGTTTTCTTGTATTTATTATAGTTTGACTTTATGTAAGTTTTTTTTTTTATAATTATAACTCCACTGTACCAAAACTAGTGCTATGTATGTAATATCTGTGACAAATAGCATCCCTATGTATTATAAATATCCAACAAAAAAATCTTTTTTTCCTATTTACTGAAAAGCTATTTTATTACCTGTGATGTTACAACTGATTAAAACAACTGTACAAACTCCAATTATCATCTCATTTCCCACAAACAGTCTTATTACAATCGATATTATGTATTTATTTGTAGAAAAAAAGACATCAATAATACCTACATTATTGTTTCTATGATTACTAACGGAGGGGTAAACGCGCTGCCCGAGCACAATACGTTGCTTTATAGGGAGGCATCCCTATAAAGCAACGTATCCCTATAAAGCAACGTATTGTGTGGTAATAAAAATAATAACAAAAAACTGATTTGGGCTTCATTGAACCGCAGCTTATGTCATTTTGTGTCTATGGTTGTCCTGTCTGTGATTGTGTTTTTTCTGGCGTGTGATATGACAAAATAGTTAAATTTAAATTTGAATTTATCTATTTTTGCTATGTGGGAAAATGCGTGACGTTGATCTGTTATGTCTACTTAATAATGACGTGTTTGCAGTTGGAGGAAGAAAGGTTCTTGAGTGGCGACCACGAACCGGAAGACGAAGCGTAGGCATTAGGTGGACCGACGACACCGTGAAAGTCGTGGGCAACCGGTGGATGCAAGTGGCACATTGTCGGTCGGTGTGGCGGTATAAGGGGGAGGCCTATGTTCAGTAGTGGACGTCTTCTGACTCATTATGTAAAGTAATGTAATGCAGTTTCCATAATTATTATGATTAAAAATAAATAAATAACGTTAGACACTCACAGCTCTCGACTATATAGGATTCGTCAAAATTTCGTAACTTGGTAAACGAGGATACAAAATCATCTAAACAAACTAAAGACAGTAATACATCAGTGGTTCTGTTTAGGCTGCGTCGTCACGTGTAGAACAACGCACAGCTTCATTTACTATTCATGTAGTATCAAATATTAACACCTTTCTCACGTACCGAGGCCGAAGCAGCTGCACTAAAGGTTATTGTCAATTTTTAATTATACACTGTTATTATGTTTTCCTTACTAGTAAGTGCTCTGGGTTTATTAACTATTCCCACCTTGTTTAAGCGATTTTGTACCTTATTTGTAGAAAGTTTAAATTTAAATTCAATGAGAAGTTATAGCAGTGACTGCTCTGTGCAGGCAAAGTTTTATTTGTGATCATTTATTGGTAACGGTTTTTGTTTGTTTAGTGAACTTTGGAGTTTCCTGCTATTCTTTTTATTATTTTGTTAAAAATATAAAGCCGTGAGAACCTTTATATACTTAAGTAGCAAGTAAGTAGTACTTACGTTTAATAACTATATTGTTTTTCTTGTTTGAATGTTATCGAGAACTAATTGTCTAGATAAACCTAATATAGGTTTTAAGGCAATAATGAACAACTTATGAACAACTTGATGTAATTTTTCTGTATTAATAAAAAATAAATAAAAAACGTTGCGCCCCGTGGTTTCACCTGCGAGAAAAATTCCTCAGAAATCTTGATTTTTTCCGGGATAAAAAGTAACCTATCTCACTGTCCGACCCCGAAACCAAGCCATGTAAAAAAATGAGTCGATCGCTTGCTGTCTGGCTGTATAAAAGATGAGTAAACAAACCAATAGATACAGATACTTGTATTTATTACACAAGTTTCCAAGAAAGAGGGTAATGTTTTTAGGGTGTATGCAAGTATACTTAGAAGTATATTATCTCCTGTAGCCTAAATGGCTTGACGGGTATTTTGTTTAATATTGCTTTAATACACCTAGAAATAGGTATTAATATAGCTTCGTCGTTAGCTTATCTGATTGTTTCGCTCAGTCCAGGTAAAAAAAAATCACATAGGTACTAATAAATAAAACAACTGATAACCAAAATAACTGAAACTAACTAATAACTAAAACAACTGAAAACTAATAACTAAAATAACTGGAAACTAACTAATAATTATTATAACTAAAAACTAACTAATAACTAAAGTAACTGAAAACTAACTAATAACTAATATAACAAAAAACTAACTAATAAACAAAAAATAACTGAAACTAACAAAAAACTAACTAATAACTAAAATAATCGCTGCTCTAACCATGTTGTGTGCTCACTGTTTGGGTCACGGATTCAAACAGAACCTTTTTTAAATGTTATATTATGTATGATCGGTGATCTGTTGTTTGTACTTAATAAAATAAATAAATGTCCGAATTCAAACTCCGCACAAAAATTCCGCACGTACGTTTACAGACCGACAACACTGAATTTAGAGTTGATAAAAGTGTATTTATGTATTAACAGAAGACTCATATCGAAAGACGTTTAGAATAGAAAAACCTGATATTTTTCAATCGATAAAAAATCTGTACATGCAGTTATCATTGGGCACGCTACTTTATCGAAAAACGCTAATATCAAAAATCGGTTAAGGAGTATAAGACCTTAAAATATAAAAATACACAACAGACAGACAACGGACAAAGCTATTTTCTGTAAGTACCTACTTCTGTATATTAATATGACTAGGCTTTCACAAAAGTAGAAAGTAAATTAAATATTTTATATCTATAAATTGAGATATTACGACTGTAATTTTATCATCGTACTAGTACAAAAACACAACATTTGCGCGTCTATTAATGTTATAGCTTTATAATATAAATAATTCATCCAGTCTCTGAATAAAATAATAATGACGTTCAAACGGACTGATGGATCACACCGACAAGAGCTCCGCGGCTTGCTTAAAATCAGCCACCACTTAAGCAAAGCAAAGTGATAAAAATCATCATCGAATCGAATGTCACAAAGGGCACAGTATGGATTATCAAGGGTCCGATGACAAAGCGCTCTTCATCGTTATCTCTCCAAATGTCCTTTCATAAAAGTTAACCGACGGAAAGTTGTAATTAAGGACGTGATTGCTAATTTCACAGAATTATGGATTCAGCTAATTGTACTTCGGCTTTTGCGTAATGAGATTTTTTGATAAGGCCTTTACTAACCGACTACGTGAACCAAAAAGGAGAAAATGATTTTTACCGCGGTATGTATGTATGTACGTACATACCGTGTGGTATGTTCGTGTATTATTTCTAAACTATTTAACATAACTTGACAAATCAACTATTGTTGGTAGCGTCTTCATCATCCGCTGTTTATAGAATATGACGCTATGAAGTCACATTATATATTTTAATATGGCACCCTATAGACCACACAAAGTCATGTTTTTTTTTTGTTCTGCCTTGTTGGGTATCAAATGAAAGGGCTTAATTAGCACATCTCAAAATTTACATATTTCTAGCTGTTTTTATAAAACGTTTATAGCATTGTGCTTGTTTTGTGGTTGTTTGTATTTTTCTGGTGTGCACAACAAAATAGTTAAATTTAAATCTATCTATTTTTGCTAAATATATTATTACACTATTAAGCGTTATTATGTAATATCATCATCATTTATCATATATAAAGTAATATATCAGATAAATTGTTGATAAGAAAGGGATGAAATTAAAAAAAAACATTTTGTGATCTTTAAAATATCATTAAATTGCCAATGTTTTATATCAATTTTCTCGGTATTATTATTTTTACTTCTTCTTTAAAAAAAATAGTAAATGTTAACATAAAACTAAACATGGTGTTATATTATTTTATCGTTTTTTTTTTTTTGTAACTTAATCAAAAAAGCAGGAATGGTATTTATAGCTAAATTAGGGGAACGCGGGGTCTAAAATTCGCGTGAACATTCATTCCAATAAGCGAAAGCCAGCTTTGTGAGTAAGTACCTGATAAAGGAGCTCTAAGTAACTTCCGTCGGGTCGGATGCATTCGTCTCGACCGATAAGAAATATCTATCGTGAGTGGAAATCAGAATTTATTATAAATTAAACTGCAGTAACTATCTTCCTTAGATGTGGTTTACACGCAATACCCACCGAGGTGACGTGGCGAGTGATTTGGCAAGTTTTCGGGCACGCAACTTGCCACGTGTGTCTGAATAGAGCACAGTGTTTAGGTAAACAGTGGCCGCAATTCCTCCATGCATTCACTAAACGTAACTAAGCTATCGCTGTCTTTTACTAAATAGAAACACAAGATAGAGATGGCATGAATTATAGTGCTGTCAAATTAGTCAGATCTTAGTTCTCCATATAAACATAGACGAGACCGTAGCGGGTGCCGATTTAAAACAAGTTTAAAGTGTTTAATTTTCTTCGCGGCTTTAATCGGTAAACTCATTTGACAGAACTAAAAATGCATGCTATCTATTAGTAAAAGACAGCAATAGTACTAAGCTTGGTTTAGCGGGAATCGTCGCCACTGTTTTACTATAATGGATATGGACATAATGGAATTGTAATTGAAATAAAGAATTGTAGATAATACAGAATATTTTTACAAGGTTTTGGAGCATAATTGAATTGTCGATCGCAGGCCTAATTTTACAATCACTATCGGAGTTTGATTCACTATTGTTCGATCACAAAGGAAAGCTACGAAAAACATTAGTGTTGCGGAGTAGAAAAATAATAAAGAAAAACATGCGTGATGTGTGTGAGAAAACAGAACGGTCGTGTTCTATTTTCTCACACACAGATATGAACCCCGACAATAAAATTCTTAAGATAAAATCACATATTTTGGTTGTGCAGGGAAACTCCACAACCCGCAACAGCTCGCACCTACGTCAGAATATTTCCATTATGTAAAGTGCATATAGGACGAATATGTCATCACCAATATGTCAGAGCAGAGAAGCCACGAAAAACCAATTTAAATCGCAAAAAAGCAATATTAAAAAAAAAGCAAAAGCAATATTTATAAGTGCTATGCGCATTGTGCATGTATCACTCTTATCTATCATTCAAACTTTCGTGTGAAATTGTGAGTCAGTGCGCACCACATACATTTCTCTGCGTATTTCTAGTAAAGTTAAGAGCTGTCTTTCTGTACGGATCTTGGATTCTTTTGAAAAACTCATTTCGAACGAAAAAATCATTTCTGGCATGAACAAGGGCAATTACGGCGAAAAATGTGTAGAAACACAGCGAAAACTCAATTTTAGAGTATATTGAATACAATTTTTATGTATGTTTCATGTGACTTGTAATTAATTTGCATGAACTATTGAATGAAATTTTAAAAAAAATAAACTTTTTGACATGTAAACTAACTAATTGTTATGAATAAATACTATGAACTATTGTAAAATGTTTCAAAAATTTGCTGTACCTAGTTTATATACTGTTCTTTTGGTAGTCTTGTCATACGTCATCAAATTAAATAATGCGTGTGTATTTGTTTGGCAATATGTGACTTCCCAGATAATGTGATGTCCAACGTAGATAAGACCACAGCAATCTGCGCCATATTTTTCAATATGACCAAGCCTTCGCTTATGTTCAGCACAGTATACTTCTAAAGAAATTTTAAATAATTATTTTAGATCGCATTGCCTTATTTGACCAATAGAAAACACTGTACGGAGATTACACAAATAAACGTATCTGAAAATAAGGAAGTAGTCTACCTGTCCAAAGAACGCTCTCCTAAGGAAGGAGTACCACAAGGCAGCGTAGTGGGCTCATATCCTATCGTACATGACTTACCTACTTAACACTTAACCACCCGACGATTTTCTTTTAAGGTGATAGTTTAGTAATAATTAGTTGCCGGCACAGTGGTAATGCTAACGTGAATAATACAATGGGTAGAAGAAAACAACGTAAAAATAAATTTGGACAAAACGAACATAGTCCACATTCGGCAGCAAACGTTACACCAGAATATTGCAGGGCAGTATAATGGAAGAGTCGTACGGGAATTAAACACAAACATTTCTTGATATAACCATTGACAATAAACTAAACTTAAAACCACACCTAAAAGCGTTAACTATGAGAATTGGATTGACGGCATACGCATTATTCAAACTATCTTCTGCAATTAATGTAGATTTATTACAGCATACTATTGGATGACTGCTTCAGCTCTGCGGTACGGAATTATTTTCTGAGGGGACTCTACAAATGGGTTGCTTTCAAAGCCCAAAAAAGGTGCATCAGGGCGATGTTTTATTTTCATAAAACGGATACCTGCAATTCCTACTTGTTAATACTTAAGATTCTTACTGTACCATTTTTTTACATACTAGAAACTTCTACTTTATTAAATGTAATCCACATTTATTTAGTGAACGGACTTCTGCTGGTCATTGAGCAACTTGGTACCGGCCCGAACGGGTCGACCGGAGACCTGTGTTGCTCTAAGCTGGTAGGGCTCTCTTGCAGAGTCCGCCTGGGGAAGTACCACACCTTTGCCAGTTATTCAACCGCCAAGCAGTAGTGTGCAAGCATTACTGTGTTTCGGATTGAAGGGCAATGTTTCCAGCGTAATTACTGGGCATACAGAGATTTAACATCTAACATCTCAGGGTGACGAGCGCAGTGCATTGCCGCGCATTGTTTTGAACTATTAAGTTCAAAATTTTGGGTGGCACTGAACTGTTATGGGCAAGCGTGACGCTTAACATCAGGTGAGCGACTTGCTAGTCTCGTCACCGAGGAATATAAAAAAAAAAAAAAAAAAGCTGCTAGTATTCGGACTTGAAAACAGAGTGAAATGAAACTCTGCCCGCGTGCAGCTGAAACTGCATTAATGCAAAAAAGCATATTTTGTGTCTCCAATTAATAGAATATATTAATTATATACTAAAATAATACCTGAAGACATAAGAGACTCCAGTTTTTTTTTAAAAATAAACTCCTGAAAATGTTGTCACAAAAATGTTATTACACAATGTATGTAATTTCTGTGGACAAACTGAACAGAATAAAAATTGGACATGTGTTGCAATAGCTAAATCTGTACCGACCACTGTGCCTACTTTTCTTTGTATATATGTACACATATACCTACCATGTTCTTACGAAATAAAGATTCTGAATTATTAGGTTGTTATGAAATCAATTTAATTACTTAGGCATTTTCATCTAGGTCATTAAAATAGGTCACTGTTGCAAGAACTTGATAAGACATTTTCTATTCAATGTCAGTAGTTTGTAAATAAGTAAGTGGATAATTCTACGCTGTAAAAAGATAGCAGATAATGTTGTTTATTTAATGATAGTGAAGTGGCATCGATTGATTTTGTCATACAGTAGCTCTCTATTGGATTATGGTTAAAATAACAATGATAATGATAACAAGCTACAAATACTGTCAGTCCATACAAAACATCAAAGAATGCACAAAAATTAATCAACGCCATCTAGCAAACTATAGGAAGTTCTTTTTCTAAGAACTTTTTTTATTTATTTTCTCTGTGACGAGACGAGCAACTCGCTCACCTGATGTCAAGCGTTACGCTTGCCCAGAACAATTCAGTGCCACCCAGAATTTTGAACATCAACAGTTCATAACCCTGCGCGTCAATGCACTGCGCTCGTTACCCTGAGATATTAGATGTTAAATCTCTGTACGCCCAGTAATTACGCTGGAAACATTTCCTTTCAATCCAGAACAGAGTAATGTTTGCACAATACTGCTTGGCGGTTGAATAGCTGGCAAAGGTGTGGTACTTACCCAGACGGGCTCTGCAAGAGAGCCTTACCACTACTTTGTCTCTTTGTCTGAATGTTTGTCGCGTTGTCACGGCTAAAGGGCTGAACGGATCTTGGATATTTGAAAAGGAGTTACTGTATAATCACAAAGAAGGTACGAAGAAGAACGAAAAAGTATAAAGTACGTATTTATTATTTACATTTCCGTTATTACTTTTTATACGTACTTACTTTTTTATACTTTACTTATGTCTATACTTTATATTTTTAAAAAAATACGTCCATGCGAACAAAGTCGCGGGTAACATTTAGTAATATATAAAAGAGCGAGCCCTTTTCTAGGAATGCTCATACTAAACCGCTTATGATAGAGACGTGAAATTTAAACCATCAAGTGGTCTAGGTGAACAATAAGAACACATTTTGAGAAATTCCACTTCTAATGGGGTAAAATGGACCACCAAAGCTTACATGAAAAAAATATTGTTTTGTGTAATATAAAGAAAGCCATGTCTGAGGATTTTTCGGAAATCGACCCATGACGAGGCGAAATGGGGTTTTGTAAACACTGTATCCTATGCGAGCGAAGCTGTGTGGGCAGGCTAGTAGAGTGAATGAGTGAATGCGAAGCGCAATATGCATGGCCGTGCACGTCCTGTGCACATGACATTGAGTGGCTATAATATTGATTTTCAGTGTGCGTTTATATACTAGATCTGTGGGTTAGAATAATCGACTTTATAAACAGTTTAACAAAAATAAAGTATATAATTTTTATTCAAAACAGTTTTAAAATATGGATTTAAATCGCTAAATAAATGCAGTAAAAAGTATAAAAAGTAGTGAGATGTGTTTACACTTAACAAAACTCTCATAAAGGTTCACAAAAAATAAATAATTTTTTGAAATTGTATTTTTTTAGAAACAACAGAAGGCAGCTTTTTTATATTTTTTTAGTACTAATTTATAAAAAAAAAAAAGTAGTTGAAAAAGTTATTAGTTGACCTTGAAATACACATGACTCAAAGGAGATGGGTCTGTGGCTGCGCTCGCATGTTTTCGTAATATTAATTGTCAAAAACTTTTCTCAGCGTCTATACAAATTGGAAAATTTGTCAACGGGTTACGTCAACTGATCCTGCGGGTTCGGTTGGAGCGGGTTCTGTTGACGTAAGAGCCCCGCAAAGGGCTCGGCCACAACAAATCCAGTTCCTATTGATCTCATTGGCACAAAAATAATTATCTCCGACTGCAAAATTTAGCCTTGACGAGCCTCGCTCGTCAAAACTGGTCAAGCCGCTTAGGCTATATGAGGTAGTATAGGAACAAACAAACATACTTACATACACCTCAAAAACATTACCCTCCTTCTTGGGCAGTCGGGTATAAATACATGTAGGGCGTAAAACCCACTGAAGAATCGCAAGGCGCAGCGTACCAGAAAGCCGCAGAAATGTAAACTCTTACTGGTTTAGGCAGGTCTCCGACTAAGTGGACCGACGACATTGCGAAAGTTGCGGACGACCGGTGGATGTGGACGTCTTCTGGCTGATGATGATGATGATGACCGGTATATCGTTGGTTCAAAATTGTCTCGCCGCGCCTTTGCCGTGCCTACCCTAAGCTCTAGTAATTAATAAAGTATAATTTTGAACCCTTGGTAAGCGACGAAGTCTTCGTCTCTTTGGATCCTTGATAGCCTAAGGGCTCCTAATACCTAATTCCAAAAGCGTGCGTTCGATACATTGAGAGAATTCAGTAATTAGTATTAATTAGTATTAATTAATTCAATAATTAATATTTATTTCGACCTCCCTTTTAGATCATAATTGGTTAATCGTTTTTGCGTTGTATCTCTCACATAATATAACGTTGGCAGAACTGTGCGCGAAGAAGTGAATAAAAGCGCAAAATTACTTCAGTATCGTATTAAAATCTTTTTAAAATGTATTTTTGTATCTATTCGTAAATAACTCCGGAAATTGAGATCAGTGGCATTGATAAGATTGATAAGATACTTCTAATAAATCAATTGGGCGGGCTAATAAATGTTGCTCTTAGGAATTAAGACTAAATTAACATAACTCAACAGGCTTTATAAATAAAAAAATTGTACAAGCACTTTGTTTAGTTCGTAAAACATAGATCAGAAAATTTCTAGCCAATTCTAACATCTCAATTGCTGGAATTGGCTGCAATTTACCAATCTTTCAATTTTCCGGAATACAACCGCTGAACGCACTACCAGGCTCAGCTCATTGCAACTGCGTAGAATTATTATTGGCATTTGACCTAGAAGGCCAAAGGCAGTGGGATAGGATGACGTCCGTGGGAACTGAGACAAATATACCAGGGACCAGTTAAACAGTCACTATTTTGATAATACACAAATATTTTCGACATTTTAATTTTTTATTAACGCTTATAAGTCTGCGTTTGACCACCAAATCGACTGTTGGTAAGTGATGATGTGGCCAAAGATGAAGCACGCAGACTTAGAAGATACCTATTCACTCTGACCTTGAAAAGCTCTAAATTGTATCTCTCAGGAAACAAGGAAGCCGGCAGTATTTTTATCCTTTTCTAAGATTCTTACTAAAACCATAATATATAGATAAGAAGTGTATCACTGATTTAAGTATTTTTTACGAAAGTTCGTATATTGTTTGAGAGGATTGAGGGACGCAGTGAAGGCACTATGTCGACTGTAACATGGATAAAAAAAAACTTCTCGTGGTACTACTGGATCGCTTGGTAGTTCTGCGTTTTTTTAACCTGTGGTACTACTGGTAGTACCACGGGCAACAAACGACCTGATTTTCATATCCTTTATAGTTTATACGTTGGGACCTGTTATTTAATTAATAAGCTTTACAAACTATTTATTTACTAATGATCTGTACATTAAATACAATTTTAAAGTACTTTTCGAGATCTGGCGAGTAGGGTTGGAGGATCGAGGGACCACACTTGAAGGTCCGTAACTTTTTTTTAAACGCCTAAACCGATTTTGACGAGTGAGGTGTCGTTGGATTCCTCTTTACGTCCGGAGTGATATTGGCTACACAGATCAGGCTACAGGCTTACAGATTTTATTGCGAAAAGATACTCCGAGCATAGCTCTCTCCATTGCCTGTTGTGTGACTCGTGAATTTCTCCAAAAGGCCAGTAGTTAAGGAGCACGATTCAAGCCACGTTACTTCCTATGTCTTATGTGTTAATTTCATTTGAATCTGTTCAACTGTCACGGAGTTGAGTGGACACATAATTATGTACTTACTCACAAACTGTCACATTTATAATATTAGTGCGATTATTAGTTCGAATGTCGTAGATTTATATAAGTACTAGCGTCTGCCCGCGGCTTCACCCGCTTTGTTCTAGGGAAATCATTAATGGGGTTCATGGAAGCAGAGTATAAATATTGCTGATGGACGCTATTGTTACGGTGTGTTTTTTTAAAAGTTAGATGTTCGGGGATGAATTTAAAATTTCTAAATGTTAGTTGTCCGTATGCATGACATAATTTATTTGTGGGAAAAAAAGCGTTTTGAAAATCGATATCACGTGCCGCTTGTGGGCAACACCGCTATTTCGAGAAAAAAAAGTGGTGAAAATTCAATCTCGAGGGATGCCTACTATTCAAAACTGCGCCATCTCGAAAAAAGGCCTCAACATTCGGATTGAAACCGCGAGATCTCATGAAAACACAGTGAAAGTTCCTTGTAGCTAGCGAATCACGGTATCGAAAAATTGCTACAGAAATTTTCCTTCGCCACTTTTACTTGGATTTTACTCTCGCGGAATGCCACCGAAAAAAAAAGCAACGCAATATCGAAGGCTTAAAGCGGAGAAAACAAAAAAATATATATATATAATCTCTAGGGGTAGATTATTTAAAAAAAACAAATGTTCTTGGTTTTTTAACGTATTTGCAAAAATTCATCACGTAATTTCAGTTGCATTTCATCGGCTTGAAGATAAAAATTTGCTCTTTTTAACACCTCATTTCACATTTTTAGATGATGATTTTCAAAAATGCTAAAGCATTTATTTAATTATTTGATTTTTCTTTGCTTACACAGTTTTATAAACGAGGCAACAAAAAATTATTTTTCTTCATACAAAGTTTAACACCCCTTTTCACACCTCTAGAGGTAGAATATTGTAAATCCCTCTCTTACAGAGAGGTTATAAATAGTAATAAAAAAATACTGTCCAAATTTCGCGACTCTGGCTTCAGTGGTTTAGGCTGTGCGCTGATCTACCTATCACTTTTCCTTACACTTTTATATGTACAGATAGGTACATATTACGAAATCTCCAACATTACACACCCCATCTTCTATGAATCCTCTCCATTCTTCCATTCTAAGGTGTTCTGGAAGAGATCGCTATCAATAAACAGTAATCTTTGATCGCTATCAGCGATAAATCTGGTGTGATTAAAAAAGATTTTAACACTCTCTCGGACTTGGTCGCTGATTATAAAGTTGCCTTTTTTACACCGGACTGCATGCGCTTGACCTCGACCGCACTTAACGATGTGGTCCAAGAGGTAATTCGTCTGGTTCAATAACTATTTTCTCAATTTCCATTTATAAACACAGCCAGTATTTTCATGTCGCTGTGTGTATTTTTTAAGAATAAAGAAGTATCAAAATAACTGTTCAAGTTAAACCTGCAAACCACATAATAAATAAACAACAGTGATAAGCAGGAACCTATGTACAAGAATTCCTTATCAAACCTGTCCTCGGCCTTCCTCGACCGAGAAATGACCGCGACACGAGACATTCACCGCGGCGCTGCTCACAATCTAGCGCCACCTTTTTGACTGCATATGTACATAATTAAGCCGTAAAATTTTAAAAGTAATTTCAGCTTGAGTTACGAGTATCATCATTACTATATGCAATTGTTTTTAATTTTTTTTTTTTATATTTCCGAAATTTTCTCCAGATGTTAAGAGTAACCGATACAAAGAAAAAAAAAGTTTAGAGACCTTATTAATATATTTTTATGGTATGGTTTATACTTTTATATTAAATGATATGAAAATTCAACAAAATAATTAAACAATAATAGTTACATGTAGTTTCTACTAATAATAAGATTAGGAAAGTAAAAACAAACAGTAAATAAAAATAGTTATCAATAATGTTGAAAAGGAAATCCATCTCATCATTAATGCTGAATGTATCAGACACTCGGCGCTGGTTTTCAGATGGATCGCTTTTTAAATTTCCATTTCACCGATAAAGCGTTATTAATTACATAAGAAATATAATATCGCTCGTGCTAAATTCAGTTAAAGATACATTTTCGCAAACTCGATAAATGAATGAATTATCTATATTTTACATCTCCTGGCAACATTCTGCAAATATAAAAGTACAATGTTGCTTTTCAGCGGCCAGTTATACTACCTTTTTGTTTTTGAAGAGCTATAATCGGCCACAATCCGGTTCTGTTCAGTTGTTTTTTCCCAGATTTTCATGGATTTGCGGGTAAAACCTGTGTATGGGCTTAAGTCCTATTCCTGGTGGAATTACAGTTTTTTAGCTCTGTATTTTTGTGGCAAATATTTTGTTTAACAACTGCAGTATTTATACTGTAGAAACAACTCATTCCACACGATGTATCCATTCATCCGCAACTTTGTATTAAAATAATATGCTGTGATCTGCGAAAACTCAGTATATTTTAGAAAAAAAAAAAAAAAAAACTTGACGGTCAGGATCATTTTAAGTAAGTGATAATATTAGGTTTTAAGGTAATTTTAGTCGCCCTTAGTCGCGTTCCCTAAGGCTAGCCTTATCTAGATTAGAATAGAATAGAATAAAATAGAATAGAATAGAATAGAATAGAATAGAATAGAATAGAATAGAATAGAATAGAATAGAATAGAATAGAATAGAATAGAATAGAATAGAATAGAATAGAATAGAATAGAATAGAATAGAATAGAATAGAATAGAATAGAATAGAATAGAATAGAATAGAATAGAATAGAATAGAATAGAATAGAATAGAATAGAATAGAATAGAATAGAATAGAATAGAATAGAATAGAATAGAATAGAATAGAATAGAATAGAATAGAATAGAATAGAATAGAATAGAATAGAATAGAATAGAATAGAATAGAATAGAATAGAATAGAATAGAATAGAATAGAATAGAATAGAATAGAATAGAATAGAATAGAATAGAATAGAATAGAATAGAATAGAATAGAATTTATTCGACATAATAGCTACATACATAAAATAAAGTAACATATATTTCAATTACATTAGCGTACGCGTAGCGCTCGCGTACTTTCACATAATTGAAGATTTACAATCACTAGGTTTGAATTTCCAAAAAGCATCATAATAATATGTTGTCTGCGGTTTTGATAAGATTATAAATGTTTTTATATCTTTTAATTTGACGGAGATGATCGTAAAAAGAACACACTATCTAAATTATCTTGCTTGCTTAGTTTGGGGCTAGATGGCGCTGTGTGTAAATAACGTCCACCAATATTTATATTTATATTAATTTATATCTGTCTAAATTTCTGTCTTTGTCCATCTAAAATTGCAAATATTTGAATGAGTTAGCTGTGGCACGACTATATTCCCCTTCCATACGCTATTAAAATTGCATAATATTTATAGCATACTAGCTGTTACACGTTACTTCGTTTACGTGGACCTAAAAATGTCCATCTCCGATAAACTATACCTATACAAAAATTCAGGCCGATCCGTTCAGCCGTTTAGCCGTGATAACGCGACAAATACACATAGAAAGAGACAGAGAGACGGAGTTAATAGTCGCAAAATATATTTTTTTATTTTCTCAAAAGGAAATCTTAAATCTTACCAAAAATCCGATCAAGTAAAAAAGAAATAAAAGAAGTTTTAAGCATTTTCATTTCATACTAGACAGCGAGCGTAGTATATTGAACTATGACGTCAGATTTATACACGCCATACAAATTTTATACCAACACTCGGTCCATGGCCGTCATAATCACTAAGCTTGGCAGGCGGCTCGGGGATTGGAGAATGCTCACCATTTACAAAAAGGACGCTGCGGCCCGTCCTCAGGTGGTCACAGTTTAAGAACCCTAGTTTAATAATAATACAGACATGTTAGTAAATCAAACACCAGTCCCTATTTAAAAAAAAAACATTCTGTGGTAGAGCTATAAATAAATCTACAAAAAAATTTTGCGATGCTATACAAAATTCCATTAATATTGTATAAAGCACCCTGAACTACAAATAGAGGGTACCCGCCATGAAACCATTGTGCGGATATCAATACATTCAATGGGCTAATGTCCCGCCTCCTGATACCCCTACAAGTTTAATCGTGTCCCGAAACACGAGTAATGGCACCATTCAAACGTGACCTGCCTCTTTACAACCTCTAACGATATTTTGACGCACAATTCCAACATATGAACAATAGTCAATAAAATATTTGCCTCGGAAAGGTGCGTACAGACACTAGGTGTTCGTTAGACGACGGACACATTCTAGGATATTATGTACTCATCATTGTGACCATATCTTAAGGTTATAATACCAACCATGGGGCCAAACATGAAATTGCAAAATCAGCCTTACCATAGAAAAATATCATTCAAATATCAATCGACAATTTTCGCTCGACAAAATGTATGATTTAACAGACGTCGAAGTGACAGTGCTGGAAGTTATTGAATTGGACTGTGACTGAGACTTGTGTTTATTAGGAAAAAAGAGAATTAGAAAAGGTGAAAAATGAAATGGAGCGATAATACATACTAAGTTAAGCAATTTAAGCATAAAGGACTTAGTAACAAGCTGCCGATAAGTAAATAGAAACCGAAAAAAGAAATACAATTTTAGTAGCTTTTGTAAAATGTTCAGAAGGGCTAAAATACCGTACTCCATTTCCATCAAAATAAAATGATTCTTTACACCCCACGAATTACTTTCCTCAACTTCTATAATATAAAAGGAAACAAACACAAATTACAAGTTTTCAACTGTTTTTATTTCACACAATTACTTTGCAGCAACTGCGTGTTATTCATCTTTGCTGTACATTCCTGAGAGGAATAAAATTTTCAATTCCGATAAAGATAATTTATCCTACTTTATTGGAAAACCTTTTTACAGGTCCTTCTTACGGGCAATATTCTCATCGAAAAAAAAACTTTTAGTTTTTACAGTGTGACTCAGTTTATAACAGATCTAAAGCAGCTATTATTATCTTCTTAGAAATGCGGTATCAGTGCCCCATCGGTACTTAATTGTTCTTTTAATCACAATATCTCACTTCATTTTATTATGATGGGATTTCCAGCAAAATTACTGGGCAAAAGAGATTATCTCAGGTTGGTGAGCGCAGAGTATTGCCACGCATGGTTTAGAACTGTTGAAGTTCAAAATATTGGGTGGCACTGTAATGTTATGTTACGCTTAACATAAGCCGTTTTGCCTTATACAGTTTTTAATGTTTTTTTATTTATTACTAAGAACACGTTCTTAATATGCACATAGAGCAATATTATTAAGAACAAAACCAAAACTATCGTTACAAAAATGTGTCAAACATTTTGGTACAACTTGTCGGTAGGTATGTGAGAAACAGCACTGGCGCCTCTATACAGAATGTGTCGTTATGAATGGATAACGCGTAACCTGCGAATGGGGAACACTATGACAATAAAGAAAAATTAAAAAGAAATGAGCTGAATAATTGCATACTTTTCGAATTTTTATGTACAAATTTCTTTGAAAAAAAATTGGAAAATGTTCAATAATTTGAAAACCGTGAGACTTTTACGGAATATAAATTTTAATTTTCTGTACAGTCATGATGTACCCCATCTGCTGGTGACGCGTTATCCATTCATTACGACACACTCTGTACAGAGCGTGAGAGTGTAATACTGCCATTATAGCAGCAGTGCAGCGAATCGTGTTATAGGATACAGTTGGGCCTCGGAGCTTGTATATGTGTAGAGATTGGGAGGCTTTGGTCAATTTAAGCGAGGTAACCTGGGAGAAACAACATAGCTTTTACATTCATGGTTCATCTAACAGGATGTTTTGTAGATCTGCGTACTTCATATTTGACCGCAGTATCGCTTTCCATCACGCGAATATTATAATATCTTGAAACACAGAATGTATTATTATTTATGTATTCATCCAAAAGTTTGAGTGTAAATAAGTGTGTACTCAGCACCAAAACGGTGAAACTATTTTGGATATGCTTTGAAGTGTAAATGTAAGAATATAAGAGAGCTTTATCGTTTTTTTTTTAAATAATTAAGTAGGCAAACGTATTTTTCGCAAAAGTTAAAGATATTAAAATGAAACTTATTTGATCATTATTCGCGTGTGCCTTATTCACAGCGGCCGGTACGTTCCTAGCCTGCTTGACGAAAACATACAGTTTTTAAGCCTGCTATTATATTTACGCGCTTCACTGAAGATCCAATTACACGAAATAAACTAAATGTAAAATAGCCTACCTACATGATATTGCTTTTATAATAATTACTAAAAAATATATTACTAGCGGCTTCACTTGTTCGCATGGGACTGTCATGAGTAAAACTTTACTTATGAACTACTCTGACTCTGGCTTATAGAGTTTATCGTAAATTAAAGTTACATTTTATACACCAAAACTTATATTTTAAGTCTAATGAAAAAGTATATGCACAGCTGTCAGTTAAACATGATCTAAGCTAAGTATATTCTATGTTATATACTCATGGGCATATTCAATCCCCTCGCCGTCGACTTCCAACCTACCTTTCATGCTGTTTGTCATTACCTTGGTCTTCGACTTGTTCGTCTTATGTCCGACCTTGAGACTGGCGGTTTTGAGATGGCGTATCGTAAGACTTAGTTCTGATGCTGAGGATAAGAGAAGTCAATAGTTAGAATGTTTAAATAATTTTACTAAATACTAAAATAACTATCGTAACTAATATTATAATTCAGATGAATATAGCCGCAGGACCAATACAGTTTTGAGGTATAAAAATAAATACGTTCGAATCGAGGGAAAAACTTCACTTGCGCGATGCAGAACTCCCTACTTTACAACTGTCATTCTATACAAAACGTAAAAACATGCACAAAAATGGATCAACACCACCTAGCCAACTATAGAAAGGAACTTTTTCTCTCTGGCTGAATGTTTGTTGCGTTATCACGGCTAAACGGCTCAACGGATCTTGATAAAATTTGACAAGGAGTTACTGTATATCACAAGGACGGACATAGGATACTTTTTTATGTCCACGCAAACGAAGTCGCGGGTGACGACTAGTATTACATATTATTTTAATTTAAAGAGGCAAACAAAGTGACGTTATGTTAGATAACGTCTACATTCCATTGTTCATTCTCCCGTCGAACAATAGTCCCAGAGTAAACACTCATAGGTATTAAATCTCCCGCTCCTGTCAGGCCGGCTGACACTTCACGCTTCGATGGCGATTTGTATTGCACCCTCGACTTTTTCTTGAAAGATACCTATTTCACGTTTCGTACCAATGCGTTGACACGAACACAGGACGATTCTATAAAAAGTAACGGAGACGTAGTTTTTATATTTATTGTTACACATTTTATAGTACGCATGTAGAGGTAGGACTCTTTTTCAAGAGTCCTTCTGGGGAAGAACCACATCTTTGCCAGTTATGCAACCGCCAAGCAGTAGTGTGTAAGCATTAAAAAGCTTACACTCTCGAGGTTCAAAAATTTGGGTGGCATTGAACTGTTATTGGCATGTGTGACGCTTAACAACAGGTGAGCGGCTTGCTCGTCTCGTTGGTCAATAATATATAAAATAAAAAAAAATACGCACTCGTATGTACCGTTGTCAGGACAACATTACACGAGCATAGAAGTTTATTATTTCTAGCATAACATGAGTGAACAAAAACCTATTTAGGTACCTAAATATGGCTGGGTCTGAAACACCCTTACCCTTTGTCTGAAGTTGACTTTTTTTTGAGGTCGCTAGCCCCAAGTGGCCAGTGAGGGCAAGTTTTCAAATGAATGTGTGGAAGAAGTTGACGGTTTTATTTCGTGACAATCATCCTAAAATCTGTTTTGGACAAAATCTAAACCAACAACTAATACGGGTCATCAAGCCCCAGATATACCCTAGACCACCCAAGATAAGAAGTAGATAAAGTGAATAAAATAATTTTATTGGTACCGTACCCTATTTACAAGAACGCCGTTTTCTTTCCTAGAACAACGAGGACGAAGTAGCGGGAAGAAGCTAGTTTGGAATAGCAGTAATGAGACATTTGAACCCGAATTCGCTCCATACAGCTTAAGCTGTCAGTAGTAGTGTACATTAGAAAAAAGCTACTACATTTGACCATCAATACAAAACCTCAGCACTTTCTTGGATGAACTTTTGGAGGTAAATAATTGAAAGAGCTTTCTGTTATTGCAGACAGCATCATCGGTATGCGGCACGTGATCGCGTTCCTCATGTTCCTGGGCACCACCGTCTCCTACGCCACTCGCGTCAGCATGAGCGTCGGCATCGTTGCCATGACTTCCAACAACAGCTATGGATATCCGGTGAGTCTACCCTCAACTAGCGTAGCTTGACTATTGTAAGTTCCTATATTACTTCCTAGACGCGTGAGGAGTCGCTGGATTCCTATTTATGTCTGGCTATAATTATTTTGCGGTGGGGTATTTTGTTTTTCTTCTGATAATATTACTTGTTTATGATTTCTTTCCGATTTAAAAATTGTAGTAGATTTTTGGACTATACCCATGTTTCAGATCGAGCTCAAATTTAACAAATAGTTATGTGCGTATGTTTGCCCGTCGAGTTCAATAAATATTAATATATGGTGGACGTTTTTCACACAGCTCCATCTAGCCCCAAACTAAAAAATCTTGTACTATGGGAACAAACACACACACAGGTAACTGATAGAATACATAAATACTTTTTTTTAAATATATATGTTACGGCTAAAACCAGAAGTGCGGCTACACCTAGTTTTAACTGGTTAGAATTAGGTGTAGCCACGTACTTTTGGTTAAATCTAGTATTAGCCGATAGCTTTCGGGTAAAACTAGGTTTAGCCGCACTTCGGGTTTTAGCCGTAACATATACATATAATACATAGAAATAAAGAGCAAACATAAGAGCAAACATCCATGTTCATCACACAAATGTTTGTCCTGGGTGGACATCGAACTCACAACCTACAGCTCAGAAGGCGTAATTCACCCACTGAACCACAAGGCTAGTCAAAAGGTTGAGGTTCATTTTTATCTTGTTATAATGGAAGTTTTTCAATAAACATCGTAGAAAGGATCTGAGGTTGAAGCCTGGATGGAGGTTGGTCTGGTGGCCTGGTTTTTTTTATTATTATTAATTTGACATTCACTGTGATTATTATACTTAACTTAAATTTAATATTAATTATTGACTTTTGTAATAGCAAATTATTATTATTATTATTTTTCTATTGTTAATGTATAACAAGAGCAATTCTCTTCTCAAGAGAAATTAAAACCAGTGACGTGTAGCCTGTGGTTATAAATAAATGAGTATGAGTATGAGTTATTGGAAGTAATGAGAGCCATTGAGTTTGGACTCTCTTTGTTTTGTTGTTATAAGTCACTTTCATTTCAATTGAAAGCGAGAAAAAAACTTATTTTACAAACAATTTTAGTGCTGACATTACATTTTATGTTTTAGCAAAATCGTTTGCTCAGTAACTATTGTCAGGCTACTTAACCACTCGTGATGATTTCTTCTTCCACAACTAAACGTTTAAAAATTTACACGAGTGTTGAAAGGTATAATATTTTTTAATGCACTAATATCTGACTTTTTTAAACTGGGCAAGTGCCTTTAATAACTAAACAAAATACGTACAAAAACTACGAAAAACGTACAGTTGGACTACCCGGACTCTATTGAAGGTTCAAAAAATAATCCAAATTTTTACGTCCACGTACCAAATTATGCTGGCAGCGTTGCCACGTTAAATGGCAGTGCTTAGGCTTTGCGTCAGATAAACGCCAGCACTTTGGTCACACGTCGCTTCAACTTAATGCTTATACATGTCTCGGAATTTCTATAGGACAGTAACAAATCTCCAAAGCTCCATAAAGTTCCTGTCCGGTCGTAAAATGTAAGACGAGCTCGGAAGTAGATCCCTCATACAATCAAATCTTGTTTTATTGGATTGCGTCTTAAGGCATTAATGCAATGCGATGTCTCGAAATATTGTCCTATACTTTCGCCGTTCGTAATAACATTACCGTTGCTGTCTAGTTAAGTTCAAATCTTTACTTACTATAACTTTCCTAAATTGATTTTCTCATAGTTTTTTATATTTAGGTAAAAATATATATTACTTACAATTTATGATACGTGTGAGGTAGGTTAGTTTTTAAAAACGATTAGACGAATGTAAGCCCGAGACGAAATCGTAGGCTTAACATAATCACGTGCTCGTTAAAACCGATTTGCGATTTCCGAGTGTACTATAACGACAGCGTGTTGGGGAAATTGGAAAAATCACTTGAATCACTTGGCTACTACTGACTTGTTAGATGAGTGTGGTAACTCTGTCGACGTATGGATTCGTCTCATATTCCACAAATATATATGTTTTAGTAATTTCATAATTTATTATCATTGGGTATAAATAACGCACAGTTTATTTATTTTAAACAGCAAAAGAACCAAGCGCATATATAGCGTCTTGCTTTAAGATTGAAAATTCAAATAATGATGTTGTCTTGCAACATATAACAGTATTTATTTCCAAAACTTAAATAACTTCAAATAAAATGAAAATTAAAAAAAAATTACAATTTGAACTACACCTTATGTACAATATAAAATAGATAAATTATAATAATGAGAATTTTATACAGGGTTATAAGGAAAATTAAATGTATGAGCTAAGCTGAAAAGGGCTCATGTTACGCATAATTATGAACAACTTTTACTATGGGGCCATTCTTTAAATCGAGAAAAAAAAACAGCTGTCCCATACATTTTGTCGAGTGTCATTGATATTTTTCTATGGAACGGCAAATTTTTATTTCTCGATTTCAGTGTTGGTCCCATAGTAAAAGTTTTTCATAATGATGATTACTGTGAGCCCTTTTCGGCTTAGCGTACCCTTTCCTTAAGACCCTGTATAATGTACAATGATACGAATCGAAAAAAAGTGAAACGGTATGCATTTCATGTATACAGTATACCTAAAAAGCTTGTATGACAACATTGTCTTGTTAATAATGACGTCGATTCGGTTCTACCAATTTCAAAACTTAACTAAAATTGACAGCTCTAAAAATTATAACCATTCTATTCATAAATACTTATTGAAAAATTTAACGCATAGCATAGTTTTATATAACTAATTCTTTTTTAGCTTGTAAGTTTTGTGAGTGAATATTTTTATTCTCGTTTAGTAAAAAAAAAAACAAGTCTTTTTTCTTAATCTAAAGACAATAGACAATTATTTAGAAATATTTATTAGTACGAAGATAATAAAGCAATACCAAGATTAATCACCAGTATCACACAGACATATAAAAATACAGTTGAGTTCAAATAAACTCATTGAAACCACTGGACTACTGGAGTATTATTAACGAATTTCTTCCAAATTGATCAGCTTACAGCAGCAGTTTATGGCGCTTTAACGTATGTCGTTACGAAAATTCGCTCTAAACTGTCGTATATAACTTTCAAATAAGTGAATCGTAAAATTGACTTCAAATTTAATAACTTATAGAAAGTCTTTCGCGAACTGCAGTTAAAGCTTGTTCTAAACTGAGCTACGCAATCGTCAAGTTTTCAATTATTTTTTTAGAGTTCAAAAAATAGTTTTGTTTAGACTGATTTTGCTCTCAAGCTTTCGCAAAAAAAATCTAAGTCTTACTTTTTAAGTCACCTTTCATCAACAATTTTAGTTTCAGTTCCACTTTATATGGATCTTTACGCATAATATATATAATATGTGTCTGGTATCTACGTGTCATAATATATCTACATATATATTATGTTGTATTGATCAATATGTGTCTGGTATAATTTACCTCTTAAATTTAGGTAATCATTTTGGTGGTCGGTTTGACCACTTCTGAATCTTTATGCGTGGAAATTTGAAAAATTAAATAAATCTTTCATTAATTTGTCATATTTTTTTCTTTATTCATTTATTTCAAGACTCATACACAAAAAATATGACAATGTTTTATAAGACTTATATGTGTTTTTTTTTTTAATTTGGCGGAGGAAAAGGTAAATGCTGTTTTTCTCATCTTATTCGTGAAATAGAATATAAAGCAGTCAGAAAAGAAGAAAAGAGTGTGAAAGAAGTGACGAATAAAGAAGATAAAAGTAGTCGCTGGCATCAACTAGTGTTAAATGAAAAAATCCTTTATAACATTGGCACTGTTCCTTTGCTTAGTTTAGGGTCAGATGACCGTGTGTGAAAAAATGTCCCAGATATTTACTGTTATTCTAAGGGTACTATTTCTTAAATTTATTTCTCAGTCAGTGATTATTAGTTATTCGAAAATATTAAAAATTCGTGATCAAGCGTGGGAAATGGGGCTCTTAACAAATGGAAATTAATTTGTACTGAAGTCATTGTGATTGTTCCTGTTTCTTCGACTAAGGCAAACTGTTGGTAATTTGTTAGGTGCGGATTATTTTGCTATTTTACATTTTGTTCTAATAAATTAGCCAATCTCGTAACCAATATTTGGTAAAACGGTCTCTGCGCTACATTGCGCCGCCATCCAGGTCCTAACGAAATAGCTTTTCAAGTCGCAAAAAACGTTAATATCCTAAATGTTCTCATTTGCCACGAATGTAGCCGATTGAGAGACGTGCGCCACTTCGTGACTTGAGATAACGATTGAGAGACGTGCGCCACTTCGTGACTTGAGATAACGATTGAGAGACGTGCGCCACTTCGTGACTTGAGATAACGACTAGAAACGCGTATATATATATTTTTTTAATATGTTGTCACTGTTTTTTTTTTGTCGACGGCCATATTCTGTATTCAGAATTATAAACAACTTTTAATAAGATCCGATGATAAGGAATACGAGGACCCGGGTGAAGCCTAGGAGCAAGCATTGGCATCAAAAAAATGCAAAGATTAAACCATACAATTTTTTTTTTTGTTCTGTTTTAAGCTTTGTAAAAATTCATGCAACAATAATTATTGAGTCTGATAAAGAGAAGATGCTTGCGAGATATTTTTTTTAGATAAAAATAACCCCCCAATAAAAATAATGTTACTAGAGTTGGTGTGAAATGCGATTTCGTCTTGATATGAGTCGTAATGTAGAAAAACCAAATTAAAACTTGAATTTAAACGATTTATTAATTATTAATACGATTTCTTAATATATTTAAACGAAGTTTTTAAGTAAGTTGTAGCCTATCATATTGTGCTAAAATACAATATATATATATATATATATTTATTTTAAATATAATAAATTTTCGTTGTAATCGTAACAACATTCAAATATTAAAAAAAAAAAAACTTTAAACGATTAATTTTATTTTTGTATAGAAAAAAAGTAAAAGATAAAACTACGACATTGATTCAAATAGGCGAGCTTCCACCAGCTCCGCGGGGTATCTACCTCGCTTAACTATTCTCTGGCGGAAACGCAGCCTAACTGTCGTATTAGTACAACTTCACTCGTTATACGTAGTTTAACTCTACCATCCCTGCTGTGAACAATACAGAATTATCTATCTATCTACCTGTTTTTAATCATTGTCTGAAACCGGTTTTTTTTTTCCGAAGCGACTGCCCCAGGTGTTTTCAGTGATGAGTGAAATTTTTGAAAAATGACTTCCGAAAATCGAAGTATTTACTTTCATCAAAGGCTTTTAGAACAACTTCGTGGAAAAACGAAAGTTCAGATCTAATTCAAATGACGAAAACATGGTGAACATAGTGATTGACGATAATTATTCTCGCTTCATTTATTTATTTTTTAACCTGAAGTAAAATATAACCTGAAATAAATGATTTTGAATTTGAATATTTTTTTGATAATTTTTCTCGCGTCATTTATTTAGCGTTTTTTTTTTGATATCTATTTACATCAACAATTAATCATTAAAAGATAAACAAAATAAACGACTGCAAAATGTAGCCTAGCTAGGACACTTCGGACGTAAATAGGAATCCAACTATACCTACCTCAATTCAAAATAATAGTCAAAATCGGTCAAGTCGTTAAGGCTAAAGGGTATCTCTTTTAGCGTAAACGGCTTGACACATATAGGAGCACACAAACAAATCCAAAATCATCAAACATGCACCCCAAAAATATTACCCTCCGTCTTCGGCAGTCGGTTAAAAATACAAAAGAAAAAGAAACATCTTTTGTTATGTAATTTAATAGTGTTTCTGATATAAATAATTTCATGCTATTAGATCGTTCCGTTCTCATTATATAATTATTGTAATGATTATCCAACTAACAACCATGAGAAGATCAGTTTGTCTTTAGAAAATTAAATGTCAAAAACATTCTAATTTAAGAATAAATGACTGATGATGATAACGAATGACAAATAAATGAATGAATGAATTTTATTTATTGTCATACAGTTGCATTCTTAACAATTACAAAATAAAAAAAAGGTAGGAATGCTTCCATTATGGACTCGTCAACTTGCTACAATTTTTAACAATATTATTTAAATCATTTTATGTTTATATTAGGCATTTGGTGTCTCCCTCAAAAAACAAAATATTAGGGGGATTTATTAGAATTGATAAATCCCCCTAATATTTTTTAGTAGAAGTCAAATTCAGTTCATGAGAAATCACATCAATTGTATAGAGGCTTCTTCAAAAAGATAAAAAAAAAAAAATGTCATCAATAAAATTAAATAACAACACGAATCCATTAAAATTATATAAAATGATGTTTGGACTAGCTGTTCGTCGTTAGCTGATCTGTGTTTTTGCGACCCCTATGTCTTACAAGCCCTCGACTAAATTCGCTCATATTCCTTTATATTATAAATAAATAATATACATATAAAGAAATATTCCTGACTTGACTACAAAGTTTCATGAAGGTCGGGTCAACCCACCTCGAACAAACAAACAGGCGCCAATTTGTCGTATCGTCGCTTCGCTAAATGAGTTAAAAAATGTGCAAAGAAACGACTAACTATCCCAACCAACCACCGTACGACCGATAACTGCGCTAAAATAAAACCAAGACTGTGGATGCTTTGTCCCTTAAAACAAGCGATCCTCTCTCGTTACTGTTACGGAGGCCTGGAGCATTCCCCGCGGACGGAGACAGGCTGATAGAAAAAGTTTGTCATATTGTTACATAGACTTACTTCAAGGATTTTTTCAATATTTTTTGCATGCCTTTAAAGTAGCTTTTTTGTGTGAATTCGCCCTTGTTATACACCACCACATAAGCGAGTCAGACTAGTTATCTATGTTTATTATTAATAAGAGGTTCACTTTGCAAGTTTATTTTTGGTGGGGTAATTCTGGGACTCCTAAGTCGATTCTCAAAATCCCTTTACATACTACTCTATATCTTATAATAGTATATTAGCTTGCCCGCCACTAGGTGGGCCGACGACATTGTGAAAGTCGCGGGCAACCGGTGGATGCAAGTGGCCCGTTGTCGGTCGGTGTGGCGCTCTAAGTGGCAGGCCTATGTTCAGCAGTGGACGTCTCATGGCTGCTGAAGATGATGATGATGCCCGCAGTAAATGAAATACCCTATCTCATCTCTATAAGGGTTGATTTTCGAAAAATACTGAGACATACCTTTCTTTATGCTTATAGTACACAAACTGCTGCCTGCCTGCCTGTTGGCTATTCCATACAAACTTTGGGATTTCTTTTTACCCATTTATAGGTGAAGTTTCGCAAAATCTGTTCTTATTGTAAATCTAGGGCGCTGAGGAGTACTGCGTCCAAATTTCACGTATCTGCCATAAGCGGTTTGGTCTGTGCGTTGATTCCTAGAAACTGGCTTGATCTTTTATACAGGATTATTGGCACAGAAAAGAGAAAGCTATTAAAAAAAAAAAAAATCTGCGGTATTGGTAACTAACGCAAAACCTGTTGTAGGCATGTTCCCTTGCTGTTGATTGTTTGATTGTTGTAGTAATTCGTTTTTTTTCCCCAAATCAAATACAAATATATAAAAATTAGGGCTTCAAATGACAATAACATTAAGCGGTTTTAAACGAGGAGGAACGCTGAGGCCCGGGTGAATGTTGGGAGCTGACAGCATAGACCAATACACGGATATTTTTTTCATTACAAATTTAAAAAAAATGTTTTTGGCGAATTAAAGTCATAGAACAAAGGTTGTTAGGAATGATGCAGGGAACATCATGTTGCGTTAGTTACCAATAACCATGTAAATTAGATGAGTTGAAAGCAAGAAAAGCAGATAGCAAGTTATTCATGCCTGTTTCAGAAATTCGACTGGGAGCGCAGCACTCAAGATACGATCCTGTCCTCATTCTTCTGGGGATACGTGATGCTGCAGATCCCGGCGGGGATGCTGGCGGGACGGTTCGGGGGGAAGTACCTCATGTTCACCGCCATGGCTTCTACTGGGGTCGTCAACTTACTCGTGCCACTGGCTGCTACTATGGTAAGCCATTATGATAGTAACTTGTACCAGAGTTGAATGTTGGTTTCAAGCAATCAGGAGTGCTGCATGAAAGACGAGGTCTTACCAAACGTGGTCACTTCCAAAGTCAAACTAGTAAAGTCAAAATTTTAATTGAAGTCATTGGTAATTTACGCCTAAATTATCTTTGTCGTGATGAAAAAATGATGCAGATATTGCAACATATTATTATAAAAAAGCGTTCAAGTGTGAAGTTGGACTCGTGAATCGCGGGTTCTGTACCACAGTTTCCAATAACATTGTGTTTTCTTTCATTTAGTTCGGATCCTTAGCGTGAGTCCGACAAACAATTTTAAATTAAACATTACTTGTTATATTTTTGACAATAATTAGAATTAAGCAAATCATCTTTAGATCTGAATAAAAATAATCAAATTATTGTGTGATATCATGTGTCATCAATTGATGATTCTATTCTATAATATTACGGAATGTCTTTAATGTTTGTTGAGAAAATAATTAATTTATTTATTATAGTTTATTGTTAGACTGTAATTACCGTTTCTGCGATAGAGCAAAAGCAAGAAATGCCGAACTAATGAATATGTATGGGTACTTAGTTTTTTATTTATAACATATATTATTCTGAAATTTCAATCGGCTATACCTTTTACTATTCAAAGGATAGAGCTTTTTAAAGGTTTGACTGACTGTCAGCATAGTTTTAATAATAGGGTCCCGTTGATGATATTCGGGTACGGAACCCAAAAAAACTTGAAAACCAAAATGAAATAATCAATGGTTATTTATGTACGTTTTATAAATAGTTATGCAATGATCACAAATCGTAAGCAAAAAGTAAACGGTACTCTAAAAAGTACAAATATCAAGGACATCAACTGCCAACATCAAATTTTAACGAAACAATTGTAAAAGTAAAATTGCTAAGGTCCCTAACCAGAATACAGCTTCCAAAGGCCTACAAATGCAAAATGCAATGGCCTTCAAACTTAGGGTTCTAATGCACTGAGATTAAATAAGGAGCGCGACTCGGCAAAACTTTCTCATTTACTCAGACTCAATTTAAAGTAGAGTTACTTTATAAGTTTAAGTACCAGGGTTTTAAAAATTCGTGGTTGTGTTTATCGTGCAATATGGGGTACTAAATTTATACTAAAAATGTATGACTGGCAATCACAATTGACGGCCAAACAATCTCGGCCAAAGCGCCAGGGACATTCCCTCGTACCAAGCGCTTGTATTCCACATTCTTTCACAGCGAGGATGTGGAACTCTCTACCGACACCCATATTGTATTTTTCGCCAACACAGACTTGCCAAAAAGTACAATAACCTTTATTGCTTACCAAGTGGCATGATGTGGTCAAACGCAAACCTATCCTAAAAATATAAAGATAATTTCAATTCATGAATCCGTAAAGCGAATATCCACGATTTTAGAAATCTTAAGGTTGACATTCGCTCGCCACTATTACGAAGACGATTCATATTCATATTCGGATAAAATAAACTTCAAAGTTAAATTACGGTAGGTATGTTTCATATTTTCGATTAGACTGTGTGAGTTTAAAATTAAACTTTTTTTTATGTGAGTGAAATTGAACTTTAAGATATTAGAAAATTCAAGTTGTATTTTTAACTCACAGGAAATCTTATGACGAGTCGATTCTTCCCACTATATTTACGATCACATCCCGTGATATTTTGTAAGAAATGCTTACACGTGTTGCGTGCGCTACCTCGCCTTTGTGGTCCCGGACGATTTAAATAAAAATTGTCAAAACCATGTCCGAGTTCATGGTAAAATTGAAATTAATTAAAAAGTCTTGTAGCATCTTATCGCGCGTATTAGAGCGTTCTGACCTTTACCTATGCCTTTAAGGAGGCAGCGCCGGCGGCGACACTATCCAAGAACTTCCTTATGTTAGTGTTATTACTATAATCTAACGCCACAGTAGAATTCCAGTAGTTCAGGTGCTACACCGACACACCGAGATACTTTCAACATTTTACTTAGATAACTCGGCTGTTATAACAATTTAGTATACTTTTAAAACGTTATTATAGCCGTAGACAATAGGGAAAAAAAAGTTAGTGCTAGTCGAAATTTTTCATAATATAATTTCATTACAAAAGTACAGCCGATTACAGAGTTAAGTGTAGGTTCAAACGCGAAACTTTTACATTTATAATATATTAGTACTATGATTTTAAACTAGATAGTTTTGAATCTAAATGAGACTTGGTATTTGGGATCCCTTTGGGGTCTAGTAGACATGCTCACCACGAAACAAACGGATTTTTTATCTACTTTTTCTCGATAATACTTGTATTTCTGCATTCCTCGCACTTTGCACATTCCTTTAGAATTCCAGCTCCATACCAAAGTGAGCTCGATCCGGCTCGTTCTAACCAATTGCTTCCAACTTACCTACAACGCTTTCATACATTTTAATACGACTTTAACAAGGTTGTTCATTGTTTAAACACACTTTTCTGAAAGTTTTTTTCTCATTAAACTCTATATTTACTATACTATTATTTCTATAATGGCCGAGCCATTTTCTGGAGCAAAGTGAAGTTTTTAAGCTATATAGTAAAATTTCTAAATCCTTTCGCTTGCCTTTTTGTACTATTAAATTCGGTCGCTATTCGGTATATTCCTTTTTTCTCTCTCGCACATATTATATTATTTTTATTTTAATGATAAATAGCTACATTAGATGATAAATATGAAATTATTAAGGATGATATTGTATAATTATTATTTTTAGAGTACTTCATAATCTAAATTTTTTATTTTATGACCATGTACGAGCGTGTAATGCGTCACATTGCTCGATTTAATTTTTCATTGGAATACTGAAAGCTCTATAATATATTCTTTTTTATATTTACAAACTCATACTTGTTTAATAATTAATTTAAAATTACCTTTTATTCTGATTTTCAATAAAAATAAACCTAATTCCAATAAAAATGCACTTTGATTCAGCTAAAAATAAAATTGCAAATGACTCGGTTCCAGCAGAAAATGTGAAAATCCGTTCCTGATACAGCTTCTTGTGAAAGGGTACAATTTACGAAGTTGAATTTTATTACGTTTTCGTTTGACGAGAATGTATTCAAACCGGCCGTCCTAGTCGGCAAAATTTTTTAGTTGTATGTTTTTATACAGAACAAAACGTCTGTAAAGTTTTGGCGCCGACATGAAAAAATCAAGTTTTGAGAGCGGTTTTGAATATGGAGCAGGGTTTCTTTATTATTTTCCAAAACTTGTTTTCTTTCGAGTGTATAAAAATGGAGGATTATTATCCATTAGGCGTTTTTCAACGTGCTTGGGTGGGCAAACCGTATCAAACGGTGAAGCGTGACTTTTCGTGTTGTTTCCAGAACTCTGGAAAAGCTTCAGTAGGTAGGTGGTAGGTCAGTAGGTGAACAGGTTTCACAGCTTTTCTGAATGACTAAGACTATACCGTGACTGAAATTGTAGACTTTAATCGTGATTGAGACTTGTTTTTATTCCAAAATACTATGCTTTACTTGAAAAATTACAAAACTTGATACTGCTGGCTAAATACACAATGTGAGGAGAACAAACACATACCCGACACCCTACATGATAAATATAAAAGATATCTGAACACCTTCACGGGGCAAACATTATTTGAATATCTGTTCCAGATCTGGGGGCTATTTTATGTTTGCGTGTCCTTCACATCGCCGACGTAGGACGTCCACAAATGTAATATTATGTAGGTGTGTTTTTGTGTATCAGCAAGTTTTTATTCGTTCTTGTACATCTTTTTTCTTATTTTCTTCTTAACCTATCAATTCTGCGAAAATCTTGCATATTTTTTTTCTGTATCGAACACTTGTATACTACAATGAATTTTCCTTCCAAACTAAAATGAACTTTCTTTCTTGATATATCGTTGGAAATTTTATAAATTCTCCGAAGCGCAGAGCTCTGCATAAAATGATAATATTTCCTTTCTTGATAAGAAAACGCTTGCAACGTGAACATGTAGATGTAGATCTTATGAAATACTAGCATGCTTGCATGGCTTCACTTGCATAGGCTACAGTAAACTCACGTCATTTCGCGACTTGACAGGTTGAATTTCAAAAATTGTGATATACGTGGTTATTATTTTCCTATGCATTTTATTATATGCAAGTTCTAACATTTTAACTTAAGAACAAGTAGAGCTAGGTTATTTTTTTTTAAAGTTGTTACGAAAAATAATACAGAATAAATTGAGTATACAGAAATAAATTTAAAAAAATACAGCTAAGTTTTATTTACTTATTAAACGAGCGGGCGATTTAGTTTTAAAAATATTCAATTAAATGTATATTTTTCTGTATTTAGACGTATATAGGTGTACTTTATATGCTCTGACCATCCTGGGTTAGCTGATGGTGCATCTGCTTGGTAATCAGGATGTTCCACGATCGATTCCCGGCCAGACAGATGTTTGAATATCTGCTCTGGAACTTTACTTTTCAGTGTCCTTGTGTGTGTTCCATGTGAGAGCTACGAGTGTAAAGCACTCTTTATTAATTATTTTATGTATAAAGCAGAAATACAAGGTTTTTATTTATTTATATGGGAACACCTATAGGTATACATTTTCACGATAAAAGTCGAAGAACGCAAGCAATACACGTAATGTAGTTTGAAATAAATTTTCCCACCACCTGAGTCCAGACAAAAAGCCATCAGGGCAGTCTAATCAGAAGGGTCATCCTCATCTGGGCTGCCGTTCGTCAGGCTGTCGGCTGTCGGGAATAGCGCGACCAACTAGACCTACCCATATTTCACTACACAGATAACACGATAACACTCATTTGTATTACATGAGCCGTGAAAGAAAAAAAAATAATACAGAAGGATAACTAACTTTGACCGACATTTTATTTATATCTAGTTATGATAAATTGCGGCTTGCACTCACGGTATTATAGAATTAGTAATTGAGATGTTTGTTTTATTTAAAATAGGTATCTTAAGTAGAAGTTACCTGTTTATTAGATTTGAAGATGTTGGTTTACCCCCATTATACGTTTTCGGGAAACACAGACTCCGGTAGCGAGCTCTACATCCTCAGAACGATTTCGGTGAAAACAGAAAAAAAAAACTGCATTTTTACTATGAAAACTGACGTGGTTTTGATACATTTTGTTTTAATAAAACGGGAATACTCACGTTAAATTGAGTCGGTTATTCCGACTATAGTTTCGATCACATTCGGTGACCTTTATCAAGGAATGCTTAGCGAGACACGCGCGCGACCTCGTCTTGCCTTGCACAATGCAATTGCATTGTGCAAGTAACCGACTCAATTTAACGTGAGTATTCCCGTTTTATTAAAACAAAACTGCATTTTTGTTCCAATAGGTTATTTTTTTTCTTATTTTTTGGCTCCACACTTTGTGTATTTAGCCAGTGTCAAGTATTGTAACATTTCAAATGAAGTCGAATATTTCCCAATTAAAATAAGTCTCAGTCATAGTCTAAGTCAAGCAAAGTAAGTCACGGTCAAGTCTACTTCATGCCCTAGTAAAGTGGTGGAGACTTTACTAAAGGTTTCTATGGAGATTTGGAAAAAACACGAAGTGTCACGTTTCACAACATTATACCATTCACCAACACTCGTACACGTTCACGAACACTAACTAATGGATAAAATCTACTATTTTTACACGTTGACACTCGAAATAACACAGGTTTTGGAAAATAATACAATGACATAACATGACTTCGTGTAATAATTACGAATTATCCAAATTCCGCTTTACTATCGTGAACTTTGACATCAGGGCTGGCCGTTTCGGACTATTCGAACTTAAGTGCGCACCGTGAAGCGCGGCATGGCTGTACTATCTACTCTCGAAGGTTGAGATTTTAGAGAGTCGCCTAATTTAACTTTTTTTTAATTATTTTATAAATAATATAGTAGTCTTACTATGATTATTTTGACTGTAATTAGGTCCTCTAGGTAAACCAACTTTTAAGATAAGTAACAAATTGAAGGCTTTCCGAAGGATTTGCTACAAAATTAAAGGATTTAGTGAGATAATGTAGCGGCTGAACGAAACAACCGACTCATATACAATGTCACCCATCGGCAAGTGACCGCCCGAAAAGGGCTTATAGTACTCATCATTATGACAATTTTTACTATGGGTTCAATCATGTAACCGAAAAAAAATATCTGTTGTTTCTTTTTTCTCGATTTCATGGTTGGATGTTTTTATATTATTTCATGGTTTAAAGAAAACCACATAGTACATTGCAGTGCCACACAGGGACCCGGCATGTAAAGCTACCAATTGATTACTATGGACTGGAGTGGAGTGAAGCTCGACATAATTATTATGACTCGTGTGTACATTGTCGTTACTCAATAATATTGAAAATTAATTAGGTTCTCTATCTTTGAATATTTATTGTTTTCCACTTTGTTTATTTTCTAATGCTTAAAAACAATGTTATCGTGTTCCAGGGCGACTGGTACGCAGTATGTGCGTGTCGCATCCTCATGGGTCTGACCCAGGGTCTGCTGTACCCCAGCATTCACGGCGTGCTTGGGTACTGGGCGCCCACCAACGAGCGCAGTCGACTCGGCACCTTCGTGTACGCCGGTGAGTAACGTAACGCTTTGCTCTATATTTACATAACTGGAGAGATCAAGGTGTTTAATATCAGAATTAATAATAAAAAACAACTCAACCACTAACCTAAAAATATCTAAACCCTATCTTAATTTCTGGAAAGAAAACCTTAACCAACCTGGAAGAAAACCTTATTGGGTCCATGTTTTAATCTTTAACCACACTTTCCCTTCTTAGTTAGTGAGACTACGACATGTGGCTATATAAAGTTAGATGCCTAATCAGAAATAAAACACTTAGAGCTGTTGCAAATGCTTCTTTTAATTGTGATTAACCTAGTTTTCACTTAATAAAACGTTTTTTAACATTTTCCAGTTTATTTTGAGTCAGTAGGTAGGTTATGCTTCTTGTACTATAAAGTAAGAAGTAACCTTGCGCAAATTATGTTCTATAAGCAGAATCTTAGCAATATAATAACAGTGGCAGCCCTGCAAGTGTCAGTTACTTCGGCACTTGCTTTAGTTTTCAAAATATAAATCGGGAGGAGTAAATGCTAGTTCTTTTGGCATAAATCGGGAGGAGTAAATGCTAGTTCTTTTGGCACTAATGAATTTAATAATCTGTGAAAGTACGAGCCTTACCCAAACAGTTTAAGCGTGGCCAAAGTTGGCAACCGAAACAAATACCCATCATAAACAGTCCCCGGCAGCGGGGTCAAGCTCGAATTGCAGTTCCAATTGAGCTTTTCACATATTGCTCGGATATAAACAATGTGCAAGCTGCATCAGGGAGCACTAAGCCAAGATAACGTCCAGTACGTTTTGGGGTTCAGTATTTCAACAAGAGAATTGTAAATAATATTTAATTTATCTTAGAAATAAGAAAAATACAATAAAATATTGCCAAAGACTACGCTACTATTACGCTACGCAGCTATTATGAATGTAATGGGCAAAGTATTATGTTCCTTGGTAATGGGTGTACATTGAGAGCACAGAATTCTCCTTATTAAATTGAGAGAACAAATAAGTTTAGTTTCAATATAATGACGTCGATTCTGTTGTACCACACACGAAACAAAACCAATCTGACAAGTCTAAAATTAGCTGCATCGCTTTTCTTTTCAATGTTTGAGAAGAGGGTGGGAATCATTTTAGATCGGTCAAATTTAGTTTAGCTTAGATAATGGTAACAGAGATTCAACGTCAATGTCATCAAATTAAATGAAAAAGGTCAGTTTTATCGATAGCATGTCATATTATTAACTATTTTGTTCTAAATTTTTCATTCCGCTATATAATTAAGGAAAAACTGTCCTTAATAATTGTTACATTGTATGATCTTTATACTTTTTTATGTGAATATTTTAATACCCTCTTGCGTATGTTTACCTATTTCGCTAAATTAATAGTATCATATTAGGCACATACTACTTTTGGAAAGTAGCCTAGTACGTAACCAAATTTGTGCTTTCTCTTTAACCATATCTGTGTTACTTTCTGTTATTTTTGTGCTATGAAATAAATAAATAAATATTTACATTGAAACTTTAAGTTTTATATATTACCATAAGCTTTGCGAAATGTCTAAAAAATGCTTGCGGTCGAAACTTTCGACAAATAATAAAAACTATGCATTAGGATCGCGTTTAGACGAGGTGCCTGCCGGTAGCAGTTTGTAAGATCAGTTCTTTATTTATGTATTGAGTTACGTTTTAAAAAGGCTCCCATACTAAGTTCCAGAAGATTTTTTTTCTTAAATAAAAATTATACCTGGTTTTGCTTTAAATTTGTTTTAACAAAACGGTAATACACACGTTAAATTGAGTCGGGTTTCCGACTATAGTTTCATCACATGTTTCGGTTATGTCAAATTCGGTGACCTTTATCAAGGAATGCTATAAGAGTGACACGCGCGCGACCTCGTCTTGCCTTGCACTACCGACTCAATTTAAAGTGAGCATTCCCATTTTATTACAACAAAATGAGTAATTTATACTTTTTACTTCGTTTTTTTTTATTTTTGCGTTTTTTAACTTTGATAGATTCATTTCAATAAACCTTAAGCAACATTTCATTTCAATTACTATAAACTAGACACAGAACCCTTCAGGTTGCGTGATTCAACCCGCACTTGCCCAGTTATTCCATATTTCTCTATTATTGCACCGTCTGGGATGCTAAATGAATCACTTCCCAGCGCCTAATAATTTTCAATTTGTATGCCTTACGCGTTACTGCGGTACGGTAAATCAGCCAGTTTCTAGCTGGTAAAAATAAAATAAACGGAAATGTTGCCGGAAAAATATTCTGCTAAACGTTTTTACGTTGTTTAGTGGTTAAATTGTTACTTAAAACTTTGAGGAACATAAAAGCCAGCGAATTAATCTACCGTCAAGCCAGTCGCAATTATTATTGAAAGCTTCCCATTCCAGGCTAGGGATATGTTTTCGGCCAACAAAAACCGGAGAAAACTTATCAGTCGTTATAGAAATCCAAACTTTCGTATAAAAAACGAGTATAATAGGACAATGGTTTTTTAAATTTTCGTTTAAAATTGCTTGTTTAAATAACATTAAATTTGTCTTTATTCCAGGTGCCCAGCTCGGCACTATTATCGAACTCATGACGTCGGGGCTCCTCTCCGCCAGCACATGGGGCTGGCCCTCCGTGTTCTACGCAGCTGGCGTCATGTGCCTCACTTGGTCTGCTCTCTGGCTGCTCCTTGGTGACTCCACGCCGGCTACAAGCAGGTGGATCTCTACAGAAGAAAGGAAATACATCGAATCCAATGTGCTATCTGATGAACTGGGGCAAAACGTGAGTTTTAATAAAATTATCTCTAAGAATATTTTATCTGAGTATTTATTGTAACAGTATTTTTTGTTGTGTATGTAGGTTGGAAGATATACTTACAACATATCAGTAGATAAATTTCAAGTAAAAAATTTAGACACATTTGCTTAAATTGGCAAGGAAGAAAACTGACGTACGGATGTGGAAGAATGCGTAATTCACTTCAAGTGAGATATCCATGTACTGTTTGTCGCCATCATACTTAATAAGAACATAATGAAGATCGATCGTGGCTTACATATGACATAAAAGTACGTAACAGTACCTAGTATAAATCTGAACAAAAATAGGACAGTTGATAGAAAGTGACTTACCAGAAGCGGTACCACTCTAAGAAGTAAACTTGTATTTTTTTTAAATATTCGTAAATGTGACTTTTGCCACCAACTCGCCTGACTCACAGGCCACGATGCTATTTAACTTATAAAAAGCATCAAATAATAGGTAACCAACTTCTATATTTCCTAGACGATGCCGACCCCATGGCTGAGCATCCTGACTTCACTGCCGTTTTGGGCGATCCTTCTGGCGCACTGCGGGCAGAACCTCGGCTTCTGGACGCTACTCACCGAGCTACCTTCCTACATGAAGAATGTGCTGCATGTTGACATCAAAGAAGTCAGTTGGATACTTAATAATCAGCATGTTCTGAATAATCTTCTGCTAGCCATGATTTACATTCGCATTTAATAACATTTATTCCTATCCTTCTGCTAAATAACTGCGTTCTACAGTTCTTTGGAACACCAAAAATTGCACACTATGTACATAGATTTTTATATTAACCTTTAGGACTGGACCGAGGGAACTTTTTCAATAGTATCATATGAGTAGTGCGCACAAGTACATTTAGCAGCATTGCAAACTGATTCATTGCTGACTTTGAATTTGGGTGACTGAATTTTTTGGTCGCTCATCGACAAGCTGTGCGACGTGGTTACCAATAACGATAACTAGTAAAGCCCAACAATTTTAGTATTCCAGGTAATTATAGCTTTATTTACTATGCCCTTTTGACTTCTTCATAACAGCTTATAGACTTCCGTTTTTACTTTATACATAGACTATGCATTTTCAACTATTGATTAAATATTGTCTCAATATTGTTTTCTCGTTTCAGAACGGCAAGCTGTCAGCTCTACCGTACGTGGCGATGTACATCCTCAGCTTTGTCTTCAGTTGGATGGCAGACTTCCTCGTCAACAGGAATATTGTGCAGCTCGTCACTTCTAGAAAGATCTTTAATACCATAGGTAATTTTTTTTTTATAGTACGGTCTGACGAGACGACCAAACTTGCCTGTCTTGTCAGTCCGTACCTAATGTCACCTGTTGTAAAGCGTCAAGTCTAACATATTATAACATAACACTTATAAAATTATCTATAATTCATTTTCTTTGTCTTTATCTGTGTGCATAAATGTTGTATACTTCCCTGTTTTTTTTTTTTTTTTTTTTTTTTTCTTTTTTTTGTTATGAAGTCGGTTCTTTTTATTTAAAATTATATTATTTAACTTGTCTCAATAACTTAAATAACATTAAATAGTAAATAAATTAAAATAAACTCTAAGTAAAAATAATCATAAATATATATACAACTTAAAACTAACCCTAATCTAATAAACCGCTACCAGCAGGCATCGTGCCCAAAATGCTGGCCGAATTGCCGCGTTGAATAGCGATGGCGATTCTTTGGGCAAGGTAGATGCCAGCATTTTGGTCACGAGATGCTTCGACCAGACGCGATGATAATTCTTTATACATTTTCTTTGCACTCGGTCCCCACGGTCCTAGGGTTTCGACCCCAAAAGGCTCAAATATGTACCCGCTATCAAGGGTACTATACTTGCGCCTTTTGAGGCCCTCTGCTGATTCAGCCGCCGCACCAGCCTTATTTTGCGTACCTGGAAGATGTGACGGCGCAAGGGTATCGACGCAAGTAGCATCCCAAACTAATGGCCGTCCCATCTTCCAAGGGATCAAGGTCATACCGTCCGGTCTTTTACCATCGCTCCGTACAAGGCCACTGGGTTCCAAAACGGCAGCACAGTTGGCGGTGGTAAAAGCCCGGCGGATGATATCATTAAGGCTGGCATGGCGGGGAATCCTACCTGCGCTTCTTATGCAGGAAAGACCGTGGTGACCGAGATGGTCGACAGCAACGCCACACTGGCAGCGATGTGGAGCGCAGCACGATGCGCCCAATCGAAGGGAAGTCGCAATTCTAAAAGTTGAGGAATCTAATAAAGTGCCAGTATTCGGCGAAGGGAGGGCCTGTAGCCACAAACCCGATTCCCACTCAGCAACTGCTAAGAGACGGGCGCGATCTGCAGAACTTAAGCACGTATTATAAAGTTGCTTCCGCACTAGCTCACAGATCGGTCTATCCCATTGACGCTGAGAAGATGGAGTAATTGGAAAATCAGAGTTTGGGCACGCTTCCCTCCACGCATCCCTGGCCTCTTTCATGTAGGAAATATCAACAACACTCTGAGAGGATTGAAGGATTTTTGTTATCAGTAGTTCGTTACTATGAATCGAGGACAGGAAAGCGGGGAGAG
Source organism: Apocheima hispidaria (assembly GCA_947579745.1). Classification (NCBI taxonomy): domain Eukaryota; kingdom Metazoa; phylum Arthropoda; class Insecta; order Lepidoptera; family Geometridae; genus Apocheima; species Apocheima hispidaria. The sequence goes on from OX388159.1 coordinate 14,941,197, forward strand.
CAACTCCAGCTACGGAACGGATGCCTAGGCCCCCCAAGCGCACTGGAAGGGAAGCCTGCAACCACTCTCGATCTTTTAAATTTACATTCAAAATAGAAGCCAAAGTATTCCTGATGACGTTGTCTAGCTTCTGAAGTAGATCCGGATGTTTCCAAAGCTGACAACATCGAACAAGATATGTAAATTTGGGTACGAATAGGCAGAAACGAATAATTGTGAAGGCCATGTGAGTATTAATTTTATTTAAGCGGTCCGAACATTGCAAGAAATTTTGAATTTTTTCTTCAATTAAGAGTGGGAAAGATTCTTCTAGGATAGGAGAGCCCAACAAACGAAGCGAACTATTATCGACTATTTTAATGTTAGGAGCCAAAACTTTAAATCTTTGCACTGCCAAATCCTTTGCTGGGTATGAGTCTGGAATGAAAAGTTCGCATTTTGAAAAATTTAATTCCAAGCCAATGGTGCGAAACTCAGACGTCAAAAAGGTGAGGTCGTCATATAAGGTGTTTGCGTCACCACCCAATGTTCCATCATCCAAATACCAGACATTTAGCTTTGATTGTAGCCGTTGGATGATGGGATGAATGGCGAGGCTGTTTTTAATGGCTATTTATTATTTATAACTAAATTTATTATATTCCCTTAATGTTTTCCCCCCTTCTATTTTGGTAGCAGTCCTCAAATTACAATTTACATTTATTTATTCATGAACTCATTAAAGTCATTAAGAGAGGATAGATACCTAATTCAAACAAGTCATACAAAGATGAAAAAATGGCGGAGCAATAATGCTAGATCTTGTTTATTTTTTAAAAACACTAGTGCTTACAAAAGCTCATCGGTCATTAGTCAACTGTTATTTAATTAACCGGCAACCGGTACCATGGTATTACCTTGGTACTACTTGTCTGGCGGCACTGCCATTTGTAACCGCGGTAAGGGAGAAATACACGTTGGTGCCACAGAGGGTACAACGGTTATGAAAATGTAAGCGTGACACCACTGTTGGTGCTTCTGCAATTTACAAATAACAAACGCACGAACGCTATATGAATGTATCAAAATCATACGATCTAAACGACACAATTGCGGCGTGTCTTTTCAAAAATCCTTTTTTTTCTGTTCCAGCTCACTGGGGACCAGCAATAGCACTGTTAGGCTTGTCGTACTTGCCGGCTGGAAACCTGACCCTGGCTGTGGTGATTTTGACAATCACTGTTGGTCTCAATGGGGCGCATTACGTAGGATTTATGGTAGGTTGAACTTTCAAACAAAGTGACGAAAGGTACTCGACTCTACGTGACATTCCAAAACGCTGCGCGCAACCGGATACAGACACGGATGTAGATATTGTAATATGTGGAATTGTGGATATCGTCGATATCAAGAGTCAATACGAATGCATTTAACGATTCTGGCAACTGATCTCAAGATCTCCGTCGTCAGAATGTTTAAATGGAAAATACACTTTTGATGCACTGTTGGGTACAGTGCTCTTGGCTGTGCCATCCGCATCGGACACGTGATACGTTGGGTCCAGGTTCAATCCTCAATTTTGACAATATCAACCCATCTTGCTACCGGTTAACCAACACTCCTAAGCACTCCCAAACTTAACTTGCCTTGGCCACCACTCTGTCAATACCTTACCTAAGTGTTAGCGATAAGAGAATTATTTTCAACTAGCTGCGCCCCGCTGTTTCACTCGCGTGAAAAATTTATCAGGAACCGACTTTTTTTCGGGACAAAAAGTAGCCTATGTCACTCTCCGACCCTTAAACTATAACCAGGCAAAAATTCAGCTCGATGCGTTGCTCTGTTGCTGCGTGAAATAGAACACCAAACCAACAAACACAAATTCGCATTTATAACAATAGTAGGGATAGAGATTGTACCTGTAACTCTGTCTCTCTGTCTGGGTGCTTGTCGCGTTATCACTGCTAAACGGCAGAATGTTTGCATAGATATAGCTTAAGGGTCGGAGATGGTAATAGGCTACATTTTTCTTGTAGGTCCATGCGAACGAAGTCGCGGGTATATACGATTGTTCCGTTTGTCCCTCAGATGTCCCATATTGACATCTCCCCAACGCACGCGAGTACGTTGATGGGTATCACGAACGGTTGCTCCTCCATCTTCTCCATAATGGCGCCGCTCAGCGTTTCTGTCGTCGTGCAGGATCAGGTAATATTATGAGGCTTTACATGAGTTTTTATAGCTATTACAGACGAGAGGATTGGTCCTACCAAACTTCAGTCTGGCAAATGAGAGACAAAAAAAAGAGAAAAAGGTAGATAAATATTTTCCTATTATTTCTCTGGTTTATGCGTCGTACTTTTTGATTAATTATATAGCTTTTTCTGAAGCTGTACTGTATCCATGCGTCTGGAGCTCTCATGATGAATAGTTTAAAATCTTTGAATAAGTTTAGTAAGGTTCGATTAACTTTTAATAAAGCATTTTTCAGCTTTCTCTAACTCAATAAGTTTCGATCCGATTGTGCGACCTACTTGGAAAATAACAAGTTCCAATAGTTTAATTTTAATTGTCTTTTAATCAAGTGAATAATCTCGTTTATTTTTTTAACATTTATGCGGGTACCATCAGGTACCATTTCATTGTAAGCCGATTTTCTACTGACCCAATCATTTTCTTTTCCTATATAAAGAAGTATACATTTTCTTTTTAGTCTGATGCTTCAGAATGGCGGAAGGTCTTCTTCATATCAATAGGGTTCTACTTCTTGAGCAACTTGTTCTACTTGCTGTTCATATCCGGCGACGTGCAGAGCTGGAACGAACCGAAACAGACCGAGGGAGGAGGTGAGTTATTTATACTACTAGTTCATCTTTATCGCCTTTATCTGATCTGTACGCAGGTTGATGAATTTCACGCCTTGTATACTTGTATTCATCGTCAATATTCAAAGTGCTACCTGAACGTGGTGGACAATACCCACGTACACAACAAGCGCTTCGAATTCACATTTTTTACACGCACTGCGAGGATGTGAGACTCCCTACCGGAGTCTGTGTTTCCCGAAAAGTACAATATCTAGGTAACCTCCAAAATAAGAGTAAACAGGTTTACGTAACCTTCTAGATGAGCCTGCTCTATCCTACTCTAATTCATTGCTTACCATCAGATAGGATATGGTCTAACGCAAACTGATTCAGTTAAAAAAAAAACTCTATCAACCGTTTCTCTCGTACGCTGCTTAAATTAACAGTTCTATATGGCTCTATGTATACTTCCGTAATTTTGTTTTTGCTGATACAAATACATTATACAATACTATACAATCACTATGGAAATAGAGTCGAGAATAAAATTAAGTCAGCATAGTTTTCGCTTCGAACACGTGCAGCTGCGTATAGTCATGTGAGAAAGGTGCCTAAATATGAACAAGGTTAAGGCTCGACCATTTTGCGGTCTATTCTTACACTGAGTATATGTGTTATTCGAAGCTTGTAAGGTAATATAATCTTACCGAATTATTACAACGAGCTCTGGACGAGAAAGGCGCGACCTTATTTAATCGGCAGTTTAGGACGACACAGTCATGGTCCTCTTTTCAACAAAATTTTATTTTCCAATCCTTAACAAATATTATGTAAGATTATATATGTTATGTTTTAGCGCGTATAAGTCCGCGTTTGATCAGCATCTCGCCTGTTGGTAAGCGACGATGTGGTCGAAGATGAAGCACGCAGACTCAGAACTGAAAACTCTCTGATTTTAACCGGTATTTCTTTTACAGAAAACGGAGTAGTGGAGAAGAAGAAAGAACTAACGAAACTCAAACCTTCAATGAGAAGACTAAGTATAGGCGAGAGCAAGTTCTGATAAATTAATATATTTATTTCCCAGTTAATAAGCTAGTCATACGATACATTTAATGTAACCAGTGACACTTTGACATTTATATTATAGTATTTATTTTTATAAGACGCGAATAAAAATTTGCGTTTTGATAAGAAAAATAATTTTATTCGCGATTGGGGGTTTATGCAATTCCCAACAATGAACTTAACGCGCGCGCGCTTAACTTATTGCGCGATACCGGTGGTCAGACGCCTAGCTAATAACTATGAATAAAAATAACGTCCTGGTTTTATTTGTCGCTGTCATGGTGACCCACGTTCCCGGATGTTACGTATGCGTCACTTAAAATACTATTATAGTAATGTGCTACAGTGGAGTAAACAAGGCTCTACGAAATTACTCTGCTTAGGTGATTCATTCCACTCCGGCGCACCAAGATCGGTCACTTTACACTTTAGCTCTCACTCTCTCTCACTCTCTCTCTGGTTTTGCTACACTACAGTGGATATATTAATAATATATTACCAAATCAGGTATAGTACCGTAGGGCTAAAGACAAGTGGATGATATTTGTGGGCCAAAGTGGAATTAATCATTCACAACAGGGTTTTTGTTTTTAAACCAAAGAACAAAATTTCGAAACCTTTTAAGATACATCATAATTAGTACTCGCGAGATATTTACCACGATTTTTAATGTTATGACTTCTTTAATATCCCGCGAGTACTTATTTAAGTGTAATAAACAACCGCGAAAGTATAAATCAGACTTTGTAAAGTCGTGAATTATCGTTCTGTAAATTATGTAATTTATTAATTTATGTAAATTATCGATTACAAAACTATGTAACTAGGTACCTAGAACAGTAATAAATAGTGTTGTTATTAATTTAAAATTAATATTGTACTTCTTTCCTGAAAATATTTCGTGTACGATTAGGAACATCGAGCAACGCGTGGTCTGAATCCAATTTTATGCGATTTTCATGATCATCATTGTGTACCATTTTATTTATGTATTATGGAGTGTACTTATTTTATGAGTCTGAAAATGTAAGATGATTTCAGAAAGTTTTACTAATATCTCATGAAATTTAAACATGTATGTACAATGAATATTTGCCACGATTTTATATAGGAGTTTCAGAAATTTTAAATAAAATATTGTTGTATGCTTATAATTAGGTTATGAGCACGTTTCCCAATTGGCAGTTTTTTTGTAACTTATACCTGTAATCAATCTATTATCAATGAGTAATGAGCAATCAATTGATTGATAAGCAATATATAGCATCGTGCCTATATCTGATTCCTAATACATCAATGATTACGAAGGCATTTAATCGATGAACATTTGAACACGGCACGAGTAATATGTTTTACATTTTGTGATAAAAAGACTCCTTACATCAAATTACGATACTAACTGTCACCCGCAACTTCGTTTGCGTGGACCTAAAAAAGCCTATGTCCGTCTCCTCTCTCATTTTAGTTTTGAAAATCGATAAATTAAAGTGTATTGAAGAAAAAAATTATACAAGTTACTCGGTGCAATAAAATACTGAGTACTGAATACTAAAAATGCTTTGATTTTATTCGTTTTACTTAAAACATTAACTATTGTATATTATTTTATTGCATTTTATTGTTTTACAGATTTTTAATAATTTTGCGCGATACGTACGCTTGTACGTTTATTAGTATCTAATTATTTTACACAATCTTTCAGACTATCCACAGTCAAATTTCAACTCATTTTGCCAAGCTTTTACCGAGCTAAGTGTGTATGTCAACCATCAATGAAATTTATGGTATATTTATTATAATTACAATAATAATATAAATGCGAAAGTTTGTGGGTAAATGTGTAAGTATGTAAGTAGGTAAATATATAAGTGTGTTTGTTCCCGTTCAACTCTGTAACTGTTGAACGGATTTAAATGAAATTTGGTATGGAGGTAGCTTACGTAGCTAGTGAAACCACGGGGCGCTAGTTATATATAAAGCTATACCCGATATAGTTTGCAAGCTGAAGTGGCAATGGGCAGGCCACATTACTCGAAGAACCGATACCCGATGAAGAAAAAAGGTTCCTGATTGGCGACCACGAACCGGAAGACGAGGCGTAGGCAGGCTTCCCACTAGGTGGACCGACGACATTGTGAAAGTCGCGGGCAACCGGTGGAGGCAAGTGGCACGTTGTTGGTCGGTGTGGCGGTCTAAGGGAGAGGCCTATATTCAGCAGTGGACGTCTTCTGGCTAATAATGTAATGTATATTTATTAGTGCGATCCTGCTGAAATATCCTAATTTTATTCTTCAGTACCTTACTTATCCTATGCATAATTCCACCTTATCTGTCACTTAAACTACGTTAAGCTGCAACGTTTCGCTCAGCGCGCGAAATTCAAATTTTCATGCGTTTTTTGTCAATTACAGCTTAATTACTCATCGTGGATCGAAACCAATTTTGCACCAATAAATTAGTTGGTTTAAGAAATGACGGGTAAAATGATCACCTAGATAATATTGGTTTACAAATCTCAGTAACCTGATTTTCATCTTGGTATTTGGTTTAGTGACAAATGTACATAAACTAGCTTTCAACTTGAATTTTTGGTTGGTGTAATTTCTTGAAACAATCTATTTATTATCGCAAAATTAGTTTTCATAAACTTACGATGATTAATTAAGCTGTAATTGACAAAAACGCAAGAAAATTTGAATTTCGCGCGCCGAGCAAAACCTTGCACTTTTTTTCCCATACAAGAACAGGAAAATCCAATTATTCCCGACAAATTTTAATGTGGGTAGTTAAACATTTTACTGCGCTCATTTAATATCCTTTTACATTCTAATGCCGGATATACGCGAACCTTCCGCGGGGTGCTGTCTTGAAGTAAAACTTAGTACGACGCCTTAATATTTTCCTTATGGTTTCAAGGGAGCCGTTGTCTTTGGAAGAAGCAAGGAAATTGTTATGGTTTTTTCAACCACTTTATTTCTAGCAGGTAAATCATAATAATAATTTTATGAATGCGAATGTTACTAAGTGTGAGAGTGTGTATGTTTCTTCTCGCTTATATACCTTTGAATACTACTACTACTTACTTTTTTATACGGCATTGAATAAAATTTGGAGGTAGCTTACAATCACACTAATATTATAAATGCGAAGTTGTGAGTGCAAGTATGTAAGTAGCTAAGTATGTTAGTATGTAAGTGTGTTTGTTCCCGTTCAAGAACGGATTCGAATGAAATTTGGTATGGAGGTAGCTTACTCCATGGATACTTTTTATCCCGGAAAAATATTCGGTACTATTTATCCCGAGAGAAGAGAATTATTTCCACTGACTAGTGGATAAAAACGGTGGAATGACAATTTGTCCACGCCCCGTGCTGGGCCTGCAGCAGGAATAGGTAATTTGACAGAAGAGATCGGAACGCATGTATTGGTTTTTTTTTTTTAATTCTGCTCCAAGTTGAAAAAAAAAACATATAAATCATAATATGTTTTACATGGATTTTTATGAGTAACCTTATCTCGAACAGACTCATTAGAAACTTTTTGGAAATTCATACTTTAGTGATTTTACGAGTAGTAGTAGTAGTAGTAGTAGTAGTAGTAGTAGTAGTAGTAGTAGTAGTAGTAGTAGTAGTAGTAGTAGTAGTAGTAGTAGTAGTAGTAGTAGTAGTATATCTTCAATAATTAATGTAAAAATGAGACGAGACTGTGAACTAAGTAAAGTGGCTAAAGGTAAATAAATAATACATAATAAATAATTTAGCAAAGCTTAACAATTTTATGAGTAATCCGGATTCATTATTACTCATAAGCATATTTCCACGTGTTTGATTATCGCGCAACATTATCAATTAAGGTAATCATTATAGGTTTTTGGCACTCGGTGATAAATTAGTTTTTAAAAATTCAAAAAAACTCGTAGCATAAATATCCAATTATTGTTATTACATGAGGAAAACAGCCACATTTTTTATTGATATGTCGGTAATGAAGTGATTGTAACAAAACAAAAGTGTATTAAAACAGTCATCATCCTAATCAGCCGGAAGACATAAGACATGCTGAACATTAGCCCCCCCTTAGAACGCTACACTAGTCGACGATTTGCCATTCGCATCCACCAGTGGTCAAACGATGCGAGTCATTTAAATAAAACCAAGCCTAATAGGAATTTCAAAATCAAAATCAAATATTAAATTTGTCGTTTTTCCAATGCGCACTATTGTCGTAGGCCAGTTTTTGCACCTGACAAACTTTTGAAACAGCACTACAATAATGGATTTTCAAAGGCAATTGCTAGCCGCTAAAACAAGACAGTAATTAAATTCCATACAACTTTGCTGGCGCCTATTCGAGTAGCGCGGCGAGGCCGGCTTTGCTCAAAGAAGGTTGTCAAAACAATGACCACATTACGAGCTTTTTTGAGTAAAATTACTACGCCTATTTTTGATCTTGGTTGTACATCTATTGCTTTACGAAAACTAATTTTTACAATAGGTAAGTAATCAGTTTTAGTACTAGAATTAGCAAACTCCTTTATCTCCAGACGGTCTCTAATCACATTTCGATAACGATATTTTACGTGAAATCTATTCTCACAATCGCATTTGATAATCTTTATGGATTTTTGAACTAATGTATTAGTCATTGTCATGTCAAATTTAACATAATTAATAAAACATAAAGATTTAAATTTGTTTAGATGATATCAATGTTTTTTTTTATAATTGTAATATGATTATGTAAGACCTTCTACACAATCATATTACAAGACATTTGACCTATCAATTCGTAGGCAAACAATCTCTTTATTTTTACCATTTTATTATGGTCAAGCCAGCGTAGCTGTTTGTTAGCTGAAAGGCACAGATCACACCCTAGAATCTGCATTCAGGACGCTCGAAGTGCACCACGCATCAGTCTAAATACACTTATAAGAAATTACTCTGATTGGTTGATTGTTAGCTGCTGATTTCCCCAAGTTTGGTGACTTTTAGTAGGAACAACGAATCTCGGAATGCGGTATCTAGTGTGATCTGTGCTAAATGGTTATTTCTTGGGTCTGTAAACCATTGAAAAATCTATGACATAGGCGTACAATCAAAGAGTTAAACAGGGGGAGTTCTAGAAAATGCTAAATTTGCTCGAAAACATTCAGTAGCAACATCGTTTTGCAATAAAATTACTGCAAGAGCTTTCCATTACTTTTCAAGACTATCAATTCGCCTACTGCTGCAAGTTTATATCACAATGTCGACAGGAGCACGATAGACTGCGGTTTTACACGTGATTCCTCGAGAGATTTACTTTGAATGCTTGCACGTGCACATAAAATTCAGCTAGCAGACAGAATCTATTAGAACGCCTTGAAGTTACGGCGCTAGTCGGGCTGGTAAGTAGAAGAGGCTATGGATAGGAAGCTTTTTTTTATTTATCCTTAAAGGACGTAGTTCTTGTCGGTCTTAACAATAATCAAAATATTAAAACGAGCCATCTCCTGTATTTATCTCGAGTGCCAAGAGGGGTTAATACTTTTAGGTGTATAATTATAATATATAATATAATTAGATATAGTATAACAATTGGCGTCGATTCTATTTTGCCATCCACTAAACTAAACCTGTTCGAACGTTATAAGCTATTCCGGTTACTCCGACTATAACCGAATCAATATACTAGGTATATTTATTTATTTATTTATTTCATTACAACTATTTTTACAGGATAGCACCTAATACAATAGTGCAGTTATGTCAACATTTTAAATATATAAGAAATTAGTCCAGAATATTAAATACATGCAATGTCAACTAAATTATACAATTATAAAAAAATAGTCCAGAATAGAGTATATATGAGTATTCCCGTTTTATTCAATTCAAATAATTTATTCGGACCCTGGGTTAGCACAACACTTGGTAACATCAAGTACAATTATTAAAATAAAATGTGTCAAAACCAAGTTAGTTTTCATAATACAATCTGACAACATTGACTAACATTATCAGCGTTTTTTTCTTTTGAATATGTTTGAAAAGGATGGCAATAGTTCTAGAGATGTCAAATTTAGATTTAGATTGGAAAATTGTCCTACAGAATCGATGTCATTTTTTCTTTAACGGTGTGTCAGATTTGGGAGTTAAGCGTTATTGGTTGTGTCTTATTGTCCGGATTGTCATTGGCTTCATTTTGCGGAATTGAAAAGTTCAAGGCAAATAATCCCGCTTGTAGGAGCCGGCACGCATGTCCGTAACAGCTTAATGTCACATAAAATATTGAACTTCGATAGTTCAAAACCCTCTGCGACAGCTTTGCTCTGCAATCCTGAACACAATATCGTCTGCACATTACTTGGCGATTAATAGCCGGTGGATGAAAGCGGCACGTTGTCGGTCGGTTGGCGCTCTAAGGGGGAGGCCTATGTTCAGCAGTGGACGTGTTCTGGCCGATGATGATGATAATTAAATAATTGGCAAAGGTATGGCGCTTCCCCATGCATTCTATGCAAAATAATCCTGTGATCACTATGCAATATTTTCTTAGCCCCTCACTCAACAATTTTTCTCAATTCATATTATCTTTTTTCTGTTCGATCTGGTACCGGCGTAGCGGTTCTATGGCCGCACCAGCTGCCACCGCTTAAAAGCTCATCCGCATATAATCAATCTTTGGAAATCGCGTACTGTGCGTTCTGCGCAATCCTTTTTGCCTCACACCTGCAAATTGTGGAATGACCTACCACCTGCGGTATTTCCGAGTAATTACTACATGGGGATCTACAAAAGTGCTGCTAATAGAGTCTCATGGTTGGTAAAGTATCTGTGATGCTCCCGGTGTTACAGGTATCCACAGGCGACGGTGATCGCTTACCATGAGGCGGCTCGTCTGCTTGTGCCCTTGGAATAGTTACCACGTGTCTAGTCCTTTTCACTCTTTCGAAATTAGAACTTCATTGAAAAAGACAGAAGACTGAGCGACTGCTCCAAGGTTTCACCGCATTTATTAATAGGGGGAGAGTGAAGAGTTTATCACCGAATCAAACACCAAAACCACGACAATCCGTCGAAACCGTACCAGATGAGTAAGAAAAAATTCCCAATGTCAAAACGTGAAACACGTCGCAAGTTGGCGTAGATATATTGCTTAAAATTGCCGTAGAGTTGGATCTGCGTGAACCATTGATTTATATCGTACTACTAAATACGGTATTATAGAAGTCAGTGGCGCGAACTCACACCGACTAGCGAGAGAAGCGAGCGCCACTTTGTGTCGCTGCGCTAAAGAAGTAAAATTAAAATAATTATCATCATGACGGTTGTAAAAAAATATATTTAGTCATTATGTGAAATAATTAATCAACATAAATCGACGTATCCGTGTTTTGTTGCAACGATAGCTCGTAATAAAATTCTGACACTTTATCAATGATTCACTATAACATTACTTTTAATTTATATCTGTAACGTAGTAAGTCGATACTTAGAACTTTAATTGATAAATAATTCATGCCGCGATAACGTTATATCCGGTTTTCAAAGTCCATTTTACGATGCAACTGATACTAATACGTCTAATAAATTTTCAAAATTATGATAAGTAGACGGTGCGACGGACTTTGATTAATTGGTGAGTTTTCAATTTTAGTTCCTCTTTGAAAATTGGGTTTTCCAGTCATTTTCGAACTTTGATCTGGCATAGACTTTGATATTCCACAATAATATGGTCGATAGACATGACACATACACCACAGTCTGTGTGGTGACATGACAGTCACCACACAAAATACCCCAGATGCGGCATTACGAACGTTGTGCCGACAAAAACTCACCAAAGATGGATGAAAGCGTGGGTTGCGGGGACAGCAACCAAGCTTTCTGCTATCTTAAGGACTAATCATGCCAATTAATCAACCAATGAGAATATTTATATAGCTGTATTTCGGCCGATGCGTGGGTTTGGTTTGGTTTGAACCCCGGTGGGAAGTTCCCAATGAGTTCTTTGGAACTTACGTACGGATATATACCACTGAATTTTCGGTGAAGGAAAACATTGTGAAGAAACCTGCATATTACCAGAGAAGAAATTCGATAGCGTATGTGAATCCGCCAACCCGCACTGGGCCAGCGTGGTGGATATGGCCCAATCACTCTTCGAGGGTAGGCCGATATCTCAGCAGTGGGATGATTAAAGGCTGAAGCAGTATCATAATAAGCAATCAAAATTGAGTACCCACGTGATAATCATAAACTGATACCAGTCCAATCATAATTATGTACCTTATCCAAAATTTTAGCGACGGTATTATGAAACACCTGCGTGACACTGATAAGTACTTATTTACTTTTCACCGGTAAACCATCCACTCTTACATCACCTCCAATTAGAGTTGAATAGCCGATGTGTTGGTCTTATTGCTAATTGTCGAGTCAAAGTTCCAAGTACTTTACTTTTTGTTTAGCTTACCTGATGGTTAGCGCTACACCGACGTTACGACTACGAAAAATTAGAGTTTGTATGTATGTTCAATTGCTCATATGTTCCCTCTAATCTCAGCCGCTTATCAGATTTGGCCAGTCATAGGCTACTTGGAATTATACTAAATCCAATGAGGCGGATTCTCTAACATAATTTCTCAACAACAAAAAATAATTGAGGAAGAAATATCGTGTTTGGTATCAAAATAAAGGGCTTAATTATTACATTTCAATTATGTAAAAAATGTATAAATATGTACGTATATGGGCAGTCTAATGCCTTGTCAAATATTGGCATTAGACTGCCGTTAAAGGGACTTTAAAAGTCAATGGAAAAATATTATGTACATTATATGGACCATGGCATTTTGAATTTAGAATATTTTCTTGTTTCATGCTTGTACGCAAAGAGAATATAAATACTACGTATAGGCGGGTCTAGTTTTTGAACTCATATTTTTTAGGACTGTTACTTGCCATTTTAACTGGCGAGTAGTTTATTTGGGACAGTACTTGGAGAAGATGAAAGAGGCTCGAAGTCTATTACGTCTCAATATTTTGTTCATTCAGTTTCTTAATATTTTGTTTGCGGATATTTTACAAAGCACCAGTCACCGCTTGCGAAATATGGGCCGAAAAAGTAGCTTGCAACGATGCTATTTCTAAAATAGACAATCTCAGAAACCTATCATCTTCCAAGTTGACAGATCTTAGTAAAAGCTTTCTTTTAAAATTATTTGGTGTTACATGTGAGATAAACTGTTAAATACTTCAAACATTCTACGTTTGTACGGAACTCAACTTGCCAAGAGCATGGCCCAACCGACATGCTTTTGAAAAGTAATTATCTTAAAATGTAATTCAAGCTCATTATCACACTTCACACGTTAAAATATCAAGTTTTTGCCAGTCGGATTCGTCAAGTATCTGACTGGTTTGATGTAATGACATTGGATATGTAATTATAATTACCAAAGGAAAATACTAAATAAGACATTTTATAATGTATCATCATCATCATCAGCCAGAAGACGCTAAACATAGGCCTCCCCCTTAGAGCGCCACACCGAATAATTATTAGTAATATCTAAATACTCATGTACTAAATACACAATTAAAACAGAAATGTAATGAATAAAATTCATTTCTTTGAAAAGCGTAGGAAAATTTAAAGTATTTCACTTTACACATAATGCATACTGTGGTATTCATTTGTATTGACTTAAACTCTGTTATCTTTCTGTACCTCTCATTATCTTTTTATAATATTTTATTCTCTTCTTTCGTATCTCTTGTAAATTTGACGTAGTAATTCAGTTTGTCCATAAATATTGTATACAAAAATGTTTATCATTTAACAATCAATTGTATAGTCAAAACTTATCGCCCATACAAACAATATACTTAAATATTAAAGGGATATAATAAAAAAATTAATTAACTTGTTAGAGCAAAGTTTTATTTTGTAGCAATAATTTTGTGTAAGAATAATAAATTTCATAATATTTGGGGACAGAAATTCCAACTATGCGATGTTTTTACAGCTTATAATAATTATATTAAATTCCATAATTATATTTCTCAGACGACTCAATAGATGCCTGAAACTAAATACATCTTAATTTTACCAAGACAGAATTTCACCTTTTTGATGGCTCAATAAAATTGCTCATCTTACGGTCGTCAATATGCGATGCCTAAGTTAATCCGAAATACCAATATTTTGTCCTTCGTTTTATCCTATTTTGAATATACATAGGTTATGATTTGAACTGTTAGTATACTCCACTGCTAGCTAAGACCAAGACCTAAGCTCCTTTGACTCAGAGTCTTCATTAATATTGCCAACTTAAACGTCATAGTACACAACAGAAATTAGTCACAAATCTTTATCATCATTCCAAGAATTATTCAACCAATCTCAATATTATTAATCCTGACAGTGAAATTCTATCAATGTAATTATCTATTATACATAAACATTTTGCCTAGGCACCAAACTTAATACTAAATCGATTTTATGTTATCAGTAGGCGTATAGTTATCATCGCCAAGTTCCGATTGCAATCACAATTTATAGGCATCGATACCAAATTTTCCGAGTTACTTTGCTTTGTGAAATCAATACGTGAAGACGCAATGGCGTTCAGAATTTTATTAATCAGTTTTTTAGTACTTATAGTTAAGGGTCAGAGTTTGAATAAAGATTACACGATAGATGTAAGAAGTGCATTTGATCAGAAGTTGTATGAAAGTGTGTTGGATTCGGTACAATGCCAACAGCAGCTGAATTACTTGAGGAATAGCTCTCTGAATTTGCGATGTAAGTTTTTAAGTTAAAATGGAATGTTGTGATTATGAATTGGTTGCAGTGAACTTGAATATTAAGTTAATGAAACATGATGAACCAAAGAAATTTCACAGAGCTTTTGACCAGACTTGTTAAAAATGACACTGAATATTGGTATCCTATTCTTCTTGATTCAATAATAAATAATAATAAATGTAATTTTCTTCACGATTATTTATAATGGATGTCTATCTATGTTGTGGTAATTTTGGTTATACAAAATTATTTCATTTGTATATACATATAATTATATTTTAATCCAAAAAAAAAAAAGTTCTGAAAAAATGATTTACGTCTTACTTAGATGATCCTTTTTAACATTTCACTGGTAGCTTATGAAGTATCTAGTAATCTTATCATAGAATTGATATATATTAAGTTCTCATCAATTAAGCCATTTGAGTTATCAACACTGTATTAATTTCATTTGAAACCGACATTTCACTAAATCTTACTTGGTTTCTCCCAGTTCTCGATGCAAGCGCGAAACTGCCAAGCGGAGTCCTGACTGGCCATGTCAGTGATCTTGGTGACTACTGGCAATGCCTGGGGATAAACGAGTTTATTAACAACATGCAGTTTCAAGGCAAATACTGTGCTATAACAGCTCCCTTCAACCAAGAGCCCATTCAACTACCTACAATTCCAGAATGGCCAGACATCCCATGGCCGGAAATACCGTGGCCAGAAACAGATAATGAAACAGTAACAGTGGCTCATCAATACGATGCATTGAGAAGATACGCCTTAGGGGTGTCAGGGTTTGGAGAACCAGTTGAGTCTAGGTAATATATTAATACTGTTGGTGGACGTTTTTCACACACAACGCCATCTAGCCCCAAACTAAGCAAGCTTGTACTATGGGAACCAGATAACTGATAGAATACATGAATACTTTTTTAATTATATTTTGTCCATTTTTACAACAAAAAAAAATAGAAACACCCAGACAAAGAACAAACATCCATGGAGTTTTGGCGGGAACGTGAAGAAATCATGTCGCGTCTTTTTATTATTTTCCAAAACTTGTGTTATTTCGAGTGTTAATGTGTAAAAACGGTGAATTTTTACCCGTTAAGTGTTCGTGAACATGCACGAGTGTTGGTGAATGGTATAATGTCGTGAAACGTGAATTTTCGTGTTGTTTCCAAAACTCCATAGAAGGCTCTAGTAAAGTTTTCACCACTTTACTGGGGCATGACTTGGACTTGACCGTGACTTGCTTTGCTTGCCTTTGACTGTGACTATGATTTGTTTGATAATATTTAACAAAGCTTGAAAATATATAAGTATACTTGACACTGGCAAATGCATAAGACGTGCGACGCCAAAATCCTCTTAAGAGGAAAGAGAAAAAAAAAAAAAAACAAACATCCATGTTCATCACACAAGATGCTTGAAGATGTCAAATGATGAAAAGTCATAATGATTAGTTACTGATCAAAACAGTTTGAAATACCATCGTGCACAATGGATGAGTTGCTAATCTTGAATATTTTTTTCATTTGGACAGTATTTAAAATTAAATTGCATCAAATAATGTTTTGTTTAGATCAAAGAAATAAAGGAGAATTCTGTGGTTTTGATGTAGTAAAATATTAATATAGAATTCTGTGGTTTTGATGTATTACAATATTAATATTTTTTATCATGTATCTTATACGGATCAAGTGGTATTATGCCATAGATATCAGTAAATTTAGTAATAAAATATTGATCCGCATGCAGTCTTTTGGATAATTATATACAAGGTTGTAAATAATTTGCCTGTATCTTCAATAACAACCTTAAAAAATAATGCGTTAGTAAACACCATTTCGCCACTTAGTATTTATCTTCTAATATTGTTTATCTTCAACTAGGATTTTCCCAATGGTAACAACGTTATCCTCCGGATCGACGCTAGGCGTATGCGTACCTCATGTCTGTACTGCGAGGGAAGCCATCGACTTCTTCCAAGAGCAGATCCCATTCTTAAACTTCACATACAATGAATACTTCTGCAGATTACCAAACGACAAACCCTTTTCCGGCGCGGATTATACAGCTATGTAAGTAATTATTAACACCTTAGTAGATGATGAGTAAACATTAAACTCATTATATTTAAATATGAATGACGTTGGAATTATTATGCATTAAGCGTATACGGCTTCTACATAATATGAACTGAAAAAACCTAATCTTACGTAAATTTATTTCAGGGTTATATTTGGAGTTCTTGCCTGTGCTATCATACTTAGTACTTCCTATGATTTATATTGCTGCTTCGTATTAAAAAGTAAGATAATTTATCATTATATTATGACTAATTTCTTCAGCAGAAATTAAAGTTATCGACAATTTATTAACGTAAACCAAAACTACCTACAATATATCGTAATATTTTTCAGATCCAAAAGCTGCCAACGTTCTATACCGATCTTTCTCAGTCTACACAAACACCCGTCGATTTCTCACTTTTAATACTGTGCCTGGAACAATAGAGTGTATCGATGGCATTAGAGCTATCTCCATGATGTGGGTCGTCGTTGGTCACACATACTCTTTCACTTTGCTTGGTTACATCCACAATCTTGAGGACTCAATAAATGTAAGCTAGTTTTGTAATATTATTCATTCCATCTTAATATTATTATTTTTTAAATTGTAAATAATACCCATTTTTTGTACTATTGTCACTTTTTTCCATAATTATGATCCCCTATCTAAGCTTATTATAATCACGACACCTATTTCTTTTAAAAAAAAATGTAATATATTTTCTCAGTACCTCTATACTTTTCTATTCACTTTTTTTTTCAGTGGTTAACAAAATTTTCAAGCACTTGGATTAATTCAGCTCCCATTACTGTGGATACATTTTTCATGTTAAGTGGAATCTTAGCTGTTTATACTACCGTTGGAAAAATAAGCAAAAGTAAGTTAACTGATAAAAAACTACATACAATAGTTTACTCTGTGATTATGGAATCAAATGGCCCTAGATTTTTGTTGGCACAATTAAATGAAGTGATTAAATATTTACATTATATGAGATTAAAGCAAAAATTGATTAGATTTATCAGTATTTGAAATCTAGAGACTTTGATAAAAGGTAACATAATTCTACTGGGCACGTCCTTGGTATCATGCAATCTGTACTTTATAATCGCATTTCCCAGTTTTCGATTGGATAGATCTAATTGTTCATTATTGTAACACGTGACTTATAATTGTATCGTCATACAATCTTTAATGCGAATATTACATTTTATGACTACGTGATATACATTTTTAATTACTTTAACTTTGTTTTTTGCATATCGTCATTGTTTTTCGCATATCGTATATCATAGAGTTATTTTTTTTTTTCATTCCAGATCGCTTCGTCAGAACCGTCCACTTGTTTTACATCAACCGTCTCATGCGCATGTTTCCACTCCTAGCCATCATTGTTTTACTACAAGCATCTCTCTTCAACCACGTGTCAGATGGACCGTTTTGGATGAACATGTCACAGCAAGCAGAAAACTGTAGGAAGTGGTGGTGGTCAGCTTTGTTGCATGTGCAGAATTATGTCAACGCAGTTGAGATTGTAAGAGTTAATTTTATATTTTGTATCATAATAACATAATCTCGCATTATATGGCCGAATAGAATTTAAAAAAAAACTGATAACACTAACTTTCTAAATAATTAAACAAAATCACACAAAACGAAACAACAACAATAATAAGTTGAAAAAGAAACAAATTTCATAAATTTTAAATTTAATTTATACCTAGTAATGAAAGATTTTGATAAGAATTTTCTATTTCATATAATTAATATTGTTTGTTTAATTCCCTTACAGTGTATCCCTCAAAGCTGGTACCTCTCCGTGGATGTTCAGTTATACTTCTTCTGTCCCATTATTATAGTGTGGCTGTTTGGCAGTGAATTATTTGCGTGGATTGCTCTCTGCACCATTGTTCTGCTGTCATTAGTGTCTTCTACAGTATACAGCTTCTTATATGAATTCTCTGCTGCGTTGGCTAATCCTGCGTAAGTATACTCTCTTACTCATATCACAGAATAGATAATCCTAAATGAAAGTAGCATTCGCTTAAAATGATCGACGAATATTTTCACATCTCACGTTTTAAGCATCGGTTATTCTTATTAAAATATTGATTCTTAAATTTGTAAAGTTCTGCAAGGCATTTGAATTATTTTTGAGAGTACATAATAGATTAATTTTATACCAAATTTAATACAGATAATTATTCCGTATCAACTTCTTTTTTACAAAGCTCCATTAATAATACTAGTTTGTATTATTTGACAGCCGACTTGCCCAGTTCAATGATTACGTGACAAAATACTACGTCAACACTCTAACGAGAGCAGCACCTTTTTTCGTCGGAATGGTATATGGCTACCTTCTTCATTTGTGCAGAAATAAAAGAGTCCGCATCTCTCAGGTTTGTTTATTTATCATTTACATATAGGAATAGGATATACATCGACCTAGAACACACCGTTGCTTAAAATCAATTAGAATGTGGTGATACACTAACCTATCTGTATGTAAAATACAATTCATATGAAATAAGTTTTTTTTTTTAAATCAAGTCTTACAAGTTTTAGAAGCTCTAAAGATGGAAACGCGATAAGGTACAAGAAAACTCCATATTTAGAGGAATGTTATACAAAAAAAAAAAAGTGCGAAAATGGTAATCAATAGAGAATCTCAATAAAAAAAAAAAAAAAAAGCTAATGGCTAACTACGTTTTAAAATAAATAATCAAAAAGCAGTATAGAACAAAAGCCGAAAGCTCAGTAACTTGTGTAAAAAGTTATCGGTAAATTTAATGAAAATATCAAAGTAAGTACTATAAGTACTTTTTACGACCACCACTAATAATTAATAATTTGATTGCAGCTTAACGTCATAATTCTGTGGGCGTTATCGTTCGTTATGATGGCATTTTGCATATTCTCTATCTATCCTGTGATGCAGCCAGACCACCAGGGGCAGATCTTCGATAATTTACTCAACGCCTACATGAGGGCCATCTGGGCTTGCGCGCTTGGTTGGCTTATCTTTGCCTGTAAGCACGGCTATGGAGGTTAGTATTATTTATTTTTTATAAAATCAATAGCAAGTAAGCAGGCAGGCTGATATAGTAAACATTTTTAGTTGGTTATTATGGGTGCGGTGTTTTTTTTCGTTTCGACAATTAAAATATTTATCCATGACATCATTCGATGTCACGTTATCTTTTTTTTATCTATACGTATTGCGTTGTACAAAAATCGTAATACCAGTTTATGTGATAAATTACATATTATTTACTAGTAGTAATCATCAGAATTGAAAAAAGTGGATGTTCCTAAATAACTGACCTCCATATGTATATCTTTAGGTCCGATCAATTGGTTCTTGTCTCTAACGATGTGGAAGCTACCAGCGAGGCTCTCCTTCGCAATGTACCTTGTCCACGTCTCTATCATCATGATAGCTAACGGCAGCTGGACCAAAACGCATTACTTCACTGAGGGCAACAATGTAAGTATTAATAACAAATACAGCATAGCTATAGAATTGTTCTGTTTCCACACTTATTTCCATGATTTTACACTAAAATATATGGGTGACTAAGTCAAAATCATTTTTTATTTTACTTAAAATGATATTTTTACAGTTTACTTCAAGTGCTCGACTGCTTCAAAAACGAATTAAACTTAATAATTGTTTTTGATTAAAAAAATATTGAAAAAACAAAGTATGAGAGCTTTAGTTCTTGCCCATTTACTTATCTTTAACGTTAAACAATATTTATCATCAATATTATAACTTTTTTTTTCTTCAGATTTACAGATTTATGAGTGACATCACGCTGACTTTCATCGTTGCTTTCATTCTCTGCGTTACTATCGATGCACCTTTCTCGACTTTACAAAAACTGCTAATGGGTAAGTTGAAACGTTTTCCTGACGAGTTTTAATATAAAAAATCAAACTGAAATCTTGAAAGAAAGTGTGGAAAATTCCTCGCCATTTGTTTGACTACAAACTGTAGCCAAATATTATTTAAACACTAATAATGATTCCCAAATATTTTTAAGACATGACAATAATTACTTAAGTATTTTAGTATCATGATAATATCATATTATGACACACAGCATAAAACTATGCGGCATAATTATTTCTGTTTAAAATAGATTCGAAGAGATATAATTTTTTTTTTTATCTTCCTACATATAAAGCTGTGCTGACTGGAATTCTTGATTTATTTGTAAAATGACTGGCAGGTTTTTTTCACACTGCGCAATGTACCAATTTTTATTCAAAGTATTGCCCATTCAGCTATGACTAAAACCAAAAATACGTATTTCAACTTGAACCTCGTGCAAGATCCAATATTGAACTTTGGAAACGGTCGTTTTCTTAAAATAAATTAATCTTATTTCTTACTTTTTTACAGGAGGTGGCAAAAAACCGCCACAGAAGCAAATATCTGAATCTCGGAATAACATCGTAGAAGAAGATCCCCCAATTATTAAGACTAGCTTATAAAATATACCTATATATATATATATATATATATATGATATATGCTTGTATATATACATAATATAGTTTAGAGCTAAGCTAACGAATCAAGACTGATTAATAGTTGTAAGGGATGTGTCATATAAAAAATATTATGTGTATATAATTTAATAAGCTATTACATAACATTTAATATTCACATTTTTCTTTTTCGAACTAAATATGACAATAATGTAAACTAAAAATAAAAATAAAATCAATATAACTGATTATGGGTATGAAAATAAAAAGATATGAAGTACTTCTTGTAGAAGAAATAACTAGTATTAAGTGTAGGTACATTTAATGGTGATAACATAAAAGTGGTTTGAGAAATAAATTATAATATATTGAAGAGATTACTTCAAAAACTGCTCAATAAAATATTATATAAATACAGATTTTTGTTTAATAGTGATCACCAACTAGCTCGGGCTCCGGGCTCCGGGCTCGCCAACCAGTTTTGCAGGTGTCTATAGGCGGCCTTTACGGCTTACCAGGACCGTTTGTCGCACTATTATTTATATGAAAAAAACACACGAAACTAAACTTTTCATTCAACTAATAAAAAAAAAGAGGGTTCCTTGACTGTTCCTAACTAGCTAACAACTTCTCGCCGGTAGCTTCAATACATCTTACCTAGCTAACAACCTCTCGCCGGTAGCTTCTCTACATCCTACCTAGCTAACAACCTCTCGCCGATAGCTTCCCTACATCTTACCTAGCTAACAACTTCTCGCTGGCAGTTTCCCTACATCTTACTTAGCTAACAACCCCTCGCCGGCAGCTTCCCTACATCTTACCTAGCTAACAACCTCTAGCCGGCAGCTTCCCTACATCTTACCTAGCTAACAACTTCTCGCTGGCAGTTTCCCTACATCTTACTCAGCTAACAACCTCTTGCCGGCAGCTTCCCTACATCTTACCTAGCTTACAACCTCTTGGCAGCAGCTTCCCTGCATCTTACCTAGAAAGTTTAATTTTAAGACTTTTCACAAAACTTTATAAAACAACAAAAAAAAAGTTTGTATGGAAAATAAAAACATAATTTATTGGTGGAAATGTCAGCTCGTAAGCTATGTCCCGGCCACCGCGTTCCTTCTTCCCTAGGAACCGAGTAATGTTATTGTCATGATTTAAGTATTTTATTAGTTTTTTTTCTAGAAAAAAATGAAATTATTTGTTTTTGTATAGTTGTTGAAAAAAAGTTGTTATGTATGATGCACAGAAGCAGCATGCGAGAAGCCAATAACCAATGACAGTATATTCGTAATAAGTATATCGAATGTGAGCAAAATCGGTCCAGAGGTTGTCAAGATATAAGGTCGTGGGGTATCAGTTCGATGTAGGTGCCGAACTAAAACCTCACTTAACAACCTCTTCACCGATTTTGAAAAATTTTCAAAATTCTTATTTAGAATTGAGTACTGAATGTTTATGCCAAATATTATCAAAATCAGCCAGTAAATGACGCCGCAGCAAACTTCTCCCCCTTTTTGTGGGAAATACCCAACCAATCAAAAATCGCCGATGGCTAAAAAATTATAGAGTTTTGTCAAGATTGGATGTCATACGACATGTATGCGAGTCCCCAAAATACGGACAGATGTAAGCAAATTTTACCAGTTAAAACTGAGACTCGCTCACTCGGTCAATAATTATACTATACTAAAGAAATAGTAAAGATTTGAATGGCATTTGATCAAGAATAATTCAAGGACAATGAAAACCACGCCCACCCTTTATCTCAGAAGCGCACACAAAGTAAACAAACATACAAATATACTTATGTTGCACACAGAAATAATGTTTGAGCATACAATAGTATTACTACTGCATTAAAACTCTGACAAGTACTTACAGATAATGATTAGGAGCACATTTTTTTTTTCCATGTGATTATTATTTGATGTGATGTGAACTGCAGTATAAAAAAATACGCTATTCAAAAAAAAAACCTCCCTCTATATGTATGGAAGTAACCCATATAACTCATCTTTAAATTATTTATTTATTTATAAATGCCAAAGTAACTTTCTAAAAAACTACTTTGGTATTTATAATATTAGTCAGGGTATTGTGATATACTTATACAATTTCATGATACAAAATTTCATGCAGTTTGGTTTATAAAAGCAGAAATTATGTTTCCTTGTTATTATGGTTCCTTGTTGTACTACAAAATCATAAAAAGTAGAAATTAAAAAAATGTAAGCGCTAAGCTTGTAGTAATAATTAATAAATATTATTAAGTACAGATTTGTAGTAGAAATTGACACAGCAGGAAAACCTATAAAATATTGTGAAAATAATTTTGACTAGAATTATTCTATTGAATCTTGTGTGATCTTGTGTTTAACGATACAAAAAGAAAATTTTACACAGTCATTAGTAACTATTTAAGCACTCAGCACGAGATATGTCACAAGAAAACCTTTGCGTACACAAATTTATCAGGCATGGTATATATTAGTATATTCTCGCATATTTACTTGCAGATAGAAGTATTAGGTGCTCCCGTCACGAGAAATCAGTGAAAAGATACTAAATTTGCCGTAATTTTAAGCTTAGTTCCCAAGAAATAGAGTTCAAATTACGTTGATTGATAGAACATGACAGGTTCAGACCATATATAATTTGTGATTTCTCAAAATCTGTCTCATTTATATCCTAACAAGGAATGGATGCAAGTGTATTACAATGGTTGAAGACAAGAAAATTGATATCAAGTGCCTGGGGGAGGTGAACTCTTCTAAAAGTAAGTTCAATAGTTTAAATTCAATAAAATTTAAGTAACATTTTTATTATTGAATCCACAAAATATATAAATGTTTGATAAAAAAAAAAAATAAGAATACTTAAAGATAACTAGCCAAGCTTAACAAACTAGCATTCAGCGTCCACGAATCGAAGATTTGTCACGAAGGGCCAAATAAATCAATCGGAGATATGATCAAAGACGGTGAACATGGTATGTTCAGCGCCTTTGATGAATTCTCACAAAATAATTGCCTGATAAGTCTCTAGGAAAACATAATCTTCGTCTGAAGTCACTGGCAAACAATGTAGATGGAAATCGATCTAGACGTATCCCAAACAAACATTATGAGAGCAGTTTAATCGCATCCCTACCAAATACCCGAACAGTAGTAGCTTCGCTGAGAATGTGCGTGAAACATTTGTATGATTTACTTGATTTACAGCGACGAGCAAAGCTTATAGAATATTCAATATTGCTGCAAAACATCACTACCACAAATAAAAATATCTGTACAAACTTCACAAGTTCAATTACAAATTCTCTATAGGCTGTTACATACAATTTTTTTTTTATTAAAAAAGCAGGTGGCATCAAACTCTTAACTAAACATAAGCTACGAAAATACAATTTTACCACGCTCCCCCGCTCTGAAACGTTATATTTTTGTTATGAAAAAATATTCACGTAAATTGTTATACTAAATTGTGCAATCATTTTCCGGATAAAATTAAAGCTATTACAATAAAATTTAGAACATTTAAATACAACTTAATGAAATTATTACGTAAATAATGCTATTATAAAAATTTTAACAAATTCGAAAATTACCAACACCAACATTTCAAAAAAATATTAATAATTATTTTAATTGTGTAAATGTCATTAATTGTATCTTCATAAGTCATTGACTGATATAGGTGATCAATGCAATACAGAATGCCCAAAGTGTAGCTATTGATACTAACGTAAAATTACTTCACCAACATGTAAAGCATGTGTGACTATAAATGATTTTGGTTTTAATTTAACCAATTTCACTCAAATTCCTTCAGTCTAAATTTTGCATCATAAATATCGAGTCAAAAGCTCAATAAGCCACAAAAAAGCTTGGCATCCTATCTTTTTTTTAACGGGCAAGTGCCTTTTTTAACTAAGCGAAATACATAAAAATTGCAACTGCCTAAACTACTTAGCCTACTACATAAAAATAGCAGTTGGATTAACCAGAGACCATTAAAGTTCTATAGATAATCCAAATTTTCAGCATCCTATCTTATGTGAAGCGGTATTTCCCACTTGAAAAGCTACTCAGCTTGCAGAAACCTCAGGTCCAAAATGGAGTACAGTACTGTTCAACCTTCTGCGCAGGAAAACTATGCCGATGGACAGACAAGACTAAACTTTCATTCATTAAGTTATTCCGAGTCTGTCAATCTGTTCATCTGTCTGTCTGAACGACACAGTTTATCAAAATATAATTTATAAAGCCAGATTTATAAAATGGGAGGACTGATTGTATCAAATAGCAATCGTCCTCCCACAGATCCGTGAACCATTGTATATTGAAACATATGTTTAACATTTTTTTTTTAAATCTTGCCTTGTACTAACAATTAAAAAATACGCTAATAAATTAAAAAAAAAAAAAAAAAAAAAAGATTTATAAAATTTATAAAATTATATCTACTACAAGGCAAAATATTACATAATAATCAATAACATAATATTATTGTAAGTATATGACATGCTAACTCTAGTATCATGAGTGTGGCACAACACGCACTTGAAAATTTATGTTAAGTGATAATTGGCGTTCAAAGTTGTCGTTTATATTTTTTATTTTATTTTATTTTTTTATTATTATTATATTTTTTTCTAAATTCCAGAGTTCGGCTTCGGGATCCGTCACGTGCAGATGATATGTATGAACATCACCATGATCGTGCTGTTCTTGGGCCGCAGCAGCCTGGGAGTGGCTATCCTTGCCATGACCGACGTTACCCGTATCAACGACACCAATGTCGAGGTAATTGTTCTATTTAGTTCTAGAACTCTTCCCATGAGTCCCAGGAAGAAGGGTAATGTTTTTGTCTGAACCTTAGATGCTAGATTATAAAAACGAATTTCAAATTCCTTGGTAATAATGTTTTGCCATCATAGTAAAACATCTGTCAATCTCGAAGAGTCGGATTCTTTAGCTGTGTAAGAAATTCTTAACGTGCAAAGTTGTTTTGGTTGACTCTTCATGAGCTTAACGTTGTCGGCTATGTAGGCGACCCTGTCTCGTAAGCTTTCTTAGCTATTTTTTTAAAAGTAATTTCAGATTTTGGTATTCTTGATATTTTCAGACTTTTCAGAAAATGCTTCCAGGTTAAGTCTAGGCCATTCCAGGTAAGGTTACGTCTAAGCCGCCACGTAACAAAATCAAAAGTGGCTACAGACTCGATTATGTAAAATATCGACAGATGTTTTAGAAACGGTCCTACAATGGTTTCAACTCTAGTATCAGAATAATATGAAAATTATAATCATCGTATTGTACAGATAGTTACTAATAATATCGTGCAGTTCTCTAATCGTAGTCGTTGTATACAAAATTAAGGTGGTAAGTCAAAGTAATGACTTATACTTCAAATGGTGAGATAGGTATATTTTTTTATGCCTCGCTTAACTTTTAACTTGAGTTTTATTTTTTTATTTAGCTAGCTCGGGCAAAGTGCTCATCAAACGTTGTAATCTAAATCCAAACGTAGCTGACCTAAGGCCAATTAAAATGTACCTAAATCTCATTTACTGTGTAATTTTATGGTTTTCAGATTTATGATTGGGACAAAAAGACCCAGGGTGTCATACTATCGTCGTTTTTCTGGGGGTACATGACAATGCAGATCCCAGCTGGACTTCTTGCGAAGAAATACGGAGGGAAAATCATCCTGTTTGTAGCGTTAGTGGCTAACGGAGTACTGTGTCTCGTTCTGCCAACACTGGCTCACTACGTAAGTTGGTTCTCATAACAAAATTGATAATTAATCTATCCTAGAAGTAGAAGAAGAAAATAAAACAATAATGTTTAATATACATCAAATCATGTCGAAATAATCATTTTTATAATTAAGTTAAATAACTCGCCCATAAATGTATCCTGCGCAAAAGTGCCCATAACGCTGGAAGCATCACCACACTGAATGGCAATGGGTATCCTTTGCACTAAGAACGAGCCGGAAAGAGGGTCATTATTAATTATTGTTTTAAATTATATATATCTATTTGTATTGTATATATAAAAATAGGTCGCCGTTTGTTAGCGATTTAAATGATTTCTTTCTTGTTGTGTTCGTAAGTGGCAGGACAAGGTTTATAATTATGGAGAGTTTAGCGAGGCCGAAGACCGAGCTACATCGCGTACGAATTCGCGGGCATCAGCTAAATTTATTATACATATATATATTTTCATTATATGTTTTGAATATGAAGATGCTCTAAGATTAAAGATTTTTCTTTTTTCACTAACAGTGCATGCGGATGATTTTCTGTTTGCATATTTTCTCCATTAATTATTATTATTTCTACTAAGTTAGGTAGTTACGAGCACCTTGCACTCTTCTTACACTCTATGCAATTATGAAATGCTGGTCTGCAAAATAATACTGATCGTTTGGAAAATCGCGGGCGCACTTTTTCTTTGCCTTTGATTTATTTATAATAAAAGGTCACATATTCTAGTATAGTCAAACTTACATGTCTATGTAGGGTGGTTGGGTCAGTGTCTGCATATGCCGAGTGTGTATGGGGCTGACTCAGGCGTGCCTCTTCCCCGCCAGTCACACTCTACTGGGAAGGTGGCTGCCATCGAGTGAACGAACAGCTTTGACTGGACTTGTTTATGGCGGTAAGTTTATTCATTTGAGATTATTTTAGGCCGAATTACACTATCTAGGTTAACATTAAACTACATTCATAACTGTAGTTAAAACTCCCGTTAAGCAGAAAAATGTGTTGCACCATTTTAACTGTCATAAATTTATGCTTAGTGCTCTCAAGGTGACTATGATAATAATCATCCAAATTCAATCATTGGTATCTGTATCAAAATTGTTGTAGTTTATTAAACGGCGTCACAGCTCTAAAATTAAAAACGTATTCTCAGCCACATTGACACTTACCATCAGGCGATTTGGTAGCCAAACGCAGATCTTGGTATAATCAGAACAAAAAAAAAACTTGATACTTAATTTCTTGATACAAACTATTTAGCGTAAAATTCGTTTTCGTGAACCCACGATGAGTAATATATATATAATTAAGCTGTAATTGAAGAAAAACGCAAGAAAACTTGAATTGTCTGCGGTGAGCGAAACGTTGCACCTTAAGTGATGATGTGTTTAAAAATGGTAACATGCCTAGCGTGTGACAAGGACTGGCTTTTAAGTGCCATTACTAACTTTTAGGAACATCTATCGGAACCATCATAGCTATGCCAGTATCTGGCGTCTTAGCTGAAACGGCTCTGGGATGGAAGATGATCTTCTACAGTACAGCTGGTCTGATGCTGATCACCGCCTTCATCTGGTTCTGGTTTGCGGCCAGCTCACCTGGGGAACACCGGATGATATCTGAAGAGGAGAAAGATTACATCGAAATGGAACTTAACACTGGTCATCGTTCCAAGGTAGGTAGGGATAGATAGAAAGATATCTTTAAGCAGAAACAACATAAGCAGTAAACAATAATACAATACAAATTTACTATTAGCGGCTTTATCGCTAATATCGATCTCTTCCAGGCACAGGAAAAAATAAGGAAATGGAATGTGTGTACGTGTCATAAAACTTAGTTAAATCACGACCATCTTACTATTGTCATCATCATCAACAGCCTGAAGACGCAATTGCAATTTGGTTGTTCGGTTCCGGATTTTATCGCACAAAGAAACTCCGAGCATAGATCTCTCCATAACCCGCTGTGCGACTCAGAATTTCTATAAAAGGCCAGCAGTTAAGGAACACGTCTCATTTCCATAATTATGTCATCACTGGCAACACACACTGGTTAAAGACCCTTGTCTTCAGACAATGCGGGATGTTGGATGAGAAGATAATTTATATCACACGATTTCCCGAACGCTGCCCATCCGTATCTATATTCACCATTAATGTTGATGCTGAATTCGTTACAGTCCAAGAGCTTGAAAATGTAATCCAATGTGTTTGTAAACAATATCGCAGAAATAAGTCCTCCAATGCGTTCTTGAACAATTTTGGAGAAATAACATCTCCCTATTTTAGTGTATTGAGAATATATATTTTTTTAACTTTTTTATCTATAGCCGTTATAGGCTAGGTTTAGTAGCTCAGTAGGAGCCCGCCCGCCTCATATTCGTGGTATTACGGGTACGACCCCAGGCGAGCCCGTTTTCGGTGAAGTAAAAATATCGTGAGGTGGCCTGCATATTTCCGATGACAAAAATCGATGGCGTATGTGATTCTCCCAACCCGCACTGGGCCAGATATGGCCCAATCTCCCTTCAAGGGTAAGCCTATATTCTAGCAGGGGGATCTTAAAAGGTTGATGCAGGCTAGACAATTGACTACAGCTTGTATGTATCTCTCGGACGTCAGAATTATGTGCGCCCTGCGTGGAAATCAGTCCAAGAGATCAAACTCTCCTGGTGAATGTATATATATGAAGATGAGTTTGAAGAGGATAATATTTCGTTGTAATAGACTCCGCAATAGCTTGCCGGACAAGCACTAGAAACTGTCCTACCATAATAAGGTTCTTTCTCGATGATTTTTTTTCAACGGTTCCATAAATTATAAAATAATAATAAGCTAGTTGTTTGGATTTGAAATAAAATCCTGCGGCGCAACGCCCGCCTGCTCATGACATTTGCAATCTGCTTCGCTTTTTTTATTTCATATTTATATCTGAGTTCATGTCTACGGAAATATTGTTAATAGATTTGTCCCAATTCTAGATACTTAGTGCCTTCATTGATTTACTAAACTTATTTAAAATCTTTATCTAAATTGAGTGTAGGTATGCCACCTTATAATAAAAGTCCGGGCGACGCCGCGCACTGTGACAGTCCAAGTTCCGTCACACAATATGTAACTCCACTACTCTCATCTAAATAACAACCAACTCTCCTACCTGGAAGAGATAGATCGCTTCCAGCTATAAGGCCACCAGTTGTTAGGTACACTAGTTTTTAAGCCTCTTTTTAGATGTATGTAAAATGTTGTGTGAACAATAAAGAGTTAATCTATCTTTCTATCTCTCCAACTACTTTGCAAGGCTTTTTTCTTTATTCTGTTATAAATGATACATGATAACATGACCAACCAACTTTGTTCGACGGAAGGCAACGATATGCCATCTCTCATATTTTCCTAGTTTGGTAGTAAATAACCGTATTGTATTACAAATATATTTTATTTTATAAAAAATTGTGTTAAAGAAAACAACAATTTAATTGTATTATTTTGTTTTCCAGCAAAACCGACCAACTCCGTGGGGTGACTTGTTCCGCACCCTACCTCTGTGGGCCATCTTGATAGTTCATGTCGGCGCGGCCGTCGCCTTCACGCTGTTTTTCGTTGATTTGCCGACGTATTTGGAAATGGCAATGCAGCTTTCATTGAAGAATGTAAGTTATCGTTGTACTTCATGACTGTAATCTTTGTTGCCCGAGTGACTGAACTGTTATGGGCAAGCGTGACGCTTAACATCAGATGAGCGACTTGCTCGTCTCGTCACCAAGTAACATAGAATATATTATGTATATATATATATATATATATATATATATACATAATATATTCTATGTTAAATAATACAATACATAATATATTTTATAATATATATTATAATATAATACATAATATATTTTATGTTAAACGGAGTGTGCATCAATAAATTTCGCATATAATTTGTTTATTCTTATTATTCTTTATTTTTATTATTTTTGAGCCTCCAAAGTGCTTTTTCATTATTATGGGTATATTTTTTATATACAAAATTATACATATATATATATATATATATATATATATATATGTATATATGTATGATCCTGACGGACATTCTTAGGTATAATTTGACTTTTGTGTTTTGTTTTGTTCGTGACATTACTTTTATTTGAATACTATACTTATATTATTTGTAAAATATCATTTAGTTTATTTCTTTATAGTACCTATATATACACACTTATTACTTATATATATATATATATATATGTATAATTTTGTATATAAAACATATACCCATAATAATGAAAAAGCACTTTGGAGGCTCAAAAATAATAAAAATAAAGAATAATAAGAATAAACAAATTATATGCGAAATTTATTGATGCACACTCCGTTTAAAGAAATACCTCGGAGTGCGGAATATTTAGTATTTAATTAAGATATTTTTTCTATCTTCTTATATTTAGCAACGAGTTTTAAAAACATGGACTTAGAAGTAGAAAAATAAAAAATTAAATGAAAGTAATTCACAATAATAATTGTATTTAACTATCTCATACTTAAAATATATTAATCCTCAAACATTTTATAAAATGACGTGCCTAATATAAATCTACATGACTTTAATTAAACACACTAGCGACAATAAGCCAATTAATAGAAGAAAAAACATTAAGGCGCCTCAAGGCTAAGTTTGATACGTGTTTTTAATGTAACTTTTTTACCTCAGAGCGCGTCCCTCTCTGCTCTTCCGTACTTGGGTATGTGGATAGGCAGCGTGGGTTCGAGCGCCATCTGTGAGAGGATATACAATCGAGGGCTCCTCTCTGTTGTTGCCTGCAGGAAAATGTTTAACTCTATTGGTAAGTACCTATATCTTTTGTAATGTTGCCAAACTTCATCGTTTTTGCTCATTCGATAAAAAAGTCCATAAAAATACTGAAAGCGTTTTTCTGGTTTCCATATGGAAAAAGTATGGAAGCACAACTAAAATCGGCAAGCTTTGGTTTTATACAGCGGTCTCTTTGTCGCACAATGCACTGACAGTCTGCTAACTCCGTCTCTTTTGTCGAATGCCACCGCATAGTTATTTATTATTCCTTAGTTACTATTATTTACTAAATCAAGATAAATATGTCGTGAGGTCTCAGTTCGACGTGCCGAACTGAGACTTCACGACCTTATATCTTGATTTATTATCAAATCAGCCGGTAAATGGCACCGCGGCAATTTTTTGGGGGAAATACACCAATCAAAAAACAACGATGACTAAAATTTAAAAAAAAAACCTAGAATCTGTATACCAAATTTCGTCAAGATTGGTTGAAACATATGACCTGTACGCGAGTACCAACATACGGACAGATGAAAGCAAATTTTGCCAGTTAAGACCTTTCGTTCGCTTCGCTCACTCGGTAAGTAAAAATATTACGATGATCAGATCAACGGTATGCAATAAGTTATCGTCGAACAAACAAACAAACGCCACTTTATTCGCACGGTTAGATTGTGGCAATTTCAAAACTGACTAGTAGCTCGCTCGCACAACTAACATATTGGGACCCCTATTTTTCGACACAAATTATAAATGCCTAAAAAAGTTCATGAAAATCTAATAAATCGTTCGCAAGAATTATCTTCGGACATACGAAAGCTGACACGTTCCAGATATTACCCAAATGTTGTTTTTTGAATTTCCAGCATTCTTTGGCACGGCTGCAGGCTGCGTGACCCTGGCATTCCTTAGTCCGGAACACAAGCAGATTGCCGTTGTCGTACTAGTTGCAACGCTTACTCTACTCGGGTTCATACAATCTGGTTTCATGGTAAGTAACTTAAAAACAGATTCAGATAGCTTACAAGGAGGTATAAAAAAAATTGTATACATTTACATAGCACTAACGTTATGTGAATTTATCTTGAGAGAGACTAAATCCATGGCAAGGTTTCATAGCAAGTCAACAGACTTATGATTAAAAATATTATAGATGTAAATGTATAGAGTTACGTAAGTAAGTAATTTGTGTTATAAAGGTACTGTAAGGAGTTATTTTCTGATTATAATTAAAACTAAAACTTTATTCTGCAGTATATTAAAACTGAAATATAATTATTCTAGGCTTGCTTCATCATCATCTGTAATATTGTATAAAGAACTCCATCGATCGCAGCTAAGCTATTAAGCGCTAAATGAATGCAGTCATACCTACTATTCAACACTTTTCTGGTGAATTTAAACATACTTTAATTTCAGGTGAACCACCTGGACCTGTCCCCTCACTTCGCCGGCGTGATGCTCTCTATCACCAACTTTGCCGGAAGTATTGGCAGCGTGGTCACCCCAGTCGTCACTAGTTTTATTCTGAGGAACGATCCTGTAAGTAGACTACTTGCAGTTTTATGGCCTAATAGCTGCGCCCCGCGGTTTCATCCGCAATTACCGCTACAGAAACAGGATATTTTTCCAGGATAAAAAGTAATCTATGTGTTAATCCAGAGTATAAGCTACGTCCATACCAAATTTCATTAAAATCTGTTCATCCGTTAGAGTTGAACGGGAACAAACACACTTAAATACTTACCTTCTTACACACTTACACACAAACTTTCGCATTTATAATATTAGTGTGATGTGAAGGTACAATGTTTTTTTCTTCTTGTTTCATGTTTCATTCTCTTTGATTTTTAGAGTTTCATTCCGTAACACCAGTCTCTGTCTTTGTGTGTGAATATCATACAGCATCAGGATTTCCGTTTTATGAACCAAACTACATGTAATTCGAGATAATGACAAAATAACAAATTGTAAAAATAGGTCTCAATTTTGAGTAACTTCGAATAAAGTTGCGCATTTTATAAGCCAATTTGATTGTCTAAATGAGACTTCATGAAAACTAGGTCACAAATTAACATTTTATTAATAATTACATTATTTTTTATTCTCAATCTAACCCACTCTTGACGTTTTAGCGGAAAAGTGAGGAATCACCCGTATTTTCTTATATTTGACCTTCTTGACCCACATAACAATAACAACCACAACAAAAAAAAAACAATACCATAATATAATTTACAAACAAAACTACTTAACTAATAAGATCAAATTCTGTTAATAGAGCAGCATCAGCAGCTGGCGGGTCGTGTTCCTGTTGGTGGCGAGCGTGCTGGTGGCCACGAACATCTTCTACGTGATGTTCGGCAGCGCGGACCGCGTGCTGTGGGACAGCCAGGAGTTCTGCGAGCGTCGGAGGGCTACTATCGGTACATACAGTTATTTGATTACCCACCTAGCGTAGGTGGTAGCGTGTCTGCTTCATAAGCAGAAAATACCGGGTTCGATTCCCGGCTGAGCGATGCTTGAATGATAAATTCAAATATTTGCTGACGCTCTGGGACTGTGTGCTATTTGTCCACGTCTATTTAGTAGCGTAGCTTAATTACGTTATTAAAATGACTGCAGATAGCAATGGCAAATCCGATAAAGCACGGGAAAAGTGTGCGCAGATTTCAAAATAAAATATAAGTCAAAAAACTTAAAGACTTTCACGAAAAAGTGTACATAAACACTTGTTTTTGCACAAAACTTGTTTTAATAGAGTAGTAGTCTTCTTTGTCTTATTTAGGTTAACTAAGTAAACTTATATTTTCTAAGTTAACTATTATGTTAACTTATGTTTGTGTTCTTTTATTACAGAGGAAATGAAACCACTGAAAAATTTGAAGAAATTACAAAAAAAGAACGAGAAAGCACAGAAGAAGGCGACGAAACACTAAATAGCATATTTGTTAATTTATTTATACCAAATAAAACTATATATTAAAATTTAATAAGGACAACTACATAATACTGTATTTAATTTAAACATTACAAAAAAAAACCTTGACCTCTAAGCCTGCCATTTTTTAATCGAGATAGAAATATAGATACCATATAGGTTCAAAATATAAAAAGTATTTAATCTAAATAGCCCAGAGTTATCGAGCCGTGCCGAGCCGAGCCGAGCCATCTAGATTCAAAATAGTTTTTTTTTTTGTTTTAAAAAAAAATATTAAATTACATGGTGCATGTAACTATGCCGAAATATCGAGAACTTAACAAAAGTAAAAATCTTGGTATAGATCCCGAACATGACAACGGATCCTTACCGACAACATAATTATTAAATTGTAACAACACGCTCTCGATGGGTTTTAAAACAAATCTTATCAGGATACTTTATGAACTGGTCATGCATGATATGACTGTCGGCGTTCATAAATTGTCCTGAGATTTTTGACACATATTTTGTATCTTGTCTTTTGATATCCTTGATGTGAAAAAGATTAGTGGAAACTAGTTAATGCTGAAATAAATATGAATTTGTTAGGTATGTTTTTGACTTTTTGATTTGAAGTATCAAAAAAAAAGCTACCGTATTGCCATGCTTGTAGGCTACTCATCATACTCATAATCCTGTATGATATACATAAAAGAATTGCTTTATCCAGTTTTCCCAGTTATTTGAGTGGCCATCCTTAGACATGTTTGAGTAATGGAATAATACAATTCCTCAAACGTCAAATTATAGGATATTCATTGTCTTGTAAAAGTCCCTAAAGTCTACTTTCCTCCACTTTTAGTATTTCAATTAGTTTTTGAAAACAGAATAAAAAGTCAATATTACGTGGTATGAAGTCTATGAATGAAGTAAACAAAAGCTAGCACTGAATTATTATTGTCTTCTGTATGAAAAATGTATCGATCGACAAATAATGCGACGAATCTAGACAATAATCACGATCACTCTATAATGAGGGATTTATAACAACTGAAAGAATTGTTTTTCTTGTATGTTGGGCGGCTGGGCCTAGAATATTAATTTAGACCTCTTTTCAATATTTTATAATCAAAGCCACTTACTTCCACGTAGCAATTAATATTTTAGTACAAATATTTGGCACCTAGTTTATATTTTGCGGAAACGTGGTAGCGCTGATTAGTAAATGCTGCTTGAGAATTGAGGATTTAAAATTTAACGAATTTGCTTAGGCTCTAAGGAACTTGGAAGCTATCCATGAATTTCGGCCAGTGACTTACACGGACGACTTTGAGGAATGCAGAAAGCGCTAGTAGGTATAAACCAATGCCGTAAACTTGTTTTAGTTCTACTATGAAACATACGTGGTTTTGATACATTTTGTTTTAATAAAACGGGAAGTCGGTTATTCCAAGAAGTCCAAGGCAAGACGAGGTCGCACGCGTGTCTCGCTTAGCATTCCATGATAAAGGTCACAGAATGGGATCGAAACTATAGTCGGAATAACCGACTCAATTTAACGTGAGTATTCCCGTTTTATTAAAACAAAAATTGTTTTAGATCGTTGAGTTTGCTTTTTGGAAAACGGTTGTTACGTATCGTTTGATAAAAACAAGTGCGTAATACCTAAAATACGTAAAGTTTTTAGAAACAAAATTTCTCAGTGCTTTTATCAGCGTCTGCGGTAATTAGATCTGACATTGCTTGTTCAACACTACTAGTTAGCATATCTATCTACTCTTATCATAATAACCAATTAAAATAGAGCTCTATTTTCACAATCCTTAAGTTTATTTTCATTTATCGATATTTGATCTTTACCTTCACAATCATCAGTTAGTATTTAATCAACAACAAAGGCAAATTTACAAAAGGATTTTTTTAACTGTAAGATCTCTTGATAAAGAAATATCTGGAGATGATACGTAAATCAGTTTTGTTGTTCTCGAGAATAACTAAGACGTAAATAATAAAGAACAATAGACTGTTAAGAACGGTGAATGGAAATCCAAAATGGATGTGGAATTTTTGAGATATCGGTTTCAAGATGGATTTTCTGGAGTCATCACAAAAAGAGGTAAGTTAAAATTTTCAAAAGATATTTATTTATTACTAGGTGTCACATGCGACTTCGTTCGCGTGAAACTACAAAAAAAAAAAGCCCATGTCCGTCATCGACCCTTAAGCTATATTTATGCAAAAAATCAGGTCGATCCATTCAGACGTTTAGCCATGATAACGTGACAAACGCCCAGACAGAGAAACAGATAGACAGAGAGACAGAGTTACTTTCAAATTTATGATATTATATAGGATTGGCTCTACCTGTGTTCCTCGCAGAAAGAAAAATATTTTTGTAGTAGCAGGACTCTTTTCCAGAGTCTGTCTGGTGATGTATCATAATGCCAGTTACTAAACCGCCAAGCAGTAGTGTGCAAACATTACTTTGTTTCGGTTTGAAGGTTGTTTCAAATAATATTAGATTGCATGAAGAGAAAGATATCTAGTACGACGACCGGGTGACGAGCGCAGTGCTTTGCCGCGCAGGATTTTTAAAGTTTAAATTCTGGATGGCATTGAACCGTTATGGGCAACTGTGATGCACCTCGGACGGGCCAATGATTCGTATAATCATTCAGATACATAGAGCAACACTGGCCTGCCGTTCGGGCCAGTAACGAGTTGCTCAATATTCAGAGAGAAAATATATTTTTATCTGCTATTCTGGTATGTATATTTTAATGACCTTTTAATGAGCTATTTATTGTTTTTAAACAACTATGCAAAGAGCTGCAACCTCCATGGCCCGCATGGTTGATGTCGCCCAATCACCCTTCGAGGGTAGGCCGTATCCCGGCAGTGGAATGCTTAAATGCTGATGCAGATGCAAAGAGAAGAAAACTCGAACTCAGTGGCAGGCGTTAGAAGAAGCTCACGTCCAGCGGTGGACCAATTTAGGCTGATAATGATGATCATACCAAATATAATACAAGGGCTGTTTTTTGCGGACTTTCTTTGCGTCACAAATTCGCCAAAATGTTGTGGTAATAGACCCAGTAAAGAGAAGATCTCGCTTCATAGGCTACGGGAGCAACTCAGTGTTTGTATGTTTGTTTTTGATAATAACTTGCAATCCGTTGATCCGATTTTGATCTTCACTTTTAGCTTACTTTAATATTTTTTTATTTTTGAACAAAATTGTTATTTACACCAGGGTTCAGCGTTGGCGTCCGCCATGTACAAATGGCGTACATGTTCGTTAGTGCAGTCATCATGGGTGCTGTTAGAGGTAGTATTGGCGTAGCTGTTCTGGCTATCACTGATCAATCGCGCTTCGGAGATACTTATATCCAGGTAAAGTTGCGAACAATCGTTTCTTAGATTGCTAATAAGTACAACCCAGTGTGATTTGAATACAACAGTGTGATTTGAATATTGGAACTCCGTGTGGAAGCTGGTCCACACGGAGTTCCAATATTCAAATCACACGAATGGGTTTTGAGCTAATAGCGAAGGAGAACATCGTATAAAAACTAAAGCTTAGTAGTAGGATACTCGGCTACCGACCAAAAACTTACGCCAAGCACCCGTTCCGACTGCCTCAATAGAAAGCCAATTGAGGCTAATTGAATTACAGGATTGGTATGTTTACCATGCTTGACTACAAAGTCATTTAAAATCAAGTCAGTATGACGATTTGAGGCAGAAAATGTTATAGACAGCTAAAATTAAGTGATTCTGTCAGTCACGTCACGACAAAGGAAACTTCTTCACAATTCTTCACTGTATCATCTGCATTCCAGATCCACAACTGGGACCGTCGGATCCAAGGCGCGATCCTGTCATCTTTCTTCTTTGGGTACGCGATGTTGGCGGTTCCAGCTGAGTTACACCTCAAGAAACTGAGCGGGAAGTACATGGTGACTGCCATGCTAGCCGTCAATGGAGCACTGAGTGTTGCCATGCCGACTATTGCCAATAAGGTAATTGATAATCACGTTGGTGCTCGGGGCGTAAAAGTAAAGACAAAATGAAAAGTAGAAATGGGTTTATTCTGATATCTTTTAGCTTTCCTACTCTGAAGGAAGATGTTTGTTGTGTCCTATATAACGATATCAACCATCATAGGTGAAAAATCTTGACTCAGTAATTGCTTACTTGTAAGTTTATTACATAAGAGGCTTGTTGTTCTTGGGCAAAGAAAACAGAGGCACGGTTAAGCACAAATTAGTGAGTCGTATTAAGATCGCGGTAATTCATAAATCAGACGTCGAATGTTATACTCTGTTGGGAATAACTCTAAGCGATGGCACAGGCCATGGCTCTTAAATACAATGAACATTAGTTTGAAGCCAATGCGTTCACATTATATCTTATTCAGCACAGTTTTGTTTCTGTAAATTAAATTTATTTATGTAATTAGTTCTCTAATTAATTCATATTCCAGGGCGGCTGGATAGCGGTATGCAATGCCATGCTGTTTATGGGAATGGCACATGCCGGCTTCTCCTCGGTCAACCAATCGCTTCTGGATAAATGGCTGCCTCCAAATGAAAAGAAACCATTCAGTTTTCTCATATACGGTGGTAAGTAACGTGTATTTTGATCTCTAATAGTATTTAGCATTGCTCGATGTTAGTAGGATAGTAAAGCCATACAAACTTAGAATAATGAGCGCTCGTGGCTCTGCATAAGAATGACATGACCTTCTTCAGTCAGTATCAGTAGCCGCCAAAGGATCCTTTCTTAAAACTCTATTTACCAATAAAAATAATAATAGAAACTGAACAAACAAGCGCAAATTCGACCTACTTTTTATTTCCTATGGAACCCTAAAACAAACCCTTGAAAATAGATTACTCAGTGGCATAACATCAAAATCCACGTTTAAAAACTAATGATATTGTATTCTACATTGTATAGTTTAATCTGTTTTTCAGGTAGCCACTTAGGTATAATCATAGCCTTGCCCGTATCCGGGTTCCTCTCGCAACGGCCCATGGGTTGGGAGCTGATCTTCTTCTCCCTAGCCATGATGACGCTAGCCATGGCGATCGTGTACGGAGTTTTAACTGCCTCCTCTCCAGACCAGCATCAGGCTATAGGAGACAAGGAGAAGGAGTTAATTAGGGAAGCCCTGATGTGCTATAGCAAGGTGCGTTGAGAATATTGGCCTGTATTCTTCATAGAACAGAAATTCGAAACCATTATATTTCTAAATCACTGTTGCAGAATCACATAACATTTTTTAAATTAGAGGGCCAAGGTCCCCCTCTTCGATTTTTTATGTGGAAGATATAAAACCTGAAGATATTAGCAGAATAACAACAAGTTGGATTAACTTTTAAGATGCTCATCTAAGTTACTGCGATTATTATTTATAACGGACTAAGTTAATAGTTATGGGGAGATAAACAAAATGTTCCTGATAACCGCAAAAAAAGCTTTATATACCGAGTTAGAGTCTGTGATGATGAAGATTATTTTATTTCTAACATAGTTACCGAACTTTATTCTGAGCATGTCACGACACGCACTTCACAGGGTGTTTTATAATTCCAGAGATCAGTTCCTGTACCTTGGAACCAAATACTATCTTCTCCCCATTTCTGGGCGGTAGCTTGCGCGCACGCAGCTAGCAACGCTGTATTTGTTTTCTACCTTGTAGACGTTCCTGCGTATTTGAAGGTTTTTGGATTATCTTTGGAAGATGTAAGTACCTTATTTTTATTTGTAATGTAAGTTTAGTGTGTTACTTGTTTGTAAAGTGGATCTTATTACATCGCTTTTAGGCTCATAATCCATGGCACGCGTGCTTTTTACACCAATTAAGTTTAGTTTGTACCTATATGTATGTATGTTAAATGTATGTAGACGAAGCATTCTAAATTTTACCGGGTAATGCAGTTTTTGAATACCAAGAAATAGTATTTATGCGTTTAAAAATAGAACACATTTTCTTGAATTAATAAATTGTAGGTACTGTCTTAAATGAATATTTAATTAGATCAAATTATTCACAATAAGTTATATTATTTAAACAAAAATATTTACTTTATAATATTTTTAATATCCAATGCATTTCGATTTTGTTCACGGCCTTGCTTCCACTAGTGCGCGCGTCGTCGTCGGCGGCGGCGCGGGGGAAATAGAAACCTGCGCATCTGTTTACAAAATATTTAATGTAGCATTTTCACTGTGGTTGATTATTTTCAAAAATTTCGACTTTAAAGGAAGAAAAGCAATACGTAGATTTGACCCCGCTGGAAATACTAATCGAGGCACGAAACGCGAGTGATAACGTTGCCACCAAAATCTAGAGAGAAATGCCTAGCGGCCTACGTAATTTTCAAATTGTCGAATTTGTTTTTTCCTCGCAAGTGTGTTGAAAAACGTCGTTAAACGCGTGTGTATTCGATCATTACACTCTTGGCTTCCTTATCTATACCGCCTCGACTGTAACCAACACCGACCAACATAGCACACTGGTGTCGTAATGTACTATTATGGTAACGTAGCAAAATGGAACCTATCCTCACTAATATTATAAATGCGAAGATAACTTTATCTGTCCATCTGTCTCTCGGTGGTGTTTGTCACGTTATCACCTGATTTTTTGCACAGATATAGCTTAAGGGACGGAGACGGACATAGGCTACTTTTTTGTTGTAGTTCCACACGAACGAAGTCGCGGGTAATAGTTAGTAGTAATATAATATAGTGTTACCGTATCCGTCTATATACCTCACTCCTTTTTTTTCATATAACGCTGAAATTTGGGACACGGGCAGATATTTATGTACCTTGTAAAAAACAAAGACAGCCTGTCAATGTCAAAGTTATTTATTAGTAAACATTCAACAAGTCAAAAATAATTATCTGTTGTATACAATTATAGTATGCAAATTAAGCAGAAGCTAAAAAAAAATGTGTTTAAAATTACAAATCTGTAGTTTACACACACAGTCTGAAAATAGACTTCCGCAAAATAACGCCTGAAACAATCAACTACTTATTAAGTAGAAGCTATTCATTGATCACAATGATCATTAAACGTCAACACGATTATACAATGTAAATGACATTTTCAATTATAATAATTATTATGTCAGAATATGCAATGTCAATAAAAGTAAAAATAATTTTATCCTCAGTTTGCAATTTACCATTCATGAACTCAAAAAAGTCTTAAAATGTCGATAAGCCAGCGCTTCAGTCTGCTTTTAAAGCAACTTAAGCTCGGAGCGGTTGTTACTGTATCCGGTAACATCTTATATACCTCCGGCCTCATAACGTGTGTCAGCTTGCCCGATTTCGCGAGCATGCGGGATACTGATCAGCTTGTCAGCGTTGCGAATGTTGCAAGTGTGCCTCTCTCCGCTTCTCTTGTATGAGTCAAGGTTAATAATAGGGTCCCGTTGACACACATCTGGTATAGCACGCTAGAAATATTTAAAAAAACGATTTACGTATACATGTTTATTATTTCAGAGCGCCTGGTATTCCATGATACCCTTCATGGCGGTGTGGATGATGTACGTGACCACGGCTCCCACATTGGGGTGGATCTCGAATCTTAGACTAGTCAGCTATATATTTGACGTCAGTAACTTTAGGAAACTTGTAAATGTTTTAGGTGAGTTCATTGTTATACTAAGCGTTAACAAACTTACAACAAATTTATCGTTTTGTTCTAAAAAAAAGCATTAAAACCTTGAATGTTACAAAGTGTGCTTGTTGTAAAAATGTTAACAAACCTTTTCTTGTACCAGTCTTCATAACACGCAGTTTTTTTTAAAATTGAAAGTATGATGCCCGCAACTTCAGGTCCATCCCTTCGTTGCTGCTTTAGACCTAGAAAATGCCAACTAAAAAAATATTGTCCTTCATGGTCAGCTAAGAAAAAATGACGAACTTCGACACACTTTTGCATCCCTTATTTATTTAACTTTAGTTTAAACGCCTATTTTTTTTTTATTGTATTACAAAAAAAAACATTAAACAGACCCATAAATATATATATATATATATATATATACTCTGCCCCGAGCTATCGGTGGCCATACCGGTGTTTATTTTCATTTATTTATAATGCTGATAGGGTAGGAATTCTAGGAATTTACAAAAAAATCTTTCTAAGTTATAATTATATGGATCTCATGTGTCAAATTTCATGCTTCTATACCATTTCTGGAGTCATCGGTTCAGACTGCGCAAACGTCTATCAGTCAGTGCGTTGTCTGTCAGCCAGTCGTTAGAGTGTTTTATTGTGTACCAGCCTAACCTAATATATTGTCACTGATAACATATTAAGTTACAGAATTTCAATGTAATGTATTTCTTGTTTCAGGTGCTATTGGTGTTATAATAGGATTAACAATTGCTTCAAATTTGTCCCCGGAGTGGGCTAATTCAGCTGTTATATTGTTGACAGTTACTTTGGGATTAATGGGATTCCAGCTATCAGGGTTCCTAGTAAGTGTTGCCATTGATAAGTAAATGAAATGATATAAAAAATAAAACGCTTCACTTTCCTAAATAAGTCATAAGTTTTGTTTGTGATGTATAATAGCACATTTAGTTATTGAAAATGTTTAATGTTACGAAAAATATTGAGTATTTGAGTAGACGACGAACATATTTTAGTATATTTTACTCATCATTACGATGATGAACAATGACATACATAAAATCGTGAAAATAAAACCACCAGTTTGTAATGGTGAATGACATTTTTCTATAGAACATGTAGTGATTCTTCAAGATTAATGGTTTGGGCTCATAGTAAAACCTGTTCATAACAATGAGTACAATGATAATCCTACAATATGGCCGACATCTAACCGAAACGTTAGTATAGAATAAATAGTTTTTTAACTACTAATAATTACTGAGTAAGTTTTTCACGTATACGATTTTTTTTTTCAATTTAATGTAGGATAACTTTTGATTTCAGTACCTAAAAAAAACTTATCCTTTCCATGTTTCAGAGTAGTTACAGTGACATGAGCGAGAACCACGCTGGAACTCTGATGATGTTGGGGTCAGCGTTCAGCAGCGCGGTCGGAGCTGCCGTGCCTTTCGTCAGTGGCCTCATTGTGGGTGAAGATACGGTGAGGAAATAAGGAAACTTCCTTGAAAATTAAAATTTGATACGTAGAAATTTTGCTACTACCAGGCTATTTGAAGATTTCCATGAAGTGGTATCGAAGAAACGTCATTTCTCCAATATGCAGTATCTTTTTTCCATCGGTTAAGTAGTTCCGATGCTAAGCCCAACAACGCGAAAACTGTCCTTGTAAGTGAACGTAATGTCGTCTATCAAAGCCTTCAGATTCGCACAGATAAAAAAATCTAAACGTCAAATGCTGAGCGCTTTTTCTTCACAAATTTTGTAACGATATTTTGAGCTTTTTGGAACTTTTTTTACGAAAAAAACACCTTCAACGATGTTATCGGAATATTACGATGACGTTTTTAAATGCAAAACATAGGTAATATGAAATAACTATTTGCGAGAATAACGGTGTATCTCTAATTTATACACGACTGCTATATCATGGATGGATTTATTTCTGTCCCTTTGTTTACACATATTTTTATTACGTTTTATACACCAAAATAAGTATTGAACTTACCTTTATAAATGAATGAACTAACATTGAATTGAATTATCAGGACAGAAGGAAAATAGTTTTTACCCGAC
The DNA here is from genome assembly GCA_947579745.1 of Apocheima hispidaria. Classification (NCBI taxonomy): domain Eukaryota; kingdom Metazoa; phylum Arthropoda; class Insecta; order Lepidoptera; family Geometridae; genus Apocheima; species Apocheima hispidaria. Next base: position 14,985,671 of record OX388159.1, read on the forward strand.
TATATTATTTAAAAATAGAGAGCGAAAACAAGATATAACGTAACTTAAACCGCCAGGCACGGCTCAGTTATAATAGTTTCTCCACAGAATAAGTAGTACAAGGTTCTCCCTTAATAAGGGATAAAATAAACTCTTCCTTCGTCATTGTGGGACTACTAGGCACACGCGTCATTATGAACAACTTTTACAACAGGACCAACGCCGGAATCGCGAAAAAAACACCTGTATCTTACAGGATGTTACTGAAAGATTTAAACAACGATATTGAAAGGTATGTATGTACTTATCATTATGAAGAACTTAACATAAACTTAATATGGGACCAAACCTGAAATCGCGAAAAAACCAGTTGCTTCACATATTTTGTCGAATGACATTGACATTTTTTATGTAGCAGCAATATTTTTTTTGACAGTAGGTCACATACTAAAAGTTGTTCATAATGATGAGTACATACATACCTTTCCATATTGTTGTATACATTCAAGGTTGAAAGTCATTTTTCTATGACCATCTGTTTTTTTTTTATTCCTGGCCCCGTAGTAAAAGTTGTTCGACGAGTACAATGATATGTCCAACTTCCGTCGTCTAACCGTCGTAATTTGACTGTATCGACTTTTAATTTTGTTCATCCAGCTGAACCCAAAATCTTGGCGTCCAGTATTCCTGTACCTGGCCAGTGCGTATGTGTTGTGCAACGTGGCCTACACGATGCTGGGCAGCAACGAGCGGCAGCACTGGGACCGACGCGGGAAGATATATTTGGGGCATTACAATGGAATCATTGGTAAGGATAAAATATAATATTCAAAACTGCTCCTTCATTAGTCGGTAAGATGTGCCCATGCAAACGCTGCTTTTCACAATGCCCGCTACATATGGCTCTTTCCCGTGTCAACAGCGAACAGAAGCTTTTGCGGAGAATCAGGAGGCGTTGCTACAAACGCGAGCGAAGCCGCAAAGCTAGTAATATAATAATTATGTACCAACTGAAAACTGATTAAATTAATAATAAATTAATTACTAACCTCTAACTTAAACTTCCCGACTGAGCTTCTAGAATAAACAGGTGCTTTATTGAAAATATTTGTTTACAGATGCAAATCAGGTCCAACTGGAAGAAATGAACTGTGCTAACGTAATCCGAGACAAACAAGAAAATGACACGGCTTGCTAAGGTTTCGTGAGATAAAGTATAATCATTTTGCAACGTGATATTGTTTTCTTTAGTACCACCTCCACCTGACCATGAGTGAGCTTCCTGAGGGTCGCGCTCCCACCGAGAGTTATCTCTTTCACACATTTCACAGTTATTTCTTCACACTTTCATCATTTCGAAGATTAAAATCCAGTGAGTGGGAATTTAAAAACTGGATAAGTGCGATTCTGAGTCACGCACCGAGGCTTTCGAACATTTTTTTTTTTTGCGTCTAGTTATATAACTTTGAAAAAGCACCGAACATTGTTCTACCAAAATAAAATAAAGACAAACATCACTTTGTAGATGAAAAAAACATCGCCCAAGAAAAAAAAATTACTATAAAACAACTAAACTATACAGATGTATATAAATAATTCTAATAAGACTTCTTGTCACGCCTGAAAATCTCCCTGGAGAAGAGGCACATATCACCGGAGTCAGTCAGGGAATGTGAAAGCTCAGAAGAACTGGAGTCCATAATCACGAGCTACACTGCAAGTATCTATGAAGCCTGCGAACACAGCATTCCACCGGCAGGTGCGCGCAAAGGGAATCCGATTCCCCCATGGTACACGCAAGCGCTCGAGGATTTGAAGAAAGAAGTTCTTAGAAGAAAGAGAAGGATTAGGAATGCCGCTCCCGACAGAATCCAGTTTGTAGTCGAACAATATCAAATTGCTAAGCAAGACTACAAGGAAAAAGTCGATAAAGCTAAAACGGAAAGCTGGAAGGAGTTCTGCACGAACCAGGAGAAGGAGAGCATGTGAGATAAGATCTACAGAGTGATCAGAAAAACCTCGGTGAGGCAAGAAGACTTGCTCCTGCGAGATACCGAAGGAAACACTCTGTCCCCACAGCACTCTGCAGAACTACTAGCCAGAACTTTCTATCCCGACGACTCTGTAAGCACAGACCAGCTGTGCCATACAGAATTGCGGGAACGGACTAAAGAGACACCGACGGACTTACCGGAAGATGACCCACTATTTACGTCAGCAGAACTCGAATCAGTGTTGCAAACGCTAAAACCGAATAAAGCCCCTGGAATAGACGGGCTAACCGCTGACATTTGCGCCGCAGCAATCCGTTGCGAACGGGAAACCTTCTTGGCAATAGCAAACAAGTGCTTATCGCTAAGGTACTTCCCCAAGCAGTGGAAAGAGGCACATGTGGTCATCCTACGTAAACCCGGTAAGACAGATTATACACATCCGAAATCTTACCGTCCTATTGGTCTCCTCCCCGTCCCCGGAAAAATCGTCGAAAAGCTTTTGGTAAACCGACTCCAATGGCATCTTCTCCCCACAATCAGTCAGAAACAGTACGGCTTCATGCCCCAACGAAGAACCGAAGACGCCCTCTATGACCTGGTAGAGCACATAAAAAAAGGAGTAAACAGTAAAAACATTGTACTCCTAGTGTCCCTAGACATAGAAGGCGCCTTCGACAACGCATGGTGGCCCGCCCTAAAAGACCAGCTAGCGAAGAAGAAGTGTCCAACAAACCTCTACGAGATGGTGAACTCATATCTTGACGACCGTAAAATCAAGGTCAACTATGCTAGAGCAGCTTATGAGAAGGAAACCACGAAAGGATGTGTCCAAGGATCTATCGGCGGACCAACCTTTTGGAACGTAATCCTAGACTCGTTGCTACGACTGCTAGAGGTAGAAGAAGTACACTGTCAAGCATTCGCGGACGACGTCGTTCTCGTGTTTACAGGCCAGTCATCATCTATTATCGAGCAGCAGGCCAACAACACGTTGGACATGATCGTAGAATGGGGAAAACGTAACAAGCTCAACTTTGCAGCGCAAAAGACCAATGCGATGCTCTTCACCAGGAAGTTGAAGTACGAACCCCCAAACCTGATCATGTCTGGTGTTCAGCTTGGCCTTGTCGAAGAAGTCAAGCTGCTTGGTCTGTTGATCGACCGAAGGCTCAATTTCAAAGCACACGTAAACGCCCAGTGTAAAAAGGTGGCGAACATTTACAAACAACTTGCGTGCGCAGCGAAAGTGACCTGGGGACTAAACGGCGAGATCACGAGAACTATTTACGTTGCAGTGGTGGAACCCATCATCATGTATGCCTCAAGTGTATGGGCGCAAGCGGTAGACCTCGAGGAAAACAAGTCACACTTGAACGCACTCCAAAGAGGTTTTGCTCAGAAAATCTGTAAGTCGTACCGTACTGTTTCCCTTAAGTCAGCACTCGCCCTCTCAGGTCTACTCCCCCTCGACCTGAGAATACAGGAAGCAGCCAGCTTGTACAGAGCGAAGAAGAACTTCTCCCAAGAATATCTCCCACCGGAAGTGGAGCTCGAACAAAATGTAAGATACCTGGACCAGCCACACCCGTCCACCCAGACACTTGTAGAGTTCGAGCTCTTAGAGAACACCTCCAACCAGCTAGTAGGACCCCAAATCTATACAGATGGCAGCAAGATAGAGGGTCAAGTTGGTGCTGCCCTAACTTGGTGGGAGAACGGCAGAGAAGTTAAGTATTCGACCTTCAAGCTACACTCCGAATGCACGGTCTTCCAATCAGAACTTTATGCTCTTTACCAAGCGACCCAAATGGTGATAGCGAGTAAAGACTCCGAGGTCAACGTCTTGAGTGACTCACGATCTTCACTTGAGCTGCTCCGGAATTCCAAAACGAGTCACCCCCTGGCAAAGAGTATAAAAGAAAATATTGGAATGATAACTGCAGAAGGGAGATCGCTTCGTCTTTTCTGGCTGAGGGCGCATGTTGGCACCGCCGGTAATGAGAGAGCTGATGAACTCGCAAAATCGGCGGCACTCACTGGCACCTCCAGAGATTACGAAGAGATCCCTCTGTCCTACGTCAAAAGAAAAATCCGTGAGGAATCAGTCCGGAAGTGGCAGGACCGGTATGAAACCTCTGAGACAGGAAGAGTCACACAGACGTTCCTCCCCGATATCGCAAACGCATATAGGGTGACGCGAGCTACGAAGTTGACTACCTTCCAGGTACAAGCTTTGACAGGACACGGAGGAATAGCCGAATACCTGTACAGGTTCAAGCTCAAGAACAGTCCTGGTTGCGAGTGCGATCCTGATGTGCCCGAGACGGTATGGCACGTGCTCATCAATTGCCCCAGGTTCATGGCCGCGCGGCAGGACCTCGAAACGCAGTTAGACAGAAAGCTTGTGGTCTCAGATCTTCACAACATCCTAGCAGATACAGGTAGTAGACCACACTTCCTGTCTTTCGTAGAGAGGTCCTTCCGTATAGCGGCCAGGAGAAATTCTACCCTTCCCCCACTCCAAACCAACTCCCCAGTCCAAACCATCATCCCACCTCAAACCCTTTCCTCCTCCTCCTCAATACACACAACACATACTCAGTCCACTGAAGCCACGCAGAGTTCGCTCCCCAGCAGAGAAACTTTCCCAAAAAGCGTATCGATTCACCAACTTTTCGAAAACGTAGAAAGGGGAGTACCAGGAATCCGAATGCGCAGTGTGGCTCTTTTCATGGACAACAACAGAGAAAGATTCGGGTTAAGCTTTTGCCTGGCACGGAGCCAGAAACGCGTTCGCCTATCACCTGGACTAGCATGTCTGCTCAACGGGAGTACCGCTAAAGTGACTATGAAGCGGAAATCCTACGACGCTATGCCAGGGTGCGAGATAGACGGTCACCGATTCCGACTAGTGCGATCGAAAAACAAAACAATCGCACTTTTCGAGTGGGCAGCACAGTCACCTTTTGCGCAAGCTAGCTCGCTACTCGAGTACCTGAGTAGAAAAGCAGACAGCACGCCCTGGGTGATAAGTGTGGACGCGATGATGGTGGAATACTCGAAAGCGGAAGTCGCAGACCGGCTGGGTTGCACTAAGGCCTCTGAATACCACGAGGTCGTCGTGTATGAAGACAGGGGAGAAAACTTAAGTTTTCTCAAGGCTCACGATCGAACAAGTGCAACAGACAGCTGGGGACACCCCGTCCCGAGTTCGACCACTCAATCTGGCTCCGAAAGGGTACAACAAAAAGCAGCAGTCGAAAAAGCCGCAGCCTATCCAAGTGGTAGTCGAGAGGGAAGAGAAGGCCACATAGCGACTTTCTTAACAGCTTTCAGCGCTGCAACGCAGAGCTTTTTCCGAATCACGCCAAAATCACCACCCCTCCCAACAGCAGTGACCCCAAGAGCAGCTTCACAACCTCAGGCAGCCCGGACGAGAGCCGACATGGGACAGGTTGATTCGCCCCGTTACATCTTAGCCTCAGGGCCACAAGGCCACGCGAGAAATGCCTTCCTTGAATTCCTAGCCACATTGAGAGCGACTAGAGTAGTAAATCTCAGGAACTGCTTATTTACTTTTTTCTTTATTTACTTTTTTCCGACGCGGGTAGTCGCCGAAGACGCATCTTTTTTCGCATCTCTGTTTTAAATTCGTAAAAATATTAATAAAAACAATATTTTCAGCTTGATTTATATGTATAATAAAATAATTTAGTTAAATACCTGTCGGGAAGTGTAATTTTCCTTAATATACACAGTTTTTCACATAATTTTTATTGCACTAAATTGTGGTCAATATTCATTGATAAAACAATACTTCAAATTCTTCATTGCCAAAAATGGAAGCTATTCTGGAGTCCCAGGAGCAATTGCAGGCTCTATTCCTGCAGAAGATGGATGCATTCCAGTCAGAGCTGCAGCAGTCATCTTCTTCTCAAGTCAAGTCCACATCTTTGGCTGAAGAGTTCTCATCTTTTCGCAAGTACATTTTGTTGGCGGTCAAGTCTCTTCAAGCTCAAATTTCTCTGCTTGCACGTGAGGCTGACAATCAGGAGACAAGAGCCCGACGAAAAATTGTGCTGATCCATGGAGTACCAGAAGAAAAGGATGAGGACACAGTGGCCGTCGTATTAGGTGTGGTATCTAAGCAACTGAAGGTTGCCGAGTTCACTTCTGCTGATGTAAGCCGCTGTCATCGTATGGGCCGTACATCTGGTTCCGATAGACCCAGGCCAATTCTACTCAAGGTTCGTGATTTGTCTGTGCGACAGAAATTGTGGTACGCTAAGTCAGTTCTCAAGGGATCCGGAATAACAGTATCTGAGTTCTTGACTAAGCCCAGGCATGATGCCTTTATGGCAGCTCGTCAGCGCTTCGGCATTCCTAAATGTTGGACTCGGGACGGTTATGTGTTTATACTTGGGCCTGATGGCAAACGCCGTCGCATCAGCAGTCTCGCCGAGCTAGATGGAATCGAGACCCTGGCTTCTAGGCCAAATAAGCCTGAAGTAGACGTGGAGAAGAGGGCCCCAAGAGCTGCGCGTAAAGCCCCCATGAAGAAGTGAGATATTATCCGGAATCGTGTGTAACTTTCTTATCACTTTTGAAGTGCCTACAGATTGTAGTTCTTTCGTCTGTATTGTAGGGTAGCTCCGTAGAAACTTGAACTTTACCGTGTTCTATATGCATATCTATTTTAATATTTTTTTTTTATTTGCTCTAAAATAGTTTATTTATTTGTAAAGTACCTTCCAATACTTTTGTCTCAATGTTGACGTTGACGTAAATGTTTTGTATCAAGTGTCATCGATGTCATTTGACAAAATAATGGGCAGGCTAGAGTCATTAAGACCATACTGGCTTTATAGCCATAAAATTATAAGTTAAATTCATACTTCTCTGTTTTTTTGGCATCGCATGTCCAGTGTATTTAACTTTTTTCTTTTTAGTTCGAAATTTTTGTATTAGGTACTTCTTAGGGTGGCTATACATGGGCTGACCTGACATCGTGTGAAGGGGACGGCTGGGTTTAAGTTTCTCGGGAGCAGAAGAAACTAACTATTAAGGTTATAGCTTCTCCCTTTTGCTCCCCCGGAAGCTTATATATTGCCGTCTCTTTCGAGCGATGTCGGGTCGGGCCATGTAGCGAGGCCTTCATTCTTAGCTTCTGTGTACTGGGACCCTATTCCTGTGCGCTCGAGATTATCTCGGTGACTGTATCTCTAATTTAAAATTTAATGGGAGTGAGTGAGAGAGAGATAAAAATGTCATTTCTCCGAATAGAGGCCCTGGTAGGATGTTGAATACATTATGACATGTACTGTTAATAATTATTGTATTTCTGTTACTATGTTAGAGTAGTTTTAAATGTTCATAAATGTATTTGTACGTAACATAATGTAACTTTATGAAGCTGATAGTGGCTACAATAACTGGTAATTACTGTGTTAGGGTGTCTACACATGGCCTGACCTGACAGCGTGTGAAAGGGACAGCTAGATTTTAATTTCACGGGAGCAAAAGAAACAACCTATTAAGGTTATAGCTTCTCCCTTTCGCTCCCCCAGAAACTTATATATAGCCATCTCTTTCAAGCGATGTCACGTCGGGCCGTGTAGCGAGGCCTTTACCCTCTGCAAACCTTTACTTGCACGACCGACAGGTGATATTCACAGCTATTTAAAGTTTAGTATTATTATTTATTTTATTTAATTTTTGTATTAGTATAACTTTTTGTATTTATTTCTTATATATAGTATTATGATAAATATATTTAATGACAGCAGCACTGACGATGAATACTTTTCAGCATCCTCCACTGAAACGAGTAACAGCAGTAATGACAGTTTTAATAGTTTACTTCCACTAGCCGACTTCCTTGAATGCAGTTTTTCCGATGTACCTAAAAATTTCAACGTTGTTCATATAAACGCGCAGAGCATTCCGTCCAGTTATCCTGAAATGCTGGCGTCGCTTGACCATAAAAACATTCACGCTATACTAGTCTCCGAAACCTGGCTTCGCCCTTGTCTTCCATCAACGTCTTATTCGCTTCCCGGTTTTATTCTCATACGAAACGATCGCAACCCGCGGGGTGGCGGTGGTGTGGCTATTTACTTAAAAGCAAATATTCCTTTCACTATCTTAAATCAATCTCCACAACCACCTCCGGAGAACGCCGGCGAGCATCTTTTTATCGAAGTAGTTCTATCTTATACCAAAGTTCTTCTCGGAGTCTATTATAGTCCATCTAAAGATATTAACTATTTTTCTTCTTTTGAAAATCTCTTACATGATCTTATCCCTTCTTATTACCATCTCATTATCATGGGTGATTTCAACACATGTCTTCTTAGGAGTGATCGTCGCACTTCCTCATTCGAATCCATTGTAAATTCTTGCAACATACACATTCTCCCGCTTAACGCTACTCATCACTTCCCAAACTGTACCCCATCTCTTCTTGACTTGATGATCGTGTCCTCTCCAAATAATGTTGCTAAACACGGTCAATACTCTGCCGATAATTTTTCATACCATGACTTAGTTTTTCTTTCCTATAAAATTCGTCCTCCAAAGCTTAAACCTCAAATCATTCTGCAGCGCAACTTTAGTGGTATGGATCGTGAGGTCCTTCTTGCAGACGCAAGAAAGATTGATTGGAGTCCTATTATTGACGCTAAATCCGTGGACGATCAAGTTTCCATTTTCAATTCGCTGATTACGAAACTATATGATTATCATGCTCCATTACGTGCAATCAAAATTAAGCACCTTCCTGCACCATGGCTTACTGATGAAATTAAATCTTTAATGCATAGTAAAGCAGTAGCCAAAACTAGGTATAAATTGCGTACCTCCGACATAAATCATTCTAAATATGTTCAGGCCAGAAATCGCTGCAATATGATGTGTAGGGATGCAATGCGTCGCCATATTCATGCATCTGTAGAAGATGAAAACCCAGCTAAAGTCTGGAAGTTCCTCAGGTCAATGGGAATTGGCAAATCACGTCAGAATTCTTCTTCTAATAATATTGATATCAATGCTCTTAATCAACATTTTTCTTCTGCCTCTGCTATGCCGGATGCGGATAAGAACTCAACTGTTAACTATCTTTCTGCCACTCAAACTCCCGACTTCTCTCCTTTTGCTTTTAATCGATTCGCCGAATGTGATGTTAAGAAAAGTCTAATTTCGATCTCCTCCAACGCTGTAGGCGGTGACTGCATTAGTCGGAACATGCTTATGCCCATTCTGGATACCATCCTTCCAATCCTTTGCAATATTTTTAATAATTCCACCTCAAGTGGAGTGTTCCCTGCGATCTGGAAAGAGGCGCAGATTATACCTTTGCCAAAGAAATCCAATCCTAAATCCTTTTCTGAATACCGTCCCATCTCTATCCTTCCTTTCTTGTCCAAGGTCCTTGAGCGTCTTGTTCACAGTCAGCTTAACAAATTCCTCAACAAACAGGACCTTCTTAATCCTTTCCAATCCGGTTTTCGTCCTGGGCATAGCACTGTGACTGCTCTTGTCAAAATCACCGACGACATTCGCTTGGGTATGGATGACGGCATGCTTACTGTTCTAACTCTGTTAGATTTCAGTAATGCTTTCAATGCCGTTGACCACGATATCTTGTTGGCGTTACTACGCTCTATTAACATATCTCCATTGGTGATCGATTGGTTTCGTAGTTACTTACGTGGTCGCCGGCAACGTATTCGTCTCGAAGATGTTTTCTCTTCTTGGTGTAATATAATTGCTGGTGTACCACAAGGCGGCGTTTTATCTCCACTTCTCTTTGCAATTTTTATCAATTCCATATCACGACGCCTTACTTCTTCCTATCACATATATGCAGACGATCTTCAAATTTATTCCCAAGCCCGACTCAATGAATTGGACTCTGCCATAATTGCCATAAACTCTGATTTGCGCCAAATTATTGAGTGGAGCAAGTCCTATGGACTTAAAGTCAATCCTACCAAAACGCAGGTTATAATCATAGGCAGTTCGTACATGACCTCCAGAATCGACTGGTCTACTACTCCTAGTGTATTGTTTGATGGTATTGTATTGCCTTTCAGTGATTCTGTTAAAAACCTAGGTGTGATGTTCGATCGTACTTTAAGCTGGGACACCCACTTAAAGTCGATCAGCTGCAAATTGTTTGCATCAGGTGGTTCGCTAAGACGACTACGAAACTTTTTACCCACTGCCACTAAAGTCACGCTCGCACAGACTCTTCTTCTTCCTATTCTAGATTATGCTGACGCCTGCTATCTTGACCTCACAGAAGACCAGCTAGATAAACTTGAGCGCCTCCAAAATTATTGCATTAGATTTATATTTGGTTTACGCAAATATGATCACGTATCCCAGTTTCGTGCAAAGCTCAAGTGGCTTCCTATTCGCCTTCGTCGGAATGCTCACATCCTCTCTCTTCTCTATAACGTTCTATTCAACCCTTCTACACCACACTATTTAAAAGAACGCTTTTCCTACTGGTTTTCCTCTCATTCTATACCTCTCAGGTCGAAGGACAACCTGACCCTGAAGACCCCTTCCGCACGTTGTGAAACTTTTTATGGTAAGTCGTTTGCATTCAAAGCTGTCCAGTTATGGAACTCATTGCCTATTTCCATTAGACATGCTCCATCTCTCGCTGTTTTCAGAGATCAAGTTAAAAAACTTTACCTCTCGCAGTTGCTACCTCGTTGATATCTACTGTTATCTTTATATACATATATATGTTGTGTATTTTATTCGTGTATTTATTTTATGTAAAGTCTATATCTGTTATTTATTAATATATTATTGTCGTTATCATAAGTAATTTAATTATTAGAATGTATTATTATTAGTTTGTATGTTTATAATTATATTGGTTTATTAGAGTATAAGTATCACATAATCTACATCATTGCACACCCCGTCTACTACCTCTTCTATGAATCCTCTCCATCCTATGGTTGCCTGGAAGAGATCGCTTTCAGCGATAAGGCCGCCAGTTGTTACACTACTTTTTAAAGTCTGTTTATAAATTATGTAAAATTTGTGTGAACAATAAAGAGTTAATCTATCTATCTAACTGCCATAACATCCTGCAGTTCTTCAGGCTAGGAAGTGAAAGTCTACTAAATAAGGGACTTGAGGAGGCGGAAGCAGCCATATACAATAATTTCACTTCCCAGGTCATCAGGGGAACCATGAAAGGACAATATATGGCAGCTTACAATGCAGAAAGTGGTTTTGTGGTACTGAACGAGACAGAAACGGAGCGAACAGGAAGACCGAAATACACGATACCATCGAATGACCCAATTGTAGTCATTGCCAAGTGCACCAAGATAATGCTGGACGACAAGATCCTCGAGATGGCTAAGACTGTCGAAGGGAACTCAGATGTCGAGGCAAGCTGGGAAAACTGGGTGATGCCAAAGATACAATGGGTCAACGGAGTTCCAGGATGTGGCAAGACAACATGGGTAATCAGAAACTTCGATGTGGACAGAGACGCAATCATCACCACAACAACAGAGGCAGCAAACGATCTGAGGGTGAAACTATCGTATCGCATAGGAGACCTGGTTAAAACCAGGGTGCGAACCATGGCTTCCTCCCTCGTAAATGGTTTCGGAAGAGATTGCTTCAGCCGCCTTCTGGTGGACGAAGCTCTCATGAACCATTTCGGAGCTATTGTAATGGCTGCACGGCTTGCTGATGCTAGCGAACTTGTCCTCATCGGAGACGTCAATCAGCTACCTTACATCGACAGAGAAAATGTTTTCGAAATGAGGTACCATCGCCCGAACCTGATCACAAATATCAGTCAGGAGTTGCTTTGCACACACAGGAACCCAATGGACGTCGCGTATGCGCTGAGGAAAATATACTCCGGTATATATTCCTCAGCTCCCCGTATTAGGTCTCTTGAGCAAAGACGGTACAAGGGGGCGCAAATACCCAGCACCCTCCCCAACACCCTTTTCTTAGTGCACACGCAGGAAGAAAAGGAAAACCTCATCATCCAGGGTTATGGGGGAGGCACAGGGTCGCGCACTCTTACCATCCATGAAGCTCAGGGGCTAACATACGAGTCGGTAATCGCCATTAAGACCAAGCCAAAAATGAAGCTGCACGAGAGCGTGTCACATGCGGTTGTTGCAGTATCGCGGCGCACCGGGACCTTCGTCTACTACGCCGACGACATTGAAGACGATGCCATCAGTCGATTCGTGCGTCGAGCGTCGGCTGCGTCACCGAAGACCATTAAAGAGTACAACCTGCAGATGACCATCAAAGATCGGAACGCGGCGGTGATGGAGGCCCTGGGCCAGGAGTAGGCGATTGAATTGTAAAAGATAGCGTGTATATTGTAAAAGTAACATTTATATTAGTTATTTATTTTTGTTTCCTTTGTTGTAAGTTTGTGTGTATACCCCAGAGCAATCACGCTCACTAAAAAGCTTCTTCTTGCGGCGGCGTCGTGTGGCGGGTCGCCCTCTTCCCTTCAATATGGTTGAGGAGAGCGATGGCTGGCACATGCGTCAACTCGTGAACGGGTGCTGCTTGCGGGAGCTGGACTGCTCGGAGTATATACGCAAATCTATAATAGCACTTAGCTCTTTATTAGCATATTCGTTGGTATATTCCTTTTGTAAAGTCTTTAGTATTTATATTCCGTTTTAGTTGATAAAATATTTGTAAAACTTGATAAATGGCACGGACCCCGGAGACCGTGGAGCAATATTGTTATAAAAAAAAAAAAAAAAAAAATATAAATAATTCGCGCAAACCGCTGGCCATCCAGCATGGTAATGATGCCGGCTTGATGGGGACTTTTGGTAGGGGGCTGATCGGGATGGACTGCCTTAGGTTTGATTCGACTTTTGTGTTGTTTGTGACTGTTTTGACTTTGCATAAAATTGTATAATATTGACATTATTTGTAATAAGAAGGTGACTAAATTATATTGTAGAAACAGTAAAATAAAAAAAGAACGATGGTTGAATAAAATAATATAAATAACTATATAATATAAACTTTCGGAAGAACATAATCTTGTCAAATTATCGTATTTGATATTAATTTCAAGTCGACTTACAATTTCCTGAGAAAAAGAGACGGACGGGCGGATAATCTAACGCAACGCGTCAGCATTGCCAGCGTGGTAATATTGCTAGCATGCTGGGCACTACCAACAGGTCTAATATGTAAGTTTGTAAGTATGTATGTTTCTATATGAATCACCTCCTGTAACTATGGCTTGACGGGTTTTGACGAGTGAAGTGTCATTGGTTTTCTTTGGAACGAGACTGTTCTAATAAAACAAAAAACTTAAACATTTTGTATTAATTATTATTATCGTCCTTGTCCTTTATGTTAAGGTGACTTTGAGCTTATCCCTGATCTTGATTAGCATAATTAGAGGTCAATTTTCTCGACGTTCAGTTGTACCGTAGGGATTTGCTATTTAGTCTCCAATAAAATTCGTTAGCAAGATAATTAGATTGGCATCTGATAAGGTATCTGATCTCATTAAACGTAATTCCAATTGGAATGGGATTTAGGGGACTATACTAGCTATCAAGCAAGATTAATAGATTAATAATAATATCTTTTGTTGTTCTGATGGCGGGAAAAGTCATCATCATCATCAGCCGGAAGACGTCTACTGCTCAACAAAGGCTCCTTAGAACGCCACACCGACCGAAAACTTGCCACTTGCATCCACTGGTTGCCCGCAACTTTCCACCTGCCATCTGATTCTTCGCACCCCCTGCTGCTTCGTTACCTGACCCGCTACCTAGGCCAGGAATATAGGAGCTGCCGAGGTCTAGGGGCCGTGGACTACCTGTAACTGTCATTGTGTAAGGGTTGCCATAATCCCCACGCTTGGCAGGCAGCCTGAGGATCACAGAACATTCACCGTATACTAAAAGGACACAGCTGCCTTCGGTGTTTCTGGTCGCAGTTTTAGGACGTAGTACGTCCGACGTACCCAGATCAATTCATTAAAATTATTGATCAATAAAAATGTCATATAGTTTTATTGACCGAGAGAAGCGAAGCTCTCAGAGTCTACCCACAAGAAGATGTTGTTTGTAAATTTTGTGTGTTAGTCCAACGTACCTTGCGATCTGGTATTCTGATATTCTTGAAATTTTGTAGGCAAGTAGTACATTTTACAGAACTATATGAGAAAAATCAGTCCAGGGGTGGAAAGTTATAGCATTCATGAGGTCTCACTATGGCGCAAACTACTACTTTTAAAATGTTTCAGTAAACTGTTATACATTATATCTACCCGTACCAAGCAGAACAATGCCTTTTTTTATGGTCAATGGCTTCAGTAGTAGCTGAGTAAATGTGGTATAGCTTACAAGCAGACAGACCCTGAAATCCATCTCTTAAAGGTTTTTTCTGCTTTTTACGGTACGGAACCCTAAAGCGCTTTCGGGGTTCAATGTTTTTTTTCCTCACAAAAATGTTAATAGAAAATTTTATAAATATTTTCCTATAGTTCTAAAATTAGTCTTGCCTTACTCGTGTTATCTGGTCTCGTTGACGAGGCGGCACTGTGTCATTGTGCTTATTTGTTCTGAAGTCTTCGTTTTCGTTATCTAAATAAAGCTGCTACCAGTTTACTTATTCCGCTATCTTAGTGTCATACAGCTTTCCGTATTCCCATTCATTGTAATCATGAGTGGCGATAAGGTCGTATACGAAATTGTGCCCAAAAATGAAAAGCATAATGGTGAGTCTCGGATAAAAACTTGGATTGTTATCGATAGGAATCTTTATTAAGGTGCAACTCTTCGTCCAGCTCGCCAAATACAAATTTCATTGCGTTTTTATGTTAATTGCAGCTTAATTACTCGTCAACAGCTTAATTAATCATCGTGGATTTATTGAAACCAATTTTGCACCAGTAAATAGGTTGCATCAATAAATTACACAAACCAAAGGATCAAGGTGAAAATATATAATTACACTTCGGGCTAAACAAAAAACCAAGTAGAAAGTCAGCTTATTGAGATGCGTAGCTAAACTAATATTATCTAGGTAGTAATTTTAGTCTTAATTTAATGATACAACATATATATAGGCGCGAAATTGATTTCTATTAATCCACGATGAGTATTTAAGCAGTTATTTGCAAAAAACGCAAGTAAATTTGAATTTGGCACGCTGAGCGAAACATTGCACTTTAAAAGTAAAACAGTATATTGATTTTTCAAAATATTTCCACGTTCAATGAAATTTTGGTTGAACCTTCAGTATTAATACTCTTTGTGTGGAATATGTGTGGAATACGGAATGGGAAACTTAAATACTCAAATAAATAAGTAGTAATAAGTATATTATTTAAGTATTTAAGTTTTTGTTTTAATAAAACGGTGAACGTTGACGACGTGATTAGACACTAGAGTCTACATAAATACATGCGCACGAAAAAAGTCGGGTTGTTCCTCGAGTCGCTGTCTCAATTTAGCAGCAACCATATCTAGCTACATCAACGCTACACGGGTCTTCTCTAATATCCAACGAATCGAATCCTACTCGAGAAATGGAACCAAAAGGCAACTCTCTTAAGGAAGATATCGTTTCATGCGTTCGCGCCGAGGTGAGCCGACAACTAGAATCTTTTTCAAAACGCCAAGAGAAACGACTAGAGCGACAGACGTACGCTCATGTGGTCGCTAATTCTAGCGCTAGAGGAGTTGCAGTGATGTCGGCTCTGCAGAGTCGTCAAAGAGGTGCAGCAGCGACTTTAAACCCTCCGGACACGAGGCCGGCTATCGTCGTAACACCGAAAGCGCAACCGGAAAACAGAGAAGAGGCAATTAGGAAGCTCAGGGACAGTATTAAATTTAAAACTGCAAAATACGCGCCAATGAAGATTCATAAATTACGTGTAGAATTTGACAATGTTGCCCACCGTGACGACGTGATGATGGTGGTGGTTTTAATGGTTGGCACCCCGTTTGGAGTTAGTTGGATCTGTGGGAGGACTGATTGTATCAAATAGCAATCGTCCTCCCACAGATCCGTGAACCATTGTATATTGAAACATATGTTTAACAATTTTTTTTTTAAATCTTGCCTTGTACTAAAAATTAAAAAATACGCTAATAAATTAAAATTAAAAAAAAAAAAAAAACATATCTAGCAAAGCTATATAAAATCAGCTAGCCAGCTAGCTATATTAAATCTAGAATAATACAAAACAATTTTAACAAAAAACCTAATTGACTATAATTATTCAACGGGGAAATGCTGCCAGTGTTCTGGGTACCGCCGCACGGTGGCGAACTTGACGGCGTGTTTGTTTTGTAGGTTAGATTAGTTTTTATTTGTAAATATTTTGTAATTTCTATATCAAATCAGGAATTATAAAATATTTATTATGTACAACTTAAAAAACAGACAATTAAAGAAAACTTATAAATACTACCTAAAAACTAAAACCTAAAATAACTATAAAAATTAAACTAAACTGAAAGACCATTAGTGGAGGGAATGGTCCCCAGAATGCTAACGGCATTGCCACGTTGAATGGCAATGCTCAATTTCTGTGCAAAATAAAAGTCAGCATTCTGGACACCCGACGCCTCCACCAATCGCCTGGCCAAGTCCCGATAAAGGATTAAAGCGGCCGGCCCCCACGGACCCATCGTCTCCACCCCAAACGGAGCGAACATGTACACCCGGTCAAGGTGTGCATATTTGCGCCGTTTGAGGTGTTCAGCTTGAGCGGCGGCAGCGCCGGCCCTAACTGATGTACCAGGAAGGTGAGACGGATTCATTGTGTCTACGCATGTTGCATCCCACACCAATGGCTGCGCCACCTTCCAAGGTATGAGAGTCATCCCGTCGGGTCTTTTGCTGTCGTCTCGCATCAGTCCATTAGGTTCCAGGACTGACGGGACGCCGGCACTGCCCGACGGATGACATCGTACATGCCGGCGTGCCGCGGTATGCGCCCAGCACTCTTGACACATGACAATCCGTGGTGACCGAGGCGATCTACGGCATCGCCACAGTTGCAGCGATGTGGAACCTGGCAAGCTGCGCCAACTCTTAGCGATACGGCTAAACAAAACTTATTTTTTTATAATAAATTTACAATATTACTGGAAGGTAGAGCGTGTAACCAAAGCCCAGACTCCCAACGAGCAACAGCCAGAAGACGAGCGCGCTCTGCGGAAGAAGCTGAAGAGTCTAATAGATTTTTATACTCTAAAGCACAGAGCAGCCCGTCCCATTGCCGCCGAGAGGATGGGGCCTTGGGTAAAGATTCACTTGGACAGGCTGTTTTCCAACTTTCCAAAGCGTCAGAAAGGAAACTAATTTGATAATTTTGCAGTGATGACTGTAGGATGTCTACTACAGATAGACGTCTGTATATTAGATTAATTATATTTAATAGTAGTAAAAAAAAAAAGTCTTTCACTAAATAATCTTAAAAAAGCACTATCAAGATGTTCTTGGTGCCACCCGTAAAATACTTATTCAAATTCAAATTCAAATCATTTAATTCAGACTACAAAGGTCCTTATCATTGAGGTGTTCCAGTGGCTATTTTTGGTCATATACATCAGTACCACTTCACAAAATGATACTTTCTGAATGAAAATGTTGACTCGACTTATTGATGAAAATAGCAAAATCGCTATAATATGTATGCTAATAATATTCGAGGAATTCCCTCAATTTCTCATAGATACCGTTATCAAAACTGGATTTTGATCAATTTGGTTATGCTTTCAGATAAAATACAAAATTCAAATCAAAGTTTATTAATGACGGGATTCTGAGGTAAAAAACATTTTAAAGAATCAGTAGACTTGACAACCTCTACCTTTTTTTTGAAGTCGGATAAAAAATTGAATTTAGTAAATGATGAATCGGAATACCGTTTTTGTTTTCAGAATCATCATCCCCTATTCAAGCGCCAAAAGGTTTCGGTACGCGCCACGCACAGGCCTTGATTCTTTTCATCTGCCTCACTGCAGCGTATACCATGAGAGCTCAACTCAGCGTTTCTATGGTAGCTATGACTAGCCATGACTTTGGGAATCATGGTAAAGGTGTAGTCAGAAATACCACAGGCTTTAATGCAACTGCAAATGACAATAATGGTAGTACACAACGAAGTAGTAGAGATGACAATCTGAGCAAATGGAATGTATACAGAGTAAGTATTAAGGTTAAGGTCAAAGATTTAAGTAAGAGCATAAAATAAAAATAGTGTCACAATTATCTTTTGATATTCTCATATCGAAAATGCGACTTATATTGACATTTACGGTAATCTGGATGGTTAAAAATTCTGTTTAATTCAATATTGCTTTTGTAATGAGTAAAGAAGGAAGGTAAGGAGTGTATAAAATTAGTATTTTACTACATAAGTCACTATACTACCCACAAAAAGGGCGTACTCAGAATAAAAGCTGTAAAATCAAAAGAACCTAATTAACAGGCAAGTTAGGCTGCTGTAATAAGTATAACAGTTAGGCATTTGACGACACTCATGGGCCAGTATGGTTTTAATCTTCTACTACCATGGGATTGACACTTTATCGGCCGTTGTTGAAGTTTGAACTAACATTCCGCGTAGGAGCATGTAATTAAAAGGAAAATTCCTTTAAAAACGCAGTGTTATGACATAATTAAAAGGTAAATGGTTGATAAAAAATACACTGGAACAAACTAGGACACAATACGTATTCAAACAAACTCAAGTGACAAGAAAATTCATTATCGTTATCTTAATTCTTTGCAAATTACATATCACTCGTTTTCTATTTTGTTAAACATTATGTTCAATATAAATATTTACAGGTTACACTGCGTATTTTCCTGTTTACTTTTCAAATCAGCTAGTAGAATTAAAGCATCCGTTTTCACCTGAATCTGTTAATACAAATTTGCTAAAAATATAAATGTGATAATATTAGCATTATTGACAGTAACTTTAATATACCGAGTCAATGTAATAACACTTTTTAAATAAAAACTTGAAGAATAATAATTTATTTATTTATTTATTTATTTATTATATTTATAATAATTTATTTATTTATTTATTTATTTATTTTCGGAAAACAAACAGTATTATCTTAGCACTAATAGGTTTTTTAGTCGTTGAATAAAATACTCGTGCCATAAGAACAGACATGGCAATACTATAAAAATCTTTATCATGGGTAACTAAATTGTGAGTGACTATCAAACTGTATGACGTGAACTAATACATACTTCATGCCTATACCTTCAACGAGTATCTTTCAGGCAACAGATTAGATATTTATAATTTTTAGGCCATCAGAAGGCTATCTTTCCAAACTCACAAAATGGCATCCTTTACAGAAATATGACTGGGATAAAGCAACTCAAGAGATGATCTTGTTCTCATTTTTTGTCGGTTATACGTCGATGATGTTGCCGATGGGGTGCATTGCGCAGAAGTTTGGAGGCAAGAAGCCGATCATGGTAGCACTCGCCGTCAACGGTGTGATATCCATTATCACACCATGGGTGCCGATATTTGTAAGTACATAATAACATTACAAAAAAAAGAATTCTGTGATGCGCCAACGAAAGTAATAATAATTATACGCAGTTAAAAAAAAGAAAAACTTGATATTGATTTATCGTATTTTTTGTACTTGTAACATACTACATTTCGATTATAGCTTATTTAGGATAATTTATGAGTTCAATATTTTGATTTCTTCCTTTTTGACAGGGTGGGTGGCTAGCAGTAAGCATATGCAGGTTTTTACAAGGCACCACACAGGCGGCTTTCTATCCCAGCATACACACGATACTCGGCAAGTGGGCACCGCTCAGTGAGAGGGGACGACTCAGCACCTATGTTTATACAGGTCAAACATACTGGAATATTATAGCAACAAGATAATATAGATTAAAAAACCAAACCTGACTACGAACTTACGTCATGGCGCATTTTCGATTGCATATATTTTTTTTTTAACAATGTGTTTGTTCAAAAAACAGTGAACTAAAAATATGTTTTTTGAAATGTGCCGAGTATTTCCTTTACCTTAGCCCTTTCAATCTTACCTTATCACCAGCATATCGTATCGTACCAGCATCATATTTTTTTTAGTTTTTGACTTTAATTTATGTTCCCTAGAGGGCGCCATATTCAATATAATGTGACATGACATAGCTTATAACCAACGGACAATCAAGACGCTTCCAACCTTGGACGAAACATCATACTGCTAAATCCATGCTTCCAACGATATCTCATTTGTCAAATTATAATAAGTAGTTTAGAAGTTATGTGGGAACAGAACAAACATACATACAATTAGTTTTGTTATTTAAGAGTAATTTATAGCAGTCAGTGTGGTACAGTTATAGTAAACGCATTATCATCCGAGTCACCGGGTCATAAATCATTCAATCTGTCTATCTCGTTCGCAAGTTAAGGTCTCATCGAGTAACGTTTATTGCTCGATGACTCAGTACTAGTGACGTAGTTGTATGCAATGTGTATATGTGTATACGTAACCATTTTCTGACAAATAAATTAATCTAGAATCTTGAATGTATAGTGTGATGCTATTTCAGGTTCCCAATTCGGCACAATAGTGATATTCCAATTGGCTGGTGTTTTCGCTGGGAGTCCAAGTCTCGGCTGGCCGGCCACCTTCTGGCTCTGCGGAGTTCTGAGCGTCATTTGCTTTGTACTGCTCTGGTGGCTGGGTGCCGCCACTCCTCATGACCACCCGAGTATTACTGTAGAAGAAATGTCATTTATATTGGAAGGAGGCAGTGCTGATGTTGTGCCTAAGGTAGTACTAAACAGAAAAAGAAGCACTTATAATCATATACAGAATGGCCCATCGGCAAGCAACCGCCCGAAAAGAGCTTGTAGTACTCATCATTATGAACAACTTTTACTATGGGACCAACCCTGAAATCGAGAAAAAAAAATCTGCTGTTGCATAGAAAAATGTCAATGACACTCGATAAAATGTATGGAACAGCAGATTTTTTTCCCTCGGTTTCAGTGTAATGTTGGTCCCATAGTAAAAGTTGTTCATAACGATGAGTACTATAAGCCATTCTCGGGCGGTCACTTGCCGATGGGCCACCCTGTATTTAATATTACTAAGCTAAAAACTCTGGCTAAAAAATCCAGTCCTTGAAATGTTGAAAAACACGTAAAAAATCTCTTCTATGATAAATCTTATTTCGAGGTAACACAAAACATCAGAGAACATTATTTACATACACACGCCAGACAATAAATATCATATTTTTGGAGTAGTCGGATATAAGTAAATTGGACTACCTTATCAATGTTTTGAACTTAAAATCGAATAAACTATGTTGAGGTCTTCAGAAAACATTTGTATCGATATCTTAGAGTTCCATTGTTGGACGCCCAAATTAATGTATTTCCGACAGAGACGTCGTACCCCCTGGAAAAGTATCCTAACCAGCACGGCAGTTTGGGGTCTAGTCGTGAGTCATGCAGGCAGTGCCGCAGGCTACCTGCTAGTTTTGACTCAGATACCTACTTATATGAACTTCATACTTGGAGTCGACATCAAAAAGGTAAGTCACTCCTATACTTTATTTTAAATGTTCTGCTCGGGTGGATCACAGAGTATTTATCAAGATGGAATGTACATCCAAGTTCATCCAAGTTTCATGCAAACATCTAAACTTAAATAATGGTTTATTTTAACGAAACATCATAGTAAATGCTTTTAGTTCACACTAACTGCTTTACAGCCTTTATTAACAATCTAAATGATTTTTTCGTTTGCAGAATGGATTGTATTCATCGCTGCCGTATGTGGCCATGTACGTCACGGCTTTATTATCTGGATATCTAGCTGACTATGCTGCAAATAAGAAAATTTTGTCCATTGTCAACATACGAAGAACCGCTAACACCATAGGTAGGTAATTAATTACCGCCTTCTTTTATTGGCTATATTTTATTTTAGTAGCCATATCTATGCCATATCGTACATGTTGCTGTTTTTCTTACTTGACCCTGTTATTATTGTATTGATTATTGTATTGTTATTAGTGAGTTTTTAATTTGTATACGTCTGATACAATTTTTATGTATGTTTCATGTGACGTGTAAATGATTTGACTGAACAATTGAATGTTATTTTATTTTTATGTTATTTTTTTTAAACTATTTACTTTATGACATGTAACTAATTGTTATGAATAAATACTATGAACTATGAACTATGTTACCCACAGTTTAATTTTATTTTTTTGTTCAGTATTTTTTTAGTTTGAACTAACCTTTTTTCTTGATTCTAGGCATGGCGATAGCAGCATTGTGTCTCATATGGTTCAGCTATATCACCAGCACAATACCAGCTGTCATAATGCTGGTCGTATCTATGGGAATACATTCCACCGTGCATGTAGGATTTCATGTAAGATATCTTTAGTGTATTTCTTGATCTCATCGTCATTCATCAGCCATAAGATTCCACTGCTGAACATAGGCCTCAGGCGCTATATGGGGGAGCCCCATATAACGCCACAACGACCGACAACGTGCCACTTGCATCTACCGGCTGCTCGCGACTTTCACAATGTCATCGGTCTACCTTGTGGAAGGCCTGCCTGCGCTGCGTCTTCCAGTTCGTGATCTCCAGTCAAGAACTTTCTTTCCTACCGATTATCGGTTCTTCGAGTTTTGTGTCCTGCCCATTGCCACTTCAGCCTGCAAACACTGAGAACTGTCGGTTCTTCGGCGAATATCCTTGTTCCGGATTTTATCGCGCAAATAAATTCCGAGTATAGTTCTCTCCGTTGCCCGCTGCGTGACTCTGAGTTTCTCCAAAAGGCCAGCAGTTGATAAAATTTCAGTTCCATATGTCATCACTGGCAAAACACGTTGGTTGAAGACCCTTGTCTTCAGGCACTGCGGGATTTTGGACGAAATAATATCACGCAATTTCCCGAACTCTGCCCATCCGCCATGAATTCTTCGGGCGACCTCTTTGTCGAAGTTAGAATTACCTAACTGGACAGTCTGTCCAAGGTAGTCAACAACTTCCAGCGTATCGTTCCCAACGACTACTGGTATGGGTGCAACATGGTCTTTTGTCTTGACAATGTTAATTTTTAGACCCACCGTTTGGGAAACGCTGTTTAGGTCGTTGAGCACAGTATCTATTGTATCCAGTGACTCTGCCATGATTACTATATCATCGGCAAACCGAAGTTGAGTGATGTTGTATTCGCCCTCAATGTTGATGCCGAATCCATCTCAGCCCAAACGCTTGAAAATGTCGTCCAATGTGTTCGTGAGAAACTCGGAGAAATAACGACTCCCTATGTTACGCTTTTCTGCAATTGGATTGGTTTCATGCTCTCGTCCT
Organism: Apocheima hispidaria; assembly: GCA_947579745.1. Taxonomy (NCBI): domain Eukaryota; kingdom Metazoa; phylum Arthropoda; class Insecta; order Lepidoptera; family Geometridae; genus Apocheima; species Apocheima hispidaria. The sequence continues at coordinate 15,009,060 of OX388159.1, forward strand.
GCAATCGGATTGACATGGTGCCGTTTCCATACAAACACTTTAGTACTTTGATAACGATTTTTGATCTCTCTGTATCAGCCTTTAAAAATGCCACTGCTGGGATATCAACCTTTAGGGTGATTTTTCCTTATACACCACGCTTGCCCGGTGCGTTTTGGCGCTTTTTACTCTCATTGCAATGCAATTTCATCACGAGGAATATTGTTATGATTGAACGTTAGCACAATTTGTTTTCAGATAAACCATATAGACTTGGCGCCAAATTTTGCCGGTCCTATAATGGCTCTTGGCAACATGTTAGCTAATCTGACAAGTCTGCTGGTACCTGTTATAGTTTCAAATATAATAAAAGATGACATGGTATGTATTATCCATATTATAAGCTTTTAGCATAGCTAGTAGTAATTACTGGTAAAAATAAGAGCAACTTACTAGCTGGATATATATGTCTCAAAAATATCGAGTTCTGGTACAAAATAAGATGATACAAATTTTAAATTTCTCCGCCTGCTGAAATTTTACAAGAATTTTACGCATATAATTCGCGTAAATATCACGATAGTATAGTAGGTATAATAGTTAAATGGAATGGAGATGAATGGTAAATAGTATTTTCAGCAAAATTATTTTATACTCGTTTACAACAGTTGCCTAGACATTGCTTAATTGAATATAATTAAAAAGCTACATTTGTACAAAATCAGGCGAGAAGCCTTAAAAAATGTCTACGAACTAAACGAAGCGTGGAGAATAAATTTGGCGAATTAACGTACAAAAATAAAATGCAGTGAAAACTTTGTGATTGCTATTTTATACCAATAAAAGTACTTTTTACAATATTTTCCAGAGGAACCAAAGTAGATGGCAAACAGTGTTCCTGATATTTTCGGGGCTGCAGATGGCAACAAATGTGGTGTTCGTTATATTTGTCAAAGGAACTGTGCAACCTTGGAACTTTCACGACGAAGAAAATGGTAATTTACAGCAGTAAGCTATTCAACTGCAGTTAATATTAAAGCTATTTTTTGAAAATTACAATAAATATAAATTGTGAATCCTATACAAGATGCTGAAGTTGTATAGCTAAAACTAAACATTTGAGATTGATTGACTGATTTGAAAATGAGATTTATAGTAGATACCTACTAATATTGCAATAACTTTTTCAGAATCAAAGTCAGAAGATAAGAACAAGAATTCTGTATCAGAGAAGCAAATTTCGATGGAAAAAAATGATGTCTTTACAAAAACGTGATTTATATAATATTTTGTATAAAGAAGGTATATAGTTATATGGTTTATTATTATTGTAGTATTATAGAGTTACTAGTCAGTACATGTAAATAGTATATTGAATGTAAATTTTACAGAATAAAAATAATCAATTGTCTAATAGAATGATTTAATTTAGGCTCAGAACAGAATTTAGGCTATGAGTCTGGGCTGCGTGATTATAGTTATATTAAGATAAAAAATAAAAATATTAAGCGCTTGTCGGCTTAAGGTCCAATTGATTACAATATTTTTCTTAGTAGCTGTTAAAATGTATCTTAATATGAATAATAATATTGGTGTGGATGTAACAACATTCCAAGGCTTTGTAAGAGTTAACTTCTCAAAGGTTCACAAAATTTAGAGACTTAAAGTCTCTAAATAAAAGAACCGTGACGTACAGAAAGTTGAAAAGTGACTCGGCGCCGTCCACGCTCGACATTCCACGATAAGTCGAGTATGTGGCTGACTCGATCTTCGTGAAATCTTGTAGATATAAGTTGGAAATGCGGTTATGACCAAAATCAGCGAAGGAGTTGTGAAGAAATATGGATCACGAGGTCACAGTTGGTAGCAACCAACTTGTATAAATAAATAGATTTGCACACACGCTTGCTCGTAATGTAGATCTTATTACATCGCTTATAGGCTCATAATCCAAGTTATCGCACGCGCGTTTTTTACTTTACTTTACCGCACTAGTGTTATAATAATATTAACCCGATTAAGTTAAGTTTGTACCTCACTGCAAGTTATATGATTGTAGACGAAGCATTTTTAATTTAGTCGAGTAATACAGTTTTTTTAGATACCATATTTTTCGTTAATTAGAATATTATTTTCAAAGCTATATTCCACAGTATAGGCAACTCCTTATTGGTCACTTCAGTAATGATATACGACATAAAACTTTGGCATTGTCGCTTAAAGAAACCTCTTCCAGGCAATCAAAGCATAGATACAACAGATGATAATTATATTATATAGAAGAAGTATATAGGGACGGGGTGTGCTATTATGTGGGATTATGTGTCATGCAAAACAGAGCGATTTAGCATATTCAATTTTGTAAATGAGATTTCTTTTGCAAAACCATGTTCATAATTAAGTAATTTGTCCTTCATACTACGCTTACAAAATTTTGATCCTCGTCACCCGTTTCAAACTGAACCGAGGAAGTTAAATCTAAAACAATGGTTGTCCATTCCGCCATGGCGATTCCTTTCAGCGAGGTTTCAGCACGAGTGACCGTCAAAAGAGTCTGTTAATTTATGAAAGTGGCGATGCGTGAGAGCTTACTGAGTTTATAATAACTGAAGAACAGGGTAGGTATGAATAATTCTATACATAACAGGGTATATTTCATGTACATATTCTATACATGTTTCTAGAATTTAAAAAAATACGGAAACCTGTTTAATCCTAACTAATATTATAAATTCTAAAGTAACTCTGTATCTCTATCTGTCTGGGCATTTGTCGCACTATCACGTCTAAACAGCTGAACAGATCGAGCTGATTTTTTTGCATAGATATAGCTTAAGGGTCGGTGACGAAAATAGGCTACTTTGTTTTGTAGGTCGACCCGCATAACAGATAGTATCCTACAATATTATGAGCTCAATGTATAGATTAGGTTTAATAATCATTTATTCTCATAAAGATAATAATTATCACTTACATGAGAATCAATTACATAAAAAAAGCGAAAAAAAAACCGTAGAATATTTATTTATTTATTAGGTACACACAACAGATCACCGATGATACATTATATGACCTACAACTACTTCGATCGGTTGGACAGGTCATGTTCTGTTAACTATGTCGTTTTTTATTTGCGCTTGTCCGTTTTTGATTGAATCATCTTTTTATCAGCTGGTGCTCTTAGAGGCTGTTAAGCTAAAAGAGAGAGATCAAAGATCTCTCTCTCTCTCTTAGATCGAAGATCTCTTAGAGAAATTACCGTTTACTAAGAAGATACTGCTGTCTGTCCTTCATTGGTTCAGTTTAAGGACATACCCCGGTCCACAAGTAATTAAGTAAGTTTCCGGGCTAGGAATTATGAACGAGTCATACTTGTACATACATACCTTATTCATAGGTTTCAACCCTATTAAAACAACCCAAACACGTATCTTTTAGGATAAGTACGAAATCGTAACTTTCAAGATTTTGCTGTAACTTAGTTCCTTGCCTTTTTTTTACAATTAACGACACGATAAACGAGACGATGTTTTTGCAATTTTTCTATAAATGTTTTTCTTTCTTTTAATTTAACCAATGTCAGTTGAAAGCGTGTTTGAAAATGTTTTTACAAGACTGCTAAACTTTTACCAGGAACTTATAAAGACTTACTTAGATTATATTTGGTACACAGCGTACAGACTATGCTTTCCTGAAATCAACAAAAGGACCATGACGCCTAGACTCAGAGAAAATATAAAATTTCGTCATTGAAACACTTTTCCCCAAATGGGAAAAGAGCAAGTTAAGTTGTAACAAGGGAAATAAAAAAAGTAAGGCTGAATTACAAGTATGGGAGAAACTGAGCAATCAAAATTATCTAACTGTCAACTAATAGCTTTATTGTTACAGCTTCCCCCGGCACCCAACGTCCATATCAATACAAATACCTAATTTACCAAAAACCTTTTCCCATTTTCCCTTTCTATTCCATCATGACCTGGAACAACGTCGTAACATTATGTTGACCACAAATCAAAGAGGTTATATATTCACCGGTTATCATGTCGTATTTATAGTCACGATTCGTAAATTTTATTATCGTATCGGCTGTCGGTGATTATAAACAATGGTACCGGACGTGATGGCGTCTCTATCGCGTAATGTGAGAAGTTTCTTAATTTGACTTCTCATGGTGTTAGGGTTTGATGGATTCTGTTCCTTTGTAACAGAGAACAAAGTTATATTTTGGAGTGCTTAATTCCATTACTCGAGGGAGAGTTATGTGAAATTTGTGACTAATTTTCACAATGTTGTAAGTTGATAAATTACGTTTCGTATTTTAGCTAGGGATTGCACCTTTAACGAGCTGTTATTTTGTAGTGGTAGAAATATTTTGCAAAGACTATCTAAGTAAGTACCAAACAGGATTAATACTACTACTACTACTGTGTTTCGGAAACAATGATATCTTACGACGACGTGCGCAGAGCAGTCCGAGCAGTCTTAAACTTCATCAGTTTTTATTTATTTATTTATTTATTATTAACTTACAGCAACGCCAAGGCGTATGACAAGCCAGCAACTTTCCAGTCAAGCTAAATTAATTAAAATTAGTTTTAGATGGACTAAGCTTCTATTAGCAAGCATGGAGCTTACCATCAACGGAAAATACTTGCTCTTCTCATCCTCAAGATGTTTTTTTTTTCAACTAGGTACTAGGTTTTTGTTTTTTGGTACTTACTTAAGGACATAATTATACAACTGGCTTTTCGGTGACGGAAAACATCGTAAGGAAACCTGCATTTCCGGAGAAGATATTCGATGGCGTATGTGAATCCGCCAACTTGCAGTGGGCCAGCGTGGTGGATATGGCCTAATAGACCTTCGAGGGTAGGCCGATATCTCCTACCACAATCTTTGGCTACCACAATTACGTCTTGGTTTGTACTATAGCAGTAAAAGTTAGACAAAAATATCTCTCAAACGATTTTTAGAGACAGACAGTTGTGTTTGTAGAACATCGTCTCCATGTCATGTATCTGTACACGATATCGTTCAGTCGGAAAGTAGGTATTATGTATAGAGTACAAAATGATATCGGAACTCATTGATTTTTATCTTGGATTCTATTGAAATAGTTTAATGAAACGACGCTAATACATATTATTCTCAGTTTGCATACAATTGTAAATGCCGCATGCAGTCACCCATCCAAAGCCGGTTCGTGGTTTGTGTAATACTAATTGCGCCTCGCGGTTTCACCCGCTATTCTACAGAAAGAGTTAAATTAGAAAATTATTAAAAAATAGCCTATGTCTTATTCCATGGAATAAGCTACCTCCATACCAAATTTCATCCAAATCCGCTCAGCCGTTACAGAGCTGAACGGGAACAAACACACGTACATACTTACCTACTTGCATACTTACTCACTTACACACAAACTTTCGCATTTATAATATTAGTGTGATACCTGCTCCACTAACTTGTGAGCTATGTAGGAGCTATTTTAACTGGTTAGTATTCTGCGTAGCTCTACAATTAGCTATCTGATGAAACACCTGATAGGTTGTGCAATACTACATTAAATGTTTGTTCGTGGATTTCTAATATTTTCCATAAACGTCTTTGTAAATATAGTAACGACAAACATTTTTATTTTGATTTTGTTTAATTTTCCGCAATAAGTAGAAAAAGTTCGTCAAGTGCGTGTTGAACTGTATAATAAAGTGGGTTTCGTTAGTAAATAACTGATAATTATCATAACTCAATAAGAATAGAGTTGAACGGGAACAAACACGCTTACATACTTACACACTTACTTTTCCCTTCTACAAGTAAAATTGGTATTAATGATAATAATGTTGGATACTTTTTCTAACCTAACTGATTATGATAATACTATCAAAATTTTATGTTTAAAAAAATATTCAAATAAAGGCAGGGAAATAACGACCATTTAGAACCATCAACAAACAAAAATAAACTTATGCTATGTTGTCTGTAATTTAAAGTTCTGGAATAATTATTATATCGTGTGAAAAGATCAAAATGGTTTACGTGCAAAATGCACACATTGCAATGTGTACAGAAGGTTCAAAATTTTTTTTCTTAGTTGATGCACTTCAAACAACGCGCATTTCTCAAAAATAAGACTTAAATATAAGAGCACTTTATAGGGTTCCGTTGTACTACAAGAAATCCTTATAATTTCGCCATGTCCGTCTATCTGTATGAATCCATTAAAGCCTCATAAAAACGCGAAGCGCGAAACCTAGGCTTACATATGGACTACGAACTGCGATATGAGAAACACATAGTTAAAATGTTAAAAGTTGTTTTTATAAATTGAAGGTTCTATATCGTATGAGACCGTACTTAAGGGAGGAGCTACGAATACAACTGGCGGAATCATTAATTTTGTCAAAATTAAATTATTTGGATGTGGTATATGGTCCACGGCCGCTAGCCAAAACTAAAAAGCTCATACAAAGATTTCAGAATGCCTGTGCACGATTTTGCTTTGAAATACCGTTTAGGTCACATAGTGACCCCGTATTTGAATAAGCATTTCCTCTTGAAGATGATGCATCGTCGTAAAATTCACATGGCATGTCTTCTGTTTGGTGTTGTGAAATACAAAACTCCGAGTTATCTGTACGATAAGTTATCTTGGAAACAAAGTCGTGATCCTCACTCAGTCCGAGCATGTTCGAAGCTGTCGCAGCTCAGGACGGAGCGACATAGCTCAGCCGCCTTCAGAGGCAGTTTTCGATATGCTGCGACTAAGTGTTGGAATAACATCCCGCCACCTTTAAGGAACCTGCAAAGTATTTATGGGTTTAGAGTTAAACTTAAGAAATATATATTCTTGCATCAAAAGACTGAGGAAAGTCTATGGAATGACACCAGTGCAATTTAAACTCAATTAAAGTAATTTTAGCGTTTATTGTGCAAAATTTATTTAATTAACAGATACTCACTTGTACTTTTTTACTGCTCGTTAGATTTTGTTGTCGATATTTTAAAGATTTGTTCAAACCAGAATTTTATGTTGCTTAAAGTTTCTTTATGTACCCCCAATTTTTTTTTTCCGCTGCACTTTTTCGCACACAACTGCATCGTACCGCGCGTGACGTCACCTGCCGGCCCCAACAGAATACCAGCGCTGGTTGTTTACAGCTAGCTTACGCTGAGTTGGGGCCGGTGTCATGACAAATATATAGGTACACTTCCTTTCTATTACGTGTATATTTAATTTATTATTATGTATCTTTTGTGTGTTTGTATTTTTTTGTTACGAAATAAATATTTCTGTATTTCTGTATAACTTCCAAAGTTATAAACTTACACGCATGAAATTTTGCACAACGATAGTCTTAGTATATACCTACAGTTTCTAAGTTTTTTTTTTTGTAAAATAAGTGTAGCTCCCATACATATAAAGAGTAAAAAAAATTGGCTGAACCCCATCGTGTTGTGTGTCGTTGATATATGTAATTCATAATTTTATATTAATGGGGTCTTAATGGTGGTCGTACATGTAAAGTGGGATTTTTTTTTAAACGTCGTACGCTCCTACGCAACCCTACTAAGCATGGCCTGACATGTTCTTAACAAGTTATTTTAATTTTTTAAGCAAGAGCGAATATTAACGAAATGAAATGCTAGTAGTAGCAGGGTGATGCGATGCTCTACAAGAGTTTATGCAAAAAAAAATGCAATTAAATTACAGGTTTTTTTTAGTATAAATTAAACCGGCGTGAATGAAGTAGGATATCTATTCTCATGGGCTTGATAACCTCCAGGTTACAGTCCGCCAAGGCCCATAGATGGTTTCTAAAAGAGCGATTTCTGGAACGTGGTTTGCTCAGTAGATGAACTTTAGGGTGCAGGGTCTGATGTTGACCAGTAACTACGTTGTAGCAAAGCTAGCGAGGATCAGTTATTTATGCAGTTCTAACTCCACAGTTAATTAGTTGTTGCTTAGTATTGTAAAAACTTCAGAAAAGGTATTTCGCAATACTTTTTCTGTAAGTTTTTCATTTCAACATTGCTCTTGTCGGTGGTGAAACCATTTTTTTCCCTGTATTTTTGTTTTCATATTTTATTGGATTTGACCACTCTAGCTAAAAAAAGGTCACCACAGATTGGGTTCCAAAATCAAAACTACCTTCAGGTCGATTAATACGAATGTGGCGTGACGAACTGAACTCGCGTGACAAACACTAGACTACCAAAATCAAAGACCGGGAAGTCTAGAAGGTGGGAAACAGCAGTGGCCCTTTGCCCAGCTGTGCGATACACTTGGCTGAAAATGATAATAAAATAGTTTGTTTTATTTTTTGTTTGGTGACTAAGATAACGTCATTTTCAGTAGACTTTACTTACCTCATTTTATAACATGCGCCTGGTATAATTTTTGTGTACTCTCTTTATCAAGTAAACATACCTAACGTTTATTTGAATTGTTTTGGATAACTTATCTGGAATCAGTGATAGATGGTACATACATATAAGGGCAACATTTTACTGCGGTATAAAAATTATACTCAAATAAAAAAATAATTTTCAATATTAATTTAAAATTTTAGTTATAAATAACAAATTTTTGTAGAAGAAATAAATGTCGAAACTAGCATTATCAGAGTTACAATATTCCAAAGTGCCAACAAATGAAGCCAAAAGAGATTTAGGTAAGAATCTTTTATTATTTCTTTTGTGTTTGTAGATATATCATTATTAAGTATTATTCATCATTCAGTGAATTATCACCAAACCTATGTATTATGGTATTATATTAAAATTGTAAAATGTTTATTTTGTAATTAGCATATATTTTTCCCGTGGTTTGTTTTTTCTGATATAATCGTGTTTTATAGTGATATTTACAAGTATTAAAAACCAAATATTGAAACTACCTAGGTATATATATACAATATAATTATGCGCTAGCTGTGGGATCCCCCGGGGCGAGGACCAGCCTCTTAAATAATTCGTTGCAATTTGGTTTCCTTGGTTTCCACAGATTCATAATGTGCTAATTGAATAATAATAATAATTTGACTCATTACACGAATCGATATAATTATATATATGTCAAACAAAATTTTGTACAAACTTTAAACAACGAATAATAAGTAATCGGGAAATGTTTATACAGAATTTATTTTATGTATTTCAGTGAAATCGGAGACGCCTGCAACCCATGGTTATGGCACAAGACACATACAACTCTTCATATTTTTTCTTTGTGTGGTCATGAGCTTTATAGCCAGAGGTCACCTAGGAGTGACGTTGGTTGCTATGACAACCCATACGGACGACACATTTAATGATGAAGAAGCTATAGCTTTAAAAATAGAAAACTATACAAGTATAAGTGATACAAAAGACCACATTGATTATATTGAAGACATCGATAGTGATTATGGATTAAATGAAAGCAACGATGAATTTGTCTCTAACGTAACGGTTAGATCAAATTTTGTTGAAGAATCAAGATCTGTATACAGTGTAAGTTATGCAACTCTACCCATCCTTGATCACTGGATCAACAACAATAAAATATTATATGCGAGAAATTTTACAGTGTTAAAAAAACGTGACAAGCCAAACAAACTCACGGTAGGGTTCCGTAGCTATGTAATGAATAAAATCATCAAATTATTATTGGCCAAGTTCATCATCGTCATCAGCCAGAAGAAGTCCACTGCTGAACATAGGCCTCCACATCTACCGGTTGCCCGCGACTTTCACAACGTCGTCGGTCCACCTAGTGTGAGGCCTGTCTACGCTGCGTCTTCAAGTCCGTTTTCACCACTCAAGAACCTTTCTTCTCCATCGGTTATCGGTTCTTCGAGTGATGTGGCCTGCCCATTGCCACTTTAGCTTGCAAACTCTGAGAGCTACATCAGTGACTTTGGTTCTTCGGCGAATATCCGCGTTCTGAATTCTATCACGCAAAGATACTCCGAGCATAGCACTCTCCATTGCCCGCTGTGTGATTCTGAGTTCCTCCGAAAGGCTAGTAGTCAAGGACCACGTTTCAGTTCCATATGTCATCACAGATTACACACATTGGTTGAAGACCCTTGTCTTCGGGCACTGCAGGATTTTGGACGAGAAGATAACACGAACGAAAATTTCCGAACAGGGTTTTAATATAAGATTAGAATTCTTCGGGCAACCTCTTTGTCGACGTCGGACATGACTAAGTTCCTGGAGTGTAAAAATGGTTTTCGGAACATACATTTTTTTGGAACGTTGACTGAATCTCTTAAGCTATTAGATTATAAAAAGTTATCTTGTGATTATTTAAAAAGCTATTCCAGTCTGTTTGTTACATTAAGCAACACGGTACCGGCCCGAACTTGAGGCTTGCCACTTCGACTACCAACGACACTTCACTCGTCATAATCGGTAAAACAGTTTAGGCTACAGAAGATTATATAGATACACACAAATATACATATTTACATATTCATATGTATTCATTTACATTCACCTAAAAACCGTGCTCCCCCCGCCCTTCCTGGGCGATCGGGTTCAAACTAGCTACACCCTAATCATAATCTGCAAAGATTATAATATAAATATCTTTAGTTATGTCATTGCTGTTTTCAGACATTTATCTGGACTAAACCGATTCAGGAGATGGTTCTGACGTCATTCTTCATGGGGTACTGCTTGATGATGCTGCCCGTATCCCTGGTCTGCCAGCGGTGGGGTGGGAAAGTGCCACTACAAGTGTCAATGTTCGTCAATGGGGTCGTATCGATACTAACTCCAACCCTGGCTTACTGGGTAATTACTGCTCTAAAATCAATCATGAAAATGTATGTCCGTCTTGATGATTTTAAGGCCATCAATCTAGAATGCTCAATTTAAATGTTCAATCTATTAAAAATATTAGAAACATGAAAAAAAAAAAAAACACATTTCTTCGGCTAGCAATATGCAAGTACGAGTAATATTTTATTACTTTTTTTTAATTACGTTTTTTGTGTGGTGTGTTGCCGTAAATTTGAATTTCATAAAATTGTTTATAGATTGGGGGAGGCCTATGTTCAGCAGTGGACGTCTTATGGCTGATGATGATGATGATGTTTATAGATTTTATGTTATGCAAATAAAATTATAATATCAAGGCTCCTCCAACGATGAGTATGAGTATGACATTCAAATGGCAGAATGGCTTTAATTTTATCAAAAACTAAACGTTGCAATGAATCTATTACAGTAATGGAAAAAAAAGAACTTTAATCTGATAATATATAATTATGACTGCTATAATTCTTAATCTTTCTTGTTATCTTATGAAAGAAAGGAAAACTGGTTATAAGTAACACTGTGCACCATGTCAAAGGGAGGATGGCAAGCCGTGTGCGTGTGTCGGCTCCTGCAAGGGTTTTCTCAAGCTGGAACATATCCGGGACTCCAGACACTGCTGGCTCAGTGGGTTCCTGACTGTGAAAAGGCTACATTGACGAGCTATGTGTACACAGGTTAGTACTTCACAAACTATCTTAGTAGTCTTACTCGGTATCTGCCAAGAACAATAAGTTCTCGGAAACTAAGTCTTTGCTTTGGTTTTTTTCAGGGTATTAATTTTAAAATTCTTCTGATTCATTTTGGACGATACGGTGCTGAATAGTAATAGTAATACCAAATATGCCAAGGATGAACACACAGTGGCAAGAATGATCACACGATGCGCGTTACGTTAGTAGCATTTTGATCCCATGGTGGCCACATTGTTTTTGGGTATGCTATATTCTAAAACTGATAGCTCTTGTTTGTTATGCTGTGATCTTCTTCAGATAACATTTATTTGCAAACTGATAAAGATATTGAAATTACCTCGCATAAAATTTATATAAATTAAATGTTTGCTTACTGATATGACAAAAAGTCACCAGACTTGCACGAAAACGTGCTTTATGAATACATAAATTAATTAATTATTACACTAGTAGTTCGGCAAACAGTAGGCCTCGCGAGCACAAACTTTTTTGCAACAATTGTTTTCACCCCCGAATACTGAAACGTTTGTTAACTTTGACAACAGATTAATTCTAATACTGCCTTTGTCTAGCACTAAGGAAATGACAAAGACAGCAGTAAACTTAATCTCTCGTCAAAGTTAACAAACATTTCAGTATTCGGGAGTCTGCGAAACATGTATTATATAATTCCATCTCGAAGCGGCTTAAGTGGTTACTGTAACTGTTTGGGGGCAATGAAAGTGAAAATACATTTATAGTTAAGTAGCTGTTACCCGCGACTTCGTACGCGTGGACCTACAAAAAAGTAGCCTATGTCCGTCTCCGACCCTTAAGCTATATCTACGGAAAAAAACAGGTCGATTCGTTCAGCCGTTTGGCCGTGATAATGTGAAAACACCCAACAGAGAGACAGACAGACAGACAGACAGAGAAGCAGATAGACAGAGAGAAAGATGGAGAATAGTTACTACCGAATTTATAATATTAGTTAGGATGACTGCCGTAAGAGCCATTCATAAGCAATGTTACTTCGGGTAGTTTAAACAGTCGGATAACTGACTGAAACTACCGTGTTTGGCCAAAAAATGACACCGTATGTTTAGTGTATCGTATGTATAGTTTAGTGACCATGGCCATTGAAACTTGGCCGAAGCGTCGAGGTATATAAATAAACTAGTTTTAGCGTGGTTAAGTCCTGATATATTAAACTATGTGTTCAAATCGCGAACGCCTACGTCTACCCTGAAAAGCTTTAATGTTCTCCTAGGTTCGTGATATATGTTACAAAAATAATACAATCATTATACCATGTCAAAGTCTTTCAGTCCTGACCTAATTTCCGACACTAGAGAACTCTCATCTCAGCGTAGGGGTTCAAATTACTTTAAGGCCAGTATTTTGTCACCTGCTCTCTACGCAAAAATGTGCTGCATAAAGTGCATAATGGTTGAATTTCAGAAAATAAAATAGTGTTTCTGCTCATATTTCATATTTTTACCCAGTTTCATAAATTTATTTTCAGGTGCTACCGCAGGATCTGTGATAGGGTTCCAGATTGGCGGTCTTCTGTCAGCAGCTGCTGGCTGGCCTGCTGCCTTTTGGACGATCGGTTCTCTCTGTCTCATCATGTTTGCCCTGCTCACTGTGCTCGGTGCAGCCTCGCCGAGGGATCATAAGACTATATCTGAAGAGGAGAAGAACTTTATCATGGAACAGACTAAAGCTACTGTGGTTCAAGTAATACATAATTAATTAATGTCATTTTATAGGGCAAAAGTCATATTACCTAGGATATTATTTAGCAGTACGATAGCAGAAACCGTCAAAACAGCGGCACAAGTGCGTAATGAGAACGGATATAGATTATACTGTTAACTTGGAAAAAGCGAAATTAGCTGGAACAATACGAAGAATGGTCAGTTCAATTAAAAAAAATTAAGATTCAATGTAAGGGTTATTGTTTCGCACGTTCTTCACAGTTAGTAAGATTATAATTACCTTCTAAACTGCAAAAACCTCACATCTCAAATTCTACATAATAATGGCGCAACCTTTTTTATTTTGTTCAGACGACCCGAGCACCGTGGAAAGTCCTGCTGACATCGAAGCCCTTGCTAGCCAACTACTCCACTGCTGCTGGCAGCGGAGTGTGCTTCATCTTTTTCTTCACTCAAGTACCTTCTTACATACACTATATCTACGGGATTGATGTTAAAAACGTAAGTTTAGGAGCTTATTCATATATCATTATCTATTTGGCGCGATGGCCTCGATGCCTGGCAGAAGTCAGCATAAAACCACCAAACCTGGAAAATAAAAATAAAAAAAGTGTTTGCACTGGGACTTCCCATGCTAACAACATTAATATAATTATTTATCGAACATTTAAGATCCAGTAATTTTGAAGTTCTATAATTTTTATGATATATTATATCGTTTTGTAAACGCTTTTAAAACTCTACTATAACAAGGTTATTCAAATTGTTATATTTAATTTATTTTTCAGAGCGGAATGTTGTCTTCTTTGCCCTACATAGTCAGTATTTTCGCGAGTATAGCGTTTGGAATAATATCAGACTATTTGATCAATCGCAACATTCTCAGCCGCAAGAACACCAGGCGGTATACTAACCTTGTCTGTGAGTATTCGTTACAATGTTTTTTAATTTCATTTAGTTACACGAGTCATTTAAAAAAATATACAAAAATATCACTATACTAGTAAGATTTTTTGTGTCTGTTACTAGTGACTATTTATTATGATTTCCAGCACAAATCGGAATGGCATCTGCGCTGGTAGGTGCCTCCTATGCCAGTAGCACCACTATTGCTATGATCTGGTTTGTCATCTTCATGGTGTCGTACATGGGTGTTCATACTGGCTGGATGGTAAGTCCACTTTCTTTTTATCAGGCGCCAGGTTAGCTTTAGTCTTAGGATTATCGACAGGAGAAATTCTGCGTACCCAAGGTATTGAACTTGGCTAAGCTTGGGCTTTTTAGGGTTTCTTACCCAAAGGGTGCCAAGGGGGCCCTGTTATTAAACAAAAAATAAATGCTTATGTCCGTGTCCTACCCAGAAGCTATATCTATGTAAAAATTCAGGTCGATCTGTTCAGCGGCTTAGCCGTGAAAAACACCCAAACAGAGAGACAGATAGACAAAGAGACAGAGTTACATTCGCATTTATAATATTGTTAGGATTAGTATTTCGTTTTACTTCTACTTTATATCCCAGAAAATTACACTATTCCTGTGGTATAGCGGGTGAAACCAGAGGGCGCTGCTAGTAATCTATATTTATTTGTTTGCAGATAAATCAAATCGACTTATCACCGAACTATAGCGGTACTTTGATAGCAATTAGCAGCTGTATTACAAACTTAGTGGTCATGATCATGCCCTTCGTAATCACCAACGTCATCGTGGACATGGTTAGTCCATATTATTTTATATTTTTATTTGGATACGTGGTATTCAGGATATGACATTTTAGAGGTTAATGATAGAAGCTGAATTTTTAGTGGTTGGACGCTTTATTCAACTGCCATGCAGCAGTGGTGTGCAATCATTACTGTGTTTCAGATTGAAGACAACATTTTCTGCGAATTTTAGGGTGACGAGCTTATCGTATCGCCTTAGAGAAATTGTATAAAAAATAGTGCACATGGCCATAGAAGGATGTAAGATGTCGCTATAGTGCTTAGATTTGCGACATGATCTTCACAATTTCTGCTTGATTTTCTCGTCTGCGGGACCAAGTCGGCAGTTGTATGTATGTCTGACGATAACTTGAGAACCATTAATCCGATCTTCATGAAAATTTGTAAGCAAGTAGTTCGTTTCAATACAATTTTTAAATTCAAATATGAGCCGAATCGGTGTAAGGGTTGTGAAGTTATAAGGCGAGGTCTCAGTTTGGCACGAACTACTAGTAGATATAAAACTTTCAATCCTGCGATCACACAGCTTTCTGCAAACGGATGCTTTGTTTCCATCTATCGACAAGTCCCTCGGGAGGTCTACAGAGAGGGCCAATAATCGGCGCACTGCCATCAAAGGGAATGAGGACACGCGAATGCAGTCTTTTGTGATGATTGAACGGGCGTTGTGACATATTTTAGTATACAGGATGTTCGGATAGATGACGGACTATATATTCTAGAATATCGTTATATCCATCATAATGAAAATAAATAAATAGATAATGACGCTCACTCTATAATTGTAATTATATACATGATATAAATGTATGTATATTATTATTATTTAGGTATGTATGTATATATTGTTGTAGCATTAGTAAGTAGTATATTTTTATTATTTAACTATGTTTAGTAGTATATAGTCTTAATATGTAAGTATGTCTATTTTTTCTGTTTGTGTGTTACATAATCCTTTATAAGAGCACATCCCGTCCCTTACCTTATAAATCCTATCCATGCTAAAGTTGCCTGGAAGAGATCGCTATAAGCGATAACGTCACCAATTGTTACACTACTTTTAAGTAGATTTTTGTGGTGTGAATAATAAAGAGCTGTCTATCTACCTATCTATCCAATGAACATCTATTACTACGGGACCCTGAGCTTAGCTTATAAATATCTGGGTATTGTAAAGACGGAAAGCTGACAACCGATGAAATGAAACAAAAACAAATAAATTATAAAACAATCTTCAGGGTTCCGCGATTCTGATCCAAAACGATAAATACCACGCCGGAACCCTCACCTTAACCTAACGAAATGCAAATTGCGTCCTTCCTAAATCAAAGTCGAAGAGTTTGTAAAAATGTCAGCTGTTAAGGGGAGCTTTCCTTTATGCGACTTGCAACAATGCAATCGAAGTAACGACATTTAATAAAATATTATAACTTCATCTATTCATTATTAATTTTATTCTTCAGTGTATTTGTCTATATAATCAACGATTATCGACGATGAACCGTCATAAAAAATGGTAATCATAATAAAATTATTATGTAATTGTTGATCGGTTGACGATAATTATCGTCATCGTCGCCGTTTCGACACTAAAACCTAAGAAATACATTTTATTTACACTGAAACATTAAAAAAATTAAAACAACTTTTATTATAAAAAACATCATCAAAAGTCCTTAGTGCCCAGAATAAGCACTTAATTTTAGTCGCCAGTCTGTATTAATGAAACGGCTACTTAAAACGCCATTCTATTAATGTAACTGACGGGGATTTAACGAATGACAGCAGACCTAATGGCTGCGCATTTATTCTGAAAAATAAACGTTTTCTGGTGAGAATTGATGGCGCCATTAGTACGCCATTGGGGCGCCATTCCTCAAACACATACGGAACTGGCCGGAATACATCTAATAAAAACAATACAAACATATTCATTATTCACTCTATGAATGCGCTCACAGTGCAGAAACTACAAACACTGATATCGAGCGGCTGATTGGTGTATTGCTAGTACGCTAAAATGCGCCAACAAATTAAACCGTTCAGTAGCGCGCTTATGTCAGATAGTTTCATTTTTGAGGTTATCTGTCTCAGTGTCTCATAATTTGATGGCCACAGTTTCATTTCTGTCTTCACAGAATACTACCTGCATTAAATCCATTTTTTTTCGATAAAAAACACAGAATGTCGGAATTAACAAATATCAATATGAATTTGATGTTGTGGCACACCGTGCACTTCCTTATTTTTGTCAGCACTGTGAGCTCACTAAAATGACGTCACTCCTGACGTCATTGGCTGAGAGGAGCCAATAAATGCGCATCATAAACCAATTTTTTGCGCGCTGACTGTGCAAATGATTACTATGAGTGCATTTTAAGTCGTGCTCTGTGTATAACACACATAGATCCTAATAAAATTAAATAAAATTAAAAATTCAATGTCCTCACTCCCCACTCGTATTAAAATAAAGTTATTGAATGCTTCTATAATAATTATTTGAAGAACATTATTTTTAGGAAATAATATTCCTTAGGTTAAAATATAAAATAGCTCAGTGGGGTAATCTTTAATTCAATATAATATTTTATTATATTGGTTCGCTGTTATACACGTAGTATGTATCTATATTGTTTTGAGAACTGCATTTGGCTAGGAAGGAATATTTAAATCTAAACTTGTATTATATTTTGCCTGTTAAGCAAGTATAGTTTATCAGGTTTATCATATCATTGTCGTTTTAACCAGAGTGTATTTAGCCTCCCAAAAAAATGATTAAGTAATCTGTGCACTTAGATTAGTGTTGCAAGCTATATTAGGCTCTACAGCGTAGAGTAGTTAGTAGTTTGAATAAGTTTGTCAATAAAATTATATCTGAAAAGTATTAGATAGATAGATAGATAACTCTTTATTGTTCATACCAGAAATTACATGCATAATACAAAAAAAATACAGTATTAAACTGTATCATTAGGTAAAATCGGGAGACATGTTTGGTGAATTTTGTACAAGCCCTACAATACAAAGTTTTAAAATATCTTTGTTTTGTACTTAATGGGCTTCTGATGGTCATAATTATTGTATCTTCGACAGGAGAACGTGTTCCAATGGCGCATCATGCTGTACCTAGAGGCTGCGATAGCTTTGATTCCAGCTATAATATTTGCGATCTACATATCCTCTGAAGTGCAGCCCTGGAACGACGGAAACTATTCAGGTATTTGTCATGTTATATTTTCTATTGGCTTCTCTTCTATTTCTATTGGCTTTTCTTCTTTTCTATTACTCGGGAGTTCGTTCGCGTGGACCAATTTAAAAAAAAGCCTATGTCTGCCTCCTACCCTCGAGCAAGATCTATGCAAAAGCTTAGTTCGATCCGTTCAGCCGTTTAGCCGTGATAACAATACACCCAGACCAACCCAGACAGAGTTACAGTGTACAGTTACATACATACAACACCCAGCCAGAGAGACAGAGAGTCAGAGAGAGATAGACAGTGTTACATTCGCATTTATAATATTAGTTAGGATTGGGATATGCTAGGTATATAACAAAATATTCGAATGCTTAGCCGGGACACCGAAATGGCTCACAAGTTAATTTACCGCAAGTCAATGTAAGTAGTTGGAGTAAAGTCAATATAAGTGAAGTGGCGGTTCGCTTAGACTAGATCTGTATGGAAATGGTTCTCAAGTGTGTCTGCCGGAGTAAGCCATCAGGCGTTTGGCGTTATATCGTCAGACCCGACGCTCGCCGAAGTTTCGAGGCCAGCAGGTTCGAGGTGATCATGCAGTCGTGGAGAAGTCTACCCTTCCTTGTTTTCCGTAGGTTTTAAATTGTACCTTATTCTCTAATGTTTAAAGACAGGCTTAAGAATAAGATTGAACTTGTTAAATCTATATTACTTTGGAAATATACAAGTTTAGGTACATACCTACAATAGATTTAATTGTTAGTAAATTACGCATCTGAACACTGTCACATAAATGTAATCTTTTTATCTTCTTTTTCTCCATTTCAGAGAATGAGATTAAAGACATGAAACTGGAAAGTATCGAGAAATACGAAATTGAAAAGAAGCTGACAAATAAACAACCATTCGAAAATAGCTTATAATTTTGCAATAAATTTAAAAGTTCTGTAAACGGTCAGTTTTAGTTTGTTGCATATTTTATGCTATAAGTTGTTGTATTTAGTTGTTTTGTGACGAACTAAAGTTAATTTCGCTAATAAGCGGGCTATCATCCAATTTGTACGAATAATTTTTTAAATTTTGTATTATATAGATTCAGTACGTTTTTTGCACTCATAATATATAACATTAAACTATTGTAAGTTTTAGTATTATTCGTTTCGATCACATCCGGTGACCTTTTTCAAGAAATGTTACGAATTTTTACGCCGAGAAAAATCCCCAGAGCGTCAGGCGGATGATTTTTCCTAATATTTGCTAAAAATAACTGCGTTTTTAATTATATAAAGCAGCAGAAAACGCAGGGCCTAGCTAGGTTCAAATAATTAATGACTCATTAATTAAATTCGTCAAATATCACAAGCCAGGTGGAAGTAATTTGTTTTATATCAGTTAGGTTTATTTATTAAAGTAAAAGTAAGATAAAAACGTAATTTACACATCCTCGACAAATACAAATATTGAGAATTAGATTAGTATCCACCGACGTAACTTACTTGCGCAATTATATGCAATAGGTACCTTTTTTGCGAGGAGGAAATCTTTATAGATACCCGACTGCTTTGGGGTGCTGCCGGATTATGTGGGATTATAGTCACTAAAACCCCCCCGGTAGTTGCGTTGGTGCGTGACCGAGGGCTCCATGATCTCATGACCAAGGGAACCCACTGGAGCCCTCAGCATCACGCTTCAGCTCCTCCCGGGGCAGCTAGCATTTGTCGTGAGCCTACAACAGCGTCCGCCACTCGACCTCCTTGGACTTGCTTCGGTAGATGGTGTTAATTTTTAGTTAATTTTCTATAAAAACTTGCAAATGTGCGAGTAGTAGCTTTACAAAGACTATAATAATTATACATCCCCTAAGACTCGTTCTGCTGTATCCCTGAATGTATGAATCTTTTTCCGACAGATTTAACGAACGGGGCACTAGAATACGGCATCGGTATCCCATACCTGTAGTATAAGCCTACTAAAAGGGAATCTCTGGGCTCGGGCGGTGGTTTACTACTTTCCTACTTTAATCAAAATCTAGTTCTGATAATGGGATCCATGATGAATTTAGGGAACTTATCAAATATTATAATGTAGCGATTTTGGTATTTTCATCATTTGCATTCAGAAAGTATCATTTGGTAAAAAGGAACTGATGACGAAGACCACAGATAACCACCGGAACTCCTAATGATACGTAAAAGGGTTTTCAATCATTACAGTAACGTCGTTTCTCAGTTTTAAATAAAAAGTAATGTTTTATGTGTCAATTTCTAAAACAATCACCTTTTTCACTATATTAATCATAAGCGTCATATAGCAATTAACACAAACAAATAAAAATACAAGAAGCGATTATAAATTGAGAGTATTTGCAATCTGATAACGATAACGAATATAGGGTAGGAAGAACCTTACATTAACACGAACGCGGATACTTCTTCGAGAAAATTAGTCGCGATAACGCTGCAAGAGGGCGAAATCTTGTTAATTTAATTATGACTGCCGGCATCAAAGAAAACGGTGAAAGTGTCGATGAAGAGAAGTCTTTTGAAGTCGCCCATGAGTTTAAAGGTGAAATTGATTTGACACCAATCAAGAATCAATAGCTTTAATTGCTTTAAATGGACTTCGAGATTGAAAACAGATTTTTTCTTTTAATGGGATTTTAATAATTTCTATTTTGATTTTTGATTATAATTTACAATTTACCTGATTCAAAATTTGTCATTCTAATCGAAGGCTACTGTTGCATACATCGTATAACAAAACCCAAACGACATTTATAAAATTACTAATAATTAAATTTTTTTTAGTGTCAGCATGGGGTGTCAGGCATCAGCAAAGTTTAATTCTCTTCTTCACTCTGACTATAGCCTACAGCATGAGATCCTGTATGGGCGTGGCTCTAGTCGCTATGACGAATCATGATTTAAAATTAATTCTTAGCACCGTTAATGTTGTAAATGCAACAGAAAATTTTAGCGGTACTGTGAATAGTACTTTGGTGGATGCAAATTATTCAACTGTAGACGATTTTCAAATGCATGGATTTTTTAATGCCCTCATGGTTACTCCGCCTGTAAGTAGTTTTGTGACGACTGTGCCTTATTTTTTTACAGTTTTGGCTTACACAACATGTCTTCAGATCAGATCATAGCTCATTTAAAATTGAATTGTTGTTTATGTACTTAATTACTGTTGTTTACTTACACAGAGTTTTTATTATTTTTATTTAATTTAGGTCATATTTTCAACTGCGTTTTCAATTCTAGTATCCATCATTCAATTGGTCCAAAAAAGTCCAAGATACAGTGATATCATCATTCTTTTGGGGCTACATGTCCCTTCAAATTCCGGCTGGACAATTAGCTCATAGGTTTGGGGCAAGATATTTACTGACTGGAGCAATGCTAATCAACTGTGTAGTAATGGCATTCATACCCCTGGCTGCCTTTTATGTGAGTTCATTTAATAATCTCAGTTATTGCTAACATTTTGATCAATTGATTGTATTAATGGATTTTAAACAAAGCGTGTGGCTCAAATTATGCTTCTTGCTAATGGCAAACATTAAATAATGTGTACGTAGATTGAGACTGCTTTGGACATTTGCGATCGCTTATTACATTTAAATTTGTACTCACTGGTCACTAACAACGATTTTCATCCACTTTAATTTTTTTAAATGTTATTTACACATTTTGGCGATCCAGGGTGGATGGAGCTGCTTAATTATTTTCAGAGTTTTGCAAGGTGTCAGCCAAGCTTGTATTATGCCAGGGATGCACACTTTCTTTGGCAAATGGGCACCTCTAGAAGAACGTGGAAGATTAACATCTTTGACTTATGGAGGTACAGATATTTTACTGAAAATGAATTATTTGCCTTGTTTCTACTTTGACTTGTCTTCTGTTTTATTTATTTTTTCTAGGTCAAGCTCTTGGAACAGTTCTGGGTCTTCCTATAACAGGTTTTATATCATCATCATCAATGGGTTGGCCGGGTCTATTTAGATTTTATGCGCTCCTATCTGGAACTATTGGTGGTATCGTTTGGTGGCTCGCTGCTGATACTCCAGCAAAGCACCCTAAGATATCTGCAGCTGAAAGGAAATACATAGAAGATGGTCTCGGTCAAAAAGCCGGTTATGAAAAGGTAAAATTACTCGAAACAAACGTATTTTCTAAAACTCATGAAATATTCATTCTGATACTTATTTTAGAGACGATTACCTGTGCCATGGTTCAGAATTCTTCGAAGTATTGGAGTTTATGCTGTCATCATAGCACATATTGGAAATACTTGGGGTCAGCTCATTCTCTACTCTGAAGTTCCAGCTTTTATGGATAAAGTCATGGGAGTTAATATCAAAGCGGTGAGTAAATATGCAAGTTTCTTGGATATTTTAATGTTCTCTTTCTTTCAGATTAGCGGTTGGCTCTTCATTATTTCATTAGGTTCGATAACAACATCAAAATTGTTCATAGTTGTGTCATCTACAGGATACGAGAAGGGGTCGCGCTGGGAGTAAACTTTTTAAGCTGTCTCGCATTTTCGAGTCATAAGCAAATATTAAAAGGGGTATGACTGAATTTTGTTTATCTTCATCAACAGATTTTATATATTTCTTAGTTCTAAATATACTTCTTTATATCTTTTTAGAACGGGTTGCTGACGGCCCTGCCTTTCATGGTCATGTGGTTCACAAATTTCTTCTTTAGCTGGTTTACGGATATGCTTATTGTGAAGAAAGTCATGAGTGTCACCAACGTTAGAAAATTAGCCAACTCGTTGGGTATCGTATACAATATTTTTCAATGTTAATTTTTGTTTTATTTTTGCTATAGTATGTCATTATTATTTTTAAATTAAGCGTTATATCTTTCAGAAGAATTTGATAGCATTACAGATGCATTCGTTAATACTTTTCTCTCAAGACTGGTTTAAATGAGTTCTAGGTACCTAGTTCTTTTTTACATCGTCACAATAATACTATAATCTGATAACGAAATTTTGAGCTTAACAACAGAAGTCGGGCAATTACTGATAGGCATTCCGTCTTTACTGTTTTATAATGTTTGTGGCATTTCGTCGCTTTCTGCATTGTAGAGCTCGTATATATAACTGATAAATTATTTCATTCACTGCAAAGATGATAATAATATTGTGCCCTAAATTCAAATTATTTTCACAAATTTATTCATTTTTTTCAACTCCATATTTTATTTTTCTCTAGAGAATTATGACATATATCATTTAAAAAAAAAACAATAAAATTATAGTAACATATTTTAGAACTATGATTATGTTTAGAAGTATTGTATTTTTTTTTTTACTTACAGGATGCGTACCATCGGCCATAGGTCTCGTGGTGTTAGCTTACGTCCCCAAAAATATTTACGTCGTGGAAACAATACTTATCGTAATATGTTCTTTCAAAATTTCGGCGCATATGGGATTCCAGGTAAAAATCATAGCGTGACGTGGCTTTATTTTAAATTTTCTTCGAAAATAAAAAACATCATCTTATGTCCGTCTTTGTGATATACAGTAACTCCTTATCAAATCTTATCAAGATCTGTTCAGCCGCTTAGCCATGATAATGCGACAAACATCAAGACAAAGACAAAGTTACTTTCTATAGTTTGCTATATGGCGTTGATCCATTTTTGTAAAATTTTTAACGTTTTGTATGCACTGGGAGTTGTAATGTAGGGAGTTCTGAATTGCGCAAGCGATGTTTTTTCCTCGAGATTAACGTATTCATTTCTATACCTCGAAGCTTTATTGGCACCGATACGATTGGGGCTATATTCCTCTGAATTATAATATTAGTTAAGATAACGGTAATTTGGCGATGTTGGAAAAGGTGACGTGGGATTCGGGCTCTTGCTAAGACATTGAAATAAACAAAAAACATTTTATTTTATTTTTGATTTAAAATTTTCTTTTTGCAGGTGAATCACATCGACATATCGCCTAACTTCGCTGGCACTCTAATGAGTCTCAGTAACTTCGTCTCAAACGCAGTCGCTTCTCTCGCCCCCATCGTTGCCGGAATTATATTGACTGACGTTGTAAGTATTACGGTAACCGTTTCCGTGTAATATTTTATCATGGAAGGTAACGACGTGCATTACGAGGAAACTTTTCGATTAATTCTGTTAATTGCTACATATTTTATCTTTTATTTTTAAACATACAAAAAAAAAAAAAATGTTGTCTAATTTAATTTTTCCGCAGATAATAATATACAAACAAAATAATGGCCTTATTATGGACTTAAGAATAGAGTACACCCCTAAATGTCATCCGATTTCGATGTTTTTTTTCATGTTATCTACACCGCGAAAACTATGCTTGTATATTTGTTTTTTTTTTTAATTTCGCTATATATTCGTTGTTATAGGCACTTAAAGTGACAAGTGAAATTTTGTGCGTCGAAAATACGACGAAGAAAAGTAGTTGTTATTAGAATACCATAAATATTTTTTGAAGAACCAAAACATACCGGCATAGATTATGGTTTATCCAAGACGTTCACACCAAAAACAAAAGATTTTATTAAGATTTAGGGAGTGTTAATAGACCCCCGGAACGCTAACTTCATCAAAAAAATTCACTAGCTCTCTGTATTGCACGCATAAACAAAGCGACAGCTATACATTTCAAATATCGAATGCGCCAAAACCTCGCAAAAGGAATTATAAAAGACAAAAAGGAGACAATCTCATTTTCTTAATTTTATTTTGGACAGAAAAGCGAATATCTCTGGAAACAAGTATTCTTCGTCGCTGCTGGGTTTTATTTCTTCACTAATCTATTCTTCTGCATATTTGGAACTGCTGAGAGAGCGGAATGGAATGACCCTGATTTTGGGAAGACTGACGACGGAGCGAAGCCGGCAGAAAATGAGCGCATGCTGGAAAAAGAAAATGACAAAGTATAAAGAACAAAACACACCACAATGCTGGACACAAACAGCCAATGAACGCGCTCCATTTTCTTGATGGTGTGTTATTTTATTTCCTTTTCTTTATACTTAGTCGAACTATACGGTTTTCTTTATACATTTTATTAGAATCAAGCTTATTTTAGCAATCTAGGTACTTCATTGCGCTGGCACACGCCTCCGTAGTGTTTGATTAGGAAATTTACTAATGATATAAATCAAGTAGGGTCAACCTGTATGTTAATTTCAGTATTAAGGGTTCCGTACCCAAAGGCCAAACGGAACCCTATTGCTGTTGCTCTGCTATCTTTCCATCCATATATCACGAGTTTCAAGAGGCTGTCAAATTTGTCGGTTTAAGACCACTTTTGTAACGGGTTTTATATCAATAACTTAACTAAATAGCAATTTGAAATTGTTGTATATATCATGTAGCCTAGACTGAATTAAAATAATAAATACTAAAACTGCCGTTTTATAATGTGGTTTAAAAATCACTGTGCCAAACATAATGTTCTTTAATTAATTTATCAGTTATTAGTCAAATGTAAGAGGGCTCAACAACTTTAAAAAATGTATCTAATAGACAACCTTAACTATGTAAGTACTTTGATTTGAAGGTAGCTCACGTCTTACTGTGCAAGAAATGTCTTGAATAAAATAAACGGTGACTGCAAAAAAGTTACGAAACAAGAAAAATATATTTGAATTTCAAAGTGCCATGGTCCATCAGTATCAGCCTTTAAACATCCCACTGCTGGGATATCGGTCTACCCTCGAAGTGCGATTAGGTCCATATTATTATGAACATATATTGGTGGACGTTGGACGTTATTCACACAGCATTCATTCATTCGTTATTCATTCGTTGGATTATGCATTGTCTTATAGATTATTGCAGACTTCAATATTACAAAGTACTATTAATTAATTGCTATAAAAGTTAGAAACTGGACATTCAAATTCAAATTCAAATTATTTATTGACATAAAAACGATTACACATTTACATTTATGTCACAACATTATTATAATTATCTTAATTCCTACTTTAAAATTTAAAACACAAACATATCAATCAATAATAAAAATAAAATTTACAATAACAATTATTTATAGAAATCAGTGTAAAACATCGTCAAAGTCAATTATTATTGAGCTGTCGTGCTCTTTGCACCTGTCCCATTGATCGGTCAGATTTTCACAGTATGTCAAAAAGTGTACTAAAATTGTTTTCCAATTGTCAAATAAGATGTCAAAATCAGTGTTAGCGGCAAGGAGCGCATTGAAGTGGCGGCGGGCGCGAATCAAAGGCGACATAGATCGCGCAACAGTACGACCCTGATCCACGTGAAAGAGGTCATGCGGCCGACCGCGTCTATTTGCCGGAACCCAGGGGTTATCTGGTACGAACAGCATGCATAATAAGTTATGCAGGTATAGAGAGTCAATTGCCCCTCTAAGCACCTTGCAGCAAATAGTCAGCTGGTCCAGCAGCCTCCTTACTTCCAAAGAGTTATATCCGAGCTGCCCTAGCAGAAACTTTGTTGGGTACAAATAAGGATAATAGCCATAAAGCTTTTTATACAAACATTAAAATTAAACATTAAAATTGCATGCTTAGAATTTAATTAGTTTTATTTAAGGATCCTAGCATCGTGTCGTGAGTTGTGAGGTGCCAAGAGTTACTCTCGGCGCGAAGAGTAACTCCCGGCGCCTCACGATTCACGACATCTTTCTGCCTTCGTAAAACTTCATCATCTGGAGATTGGCCTTTATGAGAAATCAGAAAAAAATATTGGCCATACATAACATTGAATATTACAGACGAGCCACTTTTACAAATCTAACTTACGTTTAGAGTTAAATTGGGTAAAGCAATTAATAATTTCAACAATTTAATAATTATTATTATGACAGGTAGGTATTTATTATGCTTACTTCGTCTGTTCCTTACACAAAAAGTTTTATTTTTATATTTACTGCCGCGTTTTATGACATCTAAACTAAAATAAGGCTTTCAGTGTTTACAATCAGTACGTTTTCCTCTTTAAAGCTTACAAGACAAATATTTAGCCTCAAAAGGACTGAAAAACACAAACGATTAATTTCCTTCGGCGCAGGAATTTCATTAGCGCTGAAAAAGACCAAAGTATTTTCGTAACAAAAGCCGCGGCTTTTGGAAAGTTCCTAACGGAATGAGATGTTTTCTCTTATTTTTGTTTGTGCCATTTGAAAGCTGGTGTCGTAAATCTTTTATGGATTTTTGAGAGTTCTCTGTAAATAAAAACAAAACAGGTTCGACACAAAACGCGCACGCTATCACCATTTTAGATTTATCATCGAGTTTCGTGACCAAAACGCTGGCCTGAAACGAAAATTGTTTTCCTGCTTCTAAGTTCAATCCTAAATTCTAAGTAAGATAAAATGTATTTATTTATTTATTTAGGTACACAAAACAGATATCAATCATTTTCTTAATTAGTATACAAAATTTTAAGTAAAAATCTGAACTGGATTGTAATCCAAAATAAGTGTACACAGAAAAGTAAAATAATGAGACGAACGTGATGAAAGTACCCATCCGTAAAGCAACTAGCTTACAGATGGGTACCCCCAAGACGGCACAATATTTATATGCAATCTATATGTGTAGTTATTATATTACTTTTAGTGAGATGGACTATTCAGACACAGCACAGCTGTTGTGCCTGAACAAACCCGCTTAAGATTAGGATGGAGGATATCTTAAAAATAAAACTAAGGCAGGACTTAAACAAAATCAGCTTTTAGTTATTTAGGTGTGATTATGGAGGTGAAAATCAATTGCGAATAGTTTCCTGTTCATTATCATCCATTCGTATTACGTTTTATGCTAGGCGTTACGTTATCTAAACTTTATCAAGTACTGGATGTTACACGCGTCTTCGTTTGCGTGGACCAAAAAAAAAAGCCTAAGTCCTACTCCGATCCTTAATATATGAATATTATAAGCAAAAATTCAGGTCGATCCGCTCAGCCGTTTAGCAGTGATAACGCGACAAACACCCAGACAGAGAGAGACAGAGATACAGAGTTACTTTAGCTTTTGTAATAGTTAGTAAGGATTAGAATTAATCCTACTATACATTATTTTAATTTATGTTTGTGAAATAAATGAGAAAACTAATTCGAGAACTTGTTTTTTTGTTGAGTATTCAAGTTGTTATTTGTATGTTTTTTTTTGTTATCATTATTTAAAAAATATCAGATCAGGGCTTATCAACATTGACGCACGACTCGACTCTTGAACTTACAGATCTGCAGTAGACAGTGTACCTACGTGATTCTGTAAAGATAACACGTAATAGCTATCAGATCAATTTATCACGGTCCAAATTATTGTAAAGTAAATGCGACTTTACTTGATGACACAAACTTTCAAAATTATAAAACGCTGAAAGGAAATATTAGTTTGAATCATAATTATTTAATTTCGTTAATTTTTTATTTCCCTTTAAACGCTCTGGCCTAGTTGGAAATTTCGAAATAAAAAGTATACAAGGTTTTACTGAAAGGTGCAACAATATTGAAAAGCTTGTATGTATTCATAATTATGAACAACTTTTGGCAACTATGGCAACAACCCTGTAATCGTGAAAAAACAGCTGGTCCATAGAAAAATGTCAATGACACTCGACAAAATGTATGGAACAATTGTTTTTTTGTCCGCGATTTCAGGGTTGGTCTCATAGTAAAAATTGTTCATATTACCTGATTACCTGTATTATTTTCACGTGTTATGTTTCATTTTGAACTTGTATACACCTCACGCCGGAAGTGTCGTGTGGAATCATGCAGTTTTTTGTGTTATGCCGCCCATCTATGTACTGGGTTTCAGATTTTGTAATAGTGAAGTACCGATCGGCACAGAGCAAAGCGGTACTTCACACAAGAACACCTTGGCTAGCCTTGTGGCTCAGTGGGTGGATTTCCACTTTCTGATCTATAGGTTGTGGGTTCGATTCCCACCCAGGACAAACATTTGTATGATGATCATGGATGTTTGTCTTTGTCAGGGTGTTTCTATGTATTCTATGTATATATTTACAAAAAAAAAAAGTATTTATGTATTCTATCAGTTCCCATAGTACAAGCTTGCTTAGCTTGTGGCTAGATGGCGCTGTGTGTAAAAACGTCCACCAATATTTATTTATTTATTTGTAAGGAACTCTTATAAGTCGTCATGTCTGTCTGTCTGTCTGAATCCTTTACAGCCACAGAACTTCCATAG
Source organism: Apocheima hispidaria (assembly GCA_947579745.1). Classification (NCBI taxonomy): domain Eukaryota; kingdom Metazoa; phylum Arthropoda; class Insecta; order Lepidoptera; family Geometridae; genus Apocheima; species Apocheima hispidaria. The sequence goes on from OX388159.1 coordinate 15,038,381, forward strand.
TAATAAGCCTACATGCATGAAATTTGCACAGCGATATAAACTTTTTTTTTTGTTTATTATGTGTAGCTACGATACATGTAAAGAGGGGATGAAAAAAAAATAACGTGTCAACCTATCACGTGTTTGATCACTCTTTTAGCGATAAGGCCGCCACTTGTGGTACTAGTTTAAAAGGTTTTTCTGTGGGGGCGTGGAATTGATTTTGGCACATATTTTTATTGCAATACTACTTGCTTAGTTCGCTCGTTAGTATGAAACGCAGTTTACGTTAGGTTTAGAAGTGCTAAATAAAAGTCATTAAGTGAATGCGACGAAAAACATGTTATAATTAATGTACATTGTGTGTGTGTAATGTAACATATATAAATTTAATGTATGTAAAGTGGGGATAAAAAAAAATGTTCGTCGGTCCCCCCACTTGTCGGAGTATCGTTAAATAGGTCTTTCAAAATGAAGGTAAGGTCTCCTTCACAAGTTTTTAATCAGATATACCGCTTGCAAACTATGGGCCGACAAAGCGGCTTGCAATATGTGTGCCATTTCACTACGCATCTCAGAAACTTATCAAGAATGAATCTAAGAGTCTTCCAAGTTGATAAGCTCCTAGTAAAAACTTACCTTTAAAATTATTTCGGGTAACATGTGATTATAACTTTTTACGATAAGTGGAAACAACTGTTAAATGCTTCAAACATCCTGCGCGTCCGCAGAACCCTGATAAGCATGGCCCGACTTGCTCTTGACAAGCTTTAAAATTCGAGCTTAAACAGTTCAAAACTATGCGTAGCAACATACAGCACTAGTAATTAGATGTATTAGACAAGGTATTAGGTGTTACCCCTTACGCTCAGTAATTTCGCTGGCACATTGCCCTTCAATCCGGAACACAGTAATGTTTACACAGGAGTAATAGTATTTTGTGGTTTGCAGTACTTTGCACTCTGCTGCTTGACGGTTGAATACTGGCAAAGGTTCATCCTATCTTCGACCAAAGTAAAATGAATGGACGGGCCCAAGTAAGAGAATTTTGAAGACTTTAAACTGAGTGCCGGCGCTCACCTTGCTTCAGTCGCTCTTAGTCTTTTAAAAATGAGAGAGGCGTACTTTTGTATGTCAAACAATTCAGATCAACTAATAAACAAATGTGTTTATTTTCTTTCGTAGATATTGTATTCGCTATCTCTTTTTTGTATATAACTATACATACTATACATACTTTGTTTGAAGCTCCCTATAGACGGACTCTGCAAGAGTGTGGCTCTCTTGTACTATGTTTTGTTTTAAAATGATATTTGATTTATTGGTCACTACTAACAATGTTGTCGGAATAACATAAAGGAACGAGACTGCTGAGATAAACGAACTTATTTAAAACGAATTGGCACGGATTTGCTAACCACAGAGTATATTAATCTAGAGATAATAAAATCGGAAGAGATTTCTCACAAAAGACGTGATATCAAATCTATTGACTATCTATAACTAGACATTGCGTCCGACAGTTTACAGTCTACTGCTGGACAGTATACTTGTGGAGACCAAAAGAAAACACGATGCGCACTGAAAAAGAAATTATAGCTATAGAAAAATTAAAACCGAGTAAGTACAATTTTGTATCTGCCTCGTCTCTAACTTTTCGGAAAATATACGTGCACTAATTGATTTTGGTCGGCGCATTGGTATGAAAATAAAATCTTAATGAACGTAGTGTTAGTGAAGGATTATTAGTTTTTACATAATGTTGAACCAGATAAACTGCAGCGTTTTGACCGTGCGACGCACTCAGAGCGGTCGCAGAATCCAGGTTCAATGACTTTTGTTGACCAATTAAAATAGAATTAGGCAGGTATTTAAGAAAATGTATTGTTATATTATTGGTACAATCTAATTTTAATCGAGTTTTTAATTTAGTAATCCGTTGTTGTTTTATAAAATTTGCTTAAAAAAAACCAGAACGGTTCAATAGTTGTAAGTACATTTGCAACGACAAATTAACATGAATTAAAATATAACCTTCACAATTATTATTTTTTGATGCTTCTTATATATATATATAGGAGTATATCATGGATATTTATTATTAAGGGGCTTTTTCGAGAAAAAGATAGAAAGCGCTACAAATGTGTAGCTGCAAAGTTGCAGATGAAAGGAGATGCATTCAGCGTACCGATATATTATGCTTATTACAACTAAACTATAAATCAATCAAGATTCTGTGCTATGCTATTCTTTATATTATTATTACCTCACTGATAGAATAATAATCATTTCAAATTACACTTAAAGTTCTGAGATCTAGCGAAAATGTGTGTATGTACATAATTATATCGAGGGATTTTTAATAATTTTTTTGCCGATAAAATGACATATAATACTGTCTCCCGCTTATCTGTACTAGACGACTGAACCAAAAATCATATAAAATGTCAACCTAAGATCACTAATCTACATACCTAATGAGGTGCACAAAATAGATAAATCTATTATTTTTTCAGTTTAGTGTAGTCATGTAGTGTAGTCGTTGCGTTCTGCAGTTGCCTATAACTAAAGTTTTCTACATTATTCAGGATAAAATGTTGCTGTAAAGGGGTAGACAGATATATAGATTAACTCTTTATTGTTCCCACAAAATTTTACATACCTACATTTAAAAAGAGGCTTAAAAAGTGGTGTAATAACCGGAGGCCCGCTGAAAGGCAACTATTCAATCTATTCCAGGCAACCAAGCAGGCAGCAGGCAGACATGCTTTCTTTTTCAAATTTAATTATTTCTTTCGTAGTAAAAAAGTTATAGTTATAGTGTTTTTGTGCCATCAAAAAACCGTTATTGAACAAACTGACTTTGGGTTGTCAGGTACTTGTTGACCCAACGCTGCGAGAAGTGGTTAGTCAGCCTCACAGCTCTTCGCCAGCTGCTCCTGCTCATCGAGTCCATTTCAGTTATTACTCCTAAAATTTGATGTCCCAAAAAGTACCCGATAAAAAATTGATTGGATGAGCTTCTTGATAATCTGGTTCGAGTGTCACAAGCGTAAGCGGAAGAGCGTTAAGCCTCTGTTTCTGCCAAGAGTGTGCGTAGCACTTCATCGGATGGGGCACGTTCTCTAAGAATCACGCTTATTGCTATCATAGCGCTCTTCACGAAACTTTCTCACGTCCACCCATGAAAAGCGCAGAAGAAGGAATGAATCGCCAGGTGATCTTCTCGTTAGCGGCAAACTGGGAGACTGCGTAAAGAGCACACAGTTCTTGGCTAGCACCCACGAAGGAGGTTCCGTTATCGGAACATATTTCTGCGGAAGTGCAATGGAACGCGACAGAAAGCACGGTACTTCGGAGACTCAGTATAAAATATTTTTACTCGTTCACCACTGTTTCTGTATTGGCATGCGTAGCCTTTCTTTGATACCAGTTAATCATCGAGCGTACTGCTGTATACCTAGAGTCAAGGATGATGGGGTCTCTCGAACCCTCGAACCCTGAAGCTTCAGTGCGGCTGGACAACCGGAGAATTTCTTCCTCAATGATGATGGCAGATGTTTTGAATAGGCGATTGTTGCGTGACATTGGTTGCTTGCGTCGGAGGCGATCTATTTCGTCAGCGAAAGCGTCTTCTTTTCACTGACGCAATATAATTATGTGCTTGAGCAAGTCGAATCCTGTCAGCGCTCAATGCATTCGAACTCAAAGATGGATACAAGGAAGCGAGACAAAAATTTACAATATATTTTTTTTTCAAACGAGTGCGGCCAGCCACCTTGAAGGGGTTCGTCACATCTAGTTTGAAGCAAATACAATAAATATTGTTCTTAATTCCAGAGTCATGTCTGGGCGTCCGGCACCTGCAGACAGCGATGCTGTTTCTGGCAATGGTTCTGGCGTACGGGATGCGCGTCAACATCAGCATGGGCATTGTAGCCATGACGGATAAGGCTAATGAAAATGTAAGATACTTCCCTATTATATCCATGGAACCCGATTTAACAGTGAATTGGTAATATCAGCTTTAGGTTCGAGTAAATTTGGGTAGCACTAGTTTGTAAGGCATCCAGTTCTCTCTCAGTGCCTTTCAGATCTGGTCTGCTTAATGAAGAGTTTTTATCTATATATTAATCTATTCTGTAAGTAGAGTGGAGATAACATATTATCCGCTGTTAAGACATGTATAATTGCGCCGAATACTTTTAACTATAGTCATATTAACCTAAGTATTGACAAAACATGACAAGTGTTTACTCAAGTGTGATAAATTACATAATCGTGACATCGTTGACAACTATTTGTTGTGATTTTGCAAATGATGTCAAAGATAAATGTACAGGTGCTCCAGATACTAAATTATCACAATTTTTTCAAAGAATACGAACTATGTTTATATTGATAAGACATTGACGTAAAAAAACACAAGCTATTGAAGGGAAAGATAAGGATATCAGTTTATCAATGATAAAATCAATCATTTAATAGTAATATGATTATATAACAAGCTCCTACGATAAAATCTAAGCTGTCATTCAAACTTTACTAGTAATATGACTACATTGAGATAAACTTCGATGCAATCTCAGCTACTGTCATTTATTATTTACAAGTAATATGTCTAGATATTGTGTAGATGGAGGTAAATCAGACTTTCAAGGTCATGTTTCTTGGTGATATAACATAGTCTTAATGTAAGTGTTATATAAGTCTCGTAGGTAAAATTAAAAAGTAACACGTTTATTTTCAAGTTTGCTTGCGATGTGCCGATTTTACAAATATTTGGAATGAGCTAAACATGTACATATTATTTGAAACCTTGAACGCATAGACAAAGATATTGTTTTAGATCAAGGTATGCGTTAGACCACAGCAACTCATGTTGTTTTAGAGACGTTGGGGTTTCTGGTAGTAAGACACTTCGCCTGGACTGAGACTCTTACACCAACAAATAAACTGAGACCGAGAACAGACTCTTAAATAAAACTCCCTGTTCGATAAAATTAGTCGAAGAGTTTTTGTAGTGGTAGGGCTCTCTTGCAGAGTCCGCCTGGGGAAGTACCACACCTTTGCCAGTTATTCAACCGCCAAGCAGTAGTGTGCAAGCATTACTGTATTCTGAATTGAAGGGCAATGTTTCCAGCGTAATTACTGAGCATACAGAGATTTTACATCTAACATCTCAGGGTGACGAGAGCAGTTCATTGCCGCGCATAGTTTGGAACTGTTGAAGTTCAAAATTCTGGGTGGCTCTGAACTGTTTATGGGCAAGCGTGACGTTTAACATCAGGTAAGCGACTTGCTCGTCTCGTCACCGAGTAACATTAATATATATATATATATATCTTAGCCAGACTTTATTATCGGCTATTAAACAAAGATTTTTCGTAAGAAAACGCCCTATAATTATGTTCACTTAATATTGTAATTTCTTGTAAAGTAACTATAAACTGTTTGCTCACTGTTTTTGCGGCAAAAAAAAAAACACTGATAATACATTTGTGTAAAAACACTTATTATGCCATCTGTTACAGGCATTCGACTGGAGCATGCAAACCCAGAGCGTGATCCTGTCATCCTTCTTCTGGGGGTACGTGATCCTGCAGATCCCGGCCGGTGAGCTTGCGGCAAGATTTGGTGGAGCGCTTCTCATCACCATCTCCATTGCTGTCAACTCGGTTATCTCCCTGTTTATACCGATCGCTGCACACTATGTGAGTCATTACAGGAAATTCGGGAATTTTCCTGATATTGAAACACAACGAAATGACATTCAAAGGGGTTAGATTTTTTGATGTTATACTTTAAGCCTCCGACGCAAAACCAGGATATCTATCTGTCTGTGTGTGTGTCTCATGGAGTAATTCGGTATCGGCCCGATCGGGGGCTTGTGTTGCTCTAAGGTGCTTCTGTATTATGATACAGACAATAATGCATAGCAATCATACAGCAATAATGCTGTATGATTGCTAAAATTAACCGGGCTTATAAAAATAGCTCATCCTGTAGTCGTTTCTGAAGGCGTTCGACTGGACTAAACTAAGTAATTAAAATATTAATATACATACCATAATATACATATACATACCCCTGTTACAATATAAGTTAGAAACAGACAGCAATACTTAAATTGCTTTGGTTCTATGTTCTGGTTTCAAAACGTCCAAAGTCGGCATTAGTGTGTTAACTCTATTTTTTTAATACTAAACGTAATTAAAAAAAACAATACAGTACATAATACTACACTTGAAAAGCATAATTGATCCTTCATCATATTTGCTAATAATATTTGAAATTAAAAATCAATCTTAAATCTTGCAATCTAGAAATAATCATCACTATACTTAATCGATTCCAGGCAGGGTGGCAAGCAGTATGTGCGTGTCGAGTGCTTCAAGGTCTATCCCAAGGGTTGACGTATCCTTCAATACACCATCTCATCGGAAAATGGATTCCTATCGAAGAAAAAAGTAGCTTGGGAACTATAATTTATGCAGGTAGCTGTTAGGTTAGGTTACGCTTACACGTTTAATGTTTTTAACAGTAGTACTCCCACTAAGAGTGTATTTGAAAATTGTTGTTACAATGCTTCCTTGATTACTTATAGCATAGAGACACATGATCATCACAATTTTGGCTTGACTTGAAATAGAAACCCAAGCTAAATCATTCGTAAATTGTACGGGAAAAAACGCGACTTATTATTAATATTATTACATTACATACATTACATTATCAGCCAGAAGACGTCCACTGCTGAACATAGGCCTCCCCCTTAGACCGCCACACCGACCGACAATGTGCCACTTGCATCCACCGGTTGCCCGCGACTTTCACAATGTCGTCGGTCCACCTAGTGGGAGGCCTGCCTACGCTTCGTCTTCCGGTTCGTGGTCGCCACTCAAGAACCTTTCTTCCCCATCGGTTATCGGTTCTTCGAGTGATGTGGCCTGCCCATTGCCACTTCAGCTTGCAAACTCTGAGAGCTATATCGGTGACTTTGGTTCTTCGACGAATATCCTCGTTCCGGATCTTATCGCGCAAAGAAACTCCGAGCATAGCTCTCTCCATTGCCCGCTGTGCGACTCTGAGTTTCTCCAAAAGGCCAGTAGTCAAGGACCACGTTTCAGTTCCATATGTCATCACTGGCAACACACATTGGTTGAAGACCCTTGTCTTCAGGCACTGCGGGATTTTGGACGAGAAGATATTACGCAATTTCCCGAACGCTGCCCATCCGAGTTGGATTCTTCGAGCGACCTCTTTGTCGAAGTTGGACTTACCTAACTGGACAGTCTGTCCAAGGTAGTTATAATGGTCAACAAATTCGAGCGCATCGTTCCCAACGACCACCGGTACGGGTACAACATGGGCATTTGACATGATTTTCGTCTTGTCCATGTTCATTTTAAGACCCACCTGTTGAGAAACGCTGCTGAGGTCGTTGAGCATGTTATTGAGGTCCTCTAGCGACTCTGCCATGATTACTATATCATCGGCAAAACGAAGGTGAGTGATGTATTCGCCATTAATGTTGATGCCGTATCCGTTCCAGTCCAAGAGCTTGAAAACGTCCTCCAATGCGTTCGTGAACAGTTTCGGAGAAATAACGTCTCCCTGTCTCACGCCTTTCTGCAATTGGATTGGTTTCGTGCTCTCGTCCTGCAACCGGATTGACATGGTGGCGTTCCTATACAAACACTTCATCACCTCGATATACCTATAGTCGATATGACATCGCTGAAGGGACTGCAATACCGCCCAGGTCTCGATGGAATCGAAGGCTTTCTCATAGTCCACAAACGCCAGGCATAATGGCCGATTATACTCTTCGGTTTTCTGTATAATCTGGCGGAGCGTGTGTATGTGGTCCATGGTACTAAAGCCTTTACGGAAACCGGCTTGTTCGGGAGGCTGGAAGTCATCAAACCTGCGTTCGAGACGGTTCGTAATAACTCTCGAAAACAGCTTGTAAACATGGCTCAGGAGCGAGATGGGCCTATAATTCTTCAGTAAGGTGTTATCACCTTTTTTGAAGAACAACACCACCACACTCCTGTGCCATGCTTCTGGCGTATTACCCTCGAGTATGACGGAATTAAATAACTTCTGGAGGACTAAAAGTACCGGTTTTCCACCCGCTCTCAGAAGCTCAGTCGTTATTCCGTCATCACCCGGCGCCTTGTTGTTTTTAAGCTGCTTAAGAGCCATTCTAATCTCGTCTAGGCTGATGTCTGGGATGTCCTCGGTGTAGTGTCGGGTCAGTTCGGCTCTGGAGTCTGGAATTAATATTATTGCATTAATAATATCTGTAAAATTATATGTATTATTTGCAACACACGCTAGGTTCTCAAGAGATGGCGTTGAAAACATTATTTTTGGAAACATACTTTCATGTCGTATATTTCAATCTAATTAGAACATAATATACTAATACTATTGATGAAATACAGCGAATACTATGTTTCTATATTAACCACTAGCTGCGCCCCGCGGTTTCATCCGCTGTTCTACTTACTTACTTACCTGCTTACACACAAATTCTCGCATTTATAATATTATTGTGATATTTCATCGGCTTTCATAGAGGTTTGGACATTAGCTGACTAAATATGTAAGCGCCACTTAGTTTTAAGCAGATTTTTCAGGGATAAACTTTTTTGTATGAGATTGTTATTCTTCTCGTGTAGATTTTTTTTGCTTATGACATTTAAGATGTTCCTGCCACTTTCTATCAGGCGATCGACTTACTTGTGTCATCATTCAGCCACTTAAAACAGTTTTTTGATAATTGTCTAATGTGACTTAAACAAAATAATATCATACTTACTTTATTTTCTAGGTGGTCAGCTAGGCACGGCCCTTCAACTAATGGCATCAGGCTTTATCGCCCAATACTGGGGCTGGCCAGCCATCTTCTACGTAAACGGTAGCTTAGGCGCCATCTGGACGGTTCTTTACGTGTTCCTTGGAGCCAACTCTCCAGAAAGCTCGACAAAGATCAGCGATGAGGAGCGCCTTTATATACAGACGAGCTTAGGACATGTTGGTTCACAAAAGGTTAGTTTATAGAATAACAACTTTAAAATACAAAAAAAAAAAACGATTACAGTACAATAACAGACAAATATCATAAGTATTTCTGTAGAAAAAAACAATGGTGTAGAATCGGTAAAATTTAAGACTTTTGGGCAATCTAACCAGCCAGTTCCCAATGTTATCTTAGACTCTTCAAATGCCTAGTCATTTTTTACACATTTTTTTGTGTCAATTTTAGAAATTGAAGACTCCGTGGGGTAAAATGTTGACGTCGATGCCGTTCATCTCCCTGATTATCGTACACTCGTGTCAGGCCTGGGGTTTCTGGACCCTCATGACAGAGATGCCTTCTTATCTGAAGCAAGTGCTTGGAGTTGACATCAAGTCTGTAAGTACCAATGACCTAAACACGATACGTAGCTTAAACTGCTTCCATTATTTATGCTTTGAGTATATTCTGCTCTATCTAGAATTTAGACTTACTGTCTACTTTGTATATTTAACCTCGGGATTCTGAAACGTTTGTCAACTTTAACAGCAGATTAAGTCTATTGCTGTCTTTGTCATTTGCCTAGTGCCAGAAAAAGGCAGCATTAGAATTAATCTGTTGTCAAATATAACAAAGTTTTCAGAATCCCGAAGAAAATGTTTTAAATGAAGTGCTTTTGTCCAATCGAGCATTATTATATACATCTAGATATAGACTCTAGGTTTTAGTAATCTAGAACAACACTAATACTAATACTTTATTTATTTGTAGAACGGCATGATGTCAGCTCTACCATACCTTGCCATGTATGTTCTGAGTTTCCCTTTCGGTTTCGTTTCCGACTACATACTCAGGAAAGGGTACCTCTCCATTACGGCTATGAGAAAAATCTCCAATTCTATTGGTAAGTCTAATATTGGCCTAACTGTAGCGTGAGGTAAATTTAAATATCGATTTGTTCATTAGCTGCGTTAACAGTTTTAAATATCAGCACATAAATTTTCCAGGTTTGTTCGGTCCAGCGATTGCTCTGATCGGTCTTTCGTATTCCCCCGCTGGTAATGTCACAGTAGCCGTCACGCTTCTTACCATCGTCGTTGGACTCAACGTCGGCCATATCACTGGGTTCATGGTCAGTAACATTTTTTGTTTTTGTGTGAAGTCGTCAAATGTTTTATGTAGTTTATTTTGTTTGATCAACTAACAATTATAGCACGCTTTGCTGATTAAGAGGGTAATTGCAGTGAATTACTCTGATCTTTATCCTCATCCTCACTGACTGCTATTTTCATATTGAATTTTTGTGACCGACTAACCTTCACACTGCTCTGTAACATTGGTGTGACGGTTAAGAATAAAAAAAAAAAAAAAAAACTAATAAAATAATCTAATAATTTAGGTCTGGAATAAAAGTTTTGAGGCAACATTACTTACGATCTCATGCAGCGTCCTTTTGACTAAAAATAGTATACAAAAATATATATTGACGATGTTTCTATAGTACTAAACCGACCCAACTAGACAGAACTAAAATGTTATGCATTTGTTTTTAATTTAAATATGTGAGAAAAGGTTGGCAACAAGTTTTGAGCTGTCAAATTTAGTTTAGAAAATGGTAAAAACGAATCGATGTCAGTGGTGTCGATTCTGTTCTGTCATTTCCTAAACTGAACCTATTTGATTAGCTATGTTGATTTCACATCTTACAAATGCTGATGATCACAATAGTTCCTATAATATAAATAGCCTTATAGTTCTCATCGAATTCACTGTCCATATTTTATGATTGAAGTACATAGTTCTATGCAATCTGTGTGATTATTTCCAGTTAGTACACATTGACATGGCCCCGAACTTCGCTGGCACCTTGATGGGCATCACCAACTGTGTGGCCAACGGCGTCGCAATCATTGCGCCGCTCGCTGCTGGCGTGATACTTCAAGATGAGGTACGTACGATCTGCAACAATTCGACTTCGTATTTTTCTTCATGATCTTCTTATTGTATCATGTACGGTATATGTACAGTTGCATGGTACGAGTATATATGAGGGCTTTTTGCCGTAATTTTCTCTTACCAGTGATACCTTTAGAATGATTACACCATTCATAGTATTACTACGAAAACTGACTTGGTTTTGACACATTTTATTTAAAACGTAAATATTCACGTTAGCTTGAGTTAGTTATTCCAACTATAGTTTCGATCACATCTGGTGATCTTTATCAAACAATGCTATATGCGTGACACGGGTGCGACTTCATCTTACCTTGCACTCATTCGAATCAATTTAACAGGAGTATTGCCGTTTTATTGAAACAAAACCATTTATTGTTGTTAACAGACCATACCTTTTGTATTGTTGTCTAGCACTCATTGGCTCAGATGACCATATATCTAGTCAGATGACCAGACTGATGAGACTTTTTCATCTCAGCAGCTCGATGCTAGCAAAGAATCGGACTACTGAGATCTTTAGTCCGATTAACTAGTCCGATAATCGGATTTCTGAGAATCTGTCATCTCAGCAGTTCGATAATACTAAAAAACGGACTACTGAACCTTTTAGTTCAGTAATAATACCATTACACTTTCGAGAAATAAAGTATGAACATAAATATTTATTTTTTCCAACATGCTAAGTAAAAATGGGAAAATAAGGGATATCTCTGATTCCGACTTCAAAACCTTCCACAGAATTTTATACAATTTTGAACTATATAATATAGATAGTAGAATATACATACAAATATAAAGAAGTATAGAAAGTCCCTTTATGACATCTAAAGTATTCATTTAGCATTGACATAAGTCAATGCATTATATGATTATTTTTTCGATGTTTTTTCAAGAAGTGCTCGAAGAAAGAATTGGGGAAAAATCATTTTTTTTAAGACTATTTTTATATTATTTTTCAGACTGACGCTGGTGAATGGCGAAAAGTTTTCTACGTATCTTCTGCTATTTACGTCATTGGCAACATGATCTACCTTATCTTTGGTAGCAGCAAGACGCAATCCTGGAATGACCCTGGAACTGCCAGCGACAACCAAACCGGTATGACTTAATGTTACACATTATTTTCGATATCGATTATAACTATTACTTAGAGAGTTTTGGCGGGAACGTGAAGAAATCATGTCACGTCATTATATTATTTTCCATTACTTGTGTTATTTCGAGTGTTAATGTGTAAAAACTGTGAATTTTTACCCGTTAAGTGTTCGTGAACATGCACGAGTGTTGGTGAATGGTATAATGTCGTGAAACGTGAATTTTCGTGTTGTTTCCAAAACTCCATAGAAGGCTCTAGTAAAGTTTTCACCACTTTACTGGGGCATGACTAGGACTTGACCATGACTTGCTTTGCTCTACTTTGACAGTGACTATGACTTGTTTGATTATATCTAACTAAACTTGAGAATAAATATGTATACTTGACACTGGCAAATGCATAAGACGTGCGACGCCAAAACCCTCTTAGGAGGAAAAAGAAAAAAAAAAAAACTATTACTTACTTGCGAATTCGGTGACAGCACTTCTGCCTTATAACCAGGAAGGGCCGGATTCGATGTTTGAATGTTGACATTAAACATCGGCTCTGAGAAAAATTTAGGTCTAAGTGTTACTTGTACACGTCTTTGTCTATATTCCATCACATTACCGACAAAGGAATCCTAGTTAGGCACTCAGAATGTGAAACGTTATTTATTTTATCTATAAAAATATAAATGACCCTAACGAATTTGTCTTTTATCAATTATGATAAGGTGATCCACCACTGTGGCCTAGTGCGGGTTGGCGGATTCACATATGCCATTGAATTTTTTCTATGCATTATATATTTATTATGCAGGTTTCTTCACGATGTTTTCCTTCACCGAAGAGCCAGTGGTATATCCGTACGTAAGTTCCAAAGAGCTCATTGGTACGGGACTAACCGGGTTCAAACCAGCGACCCCACAAACGTGACGCTAGTGTGCTCCCACTGGGTTACGACGACCACATCACCAAATTGATGTTTGCTTATTATTAACTTTGGAAGAAATCAATATTAAAACATTAATATCAATTATAATTATGTATATAGTAATAGTAATAATAATTAGAGTTCATTATATATAATTTTATTTTAAGCTAACAGTGCCCTGCGGTTTCACCCGCTATTCTATAGTTAATATAGGATATAGGGATGATAACCCGGGGAAAAACAGAAAAATCGACTGCAAAATATAGTCTATTACCCTGAGGACGTAAAGAATCCAACGACACCTCACTCGTCAAAAGCGGTCAAGCCGTTTAGGCTACAGGAGGTAATATAGGAAATCACAAACGTACTTACTTACGTACATCTCAAAATTATTAGGTACTCTCCTTGGGCAGTCGGGTTAAAAGTAACATATATAGCTTAGTACGGATAGCTTTTACCAAGGGCATAAGCTACCCCCGTACTAAGTTTCACCCAAATCCGTTCAGATGTTACAGAGTTGAACAGGAACAAATTGAATACATTTAGGTACATACTTTCACACTTAAGCACGAACTTTCGCATTTATAATATTTAGTGTGATTCAGACATGAAATTATTTTGATACAAATTCTATTTATTTTCAGATACAACATCGGAAGTGAAACCTGAAAAGGCAGTATGAATTAGTGAAAAAGATTTTGAAATAATTATTTTGTACCTGACACTCCAAGCTTTTACGAAACTAAGATAAGACCTTATTTTATTAAATTTAAAAATTAATCGCTTTTAATGTTGTTTTAATTTAAGACTACAAAAATGCTCCTTATATCAAATTAAATAACATATCATTAAAAAATAAATATATATATATATTTCCTAACCGCACTCGTATGTAGATTTAATGGGCTACCCGAAATTTGACCCTAGCAAGCATTTGATCGCTAAAAGTATATGCAAATGACTGCCTTCATGACTATTAGGCAACAAAAAAGTCGACTACGACTACACTAGGACTAAACTACAAATTTTACTATATTACTTTGCAGCTATCGATGGAAAAAAAATACCATAGATCAAATTATTACTTGTATCTAGTAAACTCTTTTATCGTACTAAGTTTTGTTATATTTCATTGACCGAGCGAACGACGCCTTGGCAAAATTTGCTTTCATCTGTCCTTATGTCGGTCATTACAGGTCGATTTTTTAAACTAATCTTAGGGAAACATGTGTCGATTCTGGTTTACCACTCACTAAACCAAACTAATCTGACAGAACTAAAATTATCTACGTCTCTTTTCATTTCGATACAAGGATGGCAACAATTTAAGAGTTGTCAAATTTAGTGCAAATTAATTGGTTCTAAAATTATATTATATTATAATATTATTATTATATATTATTTTTTGTCTAAGGCGGCGAGGGGTATTTCCCCCGAAAAGGGGAAGTTTGATGCGGCGCCATTTACTGACCAATTTTGATAATATTAAATTGACATAAACATTCGGTTGTTCTTTCTAAAACGTATCACGAAATGAGAAATTGAGAATGTGAAAAAAAGTTGCCAAGAGCTACCTGCCTGTTACCTGTTACCTGTTACCTGTTACCTGTTACCTGTTACCTGTAACCTATTACCTGTTACCTGTTACCTGTTCGCAGAGTTACTAATTTTATGATCGATCCTTAGTTTGCCACCGAACCCTATTGAAGTACCGAACACAGAAGAAGAAAGTCATAATGGTAGGTTAGGTTGTGGGCCATACATATTGTTTGTTGGTTGTTTATTATAACTTGGTGTCAACTTGGTGTATAACTCAGTTGGTACTGAAGATAAACTGATCATTATCCCCCTTATAAACGCGGATAAACCTTGGAGCAGTTGCTCAGTCTAGTCTTTTTCAATCGAGTACTAATTTCGAAAGAGCGAAAAGGACTTAACACGTGGTAACTAATCCCAGGGCACTCCACGTTTATTAATACGGGGATATAAGTAATATGGTGGTTTTAAGAGAAGACCATATTGCGCAATTTTAAAAATGATCAATACGAGCTTTACATAAAAATGGAGAGACCTCCTCGAATTGGCAGTGTAGGCCCCAAATTTCGTTCTCTTAACTACGATTTTAATTCGTTCCTGAAAACATACGCCTTAGTTTTTCATTTAAAAATGTGGACACCGCTGTCTTTTATTTACATACTCACAGATTACAGCCTTGACTTCTCATGTAATACCGAAAATAATCAAAGTATCAACTTTATATATATAAGCATAAAGTTCAGAGTTTCAGCTACTTATTGTAGTTATTATCTCGAACTGCTGGGAGTCTGACATTATCAAACATTATTGGGATTACGGATAATGTGAGAACATGACACGTGTTATCAAAACGTAGACTTCGTTCAAGTTGAGTAAATACCCTAAGCAAAACAACACTGAGTGTTAATAAATGTGTTGAATTTATTGAAAATCTCATGAACAATGGGTGAAGTGAGTGATTGTGTTGCTAAAAAGCCTAGTAAGTGTTTTTGTAAAGATAGTGATAGTGAATCCCACCAACTCCCAGCTATTAGTTTCATACACGAATAACCGATGAGAAAACGTTTTTCCACAGCTCTGAGCCTCATATAAATAACATTCAATCAACCACGATAAAGTGGGAGTTTTTTAAATAATACAATGTTGTTTTCACCTCACAAGCTCGGAAATATTCTGTTTATTCTTCGAAATTAGAGTGAAGAACTGCATTTTATGCGCTAGCGTGTAAAGAGTTTTTAAAATTCGAACCTTTTTATTCAATAATTTTCTATACCGTCAGCCCACTGAACTGGGTTAGTACTTATTTCATGTCAGAATAAACGCACTGGCTAGCACGACGACTGCATAAAAAAAAACTTTCCATCATCCTTGGATTTCCCTCGTTGTAAAAGTTGGTTGTGTTTCGCTCGAAGGCAAAGTTATTCTGCGTATCGTACCCTTGCAACCTTCGCTCAGGTGTCCATAAAGGAACAACAAAAAAAAAAAACAAAAAAAACAACAACAAAAAAACAACGTAAAAAACGCGCCAAAAAACAACTTTGCAGCACACTTTGCACTTTGCAGCGTTGCATAACACATAACTTTTATTGCAAGGGTAAGTTCTGTGGTCGCAACATTATACAAGCTGCACATAATTTACTTCGTCTTCTATTCATAATAGCACTGCAGCCTGCGCCACTACTTCATCAGCAGGCAATGCCAACCCACCTACGAGGCGTAGGCGGTAGAGTAGAGTCCCGATCCGATACGTGTGCAGAGCTGTGAACATGACATTACTATCTAAATGCATTGCTAATGTTCCAGGTTCGGTGTTGGGCATCCGGCATGTCCAAGCGATCTTATTGTTCTTCGCGCTGGTGCTCGCGTACGGGATGCGAGTCAACATGAGCATGGCTATCGTTGACATGACGGATAAAGACAATGAAAATGTAAGAACAGTTAGCTTAACTTCTATTGAAAAATTACGGGTCCGATAGAAAGCGTAGCACCCAATAATGTCCGGTAGAGGCGCTGCTACATTTTTCATGCGTTTTGATATCGATAACAGTAGACTTCACGAGCATAATCTTTTTTGCACAATCTAAATTCGTCTGTGTGACCTCATGACCTTATCTTATTTTGACAACCTCTTGACCGATTTTGCTGATATTCGAAATTCTTGTTCAGAATTGAGTATCAAATGTTTCTGCCAAATATTATCAAAGTCGTGAGGTATGGCGCCGCACCAAAGCTCCTCCCTTTTTGAGGGAAATAACCCGACAATAACAATCGGCGACGAAAACAAAATCTATAAAATTGTAGTATCTATATACCAAGTTTCGTCGAGATTCGTTGAAAAATACGGTCTGTACGTGAGTACCAATATATATACGACGAATGAGAGCAAAATAAAACGATCCGACAGCTCCCGGAAACAGGAAGTATTCAATATTTGGTATAGGCGCCGGTTACCAAAGGTATACAATCATAAACAGACCTCGCCGGCGTGGTCGAAGAATCCCAGGATCTGTCCGAAGATCGATAAGTTTATCTCCAAATAATCAAAAAGATAATAACCAAACCGCTAAGGCCCCTGGACACACCCCTTCTGGGGTCAAGGCCAGGGTAAGTTTGAAATCCCCCTCCCGAGTGATGGTCCCAGCCAAGGTTCGTACTGTAGCGGTGCCCTTGCGCTAGTCACCCTCGTGCCATAATAATAGTTTTAGGGCTCAACGCCTTTTGCGTTCGCCAAAGTCCGGTTATAGAGTCCGGTCTGTAGAGGCCGTTAGCCACAAAAAGCATAGACAACCAAAAAAAAGAAGCATAATAAGCCAGTTGTTGCAAATACTTCGCTAATTTCGTTTGAGTGGTCAAAGTACGCAATGTAAGTATTTTCGATAGTAGTTATGTTAGGGGTACCAGTTTATCTAGAGGTTTTGTTTTTTTTTTGTCTTCTGAGTGTTTACCATTTTGCTGCGATTTACAAATTGTGAGACTCCATTGCAGGCAAAAGTTACACTGTGTCCTTCATGATGTGCACCACCTTTTTTAAAGTTTCATCAAAACTGGTGGAGTCATTAAAAGATATCATACCATAAGGAAAGGAGGCAAACAGTTACTAGACTAAGTTTGTTATTTTACAAAATATATATATTATCTTAAAATATTATTATTGTGACATGGTGTTGTCGACCTTGTTTTCATACCCTTTGAGCTCTTTTCCAGTCTTTCGAATGGAGTATCCAGATCCAGAGCGTGATCCTGTCGTCTTTCTTCTGGGGGTACATCGTGCTGCAGGTCCCGGGAGGAGAGATGGCGAAGAGGTTCGGTGGGTCGATACTGATCACTGTCTGTGTCGCGCTCAACGCCGCGGTCTCCATGCTGATACCTACTGCTGCTTACTACGTGGGTTTAGTATTCAGTTTACAAGTTTAGTTTGTTTTGCCTTGTTACTTAAATAAGGGCGTTAAAACCCTTTGGAAAACTCTGGCTTCTGGCAAAGTCTTTACTGATATCACTAAAACACAGAATTCCAGATACCACACATTTTGAGGAACTTTCAGTTGAAGGAAACGCAGACCGATGCAGATGTTTTTTTCCACCCTTTTTTACTATCACCATAGAAAAGTTATTTCTTATCAGCTCTTAGATGTCCACTACTGGACCAAGCGTCCCCCTGTTGGGGAGGTGGTTGCCATAATCCCCATGCAGGTGGCTTGGAGATCGCAGAATATTCACCGCCCGTCCTCCGGTGGTTCTGGTCGCTGTCTTAGGACATACCCAGGTCGAGACAGATAATTATTATAATTATGTGGGTATGTCATGCCTCTATACTGTCACAGATAGTACCTACAGAGGAATCACATTTTTAAGTGACAGGTGCAGTGTCACTTAAAAATAAAATTCAGTCACTTTTAATTATATAAATAAAAATAGTGGTACGTATATTGCCAGTAGTACAACCGGTTGTACCATAGGTAATTTATTTTATTGGTGGCAAACTGCTGATTATTAGTTTTTTGTCCACTACCGACAATGACAGATATCAATGCAGATTTTCACTATTTGTACCAAGTAGATACCAAGTTTTTACATTACTGTTAAAGTCACTAGGACTTCCGGTGGGGACGTGAAGAAGACAAGTCAAGTCGATATCCTAATCCTAAACATAGATGAAAAAAAAACATTGTCCTTACTAATATTATAATTCAAAGGAATATAACAGCAGTCGTATCAGGACCAATAAAGCTTCAAGGTATAAAATGAATACGTTCGTCTCGAGGAACAAACTTCGCTTGCGCGATTCAGATCTCCCTAAATTACAACTGTAAAAAAAAGTTCACAAAAATAGATCAGCGCCATTTAACGAACTATAAGAAGTAACTTTGTTTTCATTACTTTACTGGGGCTTGGCTTAGACTTGACCATGACTTAATTTGCTCGACTAAAACATTGACTGAGACATGTTTTAATTGTGAAATATTTTACTACACTTGCAATATTACAAAACATGACACTGGCTAACACTAAGTATGTCTGAAGCGAAAATAATAGACGAAAAAAGTTACTAATATATTAATTATAATTTATTCTATTACTAAGCGTTCAGAGTTCTCAGAGTTTGCAAGCTGAAGTAGCAATGGGCAGGCCACATCACTCAAAAAACCGATAACCGATGGGGAAGAAAGGTTCTTGAGTTGCGACCGCGAACCGGAAGACGAAGCGTAGGCAGGCCTCCCACTACGTGGACCGACGACATTGTGAAAGTCGCGGGCAACCGGTGGATGCAAGTGGCACATTGTCGGTCGGTGTGGCGGTCTAAGGGGGAGGCCTAATTTCAGCAGTAGACGTCAATGTAATAATGTATAATGTAATAATGTATAATGTAATAATGTATAATGTAATAATGTAATGTAATAATGTAATGTAATAATGTAATGTAATAATGTAATGTGATGTGATGTGATGTGATGTGATGTGATGTGATGTGATGTGATGTGATGTGATGTGATGTGATGTGATGTGATGTGATGTGATGTGATGTGATGTGATGTGATGTGATGTGATGTGATGTGATGTGATGTGATGTGATGTGATGTGATGTGATGTGATGTGATGTGATGTGATGTGATGTGATGTGATGTGATGTGATGTGATGTGATGTGATGTGATGTGATGTGATGTGATGTGATGTGATGTGATGTGATGTGATGTGATGTGATGTGATGTGATGTGATGTGATGTGATGTGATGTGATGTGATGTGATGTGATGAGATGTGATGTGATGTGATGTGATGTGATGTAATGTAATGTAATGTAATGTAATGTAAGCGCTTAGTTCATTTCCTAATTCCACCATCTCTCAAGTATTAAGTCTCTTGAACTGTTAGTGGCAACCGTTACGCTTACCGTCGGGCGAACGACTTGCTTGTCTCATCAATCAGTCCTATTTAAAAAAAGTACAGCACTATTTACTTAATACCAGGTTAGTACTCGTGCTTTGTCACAACACGAATATAAAAGTGATTCACGCGCCATACAAACTATGCTTGTAGTAATTTATTAATATGTTGACCTTAATCGCTTACATAAAGGCAAATGAACAAGTTGAGATATAAATATCACACTGTCATTATTTTAGGCGAATCAATGTTTGTCAAACCAGTTCAATGAACTTTGGTCAAAACATCTTGCAGAATTAAGAAAATACAACTATAAATTGCTAATCATGGCCGCTTTAAAAATATATACTTGCATCATAAGTATT
This sequence comes from Apocheima hispidaria, assembly GCA_947579745.1. NCBI lineage: Eukaryota > Metazoa > Arthropoda > Insecta > Lepidoptera > Geometridae > Apocheima > Apocheima hispidaria. The sequence continues at coordinate 15,058,641 of OX388159.1, forward strand.
TTCGATGATATTATGGATCTTTAACCCATTTTTCCGCTTTTTCGGATTCTCTAGCTTCAAAAAAAAAAAAAAGGGTGACTTTATGTCCTGTCCAGAGCCTTGTTCAGTATGGTCGTCCAACGACGCTCTATGATTTGCAGCATACTTGTAATGTCATGGAGCGTCGGCGGACGACCTCCATGGACATGGCCCTGTAATTCATCGAAGTATTAGAAAGTTGCTACTTCGCTCTTTTGCGCGATATTTTAAATCCTAGGGAGGATGGCAGTTGGTCTGCGCCTGCAGAGTGCTCCAGGGGCTGTCTCAGGGGTTCATCGTGCCTTCGATCCACCATCTCATCGGCAAGTGGGCCCCAGTTGAGGAGAAAAGCCGTTTAGGAGCTTTGATTCATGCTGGTAAGTAAAATCGGTAAATGTTTGTCGAGTTTACTCGAACTAAATAAACGTTTTTGAAATAATCAAGTAAATACTTCCCTATATCCTATGGTTTTCTTGGCAATTTGTTCTTCATAAATTTGAAATTTATTTATTCTTATCTTTTTTTCTGAGGATACACTACTTCCCTGCGAAATTTAATCAGAAGAAGTCCATCCATTTATCGGCAAAAATAGAAACAGACGTGGAACATAGTTTAGATTGGCAACGAAGACACCTGAAAAATAGTTATACTTTAGCATTGATTTATGAAAATGTGTGATTTAAAATTGTATACTTTCAGGGTCGCAGCTAGGCAACGCTATCCAGTTTCTCATATCAGGGTTCATAGCCTCCGCCTGGAGCTGGCCCTGGATTTTTTACGTGAACGGTATATGCGGCGCTGTTTGGACCGTTGCTTACATTATGCTGGGGTCCGACTCGCCGCAGAAGTCCAGGATGATTAGCGAGGAGGAGAGGATGTACATACAGACTTCCCTGGGACAAGTTGGGGAGCAGAAAGTAAGAGGCAACTATTTAAAGTTTAGGCTTAGCCAACAATTCGTCAACTTGTGACAAACGGCTTGACCGAGGATCATGCTTGTTTATCACAAGTTCTTGTACTGTAGAGCCTAGAGTTTTTGTTATTTTCTCGTTATGAAAATTCCCAAAATGAAAGCTATAAAAAATGAACCGAGTGGGTAGTTTTATTAAATTACCTTTTCAAAGATTAAATGTTTATAATATTATTGCTTGAAACGTAAATACCACTCAAACAAAGTGTTTTCAAAGTATGAATAAAATGCTGCTTCTGTTTTTTTTATTCTACTAAAAAATATTAGAAACATATTGTTTCAAGTCCTAAAACCATAGTAACATATTAAGCTATATAATATAACCGACCTGATAAAAATGAGAAACAAAATTATTCAATATAAAGAAGTAAGATATATTATAATCTAAACTTAAATGTACAAACTAAAACTATAAACAAAATTAAAATAAGTACTTAAATAAATTCATATAAAAAATTAAATTAAATTAATTAATTAAATTATTCATATTCATATTCTTTATTTCACTAGGTGTACAAAGGTCTTCATAAAACTTATTCTTAACCTAAATCCCTATTATTTTACAGAAACTCAAGACGCCCTGGAAATCAATATGGACTTCTCTTCCATTCATATCACTGATCGTGGTCCACTGTTGCCAGAACTGGGGCTTCTGGACTCTTATGACAGAGATGCCATCTTACATGAAACAGGTGTTAGGGGTCGATATCAAATCTGTAAGTATGTCTCAGTATTTTAGTGGACGCTGTGCAGAGATTGCATCAACGGTCTGTTCTAAAGTGTAATAAAAATTCGTCAAGGAAATTAGAAGTCAAGTAGAACAAGGATCCTGCCTAGACATCCATAATCGTAGCTGCCTCTATCAACCAAATATAAACCTAATAAGTTAATTATGATAAAACATTCAGCTATGTTAGCAGGATCAAATTAATTAACTTAATCACGAATGATTCAATACGAAAGCGTCCGCCTCTGAGTGCGCGTACCCCTTGATGAAGGAGCTCTAATAACTTGGAAACCGGCCCGGAGCTCGTTACGACCGATGAACAGTACCGCGACTGCAAATTGCAATTTATCAATGGCTATATTTTTCTCACACCTGGCTCTTGAGTCCATATAGGAAAAAACCAACGAACATCGGCCTCAATTATACACTAGTGTAGAGAATCGTATATGATGAAGTATCAGAGAATGCGTTGCTTCACACTTCACTACGGGGATAATTCTCAAATTGAAATGACATAGGTTCGGTCCACGACAATTCAACTATAATCTAAGAATACACTGGTATCTAAGAATACACTGGTAGCTGTTAGTGAAAATACAATATATCAAATTGGAGAGATCGTTGCGAGGATGTAGACGGTCCATAATCTCCTTAGACTTGAGTCCTTGCAGCGTCGCTTGCGCATGTGGCTTCATTAAAGGCGCTGCAGGCTGGTGCGGCATAACCCCGCACTACACTAGTATAATTTAATATACCAACGAATGTCTTTGCTTATTGTTAGTATTACACACACTAATTATTTCCAGAATGGCGTTTTGACCGCTCTTCCATACTTTGCCATGTATCTTCTAAGCTTCCCGTTCGGCTACATGTCCGACTACCTGCCGAACCACGGATGGCTGAGCATCACCGCAACCAGGAAACTATCTAACTCTATCGGTAAACTATAGCCAAAATCCCCTTCATCATCTTCATCAGCCATAAGACGTCTACTGCTGAACATAGGCCTCCCCCTTAGAGCGCCACACCTACCGACAACACGCCACTTGCATCCACCGGTTGCCCCTATCAATATCCCCTATCCTTACTTTATTACTAATATCATACATTCAAAGTATGTTTTAATGCGAGTCAAATATCAGAGCGCAGCCTGTTTCAAATATAAATCAATACGAAAGCAGTTGACCGCAACAAAAACCTGATGAGAACGCAGCGTAGGTAGGCCTTCCATTAGATAGATAGATATATAAATAGATTAACTTTTTATTGTTCACACAAAATTTTACGAAATTTAAAAAGAGACTTTAAAACTAGTGTAACAACTAGACCGCCACTAGGTGATTGACGACATTTAGAAAGTCGCGGGCAACCGGTAGATGAAAACTTCAAATTGTCGTTCAGTGTGGCGCTCGACGGGGCCTCCTCCCTTTGTTCAGCAGTGGACGTCTTCAGGCTGTTGATGATGAGGACAACTATACATTTATTAGTACTTTGAAATAGTATAACAAACATATCCATAAGAGAAGAGCGACGTATTTTTCTACAGGTTGTAGGTTTTTGTTCCAGGTCTCTTCGGGCCAGCTGTCGCTCTCATCGGTCTTTCATACACACCAGCCGGTAACATAACAGCTGCCGTAGCTTTACTCACAGTTGTTGTTGCTTTGAACGCCGGACACATTACTGGACTTATGGTGCGTGTAGAGATCTGAATTCGTAGCGGTAACGACGCGGCCACGACGTCGCCGTGACTGCAACTTAAGGGACGAGGGTACACGAGGCGGGTACTCGCAATATCCAACTGGCTTATTCACTTGTTATGAGGTATTGTGGTGCTTGACTCGCGCGCCCTTCGTTCCGGAGTGCCACGAATACACTCCTTTGAATTATTTCCATATTAAGTTAAATCCATTTTACAGCAGAAATAATAAAACAATTTTGCCTCAAACAGCTGCAGTGCACACAGGTTTTGTAAAAAAATTCAAAATTGTGCGCGAAATAAGACTTCAGGGTTGGTTATGAAAAAAATGTCTTCTCAGAATCATTTACTTTCGCAGCTAGTGCATCTGGACATGTCTCCTAACTTTGCGGGCACGCTCCTCGGTATCACTAACTGCAGTGCCAACATCATATCCATCGTCGCGCCTTTAGTGGCTGGAGCCCTCTTGAAAGATGAGGTATACCTTGTTTTCTATTAAACTATTCCATGCCCCACCAGCTGTAGGGTTTAGATTACAATTGTTTTAACAAAATAGAGGGCAACCGGCTTGAAACGCTTTCAGATCTTTATATGACCACTTTCTTTGCCTTTTTCGGTTCTTTCGTAAATATTTAAATTGTATTCATATTTGTAACTCAGTTAATCCCTTGACACATCGGTTTTAAGCATTCGACTACAACTTACCCGTTTTTGAACGAGAGAAGTAATCAAAGATGGAAAGCGGGGTCAAGATTGAGCACTAAACATCTTTTTTAAGTGAGGCTGCCGAAACACTCCTTGAAGAAAGTCTGTTTATGCTTTGGTATTTTTTTTTATATTTGATTCTAGACTGATCCAAACGAATGGCGTAAAGTCTTCTACATCGCATCTGCAGTTTACATAGTCGGAAACACTTTCTATCTGATCTTCGGTACAAGCGAAACGCAAGACTGGAACAACCCAGAAACAGGTAAAAAATACTTTAGACTCTTCTTATTCTTTTTTTAGAATAATTATTATATACCTATACATAACTATCAAATTCATAACCAATACGCTGCATTCGCTCCCTTGAAGTCTGTTAAAAAAGCTGTTTTTATTTTATTTTCAGAGGCTGGCTCTAGTACGAAGAAAACTGAAAAATCTGTGTAAAATTTAAATTTTAAATTTGTTTTGTAACAAATATTTCGTATTTTATAAGGATAATAACTTGTTTTTTTTAGTTAAATAATATTACATCATTTAAAAACAAAAATTGCTCTCTGTACCTCCAGTTTATGCAAACTTACGAGTAGGAACCAAATTTTTGAATTCATATGAACATTCAATATAATTAATGCGGCTTGTTGCGTTTAAAAATGAAACGTCAAAAAAATAAACTATCTGTGAAATTATAAATTCTGCCTGACTATCTTGATATAAATGTGTAAATAAATGCGTCATCACTGTCGTGGCTACGCACCTGAGCTGAACCGTCCACACTGCAGCAGAAGCTGCGGAAGATGCTGACAACAACAAACGGCTGAAATGCGCAAGAATGGAGTCACGTTATTATTTTGTGCCCATTGTGCCGTCGAGACCACGGGCTGTTGCGGCAGAGAAGCCTGAGCTTTCGGTTCGGTACGTTCCTGGTGCAAAGGATGGCCATCGCCATTCAGCGTGGTAATGCTGTCAGCGTTATTTATTTATTTATTTTATTTATTTTATTCTCTTAGGATAAATAACAGCTAGTGCTTCATTAACAGGTTTAATATTTTAACTTAAAACTAATTAAAAGTTACATTAAACGTTATGGGCACCTTTACACCAGGAACAATTGGGGGCGGATAATTCGACTTAAATCTGAATATATTTTATTAAGTTATAAGTTGTACATAAATATTTATCTGAATATAAGTATTTTAATTTTAAATACAAGAAATAAAGTTATTAAGATTATTTTTTAAAAAAAATAGGGACTACCCTAAAGTTAAAATTTTTAGCTCTCCTCTCCATCAATTGTTGGTAGAAAGCAGTCAACCGACAAAATAACCGCAAAATTATTATCAGGATAGTGCCTTCTAGCTGACGGCAGCCTGTTTACAATTCGAGCCAGTGGCAGCGTACTGCTGTGCACTGCGAACCAGTAACAATACCAATGAACTAGGTCATGTTCACAAAACAATCCTTTGGTAAAATGCATTAGATCTTTAACGTCATTGCGATCATGACTTTTAAAGAAACAATTGTGATCTCGTTCACTGCCAATATAATAGAAAAAAAACTATGGTTAGTACAGGGTTCCTTAGCTGTTACTACAAACGACATAATATAATATGTTTATTTTATTTTATCTAATACTTTATTGCACACATATACAACGTATTTGGTACAACAGGAGGACTTCATGCTAAAGCATTTTCTACCAGTTACCAGTATGTTAAGAAGATTTATAAAGAATATGTAAGGCCAAAATCTTTGTAAATTTTTTTTTGCGGCTTATGCTGAGCCGTTGGATTTGGTCGGCTTCATCTCGTAAGACATAAATTAGACTTTAATATATTCTGGAATTTTTAAAATTAATTTCATTTTCCAGCAAGAGCCTTTCGGTGCGAAATCTTGACCGACAGAAAATAAAATCTAAAATGTCCACTTTTGATCCGACTTTAACAGTTTACAAAAATATAATAATTGTAAATTTTCTTTGGACGAAATCCTATTTGATGAGTTAGGTAAGAATTTTATTTGTCGTCATTTAGGTTTTTTTATTCTTTATATTCTTATATTATATTATATATTCTATTATATATTCTATATATTCTATATTATATATTCTTTATATTATTTATATTCTAAGAAAAAATTGACAACAAACGTGTTGATTACCTGTTTGTATTTACGACGGAGATTTTAGAAAATTTACCATTTTGAGCTTGGAGTACTATTATTTTATTATGTGCAGTGAAACATAAACGAACAATCGAACTATAAGGATTTCTTTGTTTCTTACGGAACCTTAAAGAATTTGTCAGTAACCCTGAGTTACTCGTTCAGCAACTCAGTGTCACCGCGATCAGTCTGTAGTGTCTATAGTTCATGTATAGTCGTCGGAAGGTGCTCGCGACGAATGTCCGCCAACAACGAAACCATTATTTTAAAAATAAAAAACCTCTACATAACAAATAAAATAATAAGAACTTCAACGTATGTAACAAAAGAAGCGTGGGATTTTTAAAATTTAAGTGTCTTTGTTTTAAAAGTCATATTTCTAAGTACCTGCACAACACGAAGTGTTATTAGTTTTTAGCTCAGTAATTTTGTAAGCAAAGATATGAATACTAAAGATGAAATTGTTGAAGCCAAAAAACCTGGTAAGTTGATTTTCCTTATCAATAATATTGACCGATCGAAGCAATGGTCTCAGTCTACGGAAACAAGTTGGTTTTGTATGTATTTTTGGGTGTTATTTGTCCAACGATAACTTCCGAACTATTAATTTGATTTTAACGAAATTGTATATGCAAGTATTTTATTGCAATACAATATTAGATCCGAATATAAACAAGACCTGTCCAAGGGTTGTTCAGTTATAGGAGTTCTAGTTATATAAGCTTGCGAGGATATACTAATAATTAAAAAGTAAAATATTGGAATGAACAATTCCCCAGTACTGCGTGCTCCGTGAGCATTCAACGTTTGTGGTGTCAAACAGGGGGTCCCAGAATATCTGAGGTCCGACAACACTGCGCTTCCCCTCCCTTTCGCAGCTTGCTGCTTTCCCGAAACTTCTTCCCAACGAAAAATATGGCTATGCATTAAAATGAAAAAATATTTTTTCAAACGAATGTTATACATGTATCAGACCATCTATTCAGATTGAAAAATTATACTGGTTAGTTTACGAAGCATTTCGAAATTTTGATAAATATAATTAAAATTGACAATTATCTATTACAAAAAAAGGGCGACCCAGAAATGTATGGAAAAATAATTAGTAGTTGACGTGAGCGAACTTAGAGATGACATCTGATTGAAAGAAATGGTGATTAAGAAGCAAAATGAATATGAACTGCTTTAATTTTACTTAGTTACTCTCTAAACTCTTTTCAGATTCCTGTTTTGGAATCAGACATGTGCAAGTCCTGTTGCTGTTCTTAGCCATGGTGTTGACGTTTGCTATGAGGGTCAATATTAGCATGGCTATAGTCGCTATGACCGATAAGGACAACCCAAACGTAAGTGTCCGAAACAATATCAGCAAAATAGTTATGATAACAAATAATGCGGATCATCAAAATTTTGGTGACTAAAAAAATCCGAACCTACTGTACAATACTGCTACGGCCCACCTGCGGGTTTTCTGAATTCTCTAACATAATGCATAAGTAAAACGCAAAATGTGATAACAACAAAAAAACCTAACATTCATTTGTATTGTACTAAGAGACAACAAGAAAGAGTTACAAAATACGGAGGTGCATGACAATATCTTATGGAGTTATTATTTGTTATCCAATACCAACCGGGGTTATCCACATTTCAAAACAATATGACATTTTATCTGTAATCTTAAAGTTTTATCACCAAACATCTTGAAATATTTCTAATCTGTTATTTCCATCTCTACACGACAACACGATACTAAAATCACCTGATTTAGTTTGTATTTTATGCAAATAATGTATCACGAGTGAAGTGCATTAAATTAAAGCATCTAATATCTTAAGGAGTACAAAATTCTAAGTTTCTTACAAAATTCTGTATGGCGGCTAGGCGGCGGCGCTTACTCGTAACATCAAGCAAACGACTGACATCTATAGTTACTTAGTTGTTTAAAGCAAGTGAAAAGAATTTGCTTGAATGTTAACGGACTAAAATATTTATACATGTCAGAATTAATAATTAAAACACGTGGTAATCCGCGACATCGTGATTATACTAGTATGTTAAAGGTTCTAGATAAAATGTCCCCACGTAAAGAAACGTCAATCATAAATAGAGAACGCGATAAAATCTACAGATAAAAGAAATTCCAACGAAAATGTATCAAGGTACCTGATAAAATAAGTTTTAAGAAGCATTAAAATACGCAATGAAATCAAATAAAATAAAATACTTCCAACGATTTGGTATGATAACGTGGTCCCACTTTTGATTCCACAAATAATAGATTAAATTACCTGAATTATCTATTCTAATATCGATAGAGGAAGTCAAAATGTTCTTAAATTAATGCTCCCAAATGCCTACTAAAAAACTACAAAGAACAGGTACTTCTTAATAGCTATCATTAATGTAATCTGTAAAATGTGACACTGTCACAAGCTTACTATTGCAACGGATAGATAATAGACAAGATGGATAATAATAGATGGCCTGTTACAAAAGTCTACAATATTTATGTTTTAATTGTATTTTTTTTTTAGATAAATTGGTACTATTACTCATAAATTACATTATTTTTGTTATTTAATTTAGACAACCAGGACACTGTTTTTAATTTAGATGTTCAGGATTAGGTTCACACTTTTTTGGTCACCATCCGTTAACAAAAATCAATAATGTTCTGTATAGAGGCTAATGAACAGCTATCTTCCAGTCGTTCCACTGGAGCATCCAGACACAAAGCGTGATCCTGTCCTCGTTCTTCTGGGGGTACGTGGTCCTACAGATCCCCGGAGGGGAGATGGCGGCGCGGTGCGGGGGGATGATCCTCATCACGCTGTGTGTTGCCATCAACTCTGCTACGAGTTTGCTCATACCCATAGGAGGACATTACGTGAGTAGGCTATCTACACAATTCAGTATTTACCAATAGAAATGCAGAAAATAGACTTCTACGTGATGTCATATCACTTAGCAGTTTTCATTGTAAGATTTTATTGGTAAGCAACTTCTCTCCTCGTTTATCTCAAGTTTGGAGGATAACAGCCTTAATCAGGGCCTTTTAGTGGCTTACACTGTCGATTCAAGATAGTCTTAACCTTACCGACTTCGAATAATGTACGTTCCGTGTTTTGCATAAGAATGGTGCTTTCGTCTTGAATCGCCAGTGTAGGCCGTCAATCGAGACCAGCAAGCTGTTCACCTCTTTACCATAACAGTAATGATGTAAATGGTATCCTGAACTTCGAATTTTGAAACAGCAGCATTACACGGTGCAATTATATGAGAGAGTCGAATGGGTAATATGATTTTTTTTCGAACGAATTTTTCTCTTCTTCTCTCTCCGTTGGGGATTCCCACGTTATTGACGGTTGCTTTCCTCATCTGCAGTCACCTGGCTAAGTAAACGCTAACTGTCTACTGAATTTATTATGCACTTATATTGTCTCTAATGAAGTCCCGCGGTTCGGCTCTTCGAATATAGATTTTCAGTTTAATGGAATTGATTTTAGTTTTATTTCCTTGAATTATTCTTGGATAAACAAAAATCTTGGATAGAATCTGAAATCTAAGATGCCACAGGCAGAGCTCCAGTGGTGGTGATTTATCATCGTACTAATCGAAATATACGCTGCATAAGTTTGGCGATCTGTTGAGATCAGCTGGCCAAATATCTTGCGGGTCTCATTCATATAAATTATGGAGTGACAGATATTTAGAAGAAAAAAAAAACCTAGATCTTAATCTTCAACTCGGTATTTTTTTAGGGTGGCTGGCAACTAATATGCGCGTGCAGGGTGATCCAAGGTCTCGCTCAAGGATTCCTGTTTCCATCAGTCCACAACCTCATTGGCAAGTGGGTTCCCTTGGAGGAGAAGAGCAGATTAGGAACTTTGATTTATAGCGGTAAGATTTTGTTTTACAATTTAATGAATAGGTATAATATATAAAATTATCAATAGACATCACAAACTCAATCAATAATTCACTATACATAGTTTTGAGCATGTATGTATAATGTTACTAGACTAAGTTACATTGTACAATAACACACCGAAATAAACGAGCAAAACATTAAAACCAGACACAGCAAGCAGTCTTAAGACTATGAGCGATATTTACCAGACTTGGGTTGGAAATTTATATGGCTGTTAAGATATATTACGTACATAGTACATAGTACATAGTACATAGTACGTTGAGTTGGAATCGTCGTCGCAATTTACCAAAAAAAAAAACCTATTATTAACAATATTTTCGATTTTAAAAAGTACTTGCATTAAAGACGAATCTCCTTTATCCAAAAACATACAAAAAACTGGTAAGTGGTAAAACCAGGTCCTCGAAGTGCATTGAAAATAACAAAACCGTCAAAATAATTGGAATCTTGAGGACTCCACAAAAAAAAACCATTTTACACCAAATGTTACGCGACTACGCGATTTATGCGTTCATAATTAATTGATGTGTATTAATTAATTGATTGTAAAGTTTTTTACATTACAAAACTGGTGGGCCTGACTCAAACTGCGCTGCTCCTGACATTCGTTGGGTTTATAAAAGACTTTTAATTTATGGCTTTAAAGACTAGCATTTGACCTTTTAAACTCAAACATTGCAAAACACGTTTTTTAGTAATTTATGCTAATTACACTCGTTTTCCTACTCAATAATCACTGTAGATTTATATACAATTTTTGGTAACAAAGGCAGTCATCATTAAACCACCAGGTTATACTTAATTTTCTATGCAGATCGTTCATATTATATTTAGACACATCTAGTCAAGCGCATCAATATTCATTGTATTTACTAGTCTTCTTTATTAATATATTTACTGTGTGTAAGTCGTCGCCTTCAGTTCAGTAACTCAAGAACATTTTCCTGCTTTACCTAGTTTACGCAACTGTTCATCAGAAAGAAGGTTAAAAAATGGTCATAATATTGGAAAATCAAAAACAATGTCTTACAAATAATTACATAATGTCTTGGAATGTACCTAACTGACTTCGGATACTTATTGACAAGGAAATACTATTATTATTATATGCACAAGGAAATAGATAACAAATTAACTAATTTAAATTGTAATACAAAAAGTCAAATCCAATTATTACAAGTTTAAATAGTTTATAAATAAAAAAACACAAATGCGTGCTGCGACATAGTAGGGTTCCGTAGCCATACCGAATACTACTCTAATCTCCCTTTCTTTTGTTCTCTCCATCACTCTTCTACGATCGGTTCTTACTTTGTTTTTTAATTTACCTTTCTAGTATAATTCTTATAGTTGATATAAGTTTTATCTGTTTATGTACGTGTACGGATTCCGATTCAGTTGTCCTAATCTCTATACTCAACAAAAACTGACAGCAATAAAACTATTATTTTAATTGGTGGTACCGTTCTTAAACCTGTCAAATATCGTTTACACATGAAAATCCAGTAAATAGCACAACAAAACCGACGTCAGTACTTCAGAAGCCGCGAAGAGAAGTTAAACAGTATCGACGTCACAGTCGTAATAGTTCTTAAATAAAATGATCCTGATAAAAGAAGAGAAGAGAAGAGAGAGAATAATTCAGCTACCTCGTTCACAATTTTGGTTTTTATTTCCTATTTTGGCGAAGGAGAAGGAAAAAAATCGAAAAACTTGTTTTTTCTTCATTCTAAAAATCTAAAATGGATCTTATGCCGCATAGTATAACTCCGTTATTCATATACACGATTCTGAAGTAAGGCGGCGCTTGAATTGAAAAGTGGACGGAATCCTTTTTACAAGTGGATAAAGATTGCTAAAATGGTATTTTTTATTTTATCTGATTCGGAACTCTAAAAAGTCAAGTCCAACCATATCAAGTTTTAGTTCATAAAAATGCATACGAAGTTTAATTGCATACCTGCTTAATCATTACGACGTACTTTTGTATTGTTTGTTGATTCACAAGCATAAAATACCGTCACAGCTGGTTTTTTATTACGAAAAGGTGTGGTAATAATGAAAAGAGTATAATACGATCATTGGACACAGTATCACAGTTATTCATACTCTGCTGATAGTTCGTTCTAAAATCAGTTACTTATTACGCCATCGTAGCGCAAGTTTTTGCTATGTACGTTTTGCAATATTTTCCCAATTTGTTTTATTACACCGGCAGGTGGGATTAATATTTAGTAATTCCGAACAAAACGAAAGAAAATAAAATAATTTTATCGCATGATGTTATGGTCCTAAGGAACGAATACTCTATCATTTTTGATCTAAAGGTATTAACTAAATTATATCATGGCCGTGGTAGCTCAGTAGGAACACGCTCGCCTCACATTCGTGGTGTCCCGCGTTCGAACCTGGACGGGCCCGTACCAATGCGTTCTTTGATATACCACTGGCTTTTCGGTGAAGGAAATGAGGAAACCTGCATATTTCCGGAGAAGAAATTCAATGGCGTATGTGAATCCGCCAACCCGCACTGAGCTAGCGTGGTGGATACGGCCTAATCAAATCACCCTTCGAGGGTAGGCTGACATCCAAGCAGTGCGATGTCAGAAGCTATTTAATGCACGTCATAAAGACAAGATATTTTGAATAGATAGCAGATTAAGTTATGTCATTCCAATAATTTGTTTTAAACAAAGTGTTTCTGGGCCCCGACTAGACATTACAATACAAGTAGACGGCAGGCGGTCACAGAGTGGAAGTCTAGAAGAGCGCTACCAAGCACTTGATTTACTTGCAAGTGTACAAGTATGCAGCATAAATGGCCGTATTTTTTTATTGCGTTGACTTAGAATGATTTTTTACTGCTTAAAGACCCCGTAGACCTAAGTATTTGATATTAATTTCAACTTGATTTCTTCATTTGTTCCTGAGAAAAAGGGTCTGGATAGACAGACGGACAACGAAGTGATCCTAAAAAGCTTCCTTTTGAGGTACAGAACCTTAAAAATGGTTTAGTTCAAATTGGCATTGTTACTTGCAGGAGCTCAACTCGGCACCGCCATCCAGCTGATGATTTCCGGCTTCATCGCCGACTCCTGGGGCTGGCCGGCCATCTTCTACGTGAACGGCACGCTCGGCGCTGTCTGGACGGTCGCATACGTCTTCCTCGGAGCCAACTCACCACACAGCTCCAAGATGATCAGCGACGAGGAGCGGCTTTACATACAGACCAGTTTGGGGCAGATAGGGGCGCAAGCTGTAAGTCAGTTGGAGATTTGTATGGTTCCGAATACAATTTATCTATACATTCGTGTAACAAATTTCAATTTTATACTCCTCAATGACTAAATAGACCGTGACATAAACAGGCTATTCGGTTATATGACGGATATATTTTAGGATATCATTGAACTCGTCATGTGAACGAGCGGGAAAATATAGTAGCGTTCGTCAACAGTGTGGACGAAGAGTGTTACCGAGCGGGGAGTACCCGTCCAACTCTAAATTGACAAAAAAAAATCGGTATACATTTTATAGAAAAATTACATTTAGCCGCAATGTTATATGAAATTCGCTTTTTTTTTCGCAATTACTTAGTTGGTCTTAAAGTAAAAGTTGTTTATAATAATTTATTAGTACAAAGATATCTTACAATTATAATTATCCGTCACCTAATCAAACAACCCAAAGGACCCGATGGACGGACGGGATCAAACTATGGTTCCATAATTTGCTACGGAACCCTAAAATGTTTAAAATGCATAAAAATTAACGAAGCCCACGTAACAAAACAGACCACCTAAATATTACATGATTTTAATGGGTTCCTACATCGGCGCCGTTGCAACAAAAAGGTATTTAGGTAAAACTATTTTGAAAACACTAGGTATGGTTTTTTTTTGATTCCGAATTATATTAATCTTATTCACTCAATACCAAAGAAAAAATGTTATACAGAAATTTTATTCATAAGTACATAAAAAAAAAGAATTTACAATTACAAAACACGAAACCGATCCAAACTCAGCGTAATGCTGGATGCTAAATCAACTACAACAAATTAGACAAAGACATTTTTCAAATTCGTCAAGCACCATCAGCGAATATAATTCTTCAGTCTTATCTAATTTCGAAAAATAATTCGTGAAACGGAACGGAATATTCACAATGAACTATTGCTATACTTGATTATGAACCTAGTGGGCTCAAAGTTAGTTAAAATGCTTACGTTTGTACGTATAGATACGTGATGTTATTCCACAGAAAAAGAAAGGTTTTTACTCTTCTGTGCGTTGTTAGATAATTTAAATATAGCGGTGAGCTGCAACTGCGCTGCACTGTGCGGTTCAATAGCTGCGCGAGTTCAAGTAAATTTACGTAATCGACTTCAAACTGTCGTTTATTACGTCTTATTTTATATAAAATTATGATTGTCCGACACAATTCTTGCCTATCAGACATGCGACATTTAATACAATTCTAGTTAATTAAAGTAAACTATATATCAAAATTAAATGTAATCCTAATTTAATAAAAAAAAATGCACAAATAAAATTATTATTGTCGTGGTAGAAATAACTGATAGTAACATGGAACAGTAGAGGATTGTTTATTGTTTATTCTTTAGTTAACTGCATTTGAAAAGTTTGACTCTAAATTTTGTTTATGGAAATGACTTCAATTATTCTGGAATTTTTGCTATTGGGTTTACAGTTTCAGCGATAAAGCTCGGTATAACATTGCGGAAACACTAGTCTACTTAGATATCTTGTGCAGTACCTACGACTATCTCCTAGTGTATTAAACAGTTCAGGATGCACCTTAATACACACTTACATATTGCAAAAATATACATAGATGGCAGCAGGAGCACCTTCAATTCTCTTTTTTTTTTAAATTTCAAAACATCTTCAACAAAAAAGTTTAAAATTCAGTTGCAAGGTTTGACTTAACATACATACATAAAAACGACATGCATTGCTCATTATGTTTGTTTCTTCTTTTTAACCCATGTTAAAGGCTTGGGCGATCTAAAATGTGTTAAATTTGGCTACAGCCCATTTGAGCTTACTTATCTCTTTATTCCAGAAACTCAACACCCCGTGGAAAGCAATATGGACCTCGTTACCGTTCATATCGCTGATCATAGTCCACTGCGGCCAAAACTGGGGCTTCTGGACCTTAATGACTGAGATGCCTTCTTACATGAAGCAAGTGCTCGGAGTTGATATAAAAGCGGTAAGGTTTAATTAGTTATAAGTATTAATCTTACATATCTAACTGGAGCTAACGATTTCACTATTTTGAGTTTATTTAGCTGTCACTTTTTATTTGCGGTGTCGGGTTTGGTTGTTCATAATAACGAGTATACTGATATCCTAAAACTACCTTTTATAATATCCTAGGACCATTTTTAGTGATATTTTGTTTTATTTAATTTTTGTAATCTGTCAAACTTCTAATAAATTCAGATAAAGCCGACTGACTGTAGATGTGTTTTATATTTAGGTTTTTTCTTTCAGAACGGAGTAATGTCAGCCATGCCATACTTGGCGATGTACTTGCTGAGTTTCCCGTTCGGGTTCATATCAGACTACATATTAAAGAAGGGATGGTTCAGTATCACTGTTTGCAGGAAAATCAGTAATTCTATCGGTAAGATAATTATTATTCTGGCAAGTAAGTAGGTACTGTCAATACAAGATAAAGAGATGATGATCGTAGTGACCTTATTTGAGTCTGTGAAGGCATGTTGACCGGACCACGAGTTCAAGACCTGCTTCAGGGCCTTTTTTTATTGTAAAAAGATTTTTTTTCACATTTTTTTCTTCTTATGCCTGATTTGCCTTTGAACAAAAAGACGTGATTCTCAATAAAAGTAAAAAAATGATAAGGTTTGATCTGCCCAAAATTCTTTCATTAGTAAAAAATCCTAGTACCTTACTAGTAGTAACCTGTTAAGGACTAGGTTCCTAATTGGCGGCTCTATCGCTTATAGCGATCTCTTTTAGGCAACCATGTACGGACAGGAGTACTCATCATTATGAACTATGGGATAAAACCTGACATCGCAGAAAACAAAAAAAAAAACTTTCTAAAACAGCTGGTTTATTTTTTTCGTGATTTCATCGTTTGTCTCATAAAGTATGATATCCTTGAACATTTCTGTTTCCTAACCGAATATCCAGTCTAATACAAATTAATTAATTTTAGTAAACTTGACTTTTGAAGTGATCCTACTAATTGTAATATTGATGGTAATCTCACGCAGGTCACTACGGCCCAGCATTAGCTCTGATCGGGCTATCGTACTCTCCAGCTGGCAATGTTGCCGTGGCAGTGGGACTACTCACACTCGTGGTCGGACTTAATGCGGGCCATTACACAGGCTACCTGGTGAGTCAATCTACCGTTGAGGTAGGGTGGAAAAAGAGCGTTATAAAATAAATAGCTTGTCAAAGAGCATGTCGGGCCATGCTTGAGATGCATTGTTTAGAAATGGCAGGAAGGGGGGGGCACATTGCAAGCTACTTTGTCGGCCCATAGGAGTATTTCGCAAGCTGCACTTTTCATAAAAAACTGGTGTAGTAAACCTTACCTTCATTTTGAAAGACCTATTCGATGATACCAGTGGGTGCAGGCGATTTCTTTTTATCACCTCTTTATTATTATCATAACGTTTATTTTAAAAGTTTGAGTAGAATTCTGTCAAAATTGTATTATTTTACTATACCTTACTGTTGTCTGCCGAATTCTAAAACAAATCTCTAGTGTGTTTCCGCTGCAGTGTTGTCTCAATAATAATTAATATGGTAACAATTAATTATCTTTTCCTTTAAAAAAACGCTCTTCGCTTTGCAACTTCCGTAAAGTAGCGCCCGGTTCAATCTACTATCGTAGAATAATGTCATTTGGAAACTTATTAAAAAATTATATTAAATATTGCAAACTTAATTTAAGTAGGTTTTACTCCAGTACGTATTTTAATTAAGCATATAATTATGTCATTGTCGATTATAATGTTACAGTTGAAAGTAAATTGTGAATGTTACAACTAAAAAGTTGTCATAATTAATTTGTTATAACTACTTGAATAGGAATAAACTAGGAAAAAAGAAAGAAAGGAAAGAAGACGCAGCGCAGGCAGGCCTCTCACTAAGTGGACCGACGACATTGTGACTGTCGCGGACAACCGGTGGATGCAATTGGCAAGTTGTCGGTCGGTGTTGCGCTCTAAGAGGGACGCCAATGTTCAGAAGCGGACGTCTTCCGGCTGATGATGATGATAATTATGAATTAAATAGGCAGTTTATTAATTTTATCCGCAATATTCAATTTCCGCCTCTCAAGAGAGCCGAATAAACCTCACGTTAAATTAAAAAAGCACCACGGAGGTTAATTTTAATATTAAATTGTGTTAATTTATCAATATTATCGAATCCATCGTATCCGTCAACATTGACGTTAATTTAATATTTTCCGCTTAAATGATTTTCATAAGCGACGCTGCGCGCACTAGGTTGAGCAAATATTTTTAATTAACTACGCTCCACAATTTTAACCATGATATAAGCAACTTTTACGCATTTTTTCAAATAAAAAATATGATTTAGTACAAGCTACTTACTCTACATTTCCCCACTTTTCTAAGGGGGAGGCATTTGTGTAGTAGTGGACATCTTCTGCCCGATGATGACGACTATATGATTTCAGCTATATCTGATTAGTCATTGAACTGAGACATAGGTGACACAATAATTATTATTATTATATAAAATGCTTAAACATCCATTTGCATTCACGTGTTTCATAATTAGTGTGATTCCTATTGTATTTTGTAATAACTTTCACTAGAATTGATTGCATGGTTTATATGTAAATGAAATAAAATATATACATACAAACATACATAGTTACATACATACGTATGTACGTATTTATACGTACATACATACATACTTGCATTCATACATACATACATACGTATAACATTGCAAATTAAATAATAGCTTGAAAAAAAGGGCAAACGATTTGAAAAAAATGCAATTCAGTAAAACCCCACCCAATTACTATGACGTACCATTAGATCAGTCTTTGACCAGCGAATAAATATTAATTTGACAGAAACAATGGTGTGTACGGTAAGTAGCCTGTGTTCTTAGTGGTAGAAACAGAAAACATACAAAAAAAGGCACAGACAAAATAAATGGAAATAATACTGAAGAATGGGCAGCAGTAGAACAAGACACTAAAACACTTAAAGGCAAAAATATATTTCTGATGAGTTTGCGCGTATACCCCAGAGCAGATACGCTCATTAAAAAGCTTCTTGCGGCGGAGTCGTATGGCGGGTCACCCTCTTCCCTCAGCTATGGTGGAGGAGAGCGATGGCTGGCACATGCGGCAAGTCGTGGACTAGAGCTGGACTGCTCGGAGTATATATGCAAATCAAGCTATAAGTAGTACTTAGCTCTGTAATAATATAAGTATTCATTGGTATATTACTAAAGTAATATACCAATGAAGTAGTAGTAGTATTAGTAAAGTCTTTAGTTTTTATATAAAGTTTCAGTTGATAAACATTGTTAAATTTTATAAAAGGCACAGACCCCGGAGTCCGTGGAGCAAACGTTGAATTAAAAAAAAAAAGCATTATAATTTTTAAATCTCAGTTGGTGCACATCGACATGGCGCCGAACTTCGCAGGCACATTGATGGGCATCACCAACTGTATCGCCAACTTAATATCCATCGTGGCTCCGCTCGCAGCCGGCGCTATACTGAAGGACGAGGTAAGCATGCTTACACTTGATTTTTTTGTCATATTAAGACATTTTTTTTTAAATTATTTATTACAAGCGTATCTGGTCAATTACCACAAGTTTTTTTCTGAATTTGCTGACATACAATTTTGGATACGGATTCCGATCAGATCTGTACCTTTACTAGTTCCTTAGTTTTTGCTATATTTACCGACAATTTCTTTTACACTTCTGATTGACCAAGCGTTGTAAATATCTCCGAGTCTACAGGAACAAGTCTGCGGCTGTATGTGTTATTGTGTTATATTTGTACCAAGATTATTTGAGTACCGTTTATCCGATCTTCATGAAACTGTGTGAATAAGTAGTTCATCCAAATATTATTTTTAAATTTAAATATGAGTAAAGTCCGCCCCGTTTTTGTGAAGTAATGGGATCGCAATGTTTCACTTCAGCGTGGATATATTTAAATTAATGATTTTTTTATGTACTCTTTCAGACTGACGCTTCTGACTGGCGTAATGTATTCTACGTGTCATCAGCAGTGTACATTGCTTGCAATACATTCTTTGTATTCTTCGGCACCAGCCAGAGACAGAAGTGGAATGAACCCGACAGCGATGGTAATGACTACAGTAAGTATCATTCATAAGGAATTAATAAGAACAATAGTACGTAGACGAGGCGACCCAAGATAGTCGTTGTGACTCTCGATAGAGCCGTACAGAGATTGACAAAATATCTCCGACATTACTGGATTATATCATTCAAAGGTACGACAAAAATTTTGACTACCGATTATACAATTTATGATCTGTTGTCCTTGTGTACTGGCCTTATTCTCCTTGCAATTTATCACATAATTAAAATCCTTAATTAATTTTATAATTAATAAATATCATAATTTTTAGCAAAGTTTTCAATTAGAAGTAATGTGTTAAAAAACATAAAATAACTAAAAACTAGGGTTCATTGCTATATAACATTTGTTTTATCTATACCCACTTTTCTTTCAGATATGACGGAAAAGAAAATAGAAAAAGCCGTTTAACGCAGGCATCACTACCGCGTTTAGTTTATTTATGTGATCGATTAATGTAAATTTTGTAAATAGTTTCTGAATAAATTATTAAATAAAATATTTTAACAAGCCTTCTTAAATGGTATGTCGCTAACATTCCGGTACCAAAAGTCACATTTTCAAACTTGGTGACCAATAAATTAGCAGCCAACAGTTGGGTCCAACGAGCGCAAGCTTTTAACTTGTAACTTTTATAAAAACCTTTCACAATTCCACATGTCAGCTAATAAAAGGCACTTTTCTTTAACGGGCCCTTTTTAGAAGCCTACTCGTAATTTATGAGGCATTTTTTCAACGAAAACTTTGGACACGAACGGGAATGGTCGAGGCAGATTCGATTAAAGGCTTTTATTCGAACTTATGAGGTCCAAGTAAATTGGCAAGTGTTCTTTCTTGAAAGTGCTAACTCAACAATTTATCCAATATTTTATCAGGCCTGGTATTTGACCACAGCTAATAAACATTTATGCGTGGATGAAAACAAACAAAAAATATGTGAAACCACGTATGACGCCTGGCAAACTGTTTCTGTGTCTGTCGCTTCGTGAGAGTGAGACTGGGGCAGCTAGGAATAAACGGCTCGATAGTGATTATATTGAAAAATAAATAAAAAACAGCCTACAATTCTATCTTAGAAAAAGGATACTGCTAACATCATAAAACCATTAAAACTGAATTCAAGCTGAAACTAAATGCGG
This sequence comes from Apocheima hispidaria, assembly GCA_947579745.1. NCBI lineage: Eukaryota > Metazoa > Arthropoda > Insecta > Lepidoptera > Geometridae > Apocheima > Apocheima hispidaria. Next base: position 15,079,398 of record OX388159.1, read on the forward strand.
TTGCTAATACTTCTAGAATAAAACACGATTAAAATGAATGACCGAGCAGAATGCAAATCCGAATAGTTTGTGGAGGGATTGGGACCCAAACGGCGAATGATTGAAATACTTTGTTCAATCAACCTATGTACCTAGTCCACAGATCACACCCTAGAGTCTGCATTCAGGACGCTCGAAGCGCACCACACATCAGTCAAAATACACTTATAAGAAATTATTCTGATTGGTTGATTGTTAGGCGCGAATAGGTGTAACCTTGAGATGAGACCAATGAGAACGCTTGGTCGCACTCCCCGCGACCCGCGCCTTCCTCAAACTTTGGTGACTTTTTGTAGGAACAACGAATCTCGTATCTAGTGTCAGATCTGTGGCCTAGTCGGATGACTGCGCTCCACTCGCAGATTCATTAACACGAATCAAAGCGAACACTATTTTGGTGATCTATTATAATTATGTTATAAGAAATTACTACACACAAAGATACCTCTAAACATTTACCAATCACACTTCCTGTCGCCTTCTACTCAACTTTACAATTTTCCATTCTTGTACCAAATTCTTGCACCACGACGCCACGCCGGCAGCGACCTGCGTTTTTTACCTGACTATGAAAAAAAGGAGTGTTATGAGTTTGGCTGTCTATGCGTGTGTGTATGTATGTAAGTTTCTATTTCAATAATAAATAATATTTTGCCCTAGAACATGCTTAAAAATGTTTGTAGTAATATTATTAGGGAAGCGACGAGAAACGTTTGAGAGACAAAAACAAGTATAAAGGTATATTATAGGATCACGCTGCATCTGGATAATTTTTTGAATTTTTTTTTAAAAAGTCCAGACATTTGAAAGTTTTATTTTTGCCAGCATTTTGTTTTGAATGCTTATGAATGTAATTTTGCAGTATGGTATTTTTACCATGTTTCGCCACTTTTTGTGTCTACAGTAAAAATGTCATCATGATAATCATTACCAACTATTTTCTATCCAGTGCCAGATCTCACTCCACAGATTAGGTATAAGATTATTTTATTATACGCCTTACCAGCGTATCAGAGCGATCAATTTAGCCTTCTCGCACTCGTTGAGCGACTGTAGGTATTTACGAACAAAGTTACGTTCCCCGTGCTATATATGCGTGTTATAAATTATCTTTATTGCGTCTTTCCTAGTCTCTATTTAAATGTAATTTCGGTGCGAGTCATCTATAGGTAATATTTTATTTATTCTGTACTACTGTTTTTAAAGTTTTGGGGTATGTAAGTATGTTTATGTGTTCCCACAGAAGAAGTATAAAAAAATATCTTCTGTGTATGTTCCCAAAGTACCTCCTGAACGGCTTGACCGATTATGACCAATGAGGTGTCGTTGGATTCCTTTTTACGTCCGGCGTGTCATTTGCTACATTTTGCATTCTGGTATTGTGTTTTCTATTGTGTGTCTTAAAATAACCTTATCGGTTCTTTTAATGATATTACTTATGTCAAAGTGTCCTCTTGTGTCAAAGCGCCATTTGTTCCAGTCCAGCGTCACACACGTGACTACTTTTCTGCCACCTTTCGTAGATCGTCTACTCATCCTAAACAACATTACTTAGAAAACGCAAAGTAAAATGGCTAACCAAAAATTTGGCGACAAGTGAACTTAAATTGGCACGGTGGCTTGACGTCGACGAGTCAATTGAGATAGAGGCCCGCGGATGGGCCCCTGCGGAGCCCGGCCAGATTCGTGATTCACTATCTACTATATTCTGGTGCAGTGAGAAAGAACAGTTAGTCATGTTGGTTAGTTTAAGAAATAATGTGTAACTATTGTTGTAGTTTGTACCCACAAAATACCTTTAAATCACACAACACATCAGTCAAAATACACTTTTACACATTGGTTGATTGCTAGGCGTACGTAGGTGTATCGGTTTTTATCAACCGATGAGATATTATTTATAATAAAAACCGATGAGAAGGATTGAATTTGAATTATTCCCTGCAACCCGCAAATTCGGTGTCTGTAGGTATTATCTAAGTTTGGTCCTTAAAAGTGTCGACAAACAACTCTATGTACGATAGAAATACACGAACAATATACAGTCTCTGTCCACCTGACTTCCCTAATACATGAAACACCCCAAGCGGAATATCCAAGTAGGATTCATCACCGCTAATCAAAAAAAGAAAATATTTCTTCTCCTCGCTTAGGATTAAGTGAGTTTCTGTATGTTCGTCTACTAGGGCAGTTTATAATCAGGTATGCAGACTGCGTACGTTATTGGGGTGGGACCCGCGAGCCGCCGGCACTCAGTAATGGACTTCGCAGCTGCGCTATAGGCTGATGAGTATATATAAAGTAATGTTGCTGGAAATACCTTCCTCAAAGTACTTACATATTGTAGAGAAATTTCCACACCGGAGTTTCAGATGTGGCGTCCATAGGCGGCGTTTCCCACCTGCCTCTAAGCGTCTTGAGTGGAGCCGAACGGAAAGCGTTCTATCCTGTGATTCCACAGTCACAGCGGAAGGTCGTGGGGTCAATTAGGAATAAGCCATTGTGATTGCTTACCATAGTCAGCCTGTTTGCTTGATTGCTACTTTTGAAATTAAACATAATGACTTAGCTGACAGTTTCATATAGATGGAGTAAAGGTCCGTTTGATCCAGCGCCGGTTCTGATACGTGTTTGAACGATTTTATAAAAACGTACTTACCATAATATACCTATATATTTGAGACCCCGATGGAGCACGTCCGTTCTATGTCTCTGGCATTGCACGGATGTGTGGACCTTAAAAGGGAACCATTTAGCGGCTTACAATGCCGATTGAAGAAGGACGTAAATTACAACAACAGAATGGCACGACTATCTTAAAAAGGCGTGTAGGCCGTCAAAAGGTCTCCCCTTAAATTATCTCACATTAATTTCACTTTTTGGGGATAATATAAAGTACTCTTCCAATTATCTCTATTCAAAAAATACACTAGTAGTTCTACGAACAGTAGACTTTGCGAACACAAACTTTTATAACAAAACCTCAATTCTACAATTTAATTTTTTTTTGTCTTCGGCGATTGCTGATTGGAGGGGTATTTCCTCCAAATATGGAGGTAGCTTACTGCGGCGCCATTTACCGGCTGAGTTTCATAATATTTGGCAGAAAAATTCGGTACCTACCCAATTTTAAACAAGAATTTCGAATATGAGCAAAATCGGTCAAGAGGTTGTCAAGATAAATATAAGGTAGTGAGGTCGAAGTTCGACGCCCCGGACGGACGGCGGAGCGACAGCAATGAGGCTACGTTTACCCCTTTGTGTACGAAACCCCAAAGAAAGTGGTAATTTCGTCTTTTAAGTTAATTTATAAAAATTCTGGGGTACATCACAAAGTGTCATTGAATGCAGTTCCAAAACGTTGGTGAACTTTTTTATTTATCTGTATTGAGAACAACAACACAACAATAACACAAACACATCACACACTCATATTCTGTTGTTTATTGTATTATTGTTATACAATGAACATAATATTATTATACATACTTAAATTTCTACGTGAGTACATGGATCCGATATGTTAGACACTGGGAAATAAAGTATACATTATTTATTTATAAACAAACATTAGAACATAATGCTTCCTAGCTTTAACTAGCTTCATACATTGTTACTTTTTCTCATTCTATAATTTAGTTATTATTAATTAATGTTTACACTTCAAATGTAAAGTAATATCCAATTTATTGTGCAACATAAGAATATTCTCAATTCAGTCTAGTCAAACGTCAGTGTGCATGACGTGGGCTCCTGTAATTGGGATGCTTGCATCCAGCTTGATGTAATGTGTAACTTCTGTTGGGGATCCATATTGTAGAAATAAATAAATAAATATAGGTAATTAATTATAAACAAAATAAAAGAAAACAATCAGAACATTATTGATTATAAACTTTATTAATTTGTTTCGTTACAGTTTTGCTTTACTTTTTAAATCTTCGCAAAGCTGTTAAATAGAGTTAAAGCAGATGGGATTAGGTTACATAATGATGTGGCATTGTTTAGAAAACAAATTCTTGAATATTACATTCTGGTTTATTTGCAAAGTTCTTTCAGCAGGTTATGCAACATTTCAAAGCTTTGGCAAAAGTACAACACTAGTTTCGTGAAAAACCGCTAAAGCGACTTAGGTTCTCTTTCATTGTCTCAAAGTAAAGAAATGATTAGTTACTTTCCATGTTCCAAGTAACTTTAGTTTATGTGACGGTTATCGCTACTCTGCAAGAGGCTCGAAAGCACACGTCTTAGTCGCGCGAGTAAATGTTCCCTAAAACAAAATCGTCTTCTTTTAGCTTTACAACGCCTAGAATAGGCAAATTTTCCGCCTAAATGACTACAAAGAGTACATTAGTATACTCTAGACTTACAGTAGCGTTGAGAGCGCCTATTCTGGAACCCGTTACCAAAAACCTGTCTTATCATTTAGTATGTAAAGCAGGCTTCTCGTGCTCGTACGAGTATATGGCGTGGGTTAAATGTGATTCTCTCAAAGCTTTATACTTTTGTAGCGCATTTGAAATAGGAAGTAAAATGATATTGTAAGATATTATTTTGATGAAGTTTCTAGAAGTTTAAATTGTATCACAAGCATCGCGCAATAACTGCGAGCCTTGCTTTTGATTTTAGATTATTTACTGTACGTGAAGGTTTTCTATATTCCAACTGGAACGAAACCACTATCTACTATTGACTGCCCCGGTGGCTCAGTTGGTAGTGAACCTACCTACTGTGTTTGGGGGCGTGGGTTCGATTCCCATCTAGGGCAAACATTTATGTGATGAACATTTGTGTTTGTTCTATGTCTGGGTGTTAATATCTATATAAGTATGTATTTTTAAAATATCTATGTACGTATATCAGTCTCTGGCAGCCATAATACAAGCTTTGCTTAGTTTAGGGTCAGATGACCGTGTGTGCAAAAAATGTCCCGGATATTTATTTATTATAAAATATGTGTATTTTCCCCTAAAATTGACGTTTTAAAAGAAAAGTTGTGATGAAGACAGCTCATTTGATTGACTCATAACCTTACTTTTGATCTCTATAAAATTGACGGTTTATATAGAAGAAGTAAACTTGTTACAGTAGTGTGCAGATAGTATAGAGTAGAGTGTTTATTGTAATATTAAACAAGCCTACTTCTGTTTCTGATCCTTTATTATATAAAAATTAGGCCTAACATCAGGTACAAAATAAATAAAAGCAGTCGTTGTTACGTACTTCCCACGGTCGCGGGTTTCTCTGATTTTACTCCTGAAAAATACATAAATTAAGTCACTCTCCACTTCAATTATATATATTTGTAAAAACGTTATTGTAATCCTACGCGGCAACGCACTGCGCTCGCCCCCCTGATATAATATAAGATGTGGAATCTATGTATGCTCTAAAATTATAGTTTTTTTTTTTAATTATCTGATTTATTTTGATTTTGTGTTCATTCACGAAATAAAAATAAAAATAATGCTGTTTTGTGTCAATAGCAACAAAAAGTGGAATGACTTTTGTTAAATTTGACAAGTCTCTATCCTACTTGTGAGGACACAGATAATGTAAGAGGAAGTGGAGGGATGTAAGATACACTAAATATCCTAATTCAATATGACGTCACTCTTGTTAGTATTACAATATGGTGCCATTAACGGACAATAAACAAGTGCAAATATCGATGAATCGACCCATTTTAAAAATTATTTAAACCCCACCACTACAATGTTACAAATTGTAAAGTAATTCACGTACCATCGTTGGCTTCCAATGTTGCGTTAGATTCTGCCTTCGGCTCGTTCCAAGGCTGCATCTCGGACGTAACAAACAGCACAAAGAACAAGTTGGTAAAAAAGTAGACTCCGGACGCCACGAAAAATACTTTCCTCCACTCCGAAGGCTCAGTCTGCGAAAAAAGAGATAACTTTAGGCTTCGGACCAGACAAATAAGGTGTAGGACATGACACTCCCATGAAATTCTAAGCTTTCGTATAAGTTTCTTCAATGGACTGCAGAAGAAAAAAGCACGCAGCAAACTTCCAGCAGTCAGAACAGGGGTGAACATTACAGCTTTTTATTAGTACCTGTACTATAGGTACATTATTGTACATTGGACTATGCTATATAAATTCAGCTACAAAGGTGATTTTGTCTGAGGTGTTTAACGCCATGTAAATATGCCGGCCAAATTAAAAAGGGACTGATTTCTCTAAGCTTGCAGAGCGTTGCGTAGAGAATTGAGCCCCCTTTGATTCGGTCAGTAAGTCCGAGACCAAGACAGGTTTGGTCTGGTTTCTACTGCTTCCATGTTGTTTTTTATTTGTTTTTTTTATATAATTTGGTGACGAGACGAGCAAGTTGCTCACCTGATGTTAAGATTCACGCTTGCCTATAACAAGCACCCAGAATTTTGAACCTCAACAGTTCAAAACCATGCGTGGTAATGCACTGCGCTCGTCACCCTGAGATATTAGATGTTAAATCTCTCTAGCCAGTAATTACGCTGGAAACATTGCCTTTCAATCCGAAACACAGTAATGTTTGCACACTACTGATTGACGGCAAAGGTGTGGTACTTCCTCAGGCGGAATCTGCAGAAGAGCCCTACCACTACCAAAATTATTATGTATTATTATGTATTTTAGACTTATCAATACTTCAAATAATTATGTTCATTTTAGTTTTAATAAGAACTTGAAACCAAGTAACGTGCCTTGTAGTTAATTCGTCTAAGTTTCAGATAGTACGGGCCAGATTAAAATTGCTCCGAATTTCCCTTTTAATATTTTGACGTATCAAAAAGAGCAATTTAAAACTTGTGGCCGCATGAAAGGCCTGCGTAGATTTTTTGAAGTATTTTCGAGGAAGCTGGGTTTAGTAAAATTGTAATTTGGGCCTGGGAAAGGTTGTGGTGTTCTTATTTTAGCTCTTTTGCGGATAGTGAAGGTATATTAACATACTTAATATAACTCGGTTTATTTTATGATATACATTTTGAAACTCATATTCCTCGGAACACGAGAGTCTTGAGAGCTAATGCCTTATCTCAGTGTTTATATTATATTTATATTATATATTTTTTAGCTATAGTTGGTTTTTCCAATGAAGTTAAGTTAACGCTATTTTTTCTTATATTGAGTACATAGAAAATAAGTAATATTTTACTCTTTCACTCTTTATACTTTAGTCTATGGACGAAATTGGGAATACATTATTCAACTGGTCAAACTTAGACAACGTTCAGTAGTGTAATTAATAGATCAATAGAGTTTCACTCTCTTTCTGCATATTAAAACCAGATTTTAGTGAATTGTTGCAATGAAAACTGTGTTCTCGTAGTAAATAAATTAACCAGAATGCTTAAGTCTTACCTCATCCTGAATAATGAAGCCACAGACCAGAGGAGCGATGATGGAGATGATGTTAGCTAAGAAGTTGGTGATGCCCATCAAAGACGCGCTGAAGTTTGGAGCCAGGTCAATGTGTACCAGCTGGAAAAATAATAAAGCTTTCAAAGGAGTTTGCACGTTTTGGCTATATTTTGCGGTATTAAATTTACTAAATTTAAACTAGATCTTTATTCTGTTAGTCCTAATTTAAATGTAGGTAGTAAACAACCACGACAGTCTAAAACAAATTCTTCAGTTTATAATGAAGAGAAATTATAATAAAAACGCTTTTTAAAAAGAAAATCTTATTCTTTCCACTCAAAGGTCGCCTAGAAGAGATTACTTCAGCAATCAGACTGATGTTCGTAGCACAAAGACTATGTTTTCTATTTTACATTATTATTTAATTTTCTTCGGAGTGTATAAACTAACAAAAGATTTAATTCTAAAAGAAACAAGGAGAATGCGGTAAGTAGATACTCACCATGTACCCGAGGTACTGCCCAGCGTTGATGCCGACACTGATGGTAAGCATCACAACCGCGTACAGCATGTTCCCCTCCGGCGCGTACGACAGTCCTATCAGGGCGATAGCTGGGCCCCATAGACCTAGAGATTTGTGGGTTCAGTTAGTCTTTGACAATGTAAGATATGGCTTATTTGTGAACTATGCCAAATTGTAGTAGCATAGGCTTCCAAATAACCAGTTATGAAAAGGAAAATAAAAAGTATTTTTCATAGCTGATTATGAAAAATAGTTACGACGGGGGACCGAACCTTTTTTAAAATACGGCTTTGATATGAGAGGTCAGCAAGGAGAGGAAATATAATAGGTCATGAGGAAATCCCCAAACAGTAAAAGTAGTTTGACTTACAAACCTATTGAATTGAACAGCTTCCTAGTGTTGGTGACGGAGAGCCATTTGTTCCTGATGATGATGTCTGTCAAGGCGCCCATCGGGAAGCTCAGGATGTACATAGATAGGTACGGCAGAGAAGATAGCATTCCATTCTAGAAGAACAAGCATCCTTTTGTAGTGAATTAGAATTGTAATCGACCTTGGTTCTTGGTTAAATTGTTTCATTGTTCCTTTATAGACAAATAGTTTTCATGGGTTTCGGTACTCATCAAAACTGTAAGTTATTAGGTACCGCATTGGAATAAGTGGTTCACGCACGGCAATGCACTACTCTTGTCATCTTGTGATAGAAAATGTTAAATCCTGTTATGTTTTAGGGGTGCATTGTATCCAAGTATGTATGTTAGTGTGTTGCAGCCTGTAGCCTTAAAAGACTTGACTGATTTTCACGGACTGATTTTCGAAAAAAAATTAAGTTCGATTTTTTTTTTAACGGGAATTGCCTTCATTAACTAACATACATACAAACTACAACTACCTAAACTACTTAGCTCACTACATAAAAATAACAGTTGCATTAACCAGAGACCATTAATTAATATCTCATTATTTTTAATTGGCCGAACATGGTTTCCCAAGTTGTTGTTTTTCCGAAGGATTATTATACATATTTTTTTGAAATCTAGAAATTCACTTTTTCATGTAGTCGGATTCTTTTTTACGTCAGAGGTGTCGGGGCTACTTTTGTAGTTGAGGTTTTGTTTACTTCTAATAATAATTCTTATTAAATGCTCAGTTATTTAATGGACACCTTGCTATTCAATCCAAAACACATGTTTTCACGCGGCTTGGCGGTTGATTATCTGACGAAGGTGTGGTACCTCCCCAGGCGTAATCTACGAAATCAGAAAGGGGGCAAGCGGCGAACGGACCACAAAAAGTCCACTACAATAATTTTATACACTACAATTATAATTGATATCAATTAGGTGAAAACGGGTATTTCTTTATAAGATATTTTTTAGAAAACGGACGAAATCTCAATTAAATTGCTAACTGAACTTGTCAGCTGTGACAAAGCTGGAGCTGTGACTTTTAAGATAAATCAAAACAGTTTTAATACATCTTTGTAACAGCTGAGATGAAGTACCCAGACGTGACTTGCTTTTTATTATGTACGTGACACCTATTTAAATATTGTATCATGTTTTTATGTGTGTGTGTGTATGTATTGCGTATGTTCCTAGCAAGCAGTTACAAAAAAAAAACGTATATTATTATATATTTAACCCAAAAAAGACCAAGCATCTGACGGTGTGAGACGCTTCACTTGAGAGCCAGTTTTGAGCTTGAATTACCATCTTCAATCCACAGTAACGTAATACCAGATGAGCTTTTGTCACACGCCTAGCCTGTAAACCATTAAAAACACTCCCTACGTCAGAAATCTACACTTACACTTTTCAAGTCAACCTGTAGTACTTTGGCCATGTAAGTGGGCATCTCAGTCATGAGCGTGAAGAAGCCCCAGTTCTGGCCGCAATGGGCCACGATCACCGCCCAGAAGGGCAACGACGTCATTATCTTCGACCAAGGGGCGGGATACCTCTACGACCAAGGAAAATTAAAATAAAATACATATTCAAAATATCGGTAAAAACGAAAGAACTAAATTACTTGATGTTAATCAAATTTATTCCAAACTATTGTGGTAATTATTTTTTATTCATCATCATCATCATCATCAGCCAGAAGATGTCCACTGTTGAACATAGGCCTCCCCCTTAGCGCCACTCCGACTGACAATGTGCCACTTGTATCCACCGGTTTCCCGCGACTTTTACAATGTCGTCGGTCTCCATAATAGTGGAGTTCAATTCCAGTTCGTTCCATTAGTTTTACCGCCACAAAATTAAATGTAAGCGAATTAAACTCTATAAGTCTTTATCTAGCCACTATTATAGAATTAACAGTGACCGCTACCTTCAAAAGCTTACCCAAAAGAAGCAAGCACTTTCAGATAATACATTGGCACGTAAGTGCATCACATAAGAATGCTCCGCTCACCCCTGGCACGTCATTATCACTGACGTGACCATGAGTGAACCAATCAGCGTTCATCAACTATCCCCTATTCATCTGTGACTCTCCCCCACGCACCTTAGCAAAATGCTCGAATCGTTTTAATTGAAAAATAATAAGCAAGCACCATTTTGCAGTCTCACTCCCGATTTAAGAATGTTGCGCCATTCTTTTGCAGAGTTTGAAGCGTTTGAGAGTGTTGTTCCAAGTTGATAAAATTATATTTATATAATTTTAACCTTACCAAATTTGAACAACGCGCCGCTCCGACCTGTATACATAAATATGGCGCCATCTTCTTTAACTGACAGTGCTGGCCGCATAATGTCCAGACTTAATAATATTATAATGTCTATAGATCGGTATCGAGTCATCGCTACATACCTTCTGCTCGCCGACTCGCCCCAATGAAATCTGAATGTATTGCATCTCTGCTTCCGATATCAGCTTCGATTGTTCAGGGGAATCAGATCCGTATATAAAGTACGCTATAGTCCACATTAAGCCTAGAGCTCCATTAGTATAGAATATGGCTTCCCAGCCCCAAGCAGTAGCCAAAAATCCAGATAATAACATTTGAAGGGCTATTCCTAGCTGGCCACCTGGAAGAGAAAAATATATGGATACAATGTTTATGACTTTGACTAAAAGTTAGGTAGCCAACGGTATTATGACTATAAAATCTTTTGGTGTTTTTCCCTATTTTAGGTAATAGGTACAATAGCATCTATAGACAGTAAAGTGGTGTGAGATCAATATAGTTAACATAGTTATCTTGACAATGGATATAACATTATCATCTCAATAGCCACATGTGAACATAGATAAGGAAAACAACTACATAAATAATAATATTTTATCACGTCATACAATGTCAAATAAAGATAGTACAGTGCATTTTTCTTTGACGTTGAACGAGTACTACTTCCCTAGAAATAGTATAAATACAAAAATGTATTGGTTAGTTAATTGATTTGTTTGTTTCTTCTTCACGCAGCAACAGAACGGATTGACGTGATTTTTGGCATGAGTATAGTTCAAATAAGTTTGGAGGGTGACAATTACTACATAGCCCGGAGAAAGGGTTCCTGAGAGATTTTCAAAGCGATTGAAATCGCGAAACGTAGCTAGTATAAAATAAATAGTCACTATAGATACGTAAAAAAAAAGGCGTGCATTTACAGAGATATACAAGATAATATTAAACGTATAAGAAAAAGTGGATTGTTATTTATCAGGTCTGACGCAAACACAGAAGTATCATTGGCATACTCGTATTCTGTTACATCATTTTCTTAACCAAACTAATCTACAAGACTAAAAGTAGCGTCTTCTTACCACCACAGAAATAAAATAAAGAAATAAAGAGTTTATATATCTATCTATATATATCACAATACGTTATTATTGAAATACATAGTGGTTGGCCCATTTTATTATCTGGTAAAGTATGGTCTAATATAACGCCATATTTTTTTGACTTTTATTTATATTTATTATAATAGAAAGTTACTTATATGTGAACTATCTTTAATATTTTACTTTTAGAATTTTTATCAACGGTTGGGAAATAAAACTCATATTCTGTGATTCCTTTAAGCGGCTACCTACACTGTTTAAAAAGATACAGTTCTAAGCAAGCAAGTCGGACAGACAGACGGCTTAAGCTTAGTAACAGAGTCCCGTTGGCATTCTTTGGGTAAGGAACCCTAAAAATAGACTATTATGAAGTGATGAATATAAAAAAAAACAACGCTCAATATAAATTGATTAAGTAAGAAGTAAGTTAAGAAGTAAGTGCTGAATGAATGCACATAAACAGGAACCCCCTCGGGGAGTCTCGATAGCTTTCATCTTTTATTTTATCATAAACTTATCTTTATATATATATATAATTTGATGTGTGTAATGTGTAGAGATTCCAAAACGGCCGATTTTGATGAATTTTTCGGACAATTTTTAGATTAGCTAAGCGAGTGATCCTGTGAAGTTTGGTTCCCGTGTGAAGTCGGGGCGGGTCGCTAGTTTTAGATAAAATAGCGTTGAAAGCTCTAAAAATTAAGTTACTCAATTATTTAAAAACTAGAAATTAACTTATAAATAGGAATATTTCATATGGGTCACTTCTACTTTGTTTTGTTCCTCTAAATTGTGTTAATATTGGTTGCTTGAACCACTGCGATACACAAAGTAACTATGTAAGGTAATATTTTAGTCTAGTACTGTAATAGGAGAAACATTATTATTATCAACATCAAAACATGCTCTTCGTCATGTTCCATGATTTTGCTCAATTTCTTGCTGTCCAGCTGATAAATATAATTTCACTTCTCCAAGTTTACCTGCTATCGCTTTAATTTCATGGGACTGTTTGGCTTTTACACTAATTCGCATTGGTGTTGTGCCTTACCAGCGTACACGATAGTAGTGAGCAGTCCCTTCTCTTCGAGCGGTATCCACTGGCTGACGAGGTGGTGCATGCCAGGGTAGATGAACGCTTGCGTGAGGCCCTGCAGTACGCGGCACACGCATACGAGTACCCAGCCTCCCTGCACACCAACATTACACATTTTAACGCTAGTCTAAGAACAGGTAAATTCATAGAGAATTGGTACTTTGATTTTCCTCTGTGGATAGTCTTGCCTACCCAGGTTTTACGAGCTGTACCTACGAATGAGGTAGTTAATAGGCTTGTGGCAGATATTCATTTTCAGGATTCTGTTTTCCAGGATTAATCTATATATATAATTATGTGTTATATAAATCAATTGCCGTGCGTTAGTCTCGTAAAAACTCTAAAATGGGGCGACTAGTTTGTATATTTTTGTGCGCAGTTAGTATAATATAAAGGTTAAATCAAATTTACTTAAATTCAACACGGATTCAAAGGGTATTCAATTTTTATCTATTTCAGAAGCAATTATATTTTACTTGCCAAAGGAGCTGCAAAAGGTATCGCCAATGATATGAGCGAGTTCACCGATATGGAGGTGAGTATAAGAGGCTTCCCGCCGAGCAACCTCGCCAGCTCCCCGGCCGGGATCTGCAGCACCACGTAGCCCCAGAAGAACGACGACAAGATGATGGACTGTGTGCTGTGCGACCAGTCGAAGTGCTGAAATTGAACGACGAATTAATTATAAAATACCAAGTACTGGTGTGTGTGGTGGTCGCTATGCGAGCGAAGCCGTGCGGGCATGCTAGTATTTATATATTAAGTTTAGCCATTACTTTGAGAGCGATTGCCACCTATGAAAAGTGTTAGTTTGTTTCATACAAATGCTTTTAATATTGACACGTATGGTATAATTCGTACATAAAAACTTTCAGATTACAAATGCATCGCAATATCATGTTGCTAAGATCATCTTACTGCCTCAGTTTTTCTGTCAAATAGCTCTGTCATGGCCTACCCCTAGTTTCTCGTACGTTTGTCAAACTCATGTCAACTAAACGCACCAATTACTATAGGCTCATTGGTTGAAGACAGCCGATAATCAACAGCCAACCAATGAGCGTTCAGTATTTGCTGTTTTAAGTTGACGCGTGTTTAACGAACGTACGAGAAACCGGATCATTCTCTTTAAATCCAGTACGGATCATTCTCTTTAGATCCAGTGCTCAGATCCATATAGGATCTACAGAGGCTCTTTTTTCTCTTTATATCCCATTTTGAAATCATGGTTCTATCGAGAATTTTTTTTTCTCAGTAGATCTATTGGTAGATCCTCGATGGATCAATCGGGGCTAAGTCAGCCAAGGTCCCTTTGACGTTAGACAGTTGCTTTAAGCGATAAACATTGATGAAATATTATTATATATATTAAATTATTATTATCTGGTGGGTGTGTACAGAGGTCGTCGGGTCGATGGAATGCGTGACTTTTATACACATTTCAGATTCTGATGCGATCTGAGTAAAATTTCCGCTCGTCGTGGCGCGTGGAAAGTTTGGACCTGATAATATTTTAATTGAAGCAAAAACAAAAGCAAAAACAAATGGTTTTCTAAAAGTAGTAGACAAAATTATAATAACGTTAAATTTAAGACTGTTTTATCGGCTCGTGTGGGCAAAAAAGTAAAGTTATTACCACCACATAATTAATAAGAAAAAATTTGTTAAATTAGCGATAGCGAGACTTCGGTAGGTTGAAAAGGTTCATGTAGCTACGTCTACGTATAGTTGTATAGAATAGTTTGTTAGTTAGTGTCAAGTCAGTCCTCGAGCGAACATTTAGATAATATTATAAGCAGATGCTAGTCCACCAACGGTTTCCTGATGCCGCTCTCGATATATGTCTATCGTACTCGTAGAATAAGTGTCCTTGTTCTACCCGATTAAAGGAACAAAACAACAAAAAATATAAAATATATCAACACACTATTGACATTTTTATATAACTATTTCGACAGGCAGTCTTAAAATAAATTATGAATGTGAACTATGATTTCTGGGAATAAATTTTATCTTTAATCGGTCAATATTAGTAAATACAATTATCTTAATTTTATTAACTCAATTAATACAATGAGTAGTTACTAGATAACCAGAGGTCAGCTGCTAGTATGATTAAAACTTGTAATATTTGTTAAAATTGTATTTTGTGCATCTGTCAAACTTAATTATACCATAGAGTATATAAATATATGTTTTTAATTAATATTGGTACAGTTAGGGGTGGGTATTTGTAATTTAATTGACTATATTTGTAAATGTTATTATGGATTTGTATTTTCGTTTTAATTTAGTAATTTGTAGTAATTTAGTTCATACATTTAGTAAGCGAAAATTTGCATTAAATTTTAATTTTAGTTTGTATATTTAAGTTTAGATTATAATATTATCTGCATATTTTTTAATTATTTTTTTAACGATTCTCGATTAATATTGCCTATATAATTTAAAACATTTAAATTTCTATTAAAAAAAATGTTTTAGGAATTTAATAAAATTATAAAATAATATTAATCCTAATCCTAACCAATATTATAATTCAGAGGAATATAGTCGCAGTCGTATCAGGACCAATAAAGCTTCGAGGTATAAAAATTAACACGTTTGTCTCGATGAAAAAAGTTTGCTTGCGCGATTCAGAACTCCCTACATTATAATGTCATTCCATGCAAAATGCCATGTAGCGAACTATAGGAAGTAACTTTGTCTCTCTGTCTGGATGTTTATCACGTTATCACGGCTGAGCGGATCTTAAGCAGTTACTGTATGTCACAGAGACATAGGATACTTTTTTTATGTCCACGAGAACGAAGTCGCGGGTAAAATTTAGTTTAATGACAAACTACGAAATATAAAATATAAAAAATAACAAAAACAACGTGGTCTGTAAAAATATGTTACTGCTGGTTAATAACATTTTTGTTTCTGGTTGATTGAATTGTTTGTATGAGTTCTACTACAACAACTGACATGTTTTTAACGCTATACATACTCACTGAGAATACTCACAGCGCGCGAGATTTCCTCTTGCCTCGTACGTGCCGGGCAAGAGATCCCGCGCGCGTCGCTCATGTAGCTATTCTCGAAAAGGATGAATAAATACAATCAAAACTGTAGTGGGAATATGAGAATTTCTGTATTATTAAAATAAAATGTTTGCTTCAGATTATATTATTAAAATTAGAATTGTTTTATAATTCCAAATTAAATTTGTTTTTACAACTAAAATATTTTGTTTTCTGTCTAGTGACAAATAAAATAGTTTTCTACTTAGCACGATATCGAAGCTTATTTCAGCTTCAATATCGCTAGAGATTCTATTTGAATTTAAACACTCGCAAAGTAACGCCTGATTCAATCAATCACTAGCATCGATTGTTTTCTGCGCGGTGGTATGAGCATGATGGTCATAGTCACCTGCGGTTTGTTCACGTCAGTCATATCGACGATGGCCATGCTCATGTTGACTCGCATGGTGAACGCCAGCAGCATGGCGAAGAAGAGAAGCGCGGTCTGCGCGTGACGCACGCCCATCCCCTCTGCAAAATGGAACACACGCCACCCCTCACAGCGTCACCATCACAGAAAAGAGAAAGATAGTAAAAAAAAACTGTTCTGTGGTCACCATCAATGATATTGTAATAGGTCTTCGGTAATACAATAGACATTTTTGTTTTTGTATCAGCATTTAAACATCCCATGCTGCGATATCGGCCTGCCCTCTAAGGGTGATTAGGCCATGTCCACCACGCTGGCCCAGTGCAGGTTGGCGGATTCAGATACGCCATCGAATTTCTTCTCCGGAAATATGCAGGTTTCCTCACGATGTTTTGCTTCACCGTAAAGCCAGTGGTATATCCGTACGTAAGTTCCAAAGAACTCATACGGGCCCGCCCGGGTTCGAACCCGCTACCTCACAATTATGAGGCGAGCGTTCTCTCACTGAGCTACCCCTACAATAGACATATTTTAAGATAATACCATTGTTCTGATCATTGTGAACAACTTATGTTTGCGCATTTCTTGATATCTCTCAGTAAAAAATATTATATTACAAGCTTTTATTTAACTTACAATGTTTGTTGACGAACGAATGGTCTCAGTTTTAACTGGAAAAATTTGCTCTCATCTGTCCGTATGTTGGTACTCGCGTACAGGTCGTATTTTTCAATCAATCTTGATGAAACTTGGTATACAGGTTCTACAATTAAATATTTTTTTTTTAGCCGTCGGCGATTTTTAAAATATCGTCGAATCATCTCGCAGCTGGGCATTTATTATTGCCAATATTTTTTAATTTCCGCATACCTACGTTTCTAATGATCCTGATGGATTATCGCGCAATCTTTGAGACCGATCTAAAACCTACAATTACAACAGTAATATTATTAAAAGAAAAACAAAATACCCGACTGCAAAATGTAGCTTAGGTCACTCCGGAGGAATCAAACACCTCACGCCGTTTAGGTTTCAAGAGGTACTCTAGGAACACACAAACATACTTACATAAACCCCAAAAACATAACTCTCTTTCCTGGGCAGACGGGTAAAATATAATTAATTAATATTATGATACTTACTCGGTCGTAAATTATCAATTTCCGTGGGAAGGCCCATGGTTGGTCGAGTATTTTTATAAACAGTTTCGTTGGAGTACGGTTAGTTCCATGTCACGCGCAACCTCAAACTACAATGCGATGTATTTGGATGTGGGTAATCGCAGAGAAGCTGTGTACTCGAGATGAACATCCGTAGAGATGGCAATATTAATTTATTACAGAAAAATAATAAGAAACTCGAATCCGTTTATTCCCAAAAGTTCCGTCGACGTAATTTAAATAATAATAAAGTAATAATATTTCGTGCCAATCTCGTCCAATTTAGTCGTTTGGTTAAAAAAGATGTTACTAGTTGATTGAGATTTCAATTTTCATCTCCCCTTTATGTATGTAAAATACGCCACACAATGAAATGTGCCGCCTCCATCCGCCGAGTCCAGAAGTAGACTATGTTGCTAGTTCTTATTTAGAGCACGACAAAATAGCAAAATGCAAACAATTAGAACAAGGATGAAGAAACATAAAAACGGCGCAAACTTCTTGAATCGGCAGTGTACGAGGACGCCATCAAACTAAATGGTCTGCCGTTAATGTACGATCCCAAATACCGACCAACAAGGCCACATAGTGAAACAATGTTCATCTTTTTGTGATTATAATATGATCGGAGTATTTTGGCCAGAGCATTCTCCCGTTCCAGCAAAATCTAACACAATAAAAATGTACCCACACGAACATCAGGAAGTTCTATTCGTTACCGCCAAAGTAAAAAAACATCGATGAACACAAATTTCACACTTCAAAAATATAAATTGAAATTCTGGGTACCAAAAATAAATCCATATTTTATATAAGTATTTTAAGTTTATTCCATTCGTTTTTGTTCCGTACAATCTCGAAGTCTTACATGCAGATAGTCTTATCAATGAAGGGGTTATCAGTTGAAGGGGCACGAAATTTTGTCCAAACTAAACCAAACTACGATTATTTTCCTGTTACAAAAACAGATTTTAACGCATGGTCACAGAGTTCAAAGCTTCTGTATTTGTTAAGTTTGTAATCTGGAAGATAAGTGAATTAGTGTATATGACATTAATCTTGTCACGCCCCTTGATCTTGTTATGTTATAACAGTAATTATTTATTATTTTTAAAATGCACATGACATGAACGTACCTACATAGCTATTCGATTTTTAACTTTATACGCAGATCGTCATAATCATCATTAACGTCAGCCTTGATCATACCATGCCATTTCGATATTTAACTTTTCCTTTTAATAATAATAATAAGTTTTATTCATGAAAAAATGAGTATTCATACAATTTTTGAGAAGCCAAATTACAAAAATACCTTAGTCTTTATTGTAAACAAACACTTAAGCAATCGATATGCAAGAAACTGGATATCTAATATAATAGAAGAAAAATTATACATTCAATAAGAACATGCAACTTAATATTAGAATAAACAGTTGCTTCAATTATTATATAATTACGTTAAAATAATTTTGAAATCTAAACTGTGATTAGTCTTTTATCTATATTTATTTTATGGAGTTAAAAATTTAGTTAAGCTAGTCAAACCCTGGTCTCCACACTAGGATTCCCTGTATCGTGGAGACCAGTTTTACGCTAGAAAAAAGTACAAAACGTCGGACAACACTCAACAAAAAGACAAACAGAGGGCAATATTAAAAAGTGCGAAGGGTACGCAAATGAGAATACGACACCTTATTTTGTTTTGTGTTTGTGTTGAAGCATCTTCACGTAGCACCAAACTCAAACGAGTTGGGCTCGTGAAGAAATTCAAGACTGTGTTTTGTATATGTGAAAATGTTTTATGCAAGAAAAAATTATGAAATAAGGTACTGAATTATGTAAAAGGTAGATTACATGCGACTATAGAAAGTACATCTATAGGTTCTTATATGTGTTTAGATAAATGCTCATTCAAGTATTTCTAGGATTTTTTCAGTTTCATCTTTATTCAGACAACGCAGCCACTTGCTCAGAGTTATTTTACACATTCTTCTTGTAAGATATAGTATTTTATGCTGCCTATTTATTTTTGAGTAAAGATAGGGTGCGATTCGTGCATAGAACCTTTCAGCAAAAACTGTACGTCTAGTTGGCAACTTCAATTTGATATGTCTATGAGAGATAGTCAGCGTTTGGAGTGCCGTTTTATGAAATCTTAAAACCACTGAAACAATATATAGCTGTCTAACTCTAAGGTGACCAAGCTCTTCATAGAGCTCATTTGTCGGGTGAAGCCGAGACTTTCTGTGAGCTACTTTAAGAACGGCCCGCTGAGCGAGTTCCAGTCTTTCTAAATGGGTTTTGAATGTTCCACCCCATGCCACAATGCAATAATCTAAAATGGACTGACAAAGAGACGTATATACGAGCTTGATAATATCCGCGTTAGCTACAGTTCTGAGCCTTTTAAAAATAACCATTAGCTTCCTGACACGACTGGAAAGTGTGTTGATGTGCAATTCCCAGGAAAGATGTTGGTCTACAATGACTCCCAAATATTTAAGTGAGGATACTTGCCCCAAAGCAATACAACCACAGCTGTTATTTGAATTATCTTGACATTTGTGTATACGCACGACCAGGGGAAACGTCGGTGCTGTCCGTTTTGAGATGCTAAAAGGTATAACCTTAGTTTTAGTGGTATTTAGAGTGAGCAGATTGCTATGGAGCCAATCTCCGATACGATTTAGACCTTCCTGGCAAATTTGGTTTACCAACTCCCAGTTTGACCCGTAAAAAATAATTGCAGTGTCATCGGCGAAAGTGAAAATTTGGGCTTGGTGTAGATTTAGTGCACATAAGTCGTTGATATAGGCTAAAAATAGCGTCGGACCCAGGACGCTTCCTTGGGGGACCCCAAACTTGACCTCCGCCGATTCGCTGCTGATGCCATTAACACAAACACGTTGCGTCCTGTTTGTAAGATAAGAAGAAAACCATTTTAAGGCGAGACCACGCACCCCCATAAGTTTCATTTTTTTTAGTAGAATGGGCCGAGAAACTGTGTCGAAGGCTTTAGCAAGGTCGAGGAAGACTCCAGCACATTTGAAGCCTTCATCGAGCCTGCCAGCCACGAAATCAGTAAGCATGGTCACAGCATCTTCTGTGGATCTCTTTGACCTAAAACCGAATTGCTGGTCAGATAACAGGTTTTCTGATTCCAGGTACTTGAGTAGGCGTGCGTTAACAACTTTTTCTAATATCTTGGAAACACAGCTAAGCAGAGAAATAGGTCGATAGTTTGACGGCGCATGTGGATCTCCGTCTTTATAAATTGGTGTTACGCAAGCTATTTTAAAGTTACCTGGGACCACTCCACTTGCTAGGCTTAAATTACATAAGAATGCAATGGGACCAGCTAGGAAAAATTTCGCTTTGATCAGTATCTGATTGTTAATTTTATCATGCCCTGGAGCGGACCTTGGTTTCAGATTACAAATAATTTTAATGACTTCTTTTTCGTCCGTGGGCAGCAAGAAAAACGAATTGGGAGATTTCTTTTTAATGGGAAGAGATTTTAGCGCAGATGTAAGTTCGTCTTCGGTTTTGTTAATGTTGGTCATGATACCACTGGCAAGGTTTGAACCCACCGTCGTAAAAAAGTTGTTTACGGCATTCAGAGATTCTTTGGCATTAGTATTCTGTTTCAGTAAATCGCTACACCTTTGACTTTTCGTTGCTCTATCCGATCTGTCGTGTCACAATGTAGTACTATTGCAGATTCGTATAGTTTTCCCTATACTCGTAGAACTGGTCAGCCAGCGATTCAGCGATTTTCGGTTTCAGGCCGGGTAAAAATCCAGTTTGTTCGCTATTTAGCTAATGTGGCTAAAGAGATCCTTCTGCGTGTCTTTTTGCTCGCGGCAACGTCCCTTTTGATGTATGTCCCTCGCCTTATAATTAGAAGCGTTGAGCCACCTGTGTGTTAGATCCTCAGCGCATCCACATTTAGGCCCTCTTATTGCCGGATTCATAACAACTAATTGAATTTGGATATGTTCTGTGGGGAGTATTTATGTATTCATTTACTAAGGATTTTTTCAGATATCTGAGATATCGGAGATATCTGAGAACTTTTCCCAGGGAGTAACATAATAAGGGGGCTGGAATCTGAGAGAAAATGTGAAAGTATCAGATTAAACAAGGCTATTTTACAAATTGTTTAATGCCATCCAGTTAAATAATATAGCTCTTAAAATTATTTATTATCTTCGCACTGACAATTTGTTCCGAAAGATACCAAAAATAGCCACATTAGTGATAAAGTGTCGTGACACCTTCATTACGGACTTTGATTGTTTTACAATGTTATTGAGCTGTTAAATTGAACTCTATCTTAAATACTTTTTCATAAATCTAAGGTATTATAGATATATATTAATATATTTGTATTCTATCTGAGTATTGGTTTTAACCGACCCTAGATGTATGATCACACGATCATTACTTTAGATCACGTAGCATTGATCACACAAAAGCGTGAACTTGCAATTAAAATTTTATCTTTTGTAAGTGTATCGGTAATGTCGATTCGCTAACAAGACATGCTGCAATATTTCATATTCCACCAATCAAAATTCTCTGAAGATTTTTAATTCAATTGTTTTTTCGCATAATATACGACTAAAAATTCCACAAGTGAAGCAAGTAAGTTTTCTGCGTGACCTATAAGCGTTTAAGCCGCCCAAAAGTAACTGGCTTATCTACAATTATTTCAGGACAAACAGATGAAACTAACAGTTTATCGTATCATTTAAAACACGGTAGCACTCAGTTGTATTGACACTTTACAGTCAACCATCGTCTGATCATTCTTTGCTCTATTGCGAGCGACTAGCAGGCCTTATGAAGGGTTAAATGCAAGGAATTCGATTTAAGCTTGCTTTAAGAGCGGACGATTTAGCGTCCTACACTGCCGATTTAAGAATATCGCTCAATTCTTATGCAGAGCTAGATGCGCGCGTTGTTTGAAATTAGCAAGGTTATGTTATAATTTTGAATGACGCGACCTTCTTAAATCGGCAGTGTAGGACGCAAAATGATCCACTCTTAAAGGTTTTTGTCAATTTTTTTATAGACGGCTTTAAAGTGGATGTTGAATGGTTTTATCCTTTGTAAAAGGTTCGAACGTTTTATGTTCTTTCAGTTCACAGCAACCTGTGGGAGTCCAGAGAAAGAGAAATGCGCTTTAGAATAGAAGATAATAAAACACAATTTTCCACTTCAGTGTACGCGCTCTAAAATGTGGTCCAAGGTGTGAGAAAATTGGTTCTACTATTTAGCAAAGTCCACTACTCTCACTCAGAATCTCACGTAGTTGCGGCACCTTAAATACTTACAGTGCAGAGTTCACGGTGTGTGAAAATATGCTGCAGTTTCCGAGATAACCTTTGTTAACATATAAACGGTCAGGATTTGAATCGCAATCTGTATTGTATATTATGTATTATATTATTTCCTTGGTTTTTAACCTAGTAGATAATTAATGAACAAAACACATGATGAAATATTTTTAAATAAAAAAAAACGACGTCATCACAACCATTTATTTAAATTTGCTTCGACATAGTCGTGTAACTATCATAATCAAGATTATCTTGGCGCCACGCGTGAAATACCTATCATTGAGGAGCTCTGGTGGCCGTCTGTGGTCTTCTTCATCAGTTCCTATTCACCAAATGATACTAAACTTTCTGAATGCAAACTCTTGACTTGTTGATGAAAATACCAAAATCGCTATCTGTATGCCTATAATATTTGAGGAGTTCCCTAAATTCCTCATGGATCCCATTAGTAGAACTGGATTTTAGTAAAA
The DNA here is from genome assembly GCA_947579745.1 of Apocheima hispidaria. Classification (NCBI taxonomy): domain Eukaryota; kingdom Metazoa; phylum Arthropoda; class Insecta; order Lepidoptera; family Geometridae; genus Apocheima; species Apocheima hispidaria. Next base: position 15,102,629 of record OX388159.1, read on the forward strand.
ATAGGACCAATTTGGAAGTATCTCCTCTCAAATTAAAAAATCTTTTTCCAAACTATCGAATGTTCGTGACGCCACCCGTGAAATACTTATCATTATGGATTTTCGATGGCCATCTGTGGTCTTCTTCACCAGTTCCGATTCACCAAATGATACTTTCTGAATGCAAATGCTTGACTTGTTGATAAAAATGGTATATGTATGCCTATCATTTTTGAGGAGTTTCCTCATTTCCTGATGGGTTCCTTTATCAGCACTGGAATTTGATAAAAATATGACCAATCTGGAAGTATTTTAAAAATAATTTTCCAAGTCGATTCATAAATGACTGAGTTCTGAGGTAACAAACATAAAAAAAAAATTCAGTCGTATCCAAAACCTCCTCCTTTTTTTTGAACGTCGGTTAAATAAAAATATTGTTATGAGGGAAAAAACCAAAAGAAGACGAAAGTATATAAGTGCATTGTATTTGCGATATTTGTATAGTAGGTACAACACTTTTACTTTGTGCTGTACGTTTACGTTATGGTGATCACGGTTGTTTACGTTATGGTTAGCAATTTTTGTGAGGTGAATCAAAACGCAACGTGTGTATGTATAATCTCTATGGACTCCAAAGCGGCTGGACCGATTTCGATGAAATTTTCAAACAATCTTCAGGTTAGCTCTGCGGGTGCGGTCTCGCGAAGCCGGGTCTGGTCGCTAGTAGTTAATATACTTTGATAATAACTGAGAAGTACTCTAATATGCGTTTGAGGTAAGACGTTGGTTGTTTTTATGGTTATTTTTATGACTGTTATTATTTCTTCCCAAAACGGCTAGAATAATTTTGAAACAGTTTTGTTAAAGCAAGTGTCAATACTGTTTTTTGAAAATCGCTTCAACGGCTCAGCAGAAATCCATGAGATTTTCCTAATTGATCCGGGGCTTGCAAATTGTTATATACACTTATTGCCTTATCTCAGCCAGTATGTGACGTGGGCCATACATTTAGCTAGAATCAACAGAGCGGAGACAGAACTACAGCGCCAGCCGTACTTCAGCGAGTCTCTTACGGAGAGCATTGTTCATGCTGTAATGGCATATTAATGGCCCCACTGCTGAGATTAGATTAACTACAACTCCACAGTCCACATCACACTAGCACGTAGGCTACTTTTTATCCCGGAAAAATATTTGTTTTCTGTAGAATAGCGTGTGAAACCGCGGGGCGCAGCTAGTAACTTATATGTGGACTGTGGAGTTGTAGCTGTAACGTATTTGAAGCTTTCAAATTCAAATACATTTATATTTTTTACGGAGACATGGTTGATATGCAGATGTGAAAATAATTACATGATTAAGATCACCATTCTCTAGCACCATAGCATGCAAAATTATTAACATAAATTTATTAAATTACATAAACTTGTATATCAAAACTAGTAGTTCGCCCCGAACTGAGACCTCGCGACGTTCTGTTTTACAATATTTTATTTCACTTACCTACTTATTGTACACTGTTCATAATGTATAGATACCTAAATGATATGTTGTTCTTCCAAATCAAAACTTGTCATTGATGTTTCGACCACTTTCAACCACAGAAGAGACCTAGAGGTAAAAATTTTTCCTCTTCTGTGCTTTCAACAGTTTCGATCGAGTTGACATTTAACAAAGCATATAACAGATAATAAGTAATGCATCGTCCAGTGACAGTAAATGATGATGAAGATGCTTTTTTTTTTGGTACCTAATTGGTCGTAATGTTGTTAAACGTGACTCTTCATGTTGTTTCAAAACTCCATAGAAACCTCTAGTAGTCTCCACCACTTTACTGCGGCATGACTTGACCGTGAATTACTTTGCTTGACTTAGACTTATTTTAATTGTGAAATATTTGAGTTCACTAGAAATATTACAATACTTGACTCTGGCTAAATACACAACGTGTGGCGCCAAAACAAAGTAAAAATTTAATCTCGCGCCCATGTTCCACATCAAGTACCATGTTCCACATCTTATGAAGTCAGGCGTAACATCTCGATGTTTGTGTCGTATTACAACGCAAAGAGTATGTAATACTACGTAATAAGAGACGGGACATCGTACAAGCCAATAGAATCAATTTGCGTGGCATTTCAATACCAATACACAAACAATTACGAGGTTCATGACGTCATTTGATTCTCTTTGAAATACCAAGAGTACCAACCTAACAGGCCAAATAGTGGCGGATACGCTTGCTTTGCTTTTATCGATATCGATAAAAAACTGATAATCGAGGCTCATATTTAAGTAGGTAATTTTTTATCCACATCAGGATCTACTCCACATTTAAGCCCAACGTTGTTGAGAAGGTTGGACTTAAAGTGGTCCCGTAACAAAATAAAAAACTTATATACACAATATTATATTTTATTTTTCATTAGGTAGGAAAAGGGAAATGCCTTGATTACGTATATATGCCTTAATCAGAGTTTTTAGCGCCAATGATTTATTGTTGCAGTAGCGCGCAGTGATGTGCTGAGCCTATTTTGTATATAGTGGATAATTATAAACGAACGTTTTAAGATGAAAGTATATTAGTTTAAATAAAATTAGTTTTCCAGTCTGAGTTATGATGACGGATTTTTAGATCTGTCAAACAAACAAAAAGCTTAAATCATTGCATAGAAAAATATTTAAGCACAGAACGCAAACAGTAAAGAGTTATTTTAGTAGCTCATCTACCTCTTTCAACATGAATACGTGGCATTATATTTCCTTGTCGCAAATTAATAATTTTGCGTTGACACAAATGTAATTTCTTAATGTGTTTTCTTTTTTGAGGTGTAACTTCTACATCTGTAATAACATTAAAAAAAATATATTAATTCATTATTACTTAACACAATCAGTTATACTTTGTATAGGTCATCTGTTTACAATTGCTTAATGGATTGACTTGACCACCATAATTATTCACCATATGATACCAATTCTAAAATACTTTGTTATCTATTATTTACCTGAGTCTAATATCCTTTTCCTTATTTTTCGAGGTGTAAATTGCTGCCTGCATCTGTAAAATTGCCATTTCATTAGATAGTTATAAAAATCAAACAAGATTTATCAAGTTATTTTCTTAAGTTATTTTCTTAAGCTATTATCACACAAATATATTAGAGTATTATCATTAAAATAGGAAAGGTTTCAAAATTTACAGTCAAAACTTATAAATCAAGATGAAGAGATAAGATAAAGTAAATATCAAGATAAGAAACAGACGCAAATGCACGCGTGACTGACGCAAGGCTTTTTTACATGTATTGTTGGTCCACTCACCCAAACCCATTTACTTCAAACATACACAAATGCAAAGTTAATTGTTTTTAAAACTTTTGCCAGATGTTGTGATAGTACCTACCATTTACAGAGTTCGATTTATGTTAAGTAGCATTTAAACAAGCCGACTAGTTGCTTAAATATATAATTGTCGATAGTTATGGTACAGCACTAGTCCACAATTATAATGAAAATAACATATGAAATTTGGTTTGTTCTTAGCCTGCTGAACCTTAATGAGCTAAAAACAGCTAAATAACATCTAATATGATGCTTACCGGGCTTCGTCTAGAGGAAATTTCGCCATAAACTTCCTTTTTTCGTGATCTTTGCGACTGGGTCGATCTCCACAAATTTCACATGTTATAAACCGTTTTTTCGGTTTCATTTTCGGGAAAGGAACTCACAGAGTAGTATTTTGTCACTTCACACTATTTATCTTATCAAATTAACAAAAAATTCACTTTTATTTGATAGCAAAACAAAACTAACGAACAAAGTTTGATTGACCACAGATAATACAAACAAGCTAGTTGTTGAGAGAAAGAGAAGGAGCACTGAGGGAGTATGATGGCAAGTGTCCGCCATTATTTGCCATGCAAACTCCTTAGAAATGTTTTTTTTTCCTTGTTTCACCAGACTGTTACAACGACGCTATGGTTAAAATTGTTTAGTCAATAACTGGATGACAGGTGCTTTCTGTCTGCGAAACTCTCTACCGCGTTTTAAGTGGCACCACAACGCCATCTAGTTTGTTTTATAAGAAACGAATTTTGTTCTCTGTTTCGTTCGACCCCTATATGTTTGCAAGCCCTTGATCGATTATGCTCATACTCGAACTTGAAAATTGTATTGTCATGAACTACTTGTCTGCAAAATTTCATGAAGATCAGATCAACGGTACGCAAGTTATCGTCAGCCAAATATACAAATATACACGCAGACATACAAACATACATACAAATGCCGATTTGTTCCCGTAGACTCTGAGACCTCGCTTCGCTCGGTCAATAAGTCATTAGACGTTACTGACAGCGCGGGGCCGCTTTCAAGCTGGGCTGCTGCAGACACGCGTTTGGTTTGTGGGAGCTTTTAGTTATCTCTCTCGGTCGACCGAGTATCAACAAAATAACCATCAACTCACTGATATCATTAAATCGTAGATTGTTCTCCGATCCACCGCAGTACCGCGGTCCCGGTTTATTTCAAATTACAGTGGCCTCATCATATTATGCAAATGTCGATTACTCTTATTACTTGACCGTCGTTGGCAATGTGTGTATTGTAATTATACTTTACATTGCAAAAATATTGTAATGAAGCAAAAGGCAGGTCAGTGAGAGAATTATTGTTACAGCTTTTCAAAGCACATTTCAACCAGCCTAAGAACTAAAAAATAGAGGCACGGAAATTTCTTGCCAAATTTCTAATTAGTATTCTTAAACCTGTGAAAGTCGCGGGCACCGGTGGATGCAAGTGGCACGTTGTCGGTCGGAGCGGCGGTCTAAGGGGGAGGCATATGTTCAGCAGTGGACGTCTTCTAGCTGATGATGATTCTTAAGCTTGTTGTCATAGAAAATTGGGCATAGGGAAAATCTTGGGTAATTTTTATTACAATAAATATATAATAAAATAAACAAAATCTAATCGGAGAAATATAACTTTTAAAGTTTTGAAAAACAACTTTCTATACGAGTATTAAATTTTCACAGCAACCCAGTAACTGTAATTTCTCGAAAATTATTAAAATTATTAAAAATTTTGTTTAGAAACTTCCCGTCGTAAAGTAATTGTAAAAAAACTCAGTATGAAAATTGACTTAGTTTTGACATATTTTTTTTTATGATACGTGAATAATCACATGAAATTGGGCCGGCTATTAATTCTGATCGATCATATCCGGTGATCTTATTTAAGGAGTATTAAAAGCATGCCTCGGGCGAGCCGTGGCTTGTGAGAGCATAGAAAAGGATGCGCGCAACTTTTTGAAAAAGATCAGTGATGTGTTCGAAAGTATAGTCGGAATAACCGACTGACTGTATTATCAAAATAAAATAAAATGTTTAGCTATAAACTACTACAGCCACGTAAACAGTAAGTTTGCATTTCATTAGCTACTATTTACAATGGCTTCTCTTACAAAGCGCGGCTTTACTGGCTTTGTTCCAGCACGCCTTGCATTGGTTTTTTTTACTTGCATTTTTTCATAGTAATGGAACAAATTAAGAACGGTATTTTTTTTTTTTTTAAATAAAAATATTGGCCTAGCATTTAGACCTAGTTACACTATCAGTTTTAATTATTTCAATGACCAAATTATGTACGTTTAAAATTAATAATAATAATAATATTAAATTTCTGGGACATTTTTTCACACTAAAAATATCAATAAAAATTTTTTTTTTTTTTTTTGTTAATAAAATTCCAGGATGTTAATGACGACAAAGTACCAAAACTCATTTAATATAACGTCTGTTGGGTCTTAGGAAAAATCTAATAATTATACACTTAGCGACATTATGATTACCCTCATTAAATTTGAAATTTTCATTTCATATTAGAAATACAAATTTATAGCAGCTGTTAATTTGTAACTGGCCAAAAACCTTTTTTTTCTTATCACGGTTTGAACCCTATGTCATATTATATTAGTGATCTAACGGGACCTAAATAATAATTGCACGATAGCCTTAGGTAACAGTTTTGGTAAACACCTCAAAAAACAACTAAAAAAATACACAAACTTTCAAATCCTTAAAATAATTCGTGTCAAACAAAACGTAGTGACCAGAATCGACACCACTACGCATCAAGCTACCACGTTCGTGTTTTACGTGATTTGATAAAAAAAAAATATTACTAGCCTTGTGGCTCAGTAGGAGGGTTTCCACCCAGGACAAGCATTTGTTCATTGTCTGGGTGTTTCTATGTATCCTATGTAATTATTTACAAAAAAAAAGTATATATATTCCATTTGTTCCCATAGTACAAGCTTGCTTAGTTTGGGGCTAGATGGCGCTGTGTGTGAAAAACGTCCACCAACATAAAACATAATAATAGTAAAAACTTTATCGGCATAGCCTTGAAAAACGTCTCTATGAAAAATCCGATTGTTACCGTTACCAAAATAAACTAATGGCGGGTGTAATTAACGGATCCCGGTCAGTACGTACTCATTAAAATGTAATTTGTGTTTGGGTGCACTGTTATCTTATACTAACTGCTGCTCAATCTGTGGCCACAGCGCTAAACCGCTAATGGACTAGAGCTCACGTAACGCCTATTATTTTTACATAGATGAGAGACGAGTATTAAACGGACAATTTTTAATGGAGATATTATTAATATGTGTTTCGAAAAATATGTCGATTGAATGCATCATGATTACATATTTATTTTCTGTGTAATAGAATGAAAATCCGCAATTCCCGAATAAAATATCTCCAGAATTTACTCGAAGTATTTTTATTGCGGCATACTGTAACGACCCCCCGTCTATTAATATTATATAAATTATTATATATTTATTATTACTATATTTAACTATATTTACATAGATATTTATTTTCACTACCTATTTATTTCCTTATTTAATTCTACTTAAGTTAAACCTATTTACTTATTATATATTTGGCCATGTGATCGTCAAGTGATAGGAACCTACTTCGTGATCGTAGAACCTAAGTTTTCGAATAAGTACGAGTTAGCGAATCCTAGTATAATTTACCTAATCTAAACCTAAACCCCGAACGTAATACTGATGAAAACCTGACTATTTACTTTAGTAAACCTATTGGAATATGAGCGTAAATATCTAATAAAGTTGAACTACAAAGTCTACCTAAATGTACCTGAGTATTTATGAGTTATAAAGGATTTATTAAGCATAACAAGATGTCATTTTGACCATATCATTCTACGTTTACTCTGAGTTTATTTAATGATCAAATAATGATCGATTTATTGGGCAAAATGAATTCGTGGTAAAAGAACGGTGCACCTCCCCGCACCAGTCCAGTTTGACTCATCCGAAAGACTGGGACGTCAATCCTCCACATTTATGTGTTATAAATATAGGGATAATTACCTGTGAAATCTACCATATTCAAAGTCCGTCGGTATGTCCTATCCAGATAAGAGGGCTTATTCTTTTGGCAAAGTCTGGTACGTTAGTTTGTCGAACCTTTCAAGGAATACCTTCCATTAAAATACTTCCATAAAACCTTATCTTTATAATTACCGAAGTAACTAAAGACCTTCCCTTACATACATCAATCTTAGGTTAAAATTGAGAGCCGCCAAGATCTTTCGATCTTGGTCTCTCGTGCCGCCCCGCAGCGCCCTAGCCTACCTATATATTGATATAGCGATTATGATGAATAACTAGTATAATGATATCTGATCCGCCGTACAATAAAATAACTTTGATATTAATATAATGACGCAATATTCGGAACTTTACCGAAACATAAAACTAGACAATCAAGTCCAACACGTATATATTAGTGTATTTAAATAAGTAACTCCGTTACCACTTCAAATCAACTGTCTCAGATAGCTTCCATCTAAGTAAGGATTATTACAAGTATTTATACTAGTAATCACTCAATCAGTGACATGTATATTAGGCGCCTATCTTCCTCTATGGAGTCAAGGGTAACCTAAAGAGACACGCGCTCCTATGTATAATTTAGCTAATTACTAGCAAAGGTTCCAACCCTGGATTCCAATTTATAGTTTTATAACTAGACAGAAAGACTACCACCAAGACTTTCAAATTGAAGAGATAGAATATTGACTTCTCTCGTCAACGTCACGAATAGGAAACTATATTCCTCTGATTAGAATACATGTTAGACTTAGCTAGTCAAGAGAATTGATTTACTCTAAGTAAATGGTTCAAACAGCATAGTGACTTAGCGATACAAGTTTCGATACGGGAGTTATACCCACATAAAGTCAATCATTGACTAGTTGGTTATCTACCTGATTTTACTTTTGTAAGTATCAGAGTAGTAAAATGACTTTTGTCAATACTTCCTTACGGCAAGTTATATTCTTTCGAATAGGGTTTTAAACTCGTTGGCTTTCCAACTTACTTTACTTCAAATAAAATGCGTGTAGCAACATGACTTTACTTTAAGGTTAGATTTAAAACTGGTTGGATGTCCAACTTACTTTACTTCAAAGCAATAGATTGATTTTAGATAATTATGTACAAATCAAAGTAATGGAAAGATCTCACTCGTGATATGCTTCGCCACTGTAGAAAATCCAGATGATTCACAGCGTATGTTCGCCCGTAAGCACAAGCACCGAATGCCCCTCCAAAACTCTGCACGTTCTCACAGCGTCGCCGCTCCCACTCGCTCACAATATAATCGCGCAATATAAAAATGACGGTATTTTCATACAACTTTTATAAAGGCCGATATGAATGCCGGATTTCATTAACCTAACTACAATTAACTAGTATTAAGTATGTAATATAACGGAAAAAGTATTATTTTTTTCCTATTCTGATACTATTTAACCACTATCGTTCTCTATTTCGAAAGTCGTCCTATGTTTTTGAAACCCTTTAATTACCCACTTTAGTGCCTAACATTTTTAGATAGCAAATCACTTGATACCGCAATTCAAGAAGGAGAATATTTCGGCTGTATTTTGTTTCTTATACGAATATATCTATATTTGTGACAGATACGAAGGCTGTACCGTTACATTCGACCCCTTAAATTTACAAAGATGATGTTAATCGGAGTAAATTTAACCAAAGTCTCAACCATTTCACAAATATGAGTCTCCAACCAAGGAACCCATAGTTTTATATCTAAAGAATCCCCCAAAGTGCAATTTTTTTCTGTCAATATTCAAGTTTCAACAATAAATTAAATGCGCGGTGTAGTTGTGTATGTAGCCCTTGTACAATATCATAGTATATTTAAACCAATTGAAAGCAGTCAGACTAAAAGCGCGATGCCACCAGCAAACCCGTGCGTCATGAAAGAACATTGTCGTACACAAGATATATTGATCTCGGCAAGAAACCCGGTTGTGAGGCGAGTCGTTATAAGAACAGAGAGACTGCGTTCCCCATCCCAATTCAACATTCCAATTGCAGAGGACTGCACTCAACTTCCTACCTCAATCTCAACCCTTTTAAGCAACTTCAAAAATTCCCCCATGGCCCCTCAGGGTCCTTAAAACTTCTGACATCGAACCTAAAATCTGACTACCTGCTATCGGAGAGTGTAAGTGTAGGGAAGATGTGCAATTTCTCTTTCACTGGTATTTGCTTGTAAGTAACGGCTGTAATATAACTCAATATTTAATATCGACGAGGACGAATGTCATATCGACTTAACCTAGCACAAAATCCTCCTTCTTATATTGAGCCGTTTGTTGTAGTGTTTTGCTAAACCCTGAAATTGACAACTCGTCTCTAGATACTGATGCCAATGCTCCCTTGAAATCACATTTATCTCATCATCATATCATATCACCAACATCCATCACCAATCTTGGGCCCCACTCCAAACCAATTCACTTCATACCATTTTCATTCCATTTCATTCGTATAATTATTATTTATTTTGTTCCTTTTTTTTATTTTTTATTTAACTTTAATCCACATTTTGAGCACTTCCTGCTGCGTGCCTTGCAATCCATCCCAAAGAAACATTAGCACCTGGCAGTAATACTAGCGACGAACAAATTTGCACTTCAACTACGCAAACTTCCATTAAACTTATCAAAATACAAATGTTTCGACAGCACATGTATCCTCCTTTTTGTAATAAAATTCACGACATGTTAAGCAAACTTTAAATTTTGTACAATTTTTAAAGCTACTAGGTAATTCAATGATAGTTCTATACAAATTTCTAAAATATTATTTTATAATAAACTAGCTGCGCCACTCACATTTATACCTGTATAAAATATAAACCTCCGACCCCAAACTATACACATCGAAAACTCAGGTCGATCCTCCGCTTCACCGTCAAGCGAAAGAAAAACAAACAAACCACCATACCAATCCTCGCATCTACAATATTTTATTTCAGTAAAACGGAATGCCTTCGTTATTTAAGTCAGCTACTCCGACCATAGCCCCGACCACACTCGGTGATCCACATCAAGAAATGTCATAAGCGTGACGCGCGCGCGACTTCGTCTATCTCAACAATATTAGTAGGCATTATGGATAAAATATTTATCTGTTTATCAACATTAAAATGTATCCGAACCTAAGTTACTAAATACAATTAATTGGCCATTTCAGTTACTCTTTAAATGAATGTAAGTTAACCCGAATCCGACCTATTTTTGAATTATAAACGTAATTATTTATCAGGCCTAATAATTTTGACACGTTTTTCTAACCTAGATGTAACCTCCCGTTAGGTTCACATCCCGTAATTAGTCTAGGCTTAAACGTTAAAAAAAACCTGTAATGTAAAACAGCTGTAAAGGTCAATAAAATATTAAACAAATTTTACTAAAGTTATCTAAGCACTGAAAAGGAAACACAGAATTTGAGAATCTAGTAATATTAAAATATTTACATGAGAAGAGTGTAGCCACTTGTTTTCCCATTAATAATTTCGAAGTCACAAATAAACATACATAATTATACTATAATGTACTAGCAGCGCCCCGCGACTTCACCCACCATACTCAGAAACAGTAAACTCTTCCGGAACAAAATTAGCTACGTGAGACAACATAGATAGCCTATGTGTAAATTCAGGGCAGAAACCTCCCCCAAACCAAACTCATCACAATCCGCCCAGCCGGCAAGACTAAATGGGAACAAACATATCTACATACATACACACAAACCCTCGCATTTATAACATTAGTAGAATAAAATCATTCTGAGTTAAACTCGACCTAAGTTTGTACCAAGCATCACAAAGTAAGCACTTAATTTTTAAATTTAAATTAATAATGGGAAAAGTATTTTCACAATGATTTCTTTTCTGTGTTTTTATTGTTATGTTATGAAATGAATATTTTAAAGGAACTTGAAGTACAATTTATTAAGTTAATCTGATAGTTTAGAATTCAAAATCAGTTCGAAAACTTACCAAGCCTCCAACATGAATTTCGAACTCACCCGTCTACTTACGTTACCTTAGAAGTACCCGTCGTTATGTAAAGCCGCGGACCAATATTACCGTCAGTCTAGTTGAAATAAGAAGAAAAGTATTGGATGACAAAGATCACCTCGCTTCTTCCTAGTTCCTGCAAATAACTTTTTTTCTTTTTTTTTTTTTTTACATCCCTATAAATAATACTAATAGATCGCTCCACACACAAGACCCCGCGAAGTTCTCTTCATCTGTAAATAAACTATTAACTTTACATAAAATACAAGGTATTTATTAGATAACATAATTATAAATAAGTAGTATCTATCAAGCTTCCGATTTAGTTGCGAGTAAATCTCCCTAGTTCCCTCCAAAGAGAATCTCAACATCGCGATTCAGAAAACCACCTCGCAGCGCAATCTCGTAGGTTTTGTTAGAACCAATAATAATTTATAAATCCCTATTTATTCCGTTCGACCCCAACATCTTCGCAAACCCATTTAACCGACTCCGCTCACATTCGAAACCGAAAACTACATAGGAATAAACCACTTGGCTACAAAATTTCACAACTGTCGGATAACCAGTTGCAAGTCTCCGTCAGATAAACATATACAAACTTACTAATAACAAACATACAAACACCGACGTGCTTCCGCAGACTACAAGATCCTCGCTTCGCTCGATCAATTACTATTATTACATATTACTCTAATCAACTCCAGAAAACTGATTAGAAAATAAATATCTACCCTTTTTAGAAGCAGTGAGCGTCCTCGCGTATTGTCGACCGTGTAACTAAGTTCTAAAATTATTTATTTAACAAATAGAAAATTAGAAATTTTGTGTAGGGAGAACAAAATATTATTATTTTATTGATAAAAGGCCACCTTACTCTCCTCTATTTTTCGCCAAATACAAAATAAATCTACCTCTCATTTTTATAATTACTGTACGCCACAGATTAATTTACGGTCACACAATAAGTTATTTTCAGCCCAAATAAGAAATAAGTCTGAATCTTAAAATTTCATGAACAATGTTACAAACATACAACACACAACAACAACATGTTACAACATTTGTAACATGTTACAAATTACATGCTAGTTTTGTATATTGATCAGGTACGTTACTAATCTTTTGTATTTTTATTATCTTACTACGTTACCGCTTGAGGTGATGTTTATCAAACGCAATTAATACAAGTACTTGAGTGTGCTAAGATCAATATTAAAAGTTATGACATTGAAACTAACGTTTCCCAACAACTGAAATATGTACGCGCACTGAAGTTTTAACAGTCAAGAAACTATATTTATTAATAATACTTTTCCATAACTTATGCAAAATCCCTGACATTAATTTTAAAAGACAAAATAACAGCTATTGGCACTACTATAACAACAAAACAATTTTGTTTCATAGAAACCATCTACTTGCTTATCTTACCTACATAAGAAATTAAACAGGAAGCTAAAAACTAACAAACTAAATATTAGATGTTTTTGCGCATAGTAAAGTAAAGTAGTTGGTTAAAAGCCAATATCAATTTTACTAAAAATATTACAATTAATGTATAGCTACCACATTGACGACCCCATACCTTACACATAACGTAATCACGATAGATGTTACGAAGTTAATATTAAGCTAATCAAACTCGTGCAAATAGTTTAATTCTATAAACGTACTAACTAACATTAATCATAAAAAACTTGCTGATTTCTGCTATAAGCAAAATTCGTCCATCCCAACTTCCTTATGTCAATAAATATAAGCGATACCGCCTAACTCCATCACTACGTGCTTAACGACTGATGACGCGCCACTGCCCATGCACTCACTTGATAGCCAATAGAGGTTTTTAGCGTAAATATGAAGGTAGACTTTTTGTTAAGATGATGATTTTTTTATCGATTGCCGTTCACATATAATTCGATTTAAAATTGTTGTCACGGTAAATTTATTTATTTATGTTCTGTAGTAGTGTTAATCTATTAATAGTTTGTTTTCACCAATACTAAATAGTTCATGGATTTAAATATAATTAAAATCAAACTTTGTTTTTAAAAGACTTTACCTGAAAAAGTTATTTACACCATATTGACGTATACAATATTTTAGACTGTGTCTAGTTTGTACGTATTTTATTATTATGTTAAATAATGAACTTTTAAAATAAAATAAAAGTACACTTGTACACAACTAAAATTATTATTGATCTATAATCTCATACTTTCCTTACTCAATACGATGGTTATGTTATTGTTGCTCTTCATACCTCAAATCCTTTTATTTTATTTTTTATCTATTACATAATATTATACAGAGCTAAGTTTTTTTTTATTTTTTTTGTATATTCACTCACATGACAGTAATTAGTTAACTACAAAACAGACTATTACTTGTACTTTCGTTTCTAGTGTCCACAGCATGTTAGCGCGCCTTATGTATACAAACCTCATACTTTAAGTTAATTTAATTGATCTCAGTAAAATAGTTAAACTTTACTAAGTTACCATTAACTTGATAGTACACTTATGAAGTAAGCTGTACTCTTTACTAAATAAAATTTGATGATTCATTTAACTTAAACCACTTTTTATTTTATTTTTATTAATATCGCTATTTTACACTTTACACTACACTAAACTCTGTTTTTATTTTCTTGTTTCGTCTATTAATATTGAATTTAATATTTGATAGGTTACTATTGATCAACATTTCATTAAAATCAGTCCAGGCGTTTTGGAACCTACAGGGAACAGATATACATACCTCTTACCTCTTACGTATATAAATAAATCTACTTACTCGCTCGTAATAGATGATGATAATTTTAGGACAATTGTAACTACGTAAATAAGAATATCGTTAGTATATACGATGTTAGAACAGGATACAAATTATCATGTTCGCGTGCTAACACTTTGTAAAAGCCATACATATATCTCTACCTATTAAGTAAAGTTAAGCTAATGATTTAAGATTCAGGTTAGTGTACCTACTTACCTATGAATGAAGCTTTCATTTGTAAACACAATTAGTTATTAGGAATTGAATTAATTATTTTATTTTTTATTTTATTTTAGATTAAAGTAGATCTGAAACTGAATATATACAACTAAATACAATATTTTAATTAAATTTATAATATTTGGTCCCCATGAAGCCAGAAGTAGACCTTCCCTAATTATTAAAAGGACGTCCACGGGTTGTTCGTAGCAATAAACCGCGAAAGTGTAAAACAGTGTCTATGAATTTTTATTATTTTTATGAGACAAATAATCGTTATTTTAAAAGACTTAACGTTTTACCTATTTCCTACTTTCCCGGAGTACTTTTCTAGTAATATCTTTTATTTAAGAACCAAATTTACTACATAAATAAACCGAACCGTCCTACATCGTCCTAAGTAAACTAAATTCATAAATCTTACCCGTAAAACTCGTAATTATTCACGTTTCCTTTGCACGTACAACAAATTGTGTCCAAGATACCTTGAACACTTCTTAAAATACTAACCCTTCCTAACAACGACTTTAGCACGAATCGACCCCAATTTCCTTAATAATACTGTAACCGACATCCTAACACATAATATAAGTTACTCATCCGAAGTTTGTCTGGAACAGACCGCTCTTAACGATAAGACTGTGTTGTTGTATTTACCTCTAATGTATTATTATTGTTTTTTTTTTTTTTTTTTTTTTTTTTTATTGCTTTGTCAGTTATGCGTTTATGTATTGTACTGTACCCTAAACTGCTGTAGAAAGTACACGAAACTAAGATTTTACCCTAAATATTTATTTTTAACCCCATGATATAAACTTAAAACTGTTGCACGAAGCCTAGTAATGTAACCGTCATGGTAAGCATCCTGGTCACGGTAACTCATATTGTAACGACCCCCCGTCTATTAATATTATATAAATTATTATATATTTATTATTACTATATTTAACTATATTTACATAGATATTTATTTTCACTACCTATTTATTTCCTTATTTAATTCTACTTAAGTTAAACCTATTTACTTATTATATATTTGGCCATGTGATCGTCAAGTGATAGGAACCTACTTCGTGATCGTAGAACCTAAGTTTTCGAATAAGTACGAGTTAGCGAATCCTAGTATAATTTACCTAATCTAAACCTAAACCCCGAACGTAATACTGATGAAAACCTGACTATTTACTTTAGTAAACCTATTGGAATATGAGCGTAAATATCTAATAAAGTTGAACTACAAAGTCTACCTAAATGTACCTGAGTATTTATGAGTTATAAAGGATTTATTAAGCATAACAAGATGTCATTTTGACCATATCATTCTACGTTTACTCTGAGTTTATTTAATGATCAAATAATGATCGATTTATTGGGCAAAATGAATTCGTGGTAAAAGAACGGTGCACCTCCCCGCACCAGTCCAGTTTGACTCATCCGAAAGACTGGGACGTCAATCCTCCACATTTATGTGTTATAAATATAGGGATAATTACCTGTGAAATCTACCATATTCAAAGTCCGTCGGTATGTCCTATCCAGATAAGAGGGCTTATTCTTTTGGCAAAGTCTGGTACGTTAGTTTGTCGAACCTTTCAAGGAATACCTTCCATTAAAATACTTCCATAAAACCTTATCTTTATAATTACCGAAGTAACTAAAGACCTTCCCTTACATACATCAATCTTAGGTTAAAATTGAGAGCCGCCAAGATCTTTCGATCTTGGTCTCTCGTGCCGCCCCGCAGCGCCCTAGCCTACCTATATATTGATATAGCGATTATGATGAATAACTAGTATAATGATATCTGATCCGCCGTACAATAAAATAACTTTGATATTAATATAATGACGCAATATTCGGAACTTTACCGAAACATAAAACTAGACAATCAAGTCCAACACGTATATATTAGTGTATTTAAATAAGTAACTCCG
The DNA here is from genome assembly GCA_947579745.1 of Apocheima hispidaria. Lineage (NCBI taxonomy): Eukaryota > Metazoa > Arthropoda > Insecta > Lepidoptera > Geometridae > Apocheima > Apocheima hispidaria. The sequence continues at coordinate 15,118,983 of OX388159.1, forward strand.
TTACCACTTCAAATCAACTGTCTCAGATAGCTTCCATCTAAGTAAGGATTATTACAAGTATTTATACTAGTAATCACTCAATCAGTGACATGTATATTAGGCGCCTATCTTCCTCTATGGAGTCAAGGGTAACCTAAAGAGACACGCGCTCCTATGTATAATTTAGCTAATTACTAGCAAAGGTTCCAACCCTGGATTCCAATTTATAGTTTTATAACTAGACAGAAAGACTACCACCAAGACTTTCAAATTGAAGAGATAGAATATTGACTTCTCTCGTCAACGTCACGAATAGGAAACTATATTCCTCTGATTAGAATACATGTTAGACTTAGCTAGTCAAGAGAATTGATTTACTCTAAGTAAATGGTTCAAACAGCATAGTGACTTAGCGATACAAGTTTCGATACGGGAGTTATACCCACATAAAGTCAATCATTGACTAGTTGGTTATCTACCTGATTTTACTTTTGTAAGTATCAGAGTAGTAAAATGACTTTTGTCAATACTTCCTTACGGCAAGTTATATTCTTTCGAATAGGGTTTTAAACTCGTTGGCTTTCCAACTTACTTTACTTCAAATAAAATGCGTGTAGCAACATGACTTTACTTTAAGGTTAGATTTAAAACTGGTTGGATGTCCAACTTACTTTACTTCAAAGCAATAGATTGATTTTAGATAATTATGTACAAATCAAAGTAATGGAAAGATCTCACTCGTGATATGCTTCGCCACTGTAGAAAATCCAGATGATTCACAGCGTATGTTCGCCCGTAAGCACAAGCACCGAATGCCCCTCCAAAACTCTGCACGTTCTCACAGCGTCGCCGCTCCCACTCGCTCACAATATAATCGCGCAATATAAAAATGACGGTATTTTCATACAACTTTTATAAAGGCCGATATGAATGCCGGATTTCATTAACCTAACTACAATTAACTAGTATTAAGTATGTAATATAACGGAAAAAGTATTATTTTTTTCCTATTCTGATACTATTTAACCACTATCGTTCTCTATTTCGAAAGTCGTCCTATGTTTTTGAAACCCTTTAATTACCCACTTTAGTGCCTAACATTTTTAGATAGCAAATCACTTGATACCGCAATTCAAGAAGGAGAATATTTCGGCTGTATTTTGTTTCTTATACGAATATATCTATATTTGTGACAGATACGAAGGCTGTACCGTTACAATACGATGAAAGCGTTCAGCTTTCTACGATAGACAAATCTACACTAAACGATCGTATAAATTGCATCGTTTCAATACCTCAGATGAGCGTCGCATTCGCAACAACAACTGCTATTAGAGTTGTGCTATAAATCGCGCGCAAATACGTCCGGGATTGCGCATCGTAACAAAGCTGGTTGAGATTCACCGCGGCGCGCTGCTCGCGCACAGTTAGCAGGCTCACTGGACACCTCACCTAGTAGACGGTGAATGTGTACCTCTCGAGCCTGTGCTGATATCAGTGTAACTTCACTATAGCTGATGTCTAAATTTTTTTATATCGACGTACTCGTATTAGAAATGAAAATCCCATGCTCACGAGTGTAGGTAAAGAATACTTTCATCACCTGATAATTTGAATGGGGTCTAGGCTAGGCTGGAAACTCGTAACTCTATAAAACGCTTATCAATATATAATTATACTAGTTGTAATCCGCGACTTCGTTCGCGTGGACATAAAAAAGTATCCTATGTCTGTCTTTGTGATATACAGTAACTCCTTATCAAATTTTATCAAGATCCGTTCAGACGTTTAGCCGTGATAACGCGACAAACATCCAGACAGAGACAAAGTTATTTCCTATAGTTCGCTAGATGGCGCTAGTTGGCCATTTTTTTTTGCATGTTTGACGTTTTGTATAGACTGACAGGTTGTAATGTAGGGAGTTCTAAATCGCGCAAACAAAGCTTTTCCTCTTGACGAACGTATTCATTTTTATACCTCGAAACTTTATTGGTCCTGATACTACTGCGGCTATATTCCTCTGAATCATGATTAGGAGGAAGTTAGAAAGATAAACAAGCCTTTTCCTAGCAATCAACGCACAGACCAAACCGCTCATAATAAAGACGTGAAATTTGATCCAAATTCTTCAATAAGAACGAATTGTGCGAAATTCCATCTCTGAAGGGGTAAACAAGACCCCCAAAATTTGTATGAAAATAAAATATTTTTTCATGTTAAGGTAATGAAACTCTGTTTGAGTAATAAGCACAATAAGCATATAAAGAAAAGCATGTCTAAGGATTTTTTAAAATCAACCCCAGAGGTGAAACGGGGTGTTTCATTGACAGTAGCCTAGGCGAGCGAAGCCGTGCGGGTAAGCCAGGTTTTTATAAAAAGACCGACAAACAAGCAAACGTCCCGTTTGATGCCGCCTGTTATTGTATACTTGCAACTTGTATCGATGCTCGCAATATGTGGGAAATAATATAGACCAATTGAATATTCTAGATTGCATGTTGAAATTTCAGATTAAAGCTATTTATTTAAAATGGTCTTGCCACTGAACTGGAAATGCTTTATCTCGCGCGGAACTCATAAGAATCACCATCCAACGTAATTTCGCCAGCATTCTGGGTATCCTGCAAACTAGTATTTTTAATTAATAAAGGTATTATAAGGTCTTATTCAGATGCGGTGTTCGATATCTAAAAATGGCAACAGTTTTTCTGTAGCCCACCGCAGTTTCGCAGAACGCTCACTGTTTACTAAGAGGACGTTGCTTCCGTTCCTCCGGTAGTTATGGCCCCAATATAGTTTTAGGACATACCAAGGTCCACAGGAACCGGGTTGTTCTGAATACTGGGTTGAATTAAAACCGTTATCGTTCAACCATATTTCTCGTCTATCTGTATTATTATATGCGTCCTGACGAACCACGTACGATGATAGTGCCGTAACTCATGAGTGAGAGCCGAGTGCCAGATCTGAAACAATACCGCCAAAGACAGATGCGAGAAATTCAGCTCGATATCAGCACAGCACGGAGATAGGACACTGAAGTACGGAGATGACACTCTGCATATAATAACCATCTATCAAGTGCAACCTTCGGCACTCGGTGACAACCGCCTTACATCTTGCAAATGTACTGTTATGTCATACAGAATAAGAAAATCAGGATGCTAATAGCCGGCAGTTAACCTCTCGAGTTGTGGGCTTTTTTACCTTACCTAAATATAATTATGGCTTATCTATGATTATAATCAGTGCAGTGTACGGAGGAAGCAGCGACTACACTACGACTTATGCTTATGCAGAGAAGCTATTCATCGATAGTAATATTTATGTACATACATTCAAACCAATTTTTTCACCACCAAATTTCATCGCTGTAGTCCTTATAAATCATATTTTATATATACATATAAAATTAATACTAAAAGTCTAGATAAAGGTCAGACATACAGTTGGTCAAACATATGGACACAGCTATAAGGTTTTCTCACTTTGCTACGGAACCCTAAAAAATGTTATAATATTAATTGTATCGTTTTAATCTTAGTCTTGTTTTGTAATACCCCAATACAAAGACGTATTGAGCTAGCTCTTTGTATGTGGGTTTTATATAATGTCACATAACCTGGCCGCACCCCAAAGCAATCGGGTACATTACAAAGATTTCGTCTAAAAATAATTAAATAATCTATTTGAATGCCAAACACTTACAATATCTACTAGATATTTTTTGACGAGCAGCGTACAAATTAGCCTCGAAACAGAATTTAACTAAAATTGTAGTAAACTTTTCCTAATCTTCAATCTAAATGTAACTCCGGAACTCCCCTTTTGACGCTTGTTCTGTGACTGCAGTTCCAGTTGCCACTCGACGGGGAATTCACAAATCCTGTAAACGTACGAACAGCTATTAACTTCAATTGGGCGTTAACCGCATTAGGCGTTTAGAAACTAGTCGCAAAGTAATCGCGCAGGAAATAATCAAGGTTTAACAGAGTCTTCGGTTCGTGACGCACGCAACGGAGGGTGTCCTGGTGTGCACTGCATGTAGCGTCGTCACACGCTTACTTCAGGATATATTGGGGCTCTTTCAGGGATATGCGGGACGTTGCGCGGCGCGTGCCGAGTCGCAGCGCGCGTGGTGTTGGCCGTTTTCTCCGTTTACGGAAAAGCGGCGTATGAAGCGGAGCGTGAAGCGACAGGTGGGGCCCGCAGCGTTGTTCGCGGCGTTGCACGCTCGAAGACAAACATAATATGGTAATAAGTATTTTTGTTTACGAAGTCGCGTGCGGCGCATGGTGAATGACGGCGTCTGTTACGGAAAGAAGGTTACGAAAGACGCGACTGTGGTAGCTGCGGCGTACTGCTCTGCCGCAAATACCGTTAGATATAATAAAAAGCATGAACACGCTTCTACATGAATACTCTCATATAAGCATATGTTTAATATGCCTGCGCGACGCGACGCTGCACGCGCCACGCAACGCCCCGCCCCTAAAAGCGAACGTGTGGCAGCAGCGGCACGGTGCGAGAGCGACGCCCGTCAATAGTACCGTTGAACGCAGGCCTGTTCGTTTTGTAATACAAGTGACTGTCTGAACCTCAACACGTTAAACATAAAACCATGAAAACACTTGAAAATACACGGGCGCAGGGACAGCGGACCAACGAGACAAAATAAGAGAAGTTGTTTTTTTCTTAAAATAAGAGAAGTCTTGTTAGACGGCGGTCTTCATCAGCGCACACAAACTACCACGTGTCTGCGGTACACCGTGAAGGTTCTTCTCGTAATAGGTCCAAAATGAATCCTGTAAACAAGACAAGTCAAACTGAACTGACCTATGTAACAAGTCAAGCATTTGCATTCACAAAGTTACATTTGGTGAAGTTTAATTTTTGAAGAAGACCACAGATGTCCACTGGAACTCCTCAATCATAATTATTTCATGGGTGGCGCCCAGGACATCTCGATAGGGCATTTTTTCAGAGTATTTTTTTGAAGTCTTTTTTTTTAATTGTTTGTTGTGTCGCTGCCTCGGTCAAGCAAGTAAACGTAAAGTCAAGTTAAGGTGGATTGATCCTATCGGTCGTAAAAATGAAAAAACCACAGAGATTGATAGATGGAAATAGAGAGAAGCACGGAGAAACAGACAGACTTTCAAGTTGAGAGTATTAGTGGGATGATAAACTTATTATGTCTTAGGTAGGTATATTAAACGGACAGAACGTCGACCTTTCTCCGAACTTGAGAGAGAGGCAGAGTACTTACGAAATTACTGTAAGTATTAATACTCTGCCATGAGTTATTTTAACTATAAGTTATTCAACTAAAAACGGCAGAATTCCAAAAGTTGTTTGACTGTATAATTGCGAACGATGATAGCAAACGAAACGTGTTAATTGGGGAGCTGACCGCTCCAACCCTCATTTTGAAGTTAAATACTTTCCCTCAACAAATTAAACCCATGGTGGGACTTCCCCTAACTGTGCACAATTTATAAACAAAGTTTTGACGTTTCACTAGAGTCATGATTAGAGAAATTTGAAAAATAGCTCAAGATTAAATAAAATAATACTTTTTTTTGGGTAAAAATGATACATGAACAAAACAGTATAAACCTAACTTGGAACAATATAACAATGTTTAACTTTATTTTTATTATCAAAAATCTTCGTTCGAAATTCTTTCGTTTACGAAAGAACCCTTCGTCAAAACGATATATGCAATGAAATATGAACTAAAACTACTTTAGAATAACTCTTTTTTTCTAAGTTTCACTAGCTCCATTATTATCTGTACAAGAAAATTATATAAAACAAAGGAATTTAATAGAAAACAAAATAAAACTAACGGCCGCTGTCACCGAGCGTCGCACCCGGCATGCCGGCCGCAATTACGCGTTGATGAAAATTTAATTATAATTCACTTGGTAACCAAACGCATTGCCCATCATAAAAAAAAAAAAACTATGCTAATGCTCATAATGAAAATGTCAAAAACTATTTACAAAATGTATGCAAAAGGTTTAATATATTTTTTTTGGTTATGACTACCTCAATACAAAAACGTGTCAAATGGTCAAAACACGTGGAACGAAACAAATCGCCTACTTAAGTTTTTTGTGATCATATCACGGTCGAGAGCCTTAACAAACAGTAAAGTGGGCCGGGAAAGGTGCTGAAAGGTCTATTGTCACGATATTACAGTAGTGTGTAAAGTGGACGAAAAACTGTGTAAAGGTCATAGCACATTACACCAACCAGAGACCATCTAACTTCAATTTTTAGTAAGCATCAATTATTCGTCTACATGGAGGTAGGCTATACGTGAATCCGCAAGGAGTTATTGAGAGATGACGCAAAAAAACACCAAGATAACAGATACTTTGCTCTGAGAACGATCTCCTCCGAATTGGCCACTACGAGGGCTGAAGAGTGTTCGATTTGATCTCCACGGGTCTTAAATCAATTTATTTTTACGGTGTTACCTGCCGGCATAATTGTATAGCCAGCTTGTTGATATCCGTTACCACAATAATATAACATGGAAATCACATTTTCTAGCACGAATCTAGCGAGCTGAGTGGTCTAAATACACACTCTAGACGTACCAACATGATGTGAAACAAAGTTTATAAGGCTCACATTTAATAATAATTCTGTATAAAGGTGTAATGTGTCATAACCCTAATTATATTTCTCCGAAACTTATTTTTATTTTCTTTTCTCATGTATAGGGTCGTACTATGTTATTATTCGGCATTTATTTTCATTACATTGTCATGTAATTTCTTCTTAGATATTTTATGTAAAGTCGGGTGTTTCATAGTAGAAAAAAAAACAGTATTTTTTGTTATAAATATTAAATTTGCCTTCTATACGCACATTAAGTTGGCGACCAAGAACCGGAGGACGCAGCGTAGGCAGGCCTCCTAATAGATGGACTGACGACATTGTGAAAATGGCGTGACATTGTGACATTGTGAGTTTTAGCGAGACTAACGAACGGCGATTAATTTATATATATATATAAAATATAAATTAATCGCCGTTCGTTAGTCTCGCTAAAACTCACAATATATATATATATATATATATATATATATATATGTATATATGTATATATAGACTAGATGATGCCCGCGATTTCGTACGCGACGAAGCTTGGCCTTCGGCTTCACTAAACTCTTCAATAAACCTTGTCCTGACAATCACAAACACAACAAAAAAGAAACCATCACGATCAGTCCAGCCGTTTTTGAGTTTTAACGAGACTAACGAACGGCGATTCATTTTTATAGATGCATAAAGACTAGCAATGCCCTGTGGTTTCACCCGCTAGTAGAAGTAGTATATTTTTCCGATATAAAAAATCCAGGGTATAAGCTACCTCAATACCAAATTTAATCCAAATCCGTTTAGCCGTTACGGAGTTGACCGGCAACAAACACTTTTACATATTTAGGTACATACTTACACACCTACGCACAAACTTTCGCATATTTTATACTAGTTGTTACCCACGATTTCGTTCGCGTGGTCCTACGAAAAAATAAAGTAGCCTATGTCCGTCTCCTACACTTAAGCTATTTCTATGCAAAAAATCAGCTCGATCCGTTCAGCCGCTTGGCCGTGATAACGCGACAAACACCCAGACAGAGAGACAGAGCTACATTCGCATTTATAATATTAGTTAAGGATTAGTGTGATGTGATAAGTCAAGCTGTAATGAAACATGAATCCCATCATTTTCCGACACGATGTCCCGTAACCGGTTCGATCCAGTTCCTATGTAAAGTTACTCGACAAATAGCCGGAGATTAATTCGCTGGCTATCCATCTTCGCTGCTATCTGTACACGACCAAGTAACTTGTAAAGTTGCACGAGGGAGTCACTATCGTGTTGCCTAAGCGAAACGAGTAGACTTTCTTGTTAAATGTTAGTTCCTTCATTTGACAAACTTTACAGATAACGTTGATTAATCTGGTACTTCGATGACGTTCTATTAAACTTGCTGATTGGATGTTCCGACGTATGGGTGCTACTTGGCCCGTCTCCGAACAGTTTCTAAGGAATATCGCTGGTAATTGTCAATGGCTAACAATATATATGTATAATGTGGTGAAATCCAGAGTTGTAGCCATAAAATAACATACCATTTATCACTAACATGGTCCGATATAGTTTGCCCCGGTGGCTCAGGTGGTAGTGAACCTACGTTCTGTGCTTGGGGGCGTGGGTTCGATTCCCATCTAGGACAAACATTTATGTGATGAATATTTGTGTTTGTTCTATGTCTGGGTGTTAATATCTATATAAGTATGTATTTAAAAAATATCTATGTACGTATATCAGTCTTTGGCAGCCATATTACAAGCTTTGCTTAGTTTGGGGTCAGATGACCGTGTGTGCAATAATGTCCCAGATATTTATTTATTTATTTTATAGTTGCCATCTAAATCAATGTTATTTTTGCTTATTCTAATATTCATTTAGGGGTTTTTGGCGGGAACGTGAAGATGTCATGTCGCATCATTCTATTATTTTCCAAAACTTGTGTTATATCGAATATTATTAATGTATAAAAATGGTGTTTTTTTTTCCATTAAGTGTTCGTGAACGTTCACAAGTGTTGGTTAACAATGTTGTGAAACGTGACTCTTCTTGTAGTTTCCAAAACTCCATAGAAATCTCTAGTAACGCCTCCATCACTTTACATAACATTTACTTGATTTAAACACCCAAACCAAATGCCTAATACAATGATATACATTTTTTTTTTTTAAATATAGCCAGTTGTCGAGTATTGAACATAATGCAGCCATTCTTAAATTTTTTATATTTTTTTTGTAATTTTTATGAATGCAACTGACAAAATAATATTCCTTCATTCATTAAAAACTACACGCCAGAAATTTCATACACATATTTACCACAGAATTCCCCTTATTGTTTATATTTACTTTAGTTGGGCTTCACCTCTTTTTCTGTTTTATTAAAGTTCCACAGCTAACTAAGAAACCCATATACGTAGTTTCGCCTCACTGTCTGTCAGTGTGTTGCCGTCCTTTTATTGAAACAATACTGTTTTTTTTAATGACAGCTTTTTAGGACTTTGGCGAACGCAAAAGACATACATACATTACATTACATTATCAGCCAGAAGACGTCCACTGCTGAACATAGGCCTCCCCCTTAGACCGCCACACCGACCGACAATGTGCCACTTGCATCCACCGGTTGCCCGCGACTTTCACAATGTCCTCGGTCCACCTAGTGGGAGGCCTGCCTACGCTTCGTCTTCCGGTTTGTGGTCGCCACTCAAGAACCTTTCTTCCCCATCGGTTATCGATTCTTCGAGTGATGTGGCCTGCCCATTGCCACTTCAGCTTGCAAACTCTGAGAGCTATATCGGTGACTTTGGTTCTTCGGCGAATATCCTCGTTCCGGATCTTATCGCGCAAAGAAACTCCGAGCATAGCTCTCTCCATTGCCCGCTGTGCGACTCTGAGTTTCTCCAAAAGGCCAGTAGTCAAGGACCACGTTTCAGTTCCATATATTCAGTCATCACTGGCAACACACATTGGTTGAAGACCCTTGTCTTCAGGCAATGCGGCTTTTTTTTTTTTTAACGCAAAAGACGCGGTGCCCTTATAACTATTATTAAGCACGTGGAGAACTAGCACAGGGCACTGCTACGGTACAAACCTCGACTTGGGCCGTCACCAGATAAAGGGACAGATTTGCCCCGCACCCCTGAAGGGTTGCGTTCCCTTCATGGGTACCTACCTCACCCCACTTACGACCCAGTTTGTCCTGGATCTACACTAAGTGTAGTTAGGCCCATAAATTCGTTACAATTAATTTCCTAGAAACGGTTACATGAGAACGAAAGATATAATTCCTTGGTAGGTGTCAGGATATAATATAGGGGTTCAGCATTACTGCGGTGAGGTTGCGAGCGGTGGTATTTTATTGCTTACGTTTGTTATGAATGAGTCGGAGGCTCGCCGGCGCGGGCACATTACGTTCACGACCTGGAAGATTGCTTTCGTAATGCGTGATTGTACGGTTTATTCCGCTGTGGATTACTATCTAAATAATGTAGGGCGTAACGCTTGTGACGTAGATAATGGTCATACATTAATTGTTCATGTTTATGAGAATGGCACAAGTAAAGGGAGGCTACTACCAGCCGTGTATTCCGAGTGATAATATAGTGGTATAACACTTTTTATAAAACTTGATTCTCGTTGTTGCCGTTTTTAGTGTTCCGTACCCTTATAAGTTCATTATATCCGTTCGTTTGAATCCTTAGTATTATAACTTTCAAAGTTATAAACCTACATACATGAAATTTTGCAAAATGATAGTCAAAGTATAGACCTGAAGTTAAAAAAATATATATATAAAAAATGTATTTATTTATAATTAATAATATTAAAATAAAATTTGTAGAATAAGGGTAGCTGAAATACATGTAAAGAAGGGATGAAAAAAAAATTCACTGACCCCATTATGTGGGTTGTCGTTGAATACGTCTAGTTAAAAAAAAAAAAAAAACATAATTTTATATTAATGAGGGGGTCATACATGTAAGGCGGAATAAAAAAAAGTTCGGCGGTCCCTTCTTGTGGTGTCATTGAATAGGTCTTTTAAAATTTAGTGAAAGTAAGGTCTGCTACACCAATTTTTTTATTAGATTAATCGGTTGCGGAATATAGGCCGGAAAGTAGTGGCTTGCAATGAGTTCCCCCCACCCTCCTTTCCAGTTCTAAACTATTTACTTTAAAAACTTATCATTTTATAAGTAAATAGATCTTAGTAAAAAGTTATTTTAACCTTATTTTAAAATTATTTTGGGCAGCATATTATAATAACTTATTGAGATAAGCGGAAAACCTGTTAAATACATGAAATGTCCTACGCGTTAGACGTTATTTTTAAAATGTGTTATGCATTTGTATTTTAGACACTACTTTTCTTTATTATGCAAATGCACCGAGTATAACAAGTAAAAATAAATATTGGTGTCGATCCTGTTGTACCATTTTCTAAACTAAGTAAACTAAAGACGCTATAAAACGGTTGTCATCCCTTTCTCAATTTGAAATGAAAAAATGTATTGGTTTTGTCACCCCACGGTTTCACCCGCTATCCTACATACCAAATTTCATTTATATCCGTTCAGCCGTAGCAGAATTGAACGGGAACAAACACACTTACATAGTTACTTACTTACACTCTTACACACAAACTTTCGCATTTATAATATTAGTGTGATAACATTCCTATTGACATTCTTCCTTTTTATGAAATTAGTTGAAGGAAAATCCCTTCTAATTCCTTCGGGATAGCACGTTCGTTTCCGTTATCAGACAGGATAAGCTATAAAAACTCTGCAAAAGATGTTTTATCGTGCAACTTCAGAATTAAGGGTAAAGTTTGATGGATGACCCGGGCCGCGGGCCACAGCCTTCTTAACTTGTGAATTATTAAGCCTTGAACAAGTTAGTTAAATATTTACCTTATACTTTTATTCTAAGACTAGCTACACTCCGCGGTTCCCATGTACTAACTAGATATCCAAACTTCCGCACGAGTGCTTGCCCCTACGCATATGTATTGTGACCTTACCGCTCCGTGGACAGAACAATTAAAAGACCAGAAATTACATACATAATACAAAAATCTACTCAAAACTAGTGTAACAATTGGCGGCCTTATCGCTTAAAATGATATCTTCCAGGTAACCTTACCATGGAGAGGATTTATTAGGAAGAGGAATATGTAACACAGAAACAGAAAAATAGATATACTTACATAATAAGACTACATACTACTAAAACAGTAAAATAATATAAATATACTACTAATGCTACATCAGTTTATAAATACCTAAATAATAATATACATACATAACATACATTATTACGTTTGTTTATACGCAAGCTGCAAGCTTGCGTACAAGAAGCCGAAAATGACGAAATAGTTCGTATGAAGCAGTGCTACGTGGACAGTAACCCTTATACTATTGCTCTGGACGCTTGTTCTATTTTGTAAATCGATTTTTTATTCGATAGGAAATATGTCTACAATAGAACACGCTTGCCTGGAAGAAAACCAATTAGCTCTCGGCTTGAAAATACCTGGATTGTAAACATCAGGGAAAACCCACTCTAGAATGGGTGGTAGAGTGAGTGGGTTGTACCTAGGTAGCGCATTTCACGCGGTAAAAAACTTGAATTGTAACTATCATAGAAAACTCAGTTTGATACATTCCACGCAGTTTTCAGTTAAGTATTATAATAAGGAGTAACTCTTGAAAAGTAATTGTGGACTCGACCATCACTGCGCTAAAACCAAAATGTTTAAAAGATTTGATCAATATTGAAAACGTTACTTCACACAATATTTTGTCTTGTCCTTGCAAAAGTGTATAACAATGCGAATTTTGAAAGCTTTTTCTTTCTACTTGATTGTAGAATGTGTCTTTCTTTACAAAGTCTTTCTTTGTGTCCAAGTCTACTTAGAACTTACTTGACAAAGCTACGCGATACTTTTCGTCATTATTCTTTGTAAATCTTGTTTGGCTTCGGTATTTGTCTTTTATTTTTGTATCATTTTACTGGATATTCGTTTTTATTTAAACAAACTAATGATACGTTGACACCTTTTTAAGGTTAAACTTTTTTTTCCAGGTAAAAACCACCACTACATCGCCAAACGACATAATTAGGCACTTTTGAAACTCAGGAAAGCTAGTCTTCTACTATTAATCTTGTTCTAGGGAAGAAAAAAACCGTTGACAATGAAGCAGGGTCGGTCTGGGGCCCTTTGCCATGCAGAAGTGTAAAAACATAACCGTTCTATTTATCATGTTTTTAGTGAAATTATAAAGCGTATATTTTGATTTGTCTGTCGATATTTGGATGTCAAGCGCAACGAAGTGCTTTCAAAATTCTTGGTTACAGGAAATCTAACTCACTCGACTACCGCAGCCAGAAACATGAAATTTGAACAGTAGTTTTCTATTACTATTTAACCTCCCATTACGAAAGGAATTCGCAACCAACCCTTATAGGGGTGAAAAGGGGTGTTAAAATTTGTATGGAGAAAAGTTATTTTTTGATGATGTGATTCTGAATTTAAGTATTAATTATAGTATTTTTTTTAAATCAACTAGAACAACGCGGGCGAAGCCGTGGGCAGAAGCTTATAATATTGTGTCCCGCTAAAATTAATAGTACCTACTTGTAGGGCAACGGGTGACATTGCGGGCCGTGGTTAGTTATTTAGAATTTACTCGATGGTGACCGCAAACTACCTGTGTTTGTTTTCTTGTTTTCCTCAATTCACATTCCTTGAAATTAGGGCATTTCGAAAATCTTGAGTAGTATTTATGGCACCACAATTTATAGAGAAAATGTTTAATCCAAAAATTAAATGCAAAATCATCCAGCTACAAACGCAGTAGTAGGTCTCAAAAATCCAGCCGAGTTGTTTAAAAGTCGACTAATACAATATTTAATCTCTGCGTGGCGGTCGACAGCAAAATTTTAATTCAATTAAAACTTGGTGTCCAGTCCGGAACTCTCAGAGACGACTCAACGAACAAATCTCAGAAGGCTTAGGACCTTGGCACACTGTCGATTTGCGAACGTGCTTCGGTCGGGACGATCGGTGAATGGACTGACAACTAGCGTGGGCTACAGCGCAATGCGCTTAACACTTGCGTTTGTGTTTTGAATGTCTGTTTAGTGACAACTTTCGCCTTCTCAATGACAACAAGATAATAAACACCTATAGCCAAACTACAAGAACAAAAACGAAAAGAAAAACGCAAATTCACGTACCCAAATAATAATTATGAAAAGGATTCAATAATGATTTTTTTTGGCACTTGCGGCAAGTCCACGTTAAACTTGCGTGCATAAATCTTGTTTATCATTACAATTGCTTATTATTAACATTACAATTCGGCCTAACACAGTTTTTTTTTTTAAATTTTAGATTTTGTGTTTGACCTCATTTTGCCTGATGTTAATAATGAAGTGGTTTAAGATTGAGCACGCTTACATAAAAGGCATCTGTTTACTCTAGATTTGAAAACACCCAACTGTACTTTTCGGGAAACACAGACTCCGAGACACTAGAGTACTTGGTACGTACGTGCTGAATGTGCGCCATGTTAGAGTGGTAAGACGGTTCGATAATAGAAAGGGGCGGGCAGAGTGGCAGATGCCTCACCAGTGAAAAAACCGCAATCAACCGTTTTCTCGTCGCAATTAACACGCTGTGAGCGACGTTCGCAGATCGTCAGTGTGATATGGCCCTTAGATACGAACCCATTCTGCAGCTTCTGCGTTTTTACTTCGTTATTATACGAGGACAGTTGTCTTGATTAGCTCTCTTGGGAGAAATTTATGAATGCTTTGCATTTTAAATGACATTGCTTTATTCTGTTGTTTTATAGGGCAGGAAACCCGTAGCAGTATTTAAAATTTTATGGGGAAGTACTTAAATTATTTTTGCTTTGTTGTTCCGGTTTTACCGTACTAAAAACTCTGAAGGCAACATGTTTCTTAGTTGGAAATTATAAATTAACTCGTAATTGAACTGTGTGTCGCTTTAAATGCTTTGTTATATTTTGTGGATGGACATTTGTTAGAGTAGACCAGCTGGCAGTGCACAGCGACAAGATCTCCTCTTTTTATGTCGTGTGAAAATGAGATAAACGTATACATAACAATATAATCGTGGCCTCGTGTCCTCGACAAAAAGAGTGGTATACATTTCGTCGCAGTTTTACGTACTGCCGGGTTTATGTACACTTTAAAACATACTACCATGTGTATTTTTTTTTTTGATGCTTTGCTCCACTGACTACGAGGTTCGTGTCTTTTGTCTAATTTAACAGTTTTTCGCCGTTGACAAGTTGACGCATGTGCCAGCTATCGCTCTCCTTAACCATATTGGAGGGATGAGGCCCGCCACACGACACCGCCGCAAGAAGAAGTTTTTTAGTGAGCTTGAATGCTCTAGGTATAAGCGTGTACTTATACCCAGAGTATTCAAAACTTACAAAAATGAAAATGAAAGAAGCTGTTACACAATGCAGACAATTTTTTTGTTTATTTTTTCTTCTACTCGTCCACCTTTTTTTCCCGTCCCAGTACCTCCATCCCCGCAGTGTTCCGAATAACCATCTGTAACCTGTAGTCCCTGACGAGGTGACGCTGCCATCGCTCGCCGCGTGAAACAGCTGATAACATCTTCCTGCTCATCGGCGTAATACGTGAAAGTTTTGGTGTGTCGCTATCGTGCTGCTTAATATTGCCCTTAGTTCGTTAAAAACCAGATACAACAAAAACTATGAAACATGGTTCTAGCCATTCTGTGCTATATAATTTCGCTCCATTTTAAAATTAAATCAATTCAGTTTGTAGTATCACTAGAAGTGCCACCTGTGCGAGTTTTTGCGAAACCCGCTGTAAGATGTCTGTTCACGCGGCGCTTTTCAGCGTAAGTTTGCAAACCGTATCAACCAACGCAGTGTTGACAATTATACAGAGATGGCAGTACTAGTGCTCGATTGGCGGAGTTCAAGTACCTAGTTCTAGAAATGGAGAAGATTTTTTTGAAACGAAACCTTTTTTCATTTTTTTTTCACACTACTTTAACCCACGGTTTCACTCGCTATCTTACAAGAATCAAACATTTGAAAAGGTTTAAACATAGCCTACAATGATAGTGTGTAAGCTGTCACACAATTCGTGCAGATGTCACGGATGACTGGCAACAAACTTATACACACAGAAATATTATGTGCTCATACAACAACTTTCCCATTTTTGTCTATGTTTATACCTGAGCCACACTAAGAAGTGTTAAGTTAACTGCAATAATAATTAATATTATAAAAACTAAATGAAAGCCGTTATTAGATATAACGTTATTATAAACTGTTCTGTTGCTTGTTCTTGAGTCTAGCACGCAGTCGACACACTGTAGTGTCATATTAAAAGATTTTGTATTTTTCACTTCTATTGAATATTTCTTTAGCTGTCAGAACGTTTCTCAGCGCAGCTCGGCTAGTAATTGATTTGCTAGCAGTAAAATGTACTATTGGAAACTGAATAACTAGTAGTTCGCGTGAGACCTCGCGACCCCTATATCTTCACAACCGCTGGACCGATTCAGCTCATATTCGAACTTAAAAATTGTATTGAAATGAACTACTTGCCTACACAATTTCATCAAGATCAGATCAATGGTTCGCAAGTTATCATCGGACAAATATACACGCAAACATACAAATTTGTCCCAGTTAACTCTGAGCCCTTCGCTTCGCTCGGTCAAAAATAACGAAAAAAGCAAGTTTTGGATGAATAAATCACGGGACATGAAACGCATATATTTTATGTCGCTTGCTTGTGAGTGTGCAACGCAGCGACCGCGCCAAGGAACAATACAGAAAACATTATAACTACAAGGTGTCTGAATATAACATATTTTGCGTTTAAAGTTTCACCACATTTTTTCATTATTAGTCTCGATATTATACCACAGAGTAAGACTTTACTTGTGTTAGATTTTGTTTTGTTAAGCCTGCTTTTTGGGTGGAGGTCCTTTTTGGGATAGAGTTATATAAAACTGCGAGTTTTGCTGCGACAATTAAATTATTAAACTTGGTGATTTGAATGGTTTTCATAACACAAATAGTTATGCTGTGATAACTTTAAATTTAAATTTTGAATTTTTATTTATTTAGTAACTATTTTATATACATAGATTCATGTCTATAATACTAGTTTTTTTTTAAGGCTACTGTGTTAACAGTTAAGAGGCCGGGCTATATCCTAAAACTGCAAGCGGAACCATCGAAGAATGAGCAACAGCGTCCTCTTAGTAAACGGTGAGCGTTCTGCGATCCCCAGGCCGCCTGCCAATCATGGGGATTATGGCAACACACCCCTTTTCTTTGGGAGAGTCATTTGTTCAGCTGTGGACGTTTTCGACTGGTAATGTGCGAGGAGAAGATCAAGTCGCTCGCCTGATTGTAACCGCCAGGTTGCCTAACAGCTCAGTGCCACTCAGAATTTTGTACTTCAACAGTTCAATTAGCGCAAATTTAGCGCAGTGCGTTGCCTCTCGTGCGGCAACGCAGTGCGCTTGTCACCCTTAGATATAAAATATTAAACCTGCTTATATACCGTACATTTGTATTAATTCTATGACGTCACGCATGATTTCGACGTAGCCAGAGTTAGAAGATTACGCAGCAGATTCGCAGAATATGTTACTTGCTCCTGATACAACACTGCGTAGAACTAATAATATGAAGGTATAATGCTACGCATAGGTTTATTCCATTATATCACACCAAGATCACGTACCGAGGGCGGCGATTATTTAAAATGCTGCTGTGAAATTCCGTCCTGTAGCATGGTATTGCGTAGCAGCGCTATTGTGTAGCCCTACACGGGCGAGATTGCCGTTTGTATCAAGCTCTGAAAAACATGATGACTATTGCAGTGACGTTTTCATAGAGGTTATTGGACTTGGGCGATCTTATAACAGGCCTTATTTAATAAAGAGAATTATGTGAAACTGGATGAAGCGCGATAAAATAGCACATTGCAAGTCGAGAAATTACGGGAAATTACCGAGGGCGCGGGTGGGGTTCCGTACTGAATTACATGCTGCTGCCCGTCCCAGGTCACAGATTTTATAGAATAACCACAGAATAACGTATTACCTTATTTATAAGGAGAATTCTTTGCGTATTACCTTATTCGTAGCTTTTATAGACGTAATAATGACACTTGCACTTCATACTTTGCCACAAAACGTCATTTTGTTATGCAACGTGCAAGTTTCTTATTTTCTGTAAAAAACTGTTTGTAATCACAATATTGAGCATAATTTTTAATTATTTCATAACCATTTTACATTTAAGTTTAGAAACTGTGTTATATTATGTCTGACAGTCTACCACTAATACCTGAAAAGGGGTAATATAATTTGTGCACTTAGTCACTGAATGATGCTATTGAAACATTACTGGGTGCACTGCCTGTTGCAATGACGTGTTCTGCGTTAGAGCGTTCTCTTTACTAATGAAGATTTCACGGTCGGTCTTGCACTCATGGATAACACAATGTCTGGCTAAGAATGTGCCCTTCCTAGCAAAGCCTTATTGTAGAAACAGCAGTTGTTTTTGACGTACATTCAATAAAAGTCTTACGTAAGGGATCGGGGATCATTTTTAAAAAAAAACCTGTTTTGTCTGGTTTTGCCATACATGGGTTTGTAGTGGTAGGGCTCTCTTGCAGAGTCCGCCTGGGGAAGAAGTACCACACCTTTGCCAGTTATTCAACCGCCAAGCAGTAGTGTGCAAGCATTACTGTGTTCCGGATTGAAGGGCAACGTTTCTAGCGTAATTACTGGGCATACAGAGATTTAACATCTAACATCTCAGGGTGACGAGCGCAGTGCATTGCCGCGCATAATTTTGAACGGTTTCAACCGTTCAAAATTCTGGGTGGCAAAACCTTTCCAATAATATCTCAATTCTCTCTTATTGTTGTTTCTGGCACGTGTTCAGGGGTGCAGTGTGTGCAGATGTACGCCCCGTGCTAAGGGAAGTGTTCCGCGAGTACGAGTACCTGCCCCCGCTGGCGCCGCGCCGCGCCACACGGGCGCCCGACCAGGATAGAGACAACACCACTAGTCTACCTACACTCAACCATTGGGTAAGTGTGGAGTTGTTCCGTGAATACGACTAACACAAACGTGTGTTAAAAGCTGCATGGTGTGAGTGACGCGTGTTCCCAGCAGCATATTTAAGCCATCTTTATATTGAAGTTAGAGGTCAGTAGGCTAAGTATCTTGCGATGCCCTGCTACGTTTTTTAGTTGCTGGTAGGTCAGTCTATTCCATTCTTTCATTTCATCAAGCTATTCCCATTTGGAACTTCCTGAATTCTTCGACAATTGCACACTATATACAACTGCATACTATATACGAGCGCAGTCATTCATGATCATCGTCTAAAGTCGTCCTTGTTGCTCGGTATAGGCCAGTATTTTTATCATAGTGTCTGCGTCGTTACTGTCGTGTTACAAGTGGACATATTTTCGAGTAGACTACATACTACAGAGTACTGCATAGTTGTGTTTTTATTTTTTATGGTACTCCGTGCCGAGACAAGCAAGTTGCTTACCTGATGTCAAGCGTCACGCTTGCCCATAATAATTCAATGCCACCCACAATTTTGAACTTCAGCAGTTCATAACAATGCACTGCGCTCGTCACCCGGAGATATTAAATGTTAAATCTATTTATGCCCAGTAATTACACTGGAAACATTGCCCTTCAATCCGGAATACAGTAACGTTTGCACACTACAGCTTGGCGGTTGAATAATTGGCAAAGGTGTGGGAGGCTGACGACATTGTGAAATTCGCGGGCAGCCGGTGGACGCAAATTGCAATTTGTCGTTCAGTGTGGCGGGGGAAGCTTTTGTTCAGCAGTAGACGTCTTCAGGCTGTTGATGACGATGATGATGATAAGACTAACACGAGGGTAATTTCTCGCACTAATAGCGTCAAGTAGATCATCATCGTAACTGCCGCGAACAGGTTGTAGAGTGCAGTTTGCGATCGTAGAGTGCAGTGAAATCTTCTAAGTCAGCATGCTCTCTAATGTCTATGTACGTAGTCTAAGGCTTTCAATCAAACAAACAACAAACAAAAATCCTCTATTGGACATAATTATTTATACAAAAAAAAATTATGAACCCGTTGGCTCCAAACTAGTAAATACTGTATTTCAAGAGCTGATGGCCTCTCCCTTAAATATCATAAGTTATACACAGCTAAAAACGCAGACAGAGGAAAATGTATGATGAGAAAATACAATAAAATTATAAAATACATTCAAAGCAAACATAAATATAATAAATGTATAGACGGACAAATACTCGTAACAAAATACATACAACTAACAATAATAAAATAGTAAACAGTACAAGAAAATTTAAACATAAGAATATTAAACCAAAATAATAATTATAATATAGTATTACACACAGATATATTATAGTTCCAAAGGTGAGCTCTGGAGTGAGTTCGGGGTGGTATCTGTATGTATGTGTTTATTATGTTTTATTCAATATGCAAACCATGAATCATGTGCTTAACACCATCGTAATCAAACTCATCTAGCCAGGACCGTATAACTTCCTTAATTTCAACGTTACTATATTTCATAATCTTACATTAATTATCCAGTTTTTTATTATATAATAGTGGAGCAATGCCCTCATATCTCGTTCGTGCAAATTTTCGTTTTGCCCCAGGAACAGGACAGCGCCGGTCACGTTTGGTTTTATCTACAGGTATAGTTTTTCTATGGTACCGTCCTAAACTCTCGTATATAAATAAAAGTTTTTACAATATTTATATCATTTATTTCCACGTGGCAATTTATTTTTATCTCTTTGCTTTATGGGTAAACTTCATTAAAATAACTCGCATCAGAATTATTCCAGAATCTTCTCAAAAATCCTGAAATTTAAAACTTACAAAAAAATTACTTTGGCTCTTCCGTTTAGCTCCAGGGCAGAGTAAATTTAATATAAGTATTACCTAAAAATAGACGTCGATTGAGCTCAATTTTCTTTTAGAAATAACGATGGAACAGAGATGAAAGAGCATTCATCTTTTGTTCCGTGACGCAGCGCAAAACATTTCAACTGGCGATGATTGATGCCTTGTGCGAACAAAGCTTTATAGCTAGTATACCTTGTAGCTGCAGTGTCTGTCTATATGTATAGTGTCGTGACACAATAAATTATGATGGGTTCCGGAACAAAATATTAGACAACGTTGTACTTTGCGGAATTTCGTTTGTTGCTTTTTTACAACAACAAAAAAACTTTAGTTTTGTTACAAAATTTAGTAAAAACTATTTGGTAAAAAGAATTAATCGTGAGCGAGTGTTGTGCAGGCAGCACTTGTTCATGATTACTTATTTTAATGTCTTCGTACAATTTCTTCGTAAAAGTTTCTAATGAAATCTTAAACGCACCAAAGTTTATTATTACAAATGAAAAAATAGCTGTGCTCTTTTATTTGTTATTATAAAATAAATCTGCGCAGTTTGTTTAATCCCAAATTGTATTTAACAGATTGAAAAATATGACGCTGACCGTAAAGACGTCTGGCAACAAGAAGGCGAGTTGAAACAAGAATATGCAAAGCGAATTTCTCGAGAACCGCTCCCCAACATCTACAGACTTCAACCACCTTCCATCAAAAAACCTTTCATATCTTCGTGGAAGAGAGACCGGGGGATTATAGAGAGGAAAGACTTGATTCCTAGTGTGATACAAAACTCAGCGGTCGAAGATACGTTGTGGGTGAAGAGTATCTTGAACAGGAGTTCTGGTGACTTGACACCGATGGTGGTTAAAGGGACGAAGGTGGTCTCGCCCGTTTGTCTCAGGTCACCCAGGGAAAGTTCTCAGCAGTCTTTCAGGTAATCTCTTTGTAGCTGTTTGAATTGTTATAACGTTCAAGTAATTTGAGAATCTTTCTATAGCGAATCACTATTACGACACACCTGCTCGTATTTGTGGGATTTCTCGAGCAGAGTAATTGTTGACATTTGACGTTCCAGAGTTCATATGTACCAGAATAATAATACGTTACGTTAATATGTCTATAAATGTATTTGTTCCCACTCAAATCTGTAATGACTAGGCGGATTTCGATGAAATTTTGTACAAAAGTAGTTTATACCCTTACCCCGTAGGTTCCTGTAAAAAAGCAGATGAAACCGAAAGGCAGTGCTAGTATCCTATAAGTCTTATCATTAGTGTGATTCGTGTTTCAGCGTTACTAATTGAAAAGATAATTAAAATTTGCAATCATATTTCATCATACAAGTTAACTCGTCTCACGCTGGACAAAGATCTTTCTTTTCGATCACTCCAGTTAAAAAACAAAAATAAGACTAAATGGTTATTTTTTGATGAACAAAAGTGCCATTCTATAAACATTACTTGAAGTTTGTTCACAATTATGTGAATGGTTTCATTCGACGCGATTTATTCACAACATAAATCTCTAAGAATGAAGGTGTGAAACATTATTGCGATTTGATAGTTAATGTTTGTTGTTGTAGTGTAGGCCAGCTGCGACGTCGAGTGGGCGAGCCGACGCGCCTGCGGCCGCCGCCGCCGCCCGTGCCCGAGCACGTCCTGTGCGTGCCGCCACAGCTGGACTTCATCAACTTCACCGTCGGACATCTGCACTCGGTGACAGACAGTAACCTTTTGTTATCAGAAATATTTGAGAAAATAAATCCGTTTTTTTTTAAAGGTTTTTTGAGTTATTCAAAATTGCACAATTTTTCGTGAGAAATAATGCTATAATTTGCGTGCAAAATATTTTTCAGAACACTTGGGTATAAAAGGAAAAATATATCGAAATATACTAACATCAAACTTGCAACTTTCATATATCTACATATTCAAAAAGCAAATCAAATTCATTCGATCTCTTGTAACTTCCAGCAAACTCTCCGGCTGATCAACGTGTCTAAGTTCGAGGTCCGCCTGTCCGTGCGCCCTCCTTCCAGCCACGAGCTGGACATCGAGCTGTGCGGTACCAGAGGCTTCACCGTCACCTCCGGGGCAGCAGCTGAGCTTAAAGTCAACTTTCGGTTCGTAAGCTTCGTGGTTTTCTTGGACTCGGCAAAGTAGACGGAAGAAAACTTACCCCGTATTTATTTATTTTATTTATTTTTATTTTTATTTATACCTGTTCACGTGAGTTGCATAGCTAACAAGGAAGATGAAGGGGATGGTAGCTGGATGTTGCTTGTCACTTTGACATTTGCGCGTGATAACGCCAAACATAGGTTTGAAAAATAAAACAAAAAATTACTTACAGTTACTACTACTACTCAGTTACCACGATTTATAAAAATAAATAACTTGTTAAGAGCATGTCGGGCCATGCTTAGTAGGGTTCCGTAGGTGCGTAGGATGTTTGAAGTTTTTATCCGTTATTACAGCATAACTCAAAAAGTAGTAATCACATGTTGTCCGAAATAATTTTAAAAGAAAGTTTTTACTAAAATCTATTAACATGGAAGATTACAAGTTTCTGAGATGCATAGTTTAGAAATGGCGGGGGGGGGGGGGACATTGCAAGCAACTTTGTCGGCTCATATTTTGCAAGAAGTACGTTTGATAAAAAAATGGTATAGAAAACCTTAACATCATTTTAAAAGACCTATTCAATGATACCCCACATGTGAAGCACAGGCGAAATTTATTTTTTTCCCCACTTTACAAGTATGACAGCCACCCCATTAATATAAAATTATGTTTTTTTTAATTTTAATTCTGTCAAAATTGTCATCTTACAAAGACCCCAAACATGATGGGGTGCAGTGAAATTTTTTTTTTTTACCCTCCCTTTACATGTATGAGAGCTACCCTTATTTTACAAAAAAGAGTTTTTTTATATTATTTGAAACTGTAGGTATATACTTAGACTATCGTTGTGCAAAATTTCATGCATGTAAGTTAATAACTTTAAAAGGTATAAGGCTGTAAAGGATTCAGACAGACAGACAGACGGACGGACGGACGGACAGACAGACGGACATGACGAACTTATACGGGTTCCTTGTACTACGGAACCCTAAAAACAGAATATAAAAAAAATTGAGGGTACATTTTATAGACTCTAAGCCAGATAGATGTCTCTGCATATAACTTTAATTTACTAATACATGCCATTTTTGTTCTTAGAAAATTTACAATACATATCCCAAGCAGTTTTATTTGTAGGCAAGTTCTTATAACTTTATGACCGCAGTGGCTTTTATTATTTACATTAGGCTTGTGTTAGACGTCATCTCACCCGATTTAAATTGTCGATGCGGTTTACGAACAGATTCACTCCCACCTTGAAGACACCTTATTATTTATTTATCAATTCTTTTCTTGACCTATAGTGTGTTTTTCGGAAACAAAAACTCTAGAAGTGCTTTCCACGTTCTAACACTAGGAATGGCGAGACGACTTCGACAAGCACCAGAAAGAGTGGCCAAAACCAGCTCAGGACAGAGATAGCTGGAAAGGGGGTAGGGAGGCTTTTTATCAGCATTAAAACTGGACGGGCTTTACTATATAAATATATAGGAACAAGCCCTTTTCTAGGAATCAACACTCAGACCAAACCTCTTCTGATACGTAGCACAGGTTTCGTACACGGCCGAAGGGGATAGAGATATGAAATTTAAAGAACTGGTTTAGATGAATAATAGATAAAGACTTTGCAAAATTCCATCTCTAAAGGGGAAAATAGACCCCAAAGTTTTTATGGAAATAAAATATTTTTTCATGCTAAGCTCGGTTTGTGTACTAAGCCTATAAAATAAAGAAACATATCACAGGATTTTCCGAAAATCATCACCTAAAGAGGTGTAATATGGTTTGCTTACTGTAGCCTGAGCCAGCAAAGCCATGCAGGCAAGCTAGTAAATATATAAATAACTCTTCGGATATAAATATTTATGTAATGAACAGGCCTCGCGACGTGCGCGTGCTTCGCGACGTGTTGTTGGTTCGTGTATCGACAGGCAAGCTGCTCTGCATCCCCATCTCTTGCTACATGCAGCCACCATTCCTGGACAGTAAGACTCAGTCATCACATCGGCCTATATATACCTTTGGCGGCCTATGCTGCCGATTCAAGCGTTTTTTTTTAGATTAAACGGTTATAATTATATAAACCTTACCAACTCCGAACGACGCTGGCGCTTTAAGCTCTGCATGAGAATGGAGCGGCCTGCTTGAATGGGCAATGTAAGGTACAATTATGCTTGTCGGTAGTGCAGCAACCAAGAACCCTCAGAAAATGGCAGAAAAAACGCTTTGTTACCATATGTAATATATTCAACTTAGTTTTTTATCGGTGTTGAGGATGTCCCCTCTGTCTGTTGATTACTCTGTCTATTAGCTTTGCTAACATTGTCATATTGTAGATTTAGAAATTGTGTTATATTATATAGTAAAACAGCAAATACTGACAGATTATCTCATTCAATCGGTCAAATAACTATGAATTAAAGGATAATTTGAGGATGATAAATCAAATAAAAATAAAAACATTATGCAAAAAATCTCATTCAATGTCGTATGAATATATTATGTAAGTTCTATGAATGAAATCGGTAATCGTGATATTATTTTAAAGGTGTATAATCTGATGCTGGGGTAGGTTAGACAAATGAATACGCAACTGCTTAAAGCTGGAGATTAACTATATCTTTATGATTCATAGCCTTCTAAATAATGTTACAGTCCTAGTGCCAGCTGTTTCTTCATCGATATTCTCGTGCACGGCGGAGACCGGCATCACCCACAGCTCCGACTGCCTCGAGCTCGGCGCCAGGTTGCTGGGAGACGTGCACTGCGTGCCGGTCAGGTTCTACTGCGAGGCTGATCACGCCGCCTTCTTTCTACTCACTGAGGATGCCTGGTTGTCTTTCAGCTTGGATGTAAGTAGAATAAGCTAATTATTTCTACCTCGAACTTGCCATGTTGGCGGTTGCTATATTGTTACCAAATTTTGCATGTCCATTGGTTTTCTTTGATATCAGCCTTAGCATAGACAAAGATATAAAAATGTTTATCTGCCAATCTTTGGGTTTTTTGTTTTAGTAGTTGACCAGACGAGCTTACCTGTTGTTAAGAATCACAATAGCTCATAACTGTTCAGTGCCAACCAGAATTTTGAACTTCAACCGTTAAAAACCACGTGCGGCATTACATTGCGCTCGTCACCTAGAGATATTATGCCCAGAAATTTCGCTGGAAACAATGCCTTCAATCCGGATCAATCACAGCTGTTATGCTTGCACTCTGCAAAAGCGTCGTATCACGACAAATAATTAGGGTCATAATATTCAAATTATAAAAACAACCATTTCAAGTAAAAATACATTTGAATTTTTTAATATTGAAACATGGAATGGATAACGCAACTATTACTCTTATTACATTATCGTCATCTTAAAATAGCTGGCATTTTTTCATTATTATTTCTGTCGACAGGTGGTGACGAGTCGCGGGTCACTGATAGCGGCGCCGTTCGTGGTGTGGCCGGCGTGGTGGCAGGGCGGCGGCGCCGTGCGGGGCTGCATGTGGTGCCGCGCGGACTGCGCTGGTCTGCACGAGGCGGCGCTGCGCCTCGTCGCCACTACCGCGGTGGTGCGCCCGCTGCACCTCATCGCGGACGCGCTATACTTCAGGCCAGAGCACGTCACTCTCGAGGTACAGCATCAGTGGTGCCTCGCAGACTGCGCCGGGCTCCAGGAGGGTGCGCTGCGAATCTTCTCGATTACTGCGCTTATGCAATCGCCTCACCTCATTAAGAACGCGCTCTACTTCATGCCAGAACACGCATGTACTCATTCAAAGTATCATTGTACTGTTTTGAGTAGACGTGACGACTACACGAGTTGAACGACCTCTTTATATCTATGTTACGAAACATTTTGTTGAAAATAATTACCCATTACACGAAAATTTCAGTAAAGTAACACCCACTCTGATCTATTTAGCTAAATATTTTTATTCTTTGTTTTGCCTCCTACGACATAGCTGTAACAAACAATTCTCAATATCGACTAGCATTATCGAAAGCCTCGCAAAATATGTTTTTCTTACAAATATTCTCGATACATTCCTCAGAAAAGCTTGTTCCGCAACGGACGCAACCATAACATTTGAATAAGTGTATGCGATGCGCTAATATTTCGTTGCGGTGATACGTCGCCTTTATGTGACGGCGCGGGGCCGTTATACGGAATACTGTATGAGAGACACACGAGGCGCTCCTCGGGGGATACTGATACATGATACTGTTGTTGATACGATATTCCTTCTATTCTACGATCTTCCTATAATTCTTAACTATCATTTTATATATTTTGAGCTCGTACTGTGTTGCCATACGAGACATCCGTCTATTGCGAAGTATTTCAACTATACAGAGTAAAAAAATAAGCTAAAGTGGTTTATGTCTTGGTAAGTTTTTGCAAAGCAATCTATGGTAGTAGAATACTCCCCGAGTATTAGTAGATTTTGTTTTTTTTTATAGTGGTTGTAAACGACCAACGGTGACGGAACGAAGGAGAAACATCGTAATTTAAGAGAGAGACGTCACGATACGACACGACGCTCAGAAATGAGGAATACTACTCGAGAGGGGGGAGGACCTTATCGAGAGGGGGGAAGACCTTAACGAGAACGGGCTGAAGACCTTAACCTTAATTAATAATTATATTTATACATCAGCTTAACCGGACCCTATAATAATTGTTTTAAGGCCAGTAAAGTTTTTTTCATCAATATCGTTTAGTTTTGTTCATAAACACGCCGTTACTGTGCCTTAATGGTCGAATTACGGAAGTTTATCCTCCCTTAACGGTCAATTAGCTGCCCTTTCATTACCATTACCCTTTCATAATATCTTGAATGGTTTCCCAAATTAATATTAATATATACCAATATTAATAATAGCCTTCGTTTCG
The DNA here is from genome assembly GCA_947579745.1 of Apocheima hispidaria. NCBI lineage: Eukaryota > Metazoa > Arthropoda > Insecta > Lepidoptera > Geometridae > Apocheima > Apocheima hispidaria. The sequence goes on from OX388159.1 coordinate 15,146,584, forward strand.
AGGATATTCATTACAAAACTCGGAGCTGTCTCATTTCGATCTTTCATTCACAGCTGCGTGTGCGTGACGTCAGCGCATAAATCGAACCTCGCTTTTGGCTTACCTAAATTAAAATAATCCTACAGAAATCTCAACACTACCAATATAGCAACAAAGTCGAATACCATTCAACAGCGCGTGTTCCGATCGAATACACACAGAGTCAAACGCCGTGTCAACATCGCCGCTAAGTATTTCAAGATGTGCCTGACTCGTCAGATTGGCATTAAATGTGTTTTCTGCGACAGAGTCCCCGCGTTCCGAGATGTTATCTAGTTAAGTACGCGAGCGAGTCGCAAGGCCTGATGGAATATTCATAAGGAACAGTTAGAACACGTACTTACCTGTTGATTTTTTAGGAAAGTAGAATTTGTTTCGTATTTACTTATTCCCTTTCGCTGCCGACTTATCGCACGTCTCCTAATAAATCTAATAAGACACGTGACAGATTATTTAAATGTACTCTGCTGTTATTACTGCTGCGTAATTTAACGCATAAATTGAATGAGTTAATTACTAAAGAGCTTTCTTACGTTTATACTTATGTTTGAAATATTTCTTGAGGTTATTATAATTATGATCCTTATATGAAACAATATGGGTTTACTGAAAAATAGATGGCGTGTATTTAATTCACCTGGATATATCGAGTAAGTAAAATAATCCAACATTGAATGCAGATTGTAGATTGACTCTATAATTGATTGATAATATCAAAGTTATAATTTTGAAAATGTAAAAATAGTTATGAAATGTGTATTTTGGTTAGCTACAACTTAGTTACTACGTCAGCTACGGATCACTGCTGTTTATGCCCACAGCCAAACATTAGTTGCACGAGACGATTCGGTCCCGAGTCGATGTGACTGTGTGCTGCTAACACGAGCCGTTCAGTTTCGTAGTAAATAAATTTACTCCATCCAAGAATTTCACAAATAAAGTATACCTCGCTATGCAACATCGTTCACACCTCTAGGTATAACTTATTAGAGTTGCCGATCAATAGGCCAATATCGATAGCCTATCGAGAGTCTATCGATAGGCATACAATATATCGATACTATCGATAGTACGATATTTGGCCATCAATACCATGGATAGATTCGAAATCTAGGTAGTCGCTAGGCTATTGATACTATCGTATCGATACTGTCGATAGTACCAGTTAAACTAACTTCTCTCTATACTTCGGCAACACTAAGAACGAATAATACCAACTACAAAATAAACTCGTGTGGCTCCTTCAGGCGCAGGAGAAGGACTACGACATCTGCAACGACGACGACCCGGCGTGCGAGTACTACGTGCACCTTGGCACCGCCTTCCCGCGCCGCTCGCTCTCCGCCACCGTGCAACTTATCAACCACAGGTGACCCGATATCACCTATCTACTTTTATTAGGAGGGAAGTGAAGCTGATCCTCGTGAAGAATAAGCAGAATCGTCTCAGGGATGTTTGTGCTGCGTCATTGTCGAACACCTGGCAGGGTGTGACAAACGCAATTTTATATTCCTATAAATCAAAATAATGTTTTGTCTGCCTGTCGTGTTAGATCGTCTTTTGTGCGTACGCACTTATGGGTTTGTAGAACTCGCACGATTAAAATAATAAAACTGAATTAATGGACGGTAAAATATAATTTGGAATGTATCAACAGGTCGGCCAAAATAATGCGAAAATAAAAGTAAAAAATAAATTAACAAAACGGTTAGGTGAACAGAAGACGAGTAGACGAGCTCCTGGCAAGGCTAGCACTCCTTGTATGTCTTCTAGCGCAGGCGGCGGGTCGCTGCAGTCTGCCGGCTACAGCGCTAACCTAGTAATGCAAAACCTGATCGATATCATAAGCCGGAACGTACCATAAGCGGTAGATAGCGATTTAGTATACGTAAAAAATACTTATGTTAGCAGTTTTTGCAGTGGTGGCGTGTGATAGGTACGCCGCATACTTCGTTCATCCAATTGAGTTGAAACTTTGTATATTTGTCTGTTGCGAGCTCTGCACTATGGGCACTTTATACGCAGCATCTTTACGCCGTTATTACATTAGCAAAGTCGCAGCCTTTAAGCTAGTTTTGAATGTAAAATGAAATGAACATCACTAAACACAATCTTCAGCTCTCAACCTAACAACTACCTTCAAGTTGATAGCATGAACGATTGTATGAAGTGGCAGCAGTGCGACTATTGATTGGTCACAGGATTTTGATGTCAAACGATGGAATAACAAAATATTTAACCAATATTTTCGAATTAGATTGTTTTGTCTTATAAAATAATTATGTTTGCTTTTTTAGTGTACGTAATTAAATTGTAAAAAGTTACTAACGTGGGTATTCTCAAATCATGCTTTTTCGGTTCCCAGTCCAATAGTGTACTCGTACTACTGGAGCGTGCGTCCGTGGGGCTCGTGCTCATGCTGGGCGGAGCAGAAGGAGCAGGATTCGCGGCCCCGCGGCTCCGATGAAGAGACTGGCGACAACAAGAGCGATGTCCTCTGCGTCGGCGCTAAGGAGGCGAGAGATAAGGAAATCCCGGTAATACCTTGTAGCCCCTGTTACAGCTACAATTAGCCATCGCTGTGTCACTGGATAAAATTACAAGCATAAATTGCTCGTGGTACAGTTAAGAACATGAGCGGCTTACTGGAGATACGTTCGCAGCTTACTTACACTCCACACTGTAGCCGTACGCCGTCGTTTTATTCGACCATTGCTTGAAATTTCAACTCTAAATGCGAAAGTTAAAATGGTTACTTGATGTATATTTCAATAGTCTACGTGTCTAATTTATGTTGTTGCTATTTATATTCTCATATTGTTTTCCCAAGGATGATCTCCCAGATCCTAACAAGCCAACGAGCGCAAAGCGGCTGCGAGTGGAGCCGGCAAGGGGCTCCATCGCCCCGCGCTCCTCCTGCTGCGTGCACGTGTGCGCGCCAGATGTAGGGGAAGATCTGGGCGTCCAGAGAGCAGTACTCATGTAATAACACTATTTTGTTCATTAAAACTCTTTTATTTTTGGGTCTGTCTGTCTGAGGAGTTCTGTCTGTTCTGAGGAGGAGGTCAAACATGGGTTTATGGGTTAGGAACGTGCCAGATGCGTGCCCGTAACGAGACTGTGGGTTTTGTTTTCACACACATGAGTGACGTGCTAAGGCATTGGATAGTACTACCTTCCAGACGGCTATTTTGTTCGTAAATTATCGGCACGCGCGCAATTCACGACGACGGCTCAAGCTTCTGCGCCGGCACTTACGAGGAACAATGTGAACAATGCGTAAGTACCCATATATTTTGAGCCCCTGAAAGAACACGGTCCTGGCACGTCCCTGATCCTGCACTGACCTGTGCAGTTAGATATTGATCCTACTCTGCACTGAAAAAAGTATTGCTTCTACAAACCGGACGCGTGTCAGGAGAAACGTAGCAATGTGTGAGCAACGCTTGTGGCAGCAGTAGAGCAGCTGCGACGTGGGCCCGCCTTCAAACTATCTGAACTATAATTTGGTGCACGTGTAGATAGTTATTCCCGCTACTTTGCACGCTAAGACCTCAGCTTATAAAGACGTTAATTAATTTCTAACATAAGAGAGGAATCCACGACAAGACGCGCACTAGACAGAGAATTTTTTGTCAAATCTACCTTTTTTTTGTTGTTCCACCTGTACTTCCCCTAACACAAGTCGGGGACATTTTCAAGCGTCAAATCTACTTTCTGGATTTCGGGGAAAGACCTGCGATTTAGCGAAGCTATAGTTATTTCAGGACACTTCATTTCAGGTTGATTCTAAAAGGCATTCCCAAAGAGAGCTTGCCCCTCGACTACGATCCAATGATTGTCAAAACGGATGTGGTCGACTCTGATCCAATACCTGGCGTCAAGGTTCGTAGATTGGCTTCGAACATCATCTAGTCTGTCTGTCTGTCTGAGGACTGTCTGAAACTGCAGAAAGATATCAATAATGTGGTTAAATGGAGCGTAGACAATGGAATGGATCTTAACTCGGCTAAGTGCTTCCAGATGACGTTCGGTCGAATGCGGCGCCCGATAGAATTTCAGTACAAATTGGGTACAACCGTGATATCGCGTGTTACGACGCTCAAGGATCTGGGTGTAACATTCGACCGAACGCTCACTTTCCATTGTCATATTTCTACGGTGGCTAAAGAGTCGTACCAGCGGCTTGGTTTCGTGCTGCGGAACTCTCGAGAATTTAATAATATAGATGTCATTAAGCTTATCTTTAGTGCATTGGTCCGGAGCAAGTTAGAGGCCAGTGCTTGTGTATGGCACCCGCATGAGGATAAGTACACTCTTGTGCTGGAAAGGGTTCAGAAGGCTTTCCTCCGATACCTATACAAGCGTAAGTTTGGGTACTATCCTTACCTGTATCCTACAGATTTTCTGCATGGTGCTCTGGGATATAACTCCTTGGAAGTGAGGAGAGCACACGAGCAATTAGGGACGATGTGTAAGATTCTGCAGGGTAAAATAGATGCACCGGATATTTGTGAACGGCTATGTTGTCTATTTGTTCCCGACAGCTACCTTCAGGGCAGGAAACATAAACTGTTCGCTGGCCCGAGGTGTAGGACAGCCGCTCACCAGACATCCCCGATACCGCGATCCCTCGCTGCTCTGAATGCTCTCCTCGCTGCAGCACCGGAGTTTGATGTATTTGCGGGGGAATGGAGATATATATTGTCAGAATGCTTAACATATTGTGAAAAAACGTGTTATAGACAGTCCAGCATTCTAAGCTAGTGACATATATCAATTTAATCAATCCTATATTACCTATTTTATTTTTATTGTTTGACATTTAATCTGCTGACATATTATTATTATTATTATTTTTTAGTTTTAAGTTAACTTGACATATTTTTGATTTGATTTTATGTAATTTAAGTATATTTGACATTTGTTTCGCATGTTTTTTTTAAATCTTAATTCTCATTAGCGTAATTCGTGTTCGGTGCTAGTTGATGTAAATAAATAAATAAATAAATAAATCTAATTTTTCAATCAAACTGCTAAACTCATTTCTTTTCTTTTTTGTCTAGCGCTGGACTCGAGAGATGTATGAGATCGTGTGTGCGCAGTTGGAAGTTTGGTGGGATGTAGCTCCGGTCCGGTTTGTTCTGGATCCGCCGTCCTTGCATCTGGACTACTCTAGAAGGTTTTCTCACCTCGCATACACACGCACGAATTCAGAAAATTCTTATACTACTACATTATAATTATAAATATTCCTTCTTCAACTTAAATGTGTAAACAATGTTTTATGATGATAGCTCAGTCGTGGTAGCTCAGAGGGAGCAGCCGCCTCATATCGTGGGGTCACGAGTTCAAATCCGAGCGGGCTCGTACCAATAAGTTCTTTGGAACTTACGTGCGGATATATACCACTGGCTTTTCGGTGAACGAAAACATCGCGGGGAACCTGTATATTTCCGGAATAGAAATTCAATGGCGTATGGGAATCCTCCAATCCGCACTCGGCCAGTCTGGTGGATATGGCCCAATGACCATTTGTGGGTAGGCTGATATTCCATCAGTGGGATTTTAAAAGGGCTTGTGCAGATGTCATAATATGTTCAATATAGGATCACGGATGTAGAGGTGACAATCCGTGCGACCCAGTTGTTCGGATACGAAGGTATAAACTGTGGCTGGCTGGTCCCTGGGCACGTGGCCACCCCGGCGCCGGTCGCACTCACACCAGCACACTCCTGCCCGGTCGAGCTACACTACCACCTGCCCGCGCTACCTAACCACTTTCCTGAGACTGATGTCATCACGTGAGCTACACCCTGAACAATAATAAACAATCTAGTAGTCTTGAAACAGGTGCTCTGTCTAGCTGTAAAGGGTTCGATCAAAAAGGACAATAGAATACCTGTACTTACCTTGGTCAAATGTTTGGTTATGTTTTTCTTCAGACTTTTTCGGTCATGTCATAATATGTTACCAGGCTCAGATTTTCCCGTAGGTCAAAAATTCTGAGACCGAACAGGGCAGATACAGAGGTGGTGCTCATTTCTTAAAAAATACCGTTGTTTTTGAGCTGGAAAACTTGAACTGCTCAAATACATAAATAGTAACACCACGAGGGCTTCTTCTGTAATCTATATCGACTAATCCGTAGCAGAAAGCCATTAAAATCCATCTGTACACATTAATGCAGTGGTTTCGAAATACCTAAGGGTCTCTGGTCTCTTAAATCTCGCCCTGCATGTTTAATTTTAGACTCGAAGCGGCTCACTCGGAGTGGCAGGCCACGAGCGCGGTGACGCGGCGTTGCGCCACGCGGCATCCGGCGCTGCGCCCCTCGCGCCTCTGGCTAGGCCTCGTAACGCCCGGCGTCAGCATGCACGCTATGTTACAAGTCTTCAACGATACTTACCAACACGTGAGCATAGGATTTGGTATGTAGGGTCTCTCCTGTCTGTAGGTCTCCTTCATCCTTGATTACTTTATAGCTAGTAATAAAAGGCCGTCTGCTGGGAATGGCATGGTAAGTGGTGTTGCGAAACTATTTAGCTTCTTAGCTTCTTTTGTCTATTAACAGATCTGTTGGTGGGCGAGTCCATTCCGATGGCACGGCGAGAATCTTCCAAGCAAAGCGTGCGGCCCAGTAGCGGGCGCTATGGGAGGCGTGGCACGGGAGCCATGCTCGCAGTGCCAGGAACGAGGCTGCACCTGCGCCATTATAAGACCCGCACGAGGGGTCCTTCACCAACTGGAGGGCAAGGCGATTGTGTACGCAGTGCATGCGCCTGAGGTGAGAGATGTTTGGCCAAGAACGCGGGTGAATGGAGAAGTGCCCGTGGCGTCAAGAAAGTTAGGTCATTGACAAAATATATTAGGAAATCATAGTTTTTATGCATACTAGGGCTACTTGTGTTTTGTTTTCTTATGTATTTTTCTCACATGTTTAATAGTAGAGCAAACTTTTAAGGGTACCTACATAAGATAATGAAACGAAGGTATTTGTGAAATATCAATCCGTTATAATTGTAAAGGAGCGGCACAGGACAGAAGGGTGGACTAAGTACCGGAGACCATGACTCTTTGTTATGGTTCACTGCGTTACCCCACTATCGATATCACTGCTGGAAAGTAAAGAAGCAGTTTCGATAAAATATTACTGAGTCAATTCATGTGAATTGGAAACTGTCGAATTGTTACCATAAATACCTAAGTTCTGTAGAGATCAGCAAGAACATTATTATTATTATTAAAAATATAATATTATTGTAACTCTTTTGAATTGCTCGAGTGCATTAGTCACTTTAAGAGCAAATTCAAATAACAGTTCGCCTTCTGCGGACCAATCCCATCCATTAGCATAAGATTCTTGGCGATCTTCACCGTTCGACTACTCGAAGTTCACTTCGTCTATTTGAGAAAGTATCTGTTTGAATACCGCTTCAAGTGAACTTCTTATTAAATAGGTTTCCTTAAGATAAAACAGCTAACCTCATCTCGGGTATCCTTCAAAGTTTGATACATTTTATCCATCGAGCTCATAGACATTCCAGCTCCAGCTAACTTATTAAACTTTAGAGAGTGAATGTAGATATATCTAACTTGATACAAAGTTGTGAAGATCGATGTTCACTACTGATTTTATCTACGGAGTTTCGATTTAACACAGTTCTATTCATGTGTGCGATATAAACATCACGGGGACATACATTGTCCTGTCAAATTACTGATATTTCCTAGATCTACTTTGGTTCTAATAAGGTTTTTGGTGGAAAATAAATAAAAGGCTATTATTTGGCATTTGGCCTTTATTTGAATTTTCAGAAGATAGTTGTGAAATACATTTTAGTCTTTTCACATAACAACCGATACGTTCTGGTGTTAGACTAGCTATATTATAAGGACCGGCTAATACAGGAACCTGTAGAGTAAGCCAGATGATGGAAACTTTTTTTAAACACTGATTTAGTTTTTGAACCTTTTTTTTGTACAAATAGTAAGTACTCTGCTTAGAAAATAGCACTAAGACTTTTTCACTCACCTCTATAGGAGAGTTGGTCTTATAAATAAATAATAAAAACAAAATTGCTACGTGTCAGAATGACGGCTGCGTAGCGACACTGATCAAGGCGCAGCGTACGAGTGCCGACGTGGCGCATGTAGCGGGCGGCGCGGGGAGCGAGGCACGCGCCGCGCTTGTCGCCTACCGCGTGCTCGCGCCGCGTCTCGTGCTGCGAGTGCTGCCCTGCCACGGCGACAAACGTGCTGATTGTGAGTACTATATATGAGTGATGGGTCGTAGGTTTTTTGGCAGAGGTCGGCAGTACTGAAATTGCAACGGTTCGTCTTGTTCTTCAGGCGAAGGTTGTGCTCTAGACGAGGGCTTGGCAGGCAGCGAGCGCGGCACTGCGACGCTGCGGCCGCGAGCGGCGCTGCCGCTCGCGCGCCGCACCTGCTACCGGCTGGTGTTCACTAACCTGACGCCGCTTCCCACCACCGTCACCTGGGACCCGCCGCTAGGTGCCCTTCTTATCGTTATACTAGTGATCACACTCAAGCATCATCAGATCATCATCACTCAAGATCAGTGTTATCACATTACGATCTGTTTGATCACACTCATGATCAGTATGACCACAATCAGGACCTTTTTTTTTGTTTGATTATTGTTGGGAATAAACGTGCGTCCCTTACACTTGACCTATATCTTACCCAGATTCACAGATTGAATGATGATCGAACTCGTATTTTATTCATCTTATTTTTCAGAAGAAGACATCCTGAAAGTCGTGTTCTTCCCTCAGGAGTTCGACGTCGGGAGCTACGCTCAGGTTGGAATTCAGGTAAGTTAGCTGTTCATCAATAATTATTTAACACTTACGATACTAAAAACGTTGTGCTTAGAACAGATTTTGTCTAGGTATGGTCGCACAGTAGGGCGTGGGCTCAAAATCCAGAAAAGAACTTAAGCGGTGGAGTAAGGCTTCGTGAGAAAACCGAATCACTCGCGACTTAATTTGTTTTATTATATTTACCTATACCGTGCCACTGCAGCGCAAAAGCCTCCCTTCCACCCCTCTCTGTTCTGTGCAATTTGGGTCCAGGCTTACAAGTAGGAGTCTAACTCATCTCCCCCGGGGCCGTCTTTGGGGGATCTTGAAAATACACAGACTATTATTAATTACGTCATCTGCGCAACAGAGAATTAGACGTGGCAACAACTTTTTACCCACACTACGCCACTTTTAGCAAAATAAATTCCCATTTACTATATCTATCAGCCAGCGTGTTGTTTTGTTAATATACGCATAGCGCTCTGGATAGAGTACTAGAGAACTCGGATTGTGGGCTTTATTATTTGAAGCAATTTATCGTTGGCTGAGCAGTAATGTAAGATAAGGGTCCTCGGCCTATTCGTACAACGCTAACTTAGCTCTTTGAGCGGCGTCTGAAATCCGTTGTAGGGCGCGATTAATGTGCGCTTGCCATTTAGGCCAGAGCCGGTGGCAATTTAATCTAATTACTTTTAATTTTACCGACTTTTTAACACTTCCACCCCATTACGGAAATGTCGGGCTTAACAACTTATTTGGACGCTTGAGAATTGAGAAAAGTTTGGGAGTGCAAGTAAATGGGGCTAGTTAAATAACTGTTGACGCTTTTTGTCTTAATTCAGTGAAGGCTTTCTTTAATTGAAACTTTTTTTAAATTCAGTTATACGTAGATTTTTTTTATACGATTTGATGATGAGACGAGTATAGATTTAGAAGAGTTAAAAGATAGAATCACTAATTTGTCTGACCTGACAACAATTATTTACATCTCTCGGTGACTTAAAACTTTAAAATCTCACTTCGTAGTGTTACTGTACTCATGTTCATCATCATAATCAGCCTACATTAGTCCTCTTACGGAACTATTCCAGTCTTTAGGCATCCATACAGCCTACTCACCCGCTATTCTACAGAAACAGAATATTTTTCCCCGATAAACAGTAGCCTATGTGTTAATCCAGGGTGTAAGCTACCTCCATACAAAATTTCATTCAAATCCTTTCAGCCTTTACAAAGTCGAACAGAAACAAATACCCTTACATATTAAATACTAACACACAAACTTTCGCATTTATAATACTTATAAGTGTGATACATCTACTAGCAAAACAACCAAAAAAATATGAAAAAGTCATGGTCGTTTGTGCGCTTGATGCTAACGTTCACGTGTATAATTACGGACATTTAGTTATTGTTTAGAACCTGGATATACTCTGAAAAATCAAATATTATCTGCTCCAATCCTGACCGGTTAATTCATTCGATTTATTATTAATTTCCTCCGTAGATACGTAAATTCCAGTGGAGACGTTCTCGCGCCGGATGCCCTCGCGAGCTCCGCATTATTTCCCAAATAGCTGCCTACATATCTCAGACTAGACCAGTTGTGCTCCGCAATCTTACCTGCAATCTTTCAGAGTAAAATGGAAAACTATTTCCAAAATTACTACAAACTTGGCGCGTTTACTCGACGCGGAAAGTTTCTTGCGGCAGCCGCGTACTGGTGTTAATTAAATACCAAGTTTGAACTATTCGAATTGAAAAGCGCACGCTATTCAATAAAGCACATAATTGCGAATGACATCTAAATCAGAAAATCTATCAAAATTCTGTTACATGCAAACCTAGCTATTATTAATATCTCACTATTAGTGTAATAATCACTTAAATATACATTAAGGGTTTCGAGCGCCAGCGGATGTGTGTAAAGCGAGGTCTTTTCAATTGTTATTTATATCGAGAAAAAGTCATACCTACATGTAATCATGTTTTCCCGCTATACAATACTAGATGACAGAACCAAAAACACATAAATTATCTTAAACTAAGATTTTAAATCTACATAACTAATGAGGTGCACTAAATATAAAAATCACATTTTTATCAATGTAGGTCGTTAGTTAACACCAGTACGCGGCTACTGCGCGGCAGCCGCAAGAAAGTTTTCGTGTAGTCTGTCTGAGCCCTTATTTGGTTTTTTGTCATTGTCGTTGGTAGCTTTCGGTATAAAAGTATTTCTTTTTCCCTTGCGATTTGCCATTGCATACATTTAAATTTTGTCCTTGCCTGATGATAAGCGACGTTGTTATCAAAATTAGAACATCTTACCTCGGGATTCTGAAACGTTTGTTAACTTTGACAACACATTATGTCTATTGCTGTCTTTGTCATTCGATTAGTGCCAGACAAAGGCAGCATTAGAATTAATCTGTTGTCAAAGTTACCAAATTTTTTAGAATCCCGAGTTTAGTTTCATTCGGTAAAAGTTTACAAACACACAGTATGGAAGTGTTGATGTGAATGATCCGAAATGCCAGGATTTTCTCAAGCGTCGTTTCGCGGAACGATCCTTTGGAGAGGTGTCTTCTCGCTTGAGACGAATTGGAGAAATCCACCCACACCGAGTCAAGTGAAGCGATTTTTGCGTCGGCTAACTGGCGTGCCCTAGATTTAATAACAGTTACTACATAAAGCGTGGACTCGTGTTTCTGGTACTTTGAGGCAGTATGTGTGATTTGATCATCGTTTATCCTCTAAATGTGATTATTTAAGAATTCGGAAACGATCGCATGTTTTAGCTAAAATGCTAATAAATCTAATTTCCGCACGTGACTTGCACAGTACAAGTAACCTTCACGACTTAGGCAAGGGTGTTAGTGTGAGAGGAGGATGCACGGATATGGTTATACGAGCATCCATCTCAAGTTGTGTAGTTCTTTCTGTCTGTTTATTGATAATCGTTACTATAGCCGCAGGTCGCAGTCAGTTTTGTGTAATTTCCTAGAGTAGTTTTAGGAGCTACTAGTTCCTGCCCGCGACTTCGCATTTTGTTTTTAGGTTCTTCATAGGGCTTCGCACGTGGTTTTGCACGGCATGTAGCTTCATACCCTTAAGGATCGAGACCGAAGCTCAACGTCCGGCCTTGTAAATATGAAGTTAAAATGGCGAACTTCAATATAGACTTTCATTTTCAAAAATCCTTAGGAAGTCCTCTGCGAGATTTCATGCTTAGTTCCGGCTTAGAAATACTTCGTCTGGCAGTCAATTGTTACAGTGTTATTAAGTAGATTTATTATATTTTGTAGCTTTCATTACAAAATACAAATAATCAAAATATATACTGTACCTTACATCTATCTAACATTTATAGCGATCTTAACAACAAGGACCGAGCACCTGACTAACCAGTTTATGGACACTTTTACTCGTACCTGACAAAGTTATCAGAAGATAGTTTGTATGCCATTTGTAAGCCAGTACTGTTCTGTGCATATACATGTGGATAAATAAAGCTGCAGGTACATCAGAAAACGACCTTTCACATCGACAATAAAGACTGATCGCCGACCTGAAGTGGGCGAGCTTGTTACTCAGTCGCTCGACTCGCTGCTACTCTGGTAATAATACTTATACTTTGTGCAGTTAACTGCTCTAAGTATAAGTAAGGAAATTCATTTGTTCGCGTCAGATACTGTGCAGAATATTTCTATTTATTTATTTTTTACCCGACTGCCCAAGAAGGAGGATAATGTTTTATGTTTCTTGGTAAGTATTTTAGTATATTATTGTGTAAGTATATGTTTGTGTGTTCTTGTGTCGGTACCTCCTGTCCGGCTTGACTGATATTGACAAGTGAGGTGTTGTTGAATTCCTGTTTACGTCCGCAGTGACACAGACATAATATAAATTAATATTACTTGTGTAGTATATTTTTTTATACAGATGTCGTTTTATTCAGTATCACAGTTAACCAAAGATAACGCTTTACAAAACCGATCCTAGGTTAATATCTCCCTCTTTTTACCGATGTACCAATTGAAAAGTCGGTTACCGCACGTACATTGGGCTGACGCGTGCAGCGCATCATCAGCAGGTTGCCAGAATCATCATAATCAATAATATCATAATTATTTATAACGCTACGCTTTGAGGTTTCACCCTGTCTCGTGAACAATCTTATACATAACGGAGAACTGATCAGTTTACGTCTCACCTCAAAAAAATCACGTCAATCTATAAGAAATGCTTGAGAAAGACAAGCAAACGGATATTCACAGTCGTTATTGACGTCAGTAATGATTTGAACATGAAGGTGTGCACGATTTTTTGTTCCGTGTGACGAGACGAAGGTCAAAAGAAAACTTTTAAAAAAAAACCCTGCTTTTCGTATGTAGCCCTATGGAAAATAATAAATAATATTATGATCGCTCTGAGTTCTTTAATCTTTCTGCCGTTTATTTCCGCGAGGCTGCCGCGCGCCTTTTTAGATTCGATATTGCTTTGTCAAACGGAAGAAATCTAATAACGTATTTGTCAGCCGCAAACGTTTGCTTTGATGAAATAACTATTTTGAGAGAAAAGTTTTTCGGTAGTACGTGGGCTGTGAATTCCTTTGGAACTTCGTATTTATCGGGTGTAAGCTGAACTTGACAAATACAATTGACATTTGGCTAAAAAAATATGTTGATTGTGATTTACAGTAATCGCGCTGAAAAATTTAACTCCGATACATAAGGCGCTGTCCGAAATAAGCCAACGAAGTCAAAAGCTCTAATTAATAACAGCACGACCCAATACAATTTCCTTCGTGCCGCGTGTTTGGATCTCATTACCGCTGTTAGCGTCTTGGGCACTGTTAATATAATTTGGAAAACGCATTTATACTCTTTAATCAGAGAACGTCACAAATAAAACATGTTACTTACATTATGTACGAAAAAGTATTTTTTTTAAACAGTCGATTAGAGAACCTCATCCTTTTTTTTTGGAAGTCGGTTGATAAATGTTTCTTTGTGTATCCCATATGAGTTCCAATACCATTCATCCGACTACGATATAACTTATAGCGTATTAGCGAGGCCAAAGTCCGAGCCTCGGTTCGGAGCTCTGCAACTACAAGGCCGAAGAACTAGCCTCGGTCTCGAGCCCTACAGCTTTGAGGCCGAACATCGAGCCTTGCTCACGAGCTCTACACCTACTAGGCTGAACGCCGCGCACCAGTACTGATATTCCACCATGAGTGGAATAGTGATTTGACCATTTAATTGACCGACCGAGCGCAGCGAGAAATTTGCTTTCATATGTCCGTATAGATGTTGACTCGCAACGAATCTTGACTAGACTTGGTATACAGGTTCTACGATTTCATAGATATTTTTGTCGGCGGCGAGTCTTGATTGGTCGGTTAAATTTCAGGGGAGAAGTTTGCTGCGACGCCATTTACCGGCCTATTTTTGAAAATTCAGTACTCAATTCTAAGCAATAATTTCGAATATGAATAAAATCGGTCAAGAGGTTGTCAAGATAATTATAAGGTTGTGAAGTCTCCGTTATTTAGGTCGAGACGTGAAATAAAGTTAGTCCTCGTGAGGTGTACTGTTCGCAGAACTACTAGTATTGATGTGGTCCTACAACTGCTGCTATCAGTATAGATAATAAAGTTTCTTTGCTATCGCCAAGCTTTGTGATTCCACTCAGCTTACGACTTATTTTTACCACTTTCCTCGCAAATAAAAATCTGGTTCAAAACATTACTTGCCAAAAATGATAATGTTCAAAAATTTAAAAGTCCAGAATCGATAAAAACATGATCTTAGGTAGTACCCTGAATTAACACATAGGCTACTTTTTAACGTTTGCTGCCCGTGGTATATTCCCAGTAGTACCACGGGTTTAATAAATCGTAGAACTAGCAAGCGATCCAGTAGTACAAAGGAAAGTTTTTTATCCGGCGGTTAAAGCGGGGCGCTGCTAGTATCCTAATATATAATGAGGTTGCAGGTGGTGGTGGAGGGCCGGCGAGTGTGCGGCCGGCGCTTGTTCCTGTACCGGGCGCGCGTGCAGCACGCGTACAAGCCGCTCTACCTCGTCATTGACGCCGCTGTTTCGGTGAGTACAGCGTCTAATAAGCTTTTATCACAATAACTAAAATGAAAACACGACTATCTGCATCTTTAATAATGTTAGGAATCTAGTGATATCAAATAATCATTTCTTAATTTACTTAGGCGTTTAAAAGTAATTGTGGAATAACAAAACATAAATAAACACACGTAAATAAATACTTGAATGCTAAGAAGTTCCGCCTTCTTCTGCAGCGCCCGTGTGAAATAGTAAAGGAAAGCGTCCTTTAAACAATAAAAGGTTAATTAACCTTTTATTGTTTTACAATTATTTTACTGTTTTATACACGAGCACTAGTGATGTACCCGCGCACGATAATTAATTATGCGTTCATATAGCGTCGTGCGTCGTACGTCCGGATATTTCAATGCAGTCGTCAACAAAACTGCGCACAGATCTTTTGTTAGTTTACCTTGAAAACTAATTTACTCGATCTTCAGAAACATTTAAAAACTAGAATGTTTGTTCTGGTAATCAGAGACCTCTGGGTGTATTCTCAAAACTATTGTTGTTATAATAAAACTCTATAAAATATAAACTTTTTTTTGTGCAACTGAGTGCTTGTCCATAATATAATTACTGTTCACTGTCATAAAATCTTAGTTCAAAACCCTGCGCGGCTATGCACTGCGCTTGACCAGTGCAGCAGCCTGAGAGATAAAAGACGTTAAATCCATAACACAAACAACGGAACTTGAGACAACAATTTAAAACGTCGCTTCCAAAGTTTTGTTTTTTTTTAGTTTCGAGAAATGTGCGATGCTGAATCATAAACTCCAAGTATTAATTTCAGTATTTTACGTTTGGATTCAATGTAAATAAAGTAATGAATAAACCCATTCAATGTAATGAATTACATTAAACCTTTTATAAGAACCGCTACGAAATTACTTTTTTTTGCCGCCGGTTAAATTGGTTCCAGAATTTTCCCCAAACTTTTAATAGTCTCCCTGTGTTGAATTTTTATACCGAATTTATTATGGGATTAACCCCGTGTTTTACGGATGATATAAAAAGTACGTTGTTACAGTCTGAGTGGCCGGGCCTGGTGTCAGATTTAAGCCTCTGGTATTTTGTAATTATGACCATCATCATTCTGTCCTACGAGTTTCATAAACCGTGGTAGCTTTTAAACCACTACTTGTCTAACCGAACACGCTGTATAATAATTAGCAATATTCGAGCATTTATGACGATAGACAATATTACAACTACACAAAATAAAAATAAATATTATCGTAAAATTACGGTATATTCCCCAGAGACACACACACAGATACAGTTTCCCTGTAGAGACACTTCATAAAACTACGCTTTATTCCTGTAAGATACACTTTTTAAAATCTCTACCAGTTTGAACACCTAAGTGTAGTTTTTACTTTACTTGAATGCACGTTTGTCTTTATGGTCCGCCGGTAGAGACACCGCCCCTGTAAGACAACAGAAGGCTGGCATAACCGTTTAAATAAGACAGTCTCGATTAAACATTCAAATTTATTTCTGCTTATTCAAATCTTGCAAAAAGAAAGCATGACTCGAGAGTTTAGGATGACACAAGCACAAACATAATCTACTGAAAGCTGCACGAAAACACAACGTTATATCGATCGATCTACCAGTTTAAAAATACTTTTTCAAATAAAATCCCAATCAAGAAAGTTAAAATTAAACTGTTCTTATGTAAATAAAATGTAATTCCCATTCATTTGAAAACTGTAAATAACCTTTTCAGAAGAGAGTTACTCGTAGTTAAACTACGGGTTAAATAGGATAACTGATGGGCGAGCTGAAGCAGCGCCTTTACGGAAACTTTACGAACCAACTTTAATGAATCTACTACGAGACCGAAATGTTGAAAAAATGTTCTGAAATTTTGAGTTAACGTACAGAATACTAATAATTATTAGTAATAATATCGGGGAAAAAAAAGTCGGCACCTAGATATAACTGGGATAGGAAAGATTATCTCTGCAAGAAAATACCTAAATTTATGAGACATACCTAAATATTTTACAGGGACAATAAATCAAACGCAAGCATTTCTAAGGGAAAAAGAATAATCCTGACCCTAGTTCCGTCTAATAGATTGCCTTATTTACTACTATTACGACCTGCCTATACGTTACAAAACACGGACGCGAGCGGCTGTAGTCGGTGTGCAAGTTTTCTTTTTCTGTTTCTGGGGTACTCCAAACTTACAGAGAGAACATCAAATTAAGGAAACACGCATCACGTCTTTTATCTATTCTGTGATTGTGCGTTATGGGTTAGAGTATACCGCCTACTTCTATACAAGAAGCGCCAACTGTTTCCCATCCCTAAATATTATCCGCTTTCATTTTTATATTATTATTTAACTTTATATAATATGGTTATCTACAACTTTACTATGCCTTTATACGTTGGCTTTTATTAGAATACTTTTTTTTCTTAAACAGGATATGTCAGCGTAGATTCTATTTTATCCAAAGATAAAAGATTTTGATAAAATTTTGGGGGTTAGAACAATTTTCAGGTTATTAGGCACGTAAATCAAGAAATGCCGGCTAGTCGTAATCTGGCCAGGTAGATCTCGATCGGCCCAGTTCAACGATTATCCCACGACAGGTTATTATTTTTGACTTTGTAGATGAATATTTACCAATAAATAACTTTGACTTCAAAACAACCTTAAGCTAGTTTAGCAACTGGCAGCGTTATCGCTAAAATCGACATCTCCAAGGCAACCCAGAGTAATTAAATTATACTAAGTACATATGTTTAGTAATGTAACAACATGATTAGCGCCGACCGCCGTCTAACAAACGAGAGAGTAATAGGTAATTATATTTTATATATTTTCCCTCTTGTTTTGTCTCGTTGGTCTGGGGTCCGTGGTTGTCGAGTAAAAACACTATGTACTATGAACACCTAAAGCTCGCTCTATCCGGCATCCGCCCACTCATGCCTTGCAGCTTCTGGTTATACCTGTGAAGGCAGTAGTGGATGTGTTCGCGCCGTCGGTTAATCCGTTCCAGTCGTGTTCTGAATCGATCGTAATCATTCTATTGATACCCTCATTTTTTCCAAACTTTTCCGACCCATCTGTGAGTTTGCGGTTTTCTTTTTGACTCGCTTCGACTCGGAATTGAATGTTCAATTGATAAATCTTGACCACAGTCGGAGAAGCCTCGGGGTTTAATTAATTTGATGTTTGAATGATTTTCGGTTTCCGATACTGGAGAGTTGTTTAAACTTGAATTGTGAATCTAACCTACATTTTGACTCTTTAAAATACTCTACTTTTAGTCTACTCTATTTTTGTCGTATTAGTAATTAGTTATAGACATTTTAAACCTGGTTTGGGGTAATAGTTATTGGCAACGTTATCAAAGTTCAGGTACTTTTTTATTCCAAAACAAAACGAAAGATCAGAGGATCGTCCTTCTGCGCCCGCAGAAAACTAACGAGACACAGTTTCTCAACTTGTTAGCGAACAGAAATAGTTTGTGTCGAAGCGATTACGGCTCGGCTCTCCATCAAAGACGCAAATTATTGACGCTCCGTAATTAGTATAAGAGTTTCGTACGTACTAACTCGTGTTTAATCTGTAATTTTGTGGCCAACTTGGTAATTAGTCGGAAAACAATTTTCTTGTATCTAGAAATAGATTCGATCGAGATACCGCAGTTGGAAGTTTGAGGTCGGATGGATAACATCGTAAACAATATTAGAAGACGGGCGAGCTCGATAAGCTTTATTATTTTTAACAAAAGACTTTTATAATCTGGTTGGAGTTATATACACTTATAACCTTACTGTGTACTTTATCCTGGCTTTTTTATGATTTTTCAGAAGTTTTGGTTGACTAAAACTCATAATTATATTATACTTAATGTATTGGGGAGTGATTGGCATAATCCCAAACACTATCAATATAACAAGTTTTATTTATAAGAATGAGTTAGTTTAAAGTTTTACTAGGTTGGTATAATTATTATATTATATATTATAACCTTGTTTCTCAGGGTCTGGAAATCATCTGCGAGGTTCCCTTGGGAGGCGAGGAGAAGACGGAGACGACCGTGGTCATGCGAAGAACTCAGGTACTTATATTAAGGAGCTCATATTCGATAGTTTTGCTGCGACCATCTCACTCAACACATCACACGCAAACCATCACGTCACTCAAAATGACATCACGGCACATTTGCAAGTTTTTGCACACAGAATGAAAATTTTCAAAAACTGACTCAAAATTTGAAAATGTTTCTAAGAAATTTTCGTTTTGATATCTTTTATTTAGGTGGAAGGGGCCGTAATAAATACTTTATTTCTTGTTTGTTGGTTTTTTCCTCCATCAAGTCAAAAGATAATCGGAAGTACAGACAATACCTTTCGGAGGATCATATTATTTAGTTATTATATATTTTCAACGATATAAAAAGCGCGAGCGAGAAAACTGTGAAAGCGACTGTGAAACACCTGTTCTAAAGCTTTAAAATGTATTTTAGCATTACATAAGCACTATTTCGTAGGTTCACCGGAGGTTAAGATTATAACCCCAATCATTACCATTTAGAGGCAGGGAGTGAGAGTAGGCTTGTGGCGGACGGGGAACGAGAGAGCGCGACGGAAGCATCCCACTTCCTTCGAGGGAGTGCGAGGGAACCAAACCTCTTTCGCCATCATGAACCATGAACGTTGTCCCCATCAGTACATTCACACATTCACAAAAGTATTCTTTTCAATTTTACTATGAGAACCGACGTGGTTTTGACACTTTTTTTTAAAACAGGAATACTGATCGACCGAACTGACCGTTAAATTGAGTCGGTGAAAGGCAAGACGAGTTCGCGCGCTTGTCAAGCTTAATAGCATTCCTTGATAAAGGTCACCTAATTTGATCAAAATTATAGTCGGAATAAACGACTCAATTTAACGTGATTCGTGACTCACGTTTAAAACAAAATATTATTTTCAACCAAAAATAAAGTTGACGCAATACTTCACTTACTGGTGTAAAGAATAAAAATGAAGATGTAATGATACCTCGACCTGGCCGGGCGTCACCGTGACCCCTGAAAGTGGTGGTTAAAAGCTATAATGTAATATGTGGAAGTCGTAAAATATGCATTTAGCATAAGCTATAAACTTTTCCATTTTTAGCTTTAAACAAAATGAAGCGGGAAATTGTTCTATGCCATTCATTCCACGCGAGGGAATTATATTGCGAACGCGGCAGTAATCGAAACCTAAAACCATTTCTTTTATGATGAGAAACGGAAATAAATGTCGCATGAATAATGTTTTTATTTCACGCTCCATTGCTTTTTATAACAGTTGTAAAAGTTTGAGAGCCAGTGTCACGTGAACACTGTACACCTGAACACCTACCTGTTTCATTCTTAAAATATATAAAGCGATTTCGAAAATAAAATGAAAATCGTTCAAGCCGTTTAAGCGGTAGGAGGTAGCATCGAGCAGACAAACATTCACATTAATATGCTGACACACCTACATGCACCCGAAAAACATTACCATATTTCTTGAAAATTGAATTTAAAATTGAAGCTTAGTGGTAGATTCCAAATTTCACGTCAAAATTAAATTCAAACGCCTGCATAAAAATAACTCATGGAAACAATAATCACACGAATGATAATTACGTGTACGGCAAATTAACTTAATGATGTCTGCCTAGTTCCGTTATTTGTATTCACACCAAAACTGATGAAAATAATTATGTACTATAACTACGTGTGGTTCTCGAGGATGGACTCCTACTTCGGTGTTTGATTGCATAATGGGCTTATGGCAATTATTTTATTTGTATTCCATAATTATCTATCACATTCTACACACGTT
The DNA here is from genome assembly GCA_947579745.1 of Apocheima hispidaria. Taxonomy (NCBI): domain Eukaryota; kingdom Metazoa; phylum Arthropoda; class Insecta; order Lepidoptera; family Geometridae; genus Apocheima; species Apocheima hispidaria. Next base: position 15,167,421 of record OX388159.1, read on the forward strand.
GCGATTAGTACGAGGACTTGTCGTCTACAACAATTAAAATCAATAACTAGTCAACTCGCCACTCTAGTACGCGAGCGACATCGATGCCAAGTTATGGAACAATAGCGGAGTCTCGCTCTGGACATGGACCGCTTCGTAGAATAAAACTAAAACCTCGGGGTCAATAACTGAACTATAGGTTTTCGGTGAAAATAACGTAACGTAAAAATAAATAATAAAATAACAATATCACTAATATTGTATATGCCGAAGTTTGTGTGTTTATGTGTAAGTGTGTAAGTATGTAAGTGTGTTTGTTCTCGTTCAACTCTGTAACGGCTGAACGGATATGAATAAAATTTGTTATGGAGGTAGCTTATACCCTGTATTAATTAACACAGACTTTTTATCCCAGAAAAATATTCGGTTTCTGAAGAATAACGGGTGAAACCACGGGCCGCAGCTAGTAAATAATAATTTGCACCCAAAGTCCAGGAAGCTATTCATGAAAATGTGGAAAATCGGCGAGGCTAGCTAGTAAACTAACTTAACTTTGTGCGTTTGTATAATCCGTACACGTGTCAGGTAAAGTTTTAAAACTAGTTACACTTTTACAAACTACAATGAGCTGTTTAGCGAACGGGCCGTCCTGTTGAAACCTGAATCCTATTTCAACTCCGGTATTATATTAAAAAGTTTACGCCTTGCCTTTACCTTTATCTACGTTGAATCTATTTGCAGATTCTCTCCGAAGTATATTTTAGTTTTGTTACTAACTAATTAGATTAAAGCTTAGCGATGGCTGCGGATATTTTTGTTCCAATATTAGCTGAAGTCAAAAAATAAATGGTGGAGATTGTCGTCGAAATTTTATCTCACAAAAATAACTTTAAATTCTGTAAGATTTATTTTTCAAGTAAGAGCGCGTTAGTGCGAGTAAAGCTTCGAGGCGGAGTTCGTAGTTAACTAAAGATTCTGAGTTTTTTAAACATGAATAAACATTTTAATGTTTTCTTCTGCATCGTACGACTAAGGTTATTTAACAAAATTCTTTGGCCTATGGCTATAAATCATAGTATCATACGAGTAGCCGAGTTTTAGTGATTTATCGTAGACAGCTCTAAGATAAAACTGAGAGAACCGAAGTAACAGTAAATGGAAAACTCGCTTACATTTTCCAAGAAAATAATGAGCTTGATAAATAAAACGTAACATTCTTCTCGTTGGTATTTTTTTTTTTCAAATTTATTTTAAGAAGGTAAATAATAAATGAATCGTTCAAAATTAAATGATAGATATATAATATTTTAATCTAATAGCAAATCTATGTATAAAGTTGTTGATTTTGTTACTGAGTACTGAGAGTTGTTACTTGAGTACTGAGAGAACAAATCAACAACTATTTTGTTTCCTCTTTCATTTTAGTCTATTAAACGAAAACAGGAACAACTATAGTAGTTCTTTCAAATAAAACCTTCAAAATAAACTCATTGAATCTGCGTTGTACAAAATAAATATATCGTTAATAATTGAAACACATTATTACTGCAGATCGACAACACGTTTGTTCTTTCAGTAACTCCGATTTCCATCGCAATAATACGAAAAACCTTTTTCGTAGCGTGCCCCAGAGTAACGCACCCGATAAAATAAAGTTATAATTCGAATTCGCTGCTCAATAATTATGTCCTCTCCTACGAAAAAAATAAAAGAGTTTCCTCTAGGCACAGCCAGACAGGGTCGTGGGAACAGAACGGAGCGAGGTTCTCGCTGTTACTACTGCCTTCATTTCGCATTAACAAACCTTAAAGGGGCCTAAGAGTGTTATGGTTAGTCTGAGTCTGTAACAGTTTAGATAAGTCAAATGTGAAACCAAGTTAGGGTGAAGTTAGTAGTTTGCTCTGGTTCAGTTTTGCTGAGATTGTTTTGTAGTTTGTTGTCAATGTTTTAATTGATCGAGTGAAGCGAAGCTTTTGGAGACTGGGAACAAACTACCGCTTGTATATACATTTGTTTAACGATAATTTGCTTATAATAATAGCCCGAAATATAAAACTCCATTATGTATGTAGTTTTCGTTGGCACATAATAATGCAGACCGTCGAAAGAAGCCTAATGTGTAATTTCATTTTTTTATAACGCGTTTAACTCGCTATTAGATTAAAATATTCTATATGTATCATTTAATTTTGAACGATTAATTTATTATTTACCTTCTTAGAATAAATCTGATGAAAAAATATCAACGACAAGAATGTTACTTTTGATATGTCAGCCCATTATTTTCTTGGAAAATGTAAGCGAGTTCTCCATTTACTGTTACTTCGGTTCTCTCAGATTTATCTTAGAGCGGTCTACAATAAATCACTAAAACACGGCTACTCGTATGACACTATGAGTCATAGCCCTAAGCCAAAGCATTTTGTTAAATAACTTTAGCGGTACGATGCAGAAGAAAACATAAAAATATTTATTAATTTAAAAAAAATATATAATCTTTAGATAATTCTGCGTTTGACCACCAACTCGCCTGTTCGTAAGCGATGATACGGTCGAAGATGACGCACGCATTAATTGATCTTAATTTGCAGAATAATCGACCCAAGTTTTGTTTTTGTTTTTCAAAGTTTAACTGGTGATTTAGACTAACTTACTATAAGAATCCCTATCAGAGCAACAGCTCCGATTGAACTACTTGCAATGTTGCCAAGTTGGGTTGTTATCAAACCTGGCAACATTGCAACAATAATAAAATGTAATTTCCGCCGTAACGTTAATGCGTTCGTTTATTTACCGGCATGTTTTTGCCATTCCGCCATTCCGGCATCTCGTGCCGAGCGATCATAAACCGAGAGTTATGCTCTTACTTACAAACAAACCTAGCTGAACTGTGCAGTCGAACAATTGATGGAACTAAGACTTTGCTACAGAAGGCTGTAAGTTTTGTTCAGGAAATACAATCGTAGCTTCCTTACGCGACTGTATAGATAATGTTGGTCGTAATATTAGAGACCCCTCTGTATGGACTACGTGTGCGTCGCGACGACGCGTCGTCTAAAATATTATAATAATATATCATAGCGAAAACATAAAATGTACAAAAATGTCAAGTCTCGCAGTGCATCCCTTCCACCGCAAACAGTTGTGAGATCTCGTGTAAAGCCAAGTCATTTATTTTAGTTGGTAAGGAAACAGCTATTCATTTTAGTCACTATGAAAGCACCTTTTCAACAGCTTTGTCATAAAAAGAAATTCTCAATTAGTTACCGAGAAACATAATATAGTGACTGTATCAATATTAGACATTTTATTTTAACACAACAAGAATATGTCAAAACCACGTCAATTTTCATAGTATGGATATTAGACATCTTTATTTCTATGACACTGACCGCATGCAAAATTTCAAGTTCGTAGAATTGCTAGAATTACCTTAGGTGAAATGACGACCGGTGTGTCGATAACAAAATAAGGCTTTTAATTTGGGGGTAGACGTAAAGGTTCAGTAAGTACTCTTGGTAACTGACATTTCAGACATCTAGCTTTGCTCACAACGAAAATACAAGTGGCTTAAAATTGCCGTGAATAGCTTCGAGAAAAGGATGGCACGGCCATGCCCTTGTTGCTTGACTTGGTGGGGGCACTTCGTGTCCCTAGAAATAGGCCTATTCATTCATTTTTATACATAATTCAAAGATGACGTATACGGCGTGATCCATCAAATGATAATACTGAGTTTAGCGAAATATTCGCGTAGAAAATTAGGATATATTTGTATTCATGTGGATGGATGGATGTGGACCTTTGAGTAAAAGACATAACATATACACAGATTTATATAAACCAAGTACATCATAAACATGTTTTATTGCCCGTAAACTTGTCCGCACACAAAAGAGAGAGAAGCGTCAACGGCAGCTAGCTTATATTGAGCTCCTCCGTTTCTACCGATGTAACTATCTCACAAACACAGATTTCTCCCTATTATATTCACAAACTATATAATAGCGAAAAAGTTTTTGACGCAAGACAGACTGTGTTTTTTTAATACAATACTGTACATAATATAATAATAATGTAAAATACAAAAAAAAAAATGTATTATTTATACCTCTAAAATTATTCTGGATGTTTAGAGTGCTTGATATTATTTAAGAGGCTAGAGATGGCTAAATAACTAATTCCTATGTGCATATAATAGCTATTCACATCAATATCAATATACATACTATATATTAATATAGTAAATGCAAGTAAAGTGTTTGTTTGTCCTGAGTAAGAAGACGGCCACACATTTCTCTACAGATCTCTATAAATCTATGTTTTTTATATATATAACTAGCTTGCCGCACGACCTCGCTCGCATGGGCTACAAGTAAATTAAACACCCCAATTCAACTCTTTAGAGGTCTATTTTTATGTTCGTTTTTATGTCTATTACACAAACCGAGTTTAAGTGGCAAGTGTCAAAGGGACAGGAGTCAAACTGTAAAATGTCAACTAAGAGTGTAACACGGGTAAAAAAAACCTCTCGTGGTACTACTGGATCGCTTGGTAGTTCTACGGGAAGTTTGTTTTTCGTAGTACTATTGGTAGTTATACTGGTAGTACCACAGGCAACAAACGCGATTTTCATTGGCTTAGCATGAAAAAACAGTTTATTTACATACAAATTTTTCGGGTCCATTTTACCCTTTTAAAGGTGGAATTTCGCAAAATAATTTCATTGTTCACTTAGAAGCACTGAGTTCAAATTTTGCTTCTTTATCATAAGCTGTTTGGTCTGTGCGTTGATTATAGAAAAATGCTTGTTCTTTTTATCTGACTAAGAAAAACGAGTGTTATGAGTTTGACAATCTATATACGAGTATGTATTATACATGTTCATAATTATGTTCCCTCTAATCTCCTAAGCCGCGTATCAGATTTTAACAAAATAGATGTATATCGCTGCGACTTGACACTCCGCGTGTCATTGGCTATACGGAATTATACTAAATCCAATATGGCGGATATTGTAATATAATTACTGAACAAAAAATATTGAGGTAGAATTCTTTTGTTTGGTATCAAAACAGAGGTATCATGAGTGAATTCCAAATATATAAAATAAATATGTAACAATATATAATGCACAGCCTATGTATGTATTTATATGTCTAGTTTCACCTTTCGTTGTCAATATAATACAATGCCAATATTTGACAAGACACTAGACTACGGGTAAATGGACTTTTAACTCATTGAAAAATATTATGAACAGTATATGAACCATTTTGAATTACGAATAATATTTTCTTGTTTCATACTTTAATCTAGGCGGGTTTAAGTTTATGAACATATATTTTGTATACATACTATATAAAGATTTGGTAACAATACTCTAATGGATAGACACCTTTGTTGGTAGGTATGTCATGGGCTAATCGTTTAATTGGGCCGATCGAGATCTGACTGGGCAGATCACGATAAGCCGGCGTTTCTTGATTTGCCTGTCTAAAAACTTTAATATCGTTCAAAGCATAAGGTTTTTGCGATTTGCCCGGCCATTGCAGTGACTAAAGTACAAACAAATAAAATGAAGTTAAGATAATAAAGATTTACCCAGCCGTGCTCGGATATAGTATGTAGGGTTATGACTTATTGTGACGCCGCGCCGCCAACTTTCTCGCACGTAAACATATAACTGACAGACCGCAAACAGCGCCACAGGCGTCGCGAAACAGAACTACATTATGACGCGCCCAGCCATATCTCGATGTGCCAAGTGAACATAAGGTCAAACCGACAAATAGGTTCATCTCATCAATCTGCCCAACATAATACTGGGCACATCATGAAATAATCGGCCAAATCGAGAAATAGCGGCGTATCGTGATATGCCCAGTTCAACGATTAGCCCACGACAGGTACAACGCCGAGTGCGGCTTCTATATAATAATACAAGTATCGGTCCATAGAAAATCAATTCAAATTCTAAAAATAAAGAAACCATTTTGCCTTTAGTACCACACTCGGCGATGCCTAAATGTAATGAAAGTGAAATTGCGCCTTGCGAAGGCCCTATCCTCGCTCCCCCGAAATTACCTCGGTCACTCTCGAACTCATAACACTCGTAACAATAGAGACATTGAACGAGAAAATCGCGAGTGCCCGAGAATAGTGCCCCTGGGATGCGGAAACAAGCACTGTTTTCCAAAACAGTTCTATTTTCAATTTAGAAGCTACCGGAGAGCGCACAGCGAGAGTGGATATAGATATGCGCGGTACACTTCCGCACTAATACAATAACGTTATAATATAGTTCAAACATAATTATATGAATTGATAGTGCGTATTGGTTAATATAGTAACGCTCATATTTATTATCGGGAACAGCTTTCCAGCAACCAGAGCTCACTACTTCACTACTAGTCTCGTCGCCACTCTCATATATTCAGAAAATGTGGCAAAACCACGTCAGTTTACACGAATACAATTTTTTTTTGTTTTCGTTGGCTAGTTAAATACACGCTGATGCGCTGATGCGTCATCGGCGTGCCTCTAACGTAGCCTTAGGAAGGAAGGAAGGCCATCTGTGATCCGTCTCCGAATACAGGCATTTGAGACGTGGATTCTACGCAAGATGTTCAAAACTCTATAGACTTGCTTCACCTCTTCGATGTCAACGTTCTAATTCAATACTATTAACGCTTAATATTTGAATGTTGTTACGATTACTGAAATTGTTTTTGATTATTGAAATTGTATTAATGACGAAATACGGTGTGATGCACAGCTCTTATATTTAATTATAAGATGTTTCTAATTCGGCCAATGAATAAAAATATCCTACTTTATCTTATCTTATCTAGAGAAGGCTAGCGGCAAAAGAGAGCTAATGTCCGAGGTTGCCTTCTACAACATTCAAAGAGGATCCCTCTATGAATTCCCATGACGTGTGATAATAGCTGCATGACATTAAGGAGTGGACTAAAATGAGCTACTGGCGTCTATAGAACGCATCATAGGATCGGAAGACGCCTTGCATACTGACCCCTGAACTTCAATAGAAGATGGCACTTATATCTGCACTTTAAAGCATAAAGATATTAGTAAAAACGCTTATTCAAATTTCGTTGACCTCAAATAAAGCGGCTCCAAGGTGCCAACTTTACGAAACTTCAAGATGCTGGCATCGCAGCGCCGCCAACTTCATCGAGCCAATTTTAAAAGCTAGCGTTTATTTTTGTCCCAAGCGTTTTTAAAACTTTTTCAACTCTAAAAGGAAGTTATTAAATCTTGAAAATTAATTCGACAGCTGAGATATTCTCTAAACTTGTTTGAATAAGAACTTTCTAACCGGAAAAGTGAAGTCGGTGCCTATTTTCCTAAATAAAATTAGTTTACTAGTACGAGTAGGATATGGCCAAAGTTAAATTCAAACTAACTAAACTCAATGAAATAATGAATGAATAAATCAGGCGGCCAAAAGAGTAACATTAAGCTCTCTATAGTAATTGTGTTTCTATGTTTCTATGTGTTTAAATACCATGAGTCAGCATGAAATCCAAAGTCAAAGTGAAAATCAAAAAAAAACAGACCCAATGCTGAAATTAAATATAAAATGAATTATTAGTCTGTCTCTCCGTCTGGGTGTTTGTGGCGTTATCACGGCTAAACGGCTGAACTGATCGCCCTGAATTTTTGCATATATAGCTTAAGGGTAGGAGGCCCATGTCTGCCTCCTACTTTTTTGTAGGTCCACGCGAACGAAGTCACGGGTAACAGCTAATTAAAAAAAAAAAAAACTGTTTATTACTAAGAGTATTACAAAAAAATCCACAATCTTGCTTAGTTAAATGTTATAATTAAAGATTGTGTACTAGGCAATCTTTTTAAGTTTCTTAATAATAATAACTGCTTATATTTGTCCATTATAATCTTGTCACAAATAAGCAACTTAAAGCAACTTGTAAATTCTTAAGGGAGGGTTTTTACGTCATGACTAAGAATATAAAATGTATGATACTTAAATGTTAAATTTACTGATTTATATCCTAAAGTACAGTATATAAAAAATAAAAAAACCTAACACCACAGAGTAAGCCTAGTTTAGTTTGTTTAAATGTTCCTATCGTGTTCGTAGAACCTTGAAAACGATTCTCGTTTAGCATAACAGGCAACCACGATAAACATCGGAGAAGCCTTGACTCGGCTCCAAAGCTCCACCCGCCGACAGCCGTCCCTGCCATCTGACGTCACAACACAACACAAAGGACTATTCATAATGATAAACACTCACTAAGTAAATGTTAATTTGAGTAAGTCAGACATTTTAGACTATATTTGAAGGCAATTCACAAAACCTGATGGATCTTTTTATCCGACTGCCCAATAAGGAGATAATTTTTTTGTGGCGTGTAATTATTTATGTTCTGGGCTATGAAAGTTTTGACAGAAGTGCGTTATATCCTAATCCTAAGTAATATTATAAATGCAAATTTAACTCTGTCTATCTCTATATCTGACTCTCTGTTTGACGCGTTGTCACGGCTATCTATTGAACGGATCGACCTGAATGTTTGCATAGATATAGCTTAGAGGTAGGAGACGGACAAAGGCAACTTTGTAACTTACAGCTACTGATTTTACATTCAAACGGCCTGCCACGGTAACTCACATTTTCCTGCTATTCTAGACAAAAACCTACCACTATGATTTTAAAATATTTATATAGACTACAAAATAAATTTTAAAAGAAAATAATGGTCATAAGAACTACCATTATTTTCTTTTAAAATTTAACAATGATATGTTCCGCCTTTTGATCAGATTAAAATAAGAAATAGAGGTAGATAATAATCCTATAATAAATAAAATAAATGGTTGCTGAAAATCGATATGCAAAATATTTAACTTAAATTTGAATTATTAACATTAACAAAGCTTTCTGGACTAGCGTCGCTAAAGTTTCCCACAATGTGTTTAAAGAAATGCGCGGGGACTCGTACAGATAGAGCAAGGAAACACGCACTCGTCATCAATTACCGTTTGCGTGACACGCGCTGGGCAGGGGTAGTGGAGGGTGGGGGGGAAGTGAAGTGCCCTTATTGTGTCACATCCGTTTCACGGCTTCATCGCTTCCAAAGAGCTGCAGGATATTGCCTGCAGAACCTAGAATTGTCATAGTTTTTGTTATAGGTTTCCACAGACCTAGTAGGGTGGACGACTAAGCATTAATAAGATTCGATTCACGCCGGCATTAGGTATTTATTTTTATTTTTATGTCTCTGTTGTTTATTCTATAATTACAACAACCGCCAATGTTTCTCAGAGTTCTTCAGGCGGCCTAAGAAACATTTTTATTTTATTTTCATTCGTTGTAAACATTTTCCATCAATCTTGGTAAAATATAAGTTCATAAATTAAAACCCGCCGACGTAAAAGTATAAACCAAGAAAATATTTTTGAAATTCAAAATGACGTGGTCCATATTAATGTACATTATAATTTTTGTTACATTTACTTTTACAGTCCTTTTATCCGTAGTTGAATCCCTTCTAAATATAATATTGTTAGCATGAACTACGTATTTGGAATATACTCATTTTGATACCAAACACGATACCCTGTTTTTTATTTGAGAAATTTTATTATAGAATCCGCCACCTTAGATTTAGTATAATTCTATACAGCCTATCATCAAGCATCGACAGACACCTATCGATCTACCTATCTTGTCAAGATCTGATAAGCGGCTTAGGAGATTAGAGCGAACATGTGAACATACTTACATACATACATACATAGACTGCGCAACTCATAACCCTGGTTTTTCGTAGTCGGGTAAAAATATTGAAAATTCTTTCTAATAGTGAGAACCTAGTTTTGTCCGTGCGATTGCCTGATATCCTTCAGAAACACGAAATCTTCAGAATAAAAACCTGCATAATAAGTGATTAATTTAATATATCATATTATGATTAATTTAATATATCTACTTTTGTACTAAATTTTCCAGTAAAAGTACTAGTACTAAACAAATTGGTTTAGGCATTACAGAGTAGAATAGGACCAAACATACACGACATGCCCAACTGAACTTTCGCTTAGAGTTAATGTGATTGACAAGAACATGGATATGAAGATGTGGTTAATGTGATCTAGTCAATGTTATGTGACAAGACATTATTTAGTTTGCACGAGTTCACAACTTTTTAAATTTTGTTTTAACAAGTGCACTGTTCTGTTTAAGGCATTGTTGTGGAGGTGGGTGCTGCACAACAACTCCTTAAAAACAATCAATCGAACTATTTTTTCGTTTCTTGTAGGCAGAAGAATATCCATGGGTTGCTGACAAACAGATGCCGCAGACCTTTGAGGACATATTCGCGGAAGAAGACAGAAAGCGAGTCGAGAGAGCCGGTAAGTGACAACACTAAACAATCTACACGTTAATAAATTAATCATTTGATAGTCGCGTTTAATTTTACTTATATTGTGTGTTTTCATGATCACTATCATCATAAATCTTTGACGTTTCATCATCATAATCATCTTCATCAGTAATAAGACGTCCATTGCTAAATTGATTGAATTTGATATTGTCAAAAATTGATAGAAGAACTTGTAGAGCTGTGTAATGGAAGGCGGATACAAGCCAGGCTGTGTCTGTATTCTCTAGTCTAGTTTTAATTCAATTTCTATAATGACTTAGCTGATGATCGCGCACGCGGCGCTGCTCAGCGTTCGGTCTCGTAGATACAATAAAGACAAACAACGTTACATGCATCTTTATTATATTTGTATTTGTATAAATAGAAGACTAGTTGCACCGCGCGGTTTTACTCGCGTCATATTTCAGATTTATAACTATGTAGGCCTATTTAGGGCCTACATAGTTATAAATCCATTAAGCTGGTTACCGTCGCACCAAATCTCATCTAAGTCAGCTCGGCCGTTACGAATTTGAGTGGTTGGAGTCATATTTATACACGAACTGACGCATTTTTATTATAAATGTAATGTGTGATGACTTTCATACGTGAAATCAATAAGATGCCGCATACTGCCAAGGCCGTGTTCAGTAAGATCGTCCGACGACACTCCATGACAATACAAGTATGCTGCAACAGTCAACTAGCGTCGTCGGAAGTCCTTACTGAACATGGCTCTGGCGCAGGTATGGATCACGTCGGTCCGGTGCGAGACTCATCCATTGTCTTGCGACGGTCTTGACAATTTCAACTCGATTCTAAGTGTAATAATCCCGTATAGAGATGAATTTTCATACTCGAAAAAAAAATAAGAATTCTTCAGATAGTAAGAAATCTTAGTACTACTATACTACTTAGTACTTACTAATACTTAGTACTTATAGTACTTACTAATACGATAGTACTTAGTAATGAGGTGCTCAGCGAATCCACCCTGCGCTACTACTGGTTGAACTACCAAGAAAAAATGCATAACTAAATGCTAAATACCCTTCTACTCACAATCGAGCCATTATGAACATTACCTAAAAAAACTTAGCAGTCCATCTCAAGTAAGCCATATCATCCCGCAAGCATTAGCCGTCGACAAGTTGTTAAAAAAAGTTTAAATAACACTATTTTACCATGATACAAAATTAAATTACAAATTTTCTTACCTAAATAGTTGTTGTATCTACATAGGTATCTGTGGTATATCACTCTAAATTACAAAGCTTAAGAGGATAGTATACCAAAGCTATTACGAGAATGTTTGTGAAGTATTTTTTTGGTGAAATTAGCATTTAGGAGAAAACTATTTTCAAGTAATTCAATATTTTATATTGATAAATCCAAACTAATATTATAATTTAGAAGAATATAGCCGCAGTCGAATCGGAACCAATAAAGCTTCGAAGTATGAAAATGAATACGTTCGTCTCGAGGAAAAAACTTCGCTTGCGCGATTCAGAACTCCGTACATTATAACTATCAGTCCATACAAACCGTCAAAAACGCACAAAAATGGGTCAACGACTTGTAGTGAACTATAAGAAGTAACTTTATTTGTCGCGTTAAAAAATGATAAGGAGTTACTGTATATCATAAAAACCGAAATATGGTACTTTTTTTATATCCACGCGAATGAAGTCGCGGATTTCAACTAGTAGATTATAATCCTGACTTATAGGTATAGGTTTTGCCAAAATATAAGGGGAATTGTATAACTTCGTCATAGTCATACAACGTGCTGTTTGCGTCCCTATGCGCCCACGCCAACAAACCCACACATGACGCTGTATGACGCCCTGTGTGTGTGTGCTGGTGGGGGTGCCAATGATAACTTTTACGTTGCCTGAATTTTCTATAATAAATGAAGTTATTACGATATTTGAAAAAATTTAACCTACAAAACTTGATGGTGTTGAAAATATTAAAAGAAAGTAATCGTAATCGGTTAGTAATTTATATGTAGTACCAGTTTTCCTTTCAGTATCTCGTGCGCACTACACTGCTCTTAACAATGTTTGAAATCAATCAAATAACACAAACATTTCAATTTGCAATAGGAAATTAATATATTTACTAAGCAGCTTGTACAAACTAACAGACCCTACTCCATTTCTGTAATCGCGCAATTAACATAAATAAATGTTACATTTCCCAATTCCGGATGTATTTTGAGAGCCGGATATTTGATGATAAGCTCGGTGCTTGCTAACTCCTAATAATAAAATCCATGGAATATTTTACTCCTTTGTTTTGTACCTTCAATCGGGAACACCATTTCAAAGAAAGAAAAAGACAAAGCAAACACGTCAATGTGTCTACTAATAATAAGTTCAATAATAATTAAGTAATTTTACTTTCCAGGGTTATAAGTTAGAGCGTAGAAAAATTAGATCGACACAAGAAAAAATGGCACAAGGGAAAGGAGGCCTAATATACCCACCAGTAGGTCGATACAGGCAAACGCTAATATAGGTACAGTAGGTTGATACACGCTGACGCTAATACAGGTACCAGTAGGTCGAGACATGCTGACGCTAGTATAGGTACAGTAGTTCGATACACGCTGACGCTAATAAAGGTACCAGTAGGTCGATACACACTGACGGTAATACAGGTACCAGTAGATCGATACACGCTGACGTTAATACAGGTATCAGTAGGTCGATACACGCTGACGCTAGCATAGGTACAGTAGGTCTATACACGCTGACTTTAATACAGGTACCAGTAGGTCGATACACACTGACGTTAATACAGGTACCAGTAGATCGATACACGCTGTCGTTAATACAGGTACCAGTAGGTCGATACACGCTGACGCTAGCATAGGTACAGTAGGTCTATACACGCTGACGTTAATACAGGTACCAGTAAGTCGATACACGCTGACGCTATTAAAGGTACCAGTAGGTCGATACATGCTGACGATGGTGATTTACTGACAAGCTGCTTAAAAGCCGCTCGGAGCACTATACATTACTACAGGTTATTATACTTTTTATTTATTTTTTTGCGAGGGGGAAATCTTCACCAAGATACCCGTCTGCTTTGGGGTGCAGCCGGGTTATGTGGGATTATACCCACTAAAACCCCCCCGGTGGCCTGCCTTGGTGCTTGACCGAGGGCTCCGGGATCTCCAAGGGAACGCACCGGAGCCCTCAGCACCACGCTTCTGCTCCTCCCGGGACAGCTAGTACCTGTCGTGAGTCGTTTAAGCCTACAACAGCGTCCGCCACTCGACGACTCGACTCGACTCGCCACATGTTGTCCTCCCCGGGCTCGCTTTGGTAGATGGTGGTTAGAGCCCCACCTCTAACCACACCCGAGCCCAGACAGGTTATTATACTAGTATGCATATAGATCCAGGCCCATGTGGATCACGTTCATGAGGTAGACCGCAGGAAAGATGGGAGGACGAATTATCTGAAACTGCAGGGAGAAAATGGGTAACTAAAGCAAAAAATAGGCAAGACTGGGAAGCTCTGGAGGAGGCCTTCACCCAAAGAGGGGTCCTCAACCCTAATCTATAAATAAATAATTTTAAAATATATTGTAATAATACAAATCTAATACATACTAATCTAGTAAATATTAATATCAATTTAAAACCTAAAATAAAAATGTAAAATGTAAAAACTAAGTATATAAAAATAATTAAATGTACTAAACTTAACTACTAGAACTAATAATACTAAACAGGATTAAATTAATGTTGATAAAAAAATAAAATATGTGTAAAAATAATAAACTAATATTAATAAAATTAAGTATAAATGTTTTGTAAGGGAAGGGAATCAAAAGGCTATTTTATTGTATTTTATTTTATTATGCATATAGATCATTGGCCTTCACCAAGGTATTTCCCGCAGAAGCCCTTACGATAATCGTTTACGTTTTTTTAAAATGCATACCTTGCGGGAAAGACGAAAAATCCGCGATCTAACATTTCTCCATAAAGCAATCCATGTTTTTCTGACTGTCCATCTATCTTGCGAGACATTTCTCTACACGTTCCCTGCCACTATCCTCGGCACAAAATGTCTCGAATTCTAGGTTGGCGGCAATCTGCTAGAACAAATTTGGGATTTAACTCCCCTACACAAAGAATATGTCGCACCTATAATGAATTTAACGCTTACTTGGATGATCTTGATGTGTTTAATGATTCTCTAACTTTTTTCAAAAACAAACTAGTAATAATATTATAATTATTATAATAATATTATCTGGTTTATGGAGACTATAAACCAGAGATAAATAATGTTTTGATTTATGATGTTTTATTTTAGTTTTATCATAGATAATAATGTTGTATGTTATAACTAACATTGCGATTATATTATAGTTTACTTTATTTTATTTCCCTGTCTAATCACTATTTATGGCGAATGCTATATATGCCTATAAAGGGTGATCATATCAGTTTTATGTACTCACGTAGAAATATGTTATAAGAATGTAAAATATGTTCACTGTTGGCGTATCTCAATAAATAAATAAATATGCACTACACACATGTATTATTGTACACATTATGTACACATTATGTATATTAGTAACCATCCCATTCGTAATGTTAACTAAATACGTAACCATCCCATTCGTAATGTTAACTAAATACCTAACCATCCCATTCGTAATGTTAACTAAATACGTAACCATCCCATTCGTAATGTTAACTAAATACGTAACCATCCCATTCGTAATGTTAACTAAATACGTAACCATCCCATCCGTATTGTTAACTAAATACGTAACCATCCCATTCGTAATGTTAACTAAATACGTAACCATCCCATTCGTAATGTTAACTAAATACGTAACCATCCCATTCGTAATGTTAACTAAATACGTAACCATCCCATTCGTAATGTTAACTAAATACGTAACCATCCCATTCGTAATGTTAACTAAATACGTAACCATCCCATTCGTAATGTTAACTAAATACGTAACCATCCCATCCGTATTGTTAACTAAATACGTAACCATCCCATTCGTAATGTTAACTAAATACGTAACCATCCCATTCGTAATGTTAACTAAATACGTAACCATCCCATTCGTAATGTTAACTAAATACGTAACCATCCCATTCGTAATGTTAACTAAATACGTAACCATCCCATTCGTAATGTTAACTAAATACCTAACCATCCCATTCGTAATGTTAACTAAATACATAACCATCCCATTCGTAATGTTAACTAAATACGTAACCATCCCATTGGTAATGTTAACTAAATACCTAACCATCCCATTCGTAACAATTGTTCTGTGTCCACTTACAACTAGATACAGCGTCAGACGCGTTACGCGTTCGCTTCTAGTGAATACCGAGCTTTACATATATTATCTAAACTCAGGCTTGCGGATGCCGGATATGATTGTGACTGCACGGAGCCGGAAGTCGCGGTAGTTAAATACGGATGAGCAGACTGTCCAATCAATCACATTGGATCATGTAAAATTACACGTGAAATGGAACGATGAACTTATTTTGTGCAATATTTTGATTGTGTGTGAGGTGTTTCTGTCCGTTTGCCAAAGTTTTGTTTTTTGCTGTATGTTTAGATATCAAATCTCAAGTCTTTTATCTAGTAAACTGTTATGATGAAGGCAGAATATTTTTATCATTTAAGTTTTAGCAGTTAAATTCATAAAGATTCTTACCCGAATACGGAAAAAGGAGAGTTATGATTTTGACAGTGTCAAATGAAAATTCACGTACTTAAAATTTTCTTCAAAGAAGCTTCTTCTTTTCCTCCTTTTTTTCTTTCTTTATTTTATTCTTCTTCTTTCTCTTTTCTTTTTTTACTTTTTTATTCTTGTATCTTTTATTACCTAATTTTTTTTACCTATGTAGTCGGAATACCTACCGATATGACTGTTATTAGTAGTTATAAGGTTGAGCAACACCAATAACTAAATGTCCAGCCAGTCTAAATGGCTCTCTATATACATCATGTCACCGGTTCTAGTTCTAGAAACTAGATGAAGCTATCGCATCCGGCTGACAAGGTCTATATCTGGCGGAAGTTCCGGTGAAGTCAATCAGGACTCAGTAGGACAGTGAGGTGAACTGAATATTGCAGCGCGATTACACTTTATATCGAAGGTCAATCACAAAGCATTATCAACTCAGATATCGTATACGTTATTTGTATGCTATTTATATAACCTTATTTACCCTACACTACACACTTGGTGCAATATTCATATTATGCAACAAGACGGGATGTTGTCCCGCTCGCGTCTGAATAGCTATTTTGACCGACTTCCAAAAAAGGAGAAGGTTCTTTAGCCGACTGTTTTTTTGTTTTTATGTTTGTTACCTCACAGCTCCGTCATTTATAAATAAGATTTCATTATAAATTTAGGAATAAAGGAGAAAGGAAAAGAAGTGTACATTGTGTGTTTAGTTTGAAGTAAAGAATAAAGTCTTTGCATCGACTGGCAAATTTGCTTCTATCTGTCCGTATTTTACTAGGCCTGAAAACTGCCGTGGTTTTGACACGTTTTATTTTAATCAAAATTCGAAATCATTTATTTCAGGTTAAATTTTACCCATACAAGAAAATAAAAACATAAATTACATAAAAATTGAAAACTCAAAAAATCAAAACATTACATTAAATGTCAAATTTACTTAACTATTTATGTAAACAAATCAAATATTACATTATGTCAAAATTAAATTAAGATTAGATTTAGAATAAAACGGGAATTTGCACGTAAAATTGCGTCGGTAATTCCGACAGTTTTGATAACATTCGGTGCATTTTTACATTTTATTTTGGGTGTATTCGGTCGTTCAAGGCAAAACGAGGTCGCGCGAACTTCACGCTCATAGCTTGATAAATATCACCGAATGTGATCGAACCTACAGTCGGAATAACTGACTCAATTTAACTGGGAGTATTCCCGTTTCATTAAAATAAAATCTGCCCATATGTTTTGTCCGTATGTTGGTACTCGCTTACATGTCGTATTTTTTTCAATGAATCTTGACGAAACTTGTTGAACAGGTTCTATAGTTTCATTTTCAACTTTAAAATATTATTCTTGATTTAACATATAGAGCTGAACCGGCCTCCGACTGGACCGTACCGTGTTGCGCTGTGCCTGATACAGAAAATAAGAAATGATTTATCCTAAATCTGTCGCTTCTAAGCGTATCTGTTAGAAATATCGAGTTCTGAATTAAAATCGATTACAATTATAACACAACTAGCTGATGCCCACGACTTCATACGAGGCTCACAACTGATACTCGGGCTTTGTGCAGAAATGACGAACTTCCACACAAAGTTTTATCCCTTAGGTTGTAATACCTGAGACGCTTTTCATGCTTCTGGACCGGTCGGGATGATGCAAATATCCCAATCATTGATTCGATTTTATATTCTTACAAATATAACGTATTAATTAGAACAGTAAATTAATCTCTATAACGGTATCTAAATCATGGATAAATTCCTCACCGCAATTTAGAAGACTGGTGTCGCCATCTATTGGCCAAAGGCGACCCGATGTAAATTTGCTTGTAAAGGTACTCAACAGTCATAAATATTGCGTAATATCTCCAGTTTCTGTGAACCGATTTTATGAAACGAAAGTATGTTATAAATCCTAGGACACACAGTTTTGTTTTGTTTACAAAATCGCAGTTCAATCCCTCTCTTAATTCTACAAACTCTCAAGATAATCTAAAACCAGATTAAGCTGAGCCTTGTGCACTAAGGATCCGGTATGTTCCGTGGTTCAACTTGCAATAGGGATCCTCATATTTACCTAAATTGCGTCATAACTTCAATATTCCTTCACCGATTTTGATGAAACAAAGCCTATTTTATGCGTCGGAATTCACAGAACATATTTTAGAAGTCTGCATATCTGTGCCGTAGTTTTTTTTTATGTACTCGTGGCCATGATAGATATATTTATTTATAATTTATTTTCCATTGGGTGGGCATAATAAGTTACCCCAGTTCACCCAGAGTTTCTGAGTTTATCCCGGACAGACAAACAAAAATGTTGAAAACTATATTTTTGGGTTCTGTTGGTCCAAAATACGCCTAAAAAATATATTTTCAAAAATATCTTCAATGTACAGTAATCGTCTCGTTATAATTATAAGTTTTATTGATATAATACGAAAACTGATTTCATAATTATGTAATTAGTAAAAAACAAATATTATGTAACAAAATATAAATGTGACATTATTTTTTTTAGAGTACTGTTATCAATTTGACAGGACTAACACTATCTACGTCTCTTTTCATTTCAATATGTGTGTGAAATGGATGGCAATAATATTAGAACAAATTTAGTTTAGTTTAGAAAATAGTGCAACAGAATTTACTTCATTATCTCCCGTATGACGCTGGCTTACACCATCTTTCTAACTAATATTGTAAATTAGAATCTGTCTCTCTGTCTCTCTGTTCTTGTCGCGTTATCACGGCTAATCGGCTGAACGGATAAAGCTGATTTTTTGCATAGAAATAGCGTAAGGGTCGGAGACGGATATAGTCAACTTTTTTTTTGTAGGTCAACACGAACGATGTCGCGGGTAACAGCTATTTTTCTAATAAAATCACAATGCCAAACGCAAACATAAAAAAACAAATTGATATGAGCCCTTTTATGTTGTCAAATATTTGATCGCGTATATTTTGAAAGCGATTCTATTTGTCGCGTGTTTGCCCACAATTACCTTGTTTGTATTATATCTGGGTACACCTACGCCAATATCTGTTTACGACATCCTTTGATTTGTTCTCTATCAAACGTTACTTTTACAGTTACCAGTGTATTGAGCGAAATAATAAAAAACACCGAAATACTTATTTCTAGGTACAGTTTGGTGCTGTAAGGAGGCATTCTAAATAAATAACTGTAAAATTCTAACTAAATAGTCGACGATGAAAAGAAATAAGCCTATATCCTGAATTAGAACTCTGACTTGTTATTAGTTTTCTCGAATTTTGTCTCCGACTTTGTCGTAATCTACCCTTCTATTCTGCTACTAGTGAAAAGAAAGTAATGAATTTACTTTTTCATTATGAAAAGGAACTGCCAAGTTCACTAAAATGTTCTATACTTATTGTATCGTAAGTAAGGTAGTTGTTTCTGCAAATTGGCTTGATGTATTGCCTCTTGGGCCGCGCTGGCAGATGGGAATACTTACACAATCATTTTGGTTGAGTGCTTTTATTATCGACATTACCTCGTAGGTAGGTACCTAATATATACAGTAAATAATGCTGGCTATACTATTACACGACTTGCTTCTGTTTCCGTTTTGGACATTTTGTTCTTGTTTTATAGTATAGCCTATAGAACTAATAATACTAAACAAGATTAAATTAATGTTAATAAAAAATAAAATATGTGTAAAAATAATATAAATAAAATAATATTAATAAAATTAAGTATAAATGTTTTGTAAGGGAAGGGAATTAAAAGGCTATTTTATTTTATTTATTTTATTTATATGCGCCCCGCGGCTTATAGTAGCTGTGCCCCTCGGCTTGTAGTGGCTACGCCCTGTGGTTTATAGTGGTTGCGCCCCGCGGCTTATAGTAGCTACGCCCTATGGCTTGTAGTAGCTGCGCCCCGCGGTTTGAAGTAGTTGCGCCCCGCGGCTTGTAGTGGCTACGCTCTATGGTTTATAGTAGCTGCACCCTGTGGCTTATAGTAGCTACGCCCTGTGATTTGAAGTAGTTGCGCCCCGCGGCTTGTAGTGGCTACGCTCTATGGTTTATAGTAGCTGCAACCTGTGGCTTATAGTAGCTGCGCCCTGTGATTTGAAGTAGTTGCGCCCCGCGGCTTGTAGTGGCTACGCTCTATGGTTTATAGTAGCTGCAACCTGTGGCTTATAGTAGCTGCGCCCTGTGATTTGAAGTAGTTGAGCCCCGTGGCTTAAAGTAGCTGTGCCCCGCGGTTTTTCTCGCTATAATAAAGAAACCCATACTAATTTCTATGGTACATTTCATTTTACGTCACCAAATCGGATAGCACCAAATATACACACTCACATATTTACACACACGCTAACTTTCGTTTTCATAATACTAGACTAGAGTAAATAATAGTATAATTATAATTTTACTTTTTACTTTATTTTACTTTTACTTATTATTTTGGTGTACACAATAAATCTTACCATTACGATGAGAAAAAAGTTCGACTATGGTCAAATATGGATTAACCCAAATATACCGTGTTTCAAAAACGAAACAAGTTATTGTGCTTTCGTAAAGGCATCGGAAACCGTTAGATGGTGCAACGGATTGCAAAAAAAAAACTAAGCGTGAAAACGATGACCGCTGGGATGGTAAGCGTTCTGTCAAGCTTGTATAGAGATCACCGGCACAGGGGTTCGCGTCTTGTCTCGCCGTATCCACCCTTCCTCGCGTGACAACGATATTAATTATTACCCTTTGGCGCCCTAACACTCCGAATCCAACTTAAAAACTGGACTGTAATGTTGCGCGCTCTTTAATACGTGACACGAATAATTTTAACAGTTAGACCCTTAAAATTACACATATTATCCAATTTTACATAATTTTATGATAACTAAGTTTACTGTATTTTTTCTAGTGTTACCGAGCCGTGGAAGTAAATTGGGTTATCCCTAGGATCTCGTGTAACGGTTGCCAGGTCGTGGAGTCTAATTGAATTCAGGGTTTTAAGGAAAGGGTATGCTAAGCCGAAAGGGGCTCTTATTACTCATGATTGTGAACAACTTTTACTACGGGAACAAACCTGAAATCGAGAAAAAAATATCTGCTCTTCCATAGAAAAATGTCAATGACACTCGACGATATTATGTATGGAACAGCTGATATTTTTTCTCGATTTCAGCCTTGGTCCCTTAGTAAAAGTTGTTGACAAATGAGTGCTATGAGCCCTTTCTTTATAGCCCTATATAGTGTACAATGATACGAAACAAAACACAGTGAAACGGTATGCACTTCATTGATACAGTATACCTAAAACTTGCATGGCGACATTATCTTGTTAACAATGACGTCGATTCGGTTCTATCAATTTCAAAAATTAACTAAATTTGACAGCTCTAAAAATTATAACATTTGAAAAAAAAATACGAAAAAAAAAATCTGCGTGATAATACACACTGAAAAGATGTAAACGAGGCGTATTTAAAATCATACTAATATTATAAATGCGAAAGTTTGTGTTAAGTATGTAAGTGTGTTTGTTCCCGTTCAACTCTGTAACTGCTGAACGGATTTGGATGAAATTTGGTATGGAGGTAACTTATACACTGATAATTTGGTCATTTATAATATGTTTGCCCAACATTTACAAAATTTATCCTAACAAAATATTCAAGCCGTAAAGGATAGCGAGTGAAATAACAGGGCATACCTAGTTATTCTTCGCTGTATACAAAGTAAAAATAATTGAAGAACGAGTTGAATGGTCACACAGTCGATTAATTTATTTAAACAAACAAAGACAAAAGTAAGAGAAAGTTAATCAAACTTTTTCGTTTCTTTATTTTCCTCTCGTCTCCAATTCTGCATAAACTCTGTGCATAAACGTAACATTTCACAGAATATGCTTCCGAGATTTATGTACTAAGAATATAAGAAAAATGCTCCCATTTCTTGCAGTAAAGGATTATTTACATTTGGGTTGTTTTTGCTCGAGTGGCGTACTTTATATTGAGACCAGATGAGTGTAATTACGCGACTACGGCATTAAGTAGCGTTGAGAGTATAATATAATGTCTATTTAATTCACGTTTTTGTGTTACGTAAATATATTTTGACGTTATTCGCCAGTGAACCAAAGTTAGCCAAACCAACCAAAGCTCAGCGAAGTGGCAGTGGGCTAGCCACGTCTGACGCAGCACCGATAACTATTGTGGTACCAGAGTGGAGATCGGGAACCGGCAAACGTAGCATAGGATGCCTTCAAACTTGATGGAGTGAATATATACGTTAAAAAGCTACCAGTGGCTGGAAGCACAAAGCCGGCGATCGGGTTGGGTGGCGAACCTTGGAAGAGGGTGTCGAGCATATGCTTGACTCGACAAGCTCTTGACAACTTGTTTCCACTTCGCATGATCATACACATACGCACTGGTGAGTCTACTGGATCTCAACAAAGCAATGCAGAAAACTCAACGGAAGTTGCGCTCGTGTAGTCGAAGCCTTATTCAGATCCTCGGTTGTTGAATAATGTATAGGCGCCGTAGTGGCATGCGGCAGGGCTCCGAGTCGGCTGGGCTTCGAGTCGGCAGGGCTGCGAGGGCTAACGCCGCGGTAAGCTCTCGTTAGTCGCGTTAGTTAATGGAAACAGGGAGGGTGACGGGAATAACAGTCGTATTGTACAGTACAGTGTTTTTAAACATTTTTCTTGCTTAAGCTCTGCTGATTGTTGATGATTCTTTGGTGGTTTGTCTTAGAAAGACTGGATTTCTGAGACAAAATATTATGCATTAAATATTTTTGAGGACTAGGTTTATTTTTGAACATAAACCTCTGTTATCTCTGTACTCTGGTCTCGGTCATTTAATTCGACATATCCAGTCAACATACATACGTTCATACTCGCATCCTACCGTTAACAATTATAAAAAAGTACTATTTAATATTCACAATTTGAAATGACCTTTTTATTTCCACCTCATACTCAGAACGGATAGAGATTCGGGTGGCAAATTTTTTGGGGTTGGAATTTTTTGCGGAAGCGCCACAAAAATTCCAACCCCAATTAAGCATGGCCAAAGTAAAAAAAAAAGGAATTTTATAAAATTGCAACACTTACAAATAACTGTTATAACAATTATGACGGAAATGACGTTACGAATATTTATTAATTTTAATTGTTTTTTTTTATTCTGGCTTTTACTAGCTTACATGTTTCGATGAAAAACGTAGAAAAATATTTACATGCGTGCTGTAGAATGAAGACGCTCCAAGATATAAGACATACAATTTCGCCATTGTCCGTATTTTTCAACTAATCCTGATGAAACTTGTTATGGCTGAGCTCGTGAGTTCTACTGTTTGCAGAACTACTACTGCTATGAGTGTTAGTCTAAGGCTCAAAACCCATCTTGATGACGCGCCAGTGATATGACGAGTCTTCCTAGCGCGTAACCCTTATTATTTCTTGCCATTTGCGACGCGTTCTATGGAAATTTTCCAGATGCCGCGTCGCTCCCGCGGGCGCTGGGCGGAAGCCCCGATGACCATTTATGTGACGTAACACTATGGGACATTTTCGCGTCATACAAATCATTTGGGTGTAGAGTAGCGTTGTCTCAAATTGCGCGTCTGAAATCTTGACAGTTCACATTCTACGCGAGGCCATTTTGCGGAGGTGTACATCGCAGCCTGTACACATTGCTACGTGACTTATTACTGACATTGTGAGATTTTCCCAGAATACCCTCGCCGTTTGATGTGGCCACCGCTACTGGGAAAAGCTAAGACTGTTTGTTCGGCCGGACCCAACCTAAATTGTGTTCCTATAAGCACATCAGTTATAAAGATTAGAGAACCTTTTATTCTGAAACTTTACTTGGGACAATTTTGGGCGTGACTTTAGATGTTGTTCCTGATTTTCTCATTAGGATCATGTTCATGTCAATGTGAGGAAAGGTCGTACTTATATAAACGGGAAAGATCCGATCCGGACGTGTTTCAAATGATCTTGTAATTATGAAGTAGAGGATTAGATATTCTTAATTCGTTTGACAAGGCGATAGTCACAGTAAAGTTTATCCCATGGAATTTAATACAACTAATTATTACAATTTCACGTACGTAATTACCAAAAAATAGATGTCTGTTTTTTTATGTCAAAGAATCGGCCAAATAACTTTCATTTACTGAGGGCCGAATTAAACTAGATCATGAGATTGATAGAACATAAATATTAAGGTTATCCTAACTAATATTTTAATTCAGAGGAATACAGCCGCAGTCGTATCAGGAACAATATAGCTTCGAGGTATAAAAATGAATACGTTTGTCTCGAGGATAAAACTTCGCTTGCGTGATTCAGAACTCCCTACATTACAACTATCAGTTATAAAACGTCAAAAAAACGCACAAAATGGATCAACGCCATCTAGCGAACTATAGGATGTAACTTTGTCGCTCTGTCGGGATGTTTGTCGCATTATCACGGCTAAACAGCTGAACGGATCTTGAAAAAAAATTATAAGGAGTTACTGTATATCACAAAGACGGAAATAAGATAATTTTATGTTCACGTGAACGAAGTCGCGAGTAACAACTAGTTTCTTATTAGGTTTCTTATAGATTATATTCAGGAAAACAATTAGTAAACATTTTCAGAATATATTTTATAATCGGCATCACCAGCCATAAGACGTCTACTGTTGAACATAGGCCTCCCCCTTAGACCGCCGCACCGACCGACAACATGCCACTTGCATCCACCGGTTGCCCGCGACGTTTACAATGTCGTCGGTCCACCTAGTGGGAGGCCTGCCTACGCTTCGTCTTCCGGTTTGTGGTCGCCGCTCAAGAACCTTCCTTCCACTTCGGATAACCGATGCAAGAGCCGATAACGGTTCTTCGAGTGATGTGGCCTGCCCATTGCCACTTCAGCTTGCAAACTTTGAAAGCTATATCGGTGACTTTGGTAATCGTAGTTAGTCGATATTAACCAATATGCGCCTGCTGACTTTACCCCATCTCCGCTTGCTATTCCGGCTAAGTGGCTCGCTTGTTGCTTTACACGCTTATCATCTCAGCTTGCACCTTGTAGGTATGCTTATCTCGGTGCTTGTAGCGTGCACCTAGCGCTCTTGATGTCTTAACTTACTAATTACACGCAAGAAGGCTGGTTATATTTAGTGGGTTATTATAGAAGATATTGTTACGAGACGGGGATCGGAATAAATTAGCCAAATGACGGTTAGTTCAAAATTTCACTTTATTCGCACGAGTGTACACAAACAGTAACACTTCACTTATTACTCACTTACACAATTCACAGGCACTAATCGGTCACACACTTCGATGTAATCGCTACGAATGTTGAACTAAAACTGACTCGGGTCGGCATCGGGCATCCTCGTTTTTATACGGGCCGGGAGTTCTAGAGCATTCGGATTCACAAAAGCATAAACATGCAAAAAAAATTGTTTGTCTCTCTTAACCATGCCTCTATTATCGCATATGCGGGTAATTTATCGCATATTCGGGAGCTGTTTTCTCTCATCGCACTACTGTCTAATCTGTGATACAGATCCATCGTAAACATCAGCACAGATTAGTTTAATAGTTACTTAGCGCCGTTAAAAGTAATACCTTCTCAATTCTGTTGAATATTATTCATAATTAGATAATATTGTCCGAGGTCTCACGCGCGGCGAATGTCACAGGAATCGTTCATTTTTCTGGATAATAACAGAACTGTCCTTTGTAACCCACCGAACCTTTATCTCTTTGATTCTGATTTTCCTGAGCTTTTACTTAACTTCTTGGAAAAAATGATTTCGATATGTTGCCATGTTGTTTTATTAAAGATGGATAAACAAAACGTCAAATCTTATATTTTTATGTAAATAATGTTAGAATTCCTTTTTCGACTATCTAGAAATGAGGACGATAATTCGTCTGAAATATGTTACCAGAAAGCCGCAGCCGAGGTTCCAGCTGTAAAGTTGTGTCTGAAACGGGATCCAGCTCGACCCTTTGTGTCCTGCGATCCGCCGAGAGATTCATAAATAACTGTCGGGGAACGCCGACGAACCGATGATACTATCATACATTAAATACGCAGTTCCGTTACATAAAATGAAAGATGGCTTACAGAATGATATAGTCGTTATCATATAGTCATATGATTTAATAACTTCGATAGTATTAGTATGCATAAAAATAATAATTGATAAGCACAGTCAATTTGACTAGCCTTGTGGCTCAGTGGCTTCTTCTTTCTTTTTCTTTCTTTTCTTCATAGTTTGAGGCTAGATGGCACTGTGTGTGTGAAAAACGTCCACCAATATTTATTTATTTATTCATTTCAAATGGAATTTCGTGGAATCCCACTTCTGTGGTTTACTAGCTATCTCACAGAGAGGACCTAGATGATCAAAATAAAGGATGGCTAAAGTGACGAAGATAATATTAGGTTCAGGGTACCACAAGGTTGCGTCCTTGGGCTAACGATCTTTTTAATGTATATCAATGATCTGTGTGATCTCAATATTGAAAAAGATATATATTAAAAAACATAAAAACCCGACTGCATGATAAATCACTTACAACCATAAATACTCTAAGTCAATTATACCTTGATATCTAACTATCCATTAAGAGTATACACCACTAAAGATAGTAATTGTAGCAATTAAATAAACGATTTATTATTATTATGCTAGATTATTAATATTTTACAATAAATACATATCAAATCTAAATTAAATATCACCGGCGCGAACGAAACAAGTTTCCGAAGCGGATCTATTCCCCGCGCCCTGCCCCGGCCGGTGCGAACGTCAGCGCTCTACACATCTCACATTAGATGGAGCCAGCATGGACAATAAAGATAAAATAATAGATTTTATCTTTATTGTCCACGCTGGCTGCGCCCCGCGGTTTCACCCGCTATTTTTGAGAAACCGAATATATATGTTTCCGGGATAAAAAGTACCCTATGTGTTAATCCATACCAAATTTCATTCGAATCCGTTCAGCCGTTACAGATTTGACAGGAACAAACACACATTTTGTAGTTCAAAAATTCTTGGCGGCACTGAATTGTTATGGGCAACCGTGACGCATCGACTTGCTAGTCTCGTCACCGAGAAACATTAAAAAAAAAATCAGATACCTACCTACTTACACACAAACTTTCGTTTTTATTATATTAGTGTGATTTTATGCTGCTATTAAAACAATTTACGAGTCTGTCCTAAAGAAACAATACTGCTACGGACAACGCATTTAAATGATCATAGTATTCAATGAATAGCCTCTACTTAATTTGCATACTATTGTATACAAAAGGTACATTATTTTTGACTTGTAGATTAATATTTACCAATAAATAACTTTGACTTTGACTTTCAATTAATTCTTAAAATCTATGTTTTATAAATTTGTAATTGGGTTGTTATACAATAAAATAAAGTTATAATTCAAGTCCGGTCCAGATTTTATCTCTCTCGTACTTAAATTTCTTACTTATAGTTGTGACTATGTAATCTGTATTAATATAGCATCATAAGGGCGTAAAGTAATATTTGTACGCAGAGGAATCTATTTCAAATACAGAGCGAAGCGAAGGAATCTAAAGTATTTATAAGCGACTTCCAAAAAAAATAACCATGTTCTCAAGTCGTCTGTTTTTTTTTTACTAATAAAAAGTTTCGTCGGGTGATGTATGTTGAATCCCTCGCTGTACCCAGGATTCAACATCAACATATTACGTCGCCACATGAAAAATATTAATTTTACAGTCGAGTGATAATTCTCTACTTCTCATTCCCCTTTATGAGAAAAATAAATAAGAAGTAGGTACTTCTAGACACAACTCACATAACTAGTAGTTCTGCGAACAGTAGACCTCGCGAGAACAAACTTATTTGCAAAACCGTCTCGAGGGAAATACACCTCCAATCAAAAATAACCAACGACAAGAAACATCGATGAAATTGTAGTTGTATTCCAAGTTTCGTCAAGATTGATTGAAAAATACGGCCTGTACACGAGTACCAACATACGGACAGATGAAAGCAAATTTTGCCAGTCGCAGTTGAGACTTTCGTTCGCTTCGCTCACTCGGTCAATTATAGTATTACATTTTTGCGTCCGCTAAAAAGCATTCAGGAGTGGAAATACTTTCGCTACTTGATGAAATCATTTTTTGTTGCTGAAGTTATAGAGTGCTTACATTATTCCCAAAAACGTCATCACTCACAAACTGTCATCTACAAAACGTCGAAATACATTATCTGTGTCGTGAAATGATAAGC
This sequence comes from Apocheima hispidaria, assembly GCA_947579745.1. Taxonomy (NCBI): domain Eukaryota; kingdom Metazoa; phylum Arthropoda; class Insecta; order Lepidoptera; family Geometridae; genus Apocheima; species Apocheima hispidaria. The sequence continues at coordinate 15,195,876 of OX388159.1, forward strand.
CTAGCTCGCTGATCCGTGAAACAACAGCCGTGCACTTACACAAGTAGCGCGTCTCGGCTCCACTAGAATCACCGGCACTGGCAATGCTCCGCGGTTTTACCTCGTTTTTCACTTTTTCGCAAATAAGAGCGTGAATTTTTAAATAAAATTATATAGACTGTCTGAAATGTCTGGTCACAATTAAGCGGAGCTCAAAAAGAATCTGCTATGGTTTTGTGTGCAAATAACGTTTAAACTATATGAGAATATATTGTGTGTAACTGTGAATGTTTTGTCTAGTGATGAACATTCATACCTTACAGACTTGCATTTCATATTAGTGTGATAACAATAACCTATAAAGGTTTAAATCGGTTGAAGGCTCTCGACGCTCGCTGCCGACTCTTGCTTTACTGCTCAACATTATTCGAATTAAGCCGCTTAATTAAAGCTGTTTATTGTGTCTATATAATATATCTAAAGCTAAAGAGAGAGAGTTAAAAACAAATTACACTACTTGGTTTTGACGCTAGGTTAGGCTAGTATAACAATTAAGAGAAGTATGCGCGGCAATGCACTTCGCTCGTCACCCTCAGATACTAGATGCTAAAACTCTTTATGCCCAGTAATTTCACTTCGGGCCTTTCCGACCGATACCGCTCTGCTGTAAGTATCGCGGCCTTGGACCGCGGCTTCTATCTGTCCAGTGTTGACTCTTGTCCAAGCTCTGCGGAGCGTTTTTTAAATCATTTTACACAGTTCTGCATCTATACCGCATTTTTCAGAACAAAGCAAATTTTGCTTTTCTACATTCTAGATTTTATTCACGTTCCGGAACGTTCTTATTTTCAATTGCCCACTAAGTTTCACACAGAATGGCTATAAAATAAGAGAAACGGCGAATCGTTACATAGTTATTACAAGCTAGGGAAGAACACGTGCCGGAGCCGGTGCGCCGCCGGCCGCGCGCCACCGCCTCGCCGCACTGTGCAAGTGTGCATGTGCAACCCTACCCTGCATGCAATCCGCGGAGTTTCCACATCTCATTTCAAACATATTATATAATTTGTGAGCTTCATTTTGTAAAAAATATGAAGGGGTATTTTAGTAGTCACATTTATCTTACGCACACATTTACAAGATTTCATAGATCGATTTTACAGACAGTGTGAATTTCAAAAAACTGTGTTTTGTGTCTGTATATCTATCAGAAATAATTCAAAAAGGAATTTCCATTTTGATTATCTTTAAATTTGACGAGTGAGATCAGAAAATCTTTTATTTTTGTGGTCTTTTTCGATATTTTCCGTCGCAGATAACTTTCTTTGATCGAAGTCTAATTCAAAATCATTCCATTCATTAAATAAAATAAATAAATAAATAAATATCTGGGACATTATTGCACACACGGTCATCTGACCCCAAACTAAGCAAAGCTTGTAATATGGCTGCCAGAGACTGATATACGTACATAGATATTTTTTAAATACATACTTATATAGATATTAACACCCAGACATAGAACAAACACAAATATTCATCACATAAATGTTTGTCCTAGATGGGAATCGAACCTACGCCCCCAAGCACAGAACGTAGGTTCACTACCAACTGAGCCACCGGGGCAGTTAATTGGCATTGATGGCATTGATGTCATTCAGCCAACTAATTAAGAATAATTCGTTGCATCTAGCCCTTTACGTCTCTGGCGTCCTGAGTTTTCTTCTCCAGAATTTTGCTGTCGAGGATCAGCCATACAAATTCATAGAGGGATCCTCTTTCTGTAAATCCGAAGAAAATGACCGTGAGTGTCATGACTATAGATATCGGCTCTCTTTTGTGGCTAGCCTATTAAAGTACCTTAAATTTCTCGGCAAATGCGTTTATATTTTTATTTTACTTTTGAATCTCGAATAACTTTGAAATATAACGTGGGTCTGAAAAACGTTTTAGATTTTAGAAGAACAATCATACTAATTTAGAATTATCTTTTCAGCGATATTCCACTCGATGGGATAGATAAATATTTTTATCATCCCAACTTTCCAAAACCTCTAAGAAAAAACTCTTTATTCCAAAAATAATACCCAGTAGCGTTTACAATCATTTCTACTTATACCAAATTTCTACGCTCAAGTTCATAATCATAGTAACAGTTTCTAAATAAAATGTCTGTGAGATAAAGACGGAGACAGCGAAAAGGTCCCTAGTTTGCTGGAACCATAAAAACGTACTCAGGTCAGGGGTCACAAACACTAGCGACAAAAATAATGTTACATGTTCAAAAGCAAAATGTCGAAAATTAAACAGCATATAAATATAAACAAAATTGTTATACGTATCGTATACGTAATGTTTTTTCGATACTGTTTGTGGTATTGGGACTACTGGAAACAGCTGTTTTTCCTCTTCGGTCGACGATTGTACAGCTTTTTTTACTATTGCTTTGCTATTGTACTGGTTACTACGTCATGACTGTGTAGGCGCGGTTTCGGGAACACGCAGCGGCAAATCGACTTGACTTCATTTCTTTGGCTGACTTAGTTCCCGCGGTCGAAGTCTTTCGTTGGAATCAAAAACTCGACTGTTGCTGGATTTAACAATTATCAATGACATAAATTTAAAAGCGATATCTATATTTAGATATGAAACAGTTCAGTTATATTCCTGCAGATCAAGCCGTCTCTGCTTATACTCCAGAAAATGTGATGCCGATGTAACTTTATACGAATGATAACTATTATATTTATTGTAATTACGAGTAGTTATAGTTTTAATCTAGAAAATTGTGTTAAATATTTATACTTCTTACTTACGTAGAATACCTATGTATAATAGTAATAATGTAATATCGAAAGGCATTGGATCTCACGACACAGGACTCCCCTAGTGTGAGGTACACCGCTAAGGACGTATTTACAACTACCCGCTAAATAAAACAAATATAATGGACTTTATTATTTAAGTACTTCTTTAGTTTTTTATAATTTTTATTTATTTATTTTTTAAGACAATGTTGCAATTTGTGACAAAAATAGAGAAAAAAGAAACTTAATTCTACGATATGTTATCTCTGTCTGTGTGAACGTATTTTATTAATTTTTCAGGTTTTTTCCTTTTTCATAAAAAAACATCCTTGCTTTCCTTGTAGAGGTACTAAAATATTTCAACACTATAGTCTATACAACCTCTGAATACAAAGACCGTGACATACAGACGAACACGACAAAACTAGTCTAGTTTGCTAAGGAACCTCATAAATAGAACACTAATAACAATAAGTGTCCACAACACATGAGTTATAACCAAAATGTACGATACACTCGGTTCATTTCACTGGGATTTATTTTCCTTTGTTCCCAAAACTTCTTAAGAGAACTGTACTTGTTTCGTATCGCTAAACATTGATGAATTATATATTGATGGTGACCTGATTTGAATGATATTTTATAATATGTTTAGTACGGCGGTGGGCTGGATGTCTCAATATGTTAAAATTGAGCTATGCTTAAACAAGACCGAGGTAAGATCGAGGTATTACCAGATTACTCGTACCTAAATAGGTAAGAGTAATCTGGTAATACCTCGATCGGCATTTCAGTACCCGTCTCGGCACCCTCACGTGAGCCCTTATACTGACGGTTACACGAAGGACATATTATTCTGGCTAAACATACTCTTAGTACTCATCGTTTTTTTTTTTTATTTGGGGCAAACCATGAAATCGCGTAAAAATAATCTGTTGTTCCATAAAATAATGTCATTCACTCTCACCGCAATGTATAATTTGTTATAGATAATGTTTTGAATATTTACATTTGTTCCAGTCAAACCCAATCCTCGTCATCGATCTCATAGTTATCTTTCGTAACAACAGACGTATGCCGCTGCAAGTCCAGGATGGAGTACGTGCCCCCGCCGCCACCGCGGCCGCGCCCGCCGCCCGCGCACGACGAGGACTACCCTCCTATCGAGATCGGTGAGATCATACTTGTCCTGTAGACAGGACACGGGAATCGCTCAACCTGCATTTTAGGCTCTATTTCTACTCTCGGTGAAGCTTCAGTGTCCAAAACCGTCGCAAAATTTACAGACATGTAACTCGCTTCAGTTAATTAAACCTTTAGTTAAAATGCTCTCTAAAGTAGGGCGAATGAGCGAAAGTGTTGTTACCGACGGAAAAATAGAACTCATATTCATATCAGTGTAGTTAAGTACTGCGTTACTTTATTTATGTTATAACACACATGTCGTATTATTACATATTATATTCCTCCAACATCCATCCATCAACATAATCATCGAAATTTTAGCAAACATGAGCATATTCGTTTGCAAAATATTTTCCCAATATCAGATACACAATATTCGCTACTCGATATATGGATTAATCAGTAAAGTGGGCACTTTACTCTCGCGTGTCGGTACAGTAGTCGCCGCAACCTGCGAGACCGAAGCAAATTTACCTTTGTTACTCAAATACATGTGTGTCGCGTTAGTTTGTGTGCTTACAAGAGCATGCACACACACACATTCATACGTGTACATCGCTCCACACATCCAAAGCCAAGCTTTCACAGAAACTGGCAGAACTACATGGTAGCATACGTACATTTATATGTATATATCGGTACGAATACAATCAGCGAGCGAGTTAACAGCTCGCAATCAACTTTATTATCTGGAGCGTCGTACGGACCGCGCCGGATGCCGGATGCCGGTAAGAGCACTTTCGTATCCGAAAAAACGCAATAAACATTTATGAAAAAGAAGCTTTTATGTTTTTGTTTTAATTACTTCAAAGCATTCCGGCAGTAGTATGAGTTTTCTCCGTTATTTTGTACATCGTCAGGGATATAAAGGTGAGATGAGGAAAGATGACGTAAAATTCCGTACATATTACGGCAACTCTTGAAAGAAACAATTTCCTCAACAACCCGACGATTGCCAAAATGGATATTGGTATGTATTTCGCCAAAATCGATCGACCGGGAATTTTCTCGAATACGACTCTAGTATGCCACACGCGTGTTGAGCGAGACTGCCGAGAAATCACGGCGAAGTCTCGGTAGTAGCTTCCAACATCACATAACCCTTCGATGGAGTCTTGTTAGAAGGCGTCATCGACACGCTTACATCTTACAGGCTGCCTGCTCCACTTTACTGTTGGATAAAGGGTTTTTTTAAAGGGATCAGTTCGATCGAGTGATAAGTCGGCGATTAAAGCCAACATAATATCGCAACGGTCTGTACAACTCTATGCTGTATCGCACAGTGTTTTTTTTTTTTACCGCATAATTACACACATAGTCGACCTAATCTAATCGCAGGTCGAGAATTACATAATTTGGCCCAACCGTTGTCGTCCCACTCTCTTGTCCCCGGTCTGTCCGTTTTGAGAAACCGCGATGAAAGGACGACCTCTCGTAAAGGGCGGTGCCAGTCTTTGTAGCGAGGACGGAAATTAAACTTAATTCAGGTCTCGTGTGGCATTTTTTTTATATTCCGTCTTTTTGATTATAAAGCCCTTTCTGGCGCGTCGGCCTCCTTTGTAAGGAGGCAGGCGCTGACGGGTCGTTTGTTGCGTCTTAACTGTACGCAGTCTGAGTAACGAGACTTGGCGGCACGACTATCACCATAGGAATATTTCAATAATCTATGAGCTTCTTTATAGCCAGCGTCGCGACGTAGCAGAGCCGTAGCTCGTAGTACTATGTCTACGCCTCGTAGCACAGACACCGCTACGCCTGCACGTAGTCACGGAGCTACGACCCTGTGACGATTCTTCGTTTCGTCGTCATTTCTTACGGAATCAAAGCAATGCTACGTGTATCGCTGTCATAATCCGTATTAACAATAAGTGGACTTTAAACTGTAAGGCTGCCACGGTTTTTATTTTTTTATTTGACTTGCAATGTTTGTTTGTATATTTGGATCAATCTTGCGAGTGATTTATAGACCACTCCACCTCGTGCAATTGAGTTGAAAGTTTGCATGCCTGTCAAGTTTCGATGACAGTATAATATTATGACAGCGAGCTGATTTGATGAGGTTGACGGAAGGTGGAAAACGGAACTCCTCAGTAACTAACAGTCGATGATGGAGTTTGGACTCATTTTGATCAGCTTACAGTAACAATAACGGATTTTATAAAAGCTTTTCCTGGAAACATATTTTTTCCAAAAAAACTTATTGCTGATAAAGTGAGTGAAGCGATCAAAAAGTTGCAGTTATAACTGGAAAATTTGCTTTCATCTGTCCGTATGTTGGTACTCGTGTACAAGCCGTATATTTCAACCAATCTTGACAAAACTTGGTATATAAGTTCTATAATTTTGTATATTTTTTTGTTGTCGATGATTTTTGATTGGTGGGGTAAATCTCCCAAAAAGGGGGAAGTTTGCTGCGGCAGCATTTACCGACTGATTTTGATATTATTTGGCGTAAACATTTAGTACTCGATTCTAAACAAGACTTTTGAATACGAGCACAATCAGGTCGTGCGGTTTCAGTTCGGGACATCGAACTGAGAACTCACGACCTTATTTAGAACCTTGACAACCTCTTGACCGATTTTGTTCATATTCGATATTCTTGTTGAGAATTGAGTACCGAAAGGTTATGCCAAATATTATCAAAATTGGCCGGTAGATGGCGCCGCAGAAAACTTCTCCTATTGTGGGGGAAATACCCACCTATCAAGAATCGCCGACGGCTAAAAAACTCGTGCTCGCGAGGTCTTTTGTTCCCAGAACTACTAGTTGTTAGCTTAAAATCCCACGACCACCGAACCTCGAGTGAAACCAGGTACCGTTAATATTTAATTGATCTTGCAGTGTGGGAGCCGCCGGCGCTGACGCGTGTGTGTGCGTGCCGCCCGAGCCCGGCGGCCAGCCTGCCCGCCTTCACGGAGGGTTACTGCCTGCAGTTCCACCGCCTGCCGCTCCGGACCGGTCTGTGTACATACAACGCAACGATAATACAACATTAAACATACATAGAATAGAATAGAATCATTTATTGGCCTTATAACACTGGTAGTTACACTGGGCAAGTCACATTACAAAATATTTAGTTCATAATTACATTACGCATTTATCCGTTCTTCGAACTTATTGTTTGCATTTTTTTTCACAAACACAATTTAAAAAAAAAAACGATAGTATAACTAATTCAGCGTTGACTTGATCTATCGAGTCTCCTTTTTTCTACTTTTTAATTAATTCCCTTTTGTCCCTTCAAGATGCAAACAGGAAAAACGAGTGTCATTTGTCACCGTAACTTGAGTTCCGTTGATTAATCACCGTTACCATTCTCGACCGTTCATTATCGACTCGGAGCCAAGTGGAAGCTTGTCGTGCCCGATCACTGATAATAATCTTCTTTACTAGCTCTATCTTTATATTAAACTTAACTTCAAGAACTGCGCAGGCCATTCGCGGCAAGTAAAAGCAAGTAAACATTCATACTCCATCTGCAACTGCTCTATTCGGAGATAGTTTATGCATTTTGATGTATTTTTTTGTAGAAAGAGTTTAATAAAGCAGTCTAGACGTTATCGCGGCCTCGTGCAGCTGCGAGGTGAACGTGACGCCATTCCAAGGGGACGTATTTTCGTGATGAGCGCTATTATTTTCATTATTTACGTACTAATTATTTATTATGATGGCGCTTCTTGCATCTGTAGTAAAGTTCTCTAGACAAGTCTTCTTTATCAATAAATAGATAAAAATAATAATAATACATATTTTATTATGTTACCTATATTACATTACTTATCAGTATACAGATAAACAAACTCACAATACGCACAAACTAATCAAAAAGTCATACTTTATATTAGAAACGAAATATTGTCATACTTTAAAATTTATATCACTCTTATCGATGTTTATCTATTATTACTCGGTTGAACTTGCATCAGAGCAGTGTGCCGTAACACGCTGCTGACGATGATAATGATTACACTCGATAAAACCAGCTCGCCCGGTTCAACGAATGAGATCCTCGGTCGTCCCGCTCCGTGACGTCACACAACAAACGCAAATCCGCAGAAGATAAGTCGGTACAATCGAAAGATTGGTTTTAAGATTGTCGAAGTTTTTAATAATATGTTGAGTATAGTTTTAACAATTATTATAGTTGATTATAATTATTGAGATAGTTTTTCTAATTCTCGAGTTTAGCTGTTGAGACAGCGTCTCGTCCACGCTCGCTACTGATATCTTGTCCATAAATACGACAGTTTGTTTTTGAGCATATTTATCTCGACGCGTTGTAATGAAGCACTATACGGTCGTGTTGCAGTGCGGACTCGGACGGTCGTCGTCCGGAACGAGTCCGTGCTGTCCGCCGCGTGGAGCGCCGCCTTCAGGAACTGGCCCCGACTTCACCTCCGGACGGTCAATAAAGGTAATCACTGACTTATTCACGCGCCAGTACTGTGCAGACTCTACCTGTACGTCACTAGGAGTTCTGCGAACAGTAGACCTCGCGACCACAAACTTTTTTGCACAACCTCAATTCTACAATTTCATAGAATTGGGACATACCTAGTTGGGACATCGAATTGAGACCTCACAACCTTATATCATGACACACTTTTGATCGCCTTCGAAGATCTTGATTAGAATTGAGTACCAAAATTAAATGTTTCTGCCAAATATTATCAAAATCGGCAGTTAAATGACGCCGCAGCAAATTTCCTCCCATTTTGGGGAGAATAGCTCCGATCGAAAATTGCCGAAGTAAAAAAACAAAACTATAAAATTGTAGAACCTCTGCTCGACCATGCCTCGTCATGTTTGCTAGAAAAATACGACCTGTACGCGAGTACTAACATACGGACAGACGAAGCACGAAGCAAATTTCGCCAGTCGTTGCAGAGACTTTCGTTCGTTTCGCTCACTCGGTTAATTATGAAGTCTTTATCGCATTCTGTCCTCGCCGTAGTTTATTATTTCCGCTGCGCTACGCGATGTGGTCAGGAACTCGGTGCCGTGTAGCTCGATTATGATTGCTTAGGTTTTTATCGCTTATAATTTATTGTCACAAAAACTGAGAAGCCGTGTGGAGCGTCAGAGGTTTTAAGTCGCCTCGACGGCTCTTATCTGGTCTGCGAATGAATAAAATAAGTCACACTCGCACACTCATCGTTCCCAAAGATATCAAATCACCAAATACCATAAATACAGCATCCGGTAAGAGTTTTCCCGTGACGTTGCCCGAGCCCGGCCACGCGGCGCGCGGCGCGCGGCTCGCGCCAACAAAGCGCACCTGAACTAGTTGTAGGTTCTAATTACACAACAACAACCCCCTCCCCGCCGCCCGCTACCCATTCCCCCCACGTCTCGCTCTCGCCCGTGGGAAATTAACAACTTAATAATAAACGAGACCACAACTTGCGACGATTCCGGTTATGACACATTTACGCTTTACAAGTATGTTATATATTTTTTATAGCTTTGGAATCCAAAAATTAATTAAAATTTTGTTTAACTGTAATAAAAGTACTCAGCGATATTAGAAAAACAGTAAAAAATAAGTTTTTATGGAAAAATGTGCTATTCCAGACAAGCCATTATAAAATTCCGCTATTAATGGTAAACCTGGTCGAAATGAGTCCAAACTCCATCAATCTACTGTTAGTTACTGAGGTGTTCCGTTTTCTACGCACCGTATCCATGATCAGATCAGCTCGCTCTCATAATATTATATTGTCATCGCAACTTGTAAGGCATGCAAAATTACAATTCAATTTAATTCAGTTGCATTATGACATTACATACTTATATACATGATTACATGCATACAAACATTCAAGGCTACATAAAGGCATGTAATAATGAACGGATGCGATTTGCAAGGAAGCGGGGACGGTGGTAGGATCAAAAGCGTATGTGTAGCAAATGGTCACTCAGGCCGGAAGATAGTAATAAATAGATAAGTTTTATTGCACACGCTAGAAATGACACAAAATACAATAAACACACATAGGACAAGAGCGACTTAAAACTAACAACTCATCGGCTGGACCTATATAGGAAAAAAATAAAAATATAATTTTTGTGACAATAAACCGTTCCTTCGAGAGAGTCATGTAATACAGGAACGCTTCAAAGAACTCGCCGGTAGCATTCTGCCAAGTTGACCCACGAACCGAACCGTTTACAAACTGACATTATTGAAGCATCGCCGCTTTAAGGACCGACATTATTCACGCTAAACGACTCGGCGATAGCTCCGCAGAAAGTAAAACTTACAAATAGTCATTTCATTTACATAATTGGCCTCACTCGAGTCGACTTCTAAAGTCCTAATGAACCGGCTCTTTATGGATGTTTTGAATATTTTTGATTGAAGCTTGTTTTGAGCGTGTTATTTGCGCCTGTTCTCCTTTGTTTCTATTGAAAGCGAGCAATTTGTTTTGATAGCTGTCATTTCCAAAGCTGAGGGGGCAAAGTAATAGCATTAGTCGTGATTGATCGGCCCTTAGTCTCGATGGATGAACTGTTCAATCGAAGCGGTTGGGAGTCGTTACTGACTATCCCATTTAGAATTGAATACCACCTCGCATCTGCCGGGTATGACGAACTAAAACTTGCTATTGGCTTTCTTTCTATGTACCTGCCACAAGTGGCACGATAACATATAATATAAAATATCTACTCCTACTTGGGACACGGTTTTTATCGCTCTATACAAATGAAACACCACTTCTGAACTTCCTTTTAGGCTGTGTTTTAAAACTGTGTTTTTTTAATTTTCTGTTGATTATTATCTTTGCAAAGCTTTATCGCTCAAAGAAAGCTATATATTCACTGCTTGTGACGTATCGTAGCGGTCACACAAAACTAATTAACAATGAATAGATAGATAGATAACTCTTCCCGAAACTTTGCTTTTACTCTGTCTTTAATTATACGTAGTAAGTGATATTTTTTTCTGCTAATTTAAGTTTGTTGTATACTCGTATTGCAGATTGTTGTGCTTATGTGAAGGGACGAACAATAATATACAGAACTTATATTCATATTGACTTTTAATATTATCGAATTTCCATGTTCTTCTACTGATTTACTGTTGTCGTCCTTCTTATCGGCTTTTTGATCCTGAGTTATACAGCTCGTCTGTATTCCACTACTCGTCTCGTTGCTTCGAAAGTGCGGCTAGAGGCTACGTGATGTTGAGTGCAGTGATGGCTACTGATTCTGGCAGCTGAGTGAACGCGCAAGTGAGGTGATAAGCTAAGTAAATATGCATTTTTCTCCCTATTTCTGCAGACAAAAGTTAAAATAGAATTGAAAAGGTAAATGAACTGCAGCCTACAATATTATAATCACTCGATAGTTTGATATTTCTGTACAGTAATCGGCAAGTGATTACTTATGCGGTCACTTAGCTTGCAGAATCATCATCATCATCATCATCATCAGCCGGAAGACGTCCACTCCTGAACATAGGCCTCCCCCTTAGGCCGCCACACCGACCACCGATTGCCCGCGACTTTCAAAATGTCTTCGGCTTGTTTGGCTTGCAGAATACAGGGGACAAATTCTTGAAACTTCAAACGTTACTGCGGAAGTACCATCCGGTTGAAATATGGCGATTGAATTTAAATAATACCCGATGTTTTGTGAATTAAATTAGTAACCGTTAGCTAAAAACAGCTAACGATTACTAATTTAACTCATTTAGTTGAAGTAACAGGAAGAGAAACGGAAGGTTTTTCCGAGGGGCGTTAAAGAAATACCTTTGTAGTCACCATCAGCATCAGCCATAAGACGTCCACTGCTGAACATAGGCCTCCTCCTTTGTAGTGCATGCCCTTACCTACTGTACAAGTAAATTAATGCCTGCTTGTGTGTTTCATCTAGAGTTTGATAGCTATACAATAATCGAAGTTAAAATATATATATTGTGCTGCAAGAAAGTCATAAATACAAAATTATGTCTTTACTGAGTCTTTTTTCTACTTCAGGTCTATTTTCGTTACGTCCATTTCTTTGAATGTCTATTTTAGAACGGTAAATAAGACATTATTTACGTCAGTCAAGACGAAGCTGCTCCGAAACTTTCGCTTGCTCTACGCTGCTCTGCTTCCGATACTTTGGACCCTCATTAAACAATAATAAGTGTATTTTATTAGTTACTGTATTTATTCCACTAAACCTACATAAAATCGTAGATGTACAAGATTTTATTGTTCTTCTGCCTTAGAAAACTGTAATGCGAGAGAAGTTCGTAGATAGGTAATATATGTACATATCATTATTACCTCAACTAAATATCTTCCCATGGGATATCTCATTACCGTTCCCGGAACTCGTCCATGAAATGTAACCGCTTTGTAGTTTGGGATTAGTCGCTCTTCAGAAGCGAACATTAAACAACGTGTCCCGAATTTCACCGACGATAAAGTGACGTAAGACTTGCGCACATTGGAATACGAAAGAGGGGATAATGGTCGCAGCACACGTGTCAACTAGGAACCAGCCGCAGGCGTCGCGTGGGTGCGACTACTGCGGTGCGACGCCGCACACGCAGGTCATTTTGAATATAGAATAATATTTTCTTTCATCCTCTTACGTAGTCGGGTTTTAGTTCTTAAACTTAAATATTATTTACATATTCTTAGAGTTCAAAGAGGTCTTAGAGTACAAGGTACAAATATACGTATAACTTATTCAGTTTGTTGCACAACCATTTTATAACATTGTGTTTGTTGTATATTTATGCATAAATCTTAAATATTTGGAATGCACTTATAAAGTACATTTAAATACATTTGCACAAGTTATATTAAAATGTATATACGAAATCTTTTCGATCATAAAAAAAATCTGTGGCGAAGTTAGCGTGTAAAGTCACCATATAAGATTGCGTGTGACGTCACAGATCCTATAAAACCTGCAGTAAATTTGCTAAAACGCTCCGCACCTAATTTGCTAAAATCTGATTACCTGTTTTGGAGATACGAAGGAACAACCAAAAATTAAAAAAGGCACCTAAATACATAAATAGACTGCTCATATATGATATAATATTTATATTTATACATATTTGGAATTTACTCACGTAGCAAACACAATATTTGTACTTCATTTTTTTTTTTGAGCTGAGAAAATGTGTTATAAAATCCGCCATATTGGATTGAATATAATTCTGTATTGCCTATGATACGCGGAGTGTGATGACGCATCGATAAACACCTATCCAGTCAAAATACGAAAGGCGGTTTAAGAAATTAGAGGGAACATAATATGAACATACTTACATAAATACATTGACTGCCAAACTCAAGACACTTCTTTTTCGTAGTCAGGTAAAAATGGGAAAAATGCATAATTGTTTTTATCTATGTAAGTTGGCTTACACAAACACAACGAATTAAATAGATATTTTCGTAAATGATTACTAGTCCTAATGTGCGCAAACCTTTATCTCCCCGTGCGTGCAGAACTTACCTCACTATCCTCTGCATTATTACAATTACACCCTGAAGGTTCTTGTGTACTACCTGGAATACAACAAGAGATTTACTCGTTACACGGCGGGCCCACGGATTTACCTACTAAACTATATTACTTTGATTAAGAAGATTTTCTGCAAAAATTAAGGGTACGAAATTAATAACAGAGCATTGAATCGCGCGTCGAGCCTGGAAGCCGCCCGCCACGAGTGGACGCCGCACTGGAAGAGTTTTATAATAATTAAGAAAGAAAAACTGGTGATTCCGGCGGCATACGAACTGGCGACTATCGTTATTTTACCCAGCAGGTTTTTTTAGGTTTCAATAATACATTTTGTCCCAGTCGATAACCATCGTTACGAAACGGCGGTGTTTCGCGAGCGGAATGTTCTCCTTTATCGTGTGACTCCACAATTTTTGCCGATATCTATAAAGAGACATCAATATTTTAGCTCTTTGATTGGAATTTTGAAATGGCAATAGTTGTATGATTACTTTCGATGGTTTAATTTATTTTTATCTGAACCGGTCGTATCGAAATGATCGACGTTTCTAATATTTATTACTACAATAAAGTTTTATTTTTACGGCGTTCGAGGAATATCGTGTAGTGCTCTGAAACGCTATTAACTGAATGAATGTCTTGCTTCTTTGTAAAGCTTATTCATTTGTTATCGATAGAACCTTATGGAGTTATGCGGTACTCGAAATAGATAGCTAAATATTTATGGTATTTGATCCGTCACAGGAGCGTTTTTTTAAATTATTAAATAAGGGTTGAAGTCGGTCTTTGACGACAACCGAGCGGCACAAGTCAGCGTGTACATTTATAAAGATGTCTAATATTGATACAGTCACTAAATGGTGGGAAGTAACGACTAATGAAACAATTGGATACTAATAAGCATTAACATGTCAACCCACAAAAAATTACATTACAAATTACATATTACAACTATAACTAACTAAAATACATCATCTCACTTTTTTACGGTGTAATTATTGCGTTGCAAGCTTTGGCCGTATTTACATTTTATGTTTTGATGGTATCTAATTTCTGTTTTTTATCTGGGGTACTAATTCTTCCACTTTTTAGGAAAAATTTCAACGGCTGATGAGTTAAGATTAAAAATATGTTCACGGGTACTCGCTACCCAACTTACATACAGGTCTGCGCTCTCCAATATAGCGGCATACCTAATAAATAGTTTTCACAATAGTAACGTAGACAACACATCGGACATCACACATCGCACATCGCACATCGGGACGATAAGTTCAACGCATATTATTATGAACGACAGACCAATGGGCGGGCGACGTGCGCGAGCCGGGCGTCTGCCTGCAGGTGACGCCGAGCGCGGGCGTGCTGGCGCCGCGCTCCCGCCTCGACCTCACCGTGGCCGTGTACGCGGACTGCTGGGGGCTATACCGCGACCAGCTCGCCCTCAAGGTGAGCTGTCTTCACTAGCCAGTGTACCGTGACCGTGGCGTCACACCGTTTCTACCTCGATTAGCTAAGCGATGCTCTGCAGACTACTTCATCACTTCATTTCTACTAAGATCGGATACTCGTATTTCCTGAATAAAATTGAAAATGTTAAAAGATCGATCTTCCAAACTAAATAACCAATGTTGAATAAAAAAAATTTTTTTACTGTACATTTCTATTTAGATACGTAATTTTGCGACTATACTTATTTCAAATATTAAGTTATTCGATTTATTTGATGGTCTGTTAAAATGCGTGCTGTGACGGAAAGTCCCGAAACTGAATGAATGAATAAAATCTAGATTTACTGATATTAATTGTCCGGCAACAGCGCAACCGTTCGTTGCCAAATTTCTATAAACCAGGTCAAGACTCTACGCTACGACATACCAACTCTGAAATAAACAAACCAAAAACCATAATTAAATTAATACGAATGTGAACAAATGAGCAAAATTTTTTCGTCGCTTAACTCGTTTTTATACATTATGGCTGGCGCATGAGGGGTCTGTCAAACTACGCGTAGTGTAGTGTAGTGTAGTGTAGTGTAGTGTAGTGTAGTGTAGTGTAGTGTAGTGTAGTGTAGTGTAGTGTAGTGTAGCCCACACTGTATAAGAAAAGAGTGAATTAGAGTTGACAGAATACAATAAATTCGTAGATATTGCGACAAAACCGCTCATCTGGTTTCCACCTCTTTTGTGTGTACAAGTCGACATGTTAAGTGTTTGAGTGGGTGGAATAACAAGCCTGTGAACGAGGGATATCAAGAAACTGTGGTATATTACTATTTTCCATAATTGTGTACAAATATTAACATTATTATATCAAAGGCGGAAGTATTGTGTAATTTGTGAGCCGTCACCACCTGCTTTACCACGGAAGTTATACCGTTCGCGAAGTGGAATTAATTCAGAACTATGTCAATAATGAATACGAATACCAAACGGGACATTACACATCCAGTAAATCATGTTTTTTGCTCATACACTGGACAGAAGAGAACAACTAGCTTCTGTTTTGAACTGTAATGAACTGTCAGTCAGTTATAGCATCACTGTATTAGTATAATATAGTCATCTTTATACATTTATATGGAATGACTCAGTTTATTCTATATGGATTGTCTACCATCAAGGTCTAAAACACTAGCATAGTTAACACCCACTCGCGCATTTTTAAGGACTATCTTGACAGGTTCTCGGTTTGTGGCAAGCAAAGTAGAAACAAAATCCGCTGGATGGCGTGTCTTTTTGTCAATTCGTCCAAGACTAGAGTTCGTGTGACGGCGTCAATCGGTTTATTCACTTTGTACGGCGCCCTGTGAGATGAAAGTAAATTCTGTAATGAAAGGAGTCCGAGCGCGGTTGCGGTGCCGCACCGTGCCGCGCCGTGCCGCGTCGTGCCGCGCCGTGCCGCGCCGTGCCGCGCCGTGCCGCGCCGTGCCGCGCCGTGCCGCGCCGTGCCGCGCCGTGCCGCGTCGTGCCGCGCCGTGCCGCGCCGTGCCACGCTTGCTCCTGACGTGATCTGACGAAATTCCTTCGCTTGCGATGTTTTACTTTACAAATTACTTGATTAAGTAAATTAGGTATAATCTTTAGTTTAACTATAGCATTATTAGAACTCCATTAAATTATTTTACATTTAAAATAGTATTCGTTTGAGCGTCGAGCTTTACATTCAATTCTCTGTTTTTTAAATTATAATTTTTATGATTTATGAAGTTTATATAGTACCCAAAATAAGCAGAAGGTCAATTTACAGTATTGTCGCGGCTAAGATAAAAGACGATTTCCGTTTAAATAGGATCTTGAGTAGAGTGTAAATAAAAACCCTTTTCCCTCGTCGACCCTTTATTATCCCCTTTTCTTTGATGCGAGACCTTATTGTTTCACTTACGTTCTTTCGACTTTGCGAGTGACCTCTTTTTTTAAATGTTCCGGATATTTTGTAACAGGTATTGTGCTACAGCAAGCGAGCGCGGGCCATACTCGTTCCTAGTATACTTTTTACTCTTTAAAAGGCTTTGTGTGAACATGAAAGGGAAACGATATTGGAGCTATACAACACTGTCTAAATAAAAATAATACGGAACCGACGCCGGATATATTGTTACGCGAAAAATGATATATATCATAATGACATTTATAATGATGCGTAGACGTGACACGGATATTGATACAAATCCCTTGTGAAACTCCCCGTTGCATTACATAAATATGTTTTTCTTTTTGTTTTTGTAAAAGGATTTCTTGAAAATATATTATCCATGTTTGTTAAAAAATAAGCGTATACAAGACACGTAATTCCGCCAAACAAAGTCAAAAGCTAGAAGTTGCGATATATTGACGAGCTTCCTGGCCTAGTTGGTAGCGTGACTACCTTATAGCAGGAGGTTTTTATTTTATTTTATTTATTAATAGACCAACAGCACAAAATCATAATATAAAAATAATCTTAAACAAAAATATAGTACAGCCAATAAAAGGTCTAAACATATAACTTAAGTAGGTAGAAACAAATCGTATTATTATTATGCGTATATATAGGTACTATAAAGAAATAAACTAAATGATGTTTTACAAATAGTATAAGTGTATATATATGTGAAATGAAATGAAATAATAATTATATAATAAAAAATATATATATAAACATCAACACAGAAAAATACATGCGCAGTTTAAGAATTAGTGGAATACAATGAATCATATTAGAATAGAATTATAGCCTGTTTATGTACTTATATGAAGTTATCCTATATTGTTCGTTTGATTCCCGGCCGGGCAGATGTTTGAATAAAATCATCGAAAAACCCACCCAAAAAAAATATACATAAACGAGGTATTTTCGTGAAGCCTTTAGTATGAAATGAGGAACTTACATTTTTCGGATTGACGTCACCGTTCGGACAACGCTGTAGATTGGCGGAAAATAAATACATCACGCTTCAGACTCACTAGGTGTTTCTGTGATTTAAATTCATTATACAAACAGTAAATATATAAGGGCTTCACGAGAATACCCCGCGTATGTAACTTTTTTAGGGTGGATTTTTCGATGAGAGGCGAAGAAGAATCCGAAAAACACCACCGAAAAAAAGTTACATACAAAGTATTTTCGTGAAGCCCTTAGTATGATGAATCTACATTGGATTCAAACTGATCACCAGATTTAGTAACCTAAATAAATAAATAAACTTTATACTGCGAAATATAGTTAATGATCACTGAAATTAAAACCTTATTTTAATTTAAAATTATAACCAAAAATGTAACATCTTGCTATCGTATTTAAAGCAAATGACTTCAAACTTATCACTGATAACCCAAAAATAGTATATGACCACCAAAGATACGCTCGGCTCGCTCGTTGTTTGTCACATTTCAAATACAACCTAACCTAGTGTTCGGGGATACTATAATGTGATGCAGTTACGTTTACAACTATAGAGGCTTATTTATGTGTAGTATTTGCTCGATAAGGTTTGGTCTTCATTTATTACCTACATTTGGTCTTCGATTACAGTTCAGTTTTTTTTGGTAACAATGCATAAGTAGTCTCAAAATATTTTATCCTACAAAAATAAAAAAACATAACTCCTAAACTACAAAAATTTTTATAACATACGAGTACATGGGGTATTTTAGTGAAGCCTTATTTTATTTTAGTACGAGGAAGCTTAATTTTTCGGATTGACGTCACCGTCTGGACCAGCCTATACCTAATACCAAAAAATAACTCCCCTGAATGACTTCACCCAATCGTGGAAAACTTTAGTTTATACTAGGCTTGCTGCAAGTTGCACGTGTACAATATTACTGTTATGAAACACCCGCTAGTCCAAGTAGACAAAGTACGACGTAGTAGTGTGCTAGTTCACGACTAGCTGTATGTTGATGTGACGAAGGTCGAAGCAACGCGTGGTGCAGACACGATAAGGGAGATATTGCTTCCACGTCCTTCCTATAAATAAACCCATTTATGTGATATACTAAATCGGTTCAGGGTTACGTTGAACGTCAATTTTCGATGTCATCCGCGTGTCAAATATTGTGCAGTGTTGTGAAAAGGCTGACGTTGTGCCGACGCGCTATTTTCGTCCACGGTTGACATTTTAGGAAGCAGGAAAATATCCTAACTACTATTATAATTTAGAGGAATACAGCCGCAGTCGTATCAGGATCAATAAAGCTTCGAGGTATAAAAATGAATACGTTCGTCTCGAGGAAAAAACTTTGCTTGCGCGATTCAGAACTCCCTACATTACGACATAACTGTCAGCGCCATCTAGCAAACTATAGGAAGTAACTTTGTCTCTCTGTCTGGATGTTTATCGCGTTATCACGGCTAAACGGCTGCACGGATCTTGATAAAATTTGATAAGGAGTTACTGTATACCACAAAGACGGATATAGGATACTTTTTAGTCCACGCGAACGAAGTCGCGGATAAAAACTAGTTCTTTGTAATCTTACAAAGTGCATAATTATGCACTTTATTAAACTTTTTTATTTGCACTTTTTAAAGACATATTATCTGTCTTTAAAAAGTGCAAATAAAAAAGTTTATTATATTATTATGTTAGCTGTGTACAAGTTTATTTGCAATTTACACGTAATTTTCCGGAAAAGTGGCCTTTATCATTCTGTCATCTTAATGCACACTTTGCCAAATTTCATTAAGATTGTATTTTAAGGGGTATTTTTAGTGGGTTATTCTGACTATTATAGTTTCACGTGCACAGCATGACCAGTTCGCGTACGCATGAACACGCTTATAACACTCCTTGAAAAAGATCACGCGATGTGATCGAAACTATAGTTGGTATAACAGTCTCAATTATCGTAATATTGTATGTCGGCTAGCTAACTAGCGTAGTAGTTTTCATAGTGAATTTGATTTAGGTTGCGTTCAGGTATTAGTAAAGAAAATATTTCAAACAAACAGAGAGAACGAATTACTTTTGCATTCATAGTTTGTTAGACGCTCCGTTAAAACACTCAAAAAAAATGAAAATAGATGAAGTAGTATGTAAGATAATATTTTAGCGTGATATGATGACGACAGCGAAGCTTTGTTTTAGTGTTTGTAGTGTAACAAGGTACAATGTTCTAGATCGAGAATCTGGAAGCGATTGTGCTGGACCTGTGGGTAGAGGCGGTCGGACCTCCGCTGCAGTTTGCGCTAACCATCAGTGAAATCAATTCCCCGGTACTCTGGTCAGTTATACTTCACTTATCTAAGCTCCGTATGAACCACTCCAGACACATGCGACTATTTTTCTTTTCGATTTTATTTGTGTGATTTTATTGGAATTTGGAATAATAATATTTTTACATGAAATAATGTGACTATTTATGAGATGGTGAGGGTATTTTTTGTTACCAAGAATTTAAATAACGTTCAGTTTTCACTTAATTAAAGGAAGTCGTTCCAAATAGACATTGCTAATTCAATTATACTCGCCAAGATCGTTTATATGAAAATTACTAAGTGTCAGGGCCCTCTTCACTTCGAGTATTGACAAACTTACCTCCAAAGACGTAAGTAGCTACTCCTGGCCACTTGACAAACGGCAAATCAAAGTGAGATTCAGTTTGCCAATCATCATAATAGCACTGCTCTATGAACGGTATTTATCTAGCTCTCCCTTTTCCGGACGGAAGGCAATATTCAGGCGGGCGTATATATTGGTTGACTGAACAGATAGATACATTAACAGTACCTTATCATTATAACAAAACATTAATGCAGCATCACTAATTAATGAAACTTTGATCTTGTCCTCTCAGTTTTGCGTTTTTCGAGACATCGGCAACGATTAAACCATCGATAAATTATAAAATAAAGCTTAACTTTTGTAATTTGAACTTCGGACCATCGATCACCATTCGGGTTCGTCGCGCTTTATAAAACAATGTATTTGATTTGTTAAATTGCCTAAAATGATTTATCGTTATTGTGGGACTGTTTAATATCAATCACTGCGTCTGTCGGAGCAAAGAAAGCCGCGAGCCCCGACACGGTTTGGTGACCCCGTCCTCAAACACTTTTCCCGTGAGCCGAGTCTGCGGTCTGCGGTCTGCGGTCTGCGGTCTGCTTCACCTGCATTTTATTGTTATGTTCTTTTATTTTGTTATTTTCCTTTTCTTTTATCTTTTATTTTATATTTTTCTAGTGGCAGAGTTTCAGGCTGCAAGAAGGCCCTGAAAAGTTAGACTAGATGGGTATTGAAGTCAGTTATACTTGTCAGTCGACACATGGTTTTCATAATTTTACTATTGTAATATATATATATTTTTAAACCATACCCTGCGAAGCGCATTGACTTGCCCGTTCGACTTGTAAATTCATCCAATAAGATACAAAAGTATATGGAACTGAATAGTCAGTACAGCATTTTGTCTTACTCATGATGTTGCTCATCTAGCTGACCTTGATTGACCACCGATGTTAAATTATTTTTATCCGTTTAGCTCAAAATCCAAATCGCTCTATAACGGCATAAAGATAGTGATATTTAAGACTGTACCCGTCTGCCTAAAATATACTGATGACTTACTTCGAAACAAGATCCAATTCACTTACCTGATGTAAAACAGCTATAACCCACATTAGTTTTCTCAGCGAGTCTGCGCTGGTTCAGCACGCACGGTACTAACTGTTGGCTAACCTGTACGGCGGGTCTTAAATCGCTCCTAATTAACTACCGATATGTGCAGCTGGCGCTGATCTTTCCTCTCTTACGGTTACGTCTGTCGTATGTCTCAGAGGCACGAGACACTCATTATTTTATTCTAATTCAAGCAGATTTTTTCCAGTCACTTGCCCTCTTTTATTGTTTGCTATAGGAGCTTCTGTTCTATATGTTCTAACTAAGAATCTCCGTATGCGTTTGCTCCGTTCAGGCTGACAATGTCTAGTGTCTATGACAATGTCTAGTCTCTGAAATATATTAATTTAAAAGCCACGACTCGTCTTGATTATTTTCAGACCGGCTATAAAGTGTTGCGCGGGTTATTATAAAAGCACGATCGGCCGTCGTCGTGTGTAAAAGCATTCCACATGCTCCGTACTAGCCGGAATCGGCAAATCGAAGCGCCAAATACACTAGCAAGAAACTTGCTAGCAATTTCTGCAAGCCGATTCCTGCCGTCTAAGCTGTCGCGGTCAGCTAACTCTGCAAGCTTTGAAACCTCTAGCACTTTCTACATGTATTGTCACTCTGGCAATAAATTGCGACTGGAGATGTTGCTAGTTTCTTTGGAACTCGAGAGACAGTCATACGAGTAAAACGTATTGCGATGTTTAAAACGACGCCGGACATTCCGGACGCCGGAAGCCGGGTACGGATTCCGGACGATAGCTCGCAGGCTATTAACGGAACTAAGGCGGTCGCAGCTTTGTGCTCGAATGTAATGTTATCGTTCTCGCTGCGGAAGGGTCGAACAGTCATTGGATCATTAACAGTGGAAATAAACTATTTCTATCAATATATTTTATTTGTTATATTTTGAATTATCATCGTCAGACTGTCGCTGTATCGGTCCGAATGCGAAGCGTATTATTTACACGTGTTATTTATTTTATTATATGCTCGCACGCGATGTATGTCTGTGTAATATACATTTTTACGACGCATATTTATAAGTAGACAAGATATAAAAATTAACTGTAGCGAGTGTCTACATTTAAATATCGTTTCAAAGCGTGTTTTGTGCGTTTATCGTTATACTTTCTTTATTATTCTGAATTATATTCTTTCTTCTTTTCTGTATTCTGTACAAAGATATTAGTAATGTTTATTTACTACAATACAATACAATATAACTTTATTATACACCAAAAGACAATAAAACTTAAATATAAACAATAATAGAAAACCGGTAGTATAATGGGCGGCCTTATCGCCTAAAGCGATTTCTTCAAGACAACCTTGGGATGGACAGAATTATGTATGAAAAAACACTACGGTCGGTGGTGTAGATATCTACATAAAATATATATAATATAATATATGAAAAT
Organism: Apocheima hispidaria; assembly: GCA_947579745.1. Classification (NCBI taxonomy): domain Eukaryota; kingdom Metazoa; phylum Arthropoda; class Insecta; order Lepidoptera; family Geometridae; genus Apocheima; species Apocheima hispidaria. The sequence goes on from OX388159.1 coordinate 15,218,843, forward strand.
ACATGCATAATCCTAATACTTCATAGAAATACATACAATAATTACACACTATATATAAATACTATAAAACTCACAATAGATACACATTATACATACCAACACACACATTACTACCACATTACTATTGTCTGACCAAAAAAAAAACCCGTTTTTTTTCAAAAAAAAAGGGTTTCGGTCCATAGGCAAAATCGGAAACCTTTCACCGCCCTCTTAAATAAAGTGACTGATTCACGAGTTGTCATCAACATTATTTAACACAATCTCAAGGTCAAAACTAAATGTAGATAAAATTAAATGTAGATGTTTGTTGTTGTAATATCATGTTGTTCGCAGTTGGATGTCGAGGGCGGACCCGGCGCGTGCGCTGCGCGTCAAGAACGTGTCGCGGTCCGAGCTCGCCGTGCACGCGTACGTGCTCGCTGAACACGGTCTCTTTATTTTCATACAATAACAAACACGAGGTATTGTACTCGGCTGTACTGACGTGGTTTTTAGAAGTTTCCGACCGATGTCTGTGCAGATAGATAGAGCTCCTTCTTCACAAGTACTATTTAGGATGAATGGAGCTCGCTTGATGAATAGGGTAGATAGAAACACGTCATGGAGCTGAAGTGCGGAAGAGGGGGGGTCGAACAGGCGGCGCAGGCGCAGCGACAAGTTCCTTTGGTTGGCAGCACGGGAGAGTAAGGCGCATATGCTTAAGCCGCGTGTGGTTGTACACGCGGTTTCAAGATAGATAGTCGGTATAGTCGGTGTACTTGCATGTTTGTACTTTAACCCAGACGGGGTGAGGAGCCGGCGCTTATTCCAGACGAAGACTTCTGACATGGTCAAGCGATTATATTATCGATGTGAGACAAATAAATAGGAACTATATTATTAGCTTGCCGTGTTATTGTTACGATATATGAAGCATCGACGAAGACCGCCACGTTACACCAATATAGAAAGAGCTGTGGAGTAGAACCACCACATAATTCTTCCAGGATATAGTACCATCGGCAGTCTCATACGATCAGGCAGGCCTAGGCCACGATGCCGGGAGGAACTTGACTCCCATGCAAAAGACGAAGAAAAAAAGACTGGTCCACTAGTATCAAAAGACGTAAAGTGGACGAAAGGAGGAATGCGGAATTTCATTTTCAAACAGAGTCTATAATAACCAATCTGTGTGTAGTGTTTTTCCACTTCAATATCGCGTCGAGTGCAATAGGAACAATGTATCAACTTTTTGTCTGGTGCGCAGCAGTAATGCAGTAACGGCTGAAAATATATTTGAACCAGGTCAGCGCTCACCACTCGTATAATTCATGTTTGGGGTGAGGGCGGGATAGAAGAATAGTGGTAGCTGGAAGGGTGCTGCTGGTGTTGAAACGAGACGGAACAAGCGCGAGAAACCAGCACAGGGCATTGCAAGGTACTTTTTTGGCCAATATTTCGCAAACAATACATCTAATATAAAATTGACGTAGGTAACCTTACCTTCATTTTAAATGACCTATTCAATGAAACTCCACACGTGGGGAACAAGCGAAAAAAATGTCCTTGTTTGATGAATGTTTTTGAAAAAAATGTTTTATTTTATTTATTATTTATAGACTTGCGTTTGACTGCCATCACGTCTGATGTTAAGCGAGGGTGCAGCCTACGATGGAGCACGCTTGCTTAGAAGAAACCGATTCACTCGCGACTTGAAGACACCCAGATTACAATTATCAGGAAAAACCCACACGGGCTGCGCATTCCACTGTACAGCAGTTCGAATAAAGAAAGTGGAATCAAACCGTTTCGACGAGTTTTTGGTATATCAACCATGAAACGACCCACTCACCATTTCAAAATTGTAAACTTATTTGCTATGATGTTGGGTGTCTATATTATTCAAAGACACCCAACATTATAGCAAAAAACATTTCGTCGTCCCCTCTTTTTATATTTTTTTTAATAATACGGGTAATAGTAATTTAATTTTAAAATAAATATACTTAGACTATCGTCATGCAAAAATGTCATGCATGTTCGCTTAAAACTTTGGAAGTTATAAGACTGTGAAGGATTCAAACATACAGACGGACATGACGAACTTATAAAGGTTCCTTGCATTACTACGGAACCCTAAAGAGTGGGGAAAAAAAGCGAGTCCGAAGCCGGAGGCTTTGTTTCTGTAGGTACAAGCAATATGTCGTCAGGAGAAAGCGTCGTGTCACAGATAAATCTAAGGAAGCAGCTGTCAACGCGGTTTCCACCAACCGGGAAATATTATCCTTCCGTGACTCAATCCACTTACGATCTGTCCCAAACAATGAAGCGATTTATAAGATATGAGATTGGTATTTATTTTACTCTTCTGTAGCTTATTTAAACTCTATTGTCGTTATGACAAAAACATATTGTTTATGTAGATAACGTGACAAGGTCAGCGAAGTCGCCGCGTCTCGTTTTAGATTACCGACGAGCCTTCATCAAGCAAAATATTTCATAGGACGAACTTCAATACCCAATTTTCATAAAAGAAGGATGAAAAATGTAAAGGGCTCTCTTCATAGCCGTTTAATTAGAATTTCTTTGTTTCCCGACGGAATTACTCCGTTTAATCAAACACAAATCTCATATTACGTCAAACAAATTGTCAGCCTAACTTCGAATTTACGAGAAAATAAATTTAATATTATTTTTAAATTGTAATATTTTCGTTACTTTGCCGAGATTAGTGAGTGAATTTCATTTGCGTTCCAATTATTGCTGTTTTTTTTTTGTTATTAAAAAAATTATACCCAATGCTAAAGTGTTTCACAGACAAAAATGTAGCATGGGCGTGGCGAGGGCTACGTGTTTAGGGTTGTTTGTTACACGAAAATAAAACAAGGAACACTTTTAGTATTATCCTGTTTCCTGTTAATTTAGGAAATACTCTATTGTAATCAGAGTTGTAAATTCACACGAGACTAAAAATGTTCATGAATATCGCATTTCCTAAGAGCTGTGGCTGTGTAGTCTAGCTTTAGTCTAGTTTATCAAAGTTACGATAACTTTAACGATTACGATGGCTCGGTTCGTCTGGTCAGCCGTAAAAGCCTTTTCTTGTTCGTGATCCTGACAAATTTTGTTGCAAATTGGGGCATCAGACAATAAGTATTTTTAAGTTCGAGTCTCTTAGGCTTAGGTTAAGTCGATGTCTGACGAGCTCTACTCAGGTCACGTGTTTTGCACGAGTGCTATGTTGATTTCGATGTTGGAGTCGTTTAAGAACGCAACATGCTTTCACCAAATGTATAGAACCCAAGTAATGTGACGAAAACAACGCGACTTCTATTGCGCTTGTCTAGTTACGAGTAGGTAAATGTTTTTGAATGCCAATTTATACAAGCGGCTACGGTCACCGCCCGGCCGCGAGCCCCGCTGCCGGCTCGGGCTCGGGGCTGCCTTTCTACTTAAAGTCACATTTTTCTTCGCGACATGAATACTCGGGGGCCCGATACTCGCTGTAATGTTCGCTATTTTTGCGTGTCACTTGGTTTTATCTGCGAGTCTGCAATGTTCGCGGCGACCGCGACTACCATTTTGTAAATTCGAAACCTTTATTTGTGAAGAAATTTTAACATTCGCTTTGAAGTAAGCGCGTTCAAATTTAAATATATAAAATACATTAATAAAGTAGAAATCGTGAAAAATAAGTACTATTTTTTACCAAGAACACATGAGCCGATCCCCGCGCTCGAGTCATTACCGAAAACATAAGTTCGTATAGAAGAAAATAACCCGTTTTCTCGGGAAATAGGGAAAAAACTGAAACGATATTAAATATAATAATATTCCAGTGCGGGTTTCGAAACGCGATATACTCCAATGTTCTTTGATCGCTGGTGGATGCAAAACTTTATGCTTTTCACGAGCACGGCCACATACCGAACCGGCATGGTGCTCCGTCCAGGCGGGTCTTCCACGCGGACCAACGGACGGACTAACTGCTATCGAGACAGCGCTGGCATAGAAGTTGCCACGTGTAAACAGTTATTGGAGGCAGTGGCTAGCGCAATAATTGTTAAAATAAAGAACATCGAGAACGTGTTACTGCCGACAAACCACTTTGGAATGTGTAAACTACGCTTATTGCTATATATGTTTTGTTGCTTGTGTTTAGTCTGATCTATTCCATACTGACCTGCCAAGCACGCATTAATATAATATATAATAATAGCAACACAAGAGCCGACCCGCGCGCTCACGTCGTTACCAGGAACACGAGAAGTACTTATTTTTTCTTACTTCGACATGACAAAAGCCGAGCCGCGCGCTCGCGTCATTACCAGGAAAACGAGAAGTACTTACTTTGTCTTACTTCAACATGACAAAAGCCGAGCCGCGCGCTCGCGTCGTTACCAGGAACACGAGAAGTACTTACTTTGTCTTACTTCGACATGACAAAGGCCGAGCCGCGCGCTCGCGTCGTTACCAGGAACACGAGAAGTAATTACTTTGTCTTACTTCGACATGACAGAGGCCGAGCCGCGCGCTTGCGTCGTTACCAGGAACACGAGAAGTACTTACTTTGTCTTACTTCAACATGACAAAAGCCGAGCCGCGCGCTCACGTCGTTACCGGGAATACGAGAAGTACTTTGTCTTACTTCGACATGACAAAAGCCGAGCCGCGCGCTCGCGTCGTTACCAGGAACACGAGAAGTACTTACTTTGTCTTACTTCGACATGACAAAGGCCGAGCCGCGCGCTCGCGTCGTTACCAGGAACACGAGAAGTAATTACTTTGTCTTACTTCGACATGACAGAGGCCGAGCCGCGCGCTTGCGTCGTTACCAGGAACACGAGAAGTACTTACTTTGTCTTACTTCAACATGACAAAAGCCGAGCCGCGCGCTCGCGTCGTTACCGGGAATACGAGAAGTACTTTGTCTTACTTCGACATGACAAAAGCCGAGCCGCGCGCTCGCGTCGTTACCAGGAACACGAGAAGTACTTACTTTGTATTACTTCGACATGACAAAATCCGAGCCGCGCGCTCGGGTCGTTACCAGGAACACGAGAAGTACTTACTTTGTCTTACTTCGACATGACAAAGGCCGAGCCGCGCGCTCGCGTCGTTACCAGGAACACGAGAAGTACTTACTTTGTCTTACTTCAACATGACAAAAGCCGAGCCGCTCACTTGCGTCGTTACCGGGAATACGAGAAGTACTTTGTCTTACTTCGACATGACAAAAGCCGAGCCGCGCGCTCGCGTCGTTACCAGGAACACGAGAAGTACTTACTTTGTCTTACTTCGACATGACAAAGGCCGAGCCGCGCGCTCGCGTCGTAACCAGGAACACGAGAAGTAATTACTTTGTCTTACTTCGACATGACAGAGGCCGAGCCGCGCGCTTGCGTCGTTACCAGGAACACGAGAAGTACTTACTTTGTCTTACTTCAACATGACAAAAGCCGAGCCGCGCGCTCGCGTCGTTACCGGGAATACGAGAAGTACTTTGTCTTACTTCGACATGACAAAAGCCGAGCCGCGCGCTCGCGTCGTTACCAGGAACACGAGAAGTACTTACTTTGTATTACTTCGACATGACAAAATCCGAGCCGCGCGCTCGGGTCGTTACCAGGAACACGAGAAGTACTTACTTTGTCTTACTTCGACATGACAAAGGCCGAGCCGCGCGCTCGCGTCGTTACCAGGAACACGAGAAGTACTTACTTTGTCTTACTTCAACATGACAAAAGCCGAGCCGCTCACTCGCGTCGTTACCGAGAATACGAGAAGTACTTTGTCTTACTTCGACATGACAAAAGCCGAGCCGCGCGCTCGCGTCGTTACCAGGAACACGAGAAGTACTTACTTTGTCTTACTTCGACATGACAAAGGCCGAGCCGCGCGCTCGCGTCGTTACCAGGAACACGAGAAGTAATTACTTTGTCTTACTTCGACATGACAGAGGCCGAGCCGCGCGCTTGCGTCGTTACCAGGAACACGAGAAGTACTTACTTTGTCTTACTTCAACATGACAAAAGCCGAGCCGCGCGCTCGCGTCGTTACCGGGAATACGAGAAGTACTTTGTCTTACTTCGACATGACAAAAGCCGAGCCGCGCGCTCGCGTCGTTACCAGGAACACGAGAAGTAATTACTTTGTCTTACTTCGACATGACAGAGGCCGAGCCGCGCGCTTGCGTCGTTACCAGGAACACGAGAAGTACTTACTTTGTCTTACTTCAACATGACAAAAGCCGAGCCGCGCGCTCGCGTCGTTACCGGGAATACGAGAAGTACTTTGTCTTACTTCGACATGACAAAAGCCGAGCCGCGCGCTCGCGTCGTTACCAGGAACACGAGAAGTACTTACTTTGTATTACTTCGACATGACAAAATCCGAGCCGCGCGCTCGGGTCGTTACCAGGAACACGAGAAGTACTTACTTTGTCTTACTTCGACATGACAAAGGCCGAGCCGCGCGCTCGCGTCGTTACCAGGAACACGAGAAGTAATTACTTTGTCTTACTTCAACATGACAAAGGCCAGCCGCGCGCTCGCGTCGTTACCAGGAACACGAGAAGTACTTACTTTGTCTAGCCGCAGTCATATTTCGTTCACTCATATTTTTATGACTAGCTATCGCATTATTTTTTACTGTCCATCAAATAAACTATGTGACCTGAATTTTTATACCGTATGAAGTAATTGAGCGAGCACAACAGTTCCCTGAAATACAATAACACGTACCAACATTATGAGAGTATGTAGTAGCTAAATACCTAATTCAATATACATAACTATAATGCCTAATATATGGGGCCGTAATAGTGTTAGAGCTATCATCATAATTATCCCGGTCAAGTAGTTTGAGAGACACTTTCAACGAGCTAGAACGCTTACCGCACGCGCTATGTCTGTTTCCTTGTATATAAATAAACTTCCTGAGCCGAGCTGCTCAGCCGTAGCCGCACTCCCCGAGACCTAATCTCTACTAAGCTAACTAACATTTATGTGATACGTATTTAGAAACTAGCCAGCTCGTACATTCGTATATATAGAACAAATACGTATAAGTACTCGTTATAATGACTAGGTACTTGTTCTCACTCAGCTCCTTAATGGCCAACAAAATGGCATCTGAAAAGATAAGAATATAGAGATAATTTACATCCCGGAGTAATATACAGAATACTGTTACCTCGAGAGGTGCTGCTTCTGTTCGAAATGCAACTCGAAGCAATAGTAGTATTATGGAATGTACGCGATCGTGGTGTGGAACGACGAGTGAGTCGATTTAGTTTTCCACTCGCACACCCAGCATTGTCGCAAGGCAGTGAACCAAAGAGGAAAAAAAACACGAGTTACTTCCATTAGGCCTACTTCAGTGGCCTAAGATGTTTTTACATATTTAGTTGATATCGTGTCCGTTCCAGTTCCTTATGTAGAGCAGCAGTGTGAATGTCGCCTTTGTCATGGCAGTGGAGCGGTCAGACGGGCGAGGGAGCCGCTGCGCCGCTTGATCGCTCGTTTGTATTCATACGGCGGGGGCGGCTGTAGTAGGGACTGCGTATAACGAGCTCCGAGGATGAGCCAGTATAGTGATGTCGCCGGTCCGTCATACTCTGATAATGGATTCTTCGTAGTTTCCACTTTTTTTAGAAAACATACCTGAAGAACTCAACTTCTTGAAAAGCCAACTTTTACAATTTCTCGCTAATAGATTTCACGCACACTGCGTTCATATAAACAGCAAAAAAAAAACGAACGCAAAATTGCAGTTTCAATAGAGCTCGACCCTTTTTACGGAATCCTTTGTAATTTAAGGTTAAATTAACGAGTAAGAGATAACGAAATTTCTTCTGCGTCAAAAATTCTCCGTCTACATCCTCATCTAACTACGTGATTTAATAATGAATGAGTTTCAGTAAGCTGATAATAATAGCGGCGGCCGGCTCCCGGCTCCGGCTCCGGCTCCGGCTCCGGCTCCGTCTCCGTCTCCGGCTGACAATGGCGCAGTTTGATTGCGCCGCCTCACGCTCACGTCCCGGCACTTCTCTTTCTTCAAATACACTTTATGGACTTCGTGTAACACGACGTTGACCTCATTATTTACTCCTTTTATCCTAGAAATAATACCTACAATGTGACACAATGTCGTGAAAGAATTCTAAAAAATAATAACGCTGGCAAAAAAATGTGCACTTAGTTTGCTACAATGAAGAGGAAAAAACACAATTCCTGGTTCTATCGCGACCTTTTCTTCTCGCCACGTCATGCTATAAGACATAGTGAAAAATTGATAACCGTTTCGTAAAAGATCTGAAAGTGTATTTACCGGGGTCTAGTTCCAGATTAAGTAACAGTGAGTAGCGAGACTCGTCGTCGATCCGAGAGCTTCAGCTGGGACTCTTTACCGCGGCATCCAGACGTCGCCACAGTCAATGACACTTAGTAGGACGAAATAAAAATAATACTTATTGAATACTAATGCGGCCTGCGCACTGAAACTGTACAGTTGAACTACTCAGAGTGAGCAAGGTCCGAGAGCCTAGATGGCGGTCTTATTTGGTACGAACTTCTACCGAGATACTAGTCAGTTATAAAATAAAACTAACATATTTTTGCAACTGCAATCTAAATATATTTTTTATTTCATCAGGGTAAATATCGACCGCAGTTGTATGCAGCTACAGGCTGCTCGTGTATTTTTCTATGTTTCGTTTTTTCGGTAGTGTTTTGTTTATTTTAAATTCCCTTTGAAAAATTATACATTTTAGCCCATCCTAGCTCTACACTGCCTTGGTGGATTCTCGTCATATAATTCCGAAAAATCAACATAAACTAGAGTTTCCGCTGGCTTTAGACATCTGAGTACGTGTTAGTGTCACGTGGCGTACAGTATTGGGCCCTATTCGGAGATATGACATATCGATGTCGATGTTGAGATTCCAATCTCGACTGTCTCCATCCTCGATTGCCTCCGACCACTCGATGTATGTCGCACGCTAGCCATCATGAATATCTTGAAAAAAAGCGTTGAGAAAAAGAAATCTCGAAGTTCGATATTTTTTGCGAGACGAGATTGAATTTCAGCTCTTAAGATTAAGGGTCTTGGTACGAGTAGGTGTGCTCCGTTAACTTTTATGTCGAAATCAGTTCTTTATTTTGTGAGGTGAAAAAAAGTAACATTTGCAAATGTCGAATGTGGACGTCTAATGTTATGTTTAGCGATTATAAACTTAATACATTTTTGCCTACACAAATCGAGGAAAATCGCGACAGAAATATGTTTTAGCCTATTTTTTTATAACACGAAATATTACAGGCAAGTCACTTTAAAAAAAAAAACTTAAGTTTAGAGTTAAATTAAATTATGCAAATTAACACTTTTGCGTTTTGTTTTGTTCGTGACATTACTTTTATTAGTAATTGTGTTATGTGAAATAAAGGATTTAATTACATTCTATACATAATTATATTATACAAAAAATTAATACATTGTAAATTTTATTCACTTAAATTGAATAATAGGCACGACAAACTTGCACAAAAGAGGATATTCGTCGAAGAACCAACAAGTCACCGATATAGCTTTCAGAGTTTTTAAGCTGGGCTTGGGCATGGGTTGGCATTGGGCATCACTCGACGAACCAATTACCGGCGGGGAAGAACGGTTCTTGAGTGGCGACCATGAACCGGAAGACGCAGCGTAGGCAGGCCTCCCATTAGTTGGACCGACGACATTGCACCCGTTGGATGCAAGTATCGGTCAGTGTGGCGCTTTCAGTCTTCTGGCTGATGATGATGATAATTATTATCTTAATCGACGCGTAGAAATATCGGGAACGGTGATTTTAGATTAGAATATTTCAAAAATGACATTGATTTCAAAAACAATTATAGAAGTCCCCGTTTCATCCCCGTTTCCGGAGCTACCCCTACATACATTATTTCAAAAAAGGACCGTGACGTAAACACGGACAGAATGTCGGAGTTATGAGGGTTCCTTGGTTTGCTCCGGAACTATGAGAATTAGCCACAACCACGCGTTGGACGACCGGTTGCGATCGAACACTTATTCGTCCTTGTATAAATCGAGTTGCGAGCGAAGACTGTTGCGACCAAGACGGAACCCTATTATCACTCTGATGCCTGTCTACATAAATTATATTTCCGTCCGGTCCGTAAGTCACCGGGCCTCTAGGTCATAAATATAATGATTTACAGACGTGCAAATAGAATATTATGTATTAGAGATAATGTTGACCCAAATTTACCGAATATCTGAAATTCTGCATGCCTATTGTTTACTATTGTAAACAACAGGTTATTATTTTGATTTTTATTTTTTTAAATGAATATTTACCAATAAAAGTAACTTTGAATTTGACTTTGCCTATTAATTTAACTGCTTTTTTTATTTTTGATAGTGAAATATATTTTTTTCATCTTATTCTGCGACGTGCAGATTGATTATCTAGAGGTATATTATAGCTATAGAGCTATAAATAGAGTATATAATTATTATGGCTTTTTTGTTTATTTCGCTTTTTTCAATAATATAGGAATGAAACGCCATCAGAGTTGACAGTTGTTAAATCACATTTTTAGGGTTTCGTAGTACTACAAGGAACCCTTATAAGTTCGTCATGTCCGTCTGTCTGTCCGTCTGTCTGTCTGAATCCTTTACAGCCTTATAACTTCCAAAGCTATAAACTTACAGGCATGAAATTTTGCAAAGCGATAGTTTAAGTATAGACACAGTTTCTAAAAATAAAAATAAACTTTTTTTTGTAAAGTAAGGGTAGCTCCCATACATGTCAAGGGGGGTAAAAAAAATTCGCTGTCTTTGTAAGGTGACAATTTTGACAGAATTAAAAATAACTATTTTATATTAATGGGGTGGCTGTGATACATGTAAAGAGGGGATACAAAATATTTTTTCGCCTTTACCCCTCACGTTGGATATCATTGAATAGGTCTTTTAAAATGATGTTAAGGTTTCCTATACCATTTTTTTATCAAACGTACTGCTTGCGAAATATGGGCCGACAAAGTTGCTTGCAATGTCCCCCTGATCTCAATGCCTGACGTAGCGAGTACCGACATCCACACGGACAGATCGAACCAACATTTTGTCAGTTATTGCAAAGACTTCGCTCGCTCGGTCAGTAAACAAACCCACAGTTACACAACAAAATTGTTTTTGAATGAAATAAAAATGAAGTACGATCGTATTCTATTGAGTTTTCTTGCATTTTCCTTCGATATTATCTCTGTCAGCTCTCACTCTCACTCTTAAAATAAAGATGGAGATAACCTCAAGCACTCCAGTATATCCAGTAGTATTTTTTTTATGCCATAGGTGGCAAACAAGCAGACGGACCGCCTGATGGTAAGCGATCACCGTCGCCTGTTTTTGGTTTTTAAATAATGTATACTCTGTAATAATTCGCGCGAACCTTTTAAAATACCACATCTGTTTATAACAATTTGTTGATTCCAATTTCTGTTCAATATTCCCTAATACTAAATTGGAATTGACAGCGTTAATAATGTTTCTGCCATATTTTCGGAACGTTTTCTTAAGAAAATTTATTTGAAAGCTTTCAAATTGTGACCATTCTCTTCTCGATTGTTTTAAAGCTGACAAATTATAGTTTGGTGAAAAAACCAGCGATAATAAAAGCATCACAGCTGAATTTGTTTTTGTTTTTCAGGTTGTTTCAAGTAAATTTTAATTGTTACTAAAACAAGACTCTTAGTTGCGTCCACAGATGTCTCTCTCGCGCATTTTATTATCATTATCACGTTATTGAAGAAATATACTCAATAAATGTGATTTTCTAAAAGTATAATGTCGTGTCTCTTGAGGATAAGATTAGATTACACGTGTTTCTACAGTAAAATAAACCACAGTTTAATAGAAACTGATTGATTTTTTTAAAAGATTTAAAACCAACATTTCTTTAGAATATTTCTTATACAATGATACATACAGCATCGAGTTTGTAGTGAATCACATTATATAATTAAAAGGTTTTACTGAAAATTGTGTCAGTATTGAATGTATGTACGTACTCATCATTGTGAACAACTTTTACTATGGGACCAATCATGAAATCGCGAAAAATTACCTTGACAAAATTTATGGAACAGCTGGTTTTTTTTCGCAATTTCGAGTTTGGTCCCATAGTAAAAGTAGTTCATAATGATGAGTACATACATACCTTTCAATATTGCCACATCTTTCAGTAGCACCTTGTATAAAGACTAGCGAATGTGTGAGTATGGCGCGGCCCACAGTCATTGATAATATGACTGACTACTCAGCCTCTGAGCTCAGCCAGCCTATACAAACTGACAGTGGTAGCCCGATCACACGGGGACTGTTATAAGCAGAGATAATGATACCGGTAATAATAATAACCCATTATTGAACAGAGCATCCTCGTCACGAGCTGCCGTTCCGGCTGTACTTCCGCTTGGTGGACGTGCAGCCCGAGACTTGCCCCTGCCTGTACGGTGAGAATCTAAACAATCATAGACTAACACCGACGAAGGTCCGACACACGGCGCAGACACGGCCACTCGCCCACTCATGGCGAATCAAATAAAAGCTTCAAAATCGACATCTTTCTTATAACCGTGAATTTCTATTATGCGACTAGATTATGGAACAAAATATAACAAACAAAAGTGTTATTTTAGTATCCTCTCCGTGATGATACCAATTCTATATCTACTAACGATTTGTTAAAAGCTTCAAAACTCATTAGAAACTGCCGTCTCGTAAAGTTTACTAAATAATATGCAGGTATGTCAATGTTATCGTGAGTAGTTGATATCTCCTGTAAGTGTAGTAAAGTTGTCTGTTGATATTGTATAGACCCGGAGGAGGAGGAGACCGGCTCGTACGACCTGGACATGAGCACCGGCGTGGAGCTCTACCTGGCGCCCGACTGCGGCCCGCAGACCGACCGATACTTCACGGTTCTTAATACTCACTAACTCGCATACTTAAAGTATATAACCGTAGTGTATATTTTTAAGGAATCCGTAGTACAACAGAAGCCCTTATTAGAACACTAGTTGTTACCCGCGACTTCATTTACGTGAACGTAAAAAAGTATTTTATGTCCGTTTTTGTGATATACAGTAACTCTTTATAAAATTGATCAAGATCTGTTCAGTCGTTTAGCCATAATAGCGCGGCAAACAAACAGACATAGTTACTTCCTATAGTTCGCTAGATGGCGTTGATCTGTTTTTGTGCGTTTTTTGACGTTTTGTATGGACTAACAATTGTAATGTAGGGAGTTCTGAATCGAGTAAGCGAAGTTTTTTCCTAGAGACGTTTATTGACGTTATATTCAAGCATATTTCGTATCCGATCTACAGAACTAGATGCGATTGACTCAGTATTTTTTCATAACGGTGGCCAACCTTAAAATTAATTTTCTTAAAAAATAAAAGTTTTTGTTTGGTTAAAATACTTATTAACATACTTTTAAATTCTCGAATGATGAAAACAAAGCTCCAAATTTGTGCCTTGTTTATTATCTAGCTCGATGTTTTGTCTTTGATCAGTCATAAACTTGATTATCATCTCTAAGTGAGGGCGGACGCACTTTACTTTGATCTGACAATAAACTTTTGTTCACGACAAAACACAAGCCTATAACTTGCTTAGAACTTTACAAAATACAAAACAAGTTTTCTCCAGCTGGTCTATTTTGACAAAGTCCTTGTTTTATACTCGTATTTTTGGGTTAGCCCTTGTGACAAAAGGCGAAGTACGTTTTTTTCCTTCTGTCTGTTCGTCTGTACCTCGAGGTTCTTTGATATAGGACTAATGGCGTTCTCAGGAGACGAAGGCCAAGACCCAATTAATTAAGTAAGTAAAAGAAATATAGTGCACGGGACGCTGACGCGACGTTAGCGTAGGTCTTGTCTCTCGAAAATAACAATAAGACGATGTATTGAATGCACCAGGTGAGCCCCGAGACGAGCAGCATGTCGCCCGGCGAGTGGCACACGTGGAGCGTGCAGCTGCTCGCGCCGCCGCACGCGGAGGTGGCGCCCCCCTCGGTGCTACTGCTGAGGCCCCTACCACGGAACAACACTGGGTGAGTTATATAGGTACATTTTCCTAACTCACGACCTTATACCTTGACAACCTCTTCACCAATTTTGCTCGTATTCAAAATTCTTGTTTAGAATCAAGTACTGAATATTTATGCCAACTGTTATAAAAACAGCCGGTAAATGGTGCCACAGCAAACTTTCCCCTTTTTTGGGAGACACATCCCACCAATCAATAAAGGCCGACGACTACAAAATTTAAAAAAAAAAGTATATCAAGTTTCGTCAAGATTTTTTGAAAAATACGACCTGTACGCGAGTACCAACATACGAACAGAGAAAATTTCACCAGTTAAAACTGACCTTTCGTTCGCTTCGCGGCGGATGATAATAGTTGTAATCGGTGTTTCCGTACAGGGACTCGTGGTTGCGTATTGAGCCTCCCCCACAGGTGGTGCGGTTGCGGCAGACGACGCGCGAAGGCCGCCTGCGCATCTCGTGCTGCGAGCTGCGTGTGCGCATTTGCGCGCTCGACCTGCCGCAAGGGGATATACTCAGGTGACTATCACGTTAATAGAGACTCATACTAAATACACACGATACTTTTAGCGTTATCGTTTGGTAATTTACAAGCGCTGAAAATTCTCGATATTAAATGTTTGAGATCACTGGTCTTAAACGTTTCGTAATTTTAAAGCAGTGTCTGAACACCATTTTGGTACCAAGCTCAAGCACAAAGAATTGTCTGAGAGTAATTATTCAATATTGAAACAATCAAAAAAAATAGGTGTGCCGTGTCCTTATGCCACCCGTTATCTTGTATAATATATCTCGTGTCACTCTAAGACAGGGGTTTCACCTTCACGTACGGGTACGGTCAACCAGTGATTTTAAATCACCATCAAGTATTTGTTGTACTCGATTTTATCCATCACCCTATGCGAACATGATCAAAATTATCGTTATTCTGGTCACAATCATGTCCTGAATTGAAGCCAAACTGAACGGGTAACCTCCGTTACACATTTGTCAGGGTTCGCAAACGATTTCGCGTGCAGAACGTTGGAAACGGTCCACTGGAGGTGTGCGCGCGAACGGACAAGCCATGGGTCCTCGTTTTGGAGGAGCAGCACGCAAGTTGTGGCTCCGGCTGCATTTGCGGGACGGGCGGGGACGCTGCGAGGGAGCGTGACGTGCCACTCCGACTCATGCCACGGAGCTCACTCGAGGTCAGCTGCCTGAATTAGTCAAACCCAACTATTGAGACACTTGTGCATGCCATCAAGCAAGAGATGGTGAAAGAGTTCATCTCCATTTTTAGGATTAGAAATTTGTATATTTACTTGGATTTGTATATTTTCGCGTTAGGGAAGACAATGGCGTGGCCAAAATACGCACCTCAAAGAAACTTATTCGCTCTTGCCTTGAAATAAGGTTTTCAATAAAGAAGGAAGATCATAAATGTGAGTGGTGTGTGTGTGTTTGTAGATGTGCGTGGAGGTTCTTGTGAACACGGTGGAGGCATCCCCGGCGACTCCTGCACCAGACTTGCCGCCCGCTCCCCCTGCCTATCCTCCTCGCCGTGACTCTACCACCCTGTTGCACTTCTACGACCAGGATCACATACTCAAGGTTACGCATCCGACGGCTCTTTTGCTCTCTGTATCTGTGATGCCAGTTCACTCTCACTGAGACAGGCTGACTGAGGATTTGTGAGACTGAGGGTGTACGTACAGACTCTCTCGTCCGGTCTTGCTCGCTTGCATCTAGCCTCGCGTGGTTGCATATTGTTATTTTGCACTCCAGTCAAAGGAGCTGGCCAGTTTCTGCGACGATCGTGAACAAGTGTCTGCGACAGTAAAAGTATAAATAACAGATTAAAATAAACAACCGACCTTCATGACACTCAGTATTTGACGCATCGGAAGGATTAGCTTTCGACGTGGTCTTATTATTATCCTAACTAATATTATAATTTAGAGGAATACAGCCGCACTCATATCAGGACTAATATAACTTCGAGCTATAAAAATGAATAAGTTCGTCTCGAGGAAAAAACTTCGCTTGCGCGATTCATAACGTAGGGAACGTTACAACTGTCAGTTCATACAAAACGTCAAAAATGCACAAAAATGGTGAAACATTGTGAAAGTCGCAGGCAACTGCTGGATGCAAACGGCACGTTGTGGTTCGGTGTGGCGCTCTAAGGAGGAGGCCTATGATCAGCAGTGGACGTCTGATGGCTGATGATGATGATAATAACGTGAAGGTTAATTGATAGACGCTGTCATTGATGCTGGAGTTGGAGTACCCCATGCTTTCGATGGAGCCGACCACCATCGACTTCGGGTTCGTGACCGATGGAGACACCAGGAAGTCTTACTTCACAGTGGCGCACTCTAGCCGTTAGTTTATTAGTCCTTCGTTTTATAAGATTTCATGCAACGTCACAAAAAATATTAACATTCATCATTATCATCAGCTTATGCTTTGGAAATAGGTTGTCCCTAATGTGATCATAATCCTACACGGGTCCATTGTTGGCCAACTATTACCCAAGGATCACTAAGCCCAATTTTCTTTCAATCTAGTCAGTAAGTAAAGAAGTGTCTATGTGCATTCTCTATCAAGTCATAGGACGTCCTACATTACATACGTTTGCCGAGTGTATCTGACATATATCAAGGAATGCTAAGCGAGACACGCGCATGACCTCGTCTTGCCTTGCACACAAGGTCACGCGCGTGTCTCGCTTAGCATTCCTTGATAAAGGTCACCGAATGTAATCGAAACTATAGTCGGAATAACGGACTCAATTTAACGTGAGTATTCCCGTTTTATTAAAACAAAATGTATCAATACCACGTCAGTTTTCATAGTTCTGTTTGTTTGTTTGAAAGCAGAGCTTCCATTACAGGCGCGGTATCTCTGGAGGTGTGGACGGAGTGGGTGGGCGGGGAAGGGTTCCACCTGCATCCGCGTAGCCTCACGCTATACCCCGGCAGCCGGCAGAGGATATACATACAGTACACTGCCAAGTACGATACTCACTTGCCGGCATGTACTTTATAAATTAGATTTGAAGCTGGCGGCTCATGTAATGGTATGCCATCGCCGATTATGGACAATTGCAATTCTGCAAACAGGTAAGGCTTTTTGACTCTATGAGCAAACGAGACGCTATCGCTTCCATTAGTTAGAAGAACTGCAGTGGAAACGGACCTACTTTAAAAAAGAAAGTTTTTTTTCTTCTTCTGTGCGTATAAGATAGCAGCTTCTTAGGAATTCCACCAGTATAGCGCTAATAATAATAATAATAAGGCTTTTTCCGCAGCAACGGGTGTGGGATGCACAGCAATGTTGTTGCAGTTGACAGTGGCTTCACACCGTTCTTCTCGGCGAAGAGAACTGGCGCAAACTAGAGGTGTTGAGCACCGATGGTCACAGGGACATATATTAAGGAATGGCAAGGAGCTGCACTGGCGGTTCTATCGGGCCTTAACAGGGCTCGATAGGGACCTGCCACGCTTCAATGACCTCTTTGGGGAAACCGAGGGTTTGTCCTGTGTAATTGCACATAAAGATATCAAGACAAACAACTATCGGAAATACATCCTGAAAGATGACGGACATTTGTCGATCATGCCACCGTTTCGGAGAGTCACTCAGGCATATCATTTCCGGTTGTTCTCATCATGCTAACGGTGAGTACTTGCATAGGCACAAAAAAGTGGCCAGAATCATCCACCGGCTTACAGTGCGCACCAGCGCCAGTTCTCGAAAATGGTCGTGCTTTACTGGGACCGTTCTATCTTTACGGTCAGAACTATTATCGCTATTAAACCCGATATTGCGGTGATGGACCGGACCCAATACCGGGCAGTGCTCGTCGAAATCATCATCGCACAAGACGAGAACCTCGTCAAGGCCGGGAAGGATAAACTCAACAAAAATCTTGGCTCACGAGTTTACCGCCATGTGTGATGTTGAAACGACGATCGCTATCCCGATAGTCGTATCGGCGAATGGCCCTATAGCGAAGAGCCTCAACCAACATCTCAAGAGGCTTTCTCTAGACGGTTGGGTCAAGAGCAAGATGCAGAAGGCGGTCATCCTTGACATGCGGCGCGCATTGTCAGGATGTTCCTCACTCTGCAGCCTTCACCACCGGTAGCTTGCCGATGTAAGTTTAGGTTTTTTATTTTATTTATATTTTTTATATTCATATTTTAAAAAATCTAGCTCTTAGAAGCGAAATTTATACTCTGAATAATAATAATGTTTATTTTAGGTAAAAAATACACCCCAAAAATTATTACAAAAACCAAGATCAAATGAAACACACGTAAAGCAAATAAAGTATGTTAAAAACAACACAGTCAGTCTATTTACGACTCGCACTTGATGCACTTTCCGCCACAATTAAAAAATCGGGCTCGTGACCACGAAAAACGTCATACAATTTTTTTTATGACTATTTTTTCATACTAATTAGGTTGAGAAGGTCTGAATGAGATTAGACCTTTTCAACCCAGTCCAGAATGAAGCCACTCTGGATCTGATGACGGCATAGAAATCCGGAACCCGTGTATCACGCCCGACATGCTGCAGTAACATAACAGTTCGAGTTCAGTCTCGAACGTTACTTCCTTACTTATTACTTACTTACCTACTCTTACTTGATCTTATTTACTCTAACTTGCTCTTACTTATTATTACTTACTGTTATTTACTCCCACTTACTCTTACTTACCCTCACTCTTAATTCTGTTACAGTTTGCTAAGTTCTATGTGCGTTCTCCGCGCCTGAGTTGTGAGTCTGGCCGACTCCGGCATCATGCTCGAGGGGTAATCAGTTGGTGCGTTGCAGATGGTGCGGCGCGCCGGTGGAGGGGTGGTGCGTGGTGCGTGCGGCGAGCGGCGCGGGCACGTGGTGCCGTGCAGCCGCAGGCGCGCGCGCGGCGCCCGCGCGGGGCCTCGCGCATCGCGTTGGACCGCGGGACCATACCGACGACACGCACCTACTGCCGCCCATAACACCCACAAAACTCTGCTTGTGAACAATACAATATAACTCAATACACTTTTCCATAACGTTTACTTTGACATTTTCTATCATTCTATTCGTCTTTCGGTGGCTGGCTCATTGCTTAATTAGCATCACAAAATACTCGTCGCTACGAGGTCACGTAGGTACGTTTGGTACGCATATTCACGCGAATCTTTGACTTTAATTTTGTCGATATTGATCGGGTTTCGTTTTAGTGAGCATCACCGTGCGATTATCATAGTTTATTTAGATTGTATTACTTTCCTCGGTATATGCACTACTCAGAGCGAGAAACCTCTCTCCCTTCGTTTTTTTTTTCGGATTTAAAAGTCGACTGTCCAACTCGGCCGAGAAAAGTCATCGTCCAGTGTGAGATAAAGTATGATATACAAGAAGCCAGTCGCTGGCGCCAGCCTAACCGGCGCGCCAGCGCTGGCACGGTACTGGCACCGTGTAAATAGTTTTTCGTGTCAGTCCAGCACGATGGAATCGTGCTGAGTCCTTGCCGAAATTATCGCGGGACTGTGCAGAGCTTAGGCACAATGCTCCAGTTCTAATTACACTGAGCCTTCACTGCGGTGGGTCCATTGTAACTTGCGCTGTAGTGGGTCCATTGTAACTTGCACCGTTTTATTACGGCCGGTATTTCTAAGCCGGCGCAGCGCGCAACTTTGACCGAAGCTTCGCAAAACGGACGCGTCTCAACTTTACTAAATAGTGTTTTTAACCAATTTTTTTTTTTTGCTTTGTGATGGTTCCATTTTGGTTTGTAAGAAAAAATATTTGTAATAATTTAATTTACAGAAGCTTTCACTTTGTTTCTTACAATTTAGAAGATAGGTTTTTTACTCGCAATTGTCGTTCAATGTAAAAACGTAAATCTAATTTATTTTTTGCGATAAAGAAACAAAATTAACAAGTTTTAAATGGAAAAAGTTAAATCATGCATAAATCTGCTAACCTAGTCCGATGTTTTTATTGTTAGTGTTTTAACTCGACTTGCTTTAGATAAATCTTGGCAGGCGTCCGATAATACCGAAAAGTGTCGCAGCAAAATGATAAGAAGTTTCGTTCGAGAAATGCTCCGATGTCTAACACTAACTGTGTGCTAAAATACTATTCTGAATTGGAGTTTTACAATTTCTGCATCAGAAATTTCTTTATGTTTATTTCGTACAACTCGCACTTCCAATGTTATGTCTAAGCTGAAGGTTTTATAGCAATAGTAAAGTTGTTTGCGGTCCCTCGATAGAAGGTATTGTAGAGCTCCCGCAGCGTGCAGCGTGCAGCGTGCGACCAGAGCATACGGAGAAGGAGGTGCAGACGTGGACTGTGCACATCCTGCGTCCATGGCCAGAACAAGATAAGACATAGCTTAAAAAACTACACCTGACTACGTCCTAACGCCACGCCGCATCACCAATTCACCGTGCATAGTTTGGAATGTACTCGTTAAGTTATACCAAACCAAATATAATATTAGGTCCTTACTTATGAAATTGGCGTTTTGTACGGGAGGAATATAAAGTCAATTTTAATTTAATTTAATTATTCAAGGTATAGAACTATACACCGTTACTATCTATGCACTTTTGCCATCTCATAGGTAGTTCATTGATCCCTTTACTAAAAAAACCACGGGGGCGAGAATCAATAAACTCTTTGAAGGCGGCTTGGACTGCCGCATCGGAATTGAATTTTTTTCCTTGTAAGAAGTTGTCCAAATTCCGGAAAGAATGGTAATCTGTTGGAGCAAGGTCCGGGGAGTACGGTGGATGTCGCAGACATTCCAATTGTACCTCATCTAACTTAGGGGTTGTTTGTTGTGCAGTGTGTGGTTGTCGTAAAGCACCAGTGGCCTAGAGCGATTGACCAATCTCGGTTGCTTAGCAGCTAGTTCTTCCTTCATGGTTTGCGGTTGCTGACAATAGATATCTGCCGTAATCGTTTGGCTAGATTTTAGAAAACTGTACTGTACCGACACCGGCGCTAGTCCACCAAACACTCACAAGTAACTTTTTTTGAGTCAATTTTCGTTAAGGGCAGGATTTGACTGGCTCTCCAGGGTTCAGCCATTGCAACGAGCGCTTCCGATTATCGAACAGTATCGACTTTTCATCACAAGTAATGGTTCGATTTAAAATCCTTTCATTATTGTGACGGTTGAGCAAAGGAACACAGCAGTCGACGCGTGTTTGCAAGTTCGATTCACTCAATTCATGAGGTACCCATCGTTCAAGTTTTTTTACTTTCCCGATTTGCTTCAAGTGAATTAATACAGTTTTATCACTTACCCCGAAGCCTGCTGCAGCGGTAAACAGTTATAAATTTTAATAGCCATAGCATATGAACTATTCGAAAACATACTATTATATTGGATTGTGGTATACAAATGTTGAACTTATGTCTAGGTCTTTTAATTTCGGTACGATTAGACTTAATATCACAAAAATAGCTTTTATATGTTTTAATAAGTATACAGATTTCATAGATGTAAATACTAATAAGAGTTAGGAAGTTATTAATTTTAAACACATCACAAAGGGAGTCAGTGCTATCTTATTTAAATATGATTCTTACGCATCTTTTCTGCATTATGAATATATAATTTATCTCCACTCAATTTCCCCAAAATATCAATCCATATATTAACTGAGGATAAACATAACCATAGTATGCGTTTATAGCATTTTTTTTAGAAGATATATATAGGATTAGGAGGATGAGGATTAGGATTAGAGATAATTTAATATGAACATACACACATAGAGAATATAGACATAACTCTTCTCTAAGCCGTAGTCGCGTAAAAAAGACCCAAATGTCTGATCTTGATGTGCCAAGTTGGAATACGTAAATCCATCCGTTGTTGTCGAAGCACGAATATAATAAGATGTCGTAGTGCAGTGCGAGTTGAGTGCGGTGCTGAAGCGCAGGCAAGCGCAGGATCACCGACTCCCGTTTACGTTGATTCCGACGCATAACACGAGAGTTTACAGATAAAAATAATCGTAACTCGTACATAAATAATTATGTCTGTTCGTACGATGGTCCGTCGCGACCCATTGTGGTCCAGCGCGGTCCAGCGCGGTCCGGGGTGTGGCGCGTCCGGTCGCGCATTGCGCTCGTTAATATGGTTTATGGTAAGGTCATGACCTTATTTTGCACAGATATATATGTGTTATTTTGGCAAAAAGGGCTTTACGGCTTAACACATTTCTGAGCTTTTTTAACCCGTTGGGTAAACATTATTCGGTGCTATTTTATTTATGCCGCTTTTGAATACAGAGTGGTTCAATAAAAACGTGTTTTGTGTGTTCGGGCTTACTGGATTTCTAATAAGTAACGATGCATTTCAGTTGAATCAGATCGATGGAGTCCTACTCATTAGGACTCCATCGAACTGATTCATCCTCTCCTATTAGTCCTGTGTATCTCCCAATACGAAGTATATTATATGACATTAAGTATTTATTTATTTTGATTGTATAATTAAGGCTTTTGACATGCGGCGTAGTGAATCAAATTCAAATTATTTATTGAGATACAAACGGATAGTATGTCCACTGACATTTATCTCACAAAAGTTTACAAGCTAATTTCCTAAAACAAATATGTGAATCAAATACTACAGTAATAAATACATTATATTACAATCTGAAATTAAAAAATCAACAATATAATACCTAAAAATAAATAAAAACTTAATAATTCATAATATTATCATCATCCATAGTTAGAGACATTTGAGACATTTGGCGGTAGCCAGCACTTTATATAGATCATTGACCATCATTTGAAATAATAATCAAACAGTGATGGAACCCTGGCTTCCACCAGATCTGGTGTGATACGGTCCCGAAACATGTGTACCATGCTTAACATATTGCCAGCGGTCTCCCATAAGCTCAGCAAAAACATGTAGGCGGCCGCGCGCAAAGACAACGGCTGCGACGCCGACTCAGTGCACTCCTGCGCCAACACCACGTCAAGGACACCTCCGTGATTGGTACTAACATCGTTATGATCCAATAAATTACAGTTAGTCAGGAAATAACAATAAAAGAGGCACTATTCATAATTAGGTCACCTAAAATTAAAAATGTACAGTTCATGCAAGCTAAAAAGGATCCTATTTTACAGAATAAATTTATATAAACGGTATCGGTAGCTTTAGGTTTGGTATAAGCGGCGCATACGACTAGAGATATATACCTCGGTACGTGTCCAACTCACTGGTCCTCTGCGAGCTCTGACTCTAGCTCCCGCCAGCGGCGTACAGGCCTCCAGGCTCGCAGCGCGCAGCACCCCCCGCAGGGAGACGCCCGGCCGCGGTGCAACAGTGTCCAGCAGTCTGGCGCCACTTCCGCCACTTCTTCCACCGACCCGTCGAGGTACGTCTAGGTCGCGGCAGCCAGCACATACACCGAGACTAACATGCTGGCACGCCGCGTACGTACGTGATGCGTATGCGAAGTTGTGTGCGAAGGTAATATAAGCACTTGATAAAAGCTTTCCGAGGTTCAACTTATTTTAACTTATATAGAAACACATATTTTCCTAAATTGTGTCATAACTTCAATATTTCTGCACCGATTTCGATTAAACAAAGCCTATGTTTTCTCCGAAATCACAGAAACGTTTTTTAAGTTGTGAAAGATTTGGTACTTCCTACAAATTGAAAATGAATAAGAGCCGTAGTGAGTAGTTTCGAAAGTTAAATTCGTGTACAAACAGCTGAAGTTTGACGCACCGTTACTTATTATTTTATCTGTGGTTATTATCGGGGACATTATTACTTCTCTAGGATTAATGCTGCAGCCATAATATTTGTGCCGATGGTTTTCATTAACGATTGGGAGCGGGTCGCGACTCACGGCGAAACGCAAACAAAACAGCACTTTGAGGGCGCCATCAAATTAAACACTTATAAGAGAAACACCTTTACATTGGACAAACATAATCAGGTGGCTTATTAAATACCTATTAACCAAAATGACTGTTCTCGGCAGATAAGACACGTTTTAAAGTGAAGTGAAGTCGAGTTCCATAATTACGGCTTTATGTGTTATCAAAATACGATGGGCTGAAGTACTTTACTTATTCACTGTGCTTTACTTACGTTCTTTACTATTTTACTTACTTTTCTTGTCTGATTATCTCACATAGGAGAAGTCACAGAATTCTCCTTATAAATAAGGTCTGTCTTTGGGTGAAGTAGATAATGGTCTCGAAGCATCGAGGCACTAAACTAAACTGACAGCAGTAAAACAACGTGCATATGTCCTTATGTCAATATGTGAGAAGAGATTGGTAACAATTTCGTATCTGTAAAATTATTGACCGAGCGAAGCGAAGGTCTCAGAGTTTACTGAGACAAATCAGCATTTGTATGTATGTTTGTATGTTTGTGTGTATATTTGTCCGATGATAACTTGCGAACCTTTGATCCGATCTTCATGATGTTTTGTAGGCAAGTAGTTCATGACAATACAATTTTCAAGTTCGAGTATTAGAATAATCCGTCAAGGGGTTGCAAAGATATAGGGGTCGAACGGAACTGAGAACATTTTTTTTTTTCTTATAAAGCAAACTAGATGGCGTACTATGCACTTTATACTTTGTTAAATGTCAACTCGATCGAAATTGTTGAAAGTGGTCGAAAAATCAATGACAAGTTTTAATTTGGAAGAACAACATATCATATATATATATATATATATATATATATATATATTTAGACTGCCCCGGTGGCTTAGTTGGTAGTGAACCTACGTTCTGTGCTTGGGGGCGTGTTCCCATCTAGGACAAACATTTATGTGATGAATATTTGTGTTTGTTCTATGTCTGGGTGTTAATATCTATATAAGTATGTATTTAAAAAATATCTATGTACGTATATCAGTCTCTGGCTGCCATATTACAAGCTTTGCTTAGTTTGGGGTCAGATGACCGTGTGTGCAATAATGTCCCAGATATTTATTTATTATTATCATTTAGGTAACACCACTTCTTTTTTTAAGTTAACTTAATTTCAACAGCGTTATCCATATCCGATACTGAATACATTCCTGAAGAAGAAAACTGAAAATATGAGGTAAAAAAGATTTCTCAAAAATGTTGTAATTATTGGACACTAAATATCAACACAACCATTTACGCTATTTACTCTATTACTATGTGCGTCAGCTGAATAAAGTCATTCATAAAGCTGTGCGTCCCTCTCCCGCCCCCGCGCCACCTACTTTGCTCAATTCTGCGCGGACGGCGGCGGGCGGCTTTACACAAAGAAGCCGAAAGGCCGCGTGAGTCAAACGACGTCAACATCGTTAGTCGCGTGCTAATTGCGGTGTTACCTGGAACACCGGTTGCAGCGACCTTTCGCGCCGCGCCGATGCGCTATTTTGATAATGGCATATCAATACAGTCCTACGCCGAACTTAACTTTCACCCGCACGCCGCGGTCAAGGTCGGTTGTGTTTACGTTTTGTCATCGCGCGTTGTGATTGAAAAGAAATGGCGAATGCAATAAAATGTGTCGCTTGTAATATTGTCATTGATGAACTACTTGCGTATGTTCTTAATAAATTATCCGTTATAGACGAGGAATCGTTGAAACGAATATGTGTGTCCGCGTTTACTAGCAGTGAAATCAGTAAATCGAAGTCATTATTGTTTGAATCGTTACCCACGGATCAGCGCAAGATTATAAGAAAAAGGAAAGGAAAAGAAGAAAGAGACCTAGATGACATCATTTGTGTGCTCAAAAGTGTCGATCCAGACAAAATTCCAATTTTTGTGGCGAGAGAACTGGAAAAACTACCTCCTATTTTATTTGACCATCTCGACTGCACGAAACTGTTAAAAGATTTGACGCGACTAAATGCGGAGATAGAAGAGGTAAAAAACTCCTACGCCACTGTAAGGCAAATTGAAGAACTGCGATCCTATGTGCATAACTTGAAGTATGCGTCGCTACCTCCATCATTAACTCCTGCTGCATGTATAAATATGAGACGCGGCGGTGCTTGAAATATCGATAGTGGCCCAATTGGTTTAACTTTGAGCCATAATGACACATCGGACGGATATGACTTGCAAAAGTTGCCTAATAATTTGCAAAGCAGCAGTGAAACTGATCGCGATGTGATAATTCGTAACAATGACGTCATGGTGTGCACTCCGTTATCGCGTGCGGTGTGTACTAAATCTTCACCGAGTATAGCGGTGCCTGCGCTGTCGGTGCCGGCGCCGGGCTCGGCGGAGAGGGTGGAGGTGCCTTTGCCAGCCACGACGGACCGAGAGACGGAGACGATCAGCTGTGAAAATAAGGTTGAGGTCCAAGTTTCTCCGCGATCTACTATTGATGGCCCAAGTACGGGCACACAGATATCATTAGCACCCGTACCTAACCAAGTGCAGGAGGACCAGGCGACGACGAATATTCAATCCTGTCATGAAAACAAATTGAATAATGACTGGCAAACAGTGAATAAACGGAAGAAACCACCGAGATATAGGTATTTGGGCGAAAGAGGTAAAGCAGAAGCGTCTGTTTCATCTTTCAAGGCCGATAAGAAAATGCCTATTTTTATAACCAATATTCACCTTGATACCGTGGATTCGACTACATAAGGGTGAAAACAGACGAAAGAGTGACGTTGGAGAAAATAAATATGAAGAAAGTCTTAAACCACAAAGCCTAAAAATTCCTAGTGCCGGAGTCGAAAGTTGCTATATTTTTAGACGAGAGAATATGGCCAAAGGGGATAATATTCAGGCGATTTGTGCATTATAAAAATAAACAAGCTGGTGCAGTGACGTCAGCAAGCGGCCCTTTACTTGCCAGTTATGGATAGTACGACCTACAAGTTTGCTACCTATAATTGTAAAAACGTTAAAAGGGCGGTCGGCGATGTCCGTCGACTATGTGACGAGTGCGTGGTGATAGCACTACAGGAGACATGGCTGCTCCCAGATGAACTGGGTTTTCTGAGCGGCATAGACAGCAGGTTCAGCAGCACAGGGACGACGGCTGTTGACACGTCGGCAGGTTTATTACGTGGGAGAGCATTTGGTGGGACAGCTCTGCTGTGGAATTCCGGTGTGTTTCCCAATGTTACAGTGATAAATTGTGATAATCCGCGAGTGTGTGCTATTCATGTCGTTACGCCTGAGAGGTCTTTTATTGTGGTGTGTGTGTACATGTCGGTTAATAAATCGGCCAACCTGCCTGTTTTCACGGACTGTATTGGAACTGTAAATGCTATCAGTAATGAATATAGTAACGAACCTATTTATGTATTAGGGGATTTTAACGCTCACCCTAACGAATTATTTTTTAATGAACTGCAAAGTATATGTAATGAATTTGATTGGGTACCCGTTGATATAAAGCTGTTGAGTATTACCTCTGATACTTTTACATACATAGATGCAGCGAGCGGGTCTAAGCGTTGGTTAGATCATTGTGTGTTGTCGCAATCTGCGGAGGCTTCTGTGTGCAATGTGTATGTTAAGTATGACATAATATGGTCAGATCATTTTCCTGTTATATGTGAATGTAATTTGGGATGTCTGACTCCGGTCAAAATTATTCCTGTTGATACTGTTAATATAGTGGGTTGGGGAGAACGTACATCAGACCAAATTGCATCATATAGAAATGAATGTCATAAACGTCTCCGCTTAATAGATTTTCCGGCTGAATTTGTAAAATGCGCTGATAGTTACTGCAATGACCCGAATCACTTAGTTACCATTGATAAAATGTACTCTGACATCGTGTCCGCCCTGTCACTAGCCGCCGCGGAGGGTCGGGGGGTCAAGCGTAAGCAGAATAAGCGTCGCCGGTCTCAACATCTTGCTGGCTGGAATAAGCACGTCAGGGACAGTCACAGTGAGGCTAGGGTGAGTCTTCAGGAATGGCTGTTGTGTGGGCGTCCAACTAATGGACATGTCTACAATAAGATGAGTGAGTGTAAGAAAATATTTAAATCACGTCTGAAGTGGTGTCAGAACCACCAAGACCAAATAAAAATGGATATACTTGCCTTTAAACATTGTAAGAAAGATTTCAAAGGTTTTTGGAAAAATACTAACCGTCTGAAGAGTCCACCTAGTCTTCCGGTGACTGTGGATGGCACAAATGACCTCAAGGGTATTGCTAATAAATTTAAAACTAATTTTGTTGTAGAATCACCTCTTGGACCGTCAATATCACAGGCCACAGGGGGGGTGAGCGGGGAATATGTGAATACCCGAAAAAAAGCCAGAGATGTACTGACGGCAATCAAATCTATCTTAAAAGGTAAATCACCCGGCCATGATGGGTTGAGTGTTGAACACATACAGTATGCGGGGCCTCATATATCTAGGGTTTTGTCCATGTTTTATAATTTCTGTATATCTCACTTCTACCTGCCGGCCGATATGATGAATACTGTTGTGGTACCAGTGGTGAAAAATAAAGCGGGGGATTTATCAGACATATCTAACTATAGACCTATCTCCCTGGCAACTATTATTGCAAAAGTGTTTGACAGCATTCTCAACACACATATAAACCAATGCCTACAGCTAAAAGACAGTCAATTTGGTTTTCGAAAGGGGCTGTCCACTGAATCCGCTATATTGTGTTTGAAGGGAGCTGTCAAATACTATACTGCAAGAAAAACATCTGTTTATGCTTGTTTCCTTGACCTTTCGACGGCATTTGACCTTGTGTCGTATGACATTCTATGGAGGAAATGCAGGAATCTCATATACCGGATGAACTAGTGAATATTTTCAAATATTGGTATGGGAATCAAACAAATTGTGTGAAGTGGGCGGGCACTTTATCGGACCCGTACAGGTTGAAATGTGGAGTGAGACAGGGGGGGTTGAGCTCTCCCTCCATTTTCAACTTGTATATTAACGGACTAATCGAGGCGCTCAGCGAGCAACATGTCGGTTGTCACATGGATGGCGTGTGTTTTAATAATATTAGCTACGCGGACGACATGGTGCTGTTGAGCGCTTCAGTTTGTGGGCTAAGAAAGCTTCTGAGGATATGTGAGGTGTACGCAGCTGATCATGGTTTGATTTATAATTGTAAAAAGAGCCAGTGTATGGTTTTTCGGGGTGGTCCTAGAAAGGTGACAGAGATGCCACTTCTTTTACTCAATGGAATACCGTTAGAGCGAGTAGAGGAGTTTAAATACTTAGGTCATCT
Source organism: Apocheima hispidaria (assembly GCA_947579745.1). Lineage (NCBI taxonomy): Eukaryota > Metazoa > Arthropoda > Insecta > Lepidoptera > Geometridae > Apocheima > Apocheima hispidaria. The sequence goes on from OX388159.1 coordinate 15,248,169, forward strand.
TGTCACCCCCACCCTGAAAGACGACGCTGACATTGAAAGGGAGCGGAGGGCGCTGTCGGTAAGAGCAAACATGGTGGTCCGAAGGTTTGCGCGGTGCTCGGAGGAGGTGAAAATAACTCTCTTTAGAGCTTATTGCACTTCCTTCTATGCTTGCAGCCTGTGGGCTTACTATACGCAAAGATCGTACGGCGTCCTGCGCGTCCAGTTTAATAACGCGTTCAGGATGTTGGTGGGGCTCCCCCGCTATTGCAGTGCGTCGACAATGTTTGCGTGCGCATGCGTGGATTGCTTCTACACCACAATGCGCAAGCGAGCGACGTCACTGGTGCGGCGCGTTCGGGGGAGCCACAACAGCATGCTGACCGTGATAGCAGGTAGGCTAGATTGCCCTTATATAAATCATTGTTGCAGCCTACACATTGCACACTGCACACAGTAAAACCTGATTAATCAATGTAAGGGTACTTTGACATAATAAATTTATTTGACATTTTGGTTTTAATTTCAATTGATGATAAATTTTATTAATATAATGTGTGATAATGTAACTGACAACTAATATTATTATTTTGTGATTTTGTATGAGTCTGTGTTACTTGAAATAAAAAAATATTATTATTATTATTATTAACACCTATGGATTTTTACCTGTAGAGTGAGATTAAACGCAGTGTATTTTGGTGAACCGGACACCGTCGAATTATTGAAACAGCGCATCTGTAGGAAAATCGCTACTTTAAATTTTCCTACATGGATTATTTATTTCTAGGTTAATGTATAAAAATACTAACAGATTACTTATTTTGCTTTTCAGACAATTTTCTTTGTTTTGTCTGCTATTTGTTTTGTTTCCTTTTAATATTTCTGAATAATTCTTTATTATTTTCTAAAGAAAACCTGAAAACAAATAGTTTGTTTGTTTACTTTTCGTTTGAAACATTGTCAAAAGTAGATGTGTCAATTCTTTATTTTTTATACGTCTATGTCGTAAGATTCTAAGTTTAGGTTAAGGTTATATCTAAAATCTCATATAAATTCTCTTTATACAGGATTTTTTGGCCGAATTTTATATTACAATCTCTGTGATGATCTAAATTTTAATTTAGAATACTTAAAAAAATAACCCTGGCTTATTGTATTATTCAAATTTTGACGTAAGGAACACCATGAAAGGTATAAAAGGCAAAAATTCTGGAAAAAGCTTTTCAATTCTGATTTTACCATCTGAAGCTCAAAATCTTTAAGGCCATTTCCCGGGCCAGGCAGGCCCGGGAAACTCAAGACTGGCTCGAAGCTTGAAGGTCATAATTTGAAGCAGTTTAAAGGCCATAAAACTTCAAGAGGAACAAAACTTTTCTCCGACAAAATGAAAACAAGCCGGATCCGATGCAACGAATGGATTTCGATTTGAATTGACTACTACTGATCTAATATTTCAGATTTGTTCCTAGATCCAAAGGGACTACAAATTCGTAAGAAAAATACTGTGAAGTGTTTATTGACACGATTGACGAAAAGAGGACATTTCCAGCGCAAGAAAACATAAAAGTGAACCAGAAAAACATACCCGAAGTCATCTAGGAAGGGGTCCATCATTTTTCCAAGGTTATCGACAACAGTTTTAACTATAAAACCTTACTTACGTCAAAATTTACAAATTGGTCTACAAAATTGTATTTTTTTTTAACAGTGTAAATCATTGGTTGTTATTAAATTCTGTCTAAATTTCTCTTTGGTTTTTCCTCAATTTTAGGGTCCTCCCATAGATAGGTTCCTAGGTCCTAGATAAACTGACATTACGTCCCCCCTCTAGAGGGCGTAACGTTACACATCATAGACGCTTTTGATGAAGTGAGATGTGAAGATGTGAGTGTGATGTGTGTGTGTTTTGAACTCTCTACAGAGCAACTTAGTGAAACGTGCTAGAGCGTGCATTGACAATGGAGGTGGACATTTCGAACAATTATTAAAATACCTGTAATGAAAGTGTATATGTTACGGCTAAAACCCGAAGTGGGGCTACACCTAGTTTTAACCGGTTAGAACTAGGTGTAGCCACTACGGCTAGGTTAAATCTAGTATTAGCCGATTGTTTTCGGGTAAAACTAGGTTTAGTCGTTAACATTCCGGCTAGAACTAGGTCCAACCAAACCCTATTGGCTAGAACTAGGTCCAGCCAAACCCTAGTGGCTTATACTAGGTCTAGCCTATATTATGCTGGCTACAACTAGATGCAAACAAGTTCAAACGTGTAGTAGAGATGACTAGATCGCGCGAGCCGCCCGCCCCCCTTACATCCGCGTTCGCCCTTCGGTACCGGCGCTTGAGGTTTTATATTTATACGCATTGCACCGTTGTACAAAACAGAGGGTCTCGATAATGTACAGCCCAATAATAAACGACCCGATAATATATGGTCGGGAATGTACGACCGGTAATTGGCGTACCAGGCAGCTAATTATCAGGTCGTACAATACAGGCCATACAATACGGGCTGCACATTATCAGCACGTACTAATAATGCACGACCAGGAATGTACAGCTGATAATCCGCGTACCTGAGAAAAGTACACGTTTTATTTATTGGCTGTACATTCCTGGTGGTGCTTTATCAGCACGTGCTGAGCCTGATAAAAGACAACCCATCCCTCATTGGCTGAGAGCTCCTTTGTCTATGACGTCTATCGTGCGTGACGTCTTTTATCAGGCTTTACATTATCGGCCGTACATTATCAGCACCGTCTGTTTTGTCCAACGGCGCAATGCGTATAAAACCTTAAGCGCCGGGACCGAAAGGCGAACGCGGATACGTACGGGGAGCGGCCGGCAGGGGCGCACGGCTTGCACGATCTGGTCACGTTTGAACTTGTTTGCATCTAGTTTTATCCAACAGGGATTGGGTGGATCTAGTTGTAGCCAGCATGATATCGGCTAGACCTAGTATCAGCCACTAGGGTTAGGTTGGGCCTAGTTCTAGCCGGAGTCATAACGGCTAAACCTAGTTTTACCCTAAAACAATCGGCTAATACTAGATTTTAACAAGAGTATGTGGCTACACCTAGTTCTAACCGGTTAAAACTAGGTGTAGCCGCACTTCGGGTTATAGCCGTAACATATGTATATTTTTTTTAACCAATCACTGTAAATACTTGATTTTTCTTTTTTACAACTTTTTAAATAGGCCAAAATTACCAAATATTTCTTTAAACATTTAACTTACATTTCAAAATGTTTAATTAAAAATAAAAACTTAATAAGTCACATAATTAACGTACTTTTGCTGGTCTTAAGCCCGTAAAAGTATGAACTACGAAGGGAAAGTTAGAATCGAAATGTAGATATTTAAAATCGTTTCAGAGACAAACTACCTGAGCCTAGCAAGTTTGTAGGCATTGTTTACCATATGATTTGCACATCAATAATTAACACCGATGATGATGCATACAAAAATATTCGATCTCATTGAATATGTCACGAACTTTTAATAAATTAACTATTAATACTCGTAACATAACATTAACTGAGGTTTAACTTCGGATATAAAGTTTGATTATCTTGCCCTCGCACGTATCTACTCGTAGTTAGCAAACATCGGCAACTTCTCTTTATTGCACAAACTGTAGTAAACATTTCTACATCCGCCAAAAAAATACAATTATTCGTAATTTGCCAAACGCACTCATCTGAGGAAGCTGCTATATTTCGCACATTTCAATCTTACGATAGAGTTCTTACGGTACTTACGGTTCTGTAGGCAGAGCAGGAGAAAAACCCAATTGAGGAAGAAAACTTGCCTACTTGCGTGTCACGACACGCACATTGTAGGGTATTCCATTTCGCTACAGAAACCAAAACATTTTCGTCGCGATTCGTCGGATCTGTCCCGCGGATGTCTCGCTCTTATAACCTTTACCGATACATTAAATTAAACTTTGGTGTATCGCATTGTAATGTTTAATTATTTAATTAATTAACTACATATATAATAATTAATTTACTGAAGTATGTATTCTTATAATTTTATATATTTTTTAACGCAATTTGTTTAACAAGTAACTGTTGTAACCATGTTGTGTGCTCACAGTTTGGATCGCGGGTTCGAATAGAACCTTTTTAAAATGTTATATCATGTAAGATCGGTGATCTGTTTTGTGTACTTTAATAAAATAAATAGCTAAGTACATTTAGTTTAGGCCACCGCGGGTTACGTATCACGTTGTCATATGACAGGTGTCTTTTAGTGAAAATTCAACTTTATTGTACTCGTCACTGTAATATTCAATGTTTTTATGGCCAATAATTATTTCTGATTTCTGTAAAATAAAGTAGTTATTTATTTTTATTATTAATGTTTTACAGTGCATGCCATGGCGTCGTCGTACCGAAGCCGTATTCCTGTAAGGTACCAGAAACCACATGACAAACTAAAAATGTAACGGTTTTCTGTTCCACGGAGCCCTAATAAAACACATTTCGTTTCGTAAAATCTAATTTATTCTCTCTAATGTACAGATAAATATATTTTGTCTACTTATTACATAATACATTTCGTGAATAAATAATGTTTAATAAATCAAAAAAAAAAAAAAAAAAAAAAAACCGTTTTCTTTTCCCTGCAATTTGACTTGATTACGAGCGATGTTCGTGTGATGGTGTTACATTACACCCAGGGACGCCTCATCCATACATAATTAGTTTAGCTAACGAGTTTTCTGAAGTAGCAGAGCGGCCGTAGCGCGGAGAACAACAACACGAGTATTCTGTCCGTTTTCCTTTTTGTCTCGCGCAGCTGTTTCTGGAAATAATTCTAATAAGCGTCGTATATAACGCGGATAGATGGAAAACGCATCATCTACATCGCTCCTTTAAACATTTCCTTCCTACCAGCTCTTAGCCGTCCACTGCTGGAAAAAGGTTCCCCGATTTATGTGGTGGTAGCCATGATCCACATGCTTGGCAGAAGGCTTGGAGATGGCAGAATTCTCATCGAGGACGCTGCTGCCCGTCTTCTGTTAGTTCTGGTTGCAGTTTTAGGACATATCTGGGTCCGACATTAAAATAATAAATAACAACTATAATCAAATCTTATCTCGACACACCGAAAGCTTGTTTGGCCTAATTTTAGTCGGGCCACGCTAACTAGGGTTCCGTAGGCGCGTACGGGGGGGGGGCTATTACTAAGACAATTTGGTTGGGATCCGATCCGGGTTCTTTTTTTTTACCTTACAATACAATAGCTTTATTATACACCAAAAAGACAAACTTAAAAATTAATGAACAATAATATTTAAAAAACGGTAGAATAATGGCCGTCCTTATCGCTTAAAGCACTTAAGCACCAATTGCCATACCCTAATAGGGTCATATGTGTCACTAAACCCAAATCATGTTATTTAAGACCTACATATATGTCGCAATAAATCATTGAGTATTGAGTATTGAGTATTGAGTAAAGCGATTTCTTCCAGACAACCTTTGGATGGACAGAATTATGAGCTAAAAACTACGGTCGGTGGTGTAGATACATACAAATAATAATAGCATGAAAAAAAAAATCTATACATAAACCTACTACCTACATAAAATACACACAATACAAACTATATATATGCAAAATATATATACTATAAAACTAATAATACATAATTATACATACGTACCAATTAACACACAGAAAGATTATGTTTATAAACGAGGTTTTTAAATATATAATGAGATTTAGATTCGTTCCAGAGCAGGACAGCTTGCACAGTAAAATACTTACAATAGGAAAGATTTAAGTGGGTAGAAATAGGGATATTTAGCTGGAGGGTGCGAGAGGAACGCAAGGAAAAGGAGTGAGCTTGAATATATTTAAAGCGTTCCTTCAAATATATTGGGGTAGTCGGAATAAACAGAATTTTGTTGTGAAAGGAGAGTACTTACCTATCTGACACCGCTGATGGGACTGCAACACTGCTCATGTCTCGATTGAACCGAAGGCTTTTTCATAGTACACTAACGCCAGGCATAATGGCCGATTATTCTCTTCAGTTTTCTGTATAATCTGGCGAAGCGTGTGTACACACGCTTCGCCAGATTATACAGAAAACTGAATATATAGGTGTCTACCCCTTTATGTCTTTGCTTAAATCTAAAACCTTGTAAACTTTAGTGCTCATTCTCACTAAATTTTATATGGAACTCCTGTGCTTTTCTCGCTTCTTGACCGGTCGGGATGATTGTTAAGCAGTCATTCGATTTTATGTTCTTACTTATTTATAAGGAGAATTCTGTGGATTTAAGCTAATACATTTTTTGCTTATTCATCAAAAGCAGCAGGAAAATTTGACACATGACACTAGTGCTATTTAAATAGTTATGTACCTCTTTTATGTATGCAATAAGGTAGCCTACCTTCGTTCTTCTTTCTTGATTTATGTTTTATTGTTATTTTTGGTTATCTTATTTTTGAACACATATTTATAACTTTTATATTCTTCCAAGAAAATTGGTTATGACTAGGTTGGACTTTTTTTTTAAATATTGTAATGTAATTGTTTGTAACTGTTTAAGTTAATGTGTTTAGATATATAGTTTTTGAGCCTTTCGTGACTTCACCGAACGGCTTCGACGGAAGATCAGCGCTGTTTCCTAAACAGCATTATGCTGAGTTGTAGCCATTTTTGTGACACATGACATTGACAGCTGTAGTTATTTGATATTGCACCTGTTTACCCTTCAATTTATTTAATGTTAATGCAAGACCTTATTTATGAGGAAAATTCTGTGTGTTAATGTTGTTGCAAAATAAAATTATTTTCTTTCTTTCTTTCTTTCTTTCACTAAAAAAGGTTTAAAAATAAGCAGTTGACTCGAGAACCTCCTCCTTTTTTGGAAGTCGGTTAAAAAGCATTTCAGGTATTATACTTATGGGATAAAACTTTGTGTGAAAGTTCGTAATTTTCACTTTGTATATTTGAGAGCAGAAAGCCGAGTCTCAGTTCTGAGCCCTAAGCCCGCGTTTGAAGTCGCGGGCTTCAGCTAGTATGAACATAATTATATACATACATAGACTACCAAACTCATAATCCTCCTTCTTCGTAGTCGGGTAAAAAATCCGATTGCATGATATACACGCTGAAAAGATGTAAGCAATGCGTAATTAAAATGAAATTATGAAATTGTCTCTCGAAGGGTCCATGAGAGAAAACTGTACCAAAGGACACTTAAAATTACACGTTATAAGAACAAAACATGCAGACTGTGTTTTGATCTTATAACGTGCTATTTTCATAATTTAATTTGAAATACGCCTTGTTTACATCTTTTCAGTGTTAATCATGCAGTCAGTTTTATTTAATATTTTTTTTCCTTTTGAAGTACGGAACCCAAAAAATGGTTTTTGTACAACATTTAATTAATATTTTCTTAGAGTATATTTAGGAAACCTAAATAAACTAATTTCACTGTCAAAATAATAAATCAATAAGATAAAAATCCATAAGCTGTAAATTAATACATATACATGTTATAAGGGAAAATAACTCAAGCTTACGAGCACTTCACTTTCACTTCACTTAACTTTTTACTTTAGAATCCGCGGCGGAGATAAGTCACGGGAAATTAGAAGATTTGCGTCCAGAAACATCTCGAAGCTGTTTTGAAAAATTTTGTCATGGTAGTAATAATTTTACATATAAATGCCCTTTCACGGTGCGGAGAGAGTAATTGAAGGACCTATCATATATTATGGTCGAAGGATATTAAAAGTGCAGCTATCAGTTATAAGGAAGGCATTATTATACTCGGAACATTAAGCAAACTTTCTAAACCACATAATATTATATTAGTTCGTAACTTTAGTCAAATAAATCAGTTCGCTATCACGCCGCCAGGACGTTGGCTCGTTTGTCGGCTGCGCGTCGACAAAGAAACCCTCTCAGTGAAAGACAGAAAGTGTCTGGTCAGTGGACCCGCTAGTATTTCGTGTACATTTGATTCCGCTGGCTTCCTGTCGATCTGAATTTTAAGATTATGTAGTGCGGCCATAAAGCGAGGATAGCGTAGGAGCACGTGCAGTACCAACTTAGAGATGTTTGGATCGCAGTCGCATCCGTTGTACTCAAACCACCTCCAGGCCTGTTTCTCAGAAGCGGTATCAAGTTGAAATGAATATCCAATCCTGAGAACTACGGTACATACAACATTCATAATTATTGTATACGTAATGAAACACTATGACGTCAGTCGAGTTCGGTTGTCGCTATCGTCGTCACTCAGTACTAATTTAAAATAGTACGTAAACGTGGGTCTTCGAGGAGAAGACAAAGAACTAGTATCACGTTCACGCCCGACCATATCACAATCTTTAATAAGAAGTCGGTACGCGCGTCACATGCCCGCACACCCTATTATGTAAATGAAGGAAGCTCAGTGAAACAAATTTCCGGCTGACGATCTCGTCCAAGATTTTCGGTAACTCCACACTCGAACTTGCTAAATGGATGTTATGCATTCACGGCGTGTCAGCGGGCGGACCAACTTTGGGATAAAAAAGTTGTGAAATACTCGAGACTGCGGCGCGCGGCGACACTACCCGCTCGAACAACTCGCATGAATAGTGCATTATATGGCACCACGTGTCGTGCTCCGAACGTTAGTTGGATCAATCCTGTCCAGGCTCGGAGGCTCGACCTTTGCAATGAAAGAGAGAGAGTGGAGAGAGCTATGCTCGGAGTTTCTATGCGCGATAAAATCCAGAACGTGGATATTCGACGAAGAACCAAAGTCACCGATATAGATTTCAGAGTTTGCAAGCTGAAGTGGCAATGGGCAGGCCACATCACTCGAAGAACCGATAACCAATGGGGAAAAAAGGTTCTTGGTTAAAAAACAGCGGCGACCACGAACCGGAAGACACATTGTAGGCAGGCCTCCCACTAGGTGGACCAACGACATTATAAAAGTCGCGGGCTACCGGTAGATGCAACAAATAATATCCACATGAAACAAAATATATATATATATATATATATATATATATATATGGCGCTCCCTTCGCTCGTGCAATTCTGATTTTGTATTTCTTTTTATAGTTCGTCATGTAATAAAATAAGTTGTTCATTTATTCAGGCAAATTACACCCACGCATTATTAAAAAATCAATCACTTAAATTATCATATCAATGATCATAAATAATCTCAACCACACCTCACAAAAAAGCGTGTGTAACGTACACAGCAAAACTAGTGTGTTACACATTGCTACTTTTGTTTTTTATCAAAATCAAGTGATTTTCTAGTTCTAGACCTATAAAGGCGCGTTACAAGGGAAAGCGTTATAAAAAAAAAGTATTTTTTTCGAGATCGCCCTGCTGTATTTGCGCGTTTCAATGAAATGTGTAATTCTAAAGTAAAGTGACGTTTTCTTTTCGAGATCACGCGTTTTGTTAGGTCCGCAAAATTTTGCGCTCGCATCGCTCGGGCCATTCTGCTGTTGTATTTTGTTTTTAGAGTTCATCATGTCTGCACAAAAGAAGCTCAAAAAATGGTGGATTTTTTAAAACCTCGTCAGTGGAGATCATGTTGCTGTAAGACAGATTTCAGATTTCTTGTAGAAAGTAGTCTTCAAGACATCATTTCGATAACCCTCTCATTATACAGTCTACGGTTCTGCAAACTTTTGTATCCTATTGTAAAACATACAGTTCGAGGGCAACATGTAACAGCAATGTATGTTGGTGAATCTACCACTGCTTCATACAGTTTATACGAGTAAAAAGCATAACTCTGTACACACGAAACACTCCAGTAGACTAGCCGAGGATGACACGGAACACAAACAAAGATAACGTCTTCTTTATTAGGGCTCATTTTTATTATACCCAGAACCAAAGCAGTCATTTAAATTCATTATCCAAAAATCTACTTGGCCGGGAATCGAAATTACCATAATCTTGATCGTCGTTTACTATACTATATCCTACTTACGAGAACGCCGTTATTGTTTCCCAGAAAAACGCAAGCGAAGCCGCGGGCAGAAACTAGACCGTTATAAGGCTACCGATATTTTTCTTGTTATTTTTTGCGTAATTTGTCCCAAATTAATTTAGAAAGGTGTATAGTGGCTAGCACTCATTGGCAGCTGAACGGAGACGACGCGACGTGTGGACGCCGCAGTCGGGAGACACCTGACACTAGTTGGCGGCGGCCAGTGGCATTGTGTTAATTTGGCAGAACCAACAGTAATTCGCGCTAGTCTCGCCGTTATTACAATTCACGGGTCGCACAGCTGCACTACACCGCGGGCCGCACGGGCTGCACAGGGCGGCAAGTGTCCACAGGCGCGGGGAGGCTCTAGCTGCAGTTAAGGCCGCTAGCCGATGGGCGGATTATTAATTGCACAAAACGCCGTTCAGTTTAATGGCCGACCTTAACAAGAGTAACGTCGTGCTTGAGCCAGAAATATGGCGAGATGAGAGCCGCCATTAAATATTAACGAAATTAATCATTTCGTTTGTTGGACATTTTGGCCGAAACTGCGTAACAAAAGGTCATCAAGTAGAAAAATTGGGAAGCTTAAGGGAAGGAAACCCTTATAATAATTATTTTTTAACTGACGTTAGGAAAGGGGGACGGCTCTCAAACCGGCATGTTTTTTTTGTTTGATTTGAAACGAAATAATAATTAACACAGGAAAATGGCTCCAAAATGGCTGACCGTGTCACAGCACGCTCCGATTAATCTCAGTACAAAAATAGTGTTAAAGTGCGTGAAGTTGCGTTGTTTTGTTTAATAAGTCATATATTACTAGCAACAAACCATAACACATGTTATCTCTCGGATTTAATACGATAAATAAATCAGAAAAGTGTATGAAGTGGAATCACAAATAAATAGTGACGTTTTTTCTAAATACCCTCGGACCGTGCATGAAAATTAACAGCTGGCATTATTACGCCGTATAGTTCTACTTCACGACGAAAATAAATTACCAGTAGCCTACAAAAATGGATCAAGCTATCAAAACGATGTTACAAGATATAGAAAATAACTTTTCACAACAACAGAGACAACTAAAAACAATGCAAGAAAACATAACAGAAAACATAAATAGCAACATAAACGACAAATTTAATCAACTAGCTTTTTAATTAGCATGGTTATGCTAATTAAAATTTGTATCTACTAGCGAATCATGTTTTTGTTTATGTACTACTAGTATTACTAATAATATTAAACTAATTAAAACGTGCTAAATAAAGATATGAATCATAATTAAACAAAAAAAAAAACTTTCCATACACTGTTACTTGTTTAACTATGACAGACCACAACTAGTTTATGTTTTGTTAGCTATCCCTCAAAGTTTTGATTGCAACCTGAGCACTCCACAAAATAAATAAAAATACTGGGAGGAATTTAATTTCCTGTAACAAAGGTCTCAATCTCAAGTCGTCGGCGCAACTCCGTGGATTTTACGAGGAGGCAGCGACCGAGGGAGGGCAAAGATAGGAGGGGGGGCATGGAGAATAAAGGGCTAGTTGCCCTGAATGCAGTTTCATTAACTCAATTAGAATTTATCTCGAATAATACCTAAGTGTGAGCTACCGCAATCTTACCTACTGTATTTTAGTCTGAGCCTTAAAAATAACAATAATCTGCTACAAATGTATTAATATACCTGTACGAGAGTACCAACAAAAGGACAGATGAAAGAAAATTTTGCCAGTTAATACAGAGACTTTCGTTCGCTTCGCTGACACGGTCAAATGCACTATATAAAAGTGTAAGGAAAAGTGATAGGTAGTTCAACGCACAGCCTAAACACAAGCCAGAAAGTGCCACCTGAAAGTTTTCTATTACTGTGTAACCACCCACTAAAAAAGGAATTTGCGATATTCAACCCCTAAAGCGCTGAGTGTATACGTTTGTGTGTATTTTTTTTTCATGCCTCCTTTGTGAAACTTTATAAATATGCTAAAAAAATAAAATATTACACACTTGTTTTAACTTTGGGAAACGTTTTTACAATTTTATTTTTTCGATATTGCTTTGTTCTCTAGCCAAATTAAGTGATGACCTTGCTTGCTTTGCTGTACCGTAAGCGGCACACGCGGCAAGCTTACGGTAATTTTCGAGACAGTGATGGAGTGTTTTTTTTTTTTTGATTTAGCGATTGGAGCTTCATATTTTTTTATTTTTTTCGTTATACGAAAGGTCAACGTTTTTGATTCCATGGTGGCACCCGCGAAGTTTATGTTTGTGGTACATCGCCACAGGAATAAAATTCTAAGCTGAAGCTCTTTACGAAATTCAGTTTTGCGTTAAAAGAGGCAGGATAACAGGCTCAAAGGCAGGATAACATTGTTCAGCAGCCAAAGCAGAGTAATTAAAAACATTACCCTCTTTCTTGGGCTGTCGGGTAAATAAGCAGATGTGGTTTTTGTCAGTTGTCGGAATCCAGAAACTTTTTTATTTATTTATATATAAACATGCAAAGAAGAATGCAATCATATTAAGATTATTATTTAAGTAACATTTATAGATCTGTATTACATTCTAAAACTATGTATGCCTAGTTGCGTTATATTTAATGAATCTCGTTTTTTTACAATTTATATATGGTATTATAGTATTATTTGTATTCTCTAATAAACTAGGATAACTTACATCGCAGCATTTAAATTCATCATCCAGAAATAAACGGAGAACTAACATCGCGGCATTTAATTAAATTCATCACCTAATAATCTGCTGGGCCGGGAAATGAAATCAAGAACTTAGTAATAATGGTAATCGTCGCGTCCTCCGGAAGCGAAGACCAACGATACAACTTAATATGTATCATGAAAAAAACGTTATACGAGTCCGAATTTCAGAAATCGTATTCTCATTAATTCCAGTATTTTAATTTACAGCGACGATCCTCTATCAACAAAAGCGTAATAGGAAATTTGAATGATCGACGTAAACGTGGAAACGTTCAGATTAATTTTATATTGACGTGAAATTTATCTCAGCAACCGACTCATATTACTGACTAGGTTCTTGTTTATCCTTCTTTCTATCGAGTTAAACTTAATGGATTATGAGAAAAGAAAACCCTATTTGAAACGTTTTACGACGGCTCCGACTAAGGCGTCAAATAAACAGAAGCGACGGAAGGCGCAGAAACGGCGCGGACGCGACTTTGTACAGAAGAGGCGACGATTTGGCGAGATCTGTCATTATACAGGACGAGTTTGTAGCGATACGATGCCTATGTCCTCTTCGGAAGACTAAAATGTGATTGCTTTGCTGCAACTCAATGTGCGTAGGTATTTTAAGATATTGAAAAAAAAAAACCTGATCGTGTATTAAATAATTGTTCGTACTGTATAACACGAGACGTGCCGCGACGCGCGCAGGCAGCGAAGCGACATGCTTGCACCGCATCGATTGTGTATAATTCAATAAGCGTCTGTTTCATACATCTTGCATGCACAAGTTTTGAAGAGACATCGCGACCACGCTGTATCCGCGCCTTACGTCGCTTCTTTATAATTCACGCCAGAAATGAAAATGATAACAAAAACATAGCTTTAAAATTGACATTATTATTTTATAGAAACTGATTGTTATTTATTTTTTTAATTCACGCCCTGTATTTTTTTTAATTAAAAAAACAAAGTTGAAGAAATGCGAACGAGATAGCTGAATTAGGGAAGCGGGCTCCTAATAGGTCTACTGTCTTCGATGTTTCCGGAATAAAACCACGAAACCGATTCCGCAAGGTAAGGATTTTGTTAGTTGAGCGGTCTTCCATTGTTGTCGTAAATTTACGTATTTACGTAATTAACATCATATTATAACGGTTTGAGGCGTTTTCAAAGATGAAATTCTATTCATGGCGGAGCTCCGGGACCGAGAGACGTTAAGTGCGGTTTTAAAAGACGCTGATTACGATTAGACCTCGTTTCGGATTCTATTTAAGAGGATTTTTTTATGTACCGGAATAAAAAAGGCGAACGCTGTGAATAATCACGAACCTCCCGAGTGGCGCGGATATACATTCATCGGCAATCAGCGAAATTGTTCAAACTGTTTTAGATACCTATTTTCACCCAACTCAAGGGCGAGGTAGAACATTTTTGTTTGTGATGAAGATTGCAGATTGGAAACTTTTTATAGCTGTTATGATATTTATATACAATATAAAACAAAAAAAAACATAGTAGTCTGTCAAATTCTATCATAATTATCGAGTTATTGCGAGAACAGAGCACGGATGTTCTGATATTTTACACTTTTCATTAAAAATTTGTTTTATTTTTTTGCTTAATTTTACCGAACTACCTACGTATACATTTTTTATTCTATTGGATTACCATTCGCCTGTCCACAATTATATCATTATAAATCATCAACGATATTACACTGAAATACTTCTAAAATTAATTATATAATTCACCTAATATTTTAATACAGCATTAAAATTAAAAATGCGTTTATTAACATTACCATAAGCAAAAGGTACATCAAACAGCAAGATATTAAAAAATAAATGCATATAGCAAGTAGGCTTAATATGTTTAAGAATGACAATATACAAAAACATGTTAATACGACGATTCCCGCACTAGGCTAAGCCTGTATCGCGGGGATCTGATACGGTTTTTGTTATTGAAGTTCCAATTACATATTACTTGTAACGCTTCGCCGGTCGCGTCCGCGACACCCTCGCTTCCCTCGGTCGGCTCGCGCGTTGTTTGTCGCAGTTCAAACATAAACTAACCTACATTGTATTAGTTACTTTTTAGAACGGTTTCAATTATTAGAATTTTTGTATGATAACTCAATATGTCAAACGTTTATATGACAAGCATAGTTTTAGTGCAATATTTGCCTTCAAGGTTTGCACGACAGAATTATCCTTATTAAATAATTGGTTTGCACAAATAACGTTTCGAAGATAGTTTTAACGACAAAATGTGGGTAAATTGAGAACTTTATGGCGAGCGATTCACTGCGAACTGCGGAAATAATTCGAAATTATGAAATTATCCGATAGGCAGCAAAGCTAATGCTAATAATAATTCCGTACCTAACGGTAATTACAATGCCCAAAGACGTTCCTGACGTGTTTGGAAGGTTCTTGGGCGCGACTTTTTCTGCGTAGATTACGATTATATGCTACATTTTTAACCGCACTTTCCGTAAATTGCAAGAATTATATAGTATATTATTACCAATGAGTGATTACATGAGATTCGATATGTTAAGTAGGTAAAATTGTGGTATTCACAAGGAATGCCGGTTCAGATACGGCTCGAAATGGACCAAAAACATGGGGCGGCGACAGCTTATTGGAAATATCGCTGGCATTGCGCACACGCTTGATGATGCGTTACGGATTTCGCATATGCGAATAAACCCTATCAAATTAAGTTGTATTTTTCGTATGACCTGCGGAGTAGCGAAATGTGAAAAAGAGACGCGAAGGTTATGTACGGAAAGAATGTCAGAAAATGGGATGAGTGTGGGCACACCTGGTTTTTCCTGGTCAGTTGCGAGGTCAGTTCCTGCGAGGCTGGTGGTGTTCTGCCGCCTGTCTTCTTCTTCTCCACGGCCGTGGAGATTAAGCGTTCGGAGATGTTTCCTCGGTATGAAAGCGCGGTAAAAAGCCGGGCGGTCAATCCGCGCGCGACCGTTGCGGAACAGTTTTTTATGATGAGTGACGTAGGTGCGCCCGATTGGATAGGGAGAAAGGATTTAGCGGGAATCGCATCTGACAGTTAATTATTGAAGCTATGACGTCATTGAGTGACGTGCGATGCAAGTTCGCGGCGAGTGCGATATTTGGCGCCAACAATTATAAAATGAGAACTATGCACGTAATTCTTTTTATAAATGAATTATTTACAAATTCAGTAGTTGTAAAAGGATAAAACGGCGATTCATGTTTTTGCCAATCCTTGGTTGTGAAAAGAAAATTTGCGAAACAATTTTAGGTGAAAAGATAGGTCACCGGCTGCCACATGACGTGTCATACTCGAGATCGGGTGCCGCTTGCGGGTCGCTGGTAGGCGGTATACACACAAACTAGTAATAACATGACTACATTGTTTTAACCTTAGATTAAGATTTGACTAACTTTCCTCTTCTTGTATAGCGTATCTACAGCTAAATTAAATTCGTTTTGTTAACAAAATTGTAGTTAAGTATAACAAAAGTCAGGACCCCGGTGTCCGTGGAGTTGCGCATTTAATAAAAAAAATATAACAGTGGCGAAATGGACCCCGAAGTATGTATAGAAATTAAAAAAGTTACCTCATCACGTTTATAAATTTTGCTCTAAAGAAAAAAGAGACTTACATATTAGTTTTGTAGAGTTTTTGATTGCATTTTGGCATTGGCATTGGCATTTGGCATTATACAGGCGCGGCGCGGCGTCTCGGCTCGACCCGATTTAAGGTCCTAACGTCCTCTTGTGAGGACGTCCCCACTGCCTTTTTTACTAGTGTAAAAAACCTTATCGTTCCCCATTCCTTACACGGGATTCAGTTCGAAATAAAAATTGCTACGTTCCTTAAATGAATACTTTGGCATACCGAGACTTTTAAAACTTTTCGCTAGAAAGACTTATACAAACAATATTTAGCTCGAGAATTTGGAACTGCTGGAACGAGGTTATTGAATTTATCCTGGGGTTAGTTTCTATCGTAGTGAACATCCAAGCTTGTATTTTTATTGAATTTACTTTAAAAGTTTTTTGGAGTTTTTACCTTCGGAGGTCGGCGGGCTCGTGCTCGTGCCAGGTCTACTGACATTCCTTCGGCCTGCCCGGAACGAAGGTATTTTTCTTATATAAGTAAGCATGTAGTGTAGTAATGTAAGTTTGTAAATATTCTCGTTTGCGATGCATTTCCCGAAGGCTAGGGAGCCCGGCGGCTTCCAATGTTGACACATAGCTCCATGGCCATCTGACGCACCCGTTCCTCGGGAGCATCTCCAGTAATCAGTTAAATGAACATACTTTTAATTTTAACTCGCCAGCTGTTGATTTTTTTCCTAAAAAATGCGAGGATGAAATATTACTCCAGAAAAAAAGGAGGACTAACTACAAAAGGAAATGGGATCCCATCAGAAATATTAAATGTAAAAAAATGCCAAGTCTCGCAACGCAATCCTTCCACCCTTGTGAGATCTGGTGTAATTTTGATCACAGTCACTAAATTTTGATAAGTAACTAATTATTACTTGTTAATTAGGAGGCAGAACATATTATACTGGCGAGGAACAGTGGACGGTGGAAGCGCCGCCGACGCAGACGGTGCTCGTTTACGCCTCGATGTAAAGCCTAAACGGTTTCCCCGACTTCCCCGAGTGTCGTGTCGTCGCGGATTCGTTGTTGAGGGCTTCATTTTACAGTCGGATATTTTGTTTCTCATCTAATAATATCACTCGTTTAATTTATCATTATTTGTGGATCCTGTTTATCTAAATGAAAATGCTCATTAACTGTAATCCATCCGACGGCCTGGAAAGAGAAACCATAAAGGTCTTTCTAAATTGAGGGACGGCGCGCTCTGAATAAACAAATGACTTTACTTAGTGTTAAGTAATTAGTTCGGTCCCTCGTCGGTCGGCGCGGGCGACCCGGCGCGGCGCGCGGCGGTCGCAGCGCCCGGGCTAATGAGCTCAGGTGTTCGGTCCCTCGTCGGTCGGCGCGGGCGACCCGGCGCGGCGCGCGGCGGTCGCAGCGCCCGGGCTAATGAGCTCAGGTGTTCGGTCCCTCGTCGGTCGGCGCGGGCGACCCGGCGCGGCGCGCGGCGGTCGCAGCGCCCGGGCTAATGAGCTCAGGTGTTCGGTCGCACGGCGACGTATACTAACCACACGAGTGCCGTTCGGGATACTTCCATTCAACTCAAATACAATATAAAACAACGCAGCCACGAGTACGAGCCTTCGCGACTCTACCGTGGACATTTTCGACCGGCACACGGCGTACGACATTACTTGTGCTTCAAATTAGTTGTGCATTCGACGACTTTGGACGCCTCGCTTATGATGAGAATGATGATTATTTATTATTTAGTAACAGCTACGGAACCCTCCATGACCAACATTATTAATATCGCGAAACACACTCAATATTTGCATACGTTTATAAATACGTACGTATATAGATATATAGTATTGAGCTTGTATAGGTAGGGCAGGTGTCACGTCGCCGTCGGCTTCCAGCGACGTCGAGCGCAGAGTGGCTTCCTCCCCACCCCACCCCACCCCACTACCTAACGCAACGACAATTTACAACAAACCTAAAAAAATATATTCTCCCGGATTTGTGTTCCGTTCAGCGGCTTGTTACATGCGATTTTCCGTAAAAAATATTTTCTTTATCTTTAAGAATGGAGTACACCGCCGTCTTGTCCATACAAAAAGCGTAGTCTGATACCCACCCCTAAATGTTATATCATTTTGATGATTTTTTATATGTTATCTACACCGTGGAATACTATGCTTTTATGTTTTGTTTTTTTTTTTTAATTTCACAATATCTTCGTTGTTATATGCACTGTCAATTTTTTTGCGTTGAAAACACGACGAAAAAACGTAGTTATTATTAGAATACCACTGTTTTAGACTTTCGCGGTAGTTTACTACATTACAAACACATGAACTAACATCACGTAAGGGCTAGAGCAGCCCTATTTTTTTTAAATATGGAGGGAATCCCTAAAGAAATCGATTCCGTGCTCTGTCCAAAGCCAGTTAGCAGATTATACCGGAATGTTTTTATTTGTTCTTATTCCAATACAGTTGTGTATTTTTTATCTATTTTTTTCAAAATGTGCGATAGAGATAGCTTTATGATCTGCAATTCTTTGAAAATAATCTAGACACGGATCGACCAAAGCGGTATACTTAAATAATAGTTATACTGTTAAGGTCTTAATAAACTGAATAACGGCGAGTGAGTTTCATAAGAATGTGATAGCGTTTGTAGCGTAATTATATTGCAACGCAAGCAAGCAGGTATATCGGCGGCGCCAGCGACCACCGCACACCTCTCTCGTCGCTATATCCGATGCCACGTTCATTCCACAACGAGACGATTCGCAGATCACTACACACGATACGAGTATACGTCCGTATTACGTATTGTACCTCGATACCTTACCTTAGCGAGCTCGACGCTTCTCCCTGCTAGTTGTAAGTGCAGACTACAAACTATTCGATCCGTTGCACCATATACCAGCACGCACCGCTACCGGCGGAGGCGGCTACGGCATAGCGTCCGTAGCATCGACGTTGCTCTCGTAGCGCGCACCGCTACCGGCGGAACCCGAATAGTTTTTCTAGTAGCGATAGCGACTCGTTATAGCGAGCGCCATGGGCGCGCGAGCCGGAAGCTGATAAAGAAAAATGTATGGCGCTCAAGGAACAAATTACAATAAGAGCCCGGCGCTGTGTCATAGAGCGCCATACAGTTTTCTGTCACAGCGCGTCGTCCGAGCGCCCAGGGCGCTCGGTATATCGAGCCCTATAAATCAGCTAGATATATCCCATTGAAAGATAAATCTTTATCATCATTACCTATCAACGAAAGAGTAAAATGTTTGGACACGATAGGCTATAAGAAACGACAACGAAGGAGCGCGCGGGCCGGGGCCGAGCGGCCGCGCGGGCCGCGGCGGCGGCGGGGCGCTCGTGGCAGTCGGCGGCCGGCCCGCGCCTCGCCCGCACGCTCCCGTCGCGCCTCTCGCTCGCTCCACTGGAACACGATACCGACAAACTTTACTGCTCTGATATAACTTCTTAGTGGTGTGCTCCAGCAGTCATTTTGTGGTAGAAAACGAGGCGCCGATCTCTGTCGAATAATTATGACGTTCTTTTTTCTTCTAAACATACATTATTTCAAAACGGATGTGT
Organism: Apocheima hispidaria; assembly: GCA_947579745.1. NCBI lineage: Eukaryota > Metazoa > Arthropoda > Insecta > Lepidoptera > Geometridae > Apocheima > Apocheima hispidaria. The sequence goes on from OX388159.1 coordinate 15,268,071, forward strand.
AGAAACAGAATTACAAATTTTGCACCCGTACCGTGAGACGCCGTGACGTTTGGTGATGATGGCCGACCGCCGGTCATTGGGCCCGGCGTGAATCACGCGCAGTGGTGGCCGCGGGTGGCACGTCATGGTGAGGGTGAGCGCGCTCGCGGCGGCGCCCGGGGGCTGAGCATGCTGCACCTCGCGCTGCTGCCGCTGCTACTGCGGCCGGCCGCGGCTCCCGCCGCCCCCGCCCGCGCCCCGCACTGCGACCTCTCCTCGGCGCTCGACTCGCGCCCGGCTCCTTTCGGCCTGGACGAGTGTTCCGTATCCTCCGACATGGGACCTCACAGAAGCGAAAGAGAGACTCATTCTCTGATAGCTCCCTTCGATATATCGAACATGTTGAAGAAGAAGAAGTATAAGAGTAAGGCCCTGGAGATGCGGCCGAGTGCATTCTCGCTGCGGGGTGGTGCGCTGCAGGTCGCGGCTGTGGCGAGCGAGGAACCTCGCGCGGGGCCCTCGACGTCGGTCACGGCGACCCCGAAGCGGCTCCTCGCCAAGAAGAAGGCGGATAACGAGACGGTGTGGCCCGTGAAGCACGCCGCCGTCGTCGACGGAGATATCATCCTCGGCGGACTCATGATGGTACGGGGACGCTGACATAGTACTGTTTCACACATGAAACCGTTAGCTGGATTATCAGTCGATGAGAAACGATCGATAGTGTTCTTCCATAGACACCGATCGGCCGCGGTTATGCCGCTCATGCGGTAACCGATAACGCGAATGAACACTCCCGATTGTGGAGACGTGTATATTGTGTCGTATCGGCAGGTGCACAGCCGGTCAGAGTTGGCGACGTGCGGCCCGGTGATGGCGCAGGGCGGCGTGCAGGCACTGGAGGCGATGCTGTTCGCGCTCGACCACGTGGCGCGCGCGCGCCTCGCGCCCCCCGCCGTGCGCCTCGGCGCGCATGTTCTCGACGACTGCGACAATGACACCTACGGACTCGAGATGGCGCTCGACTTCATCAAGGGTGAGTCCTTCCTTCTTCGAAGTGGATCTCTGTCATCGCTCTACTCACTCCGCTTTTCCTGTACATAGGTTCGATCGGCAACATCGACGACGCGGAGTACGCGTGCAACGCGACGGCGATGCGCAAGGTGATCTCTGGCGTGGTAGGGGCCGCCTCCTCCGTGACCTCTGTGCAGGTCGCCAACCTGCTCAGACTCTTCCGAATCCCACAGGTGTGTGGGTCTCTGCAATCACTCCTCTCTAACCTGACTATAGCTGTATTCTTCTTATTCTTATTCGAGATGGGGGCGATAAGTCCTGCACTGACGTCCCGCATGGGGTGTATTGTGCATTTTCCCCTGCCTGTCTTTGGAATACCGGAGCGACGCTCGGGGCCGCTGGCATAGTCGTTCCAGTGGTGTAGACGGTAATGTTGATAATGATGATGAAAACCAGTCCAGACGTCGCGGTGACATGATTAGTACTGAAGCCGCCTCGTGTAATTCAACAGCGATTCGAGTTAGTTTACAGACTACATCTGTAAATGTATCTTTCGCTTTTGCAGGTTTCGTTCTTCTCGACGTCCCCGGAGCTGTCGAACAAGGCGCGGTTCGAGTACTTCACTCGCACGATCCCCTCCGACCTGCACCAGGTGCGCGCCATGGTTGAAATCGTACGCAAGCTCGGCTGGCGGTACGTCTCCATCGTTTACGAGGAGTCCAACTACGGAATCAAGGTATGACTCGTTTCGGGACGATCCCGATCCATCCTACGAGAACCGCTTCGAACGATGCTGACCGTCCGCGTGTCGTCCGCAGGCGTTCGAAGAACTCGAGACGCTGCTCGCGCGCAACGACATCTGCATAGCGGTAAAGGAGAGGCTCGTGAAAGATTCGGGTGAGGCGGACGAGCACGCCTACGACGCGATCGTGACGCACCTGCTGACACGACCACGGGCGCGGGGTGAGCGGGGCACGGCGAGGCGCAGGGTTGTCTAGCGGCCATCGGTTACGTGACGTGTACCGCGTGTTGCAGGCGTAATCGTGTTCGGGTCGGACCAGGAGGTGGCGGGCGTGATGGCGGCGGTAGTGCGTGCAGGCGCCACGCACGCGTTCGGCTGGGTCGGCTCAGACGGCTGGAGCGCGCGCGCACTCGTCTCTGACGGAAACGAGGCTGCCGTCGAGGGCACTATCAGCGTGCAGCCGCATGCCAACCCCGTGCGCGGCTTTCGGGAGTACTTCCTCAATCTCACCGTCGAGAACAATCCCAGGAACCCGTGGTTTGTCGGTAATCGTCTCCCAGTGCGCGTCGCCGATTCGCTCGGATCGCGGCTTTTACGCGGTCGTCGTAGTCGAACCTAAAGGAAACTAAATCGTTGGTCCTTGTTGTTGTTCGGTTTTAGAATAATTTAATCTCATAAGTATAACAGTTATTCGCTCACTGAGATTACACACTGAAGTAGTTTATATTATTAGTGCTCATAATCGCAGCATGCAGACTTATACAATTAGTTGACAAAGTAGTACAGGATTTCAGGAAAATTATAAACAAAAAGTAAGGTAGTCTAAATAATTAAATATGTTTGTAATTTTAGGTAGTTTACAGTCGTTTTAACTAAACCGACTCGGGATTATAGCCGCCTGTCCGCCTGTAGGATGTCTTCGGGGTAAAGTAGACGGCCCGGACCTTAACGATCAGCTGCCTATGTTTGACTTGACAGATAACTATTTATGAGGTAGGACCCATGAGTGACCGCACCGTCGCCCACACCAACAGTAACTCACCTTCCCCGCGTATTATATCCCCGCTCGATGGGCTCCCGGTGGTAAACCTGTTCGCGGATGCATGGGCGGAGACATACTGTCCGTATGTTTACTATGAGACTGTTGAATAAATGAGTGAAATTTATTAATTAGTAACAATTATTGTATAGATTGACTAATTATAATATTTATTTATGTTACTGTGCTATTTAATGAATTTCATTTTTATTATTTTTACCCGACTATTTTTACTATGTTCATTTAGTCCCTGTGATCTCTTAAACCGCTTATTCGTTTTGACAAGATATGTATTGTATCTATCACTGCGTCTTCACACTTCGCGTGTCATAGGATATATGGAATTATACTAAATCCAATATGGCGGATATTATAACATGATTTGTTACTCAAAAAAAAAACGACGTAGAAATGTCTTGTTTGGTATCAAAATAAAGCCCTTCACGAGTACATTCCAAATATATAAAGAAATATGTATAAATATATATATTAACAGATTATGTATATCTAAAGGTGCACATTTTCAAGTTTCTTTGTTCCCTCGTATCACCAAAACAGCTAATCAGATTTTAGCAAATTAGATGTCTATTGAAGCTTCTTAATACTGCGGGTGTTATAGCATGAATGACGTCACACGAAATCTAATACTAATCTAATACTTTTTATAATGTATTCATTAGGACCTTCATTTTGATATCAAACAAGATATTTCTATTTATTTATTTTGTCTTTTTTGTTTAGTAATTTTGATAAAGATGCCGCCATATTGGATTTATTATAATTCCGTATAGCCTATAACACGCAGAGTGTGAAGACGCATCGACAGACACCTATCTTGTCAAAATAACCGGCAACTCACATGAATGGCAACCGGCATAAACAACGGCAACCGGCAACCGCCAATAGGCATGTCTGACGAAGATATTCTGTTGACTAACATTCAGTTTACTGAAGCTCAGATCTTGAAGAAACTGGATTTACTGGATGTTTCAAAAGGGAATTGGACCGGATGGTTTCCCTCCTTTTTCGTAAAACGGACAGCAAATTGTATAAGCTAGCCACAGCATATCATTTATAATTAGTGTCTACATGAAGTAGTTTTCCCCGAAGTATGGAAAGAGGTACAAAGATATATAAATTTATCGCCCCATATCCATCGTGTCCACCTTGTCTAAACTCTTTGAATGATTGGTCATAATCAAATATACACAATTTTGCATAAAGCTATCATTGAAGAACAGCAAAGCTTCGTTAAGCGTAGATCTAAAACATCAAATCTAATAACATTTATAAGATGCTTGTAATCAATATAGTAGGAATGAAACTATAATGTGTTGTTCTGTAAACAAAGGTTTTATTTTATTAATTTTGTTGGTTACACCATACACTAATTATATAAACGTTACTGGAACTCCTACCTGTAAACAAAGAAACGACAATTAAAGTATATTCATCAATAGGCGGGTTCAAATACACAAAAAAATCTGATAAGCAGTTTAGGAGATTAGATTATGAACACATGAACATACTTACATACATAAATACATAGGCTGTTAAACTCATAATTCTCCTATTTCTTAGTCGGTTATAAATAAAGAAATAATATCCGTGCAGAGTTCTGGGAGGATCAGTTCAAGTGCCGGTACCCGGGCGGCGCGCGCACGCCGTACAACGCGCAGTACACGCGCCGCTGCTCGGGCGGCGAGCGGCTCTCCGCCGAGAACATCGAGTTCGAGGCGCAGCTGCAGTTCGTCACCGACGCCGTGCTGGCCTTCGCACACGCCATCCGGTAACGTCGTCGCCTCTTCATCACGATCCTATAACGAATACGTTTTTGTTCGAATAACGATGGGTTTCGTGTTCCAGGGACATGCACGGTGACCTCTGCGGCGGTAAACCTGGTCTGTGCGAGGCGATGCGTCCCACGAACGGCGCTACGCTGTTGCGATACCTGCGGCGAGTGCGCTTCATAGGTCGATCGCCGTCACCTTCACAGCACTCTCGATACGATTCCCAGGACGTAGAGACCGAACTCTTACGATTAATAATGATGATGTTTCGTGACGCAGGTTTGAGCGGGGACGAGTTTCACTTCGACGGCAACGGAGACGGGCCAGCGCGGTACAACATTTTGCATTTCAAGCAGGTGTCACGCGGCGTCTACCGCTGGATCACCGTGGGACGATACCTCGACGGAGAGCTCGAGCTCGACATGGACGGTGAGCAGGGAGCACCCCAGACTAGCCCGACCCCAGATAATTATCACGCGCAGACCTGGTACAGTGCTAGTGTCCATCTGGGCGCACGGCGGTGCCCCGCCATGTCGATCGGAAACAACAAGGGCATTTTTGACCCGCCTGTATATTCGTAGTGAGTAAAGCTAGAAGTCTGAAATTTCCGTTTGCCGAGAGTACTAGCCGAACCTCACTCTGCCTCCAAATGATAAGTTTTTAACTAAATTTATAAACGAAATATCTCAAGTCACAGGTTCAGAATTTTGTCATTGACACACTCACCGATCATCTTTTCATCTTACGTCTAGTATTCTATAAATAAAGATGTCTAATTATATTGATACAGTCACTAAATGCTCGTAAGTAACTAACTAGGAAACAATTTATGACAAAGTTGTTAACATTGTAACTAAAATTTATAGATTCCATACAATGTAAAATAACTGACTTGGCTTTACTTAAGATCTCACAACTGTTTACGGTGGAAGGATTGCGTTGCAAGACATAGCCTTTTTTTACATTTAATGTTTTTGATGGGATTGTAATTGTTTTGAGGCAGAGATCCAGTTCAAGTGGGATTCGCGGCGGCCGCCGGAGTCGGTGTGCAGCGCCGAGTGCGAGCTCGGGCAGGCCAAGCAGTACGTGGAGGGCGAGAGCTGCTGCTGGCACTGCTTCAACTGCACGCAGTATGAGGTATTTACTGCCCTGTGCTGAGCCCCGCCCGCAAACGAGATCTAAACCTCATAGGCGTGAGTGTGTCGGTATGGTTGCAGATCCGATCGCCGGTGTCGGAGACGGCATGTGTAGAGTGTCCGCACGGCACGCGCCCGGACGGAGCGCGCACGCGCTGCGCGCCCGTGCCCGAGCTGTACCTGCGGCCAAGCTCACCCGCCGCCATCGGCGCCATGGCCTTCTCCGCACTCGGTATCCTGCTCACCACGTGAGTGCCGCCCCCGTGTCGCGCGTCGAGCGAGGGTGGCTCGTCAGTTACCGCTGCGCGTCTGTGTCTTGTGCAGGTTCGTGGCGAGCGTGTGGGTGGCGCGAGGTGACACGCCTGTGGTGCGCGCGAGCGGTCGCGAGCTCTCCTTCGTGCTGCTCGCCGGAATCCTCATGTGCTACCTCGTCACATTCGCGCTCGTGTTCCGCCCCACGGATATTCTGTGCTCGCTGCAACGGTAATATCTCACACGGCGTTCATTCGACTGATGTGTCCTTATGAATGGATTATTTTGCACGTGTTAAATGTATTTTACAGCTTCGGTACGGGGTTCTGTTTCACTGTAGTCTATGCGGCGCTCCTTACGAAGACGAACCGGATCGCGCGCATCTTCGACGCGAGTAAACACTCAGCGCGGCGCCCCTCCCTCATTTCGCCCAAGTCACAGCTGCTCATCTGCTTCGCACTCGTCTCGATCCAGGTGCGTGTCCCCCGCCATCGCTCCGGCCCGGTTTCGCCCCTAGTTCTCACTGACCAGGCGTTGCCTGCAGGTGGTGATCGTGGTGGTGTGGCAGGTGGTGTCGCCGGCGCGCGCCATCCACCACTACCCGACGCGCGACGACAACATGCTGGTGTGCGATTCGTACGTGGACGCGTCCTATACGATCGCGTTCTTCTACCCCGTGGTGCTGATCCTCGTGTGTACGGTGTACGCCGTGCTCACTCGCAAAATACCCGAGGCCTTCAATGAGAGCAAACACATCGGTAGGTACGGCTCCGGTACTTGGCTCACAATTTCGCTCACTTTAACCGTGCCTGACTCTCTCGCAGGTTTCACTATGTACACGACGTGCGTTATCTGGCTGGCGTTCGTGCCGCTGTACTTCGGCACGGCGTCGCACGTGCCGCTGCGCGTCACCAGCATGGCCGTCACCATCTCGCTCAGCGCCAGCGTCACGCTCGTCTGTCTATTCTCGCCCAAGGTGAGTCCGTTTCTGCGACCGTTGAGCGATCCGTCGCGACGAAAGAAGAATAAACAAGATCAGTTTGTTTCAATGAGCGTATACAGAGCCGGCGTAATTAATTGTGTGTCGTGTGAGCAGCTGTACATCATAGTGGTGCGTCCGGAGCGAAACGTGCGTGCGAGCCTGATGCCTCACAAATGGCGCGGAGCAGGCGCCGGCGGGGAACGTTGCGGAGCGGCGGGGGGCGCCGTTTGTGCTGCGCTCATCGGCGCCGCACCACTGCCGCGCGCGCCGGACCTCACACCTTCCACCGACCTCTCCACGCTTAACGATGCGGGTAAGAAAACATATTTAATTCTAATTTTGAAACATTTTATTTTAGACGCAACGGATGCCACAAAACCCAATTTTTATGATGAATGCGAAACTTCATATTTCGATTTCTATCGACAGAACGCACATCGTCGGCAGACCGACACGTGCAGACAGAGGAGATGGCGCTGTACCCGGTGCTGGGCGCGGGAGACTCGCGGGGCTCGCCGGAGGGTACTAGGGCCTCGCCGGAGGCGCGCGAGAACGGTCTGCGACTGGACGCGCGCCGCCTCGCCGAGCTGCATGCCGCCGTGCCGCCCTTCCGGCCACCGGCAGGCTCCCACTGCCAGCACCATGGAGAGGCACCGCCGAGCACGTGCAGCCGCCGCTGGCGGTCGTAGTCGCCATCGTGGGAGCAGAGCTACCCTTATAGCGCCCCCCGCGACCCGTGCGCCCGCGCCGTCTTCCCGTGGTAGTGTGATGAGGATCTCGATGCCGAACGTAGCGCGCAGAACGGGACTTGACGGCGTGGACTGGCCGTTTTAATGACTAGAGTAAGGTTCCATGAAATAAAAGTAATTGTTGTGAATTTTAAATTATTTTGTTATAAAGTTAACGAACCGAATTTGTGATATTAGAATAAGGAAATAAAAAATGTTTAATTATTTTAAGCGTTTAATTTGACGTATGGATGGATGGATGGATGGATGGATGGATGGATGGATGGATGGATGGATGGATGGATGGATGGATGGATGGATGGATGGATGGATGGATGGATGGATGGATGGATGGATGGATGGATGGATGGATGGATGGATGGATGGATGGATGGATGGATGGATGGATGGATGGATGGATGGATGGATGGATGGATGGATGGATGGATGGATGGATGGATGGATGGATGGATGGATGGATGGATGGATGGATGGATGGATGGATGGATGGATGGATGGATGGATGGATGGATGGATGGATGGATGGATGGATGGATGGATGGATGGATGGATGGATGGATGGATGGATGGATGGATGGATGGATGGATGGATGGATGGATGGATGGATGGATGGATGGATGGATGGATGGATGGATGGATGGATGGATGGATGGATGGATGGATGGATGGATGGATGGATGGATGGATGGATGGATGGATGGATGGATGGATGGATGGATGGATGGATGGATGGATGGATGGATGGATGGATGGATGGATGGATGGATGGATGGATGGATGGATGGATGGATGGATGGATGGATGGATGGATGGATGGATGGATGGATGGATGGATGGATGGATGGATGGATGGATGGATGGATGGATGGATGGATGGATGGATGGATGGATGGATGGATGGATGGATGGATGGATGGATGGATGGATGGATGGATGGATGGATGGATGGATGGATGGATGGATGGATGGATGGATGGATGGATGGATGGATGGATGGATGGATGGATGGATGGATGGATGGATGGATGGATGGATGGATGGATGGATGGATGGATGGATGGATGGATGGATGGATGGATGGATGGATGGATGGATGGATGGATGGATGGATGGATGGATGGATGGATGGATGGATGGATGGATGGATGGATGGATGGATGGATGGATGGATGGATGGATGGATGGATGGATGGATGGATGGATGGATGGATGGATGGATGGATGGATGGATGGATGGATGGATGGATGGATGGATGGATGGATGGATGGATGGATGGATGGATGGATGGATGGATGGATGGATGGATGGATGGATGGATGGATGGATGGATGGATGGATGGATGGATGGATGGATGGATGGATGGATGGATGGATGGATGGATGGATGGATGGATGGATGGATGGATGGATGGATGGATGGATGGATGGATGGATGGATGGATGGATGGATGGATGGATGGATGGATGGATGGATGGATGGATGGATGGATGGATGGATGGATGGATGGATGGATGGATGGATGGATGGATGGATGGATGGATGGATGGATGGATGGATGGATGGATGGATGGATGGATGGATGGATGGATGGATGGATGGATGGATGGATGGATGGATGGATGGATGGATGGATGGATGGATGGATGGATGGATGGATGGATGGATGGATGGATGGATGGATGGATGGATGGATGGATGGATGGATGGATGGATGGATGGATGGATGGATGGATGGATGGATGGATGGATGGATGGATGGATGGATGGATGGATGGATGGATGGATGGATGGATGGATGGATGGATGGATGGATGGATGGATGGATGGATGGATGGATGGATGGATGGATGGATGGATGGATGGATGGATGGATGGATGGATGGATGGATGGATGGATGGATGGATGGATGGATGGATGGATGGATGGATGGATGGATGGATGGATGGATGGATGGATGGATGGATGGATGGATGGATGGATGGATGGATGGATGGATGGATGGATGGATGGATGGATGGATGGATGGATGGATGGATGGATGGATGGATGGATGGATGGATGGATGGATGGATGGATGGATGGATGGATGGATGGATGGATGGATGGATGGATGGATGGATGGATGGATGGATGGATGGATGGATGGATGGATGGATGGATGGATGGATGGATGGATGGATGGATGGATGGATGGATGGATGGATGGATGGATGGATGGATGGATGGATGGATGGATGGATGGATGGATGGATGGATGGATGGATGGATGGATGGATGGATGGATGGATGGATGGATGGATGGATGGATGGATGGATGGATGGATGGATGGATGGATGGATGGATGGATGGATGGATGGATGGATGGATGGATGGATGGATGGATGGATGGATGGATGGATGGATGGATGGATGGATGGATGGATGGATGGATGGATGGATGGATGGATGGATGGATGGATGGATGGATGGATGGATGGATGGATGGATGGATGGATGGATGGATGGATGGATGGATGGATGGATGGATGGATGGATGGATGGATGGATGGATGGATGGATGGATGGATGGATGGATGGATGGATGGATGGATGGATGGATGGATGGATGGATGGATGGATGGATGGATGGATGGATGGATGGATGGATGGATGGATGGATGGATGGATGGATGGATGGATGGATGGATGGATGGATGGATGGATGGATGGATGGATGGATGGATGGATGGATGGATGGATGGATGGATGGATGGATGGATGGATGGATGGATGGATGGATGGATGGATGGATGGATGGATGGATGGATGGATGGATGGATGGATGGATGGATGGATGGATGGATGGATGGATGGATGGATGGATGGATGGATGGATGGATGGATGGATGGATGGATGGATGGATGGATGGATGGATGGATGGATGGATGGATGGATGGATGGATGGATGGATGGATGGATGGATGGATGGATGGATGGATGGATGGATGGATGGATGGATGGATGGATGGATGGATGGATGGATGGATGGATGGATGGATGGATGGATGGATGGATGGATGGATGGATGGATGGATGGATGGATGGATGGATGGATGGATGGATGGATGGATGGATGGATGGATGGATGGATGGATGGATGGATGGATGGATGGATGGATGGATGGATGGATGGATGGATGGATGGATGGATGGATGGATGGATGGATGGATGGATGGATGGATGGATGGATGGATGGATGGATGGATGGATGGATGGATGGATGGATGGATGGATGGATGGATGGATGGATGGATGGATGGATGGATGGATGGATGGATGGATGGATGGATGGATGGATGGATGGATGGATGGATGGATGGATGGATGGATGGATGGATGGATGGATGGATGGATGGATGGATGGATGGATGGATGGATGGATGGATGGATGGATGGATGGATGGATGGATGGATGGATGGATGGATGGATGGATGGATGGATGGATGGATGGATGGATGGATGGATGGATGGATGGATGGATGGATGGATGGATGGATGGATGGATGGATGGATGGATGGATGGATGGATGGATGGATGGATGGATGGATGGATGGATGGATGGATGGATGGATGGATGGATGGATGGATGGATGGATGGATGGATGGATGGATGGATGGATGGATGGATGGATGGATGGATGGATGGATGGATGGATGGATGGATGGATGGATGGATGGATGGATGGATGGATGGATGGATGGATGGATGGATGGATGGATGGATGGATGGATGGATGGATGGATGGATGGATGGATGGATGGATGGATGGATGGATGGATGGATGGATGGATGGATGGATGGATGGATGGATGGATGGATGGATGGATGGATGGATGGATGGATGGATGGATGGATGGATGGATGGATGGATGGATGGATGGATGGATGGATGGATGGATGGATGGATGGATGGATGGATGGATGGATGGATGGATGGATGGATGGATGGATGGATGGATGGATGGATGGATGGATGGATGGATGGATGGATGGATGGATGGATGGATGGATGGATGGATGGATGGATGGATGGATGGATGGATGGATGGATGGATGGATGGATGGATGGATGGATGGATGGATGGATGGATGGATGGATGGATGGATGGATGGATGGATGGATGGATGGATGGATGGATGGATGGATGGATGGATGGATGGATGGATGGATGGATGGATGGATGGATGGATGGATGGATGGATGGATGGATGGATGGATGGATGGATGGATGGATGGATGGATGGATGGATGGATGGATGGATGGATGGATGGATGGATGGATGGATGGATGGATGGATGGATGGATGGATGGATGGATGGATGGATGGATGGATGGATGGATGGATGGATGGATGGATGGATGGATGGATGGATGGATGGATGGATGGATGGATGGATGGATGGATGGATGGATGGATGGATGGATGGATGGATGGATGGATGGATGGATGGATGGATGGATGGATGGATGGATGGATGGATGGATGGATGGATGGATGGATGGATGGATGGATGGATGGATGGATGGATGGATGGATGGATGGATGGATGGATGGATGGATGGATGGATGGATGGATGGATGGATGGATGGATGGATGGATGGATGGATGGATGGATGGATGGATGGATGGATGGATGGATGGATGGATGGATGGATGGATGGATGGATGGATGGATGGATGGATGGATGGATGGATGGATGGATGGATGGATGGATGGATGGATGGATGGATGGATGGATGGATGGATGGATGGATGGATGGATGGATGGATGGATGGATGGATGGATGGATGGATGGATGGATGGATGGATGGATGGATGGATGGATGGATGGATGGATGGATGGATGGATGGATGGATGGATGGATGGATGGATGGATGGATGGATGGATGGATGGATGGATGGATGGATGGATGGATGGATGGATGGATGGATGGATGGATGGATGGATGGATGGATGGATGGATGGATGGATGGATGGATGGATGGATGGATGGATGGATGGATGGATGGATGGATGGATGGATGGATGGATGGATGGATGGATGGATGGATGGATGGATGGATGGATGGATGGATGGATGGATGGATGGATGGATGGATGGATGGATGGATGGATGGATGGATGGATGGATGGATGGATGGATGGATGGATGGATGGATGGATGGATGGATGGATGGATGGATGGATGGATGGATGGATGGATGGATGGATGGATGGATGGATGGATGGATGGATGGATGGATGGATGGATGGATGGATGGATGGATGGATGGATGGATGGATGGATGGATGGATGGATGGATGGATGGATGGATGGATGGATGGATGGATGGATGGATGGATGGATGGATGGATGGATGGATGGATGGATGGATGGATGGATGGATGGATGGATGGATGGATGGATGGATGGATGGATGGATGGATGGATGGATGGATGGATGGATGGATGGATGGATGGATGGATGGATGGATGGATGGATGGATGGATGGATGGATGGATGGATGGATGGATGGATGGATGGATGGATGGATGGATGGATGGATGGATGGATGGATGGATGGATGGATGGATGGATGGATGGATGGATGGATGGATGGATGGATGGATGGATGGATGGATGGATGGATGGATGGATGGATGGATGGATGGATGGATGGATGGATGGATGGATGGATGGATGGATGGATGGATGGATGGATGGATGGATGGATGGATGGATGGATGGATGGATGGATGGATGGATGGATGGATGGATGGATGGATGGATGGATGGATGGATGGATGGATGGATGGATGGATGGATGGATGGATGGATGGATGGATGGATGGATGGATGGATGGATGGATGGATGGATGGATGGATGGATGGATGGATGGATGGATGGATGGATGGATGGATGGATGGATGGATGGATGGATGGATGGATGGATGGATGGATGGATGGATGGATGGATGGATGGATGGATGGATGGATGGATGGATGGATGGATGGATGGATGGATGGATGGATGGATGGATGGATGGATGGATGGATGGATGGATGGATGGATGGATGGATGGATGGATGGATGGATGGATGGATGGATGGATGGATGGATGGATGGATGGATGGATGGATGGATGGATGGATGGATGGATGGATGGATGGATGGATGGATGGATGGATGGATGGATGGATGGATGGATGGATGGATGGATGGATGGATGGATGTTAGAATATTATGTCTATGGTTTTTACCTCTCTCTCTCTTGCGGCAACACCGATGAATAGGATAAGGAAGCTTTTCGTATTAAATATAAATAAAACAAAATAAAGACCGTTTTACTTCAACTAAAAGTCAAGTTCTCATAGGTTATGGGCCATTGACGCCTAGTAGTATTAGGTAGCATAAATAGTAGTAGGATTGTAAAGATTTTATCAAATACAAAACACACGCCATCCCAAGTGTATCATGGCGATGCCAAATCAAAAGGAAGAACATTATCGTATTTTTCCCCAATTAAATACGGACAGTTTTGATAATTGGCACTTCCGAATAAAATGTTTGTTAGAAGAACGCGGTCTATCTCAAGTGGTAACTCTGTCGGTGCTGGACGATAAAAACAAGATTCTAGACGCAAAAGCCAAAAATATAATTGTACAATGCCTGACCGACAGACACTTAAACTTAATAAAAGAGTGCACAAGCGCACACGAAATGTTGGAAATTTTGAAAAATATGTTTCAAAGAAAAAGTGTTATTTCAAAAATATCGCTTCGAAGAAAGCTTATACAATTGAAACACACAGAAGGTAAATTACATGTTATAAATGTCACAAAAAAGGTCACAAGTCAAACGAGTGCTACAGCAGAGGTCGAGGTAGAGGCCGAGGCTATCGAGGTCCACGAACAAGAGGAGAAGCACATCCAGCACAAAGTAAAAACCCAATGTTCTTAGCATCGGATCAAGCGCTACTCGGAAAAGAGCAAAATGGAATCATCACCTTTGTTGTAGACTCTGGAGCCACTCAACACTTTATTCAAGAGAAATATGAAAAATATCTAGTGGATTTGAAAGACCTAAGCAATAAATTAGAAATTAAAATAGCAAATGGACAAATTTTGAAAGCGACTAAGGGTGGATACCTTGATGCATACTATAAAAATGAAGCATTGAGACTAGAAGTGATACTAGTACCTGGATTGAGCAATAATCTAATATCGGTAAATAAACTCGTAGAAAATCAGAAGCAAGTAATTTTCAAAAACAATAAATTGATAATAAGAGCCCCAAACAGAAAAATATATAATGGCGATAAAAGCGGTTCACTTTACACACTAAATTTAAAACTCAAAAATGAAGAAATGTGTAACGTAATGGAAAGTAATGATCTGTGGCATAAAAGAATGGGCCATATGTGTCGAAAGAATTTGGCAATTATGGGACTTCCATATAGTAAACAACCATGTGAAGCTTGTTTGAAAAATAAATCAACAAGATTACCTTTTAAAAGAATACAAGGGCCAAGATCAACCAAAGTAGGTGATTTATTGCATACAGACATATCAGGACCGGCTAGACAGCCTACAAGTGAAGGATATAGATATTTCCAAACTATAATAGATGATTTTTCCCACTTTACTCAGACATACTTACTGAAAAATAAATATGAAGCAACAGAAAAACTGATAAATTTCATAAATGAAATGGAAACACAAGATGATGTAAAAGTTAAAAGGATCAGATGCGACAATGGTGGCGAGTTCACAGCGAAACGATTAAAACAATATTGCCAAGGAAAAGGAATAAAACTGGAATATACTCAAAGTTACAGCCCGCAACAGAACGGGAAAGCTGAACGAATGAATAGAACAATATATGACAAAGCTAGAACAATGCTTGATGAGTCAAACCTCCCGAGGTCCTTATGGGGACAAGCTGTTCTAACAGCTACATTCTTGGTAAATCGTTCACCATGCTCGTCTATAAGAAACAATATACCAGCGAAGATAAGAAATAAAGAATTTAACTTAAACAAAGTAAAGATATTTGGATGTAAAGCTTGGGCACATATAATGCCAAAAGGAGACAAACTATCAAGCCGTGCAGCTGAATGCAGGATGGTTGGATACTCTACCAACGGATATACTCTGTGGAATCCAAATACTGATCAAATCACTGTATCACGAGATGTACGTTTTGATGAAAATAATTTAACATATGAAGAGAACAGAAATGAAAGTAGAAAACCAGTTAGAGTGAAATATGGTATACTAGAGGAAGATCAATATGAATTGGAACAAGATGATAAAGAAGAAGATGAATTCTATGATACAAGTGAAGAACCTAAAACAACAAAAAGTGGAAGAGAAGTAAAGAAACCAAAAAGATACAACAACCAAGAAATTAATGAAGCATTTTGTTTAATGTCAAGTGAGAATGACCCAGCTACATATGTAGAAGCGATAAACCAAAGCCCGCAATGGAAAATTGCAGTGGAAAATGAAATTAAATCATTAACAGAAAAAGAAACCTGGATTGAAAGTAAACTACCACTCGGAAAGAAGAAAATAGACACTAAATGGATATTTCGAACAAAATCAGACGGAACTAAAAAGGCAAGACTAGTTGCCAAAGGTTTTCAAAAACAAACAGATGACTTTGTTTATTCACCAGTTGCAAAAATGACAACTATAAGACTAGGATTATCAGAAGCACTGCATAATAATTGGGAAATAATACAACTAGATATTCCATCAGCATTTCTTAATGGAAACATTGAGAGTGAAGTGTACATAACAGTTCCAGAGGGAGTGGAAATTAAGAATAAGCCAGAAGAAACTGTTCTGAAACTTCAGAAAGCACTCTATGGATTGAAAGAATCACCAAAATACTGGAATAAAAGATTCAATGAGTTTTGTACAAAAATTAACCTGAAAAGATCAGAAAATGATATATGTTTATACAAAGGAAATGGAGTATGGCTTATACTATTTGTCGACGATATATTACTGATGGGAAATATGGAAAATATCAAGAAGACAACAAAATTACTTGAAAAAGAATTCGAAGCCAAGAATTTAGGAAAAATAAGTAAATATTTAGGACTGGAAATTCAAAGAAATGAAAATACAATGAAATTATCACAAGAAACATTTATTAAAAATCTTTTGAAGAAATATAACATGAGTAACTGCAAAGAAATGAAGACACCAATGGAACACAGCTTCACCGTACCTGAAAATGAAGAAATAATTAATAATGTACCATACCGAGAGCTCATAGGAAGTCTGAATTATATATCTACAATGACTCGGCCAGACATAACATTTGCAACCTCGTACTTAAGCAGATACTTGGACAAACCAACCAGAAGTACTTGGACAGCAGCAAAAAGAATTCTTCATTACCTAAAAGGAACAATGGAAAAAACACTTACATACAAGAAAAAAGAAGACTCTAATACTTATCTTATTTCAGCCTTTTCAGATGCCGACTGGGCAAGTAATAAATCTGACAGGAAAAGTGTCAGTGGCATGTTAGTCTACCACCGAGGAAATTTGATATCTTGGTCATCCAAGAAGCAGCAGTCAGTCAGTTTATCGACAGCCGAGAGTGAGTATGTTTCGGCTGCAACCTGCATCTCGGATATGTTGTTCATCCGAGGACTGACATTAGATTTTGAAGAACAGTGTAATCAGTGTGTGCTCTATGTGGACAATCAAAGTGCAATCAAAATGATGATGAATAGTGAAAACACGCGTTATTCAAAGCACATAGACATAAAATACCATTTCGTGAAAGACATTGTAAACAAAAACATAGTGACAGTGAAATATGTGAATACCACTGAAAATATATCAGACATTATGACGAAAGCGTTGTGTAGTGTTAAATATTGCTATTTCAGAGACTGTTTACCGATTGTGTAAGTTTTTCATAGTTTATTTAAGTTTTTGGAATTAGTTTTTTCTTTTGTTAAAAAGTTGTTTACATTCTAGTTTATTTTGAAGGTTATAATTTTGTTTTGTAACGTTGTCAGACATGAAAGTCAAACTTCAAGTTGTCAAATTGCTAAGTTACTGTCAAATCAATGTTGCCATTTAAAGATTTAAAATTGTACTAGACTTAATCATAAGTAAGCTAATGTTGCTATTTAAAATTTGTACCAAAGGCAATTGTAAGCTTGTAATGTAGAAACATTTTTGGAAACTTAAATTGAGAGGGAGTGTTAGAATATTATGTCTATGGTTTTTACCTCTCTCTCTCTTGCGGCAACACCGATGAATAGGATAAGGAAGCTTTTCGTATTAAATATAAATAAAACAAAATAAAGACCGTTTTACTTCAACTAAAAGTCAAGTTCTCATAGGATGGATGGATGGATGGATGGATGGATGGATGGATGGATGGATGGATGGATGGATGGATGGATGGATGGATGGATGGATGGATGGATGGATGGATGGATGGATGGTTATGTTTTTTTTTTTTTTTTTTTTTTTTTTTATTCCGAGTCCCTCTGACAGTATCAGAGACTTTTTCTTTCTTTTGGGTACTCTTTTTATACTATTCTTCTTTGTTGCGGTGTTACATGAAGTGTGCATTCCGTCTTAATTATAACATTTTTTTTATCTTATTCTTCTTCTTTTTTATCTTGCTTATTTCTTACATTTCATTATTTATGCTGGTTATATATATCTAAGAATATATATTCAACATAATTTTCTTATTCTATTTATTTCTATTAATTACTATACTTGCTATTATTTGACAAAACTCTAAGAACTTGCTTCTACTATATTTATGTACTAGTATCTTATTGACATTTTCTTTTGTAATTTCATGGTTTATTAAGTGTTCTGTGTTGTATCTTTGGACACCAAAAGCTGGGCATTCAAACAATACATGAGGTACTGATTCTTTTATTCCTGGTTCACAGATGCATGATGGGTCCTCCTTACATCTGAACCGGTTCAGGTATTCTGAGAACCCACCATGCCCTGTCAACACCTGAGTAATTATGCTGGTTGGTCGTATCTTTTTTACTAAGTGGTGTGCTTGTATTGCGTCGGGGAAGAACAATTTGGTGACAGCGGCAGTTTCGCTTGCTTTGTATCTTCGGTCCCACTCGTCAATCGACTCCGTACGGATCTGTCTTTTGACGAATGAGACCGGGCACAGGTCGTAATCGGGCTTTCTTTTGATTTTAAGTGCTGCCTCTTTGGCAAGTTCATCTGCACGGATGGTTAGGTTAGGTTAGGTTAGGTTAGGTTAGGTTAGGTTTTTTTTTTTTTTTTTTTTTTTTTTTTTTCCTGTCCTGGCGCTTGGCCAGGCCCGCGAGCTATCCCTAACATGATCAGGGGTTTACTACCATCTTTATTACTCCTTTCTTAACACATACCTAAGTCTTATCTATATTTTATTGAATCTTAATCTAGTTTATAACCTATTTAACAACTAATTACACATTTAAGTAGGTGTGATATGTATATGTTTACAACATATACATTCACACCTATTGTGATATATCTGATCTATTCTTATTTACTATCTTAACACATATTTTTATTCCATATTCTATAAACTTATCTCTAATATTCTTATCACTAATAATTTTACAGACATTTTCCCTATTTAATACTACACCCATCTCCTCTTCCACTTCAAACCGATCTCTGCCGAACATGGGGCACTCCAACAATATGTGCAAAGGGGTCTCCTCTTTTCCTGGTTCACAGGTACATGATGGGCTCTCCCTAATCTTGAATCTATGCAAGTATTGGGAGAACCCACCATGTCCTGTCATCATTTGTGTGATAATGCCTACGGGCTTGAGGGTCCTGATGACCCCATAAGCTTTGATTGCATCCGGAAAGTATACTTTTGTGGTGGAAGCCGTTTCACCGTCACGATAGCGTCGGTTCCATTCGCCAAGCGACTCCATACGGATTTGTCTCTTGGCGAATGAGACCGGCCAACTCGTCCGCTCTTTCGTTTCCCTCCAACCCCGCGTGTGCTTTGACCCAGAATAAGTTTGTGGTTTTGCCTTGGGTTTTCAGGTTTTCTAACCCTTCCCTTATTTTAACTGCAAGGGGGTGGAGGGAAAAGGTGCTGGCCACTGTTTCCAGGGCGGACCTAGAGTCGCTATAAACGTTGCAACTCAAAGCCCGGCTACGCAATGCAACCTCTGTTGCTTCCTGTAGAGCCAGAAGCTCAGCCTGGTACACGGAACAGCATTCCGACAGCTTCAACTTTTTGGTACTTGTCTCCGCAGCACCATCCCAAACGGATATTGCTGCGCCGACTTTCCCTTCGATCTTACTGCCATCAGTGTAGATTTTTAGGCCATTGTGCTGCTCTAATGCTGTTCCGTCCACCAGGAGTGTGAAGCCGTGCTCTGCCCGCAAGGCAGGGTGTGGCTTTGCTGTGTACGGTTGCGGCCGCTCTATATCTCGGTCTCCTATTACTCGCCGGTTATACCCTTTCCTGACTTCGTAGAGTAAGGCTGCTTCCCGGATCCTGATGTCCAGAGGAAGCAAGCCGGCGAGCAATAGTACGGAGTTAAGGGAGACCGTTCTATACGATTTGGTAATTTTTTGAGCAAAGCCACGTTGTACAGCGTTGAGGTGATTTTTTATGCCTATCTTATTTGTCGCATGTCCCCATGCGCTAGCAGCGTATAAAATCGTTGGCTCCACCACAGCTATATAGATGGTCTTTATAATTTCCGGATGCAATCCCCAAGTAACTTTAGCGGTTCTGGATAATTGCTTGTAGAAGTTTAGTGCTTTTCTACAGACGTTCGCGGCGTGTGTGTTAAAAGTCAACTTGTCGTCGATGGTGAGGCCCAGCAGTTTGATTTCCCTAGACATGCCAATGTCAGTGCCGCCCATGCTCAGGTGTGGGGTATCGTACTTAAGTTTGCGGGTTATAATCATTGCTGACGTTTTTTGTGGAGCAAACTTTAACTTGTTTCTGACACCCCAAACCCGAACATGTTCGAGAGTGGCACTGGCACGTCCTTGAATCTCCTGTGCCGTCTCACCATCAAAGACAAGGACGACATCGTCCGCGAACGCCTGCACGTAGACGCCCAATTCTTCCACGTGTTTTAGTAGTGGGTCTACAAGCAAGTTCCACAGATCCGGGCCCCCTATAGAGCCTTGTACGCATCCTTTGCCAGTTGATTTGGCATATTCCTGCCCGGCGTATCTGACTCTGACGGTTCGATCTCGGAGATAACTATCGATCACTCTTCTCAAATTTAGGGGACACTTTTCCTCTGCCAGTCGGACTCTAATGGCTGGCCACCATGCGCTGTCGAAGGCGCCCTCTATATCCAATGAAACCAGTGTGACTATCTTTTTCTGGTCCCTTTTCATGTTGATGTGTTGCATGAGGGTATAGAGGGCGTCTTCGGTGCTCTTCTGGGGCATGAATCCGTACTGGCACGTACTTATCCGCGGCAGCAAGTAAAATTTTATTCGAGTGACCAACATCCTCTCGAAGATCTTTCCAAGTACAGGCAGAAGACCGATAGGCCTGTATGATTTCGGAGTGGTGTAGGTTGTCTTCCCCGGTTTTCGTAAGACTACGACAGTGGCCTCCTTCCAAGGACGCGGGAAATAGGTGTATTCCAGGCATTTGTTCAGGATCTTGAGGAAGAGATCTGGATCGTTTTTAACTGCTTCCTGACATATGTCAGCAGTAAATCCGTCGGCACCTGGTGCTTTTTTGGGGTTGAAGGCCTTCACCGCAGTTTTCAGCTCAGTCTGCGTAAACGGCGGATCGCATACGTCATTATGTTGTCCATCGTTTACTCTATCTGCTTCAGCTCTAATTCTGCGGTGATCGGTGTTGTCACTTTCTGTGAGGTCTTCTGGATAGAAGGTTTCTGCTAGTACTTTCACAGAACCTTTTGCATCCAACACCTTTCCTTCCACCTCAAGTAGCAGGTCCTCCTCCCTGGTTTGCGTCCTACCAATCACCCTGTAGATTCCGTCCCAGACCCCTTCCCTATCCTGTTTCCCACAAAAGTCTTTCCAACTTCCAATTTTAGCCTTGTTTTCCTCTGACTCATATGTTTCTTTCTTTTTCAGGTACTCATCCACCACCTTCTGTCTTCGGTCTGTCGCTGCGCATCGGACTCTTCTCTTCATGGTGGCGACTTCTCTCTTCAGCTCGGCGAGTTTCTCGGACCACCATGGCAAGGTAAGTGTTTGTGTCTGTTTTTTATTTGGTATTGAGTGTGTGCATGCTTGTGTTACTGTCTTCGTGTATCTGTCTACTAATGCTTCTATGTGTTCTACTCTGCAAATGTTGTCTACGTGTGTGTGTGTTAGTTGGTTTTCGGATTTTAATTGGTCCAGTTTCGTATGAAACTGATCCCAATTTGCTTTTTTTTTTTTTTTTTTTGGTGTTGTATATTCGTGTTGTTCGTGTTATGTTTGTGCCTTTGGATTTAGTGAGTCGAATTTTAAATAAAATGGCGTTGTGATCCGAGGTGGTCATATCTTCGTCGAGCTTCCAGTCTTCCACGAGATGCAGCAAATCTAAGGTGCAGACCGTGACGTCAACGAAGCTTTTAAAAATTTGGCCACCTCTGACTGTGAAGAACGTTGGTGTGGTGTTGGTGTTGAGCACCTGAAGGTCGAGGTCCTCTAATGCTCCTGCCATTGTCTCTCCTCTTTCGTCTGTGCATGGACTACCCCACCAGGAGCTTTTCGCATTACTGTCACCCCCCATGATGATGTGACGCTTATGCTTCTGCTTTATCAGTCCCAGTTGTTCCAAGTATGGCTCGATCGGTTTGGAGTTTGGTTCAAAGTAGAACGAGACGGCGAAGATCTCCCACGCTACTGTCCTGATCTTCACTACAACGATGTTGGGTGTAGTAAGCTCAGGACATAAAGTGACGTCCAGTTCATGGTCAAAAACCACAATTGCCGCTTTGATTGGTACGTCACTGCTCTGGTAGATCTTCGCCCCCCTATAGTTCTTCATTTTACCTATTCCGCCGATGTAGGGCTCCTGGAGTAGAGCGAAGGCCACCCTCTTGTTGTATGCCTCAAGCATTAACTCGTTTGTTGCGCGCTCCATGCGCTGGAGGTTTGCTTGGGCTACGAGGTATGGCCTTTCTCTTTTCTGGGTCTGATTTACGCCTGGGACCACCTTAGCAATATGCCACCGCTGTTCGGGCCAGAGTATCCCATTTCTTCCTAATGGGGCACTCTGGGCTGAACGCGTTGTGATCTGTCTTGCTCATCTTGACGTGCATGCAGTTACAGCACGTTGGTACTTCGCCAGCCAACCAGTCCGCACACTGCGCCTTCATGTGGGGGCCTCCACAATGGCTACACTTTTCCACACTCTCTGTGCAGAATCGTCTACCATGTCCGTAGCCGAGGCAGAGCGAACACTGAACCAGCGGGGATTGGTCCTCTACTCTCACCCGCTGAAGATCGATGTGCACTGCCCCGGCTTCCGTCATGCGTTGCCAAAGTATTGTGGAGACCCTCAACACTACGTGGCTGGTGTGCGGGTTTCTGGTACGCGGTTAGGTTAGGTTAGGTTAGGTTAGGTTAGGTTAGGTTAGGTTGTCCGGACGATGTCCGGACGGAGGGGGTAGGCTCGTCCGGCGCCCTGGACATTCCGGGTAGCGGCGGTGCGAGCCTTGGCGGCCTTGAGTGGTCGCGGGACTCGGTCGGCGTCCCAGCCTTATGCTGGGTAGCGGCGACGCGAGTCGGGGGGTCTGGGGGGCGGATGTGGTGGACATCCGTCCCTTTAGTCACAGTCGTGACAGACCCCCAGGGGTGGACGACGCGCCCGGTGTTCCGGCGCGTCGTACCAAGGGGGGGAAGGGGGTTCTTCCCCGAGGCGGGTCCGCCCAGGGGCGGGCAGGCGGCGGGAGGGGGTTGCGGTGCATACTCTGCATGGTCCCGCGGCCCCCGTCCGACGTGCTGCAGCGGTGGAACACCTTTGGGTTTTAGTCGGTATTAGCGCCATTGCTGAGGCCGTGGCGCTCGAGTCCGACATACCCCGCTCGTGTCCCCACACGGCGGGGATGCGTAAATGCATTTCCCAAAGTAAAAAAAAAAAAAAAAAAAAAAAAAAAAAAAAAAAAAAAAAAAGGTTAGGTTAGGTTAGGTTAGGTTAGGTTAGGTTAGGTTCCCCCCCAGTCCCCCCCAATGGGTTCCCGCCTTGTCGCGGCGGGGGGGCTCAGTAACCGTGGATTCGGCACCCACGGTGAAGCAAAGAGGAACCCGAGGTGGGGCCGCTTCTTCCGGGCTGTGCTTCCCGGGCCCAGTCGAAGCGGCCGGTAGGTTGCGGTGGGGTTGGCGCCGCAACTGAGGTGGGCTGCAGTGTGGGGGTTCGCACTGCAGCTGAGGGATACGGGGCCGCCACCGTTGAATGGCGGTGCGGTGGTGTC
Organism: Apocheima hispidaria; assembly: GCA_947579745.1. Classification (NCBI taxonomy): domain Eukaryota; kingdom Metazoa; phylum Arthropoda; class Insecta; order Lepidoptera; family Geometridae; genus Apocheima; species Apocheima hispidaria. The sequence goes on from OX388159.1 coordinate 15,292,229, forward strand.
GCAGGGGAAGAGGAGTGCCGGTATTACGGTGCGCCGCTCTCCCTATCCTCTGCGACCGTGAGTTGGGGAGGCTTTACGCCTCCCCGGAGGGGGTAGGCTCGCCCGGCGCCCCGGACAGTCCGGGTAGCGGCGGTGCGAGCCTTGGCGGCCTTGAGTGGCTGCGGGGCTTGGCCGGCGTCCCAGCCTTATGCTGGGTAGCGGCGGCGCAAGTCGGGGCCCTCTCACCCAACTCTCCTTGGAGAGTAGTGCTGTAGGGCCCGGGGGCCTTCTCCGCACGCCCCAGAGCTTTTATCTGGAGCGCGCGTAGAAGGCGGTCCGGACGATGTCCGGACGGAGGGGGTAGGCTCGTCCGGCGCCCTGGACATTCCGGGTAGCGGCGGTGCGAGCCTTGGCGGCCTTGAGTGGCCGCGGGACTCGGTCGGCGTCCCAGCCTTATGCTGGGTAGCGGCGACGCGAGTCGGGGGGTCTGGGGGGCGGATGTGGTGGACATCCGTCCCTTTAGTCACAGTCGTGACAGACCCCCAGGGGTGGACGACGCGCCCGGTGTTCCGGCGCGTCGTACCAAGGGGGGGAAGGGGGTACTTCCCCGAGGCGGGTCCGCCCAGGGGCGGGCAGGCGGCGGGAGGGGGTTGCGGTGCATACTCTGCATGGTCCCGCGGCCCCCGTCCGACGTGCTGCAGCGGTGGAACACCTTTGGGTTTTAGTCGGTATTAGCGTCACTGCCGAGGCCGTGGCGCTTGAGTCCGACATACCCCGCTCGTGTCCCCACACGGCGGGGATGCGTAAATGCATTTCCCAAAGTAAAAAAAAAAAAAAAAAAAAGGTTCCCCCCCAGTCCCCCCCCCAGTGGGTCCCGCCTTGTCGTGGCGGGGGGGCTAAGTACCTGCGGCCAGATAGCTGCGGGGAAACTAAGAGGACCCGAGGAGGAGGCTCGACCGGCGCCCTGGAGAGTCCGGGAAGCGGCGGTGCGAGCCGGGGGCGGCCTTGAGTGGCCGCGGGGCTCGGTCGGCGTCCCAGTCATATACTGGGTCGCGGCGACGCGAGTCGGGGGGGCCTTCTCCGCACGCCCCAGAGCTTTTATCTGGGGCTGGCGTAGAAGGCAGTCCGGACGGGGGTCTGGACGTGTGGGGTCGTCTGCGGACGGCGTTTGGGGAGGCTTTAGGCCTTCCGGAGGGGGTAGGCTCACCCGGCGCCCTGGACAGTCCGGGTAGCGGTGGGTGAGTCTTGGCGGCCTTGAGTGGCTGCGGGGCTTGGCCGGCGTCTCAGCCTTATGCTGAGTAGCGGCGGCGCAAGTCGGGGACGTGCTCGGCGTGCACTTACACTGCCGTCGAGTGGGCCGGGGGAGCAATCTTCTGGCCAGCGTCCTTGGGGGGAGGTGCGCTCTTCCTCCATCCGGTTCCGCACTGCCATCGCAAAGACCCCCGTTCGCGCTAAGGGTGGTACGTGGTGGCATGTGTTAGGGCCGAAGGGGACTTGCCTTTATTGGCCGGTCCCAGAGCAGGCAAGCTCGACATAAAAAACCCGGGAGAAAACCCGTAAAAACCTATGGATACCTGGGGCCCTCCATAGTATGTACCCTTGCTCCCGGAATGGGCGTCACCCGGGAGTGGACCTTTAGTTCGACCCTACTCGTGGGATTTATTATGGAACAATCAAAAACCAAACAAATATACGACGAAGGGCGGGGGCTTAGCCCCGAAAACGCGGCGGAAGACTCCGACTCCTCTTGTAGGAGTATGGTGTCTGTGACAAGTATGTCACCGGATAGAAGCAGCGCAAGGTTCTGGCTCAAGCGAGCCAGATCCTGCGAATCGAAGAGCGGGGCTAGTGGTCCTGGCTCTGAGGATGAGGATGCAGATGCTCCGGCGAACAAAAAAACGCCTACAGCGCCTACAGCGCGACGAGGCAGAGGCCGACCGCCTACGACAGGCGAATACGTCGGTCTCGCCCAGGCCAAGGCGGCCCTTGTCGCCGCCAAAAGGCAGGAGATAGAGCTACAGGCGGAACAGGAGGTCAGCGAGCTGGCAATGACGCTGCGCTCCAATAAGTCGGCGGAAGAACTGCCCGAGCCGACATCGGAGGGGTCGGAGGAGCTTGTCTCCGACCTTTCTAAGAAGGTAATGGCCTCCGTGGCCGTTATAAATACGGTGGCCACCAAGTCGGGGAACCTGAAAGGAACGTTTCAGCGTCACCTTAAGGAGGCCGCCCAGACGGTGGAACGAGCGATGGCAGTCCTGCAGAAGAGGTCCTCAACAGAGGAGACCCGGAAACTGCAGGCTGCCAACGCGCGCCTCCGGGAAGAAGTTGCGGAGCTCCGAAAAGAGATGGCGGAGCTCCGTGCAGAAATGAGAGAGGCACGAACCTCCACTCCTCCGCGGGCATCGGCATCTCAGCCTCGTCCGGCAGAGGAGATGGAGCAGGCGATCCTGCGACAGGTGGGCGGGATGCTGAGCGCCCGTCTTGAGGCACTGGAAGATCGCCTCCTGCCAGAGAAGCGGATCCGCCCTCCTCTGGCCGCGGACCGTCGACGAGATGCGGCTCCTCCCCCTGCACCGACTCCTGCACCGGTCCCGACGCCCAAGCCCAGCAAGGGCAAGGGCAAGGGAAAGGCTTCAAAGCCCGCGGCCCCGGAAGCGGAACGCCCGAAAGCGGCCTTCGTTCCTGCCCCTCCGCCACCGCCTCTCACCGAGGCCTGGACGGAGGTCGCCAGGAGAAACACTGCCAGACCGAAGGTTCAGCAGCCGCGGCCCGCTAAGCCCGCACCAACGGAGAGGATAGAGAGGCCCAAGACGGGAAAACAGGCCCCCCAGAAAAAGCCCAAGAAGGTGAGGATCCGCCCCCAGCGCACGGCAGCGGTGGTCATCACGCTGCTGCCGGGGGCAGCCGAAAAGGGCCTCGACTACACAAGAGTGCTCGGCGAGGCCAGGTCCAAAATGGACCTCAGCGGTTTCCCGCCGCTGAAAATGAGAGCGGCGGCAACGGGGGGCCGAATTATAGAGGTGGGAGGTACGGAGCGAGCCGAAAAAGCAGACTCTCTGGCCTCTAAGCTCCGGGAGGTTTTCCTGGGCGCCGAGGGTGAAATACGGGTGTCCAGGCCGGTCACCACCGCAGATCTGCGGGTCAGCGGCCTGGACGACTCGGTCGGCGCCCAGGAGCTGACCGAGTGCCTCGCCAAGGCCGGAGGCTGTGCCGCCCTGGACCTCAAGGTCGGGGAGGTACGGAAGGGGGCGGCAGGCATGGGCACCGCCTTTGTGCGGTGCCCTGCAGTGGCCGCCAAGAAGATAGTAGCGGCCGGCAACCGGCTGCTGGTGGGGTGGGTCTCAGCTCGGGTCGAGGTCCTGGAGGCCCGACCCCGCCGATGCTTCCGCTGCCTTGCGCAGGGCCATGTGAGGGCCCAGTGCAAGGCCGAGGTAGACCGCAGCGGGGAATGCTACCGCTGCGGTCAAACTGGCCACAAGGCCAGCGGCTGCTCCGCCGCCCCCCACTGCACCTTGTGCGCAGCTGCGGGGAAGCCGGCAGACCACCTCTCCGGGGGCAAGGCATGCGCCAAGCCCCCGTCCAAGAAAGAGGCCGGAAAAAAGAAGGCTGCGACCAAAGCAAGGTCGCAGCCGACTCGCCCCGTTGTGGAGCAGGCGGCTGCCATGGAGGAAAGTTAGGATGTCGGCCCTAACTTTCCTCCAGGCGAATCTCAACCACTCTGCCAGGGCTCAGGACCTCCTCCTCCAGAGCCTGGCAGAGCGGTTGATCAAGGTGGCCGTGATCGCCGAGCCATACCGGACCCCGCCCAGGACAGACTGGGTTGGGGATCTGGATGGCTTGGTGGCGATCACCACCCAGTCGCCTGCTCAATCCCCTCCTCTCGAGGACGTGGTGAGGGGAAGGGGATATGTCGCGGCCCGGATCGGGGGGACGGTGGTTGTGGGGGTGTACTTCTCCCCCAACAGGGTCCTCGCCGAGTTTGAGAGTTTTCTCGGCGAGGTGGGGACCCTGGTCAGCCAGAACCGTCCCCGATCCGTCATCGTCCTCGGAGACCTCAACGCAAAATCCACCGCGTGGGGGTCTTCGAGGACTGATGCCAGGGGCGAGGCCGTGGACGAGTGGCTGGCGGAGACGGGGCTGTGCGTGGTCAACCGGGGGTCGGAGGACACGTGCGTGCGACGCTCGGGTGGGTCGGTCATCGATGTGACCCTTGCCACCCCCGAACTCGCGGCACGTGTCCGGGACTGGGAGGTCCTGGTGGACGAGGAGACGCTCTCCGATCATCGGTATATCCGATTCAGCGTCTCCTCGTCGATGGTAGGACGGGGCCCACGGTTGCCACCGGCGGCTGGCCGGCGCTGGGCACTGACACGTCTGGACACCGACTTGCTGCGGGAAGCCGCGATCGTCCAGACGTGGAGTGCCCCTCCCTCAGAGGAAGTAGACTTGGACGCCGCAGCGGATGGACTGTGTGAGGCCATGGCACGCGTGTGCGACGCCGCCATGCCGCGCGCGAGGCCTCCACAGTCCAAGCGCCAAGTCTACTGGTGGGGAGAGGGGGTCGCCGAGCTCCGCCGCCAGTGCCTGGCAGGACGCCGCTGCTACCAGCGGCACCGCCGGAGGAGGGTGCAGGACGCGGAGGAGCTGGACCGCCTCTACATCGCGTACAGAGAGGCGTGCAAGGCCCTCCGCGTCGCGATTAGCCAGGCCAAAGCACAGGCCTGGCAAGAGCTGCTGGAGTCGCTGGAGAGGGACCCGTGGGGGCGGCCCTACAAATGGGCCCGCCAGAAGCTGCGACCCTGGGCCCCTCCAGTGACCAGCACCCTCGAGCCGGCGGTCCTCCGTAGGGTGGTCGAGGGACTGTTCCCCGGTTGTCCGGGGACCGAATTCGTCCCTCCCGCCCTACCGGCGCCTGCCACGGCGGAGGAGGAAGAGGAGGTTGTCCCCGAGGTCTCGCAGGGCGAGCTGGGGGCGGCCGTCCTTAGGATGAGGGCCAAGAATACGGCGCCGGGGCCCGATGGGATTCCCGGTCGTGCGTGGGCCCTCGTCCAGGAGGAGATAGGGGAGCGCCTGAGGGCGCTGCTCGACCGCTGCCTGCGGGAAGGCAGGTTCCCCAGGCGGTGGAAGTCGGGCCGGCTCGTCTTGCTGAGAAAGGAGGGGCGCCCGGCAGACGAGCCGGCGGGGTATCGCCCGATTGTGCTGCTTGACGAGGCGGGCAAGCTCCTGGAGCGAGTGGTGAATGCCCGCCTCGTCAACCACCTCGAAGATGTCGGCCCGAACCTGGCCGACACGCAGTTCGGGTTTCGGAGGGGTCGCTCGACGATCGACGCCATAGCGCACGTCCGCGACCTCTCCGACGAGGCGTGCTCCAGCGGCGGGGTGTTGTTGGCGGTGTCTCTTGACATCGCCAACGCGTTCAACACCCTGCCCTGGAGCGTAATATTGGGGGCACTGGGGTGGCACAAAGTACCCCAGTACCTCCGACGCCTCGTGGGGGACTACCTCTCAGATCGAGAGGTAGTCTACCCCACAAAGGAGGGAGAGGGCCGGAGCCCCATGACCCGCGGCGTTCCACAGGGGTCCGTATTGGGCCCCACCCTGTGGAACGTCGGGTACGATTGGGTCCTGAGGGGCGCTAACCTTCGTGGCGTCGGCGTCGTTTGTTACGCCGACGACACGTTGGTTACCGCGAGGGGGCAGACGTACCGAGAGGCGTCTGTCCTGGCCACGGCTGCGGTCGCTGCGGTTGTGGCCAGGATCCGGCGGTTGGGCCTGGAGGTGGCGCTCCATAAGTCCGAGGCCATATGCTTCCATGGGCCTCGGAGGGCGCCACCTGCAGGCTCAAAAATAGTGGTGGGCGGGACGTCGATTGCTGTCGGCTCGACGCTTAAGTACCTCGGCGTCGTGCTCGACAGCAGGTGGAGGTTCGGGGCCCACTTCGAGGGCCTGACCCCGAGGGTCGTGGGGACGGCGGCTGCACTGAGCCGCCTCCTGCCGAACCTCGGAGGGGGAGGGGGGACCTGCCGCCGCCTTTATATGGCGGTGGTAAGGTCCATGGCCCTCTATGGGGCCCCGATATGGGCCGGCTCGGTGGGTCCGACGGAGGTGGCCCGGCTCCACAGGGGCCAGAGGACAATGGCGGTGAGAGTGTGTCGGGGGTACCGCACACTCTCCCACGAGGTGGCTTGTGCCCTGGCCGGCTCCCTCCCGTGGGACCTTGAGGCCGAGGTCCTCTCCTCCGTGTACTGGCGGAGGGCGCGGGCACGTGCGGAGGACCTACGGCCTGCCCCACGGGAGGTCGAGCAGTGGCGGAAGAGGGCGAGACAGGCCGCCCTCGAGTCGTGGAGCCGGCGGATCGCCGAAGATAGGACAAGGGGAGCCGGGGCTGTCCGGCTCCTCGAGGCGATCCGTCCAGTGCTGAGGGACTGGGTACACCGCGGCCATGGGAGTCTCTCCTTCCGGCTGACACAGGTACTCTCGGGGCACGGTTGCTTCGGGAGATACCTGTGTCGCGTTGCCCGGAGGGAAGAGACTCCGGACTGCCACCAGTGCGGCTGCGCCGAGGAAACGGCGCAGCACGTGCTGGAGGTGTGCCCGGGGGCGGCGGATCCGCGGCTGTTCCTGGCCGCGGACATGGGTGGGGACCTCTCGTTGCCGAACATCCTGGCAAGGATGGTCGCCGACGAGAGGTCCTGGGAGGCGATGGCCTCTTTCTGCGAGGAAGTGATGTCGCAGAGAGAGGCCGAGGAGCGGGAGAGGGAGGCGGATCCCCTCGCTCCCCCGCTCCGAAGAGGGCGGAGACGGAGGCGTGCAAGCAGAGCTCGCACGCCGTCTCCGCTGGGAGGGTCTGGGGTGGCGGATGTGGGGACATCCGCCACCCCTTCTTAGTCACTTAATGTGACAGACCCTCCAGGTGGTCGACGCGCCCGGTGTTCCGGCGCGTCGTCACGAGGTGGGAAGGGGTCAGTTCAACGACCCCTTCCCGAGGCGAGTCCGCCCAGGGGCGGACAAACGGCGGGATGGGGCCGCGGTGCATACTCTGCATGGTCCCGTGGCCCCGTCCGACTTGCCGTCGCCGTAGGAACACCTTGGGGTTTTAGTTGGTATTAGCGCCACCGCTGCGGCCGTGGCGCTCGAGTCCAACATACCCCGCTCTTGTCCCCACTCGAGCGGGGATGCGTAAAAGCATTTCCCCAAGTAAAAAAAAAAAAAAAAAAAAAAGGTTCCCCCCCAGTCCCCCCCCAGTGGGTCCCGCCTTGTCGTGGCGGGGGGGCTAAGTACCTGCGGCCAGATAGCTGCGGGGAAACTAAGAGGACCCGAGGAGGAGGCTCGACCGGCGCCCTGGAGAGTCCGGGAAGCGGCGGTGCGAGCCGGAGGCGGCCTTGGTGGCCGCGGGGCTCGGTCGGCGTCCCAGTCATATACTGGGTCGCGGCGACGCGAGTCGAGGGGGGGCCTTCTCCGCACGCCCCAGAGCTTGTATCTGGAGCTGGCGTAGAAGGCAGTCCGGACGGGGGTCCGGACGTGTGGGGTCGTCCAAGGACGGCGTTTGGGGGGCTGTAGGCCCTCCGGAGGGGGTAGGCTCACCCGGCGCCCTGGACAGTCCGGGTAGCGGCGGGTGAGTCTTGGCGGCCTTGAGTGGCTGCGGGGCTTGGCCGGCGTCTCAGCCTTATGCTGAGTAGCGGCGGCGCAAGTCGGGGACGTGCTCGGCGTGCACTTACACTGCCGTCGAGTGGGCCCGGGGAGAAATCTCCTGGCCAGCGTCCATGGGGAGAGGTACGCTCTCTCTCCACCCGGTTCCGCACTGCCATCGCAAAGACCCCCGTTCGCGCTAAGGGTGGTACGTGGTGGCATGTGTTAGGGCCGAAGGGGACTTGCCTTAATTGGCCGGTCCCAGAGCAGGCAAGCTCGATATCAAAAACCCGGGAGAACACCCGTAAAAACCTATGGATACCTGGGGCCCTCCATAGTATGTACCCTTGCTCCCGGAATGGGCGTCACCCGGGAGTGGACCTGTATATCGACCCAACTCGTGGGAATTATTATGTTGTCCTTAACTTTTAAAAACAAAAATAAAAATGACGAAGAGGGAGGAGGGCTGTTTGTGAGCCCTAATGAGGAGTCTGACTCCTCGAGAGTGAGTATGATGACCGTGGGATCACGGTCATCAGAGAAATCGCTTGGAGATGGAAATCTCAGGCGTAAGCGTGGTAGGACACGCGAGAGAGATAGCGGCGATGGTGGCCATTTAAGCTCCGGCAGCGAGTCGGATGCGCCAGCCACCAAAATAGTAGCTGCACCGAGAAGAGGCAGAGGCCGACCACCCACAACGGGTGAATACGTTGGTCTCGCCAAAGCTAAAGCGGCTCTTGTTGCCGCCGAGAGAGAAGAAATGGAGCTCAGGGCCGAGCAAGAGATCGCTGAAATGGCTGAGAAGCTGCGACCGGCAAGATCGACTCAGAGTCTGCTCTCTGAATCGTCACTGGATCAGGGGGAAGAGCTGGCCTCTGAGCTCAATAAAAAGGCATTAGACTGTGTGGCCACCATTAATGCTGTCGCCACAAAATCTAAACGACTGAAGGGGACGTTCCAACGTGCTTTAAAAGATGCGGCCTCCACCATCAAAGACGTTGTTGAGGACCTCCATAAAAGGTCCTCCAATGAGGAGACAAAGATGCTGCAGGCTGCCAATGCGCGCCTGCAAGCAGAATTAAACGAACTCCGCAAAGAAATTGCGGAGCTTCGTAAGGATATGACGCAGGCACGTACTGCCTCCCTTCCTAAATCTCCTGGGCAATCTTCGTCCAGCAGAAGGGCACTACCGCCAGAGGAACTGGAGCAGGCGATCCTGCGACAAGTCGGTGGCATGCTGAGTGCGCGGATGGAGGCCATTGAGGAGCGCCTCCTACCTGAAAAGCGCATTCGCCCTCCGCTTGCCGCCGACCGTAAGAACGTAGCGGCCAAGGAGTCCACCGGGGTTGTTGACCGGCGGAAACAGTTCCTTAAGCCCACAAGCTCGTTTGCTAAGCCGGGAACTTCAAAGGCACCAGCGGTACCGGACGCGACACAGCCTTCCTTTAGTAAATCTAAAGGCAAAGGCAAGGGGAAACAGAGCAAAGACCGTAGCTCGACTTTAGTCAGCCAAGATACGGCTGCCATAACCACACCGGAGAACCCCCAGCCACTACCCAAACCTCCGGGTAATAGCTGGGTGGAAGTTGTCAGAAAGGGCCTAAAAAAGACTACCGCCACAGCATCGGCATCGCTGCAACGGCAGCCACAAGCGCGACAGCAGCAGGCCAGAGCTGCTGAGCTACGTGGCAAAGAAGCGCCCAAGCCAAAACTCCGCGTCCCCCGCTCTGCAGCCGTTATCATAACGATACAGCCTGCAGCTGCGGATAAGGGCTTAACATACGCGGATACATTGGCAGAGGCTAAGAGAAGGATCGACCTGACACCACTAGGAATAACATCCCTCCACTTCCGAAAGGCAGCCACTGGTGGCCGTGTTTTGGAAGTGCCGGGTGGGGCCAGCGGGGAAAAGGCAGATACCCTTGCCGCCAAGCTCCGGGAAATCTACAACCCGGAAGAAATTAAAGTCTCCAGGCCGACCAAATGCGCTGACTTGCGCATCACCGGCCTGGATGACTCGGTGAGGAAAGAGGAGGTCGTTGCGGCCATTGCCAGAGCTGGGGAATGCCAGGCTGACCTGGTAAGGGCCAACGACATTCGCCGCAACTTAGCCGGCATAGGCACGACCTTTGTGAAATGCCCAGTAGCCGCAGCTAAGAAAGTGTTGGCCAGCGGCCGCTTAAAAGTGGGCTGGGTCTCAGCTCAGGTCAAGCTGCTGACTCCAAGACCGATGCGTTGCTTCCGATGCCTTGAAACTGGGCATGTGCGGGAGCAATGCAAATCGGACGCTGACCGAAGTAGCCTATGCTACCGCTGCGGCCAGCCTGGTCATAAGGCTAGTGAATGCTCAGGTGAGCCGCACTGTGCACTGTGCGCAGCAGCCAAAAAGCCGGCCGGACATCGCGTAGGGAGTAAAGCCTGCGCCTTGCCCCCTAAAAAGAAAGGCAGAAAGGCAACAGCCGAGGCCAAGACCCAGCTGCAGCCGACCCTCCCATTAACACGGGACGAGGGGGCGCAAATGGATGCCGATTGATTATGGCCCTGAGAGTCCTTCAGGCGAATATCAACCACTCCGCCAGAGCTCAGGACCTTTTGGTCCAGAGCATGGCGGAGTGGTTGATTCCCATCGCAATCGTGGCCGAGCCGTATCACATCCCCACTCGGGACAATTGGATAGGCGATAACGAGGGCACAGTGGCCGTAATCACTCGGGCAGCGGCCGGTTTCCCACCAGTGGAAAAGGTGACGAAAGGTCGAGGCTGCGTTGCTGTCCTGGCGGGGGGTATTGCCTATATTGGCGTTTACTTCTCCCCAAACAGATCCCTCGCCGAATTCGAAACCTGGCTATCCGAGGTGGAATCCCTCGTCCGTCAGTGTCGATCCCACCAGGTGCTGGTCGCTGGTGATTTTAACGCCAAATCAGCCCTGTGGGGATCGCCTGTCACGAACGAGCGAGGCGAGCCAGTGGAGGAATGGGCGACAGCGACAGGGCTACTGCTGCTGAATCGGGGAGCGGTACACACGTGCGTGCGACAACAGGGGAGCTCTATAGTGGACCTCACGTTCGCTAGCCCTGCTCTCGCACGCCGTGTTCAGGACTGGGAAGTACTGGAGGGAGAAGAGACGTTGTCGGATCACCGATACATACGGTTTGTCCTCTCCCCCCAAGGAGTCCCGAGCGGTCCAAACCGCTCTCCGACCGAGGAGATGCCACGGTGGGCCGTGAAGCGCATGGACGCAGATGTCCTCCTGGAGGCATCAATAGTTCAAGCGTGGGTCCCAAAGCCAGAGGGTATTGTAGAGGCAGATGCTGAGGCAGAGTGGTTCCGCGAGGCACTGACAAATGTCTGTGACTCTGCAATGCCCCGAGTAAAATCGCTGCCGCCGCGTCGAAGCGTCTACTGGTGGACGGCTGAGCTGGCCCGCCTCCGTGAGGAGTGTGTTGCCGCCAGGCGTCTATATACCAGACAGCGCAGACGGCGGCTGTGGGATCCAGACCGGGAAGCGGAACTGTACGCCTCGTATAGGCTGGCAGTTACTTCCCTACAAAAAGAGATAGCGCGAGCCAAAGATAGTGCCCGAGAGAGCATGCTCGAGGACCTGAATCGCGATCCGTGGGGGAGGCCATACAAACTGGTCCGGAATAAGATCCGTGCGTGGGCCCCACCTCTGACGCAAACCCTGCAGCCGGAGTTCTTGGAAGGTGTGGTGGGCGCTCTGTTCCCGCAAGTCTGCGAACATACGGCTCCGGTCATGGCACCTCCTGCGGATCGTGCCGAGAACGAGCATGAAGACGTTCCACAAGTATCCGAGGGGGAGCTTGCTGCAGCAGTGCTGAGGCTCAGAGCCAAAAACACGGCGCCTGGTCCGGACGGGATTCCCGGCCGTGCTTGGGTGCTGGCGTTGAAGGCCCTTGAGCCCCGATTTAGAGACCTTCTCAGGGACTGTCTCGAGCAAGGACGCTTCCCACGTCAGTGGAAAACCGGGAAGCTGGTTCTGCTGCGCAAAGAAGGAAGACCTGCTGACTCGCCGGGGGCCTACCGCCCCCGGCGAGTCAGCAGGTACCGTGGCTGCGGGGCTTGGCCGGCGTCCCAGCCTTATGCTGGGTAGCGGCGGCGCAAGTCGGGGGGCCTTCTCCGCACGCCCCAGAGCTTTTATCTGGGGCTGGCGTAGAAGGCAGTCCGGACGGGGGTCCGGACGTGTGGGGTCGTCCGCGGACGGCGTTTGGGGGGCTAAGGCCTTCCGGAGGGGGTAGGCTCACCCGGCGCCCTGGACAGTCCGGGTAGCGGTGGGTGAGTCTTGGCGGCCTTGAGTGGCTGCGGGGCTTGGCCGGCGTCTCAGCCTTATGCTGAGTAGCGGCGGCGCAAGTCGGGGACGTGCTCGGCGTGCACTTACACTGCCGTCGAGTGGGCCGGGGGAGAAATCTTCTGGCCAGCGTCCTTGGGGGGAGGTGCGCTCTTCCTCCATCCGGTTCCGCACTGCCATCGCAAAGACCCCCGTCAGCGCTAAGGGTGGTACGTGGTGGTACGTGTTAGGGCCGAAGGGGACTTGCCTTTATTGGCCGGTCCCAGAGCAGGCAAGCTCGACATAAAAAACCCGGGAGAAAACCCGTAAAAACCTATGGATACCTGGGGACCTCCATAGTATGTACCCTTGCTCCCGGAATGGGCGTCACCCGGGAGTGGACATCTATATCGACCCAACTCGTGGGAATTATATGGATACTTTAAAACCAAAAAACACTTATGACGAAGGGCGGGGGCTTAGCCCCGAAAACGCGGAGGATTCCGACTCCTCATGTAGGAGCATGGTCTCGGTGACCAGCATGTCACCCGACAGAACCAGCGCAAGGTTTTGGCTCAAACGAGCGAGATCGAGCGAAGGAAAGAGCGGGGCCAGCGGCCCTGGCTCGGACGAGGAAGCCGACGCTCCGGCTATTAAGAAGGTGCCTGCACTGGAGGAACGCCTCTTGCCGGAGAAACGCATCCGCCCTCCCCTGGCCGCGGACCGTCGACGTGACGCGGCTCCTTCCCCTGCGCCGATCCCTGCGCAGGTCCCGACGCCCAAGCTCACTAAGGGCAAGGGCAAGGGAAAGGCTTCAAAGCCCGCAGCCCCGGAAGCAGAACGCCCGAATGCGACCTACGTTCCTGCCCCTCCGCCACCGCCTCTCACCGAGGCCTGGACGGAGGTCGCCAGGAGAAACACCGCCAGGCCGAAGGTCCAGCAGCCGCGGGGCGCACCGACGGAGAGGACGGAAAGGCCCAAGGCGGGTAAACAGGCCCCACCGGCAAAGAAAAAGCCGCAGAAGGTGAGGATCCGCCCCCAGCGCACAGCAGCAGTGGTTATCACACTGCTGCCGGGGGCGGCAGAAAAGGGCCTGGACTACACCAGAGTGCTGGGTGAGGCCAGGTCCAAGCTGGACCTCAGCGGCTTCCCGCCGCTAAAGATGAGGGCGGCGGCGACTGGGGGCCGCATCATAGAGGTGGCGGGCACGGAGCGGGCTGAGAAAGCCCTGGCCACAAAGCTCCGGGAAGTATTCCAGGGCGCCGAAGGGGAAATCCGGGTGTCCAGGCCTGTCACCACCGCAGACCTGCGGGTAAGCGGCCTGGACGACTCGGTCGGCGCCCAAGAACTCGCCGAGTGCCTCGCCAAGGCCGGAGGCTGTGCTGCTCCGGACCTGAAGGTTGGAGAAGTTCGGAAGGGGGCGGCGGGCATGGGCACTGCCTTCGTGCGGTGCCCTGCAGTGGCCGCCAGAAAGATTGTGGCGGCCGGCAACCGGCTATTGGTGGGATGGGTAGCGGCGCGGGTCGAGGTCCTGGAGGCCCGACCCCGCCGCTGCTTCCGGTGCCTCGCACTGGGCCATGTAAGGGCCCAGTGCAAGGCCGAGGTGGACCGCAGCGGGGAATGCTACCGCTGCGGTCAACCAGGCCATAAGGCCAGCGGCTGCTCCGCCGCCCCCCACTGCACCTTGTGCGCAGCCGCGGGGAAGCCGGCGGAACACCTCTCCGGGGGCAAGGCTTGCGCCAAGCCCCCGTCCAAGAAAGAGGGAAAGAATAAGAAGGCTGCGACCAAAGCAAGGTCGCAGCCGGCTCGCCCCCCCACTCTGGAGCAGGTGACTACCATGGAGGAAAGTTAGTATGGCCCTAACTTTCCTCCAGGCGAATCTCAACCACTCTGCCAGGGCTCAGGACCTCCTCCTCCAGAGCCTGGCAGAGCGGTTGACCAAGGTGGCCGTGATCGCCGAGCCATACCGGATCCCGCCCAGGACTGACTGGGTCGGGGATCTGGATGGTTTGGCGGCGATCACCACACAGTCGCCTGCTCAATCCCCTCCTCTCGAGGACGTGGTGAGGGGAAGGGGATATGTCGCGGCCCGGATCGGGGGGACGGTGGTTGTGGGGGTGTACTTCTCCCCCAACAGGGTCCTCGCCGAGTTTGAGAGCTTTCTCGGCGAAGTGGGGACCCTGGTCGGCCAGAACCGTCCCCGATCCGTCGTCGTCCTCGGAGACCTCAACGCGAAATCCACCGCGTGGGGGTCTTCGAGGACTGATGCCAGGGGCGAGGCCGTCGAGGAGTGGCTGGCGGAGACGGGGCTGTGCATCGTCAACCGGGGGTCGGAGGACACGTGCGTGCGACGCTCGGGTGGGTCGGTCATCGACGTGACCCTTGCCACCCCCGAGCTTGCAGCACGTGTCCGGGACTGGAAGGTCCTGGTGGACGAGGAGACGCTCTCCGACCATCGGTACATCGGTTTCAGCGTCTCCTCGTCGTTGGTAGGACGGGCCCCTCGGTTGCCACCGGCGGCTGGCCGGCGCTGGGCACTGACGCGTCTGGACACGGACCTGCTGCGGGAAGCCGCGATTGTCCAGACGTGGAGTGCCCCCCCCTCGGAGGAAGCTGACCTGGACGCCGCTGCGGATGGACTGTGTGAGGCCATGGTACGCGTGTGCGACGCCGCTATGCCGCGCGCGAGGCCTCCACAGTCCAAGCGTCAGGTCTACTGGTGGGGCGAGGGGGTCGCAGAGCTCCGTCGCCAGTGCATGGCAGCGCGCCGCTGTTACCAGCGGCACCGCCGGAGGAGGGTGCAGGACGCGGAGGAGCTGGACCGCCTCTACACCACCTACAGAGAGGTGTGCAAGGCCCTCCGCGTCGCAATCAGCCAGGCCAAAGCTCGGGCCTGGACTGAGTTGCTCGAATCACTGGAGAGGGACCCATGGGGGCGGCCCTACAAATGGGCCCGCCAGAAACTGCGACCCTGGGCCCCTCCGCTGACCAGCACCCTGGAGCCGGCGGTCCTCCGTAGGGTGGTTGAGGGATCAACATCAATCATCAAGGCAGCATCGGCCCTTGGAGGACTGTTGCCAAACGTTGGTGGACCCGGAGTCGCCTGCCGCCGTCTCTACACAGGAGTCGTGCGGTCCATGGCGCTCTATGGAGCTCCCATCTGGGTGGATGCCCTGAGTAGTCATAATGTAGCACTTCTGCGGAGACCGCAGCGATTTATGGCACTCAGGGCAATTAGGGGATACCGAACGGTGTCTTTCGAGGCAGCATGCGTCCTTGCTGGAACCCCACCCTGGGACTTGGATGCGGAAGTGCTAGCTGCAGTATACCGTACTCTTACGGAAGTACGCAGCCGAGGAGAGCACCCAATGCCGGAGCAGATTAGGCGGTTGAGACAAATCTCCCGCAGAAGACTGCAACTTAAATGGAAGGAGCGACTGGAGTGGCCCAGCGCAGGCCACAAAACTATAGAGGCAGTCTTGCCAGTGCTTGATGAGTGGCTCGAAAGAGAGCACGGGGCTCTAACGTACCGTCTGACTCAGCTGCTGACAAATCACGGCTGTTTCGGGCGGTACCTCTGCAACGTGGCGCGTAGAGAACCGTCCACCCTATGCCACCACTGCGGAAGCGGGGAGGATACGGCGCAACACACGCTTGCCGAATGCCCAGAATGGTCGATGCCTCGAGCTGAACTTGCTGCGGTCATCGGACATGATTTCTCGCTGCCGACTGTAGTGGCTTTTATGGTCGACAGCGAGCAATCTTGGGATGCGGTGCTCTCTTTCGCTGAAAGAGTCATGGCGAAAAAAGAAGAGGCGGAAAGGAATAGGGAAACTGATACTGCCAGTCACCCTATCCGACGAAAGAGAACAGGGCGCAGACGGTTGGTCCATGACCGCCGTATGCCACCATAGATGGGCACTCTGGGCGACGGGCTCGGGGGGGCCCGCCGCCCGTCTAGAGAGTTCCCCGAGGATGCACGATGTGTGACGTGTTCCCACACATCGTCATCAAGAAAGGTGGAGCAAAAGCTCCGAGAGCCCGAGATGGAGTCCAAATCGGACGAGCGCTGTCGGGGCCGCGGATGAGTGCGCAAGCGTCCCCGTAGCCCCAACATAAAAGCGCCGAGATGGAACACCCCAGGTTTTTAGTGGGTATGCCGCCCTTCTGGTGGTGACTCCCACATAACCACCCTGCCCCCCCCGGGGCTGGTGGTATCCATCAAGGATTTTCCTGGGTTAAAAAAAAAAAAAAAAAAGGTTAGGTTAGGTTAGGTTAGGTTCCCCCCCAGTCCCCCCCAATGGGTTCCCGCCTTGTCGCGGCGGGGGGGCTCAGTAGCCGTGGTCTTCCCCACCCACGGTGAAGCCAAGAGGAACCCGAGGTGGGGCCGCTTCTTCCGGGCGCTGTCCCTCCCAGGCCCAGTCGAAGCGGCCGGTAGGTTGCGGTGGGGTCCGCGCCGCAACTGAGGTGGGCTGCAGTGTGGGGGTCGCACTGCAGCTGAGGGAGACGGGGCCGCCACCGTTGAATGGCGGCGCGGTGGGGTCGCAGGGGAAGAGGAGTGTCGGTATTACGGTGCGCCGCTCTCCCTATCCTCTGCGACCGTGAGTTGGGGAGGCTTTATGCCTCCCGGAGGGGGTAGGCTCGCCCGGCGCCCCGGACAGTCCGGGTAGCGGCGGTGCGAGCCTTGGCGGCCTTGAGTGGCTGCGGGGCTTGGCCGGCGTCCCAGCCTTATGCTGGGTAGCGGCGGCGCAAGTCGGGGCCCTCGCACCCAACTCTCCTTGGAGAGTAGTGTAGTAGGGCCCGGGGGCCTTCTCCGCACGCCCCAGAGCTTTTATCTGGAGTGCGCGTAGAAGGCGGTCCGGACGATGTCCGGACGGAGGGGGTAGGCTCGCCCGGCGCCCTGGACATTCCGGGTAGCGGCGGTGCGAGCCTTTGGCGGCCTTGAGTGGCTGCGGGGCTCGGTCGGCGTCCCGGCCTTATGCTGGGTAGCGGCGACGCGAGTCGGAGGGTCTGGGGGGCGGATGTGGTGGACATCCGCTCTCTTCGTCACAGTGTGACAGACCCTCAGGGGTGGACGACGCGCCCGGTGTTCCGGTGCGTCGTACCAAGGGGGGGAAGGGGGTCTTCCCGAGGCGGGCCCGCCCAGGGGCGGGCAGGCGGCGGGAGGGGGCTGCGGTGCATACTCTGCATGGTCCCGCGGCCCCCGTCCGACTTGCCGCAGCGGTGGAACACCTTTGGGTTTTAGTCGGTATTAGCGCCACTACTGCGGTCGTGGCGCTGGAGTCCGACATACCCCGCTCGTGTCCCCACACGGCGGGGATGCGTAAATGCATTTCCCAAAGTAAAAAAAAAAAAAAAAAAAAAAAAGGTTCCCCCCCAGTGGGTTCCCGCCTTGTTGCGGCGGGGGGGCTCAGTAGCCGTGGTTTTCCCCACCCACGGTGAAGCAAAGAGGAACCCGAGGTGGGGCCGCTTCTTCTAGGGCTTTGCCACGGGCCCTGTCGAAGCGGCCGGTAGGTTGCGGTGGGGTACTACATCGCAACTGAGGCGGGCTGCAGTGACAGTCCGGGTAGCGGCGGTGCGAGCCTTGGCGGCCTTGAGTGGCTGCGGGGCTTGGCCGGCGTCCCAGCCTTATGCTGGGTAGCGGCGGCGCAAGTCGGGGCCCTCTCACCCACCTCTCCTTTGAGAGCAGGTGCTGTAGGGCCCGGTGGCCTTCTCCGCGCGCCCCAGAGCTTTTATCTGGAGCGTGTGTAGAAGGCGGTCCGGACGTGGTCCGGACGGAGGGGGTAGGCTCGCCCGGCGCCCTGGACATTCCGGGTAGCGGCGGTGCGAGTCTTTGGCGGCCTTGAGTGGCTGCGGGGCTCGGTCGGCGTCCCGGCCTTATGCTGGGTAGCGGCGACGCGAGTCGGGGGGTCTGGGGGGCGGATGTGGGGACATCCGTCCTCCTAGTCACAGTCGTGACAGACCCCCAGGGGTGGACGACGCGCCCGGTGTTCCGGCGCGTCGTACCAAGGGGGGAAGGGGGTTCTTCCCGAGGCGGGTCCGCCCATGGGGCGGGCAGGTGGCGGGAGGGGGTTGCGGTGCATACTCTGCATGGTCCCGCGGCCCCCGTCCGACTTGCCGCAGCGGTGGAACACCTTTGGGTTTTAGTCGGTATTAGCGTCACTGCCGAGGCCGTGGCGCTTGAGTCCGACATACCCCGCTCGTGTCCCCACACGGCGGGGATGCGTAAATGCATTTCCCAAAGTAAAAAAATAAAAAAAAAAAAAAAAAAAAAAAGGTTAGGTTAGGTTAGGTTAGGTTAGGTTAGGTTCCCCCCCAGTGGGTTCCCGCCTTGTCGCGGCGGGGGGGCTCAGTAGCCGTGGTCTTCCCCACCCACGGTGAAGCCAAGAGGAACCCGAGGTGGGGCCGCTTCTTCCAGGGCTTTGCCACGGGCCCTGTCGAAGCGGCCGGTAGGTTGCGGTGGGATCGGCGCCGCAACTGAGGTGGGCTGCAGTGCGGGGGTTCGCACTGCAGCTGAGGGATACGGGGCCGCCACCGTTGAATGGCGGTGCGGTGGGGTCGCAGGGGAAGAGGAGTGTCGGTATTACGGTGCGCCGCTCTCCCTATCCTCTGCGACCGTGAGTTGGGGAGGCTTTACGCCTCCCCGGAGGGGGTAGGCTCGCCCGGCGCCCCGGACAGTCCGGGTAGCGGCGGTGCGAGCCTTGGCGGCCTTGAGTGGCTGCGGGGCTTGGCCGGCGTCTCAGCCTTATGCTGGGTAGCGGCGGCGCAAGTCGGGGCCCTCGCACCCATCTCTCCTTGGAGAGTAGTGCTGCAGGGCCCGGGGCCTTCTCCGCACGCCCCAGAGCTTTTATCTGGAGCGCGCGTAGAAGGCGGTCCGGACGAGGTCCGGACGGAGGGGGTAGGCTCGCCCGGCGCCCTGGACAGTCCGGGTAGCGGCGGTGCGAGCCTTGGCGGCCTTGAGTGGCCGCGGGACTCGGTCGGCGTCCCAGCCTTATGCTGGGTAGCGGCGACGCGAGTCGGGGGGTCTGGGGGGCGGATGTGGTGGACATCCGTCCCTTTAGTCACAGTCGTGACAGACCCCCAGGGGTGGACGACGCGCCCGGTGTTCCGGCGCGTCGTACCAGGGGAGGGAAGGGGGTCTTCCCGAGGCGGGTCCGCCCAGGGGCGGACAGGTGGCGGGAGGGGGTTGCGGTGCATACTCTGCATGGTCCCGCGGCCCCCGTCCGACTTGCCGCAGCGGTGGAACACCTTTGGGTTTTAGTCGGTATTAGCGTCACTGCCGAGGCCGTGGCGCTTGAGTCCGACATACCCCGCTCGTGTCCCCACACGGCGGGGATGCGTAAATGCATTTCCCAAAGTAAAAAAAAAAAAAAAAAAAGGTTCCCCCCCAGTCCCCCCCAATGGGTTCCCGCCTTGTCGCGGCGGGGGGGCTCAGTAACCGTGGATTCGGCACCCACGGTGAAGCCAAGAGGAACCCGAGAAGGGGCCGCTTCTTCCGGGCTGTGGATCCCGGGCCCAGTCGAAGCGGCCGGTAGGTTGCGGTGGGGTTGGCGCCGCAACTGAGGTGGGCTGCAGTGTGGGGGTTCGCACTGCAGCTGAGGGATACGGGGCCGCCACCGTTGAATGGCGGTGCGGTGGGGTCGCAGGGGAAGAGGAGTGCCGGTATTACGGTGCGCCGCTCTCCCTATCCTCTGCGACCGTGAGTTGGGGAGGCTTTACGCCTCCCCGGAGGGGGTAGGCTCGCCCGGCGCCCCGGACAGTCCGGGTAGCGGCGGTGCGAGCCTTGGCGGCCTTGAGTGGCTGCGGGGCTTGGCCGGCGTCCCAGCCTTATGCTGGGTAGCGGCGGCGCAAGTCGGGGCCCTCTCACCCAACTCTCCTTGGAGAGTAGTGCTGTAGGGCCCGGGGGCCTTCTTCGCACGCCCCAGAGCTTTTATCTGGAGCGCGCGTAGAAGGCGGTCCGGACGATGTCCGGACGGAGGGGGTAGGCTCGTCCGGCGCCCTGGACATTCCGGGTAGCGGCGGTGCGAGCCTTGGCGGCCTTGAGTGGCCGCGGGACTCGGTCGGCGTCCCAGCCTTATGCTGGGTAGCGGCGACGCGAGTCGGGGGGTCTGGGGGGCGGATGTGGGTGACATCCGTCCTTCTAGTCACAGCCGTGACAGACCCCCAGGGGTGGACGACGCGCCCGGTGTTCCGGCGCGTCGTACCAGGGGAGGGAAGGGGGACTTCCCGAGGCGGGTCCGCCCAGGGGCGGACAGGCGGCGGGAGGGGGTTGCGGTGCATACTCTGCATGGTCCCGCGGCCCCCGTCCGACGTGCTGCAGCGGTGGAACACCTTTGGGTTTTAGTCGGTATTAGCGTCACTGCCGAGGCCGTGGCGCTTGAGTCCGACATACCCCGCTCGTGTCCCCACACGGCGGGGATGCGTAAATGCATTTCCCAAAGTAAAAAAAAAAAAAAAAAAAAAAAAAAGGTTCCCCCCCAGTGGGTTCCCGCCTTGTCGCGGCGGGGGGGCTCAGTAGCCGTGGTCTTCCCCACCCACGGTGAAGCCAAGAGGAACCCGAGGTGGGGCCGCTTCTTCCGGGCGCTGTGCCTCCCAGGCCCAGTCGAAGCGGCCGGTAGGTTGCGGTGGGATCGGCGCCGCAACTGAGGTGGGCTGCAGTGTGGGGGTTCGCACTGCAGCTGAGGGATACGGGGCCGCCACCGTTGAATGGCGGTGCGGTGGGGTCGCAGGGGAAGAGGAGTGCCGGTATTACGGTGCGCCGCTCTCCCTATCCTCTGCGACCGTGAGTTGGGGAGGCTTTACGCCTCCCCGGAGGGGGTAGGCTCGCCCGGCGCCCCGGACAGTCCGGGTAGCGGTGGTGCGAGCCTTGGCGGCCTTGAGTGGCTGCGGGGCTTGGCCGGCGTCCCAGCCTTATGCTGGGTAGCGGCGGCGCAAGTCGGGGCCCTCGCACCCAACTCTCCTTGGAGAGTAGTGTTGTAGGGCCCGGGGGCCTTCTCCGCACGCCCCAGAGCTTTTATCTGGAGCGCGCGTAGAAGGCGGTCCGGACGATGTCCGGACGGAGGGGGTAGGCTCGTCCGGCGCCCTGGACATTCCGGGTAGCGGCGGTGCGAGCCTTGGCGGCCTTGAGTGGCCGCGGGACTCGGTCGGCGTCCCAGCCTTATGCTGGGTAGCGGCGACGCGAGTCGGGGGGTCTGGGGGGCGGATGTGGTGGACATCCGTCCCTTTAGTCACAGTCGTGACAGACCCCCAGGGGTGGACGACGCGCCCGGTGTTCCGGCGCGTCGTACCAAGGGGAGGGAAGGGGGTGCTTCCCGAGGAGGGTCCGCCCAGGGGCGGGCAGACGGCGGGATGGGGCTGCGGTGCATACTCTGCATGGTCCCGTGGCCCCGTCCGACGTGCTGTCGCGGTGGAACACCTTTGGGTTTTAGTCGGTATTAGCGCCATTGCTGCGGCCGTGGCGCTCGAGTCCGACATACCCCGCTCGTGTCCCCACACGGCGGGGATGCGTAAATGCATTTCCCAAAGTAAAAAAAAAAAAAAAAAAAAAAGGTTAGGTTAGGTTAGGTTCCCCCCCCCCCCGTGGGTTCCCGCCTTGTCGTGGCGGGGGGGCTTAGTAGCCGTGGACTGGTCCCCCACGGTGAAGCTAAGCGGAACCCGAGGAGGGGCCGCTTCTTCCGGGCTGTGCCTCCCAGGCTCTGTCGAAGCGGCCGGTAGGTTGGGGTGCTGTATGGGCAGCATCGCAACTGAGGCGGGCTGCAGTGTGGGGGTCGCACTGCAGCTGAGGGTTAGGGGCCGCGGCGGAAGAGGACTGTCGGTGTGTCGTTGCCGCTTTCCCTGTCTTCCGCGGCCTCGACGGGGTCGCCACCGTTAGATGGCGGACGCGGTGGGGTCGCAGGGGAAGAGGAGTGCCGGTATTACGGTGCGCCGTCCTCCCTATCCTCTGCGACCGTGAGTTGGGGAGGCTTTACGCCTCCCGGAGGGGGTAGGCTCGCCCGGCGCCCCGGACAGTCCGGGTAGCGGCGGTGCGAGCCTTGGCGGCCTTGAGTGGCTGCGGGGCTTGGCCGGCGTCCCAGCCTTATGCTGGGTAGCGGCGGCGCAAGTCGGGGCCCTCTCACCCACCTCTCCTTTGAGAGCAGGTGCTGTAGGGCCCGGTGGCCTTCTCCACGCGCCCCAGAGCTTTTATCTGGAGTGCGTGTAGAAGGCGGTCCGGACGATGTCCGGACGGAGGGGGTAGGCTCGTCCGGCGCCCTGGACATTCCGGGTAGCGGCGGTGCGAGCCTTGGCGGCCTTGAGTGGCCGCGGGACTCGGTCGGCGTCCCAGCCTTATGCTGGGTAGCGGCGACGCGAGTCGGGGGGTCTGGGGGGCGGATGTGGTGGACATCCGTCCCTTTAGTCACAGTCGTGACAGACCCCCAGGGGTGGACGACGCGCCCGGTGTTCCGGCGCGTCGTACCAAGGGGGGAAGGGGGTCTTCCCGAGGCGGGCCCGCCCAGGGGCGGGCAGGCGGCGGGAGGGGGCTGCGGTGCATACTCTGCATGGTCCCGCGGCCCCCGTCCGACTTGCCGCAGCGTTGGAACACCTTTGGGTTTTAGTCGGTATTAGCGCCACTGCTGAGGCCGTGGCGCTCGAGTCCGACATACCCCGCTCGTGTCCCCACACGGCGGGGATGCGTAAATGCATTTCCCAAAGTAAAAAAAAAAAAAAAAAAAAAAAGGTTAGGTTCCCCCCCCGCCCCCCCCCAGTGGGTCCCGCCTTGTCGTGGCGGGGGGGCTAAGTACCTGCGGCCAGATAGCTGCGGGGAAACCAAGAGGACCCGAGGAGGAGGCTCGACCGGCGCCCTGGAGAGTCCGGGAAGCGGCGGTGCGAGTCTGTGGCGGCCTTGAGTGGCTGCGGGGCTTGGCCGGCGTCCCAGCCTTATGCTGGGTAGCGGCGGCGCAAGTCGGGGGGCCTTCTCCGCACGCCCCAGAGCTTTTATCTGGGGCTGGCGTAGAAGGCAGTCCAGACGGGGGTCTGGACTTGTGGGGCCGTCCGTGGACGGCGTTCGGGGGGCTGTAGGCCTTCCGGAGGGGGTAGGCTCACCCGGCGCCCTGGACATTCCGGGTAGCGGTGGGTGAGTCTTGGCGGCCTTGAGTGGCTGCGGGGCTTGGCCGGCGTCTCAGCCTTATGCTGAGTAGCGGCGGCGCAAGTCGGGGACGTGCTCGGCGTGCACTCACACTGCCGTTGAGTGGGCCGGGGGAGTAATCTCCTGGCCAGCGTCCATGGGGGGAGGTGCGCTCTTCCTCCATCCGGTTCCGCACTGCCATCGCAAAGACCCCCGTTCGCGCTAAGGGTGGTACGTGGTGGTATGTGTTAGGGCCGAAGGGGACTTGCCTTTATTGGCCGGTCCCAGAGCAGGCAAGCTCGAAATAAAAAACCCGGGAGAAAACCCGTAAAAACCTATGGATACCTGGGGCCCTCCATAGTATGTACCCTTGCTCCCGGAATGGGCGTCACCCGGGAGTGGACATTTAGTTCGACCCATCTCGTGGGAACTTTATGGATAAACTAAAAACCAAAAACCAATATGACGAAGGGCGGGGGCTTAGCCCCGAAAACGCGGCGGATGACTCCGACTCCTCTTGCAGGAGTATGGTGTCAGTGACGAGCATGTCACCGGATAGAACCAGCGTGAGGTCCTGGCTCAAACGAGCCAGATCTTGCGAAGGGAAGAGCGGGGCCAGTGGCCCTGGCTCAGACGAGGAAGCTGACGCTCCTGCTTCCAAGAAAGCGCCAACAACGCGACGAGGCAGAGGCCGACCGCCTACTACAGGCGAGTACGTCGGCCTCGCCCAGGCCAAGGCGGCTCTTGTCGCCGCTAAACGGCAGGAGCTTGAGCTGCAGGCGGAGCAGGAGGTCGGGGAGTTGGCCCTGACGCTGCGCTCCAGCAAGTCGGCGGCGGAGCAACTGCCCGTGTCGACATCGGAGGGGCCGGAGGAGCTTGCCTCCGACATCTGTAAAAAGGTGATGGCCTCCGTGGCCGTCATAAACACGGTGGCCACCAAATCGGGGAACTTAAAGGGTACGTTCCAGCGACACCTCAAGGAGGCGGCCCAGACAGTTCAGGAGGCGCTGGCAGTACTGCAGGAGAGGTCCTCAACAGAGGAGACCCGAAAGCTGCAGGCTGCCAACGCGCGCCTCCGGGAGGAAGTCGCGGAGCTCCGGAAGGAAATGGCTGAGCTCCGTGCAGAGACAAGAAAGGCGCTGACCTCCACTCCTCCGCGGGCTTCGGGATCTGCCCCATGCCCGGCGGAGGATTTACAACAGGCGATCCTGCGGCAGGTGGGCGGGATGATCAGTGCCCGCTTTGAGGCACTGGAAGAACGCCTCCTGCCGGAGAGGCGCATCCGCCCGCCTTTGGCCGCAGACCGTCGGCGAGATGCGGCACCTCCCCCTGCGCCCACCTTGGAGCAGGCCCCGACGCCCAAACCCATTAAGGGCAAGGGCAAGGGGAAAGCTTCAAAGCCCGCAGCCCCGGAAGCCGAATGCCCGCAAGCTGCTGCCCTTCCTGCCCCTGTGCCACCGCCTCTCACAGAGGCCTGGACGGAGGTCGTCAGGAGGTCGACTGCCAGACCGAAGGTCCAGCAGCCGCGACCCGCAAAGGCCGCAGAGGCAGAGAGGCCCAAGGCGGGCAACCAGGCCCCGGCTAAGAAAAAGCCTAAGAAGGTGAGGATCCGCCCCCAGCGCACAGCAGCGGTGGTCATCACGCTGCTGCCGGGGGCGGCCGAAAAGGGCCTGGACTATACCAGAGTCCTAGGCGAGGCTAGGTCCAAATTGGACCTCAGCGGCTTTCCGCCGCTGAAAATGAGAGCGGCGGCGACTGGGGGCCGCATTATCGAGGTGTCGGGCACGGAGCGGTCCGACAAAGCCGACTCCCTGGCCTCGAAGCTCCGCGAGGTATTCCAGGGCGCCGAGGCAGAAATCCGGGTATCCAGGCCAGTCACCACCGCAGACCTGCGGGTGAGCGGCCTGGACGATTCGGTCGGCGCCCAAGAGCTTACCGAGTGCCTCGCCAAGGCCGGAGGCTGCGCCGCTTCGGACCTGAAGGTCGGAGAGGTTCGGAAGGGGGCGGCGGGCATGGGCACCGCCTTCGTGCGGTGCCCTGCAGTGGCCGCCAAGAAAATAGTGGCGGCCGGCAACCGGCTGTTGGTGGGTTGGGTGGCAGCGCGGGTTGAGGTCTTGGAGGCCCGACCCCGCCGCTGCTTCCGGTGCCTTGCACAGGGCCACGTAAGGGCCCAGTGCAAGGCCGAGGTGGACCGCAGCGGGGAATGCTACCGCTGCGGTCAAACAGGCCATAAGGCTAGCGGTTGCTCTGCCGCCCCCCACTGCACCTTGTGCGCAGCTGCGGGGAAGCCGGCAGACCACCTCTCCGGGGGCAAGGCATGCGCCAAGCCCCCGTCCAAGAAAGAGGCCGGAAAAAAGAAGGCTGCGACCAAAGCAAGGTCGCAGCCGACTCGCCCCGTAGTGGAGCAGGCGGCTGCCATGGAGGAAAGTTAGGATGTCGGCCCTAACTTTCCTCCAGGCGAATCTCAACCACTCTGCCAGGGCCCAGGACCTCCTTCTCCAGAGCCTGGCAGAGCGGTTGACCAAGGTGGCCGTGATCGCCGAGCCATACCGGATCCCACCCAGGACAGACTGGGTTGGGGATCTGGATGGCTTGGTGGCGATCACCACGCAGTCGCCTGCCCAATCCCCTCCTCTCGAGGATGTGGTGAGGGGTAGGGGATTCGTCGCGGCCCGGATCGGGGGGACGGTAGCTGTGGGGGTGTACTTCTCCCCCAACAGGGTCCTCGCCGAGTTTGAGAGTTTTCTCGGCGAGGTGGGGACCCTGGTCAGCCAGAACCGTCCCCGATCCGTCATCGTCCTCGGAGACCTCAACGCCAAATCCACCGCGTGGGGGTCTTCGAGGACTGATGCCAGGGGCGAGGCCGTCGAGGAGTGGCTGGCGGAGACGGGGCTGTGCATCGTCAACCGGGGGTCGGAGGACACGTGCGTGCGACGCTCGGGTGGGTCGGTCATCGACGTGACCCTTGCCACCCCCGAGCTCGCAGCACGTGTCCGGGACTGGAAGGTCCTGGTGGACGAGGAGACGCTCTCCGACCATCGGTACATCGGTTTCAGCGTCTCCTCGTCGTTGGTAGGACGGGCCCCTCGGTTGCCACCGGCGGCTGGCCGGCGCTGGGCACTGACACGTCTGGACACGGACCTCCTGCGGGAAGCCGCGATTGTCCAGACGTGGAGTGCCCCCCCCTCGGAGGAAGTAGACCTGGACGCCGCTGCGGATGGACTGTGTGAGGCCATGGTACGCGTGTGCGACGCCGCTATGCCGCGCGCGAGGCCTCCACAGTCCAAGCGCCAAGTCTACTGGTGGGGCGAGGGGGTTGCCGAAATCCGCCGCCAGTGCCTGGCAGCGCGCCGCTGCTACCAGCGGCACCGCCGGAGGAGGGTGCAGGACGCGGAGGAGCTGGACCGCCTCTACACCGACTACAGAGAGGTGTGTAAGGCCCTCCGCGTCGAGATCAGCCAGGCCAAGGCGCGGGCCTGGACTGAGCTGCTCGAGTCACTGGAGAGGGACCCGTGGGGGCGGCCCTACAAATGGGCCCGCCAAAAACTGCGACCCTGGGCCCCTCCGGTGACCAGCACCCTCGAGCCGGCGGTCCTCGAAAGGGTGGTCGAGGGACTGTTCCCCGGTAGTCCGGGGACCGAGTTCGTCCCTCCCGCCCTACCGGCGCCTGCCACGGCGGAGGAGGAGGAGGAGGAGGACGTCCCCGAGGTCTCGCAGGGCGAGTTGGGGGCGGCCGTCCTCAGGATGAGGGCCAGGAACACGGCGCCGGGGCCCGATGGGATTCCCGGTCGCGCGTGGGCCCTCGTCCAGGAGGAGCTGGGGGAGCGCCTGAGGGCGCTGCTCGACCGCTGCCTGCGGGAAGGGAAGTTCCCCAGGCGGTGGAAGTCGGGCCGGTTGGTCCTGCTGAGGAAGGAGGGGCGCCCGGCGGACCAGCCGGCGGGGTATCGCCCGATTGTGCTGCTTGACGAGGCGGGCAAGCTCCTGGAGCGTGTGGTGAATGCCCGCCTCGTCAACCACCTAGAGGGTGTCGGCCCGAATCTGGCCGACACACAATTCGGGTTTCGGAGGGGTCGCTCGACGATCGACGCGATAGCGCACGTCCGCGACCTCTCCGACGAGGCGTGCTCCAGCGGCGGGGTGTTGTTGGCGGTGTCTCTTGACATCGCCAACGCGTTCAACACCCTGCCCTGGACCGTAATATTGGGGGCACTGGGGTGGCACAGAATACCCCAGTACCTCCGACGCCTCGTGGGGGACTACCTCTCGGATCGGGAGGTAGTCTACCCCACAAAGGAGGGAGAGGGCCGGAGCCCCATGACCCGCGGCGTTCCACAGGGGTCCGTATTGGGCCCCACCCTGTGGAACGTCGGGTATGACTGGGTCTTGAGGGGCGCTAACCTTCGTGGCGTCAGCGTCGTTTGTTACGCTGACGACACGTTGGTTACCGCAAGGGGGCAGACGTATAGAGATGCGTCTGTCCTGGCCACCGCCGCGGTCGCTGCGGTGGTGGCCCGGATCCGGCGGTTGGGCCTGGAGGTGGCGCTCCATAAATCCGAGGCCATCTGTTTCCACGGGCCTCGGAGGGCGCCACCTGCAGGCTCAAAGATAGTGGTGGGCGGAACCTCCATTGCTGTCGGCGCGACGCTGAAGTATCTCGGCGTCGTGCTCGACAGCAGATGGAGGTTCGGGGCCCACTTCGAGGGGTTGACCCCGAGGGTCGTGGGGACGGCGGCTGCGCTGAGCCGCCTCCTACCGAACCTCGGAGGGGGAGGGGGGACCTGCCGCCGCCTGTATATGGCGGTGGTCAGGTCAATGGCCCTCTACGGGGCCCCGATATGGGCCGGATCGGTGGGCCCGAGGGAGGTCGCCCGGCTCCACAGGGCCCAGAGAGTCATGGCCGTGAGAGTGTGTCGGGGGTACCGCACACTCTCCCATGAGGTGGCCTGCGCCCTGGCCGGCTCCCTCCCCTGGGACTTGGAGGCCGAGGTCCTCTCCTCCGTGTACTGGCGGAGGATGCGGGCACGCGCGGAGGACCTACGGCCTGCCCCAAGGGAGGTCGAGCAGTGGCGGAAGAGGGCGAGAGAAGCCGCCCTCGAGTCCTGGAGCCGGCGGATCGCCGAAGACAGGACGAGGGGAGCCGGGGCTGTCCGGCTCCTCGAGGCGATCCGCCCCGTTTTGGGGGCATGGGTGCACCGCGGCCACGGAAGTCTCTCCTTCCGGCTGACGCAGGTACTCTCGGGGCACGGTTGCTTCGGGAGGTACCTGTGTCGCGTGGCCCGGAGGGAGGAGACTTCAGAGTGCCACCAGTGCGGCTGCGCCGAGGAGACGGCGCAGCACGTGCTGGAGGTGTGCCCGGGGGCGGAGGATCCGCGGCTCTTCCTGGCCGCGGAAATGGGTGGGGACCTCTCGTTGCCGAACATCCTGGCAAGGATGGTCGCCGACGAGAGGTCCTGGGAGGCGATGGCCTCTTTCTGCGAGGAGGTGATGTCGCAGAGGGAGGCCGAGGAGCGGGAGAGGGAGACAGATCCCCTCGCTCACCCGCTCCGAAGAGGGCGGAGACGGAGGCGTGCAAGCAGAGCTCGCACGCCGTCTCCGCTGGGAGGGTCTGGGGTGGCGGATGTGGGGACATCCGCCACCCCTTCTTAGTCACTTAATGTGACAGACCCTCCAGGTGGTCGACGCGCCCGGTGTTCCGGCGCGTCGTCACGAGGTGGGAAGGGGTCAGTTTAACGACCCCTTCCCGAGGCGAGTCCGCCCAGGGGCGGACAAACGGCGGGATGGGGCTGCGGTGCATACTCTGCATGGTCCCGCGGCCCCGTCCGACCTGCCGTCGCCGAAGGAACACCTTGGGGTTTTAGTTGGTATTAGCGCCACCGCTGCGGCCGTGGCGCTCGAGTCCAACATACCCCGCTCTTGTCCCCACTCGAGCGGGGATGCGTAAAAGCATTTCCCCAAGTAAAAAAAAAAAAAAAAAAAAAAAAGGTTAGGTTCCCCCCCAGTCCCCCCCAGTGGGTTCCCGCCTTGTCGCGGCGGGGGGGCTCAGTAGCCGTGGTTCTCCCCACCCACGGTGAAGCAAAGAGGAACCCGAGGTGGGGCCGCTTCTTCCGGGCGCTGTCCCTCCCAGGCCCAGTCGAAGCGGCCGGTAGGTTGCGGTGGGGTCCGCGCCGCAACTGAGGTGGGCTGCAGTGTGGGGGTCGCACTGCAGCTGAGGGATACGGGGCCGCCACCGTTGAATGGCGGTGCGGTGGGGTCGCAGGGGAAGAGGAGTGTCGGTATTACGGTGCGCCGCTCTCCCTATCCTCTGCGACCGTGAGTTGGGGAGGCTTTACGCCTCCCCGGAGGGGGTAGGCTCGCCCGGCGCCCCGGACAGTCCAGGTAGCGGCGGAGCGAGCCTTGGCGGCCTTGAATGGCTGCGGGGCTTGGCCGGCGTCCCAGCCTTATGCTGGGTAGCGGCGGCGCAAGTCGGGGCCCTCGCACCCATCTCTCCTTGGAGAGTAGTGCTGCAGGGCCCGGGGCCTTCTCCGCACGCCCCAGAGCTTTTATCTGGAGCGCGCGTAGAAGGCGGTCCGGACGAGGTCCGGACAGAGGGGGTAGGCTCGCCCGGCGCCCTGGACAGTCCGGGTAGCGGCGGTGCGAGTCTTTGGCAGCCTTGAGTGGCTGCGGGGCTCGGTCGGCGTCCCAGTCTTATACTGGGTAGCGGCGACGCGAGTCGGAGGGTCTGGGGGGCGGATGTGGTGGACATCCGTCCTCTTAGTCACATTGTGACAGACCCTCAGGGGTGGACGACGCGCCCGGTGTTCCGGCGCGTCGTACCAAGGGGAGGGGAAGGGGGTGCTTCCCGAGGCGGGTCCGCCCAGGGGCGGGCAGGCGGCGGGAGGGGGTTGCGGTGCATACTCTGCATGGTCCCGCGGCCCCCGTCCGACGTGCTGCAGAGGTGGAACACCTTTGGGTTTTAGTCGGTATTAGCGCCACTACTGCGGTCGTGGCGCTGGAGTCCGACATACCCCGCTCGTGTCCCCACACGGCGGGGATGCGTAAATGCATTTCCCAAAGTAAAAAAAAAAAAAAAAAAAAAAAGGTTCCCCCCCAGTGGGTTCCCGCCTTGTCGCGGCGGGGGGGCTCAGTAACCGTGGATTCGGCACCCACGGTGAAGCAAAGTGGAACCCGAGGTGGGGCCGCTTCTTCCGGGCTGTGGATCCCGGGCCCAGTCGAAGCGGCCGGTAGGTTGCGGTGGGGTTGGCGCCGCAACTGAGGTGGGCTGCAGTGTGGGGGTTCGCACTGCAGCTGAGGGATACGGGGCCGCCACCGTTGAATGGCGGTGCGGTGGGGTCGCAGGGGAAGAGGAGTGCCGGTATTACGGTGCGCCGCTCTCCCTATCCTCTGCGACCGTGAGTTGGGGAGGCTTTACGCCTCCCCGGAGGGGGTAGGCTCGCCCGGCGCCCCGGACAGTCCGGGTAGCGGCGGTGCGAGCCTTGGCGGCCTTGAGTGGCTGCGGGGCTTGGCCGGCGTCCCAGCCTTATGCTGGGTAGCGGCGGCGCAAGTCGGGGCCCTCTCACCCACCTCTCCTTTGAGAGCAGGTGCTGTAGGGCCCGGTGGCCTTCTCCGCGCGCCCTAGAGCTTTTATCTGGAGCGCGTGTAGAAGGCGGTCCGGACGAGGTCCGGACGGAGGGGGTAGGCTCGCCCGGCGCCCTGGACAGTCCGGGTAGCGGCGGTGCGAGCCTTTGGCGGCCTTGAGTGGCCGCGGGGCTCGGTCGGCGTCCCAGCCTTATGCTGGGTAGCGGCGACGCGAGTCGGGGGGTCTGGGGGGCGGATGTGGGTGACATCCGTCTCCTTAGTCACAGTGTGACAGACCCTCAGGGGTGGACGACGCGCCCGGTGTTCCGGCGCGTCGTACCAAGGGGGGAAGGGGGTCTTCCCGAGGCGGGTCCGCCCATGGGGCGGGCAGGTGGCGGGAGGGGGTTGCGGTGCATACTCTGCATGGTCCCGCGGCCCCCGTCCGACTTGCCGCAGCGGTGGAACACCTTTGGGTTTTAGTCGGTATTAGCGTCACTGCCGAGGCCGTGGCGCTTGAGTCCGACATACCCCGCTCGTGTCCCCACACGGCGGGGATGCGTAAATGCATTTCCCAAAGTAAAAAAAAAAAAAAAAAAAAAGGTTAGGTTAGGTTAGGTTAGGTTCCCCCCCCCCCGTGGGTTCCCGCCTTGTCGTGGCGGGGGGGCTTAGTAGCCGTGGCCTGGTCACCCACGGCGAAGCTAAGCGGAACCCGAGGTGGGGCCGCTTCTTCCGGGCTGTGCCTCCCAGGCCCTGTCGAAGCGGCCGGTAGGTTGGGGTGCTGTATGGGCAGCATCGCAACTGAGGCGGGCTGCAGTGTGGGGGTCGCACTGCAGCTGAGGGTTAGGGGCCGCGGCGGAAGAGGACTGTCGGTGTTTCGTTGCCGCTTTCCCTGTCTTCCGCGGCCTCGACGGGGTCGCCACCGTTCGATGGCGGACGCGGTGGGGTCGCAGGGGAAGAGGAGTGCCGGTATTACGGTGCGCCGTCCTCCCTATCCTCTGCGACCGTGAGTTGGGGAGGCTTTACGCCTCCCCGGAGGGGGTAGGCTCGCCCGGCGCCCCGGACAGTCCGGGTAGCGGCGGTGCGAGCCTTGGCGGCCTTGAGTGGCTGCGGGGCTTGGCCGGCGTCTCAGCCTTATGCTGAGTAGCGGCGGCGCAAGTCGGGGACGTGCTCGGCGTGCACTCACACTGCCGTCGAGTGGGCCGGGGGAGTAATCTTCTGGCCAGCGTCCTTGGGGGGAGGTGCGCTCTTCCTCCATCCGGTTCCGCACTGCCATCGCAAAGACCCCCGTTCGCGCTAAGGGTGGTACGTGGTGGCATGTGTTAGGGCCGAAGGGGACTTGCCTTTATTGGCCGGTCCCAGAGCAGGCAAGCTCGACATAAAAAACCCGGGAGAAAACCCGTAAAAACCTATGGATACCTGGGGCCCTCCATAGTATGTACCCTTGCTCCCGGAATGGGCGTCACCCGGGAGTGGACGTTTAGATCGACCCTACTCGTGGGAATAATTATGGAAAATTCTAAACCAAAAACCAAATTGATGTATGACGAAGGGCGGGGGCTTAGCCCCGAAAACGCGGAAGACTCCGACTCCTCTTGCAGGAGTATGGTGTCGGTGACTAGCATGTCACCCGACAGAGCTAGTGCTAGGTTCTGGCTCAAGCGAGCCAGATCTTGCGACTCAAAGAGCGGGGCTAGTGTCCCTGGCTCGGAGGACGAGGAAGGAGACGCTCCGGCGTCCAAGAAAACGCCTACAGCGCCGGTAGCGCGACGAGGCAGAGGCCGACCGCCTACCACAGGCGAATACGTCGGCCTCGCCCAGGCCAAGGCGGCCCTTGTCGCTGCCAAAAGGCAAGAGCTGGAGTTGCAGGCAGAGCAGGAGGTCGGAGAGCTGGCTCTGACGCTGCGCTCCAGCAAGTCGGCGGAGCGACTGCCCGAGCCGACATCGGAGGGGTCGGAAGATCTTGCATCCGACCTCTGCAAGAAAGTGATGGCCTCCGTGGCTGTCATTAACACGGTGGCCACCAAGTCGGGGAACCTAAAGGGCACGTTCCAGAGACATCTCAAGGAGGCGGCCCAGACGGTTCAGGAGGCGCTGGCAGAGCTGCAGAAGAGGTCTTCATCAGAGGAGACCCAAAGACTGCAGGCTGCCAATGCGCGCCTCCGGGACGAAGTCGCGGAGCTCCGAAAGGAGATGGCTGAGCTCCGTGCAGAGACGAGAAAGGCGCTAACCTCCTCTCCCCCGCAGGCCTCGGGATCTCAGCCTCGTCCGGCGGAGGAATTGCAGCAGGCGATCCTGCGGCAGGTGGGCGGAATGATCAGTGCCCGCTTTGAGGCACTGGAGGAACGCCTCCTGCCGGAGAGGCGCATCCGCCCGCCTCTCGCCGCGGACCGCCGGAAAGACGCGGCACCTCCCCCTGCGCCCACCTTGGAGCAGGCCCCGATGCCCAAGCCCAGTAAGGGCAAGGGCCAGGGAAAGGCCTCAAAGCCTTCAGCCCCGGTAACTGAACGCCTCGAAGCTGCTGCAGTTCCCGCCCCTCCGCCACCGCCCCCCACTGAGGCTTGGACGGAGGTGGTCAGGCGGAAAACTGCTAGACCGAAGGTCCAGCAGCCGCGGCCCACGAAGGCCGCACAGCCGGAGAGGCCCAAACAGGCCCCGGCAAAGAAACAGGCCAAGAAGGTGAGGATCCGCCCCCAGCGCACGGCAGCGGTGGTCATCACGCTGCTGCCGGGGGCGGAGGACAAGGGCCTTGATTATTCCCGGGTGCTGGGCGAGGCCAGATCCAAACTGGACCTCAGCGGCTTCCCGCCGCTAAAAATGAGAGCGGCAGCAACGGGGGGCCGCATTATAGAGGTGTCGGGCACGGAGAGGGCAGAGAAAGCCGACTCTCTGGCCTCAAAGCTGCGGGAAGTGTTCCTGGGCGCCGAGGGGGAAATACGGGTGTCCAGGCCGGTCACCACCGCAGATCTGCGGGTGAGCGGCCTGGACGACTCGGTCAGCACCCAGGAGCTGACCGAGTGCCTCGCCAAGGCCGGAGGCTGTGCCGCCCTGGACCTCAAGGTCGGGGAGGTACGGAAGGGGGCGGCGGGCATGGGCACTGCCTTCGTGCGGTGCCCTGCAGTGGCCGCCAAGAAGATAGTGGCGGCCGGCAACCGGCTGTTGGTGGGATGGGTGGCAGCGCGGGTCGAGGTCCTGGAGGCCCGACCCCGTCGCTGCTTCCGATGCCTTGCACAGGGCCATGTAAGGGCCCAGTGCAAGGCCGAGGTGGACCGCAGCGGGGAATGCTACCGCTGCGGTCAAACAGGCCATAAGGCCAGCGGTTGCACTGCCGCCCCCCACTGCACCTTGTGCGCAGCTGCGGGGAAGCCGGCAGACCACCTCTCCGGGGGCAAGGCATGCGCCAAGCCCCCGTCCAAGAAAGTCCCTCCCGCCCTACCGGCGCCTGCCGCGGAGGAGGAAGAGGAGACGCCAGAGGTCTCGCAGGGCGAGCTGGGAGCGGCCGTCCTCAGGATGAGGGCCAAGAACACGGCGCCGGGGCCCGATGGGATTCCCGGTCGCGCGTGGGCCCTCGTCCAAGAGGAGTTAGGGGAGCGGCTGAAGACCCTGCTTGACCGCTGCCTGCGGGAAGGGCGGTTCCCCAGGCGGTGGAAGTCTGGCCGGCTCGTCCTGCTGAGGAAGGAGGGGCGCCCGGCCGACGAGCCGGCGGGGTACCGGCCAATAGTGCTGCTTGACGAGGCGGGCAAGCTCCTGGAGCGAGTGGTGAATGCCCGCCTCGTCAACCACCTCGAGAATATCGGCCCGAACTTGGCCGACACCCAGTTCGGGTTTCGGAGGGGTCGCTCGACGATCGACGCCATAGCGCACGTCCGCGACCTCTCCGAAGAGGCGTGCTCCAGCGGCGAGGTGTTGTTGGCGGTGTCTCTTGACATCGCCAACGCGTTCAACACCCTGCCCTGGAGCGTAATATTGGGGGCACTGGGGTGGCACAAGGTACCCCAGTACCTCCGACGCCTCGTGGGGGACTACCTCTCGGATCGGGAGGTAGTCTACCCCACAAAGGAGGGAGAAGGCCGGAGCCCCATGACCCGCGGCGTTCCACAGGGGTCCGTATTGGGCCCCACCCTGTGGAACGTCGGGTACGATTGGGTCCTGAGGGGCGCTAACCTTCGTGGCGTCGGCGTCGTTTGTTACGCCGACGACACGTTGGTTACCGCGAGGGGGCAGACGTACAGGGAAGCGTCTGTCCTGGCCACCGCCGCGGTCGCTGCGGTGGTGGCCCGGATCCGGCGGTTGGGCCTGGAGGTGGCGCTCCATAAGTCCGAGGCCATATGCTTCCATGGGCCTCGGAGGGCGCCACCTGCAGGCTCAAAAATAGTGGTGGGCGGAACCTCCATTGCTGTCGGCGCGACGCTGAAGTATCTTGGCGTCGTGCTCGACAGCAGATGGAGGTTCGGGGCCCACTTTGAGGGGTTGACCCCGAGGGTCGTGGGGACGGCGGCTGCGCTAAGCCGCCTCCTGCCGAACCTCGGAGGGGGAGGGGGGACCTGCCGCCGCCTGTATATGGCGGTGGTTAGGTCAATGGCCCTCTACGGGGCCCCAATATGGGCCGGAACGTTGGGTTCAGGGGAGGTCGCCCGGCTCCACAAGGGCCAGAGAGTGATGGCCGTGAGAGTGTGTCGGGGGTACCGCACACTCTCCCATGAGGTGGCCTGCGCCCTGGCCGGCTCCCTCCCATGGGACTTAGAGGCCGAGGTCCTCTCCTCCGTGTACTGGCGGAGGGCGCGGGCACGTGCGGAGGACCTACGGCCTGCCCCGCGGGAGGTTGAGCAATGGCGGAAGAGGGCGAGAGATGCCGCCCTCGAGTCCTGGAGTCGACGGATCGCCGAAGACCGGACGAGGGGAGCCGGGGCTGTCCGGCTCCTCGAGGCGATCCGTCCCGTGCTGAGGGACTGGGTACACCGTGGCCATGGGAGTCTCTCCTTCCGGCTGACACAGGTACTCTCGGGGCACGGTTGCTTCGGGAGATACCTGTGTCGCGTTGCCCGGAGGGAAGAGACTCCGGACTGCCACCAGTGCGGCTGCGCCGAGGAAACGGCGCAGCACGTGCTGGAGGTGTGCCCGGGGGCGGCGGATCCGCGGCTGTTCTTGGCCGCGGAAATGGGTGGGGACCTCTCGTTGCCGAACATCCTGGCAAGGATGGTCGCCGACGAGAGGTCCTGGGAGGCGATGGCCTCTTTCTGCGAGGAGGTGATGTCGTCATTAGTGGCTGGTGGAGGTGGGGCTGTGCGTGGTCAACCGGGGGTCGGAGGACACGTGCGTGCGCCGCTCGGGTGGGTCGGTCATCGACGTGACCCTCGCCACCCCCGAGCTCGCAGCACGTGTCCGGGACTGGGAGGTGCTGGTGGACGAGGAGACGCTCTCCGATCACCGGTATATCCGGTTCAGCGTCTCCTCGTCGTCGGTAGGACGGGCCCCTCGGTTGCCACCGGCGGCTGGCCGGCGCTGGGCACTAACCCGTCTGGACACTGACTTGCTGCGGGAAGCAGCAATTGTCCAGACGTGGTGTGCCCCCCCCTCGGGGGAAATAGACTTGGACGCCGTAGCAGATGGACTGTGTGAGGCCATGGCATGCGTGTGCGACGCCGCTATGCCGCGCGCAAGGCCTCCACAGTCCAAGCGCCAAGTCTATTGGTGGGGCGAGGGGGTCGCAGAGATCCGGCGCCAGTGCCTGGCAGCGCGCCGCTGTTACCAGCGGCACCGCCGGAGGAGGGTGCAAGACGCGGAGGAGCTGGACCGCCTCTACACCACCTACAGAGAGGTGTGTAAAGCCCTCCGCGTCGAGATCAGCCAGGCCAAGGCGCGGGCCTGGACTGAGCTGCTGGAGTCGCTGGAGAGGGACCCATGGGGGCGGCCCTACAAATGGGCCCGCCAGAAGCTGCGACCCTGGGCCCCTCCAGTGACCAGCGCCCTTGAGCCGGCGGTCCTACAAAGGGTGGTCGAGGGACTGTTCCCCGGTAGTCCGGGGACCGAGTTCGTCCCTCCCGCCCTACCGGCGCCTGCCGCGGAGGAGGAGGAGGAGGAGGCCCCTGAGGTGTCACAGGGCGAGCTGGGGGCGGCCGTCCTCAGGATGAGGGCCCGGAACACGGCGCCGGGGCCCGATGGGATTCCCGGTCGCGCGTGGGCCCTCGTCCAAGAGGAGTTGGGGGGGCGGTTGAGGACCCTTTTTAGCCGCTGCCTGCGGGAAGGGAAGTTCCCCAGGCGGTGGAAATCGGGTCGGCTCGTCCTGCTCAGGAAGGAGGGGCGCCCCGCAGATCAACCGGCGGGGTACCGCCCCATAGTGCTGCTTGACGAGGCGGGCAAGCTCCTGGAACGAGTGGTGAATGCCCGCCTCGTCAACCACCTGGAGGAGGTCGGCCCGAATCTTTCCGACACGCAGTTTGGGTTTCGGAGGGGTCGCTCGACGATCGACGCGATAGCGCACGTCCGCGACCTCTCCGACGAGGCGTGCTCCAGCGGCGGGGTGTTGTTGGCGGTGTCTCTTGACATCGCCAACGCGTTCAACACCCTGCCCTGGACCGTAATATTGGGGGCACTGGGGTGGCACAAAATACCCCAGTACCTCCGACGCCTCGTGGGGGACTACCTCTCGGATCGGGAGGTAGTCTACCCCACAAAGGAGGGAGAGGGCCGGAGCCCCATGACCCGCGGCGTTCCACAGGGGTCCGTATTGGGCCCCACCCTGTGGAACGTCGGGTATGACTGGGTCTTGAGGGGCGCTAACCTTCGTGGCGTCAGCGTCGTTTGTTACGCTGACGACACGTTGGTTACCGCGAGGGGGCAGACGTATAGAGATGCGTCTGTCCTGGCCACCGCCGCGGTCGCTGCGGTGGTGGCCCGGATCCGGCGGTTGGGCCTGGAGGTGGCGCTCCATAAATCCGAGGCCATCTGTTTCCACGGGCCTCGGAGGGCGCCACCTGCAGGCTCAAAGATAGTGGTGGGCGGAACCTCCATTGCTGTCGGCGCGACGCTGAAGTATCTCGGCGTCGTGCTCGACAGCAGATGGAGGTTCGGGGCCCACTTCGAGGGGTTGACCCCGAGGGTCGTGGGGACGGCGGCTGCGCTGAGCCGCCTCCTACCGAACCTCGGAGGGGGAGGGGGGACCTGCCGCCGCCTGTACATGGCGGTGGTCAGGTCAATGGCCCTCTACGGGGCCCCGATATGGGCTGGATCCGTGGGCCCGAGGGAGGTCGCCCGGCTCCACAAGGCCCAGAGGGTCATGGCCGTGAGAGTGTGTCGGGGGTACCGCACACTCTCCCATGAGGTGGCCTGCGCCCTGGCCGGCTCCCTCCCCTGGGATTTGGAGGCCGAGGTCCTCTCCTCCGTGTACTGGCGGAGGACGCGGGCACGCGCGGAGGACCTACGGCCTGCCCCAAGGGAGGTCGAGCAGTGGCGGAAGAGGGCGAGAGAAGCCGCCCTCGAGTCCTGGAGCCGGCGGATCGCCGAAGACAGGACGAGGGGAGCCGGGGCTGTCCGGCTCCTCGAGGCGATCCGCCCCGTATTGGGGGCATGGGTGCACCGCGGCCACGGAAGTCTCTCCTTCCGGCTGACGCAGGTACTCTCGGGGCACGGTTGCTTCGGGAGGTACCTGTGTCGCGTGGCCCGGAGGGAGGAGACTTCAGAGTGCCACCAGTGCGGCTGCGCCGAGGAGACGGCGCAGCACGTGCTGGAGGTGTGCCCAGGGGCGGAGGATCCGCGGCTCTTCCTGGCCGCGGAAATGGGTGGGGACCTCTCGTTGCCGAACATCCTGGCAAGGATGGTCGCCGACGAGAGGTCCTGGGAGGCGATGGCCTCTTTCTGCGAGGAGGTGATGTCGCAGAGGGAGGCCGAGGAGCGGGAGAGGGAGGCAGATCCCCTCGCTCACCCGCTCCGAAGAGGGCGGAGACGGAGGCGTGCAAGCAGAGCTCGCACGCCGTCTCCGCTGGGAGGGTCTGGGGTGGCGGATGTGGGGACATCCGCCACCCCTTCTTAGTCACGTAAAGTGACAGACCCTCCAGGTGGTCGACGCGCCCGGTGTTCCGGCGCGTCGTCACGAGGTGGGAAGGGGTCAGTAAGACCCCTTCCCGAGGCGAGTCCGCCCAGGGGCGGACAAACGGCGGGACGGGGCTGCGGTGCATACTCTGCATGGTCCCGTGGCCCCGTCCGACTTGCCGTCGCCGAAGGAACACCTTGGGGTTTTAGTTGGTATTAGCGCCACCGCTGCGGCCGTGGCGCTTGAGTCCAACATACCCCGCTCTTGTCCCCACTCGAGCGGGGATGCGTAAAAGCATTTCCCCAAGTAAAAAAAAAAAAAAAAAAAAAAAAAAAAAAAAAAAAAAAAAAAAAAAAAAAGGTTAGGTTGCTGCCCCCCCCCCCCCAGTGGGTTCCCGCCTTGTCGCGGCGGGGGGGCTCAGTAGCCGTGGTCTTCCCCACCCACGGTGAAGCCAAGAGGAACCCGAGGCGGGGCCGCTTCTTCCGGGCGCTGTGCCTCCCAGGCCCAGTCGAAGCGGCCGGTAGGTTGCGGTGGGGTACTACATCGCAACTGAGGCGGGCTGCAGTGCGGGGGTTCGCACTGCAGCTGAGGGATACGGGGCCGCCACCGTTGAATGGCGGTGCGGTGGGGTCGCAGGGGAAGAGGAGTGCCGGTATTACGGTGCGCCGCTCTCCCTATCCTCTGCGACCGTGAGTTGGGGAGGCTTTACGCCTCCCCGGAGGGGGTAGGCTCGCCCGGCGCCCCGGACAGTCCGGGTAGCGGCGGTGCGAGCCTTGGCGGCCTTGAGTGGCTGCGGGGCTTGGCCGGCGTCCCGGCCTTATGCTGGGTAGCGGCGGCGCAAGTCGGGGCCCTCTCACCCACCTCTCCTTTGAGAGCAGGTGCTGTAGGGCCCGGTGGCCTTCTCCGCGCGCCCCAGAGCTTTTATCTGGAGCGCGTGTAGAAGGCGGTCCGGACGAGGTCCGGACGGAGGGGGTAGGCTCGCCCGGCGCCCTGGACAGTCCGGGTAGCGGCGGTGCGAGCCTTTGGCGGCCTTGAGTGGCCGCGGGGCTCGGTCGGCGTCCCAGCCTTATGCTGGGTAGCGGCGACGCGAGTCGGGGGGTCTGGGGGGCGGATGTGGGTGACATCCGTCCTTCTAGTCACAGCCGTGACAGACCCCCAGGGGTGGACGACGCGCCCGGTGTTCCGGCGCGTCGTACCAGGGGAGGGAAGGGGGTCTTCCCGAGGCGGGTCCGCCCAGGGGCGGACAGGTGGCGGGAGGGGGTTGCGGTGCATACTCTGCATGGTCCCGCGGCCCCCGTCCGACTTGCCGCAGCGGTGGAACACCTTTGGGTTTTAGTCGGTATTAGCGTCACTGCCGAGGCCGTGGCGCTTGAGTCCGACATACCCCGCTCGTGTCCCCACACGGCGGGGATGCGTAAATGCATTTCCCAAAGTAAAAAAAAAAAAAAAAAAAAAAAAAAAAAAAAAAAAAAAAAAAAAAGGTTGCTGCCCCCCCCAATGGGTTCCCGCCTTGTCGCGGCGGGGGGGCTCAGTAGCCGTGGATTCGGCACCCACGGTGAAGCAAAGAGGAACCCGAGGTGGGGCCGCTTCTTCCGGGCTGTGCTTCCCGGGCCCAGTCGAAGCGGCCGGTAGGTTGCGGTGGGGTTGGCGCCGCAACTGAGGTGGGCTGCAGTGTGGGGGTTCGCACTGCAGCTGAGGGATACGGGGCCGCCACCGTTGAATGGCGGTGCGGTGGGGTCGCAGGGGAAGAGGAGTGCCGGTATTACGGTGCGCCGCTCTCCCTATCCTCTGCGACCGTGAGTTGGGGAGGCTTTACGCCTCCCCGGAGGGGGTAGGCTCGCCCGGCGCCCTGGACATTCCGGGTAGCGGCGGTGCGAGCCTTGGCGGCCTTGAGTGGCTGCGGGGCTTGGCCGGCGTCCCGGCCTTATGCTGGGTAGCGGCGGCGCAAGTCGGGGCCCTCTC
Organism: Apocheima hispidaria; assembly: GCA_947579745.1. NCBI lineage: Eukaryota > Metazoa > Arthropoda > Insecta > Lepidoptera > Geometridae > Apocheima > Apocheima hispidaria. The sequence continues at coordinate 15,332,764 of OX388159.1, forward strand.
ACCCACCTCTCCTTTGAGAGCAGGTGCTGTAGGGCCCGGTGGCCTTCTCCGCGCGCCCCAGAGCTTTTATCTGGAACGCGTGTAGAAGGCGGTCCGGACGAGGTCCGGACGGAGGGGGTAGGCTCGCCCGGCGCCCTGGACAGTCCGGGTAGCGGCGGTGCGAGCCTTTGGCGGCCTTGAGTGGCCGCGGGGCTCGGTCGGCGTCCCAGCCTTATGCTGGGTAGCGGCGACGCGAGTCGGGGGGTCTGGGGGGCGGATGTGGGTGACATCCGTCTCCTTAGTCACAGTGTGACAGACCCTCAGGGGTGGACGACGCGCCCGGTGTTCCGGCGCGTCGTACCAAGGGGGGAAGGGGGTCTTCCCGAGGCGGGTCCGCCCATGGGGCGGGCAGGTGGCGGGAGGGGGTTGCGGTGCATACTCTGCATGGTCCCGCGGCCCCCGTCCGACTTGCCGCAGCGGTGGAACACCTTTGGGTTTTAGTCGGTATTAGCGCCATTGCTGAGGCCGTGGCGCTCGAGTCCGACATACCCCGCTCGTGTCCCCACTCGAGCGGGGATGCGTAAAAGCATTTCCCAAAGTAAATAAAAAAAAATAAAAAAAAAAAAAAGGTTAGGTTGCTGCGGTGCATACAGCTGCGGTGCATACTCTGCATGGTCCCGCGGCCCCGTCCGACCTGCCGTCGCCGAAGGAACACCTTGGGGTTTTAGTTGGTATTAGCGCCACCGCTGCGGCCGTGGCGCTCGAGTCCAACATACCCCGCTCTTGTCCCCACTCGAGCGGGGATGCGTAAAAGCATTTCCCCAAGTAAAAAAAAAAAAAAAAAAAAAAAAAAGGTTAGGTTAGGTTAGGTTAGGTCCCCCCCCCCCCCAGTGGGTTCCCCCCCCCCCCCCAGTGGGTTCCCGCCTTGTCGCGGCGGGGGGGCTCAGTAGCCGTGGTCTTCCCCACCCACGGTGAAGCCAAGAGGAACCCGAGGTGGGGCCGCTTCTTCCGGGCGCTGTGCCTCCCAGGCCCAGTCGAAGCGGCCGGTAGGTTGCGGTGGGGTACTACATCGCAACTGAGGCGGGCTGCAGTGTGGGGGTTCGCACTGCAGCTGAGGGATACGGGGCCGCCACCGTTTGATGGCGGCGCGGTGGGGTCGCAGGGGAAGAGGAGTGTCGGTATTACGGTGCGCCGCTCTCCCTATCCTCTGCGACCGTGTGTTGGGGAGGCTTTATGCCTCCCGGAGGGGGTAGGCTCGCCCGGCGCCCCGGACAGTCCGGGTAGCGGCGGTGCGAGCCTTGGCGGCCTTGAGTGGCTGCGGGGCTTGGCCGGCGTCCCAGCCTTATGCTGGGTAGCGGCGGCGCAAGTCGGGGCCCTCGCACCCAACTCTCCTTGGAGAGTAGTGTTGTAGGGCCCGGGGGCCTTCTCCGCACGCCCCAGAGCTTTTATCTGGAGCGCGCGTAGAAGGCGGTCCGGACGATGTCCGGACGGAGGGGGTAGGCTCGCCCGGCGCCCTGGATAGTCCGGGTAGCGGCGGTGCGAGCCTTGGCGGCCTTGAGTGGCCGCGGGGCTCGGTCGGCGTCCCAGTCTTATACTGGGTAGCGGCGACGCGAGTCGGGGGGTCTGGGGGGCGGATGTGGTGGACATCCGTCCTCTTAGTCACAGTCGTGACAGACCCCCAGGGGTGGACGACGCGCCCGGTGTTCCGGCGCGTCGTACCAAGGGGAGGGAAGGGGGTGCTTCCCGAGGAGGGTCCGCCCAGGGGCGGGCAGACGGCGGGATGGGGCTGCGGTGCATACTCTGCATGGTCCCGTGGCCCCGTCCGACGTGCTGTCGCGGTGGAACACCTTTGGGTTTTAGTCGGTATTAGCGCCATTGCTGCGGCCGTGGCGCTCGAGTCCGACATACCCCGCTCGTGTCCCCACACGGCGGGGATGCGTAAATGCATTTCCCAAAGTAAAAAAAAAAAAAAAAAAAAAAAAGGTTAGGTCCCCCCCCAGTGGGTTCCCGCCTTGTCGCGGCGGGGGGGCTCAGTAACCGTGGATTCGGCACCCACGGTGAAGCCAAGAGGAACCCGAGGTGGGGCCGCTTCTTCCGGGCTGTGCTTCCCGGGCCCAGTCGAAGCGGCCGGTAGGTTGCGGTGGGGTTGGCGCCGCAACTGAGGTGGGCTGCAGTGTGGGGGTTCGCACTGCAGCTGAGGGAGACGGGGCCGCCACCGTTGAATGGCGGCGCGGTGGGGTCGCAGGGGAAGAGGAGTGCCGGTATTACGGTGCGCCGCTCTCCCTATCCTCTGCGACCGTGAGTTGGGGAGGCTTCACGCCTCCCCGGAGGGGGTAGGCTCGCCCGGCGCCCCGGACAGTCCGGGTAGCGGCGGTGCGAGCCTTGGCGGCCTTGAGTGGCTGCGGGGCTTGGCCGGCGTCCCAGCCTTATGCTGGGTAGCGGCGGCGCAAGTCGGGGCCCTCGCACCCAACTCTCCTTGGAGAGTAGTGCTGTAGGGCCCGGGGGCCTTCTCCGCACGCCCCAGAGCTTTTATCTGGAGCGCGCGTAGAAGGCGGTCCGGACGATGTCCGGACGGAGGGGGTAGGCTCGCCCGGCGCCCTGGACATTCCGGGTAGCGGCGGTGCGAGTCTTTGGCGGCCTTGAGTGGCTGCGGGGCTCGGTCGGCGTCCCGGCCTTATGCTGGGTAGCGGCGACGCGAGTCGGGGGGTCTGGAGGGCGGATGTGGGTGACATCCGTCCTCCTAGTCACAGTCGTGACAGACCCCCAGGGGTGGACGACGCGCCCGGTGTTCCGGCGCGTCGTACCAAGGGGGGAAGGGGGTCTTCCCGAGGCGGGTCCGACCATGGGGCGGGCAGGTGGCGGGAGGGGGTTGCGGTGCATACTCTGCATGGTCCCGCGGCCCCCGTCCGACTTGCCGCAGCGGTGGAACACCTTTGGGTTTTAGTCGGTATTAGCGTCACTGCCGAGGCCGTGGCGCTCGAGTCCGACATACCCCGCTCGTGTCCCCACACGGCGGGGATGCGTAAATGCATTTCCCAAAGTAAAAAAAAAAAAAAAAAAAAAAAGGTTAGGTTAGGTTAGGTTAGGTTAGGTTAGGTTAGGTTAGGTTAGGTTAGGTTAGGTTAGGTTAGGTTAGGTTAGGTTAGGTTAGGTTAGGTTAGGTTCCCCCCCAGTGGGTCCCGCCTTGTCGTGGCGGGGGGGCTAAGTACCTGCGGCAAGATAGCTGCGGGGAAACCAAGAGGACCCGAGGAGGAGGCTCGACCGGCGCCCTGGAGAGTCCGGGAAGCGGCGGTGCGAGCCGGGGGCGGCCTTGAGTGGCCGCGGGGCTCGGTCGGCGTCCCAGTCATATACTGGGTCGCGGCGACGCGAGTCGGGGGGGCCTTCTCCGCACGCCCCAGAGCTTTTATCTGGGGCTGGCGTAGAAGGCAGTCCGGACGGGGGTCTGGACGTGTGGGGTCGTCTGCGGACGGCGTTTGGGGAGGCTTTAGGCCTTCCGGAGGGGGTAGGCTCACCCGGCGCCCTGGACAGTCCGGGTAGCGGTGGGTGAGTCTTGGCGGCCTTGAGTGGCTGCGGGGCTTGGCCGGCGTCTCAGCCTTATGCTGAGTAGCGGCGGCGCAAGTCGGGGACGTGCTCGGCGTGCACTCACACTGCCGCCGAGCGGGCTCGGGGAGAAATCTTCTGGCCAGCGTCCTTGGAGGGAGGTGCGCTCTTCCTCCACCCGGTTCCGCACTGCCATCGCAAAGACCCCCGTTCGCGCTAAGGGTGGTACGTGGTGGCATGTGTTAGGGCCGAAGGGGACTTGCCTTTATTGGCCGGTCCCAGAGCAGGCAAGCTCGACATAAAAAACCCGGGAGAAAACCCGTAAAAACCTATGGATACCTGGGGACCTCCATAGTATGTACCCTTGCTCCCGGAATGGGCGTCACCCGGGAGTGGACGTTTAGATCGACCCTAATCGTGGGAATAACTATGGAAAATTCAAAATCTAAACTTATTTATGACGAAGGGCGGGGGCTTAGCCCCGAAAACGCGGAGGATTCGGACTCCTCATGCAGGAGCATGGTCTCGGTGACCAGTATGTCACCCGACAGAGCAAGTGCGAGGTTCTGGCTCAAGCGAGCCAGATCTTGCGATTCAAAGAGCGGGGCTAGTGGCCCCGGCTCGGAGGACGAGGGAGGAGACGCTCCGGCGTCCAAGAAAACGCCTACAGCGCCGGTAGCGCGACGAGGCAGAGGCCGACCGCCAACTACAGGCGAATACGTCGGCCTCGCCCAGGCCAAGGCGGCCCTAGTCGCCGCTAAACGGCAGGAGCTGGAGCTGCAGGCGGAGCAGGAGGTCGGGGAGTTGGCCCTGACGCTGCGCTCCAGCAAGTCGGCGGCGGAGCAACTGCCCGTGTCGACATCGGAGGGGCCGGAGGAGCTTGCCTCCGACATCTGTAAAAAGGTGATGGCTTCCGTGGCCGTCATAAACACGGTGGCCACCAAATCGGGGAACTTAAAGGGTACGTTCCAACGACACCTCAAGGAGGCGGCCCAGACAGTTCAGGAGGCGCTGGCAGTACTGCAGGAGAGGTCCTCAACAGAGGAGACCCGAAAGCTGCAGGCTGCCAACGCGCGCCTCCGGGAGGAAGTCGCGGAGCTCCGGAAGGAAATGGCTGAGCTCCGTGCAGAGACGAGAAAGGCGCTGACCTCCACTCCTCCGCAGGCCACGGGATCACAGTCTCGTCCGGCGGAGGAGTTGCAGCAGGCAATTCTGCGGCAGGTGGGCGGGATGATCAGTGCCCGCTTTGAGGCACTGGAAGAACGCCTCCTGCCGGAGAAACGCATCCGCCCGCCTTTGGCTGCGGACCGTCGGCGAGATGCGGCACCTCCCCCTGCGCCCACCTTGAAGCAGACCCCGACGCCCAAACCCAATAAGGGCAAGGGCCAGGGAAAGGCCTCTAAGCCCTCAGCGCCGGTAGCCGATCGCTCGGAAGCGGCTGCCATTCCCGCCCCTCCACCACCGCCTCTCACCGAGGCCTGGACGGAGGTCGTGAGAAGAAACACCGCCAGACCAAAGGCCCAGCAGCCGCGGCCCGTTAAGGCCACACCCACGGAGAGAACGGAGAGGCCCAAGACGGGCAACCAGGCCCAGGCCCAAGCGAAGAAAAAGCCGCAGAAGGTTAAGATCCGCCCCCAGCGCACGGCAGCGGTAGTCATTACGCTGCTGCCGGGGGCGGCAGAAAAAGGCCTGGACTTCACCAGGGTGCTGGGTGAGGCCCGGTCAAAGCTAGACCTCAGCGGCTTCCCGCCGCTGAAGATGAGAGCGGCGGCGACCGGGGGCCGCATCATCGAGGTGTCGGGCACAGAGAGGTCGGAGAAAGCCGACTCTCTGGCCTCAAAACTGCGGGAGGTGTTCCAGGGCGCCGAAGGGGAAATCCGGGTGTCCAGGCCGGTCACCACCGCTGATCTGCGGGTGAGCGGCCTGGACGACTCGGTCAGCGCCCAGGAGCTGACCGAGTGCCTCGCCAGGGCCGGAGGCTGTACCGCTCCAGACCTGAAGGTTGGAGAGGTTCGAAAGGGGGCGGCGGGCATGGGCACTGCCTTCGTGCGGTGCCCTGCAGTGGCCGCCAGAAAGATTGTGGCGGCCGGCAACCGGCTGTTGGTGGGGTGGGTTGCGGCGCGGGTTGAGGTCCTGGAGGCCCGACCCCGCCGCTGCTTCCGGTGCCTTGCACAGGGCCACGTCAGGGCCCAGTGTAAAGCCGAGGTGGACCGCAGCGGGGAATGTTACCGCTGCGGTCAAACTGGCCACAAGGCCAGCGGCTGCTCCGCCGCCCCCCACTGCACCTTGTGCGCAGCCGTGGGGAAGCCGGCGGACCACCTCTCCGGGGGCAAGGCCTGCGCCAAGCCCCCGTCCAAAGTAGAGAACAGAAAGAAGAAGGCTGCGACCAAAGTAAGGTCGCCGCCGACTCGCCCCGTTGTGGAGCAGGCGGCTGCCATGGAGGAAAGTTAGGATGTCGGCCCTAACTTTCCTCCAGGCGAATCTCAACCACTCTGCCAGGGCTCAGGACCTCCTCCTCCAGAGCCTGGCAGAGCGGTTGATCAAGGTGGCCGTGATCGCCGAGCCATACCGGATCCCGCCCAGGACTGACTGGGTTGGAGATCTGGATGGCGTGGCGGCGATCACCACACAGTCGCCTGCTCAATCCCCTCCCCTCGAGGATGTGGTAAGGGGAAGGGGATATGTCGCGGCCCGGATCGGAGAGACGGTGGTTGTGGGGGTATACTTCTCCCCCAACAGGGTCCTCGCCGAGTTCGAGAGTTTTCTCGGCGAAGTGGGGACCCTGGTCGGCCAGAACCGTCCCCGATCCGTCATCGTCCTCGGAGACCTCAACGCGAAATCCACCGCGTGGGGGTCTTCGAGGACTGATGCCAGGGGCGAGGCCGTCGAGGAGTGGCTGGCGGAGACGGGGCTGCTCATCGTCAACCGGGGGTCGGAGGACACGTGCGTGCGACGCTCGGGTGGGTCGGTCATCGACGTGACCCTTGCCACCCCCGAGCTCGCAGCACGTGTTCGGGACTGGGAGGTTCTAGTGGACGAGGAGACGCTCTCCGACCATAGGTATATCGGATTCAGCGTCTCCTCGTCGTTAGTAGGACGGGCCCCTCGGCTGCCACTGGCGGCTGGCCGGCGCTGGGCACTGACCCGTCTGGACACGGACCTGCTGCGGGAAGCCGCAATTGTCCAGACGTGGAGTGCCCCTCCCTCGGAGGAAGTAGACCTGGACGCCGCTGCGGATGGACTGTGTGAGGCCATGGTACGCGTGTGCGACGCCGCCATGCCGCGCGCGAGGCCTCCACAGTCCAAGCGTCAGGTCTACTGGTGGGGCGAGGGGGTCGCAGAGCTCCGCCGCCAGTGCCTGGTAGCGCGCCGCTGTTACCAGCGGCACCGCCGGAGGAGGGTGCAGGACGCGGAGGAGCTGGACCGCCTCTACATCGCCTACAGAGAGGTGTGTAAGGCCCTCCGCGTCGAGATCAGCCAGGCCAAGGCGCGGGCCTGGACTGAGTTGCTCGAGTCGCTGGAGAGGGACCCGTGGGGGCGGCCCTACAAATGGGCCCGCCAAAAACTGCGACCCTGGGCCCCTCCAGTGACCAGCACCCTTGAGCCGGCGGTCCTGCAAAGGGTGGTCGAGGGACTGTTCCCCGGTAGTCCGGGGACCGAATTCGTCCCTCCCGCCCTACCGGCGCCTGCCACGGCGGAGGAGGAAGAGGAGGACGTCCCCGAGGTCTCGCAGGGCGAGTTGGGGGCGGCCGTCCTTAGGATGAGGGCCAAGAACACGGCGCCGGGGCCCGATGGGATCCCCGGTCGTGCGTGGGCCCTCGTCCAAGAGGAGTTAGGAGAACGGCTGAGGGTGCTGCTCGACCGCTGCCTGCGGGAAGGCAGGTTCCCCAGGCGGTGGAAATCGGGCCGGCTGGTCCTGCTGAAGAAGGAGGGGCGCCCGGCAGATCAGCCGGCGGGGTACCGCCCCATAGTGCTGCTTGACGAGGCGGGCAAGCTCCTGGAACGAGTGGTAAATGCCCGCCTCGTCAACCACCTCGAGGACGTTGGCCCAAACCTAGCCGACACCCAGTTTGGGTTTCGGAGGGGTCGCTCGACGATCGACGCTATAGCGCACGTCCGCGACCTCTCCGACGAGGCGTGCTCCAGCGGCGGGGTGTTGTTGGCGGTGTCCCTTGACATCGCCAACGCGTTCAACACCCTGCCCTGGAGCGTAATATCGGGGGCGCTGGGGTGGCACAAGATACCCCAGTACCTCCGACGCCTCGTGGGGGACTACCTCTCCAATCGGGAGGTAGTCTACCCCACAAAGGAGGGAGAGGGCCGGAGCCCCATGACCCGCGGCGTTCCACAGGGGTCCGTATTGGGCCCCACCCTGTGGAACGTCGGGTATGATTGGGTCCTGAGGGGCGCTAACCTTCGTGGCGTCAGCGTCGTTTGTTACGCTGACGACACGTTGGTTACCGCGAGGGGGCAGACGTATAGAGATGCGTCTGTCCTGGCCACCGCCGCGGTCGCTGCGGTGGTGGCCCGGATCCGGCGGTTGGGCCTGGAGGTGGCGCTCCATAAATCCGAGGCCATCTGTTTCCACGGGCCTCGGAGGGCGCCACCTGCAGGCTCAAAGATAGTGGTGGGCGGAACCTCCATTGCTGTCGGCGCGACGCTGAAGTATCTCGGCGTCGTGCTCGACAGTAGATGGAGGTTCGGGGCCCACTTCGAGGGGCTGACCCCGAGGGTCGTGGGGACGGCGGCTGCGCTGAGCCGCCTCCTACCGAACCTCGGAGGGGGAGGGGGGACCTGCCGCCGCCTGTATATGGCGGTGGTCCGGTCCGTGGCCCTTTACGGGGCCCCAATATGGGCCGGATCGTTGGGTCCGGGGGAGGTCGCCCGGCTCCACAGAGGCCAGAGGGTGATGGCCGTGAGAGTGTGTCGGGGGTACCGCACACTCTCCCACGAGGTGGCCTGTGCCCTGGCCGGCTCCCTCCCGTGGGACCTTGAGGCCGAGGTCCTCTCCTCCGTGTACTGGCGGAGGGCGCGGGCACGCGCGGAGGACCTACGGCCTGCCCCACGGGAGGTCGAGCAGTGGCGAAAGAGGGCGAGATCGGCCGCCCTCGAATCGTGGAGCCGGCGGATCGCCCAAGACCGGAGGAGGGGAGCCGGAGCTGTCCGTCTCCTGGAGGCGATCCGCCCCGTACTTGGGGCATGGGTGCACCGCGGCCACGGAAGTCTCTCCTTCCGGCTGACGCAGGTACTCTCGGGGCACGGTTGCTTCGGGAGGTACCTGCGTCGCGTGGCCCGGAGGGAGGAGACTTCAGAGTGCCACCAGTGCGGCTGCGCCGAGGAGACGGCGCAGCACGTGCTGGAGGTGTGCCCGGGGGCGGAGGATCCGCGGCTCTTCCTGGCCGCGGAAATGGGTGGGGACCTCTCGTTGCCGAACATCCTGGCAAGGATGGTCGCCGACGAGAGGTCCTGGGAGGCGATGGCCTCTTTCTGCGAGGAGGTGATGTCGCAGAGGGAGGCCGAGGAGCGGGAGAGGGAGGTCGATCCCCTCGCTCACCCGCTCCGAAGAGGGCGGAGACGGAGGCGTGCAAGCAGAGCTCGCACGCCGTCTCCGCTGGGAGGGTCTGGGGTGGCGGATGTGGGGACATCCGCCACCCCTTCTTAGTCACGTAAAGTGACAGACCCTCCAGGTGGTCGACGCGCCCGGTGTTCCGGCGCGTCGTCACGAGGTGGGAAGGGGTCAGTTTAACGACCCCTTCCCGAGGCGAGTCCGCCCAGGGGCGGACAAACGGCGGGATGGGGCTGCGGTGCATACTCTGCATGGTCCCGCGGCCCCGTCCGACCTGCCGTCGCCGAAGGAACACCTTGGGGTTTTAGTTGGTATTAGCGCCACCGCTGCGGCCGTGGCGCTCGAGTCCAACATACCCCGCTCTTGTCCCCACTCGAGCGGGGATGCGTAAAAGCATTTCCCCAAGTAAAAAAAAAAAAAAAAAAAAAAAAAAAAAAAAAAAAAAAAAAAAGGTTAGGTTAGGTTCCCCCCCAGTGGGTTCCCGCCTTGTCGCGGCGGGGGGGCTCAGTAGCCGTGGTCTTCCCCACCCACGGTGAAGCCAAGAGGAACCCGAGGTGGGGCCGCTTCTTCCGGGCGCTGTGCCTCCCAGGCCCAGTCGAAGCGGCCGGTAGGTTGCGGTGGGATCGGCGCCGCAACTGAGGTGGGCTGCAGTGTGGGGGTTCGCACTGCAGCTGAGGGATACGGGGCCGCCACCGTTGAATGGCGGTGCGGTGGGGTCGCAGGGGAAGAGGAGTGCCGGTATTACGGTGCGCCGCTCTCCCTATCCTCTGCGACCGTGAGTTGGGGAGGCTTTACGCCTCCCCGGAGGGGGTAGGCTCGCCCGGCGCCCCGGACAGTCCGGGTAGCGGTGGTGCGAGCCTTGGCGGCCTTGAGTGGCTGCGGGGCTTGGCCGGCGTCCCAGCCTTATGCTGGGTAGCGGCGGCGCAAGTCGGGGCGCTCGCACCCAACTCTCCTTGGAGAGTAGTGTTGTAGGGCCCGGGGGCCTTCTCCGCACGCCCCAGAGCTTTTATCTGGAGCGCGCGTAGAAGGCGGTCCGGACGATGTCCGGACGGAGGGGGTAGGCTCGTCCGGCGCCCTGGACATTCCGGGTAGCGGCGGTGCGAGCCTTGGCGGCCTTGAGTGGCCGCGGGACTCGGTCGGCGTCCCAGCCTTATGCTGGGTAGCGGCGACGCGAGTCGGGGGGTCTGGGGGGCGGATGTGGTGGACATCCGTCCCTTTAGTCACAGTCGTGACAGACCCCCAGGGGTGGACGACGCGCCCGGTGTTCCGGCGCGTCGTACCAAGGGGAGGGAAGGGGGTGCTTCCCGAGGAGGGTCCGCCCAGGGGCGGGCAGACGGCGGGATGGGGCTGCGGTGCATACTCTGCATGGTCCCGTGGCCCCGTCCGACGTGCTGTCGCGGTGGAACACCTTTGGGTTTTAGTCGGTATTAGCGTCACTGCCGAGGCTGTGGCGCTTGAGTCCGACATACCCCGCTCGTGTCCCCACACGGCGGGGATGCGTAAATGCATTTCCCAAAGTAAAAAAAAAAAAAAAAAAAAAAAGGTTAGGTTAGGTTAGGTTAGGTTAGGTTCCCCCCAGTGGGTTCCCGCCTTGTCGCGGCGGGGGGGCTCAGTAGCCGTGGTTTTCCCCACCCACGGTGAAGCAAAGTGGAACCCGAGGAGGGGCCGCTTCTTCTAGGGCTTTGCCACGGGTCCTGTCGAAGCGGCCGGTAGGTTGCGGTGGGATCTGGGCCGCAACTGAGGTGGGCTGCTGTGTGGGGGTCGCACTGCAGCTGAGGGAGACGGGGCCGTCACCGTTTGATGGCGGCGCGGTGGGGTCGCAGGGGAAGAGGAGTGTCGGTATTACGGTGCGCCGCTCTCCCTATCCTCTGCGACCGTGTGTTGGGGAGGCTTCACGCCTCCCGGAGGGGGTAGGCTCGCCCGGCGCCCCGGACAGTCCGGGTAGCGGCGGTGCGAGCCTTGGCGGCCTTGAGTGGCTGCGGGGCTTGGCCGGCGTCCCGGCCTTATGCTGGGTAGCGGCGGCGCAAGTCGGGGCCCTCTCACCCACCTCTCCTTTGAGAGCAGGTGCTGTAGGGCCCGGTGGCCTTCTCCACGCGCCCCAGAGCTTTTATCTGGAGCGCGTGTAGAAGGCGGTCCGGACGAGGTCCGGACGGAGGGGGTAGGCTCGCCCGGCGCCCTGGACATTCCGGGTAGCGGCGGTGCGAGCCTTGGCGGCCTTGAGTGGCCGCGGGACTCGGTCGGCGTCCCAGCCTTATGCTGGGTAGCGGCGACGCGAGTCGGGGGGTCTGGGGGGCGGATGTGGTGGACATCCGTCCCTTTAGTCACAGTCGTGACAGACCCCCAGGGGTGGACGACGCGCCCGGTGTTCCGGCGCGTCGTACCAAGGGGAGGGAAGGGGGTGCTTCCCGAGGAGGGTCCGCCCAGGGGCGGGCAGACGGCGGGATGGGGCTGCGGTGCATACTCTGCATGGTCCCGTGGCCCCGTCCGACGTGCTGTCGCGGTGGAACACCTTTGGGTTTTAGTCGGTATTAGCGCCATTGCTGCGGCCGTGGCGCTCGAGTCCGACATACCCCGCTCGTGTCCCCACACGGCGGGGATGCGTAAATGCATTTCCCAAAGTAAAAAAAAAAAAAAAAAAAAAAAAAAAAAAAAAAAAAAAAAAAAAAAAAAAAAAAAAAAAAAAGGTTAGGTTAGGTTAGGTTAGGTTAGGTTAGGTTAGGTTAGGTTAGGTTAGGTTAGGTTAGGTTAGGTTAGGTTAGGTTAGGTTAGGTTAGGTTAGGTTCCCCCCCAGTGGGTCCCGCCTTGTCGTGGCGGGGGGGCTAAGTACCTGCGGCAAGATAGCTGCGGGGAAACCAAGAGGACCCGAGGAGGAGGCTCGACCGGCGCCCTGGAGAGTCCGGGAAGCGGCGGTGCGAGTCTGTGGCGGCCTTGAGTGGCTGCGGGGCTTGGCCGGCGTCCCAGCCTTATGCTGGGTAGCGGCGGCGCAAGTCGGGGGGCCTTCTCCGCACGCCCCAGAGCTTTTATCTGGGGCTGGCGTAGAAGGCAGTCCGGACGGGGGTCCGGACGTGTGGGGTCGTCCGTGGACGACGTTTGGGGGGCTTAGGGCCTTCCGGAGGGGGTAGGCTCACCCGGCGCCCTGGACATTCCGGGTAGCGGTGGGTGAGTCTTGGCGGCCTTGAGTGGCTGCGGGGCTTGGCCGGCGTCTCAGCCTTATGCTGAGTAGCGGCGGCGCAAGTCGGGGACGTGCTCGGCGTGCACTTACACTGCCGCCGAGTGGGCCTGGGGAGAAATCTTCTGGCCAGCGTCCATGGGGGGAGGTGCGCTCTTCCTCCATCCGGTTCCGCACTGCCATCGCAAAGACCCCCGTTCGCGCTAAGGGTGGTACGTGGTGGTATGTGTTAGGGCCGAAGGGGACTTGCCTTTATTGGCCGGTCCCAGAGCAGGCAAGCTCGAAATAAAAAACCCGGGAGAAAACCCGTAAAAACCTATGGATACCTGGGGCCCTCCATAGTATGTACCCTTGCTCCCGGAATGGGCGTCACCCGGGAGTGGACCTTTATATCGACCCTACTCGTGGGATTTAGTATGGAAAACTCTAAAAACAAACAAATTTACGACGAAGGGCGGGGGCTTAGCCCCGAAAACGCGGTGTATGACTCCGACTCCTCTTGCAGGAGTATGGTGTCTGTGACAAGTATGTCACCGGATAGAAGCAGTGCAAGGTTTTGGCTCAAGCGAGCAAGATCTAACGAAGGGAAGAGCGGGGCCAGCGGCCCTGGCTCTGAGGACGACGACGCAGACGCTCCGGCAAAGAAAACGCCAACGCCAGCGCGACGAGGCAGAGGCCGACCGCCTACCACAGGCGAGTACGTCGGCCTCGCCCAGGCCAAGGCGGCCCTTGTTGCTGCCAAACGGCAGGAGCTGGAGCTGCAGGCGGAACAGGAGGTAGGGGAGTTGGCCCTGACGCTGCGCTCCAGCAAGTCGGCGGAGCAACTGCCCGAGTTGATATCGGAGGGGTCGGAGGAGCTTGTCTCCGACCTCTCCAAAAAGGTGATGGCCTCCGTGGCCGTTATCAACACGGTGGCCACCAAGTCTGGAAACCTGAAAGGGACCTTCCAGCGTCACCTTAAGGAGGCGGCCCAGACGGTGGAACAAGCGATGGCAGTCCTGCAGACGAGGTCCTCTACAGAGGAGACCCGGAAACTGCAGGCTGCCAACGCGCGCCTCCGAGAGGAAGTCGCGGAGCTCCGAAGAGAGATGGCGGAGCTCCGTGCAGAAATGAGAGAGGCACGAACCTCCACTCCCCCGCGGGCTTCGGGATCTGCCCCTTGCCCGGCGGAGGATTTACAACAGGCGATCCTGCGGCAGGTGGGCGGGATGATCAGTGCCCGCTTTGAGGCACTGGAAGAACGCCTCCTGCCGGAGAGGCGCATCCGCCCGCCTTTGGCCGCGGACCGTCGGCGAGATGCGGCACCTCCCCCTGCGCACACCTTGGAGCAGGCCCCGACGCCCAAGCCCAGTAAGGGCAAGGGCCAGGGAAAGGCATCAAAGCCTTCAGCGCCGGCAGCCGATCGCTCGGAAGCGGTTGCCATTCCCGCCCCTCCGCCACCGCCTCTCATTGAGGCATGGACGGAGGTGGTCAGGAGGAAGACTGCTAGACCGAAGGTCCAGCAGCCGCGGCCCACAAAGGCCGCACAGCCGGAGAGGCCCAAAACGGGAAAACAGGCCCCGGCAAAGAAGCAGGCCAAGAAGGTGAGAATCCGCCCCCAGCGCACTGCAGCGGTGGTGATCACGCTGCTGCCGGGGGCGGTGGACAAGGGCCTCGATTATTCCAGGGTCTTGGGCGAGGCCAGGTCGAAGATGGACCTCAGCGGCTTCCCGCCGCTGAAAATGAGAGCGGCAGCAACGGGGGGCCGCATCATCGAGGTGTCGGGCACAGAGAGGTCGGAGAAAGCCGACTCTCTGGCCTCAAAGCTGCGGGAAGTCTTCCTGGGCTCCGAGGGAGAAATACGGGTGTCCAGGCCGGTCACCACCGCAGATCTGCGGGTGAGCGGCCTGGACGACTCGGTCAGCACCCAGGAGCTGACCGAGTGCCTCGCCAAGGCCGGAGGCTGCACCGCCCTGGACCTCAAGGTCGGGGAGGTCAGGAAGGGCGCGGCGGGTATGGGCACTGCCTTCGTGCGGTGCCCTGCAGTGGCCGCCAAGAAAATAGTGGCGGCCGGCAACCGGCTGTTGGTGGGTTGGGTGGCGGCGCGGGTTGAGGTCCTGGAGGCCCGACCCCGCCGCTGCTTCCGGTGCCTTGCACAGGGCCATGTAAGGGCACAATGCAAGGCCGAGGTAGACCGCAGCGGAGAGTGCTACCGCTGCGGTCAAACAGGCCACAAGGCCAGCGGTTGCTCTGCCGCCCCCCACTGCACCTTGTGCGCAGCTGCGGGGAAGCCAGCGGAGCACCTCTCCGGGAGCAAGGCATGCGCCAAGCCCCCGTCAAAGATAGAGGGCCGAAAGAAGAAGGCTGCGACCAAGGACAGGTCGCAGCCGCCTCGCCCCACTCCGGAGCCGGCGGCTGCCATGGAGGAAAGTTAGGATGTCGGCCCTAACTTTCCTCCAGGGGAATCTCAACCACTCTGCCAGGGCTCAGGACCTCCTCCTCCAGAACCTGGCAGAGCGGTTGATTAAGGTGGCCGTGATCGCCGAGCCATATCGGATCCCGCCCAGGACTGACTGGGCCGGAGATCTAGATGGTTTGGTGGCGATCACCACCCAGTCGCCTGCTCAATCCCCTCCCCTCGAGGATGTGGTGAGGGGTAGGGGATACGTCGCGGCCCGGATCGAGGGGACGGTGGTTGTGGGGGTGTATTTCTCCCCCAACAGGGTCCTCGCCGAGTTCGAGAGTTTTCTCGGCGAAGTGGGGACCCTGGTCGGCCAGAACCGTCCCCGATCCGTCATCGTCCTCGGAGACCTCAACGCGAAATCCACCGCGTGGGGGTCTTCGAGGACTGATGCCAGGGGCGAGGCCGTTGGTGAGTGGCTGGCGGAGACGGGGCTCTGCGTGGTCAACCGTGGGTCGGAGGACACGTGCGTGCGACGCTCGGGTGGGTCGGTCATCGACGTGACCCTTACCACCACCGAGCTCGCCGCACGTGTCCGGGACTGGGAAGTCCTGGTGGACGAGGAGACGCTCTCCGATCATCGGTATATCCGATTCAGCGTCTCCTCGTCGATGGTAGGACAGGGCCCGCGGTTGCCGCCTGCGACTGGCCGGCGCTGGGCACTAACCCGTCTGGACACGGACTTGCTGCGGGAAGCCGCAATTGTCCAGACGTGGTGTGCCCCTCCCTCGGGGGAAATAGACCTGGACGCCGCAGCGGATGGGCTGTGTGAGGCCATGGCACGCGTGTGCGACGCCGCTATGCCGCGCGCGAGGCCTCCACAGCCCAAGCGTCAGGTCTATTGGTGGGGCGAGGGGGTCGCAGAGCTCCGCCGCCAGTGCCTGGTAGGACGCCGCAGCTACCAGCGGCACCGCCGGAGGAGGGTGCAGGACGCGGAGGAGCTGGACCGCCTCTACATCACCTATAGAGAGGCGTGCAAAGCTCTCCGCGTCGCGATCAGCCAGGCCAAAGCACAGGCCTGGCAGGATCTGCTGGAGTCGCTGGAGAGGGACCCGTGGGGGCGGCCCTACAAATGGGCCCGCCAGAAACTGCGACCCTGGGCCCCTCCAGTGACCAGCACCCTGGAGCCGGCGGTCCTCCGTAGGGTGGTCGAGGGACTGTTCCCCGGTAGCCCGGGGACCGAATTCGTCCCTCCCGCCCTACCGGCGCCTGCCACGGAGGAGGAAGAGGAGGACGTCCCCGAGGTCTCGCAGGGCGAGCTGGGGGCGGCCGTCCTTAGGATGAGGGCCAAGAACACGGCGCCGGGGCCCGATGGGATTCCCGGTCGCGCGTGGGCCCTCGTCCAGGAGGAGTTGGGGGAGCGCCTGAGGGCGCTGCTCGACCGCTGCCTGCGGGAAGGTAGGTTCCCCAGGCGGTGGAAGTCGGGCCGGTTGGTCCTGCTGAGGAAGGAGGGGCGCCCGGCGGACCAGCCGGCGGGGTATCGCCCAATTGTGCTGCTTGACGAGGCGGGCAAGCTCCTGGAGCGTGTGGTGAATGCCCGCCTCGTCAACCACCTAGAGGGTGTCGGCCCGAACCTGGCCGACACACAATTCGGGTTTCGGAGGGGTCGCTCGACGATCGACGCCATAGCGCACGTCCGCGACCTCTCCGAAGAGGCGTGCTCCAGCGGCGGGGTGTTGTTGGCGGTGTCTCTTGACATCGCCAACGCGTTCAACACCCTGCCCTGGAGCGTAATATTGGGGGCACTGGGGTGGCACAGAGTGCCCCAGTACCTCCGACACCTCGTGGGGGACTACCTCTCCGATCGGGAGATAGTTTACCCCACAAGGGAGGGCGAAGGCCGGAGCCCCATGACCCGCGGCGTTCCACAGGGGTCCGTACTGGGCCCCACCCTGTGGAACGCCGGGTACGACTGGGTGTTGCGGGGCGCTAACCTTCGTGGCGTCGGCGTCGTTTGTTACGCCGACGACACGTTGGTTACCGCGAGGGGGCAGACGTACCGAGATGCGTCTGTCCTGGCCACGGCCGCGGTCGCTGCGGTTGTGGCCAGGATCCGGCGGTTGGGCCTGGAGGTGGCGCTCCATAAGTCCGAGGCCATATGCTTCCATGGGCCTCGGAGGGCGCCACCTGCAGGCTCAAAGATAGTGGTGGGCGGGACGTCGATTGCTGTCGGCTCGACGCTTAAGTACCTCGGCGTCGTGCTCGACAGCAGGTGGAGGTTCGGGGCCCACTTCGAGGGCCTGACCCCGAGGGTCGTGGGGACGGCGGCTGCGTTGAGCCGCCTCCTACCGAACCTCGGAGGGGGAGGGGGGACCTGCCGCCGCCTTTATATGGCGGTGGTAAGGTCCATGGCCCTCTACGGGGCCCCGATATGGGCTGGATCGGTGGGCCCGAGGGAGGTCGCCCGGCTCCACAAGGCCCAGAGGGTCATGGCCGTGAGAGTGTGTCGGGGGTACCGCACACTCTCCCATGAGGTGGCCTGCGCCCTGGCCGGCTCCCTCCCCTGGGACTTGGGGGCCGAGGTCCTCTCCTCCGTGTATTGGCGGAGGGCGCGGGCACGTGCGGAGGACCTACGGCCTGCCCCACGGGAGGTCGAGCAGTGGCGGAAGAGGGCGAGAGCAGCCGCCCTCGAGTCCTGGAGCCGGCGGATCGCCGAAGACAGGACGAGGGGAGCCGGGGCTGTCCGGCTCCTCGAGGCGATCCGTCCCGTGCTCAGGGATTGGGTGCACCGCGGCCATGGGAGTCTCTCCTTCCGGCTGACACAGGTCCTCACGGGGCATGGTTGCTTCGGGAGGTACCTGTGTCGCGTTGCCCGGAGGGAAGAGACTCCGGACTGCCACCAGTGCGGCTGCGCCGAGGAGACGGCGCAGCACGTGCTGGAGGTGTGCCCGGGGGCGGCGGATCCGCGGCTGTTCCTGGCCGCGGAAATGGGTGGGGACCTCTCGTTGCCGAACATCCTGGCAAGGATGGTCGCCGACGAGAGGTCCTGGGAGGCGATGGCCTCTTTCTGCGAGGAGGTGATGTCGCAGAGGGAGGCCGAGGAGCGGGAGAGGGAGGTCGATCCCCTCGCTCCCCCGCTCCGAAGAGGGCGGAGACGGAGGCGTGCAAGCAGAGCTCGCACGCCGTCTCCGCTGGGAGGGTCTGGGGTGGCGGATGTGGGGACATCCGCCACCCCTTCTTAGTCACTTAATGTGACAGACCCTCCAGGTGGTCGACGCGCCCGGTGTTCCGGCGCGTCGTCACGAGGTGGGAAGGGGTCAGTTTAACGACCCCTTCCCGAGGCGAGTCCGCCCAGGGGCGGACAAACGGCGGGATGGGGCTGCGGTGCATACTCTGCATGGTCCCGCGGCCCCGTCCGACCTGCCGTCGCCGAAGGAACACCTTGGGGTTTTAGTTGGTATTAGCGCCACCGCTGCGGCCGTGGCGCTCGAGTCCAACATACCCCGCTCTTGTCCCCACTTGAGCGGGGATGCGTAAAAGCATTTCCCCAAGTAAAAAAAAAAAAAAAAAAAAAAAAAAAAAAGGTTAGGTTAGGTTAGGTTAGGTTAGGTTAGGTTAGGTTAGGTTAGGTTAGGTTAGGTTAGGTTAGGTTAGGTTAGGTTAGGTTCCCCCCCAGTGGGTTCCCGCCTTGTCGCGGCGGGGGGGCTCAGTAGCCGTGGTCTTCCCCACCCACGGTGAAGCCAAGAGGAACCCGAGGTGGGGCCGCTTCTTCCAGGGCTTTGCCACGGGCCCTGTCGAAGCGGCCGGTAGGTTGCGGTGGGATCGGCGCCGCAACTGAGGTGGGCTGCAGTGCGGGGGTTCGCACTGCAGCTGAGGGATACGGGGCCGCCACCGTTGAATGGCGGTGCGGTGGGGTCGCAGGGGAAGAGGAGTGTCGGTATTACGGTGCGCCGCTCTCCCTATCCTCTGCGACCGTGAGTTGGGGAGGCTTTACGCCTCCCCGGAGGGGGTAGGCTCGCCCGGCGCCCCGGACAGTCCGGGTAGCGGCGGTGCGAGCCTTGGCGGCCTTGAGTGGCTGCGGGGCTTGGCCGGCGTCTCAGCCTTATGCTGGGTAGCGGCGGCGCAAGTCGGGGCCCTCGCACCCATCTCTCCTTGGAGAGTAGTGCTGCAGGGCCCGGGGCCTTCTCCGCACGCCCCAGAGCTTTTATCTGGAGCGCGCGTAGAAGGCGGTCCGGACGAGGTCCGGACGGAGGGGGTAGGCTCGCCCGGCGCCCTGGACAGTCCGGGTAGCGGCGGTGCGAGCCTTGGCGGCCTTGAGTGGCCGCGGGACTCGGTCGGCGTCCCAGCCTTATGCTGGGTAGCGGCGACGCGAGTCGGGGGGTCTGGGGGGCGGATGTGGTGGACATCCGTCCCTTTAGTCACAGTCGTGACAGACCCCCAGGGGTGGACGACGCGCCCGGTGTTCCGGCGCGTCGTACCAGGGGAGGGAAGGGGGTCTTCCCGAGGCGGGTCCGCCCAGGGGCGGACAGGTGGCGGGAGGGGGTTGCGGTGCATACTCTGCATGGTCCCGCGGCCCCCGTCCGACTTGCCGCAGCGGTGGAACACCTTTGGGTTTTAGTCGGTATTAGCGTCACTGCCGAGGCCGTGGCGCTTGAGTCCGACATACCCCGCTCGTGTCCCCACACGGCGGGGATGCGTAAATGCATTTCCCAAAGTAAAAAAAAAAAAAAAAAAAAAGGTTAGGTTAGGTTAGGTTAGGTTAGGTTAGGTTAGGTTAGGTTAGGTTAGGTTAGGTTAGGTTAGGTTAGGTTAGGTTAGGTTAGGTTAGGTTAGGTTAGGTTAGGTTAGGTTAGGTTAGGTTAGGTTAGGTTAGGTTAGGTTAGGTTAGGTTAGGTTAGGTTAGGTTAGGTTAGGTTAGGTTAGGTTAGGTTAGGTTAGGTTAGGTTAGGTTAGGTTAGGTTAGGTTAGGTTAGGTTAGGTTAGGTTAGGTTAGGTTAGGTTAGGTTAGGTTAGGTTAGGTTAGGTTAGGTTAGGTTAGGTTAGGTTAGGTTAGGTTAGGTTAGGTTAGGTTAGGTTAGGTTAGGTTAGGTTAGGTTAGGTTAGGTTAGGTTAGGTTAGGTTAGGTTAGGTTAGGTTAGGTTAGGTTAGGTTAGGTTAGGTTAGGTTAGGTTAGGTTAGGTTAGGTTAGGTTAGGTTAGGTTAGGTTAGGTTAGGTTAGGTTAGGTTAGGTTAGGTTAGGTTAGGTTAGGTTAGGTTAGGTTAGGTTAGGTTAGGTTAGGTTAGGTTAGGTTAGGTTAGGTTAGGTTAGGTTAGGTTAGGTTAGGTTAGGTTAGGTTAGGTTAGGTTAGGTTAGGTTAGGTTAGGTTAGGTTAGGTTAGGTTAGGTTAGGTTAGGTTAGGTTAGGTTAGGTTAGGTTAGGTTAGGTTAGGTTAGGTTAGGTTAGGTTAGGTTAGGTTAGGTTAGGTTAGGTTAGGTTAGGTTAGGTTAGGTTAGGTTAGGTTAGGTTAGGTTAGGTTAGGTTAGGTTAGGTTAGGTTAGGTTAGGTTAGGTTAGGTTAGGTTAGGTTAGGTTAGGTTAGGTTAGGTTAGGTTAGGTTAGGTTAGGTTAGGTTAGGTTAGGTTAGGTTAGGTTAGGTTAGGTTAGGTTAGGTTAGGTTAGGTTAGGTTAGGTTAGGTTAGGTTAGGTTAGGTTAGGTTAGGTTAGGTTAGGTTAGGTTAGGTTAGGTTAGGTTAGGTTAGGTTAGGTTAGGTTAGGTTAGGTTAGGTTAGGTTAGGTTAGGTTAGGTTAGGTTAGGTTAGGTTAGGTTAGGTTAGGTTAGGTTAGGTTAGGTTAGGTTAGGTTAGGTTAGGTTAGGTTAGGTTAGGTTAGGTTAGGTTAGGTTAGGTTAGGTTAGGTTAGGTTAGGTTAGGTTAGGTTAGGTTAGGTTAGGTTAGGTTAGGTTAGGTTAGGTTAGGTTAGGTTAGGTTAGGTTAGGTTAGGTTAGGTTAGGTTAGGTTAGGTTAGGTTAGGTTAGGTTAGGTTAGGTTAGGTTAGGTTAGGTTAGGTTAGGTTAGGTTAGGTTAGGTTAGGTTAGGTTAGGTTAGGTTAGGTTAGGTTAGGTTAGGTTAGGTTAGGTTAGGTTAGGTTAGGTTAGGTTAGGTTAGGTTAGGTTAGGTTAGGTTAGGTTAGGTTAGGTTAGGTTAGGTTAGGTTAGGTTAGGTTAGGTTAGGTTAGGTTAGGTTAGGTTAGGTTAGGTTAGGTTAGGTTAGGTTAGGTTAGGTTAGGTTAGGTTAGGTTAGGTTAGGTTAGGTTAGGTTAGGTTAGGTTAGGTTAGGTTAGGTTAGGTTAGGTTAGGTTAGGTTAGGTTAGGTTAGGTTAGGTTAGGTTAGGTTAGGTTAGGTTAGGTTAGGTTAGGTTAGGTTAGGTTAGGTTAGGTTAGGTTAGGTTAGGTTAGGTTAGGTTAGGTTAGGTTAGGTTAGGTTAGGTTAGGTTAGGTTAGGTTAGGTTAGGTTAGGTTAGGTTAGGTTAGGTTAGGTTAGGTTAGGTTAGGTTAGGTTAGGTTAGGTTAGGTTAGGTTAGGTTAGGTTAGGTTAGGTTAGGTTAGGTTAGGTTAGGTTAGGTTAGGTTAGGTTAGGTTAGGTTAGGTTAGGTTAGGTTAGGTTAGGTTAGGTTAGGTTAGGTTAGGTTAGGTTAGGTTAGGTTAGGTTAGGTTAGGTTAGGTTAGGTTAGGTTAGGTTAGGTTAGGTTAGGTTAGGTTAGGTTAGGTTAGGTTAGGTTAGGTTAGGTTAGGTTAGGTTAGGTTAGGTTAGGTTAGGTTAGGTTAGGTTAGGTTAGGTTAGGTTAGGTTAGGTTAGGTTAGGTTAGGTTAGGTTAGGTTAGGTTAGGTTAGGTTAGGTTAGGTTAGGTTAGGTTAGGTTAGGTTAGGTTAGGTTAGGTTAGGTTAGGTTAGGTTAGGTTAGGTTAGGTTAGGTTAGGTTAGGTTAGGTTAGGTTAGGTTAGGTTAGGTTAGGTTAGGTTAGGTTAGGTTAGGTTAGGTTAGGTTAGGTTAGGTTAGGTTAGGTTAGGTTAGGTTAGGTTAGGTTAGGTTAGGTTAGGTTAGGTTAGGTTAGGTTAGGTTAGGTTAGGTTAGGTTAGGTTAGGTTAGGTTAGGTTAGGTTAGGTTAGGTTAGGTTAGGTTAGGTTAGGTTAGGTTAGGTTAGGTTAGGTTAGGTTAGGTTAGGTTAGGTTAGGTTAGGTTAGGTTAGGTTAGGTTAGGTTAGGTTAGGTTAGGTTAGGTTAGGTTAGGTTAGGTTAGGTTAGGTTAGGTTAGGTTAGGTTAGGTTAGGTTAGGTTAGGTTAGGTTAGGTTAGGTTAGGTTAGGTTAGGTTAGGTTAGGTTAGGTTAGGTTAGGTTAGGTTAGGTTAGGTTAGGTTAGGTTAGGTTAGGTTAGGTTAGGTTAGGTTAGGTTAGGTTAGGTTAGGTTAGGTTAGGTTAGGTTAGGTTAGGTTAGGTTAGGTTAGGTTAGGTTAGGTTAGGTTAG